>OY288240.1:68762541-71162541 GCA_958450325.1 Agrostemma githago | reverse complement strand
TCTTTTCTTCGACACCATCATCACAACCTTCCTCTTCTCTTCTACACTTTTCTCCTCTATTTTATGGGTTTTGTTCATAATTGTTCCAAGCACATAGCCCCGAGTGGACGGGTCTGTGTGCTGCTGTGTACACCTTGGAAACTGACGGTGTTTTACGATTACCATCCCGGTCGTTCTGTAATAGTTTTCAACTCAGTGGCGTTCCTGCCACGGCACAGCTCTTCCATTTTGCTGCCTGCATCTCGGTTCTGTCCGTCGTCATTCACTGCCCGTTTTGTCCCGATTCTCTTGCCTCCTCCGTCTGTCGCGTCCCTATCTGTCCCTATCTCGGTTCCGTCCGTCGCCTTGATTGTCCCTTGGTTTTGTTGCCTCAGTTTTGCCCCTGGTTGTTGTCTCGGTTTTGCCTCCGATTGCTGCCACGGTTTTCCTCTGTTTGTTACCTCTGTTTGTTGCCTCGATTTTGTTTTCAAGCTAGCGTCGGTCGGTCTTTCCTTTTTACTTCTTTTACTTTGTTACACGCTTTCACTCTCACACCTACTTCCTCTCTTTTCTTCTCATTTTCTTATCCAAAAACACCCTAAGTAATGATATTAGTTGTTACATGATAATAATAGGAGTAATGAAATGACATGTTTGTTAGTGGGTCTATGATAATGGGTTATTCCCTAATTAGTGGAAGAGTAAGTGTCCAAGATGTAGAAGTTAGCTTGTTGTAGTTGCATTACGGCTATAATTAGACAAAGTTGACCTAGTTCATGCAAAGCAAAACATTGTTTTCAATTCTATTGTTTGTTTCTGGCTTCGTCTCTCTCAAATTTCCAACAGTAGTAATGATGAGAAGGGATTTATCATGTTGTCAAGTAGCAAGCCTGGCCTTATCTTACAAAAGTATTTATAATACCCAAAAATTGGCATTCAACCATGACGCAGTATAAAGCAAGTAAAGGGGTCGAACCACAAGGATAAATCACTCTACTAAATAACGCAAGTACGAGTGAACAAAGCCTAACCGAGCTAGAAAAGTGCTAAACAAGGCACTAAAATAGAAAACTAGTCTAAAAACAACGGAATGATACGAAATCTGAACTAAGTAGTCCAGACGCCCAAAAGCAAAGGTAGACCAAAAATCAAGTCAAACAGACAAGTCTAAGGTATCGACGGAGTTAGCTGTCCAAGGACAATGTCATACAAAAGCCAAAATAAAGAATAACGACTATGCTGAACATAAAGGATGAGGGTTTTGATAGGTTGTTGGAATGTGGAAATGTTAGAATATGAAACTTCTCCCACTTAATGCATAAGGAAACTCCTTCTAATGAATTAATGTATTAAGATAATAAGTTATGCAATTACTTTAGAAACTCATAGTACATGCATTAATATGTGTATGTGTTTAAGGTGTGTAATCACCTACATAAAGCACACATATGTATTTCAAATATAATATCATTCAAATAATAAACCAAATCAATTAATATTAATCATCTCATTTTCTCATTTCTAAATTACTCTTGCATTTCTAACAAGTGGTATCAGAGTTTTAAAGATCTTAAGAGTCGTAGAAAAATATAGCTTCCGCAACAAGTACTTTTTCAATGCCCGCACCTCCTATTTTCGGAGGAGAAAATTATGATTATTGGTGCATAAAATGAAGCTTTTTTTAAGATCGAATGCACTATGGGAAATTGTGGACAACGATCCTCAACAACAAAAAGAAGGTGTTGAGTACACCGAAACTCAATTTAAAAAATATAATGACGATGAGTTAAAAGATGCCAAAGCTCTCTCATATATTTTAAATGCGGTCAATGAGGTAATATTTCCAAGGATCATGCATGAAAAAACCGCAAAAGAAGCTTGAGATTTACTTTAACAAGAATTCCAAGGAGACATTAAAATAAGAACTATTCGACTAAATTCTTGACGAAAGGATTTTGAGAATATGAAGATGCAAGACAATGAAAATATCACAGATTACACTTCGAGACTTATGGAAGTGGTTAATCAAATGAAAATGTATGATGAAAAATTTTCCGATGAAAGAATTGTGCAAAAAATCATAGGAACCTTAACTAAAAGGTTTGACACAATTATCACGGTAATCGAAGAGTCCAGAGATATATCGAAACTCAGTGTGACTGAATTAACAGGCTCTTTGCTTGCCCATGATCAGAAATTTAATATGTCGAAGAATCATCCATCGGAAGATGCTTTCCCATCAAACCACAAATCAAAGACCTTCAATTCAAAAAGCAGTAATCGAAGTCGAATTCTGCAAATACAAGTGCTTCTTCTGGGAAACAAAGTTTGCAATCAAGAGAAAAATATCCTCCTTGTCAAACTTGTGGGAAGACTAACCATGCTGAAAAGGATTGTTACTTCAAAGGCAAACCTTAACGTCGTCACTGCAAAAGATTTGGCCACATGGAGAAAGATTGTAGAAAAAAAATAAAAGCAAATTTCTCAAATACCAATCAAGAAGATCAGTTATTTTATGCTCGTCAAGCATCGATCATTAGCCCAAATGAGAAATGGCTAATTGATAGTGGTTGCACAAACCACATGACTAATAATTCTAGCATTTTTTGCAGATTGGATACGTCAATTAATATTCCTGTTCGGATGGGAGATGACGGTGTTGTAAAATCCAAAGGTAAAGGCACTATCGCTGTTGCAACAAAAAGAAGAACAAAATACATTGATGACGTTCTCCTTGTTCCTGGTCTTACTGAGAACTTATTAAATGTTGCTCAAATGGTTAAAAATGGGTACTCACTTATTTTTGAAAATGACCATTGCAATATTTATGGACCTGACAAGAGAGAAATTGCTAGTGTTATTTTGGAGAATAAAAGTTTCTCATTAAAATGAGACTACTCACAAGAAAATGTAAATAGGGCAATGGAAGACACTTGGTTATGGCACCGAAGATATGGACATTTTAATTTACGTGCGCTAAGTGATCTCCACAAACAAAATATTGTGCGTGACTTCCCCTCAATATTTGTTACTAATGATTTATGCGAGCCTTGTCAGCTGGGAAGCAACACAGACTACCATTTCCAAAGGGACAAGCGTGGAGAGCTAAAGAGAAATTGGAGCTTGTGCATACTGATGTGTGCGGTCCTCAAAGAACGTTATCTCTTAATGGAAATAGGTATTTCATCTTATTTATTAATGACTTCACACGCATGACATGTGTATATTTCATGAAGGAACAATCAGAAGTATTTCATGTCTTCAAGAAGTTTAAAGCTCTTGCAGAGAATCAAAGTGGGTGTACAATAAAAATGTTAAGATCGGATAGAGGAAAAGAATACACTTCATTGGAGTTTGATAGGTTCTGTGAAGATGAAGGTATGGAACGTCAACTCACAGTTGGGTATACACCTCAACAAAATGGAGTTTCGGAAAGAAAAAACAGAATTGTTATGGAAATGGTGAGATGTATACTCGCTGAAAAGAAACTGCCGAAGAAATTCTGGGCTGAAGCAGTGTATACAACTGTTTATTTATTAAATAGACTCATTACAAAGGCACTTCAAGGAACAACTCCAATTGAAGCTTGGAGTGGAAAGAAACCAACAGCAAAACATTGGTGTTTGGTTCAGTTTGTTATACCCACATTCCACCTCAAAAAAGAGGTAAGTTTGATGAAAAGGCTGAAAAAGGAATTTTCATTGGGTATGATTCAAAGTCCAAAGGTTACAAAATTTTTAATCTTGAAACCGAGAAGATCATGATCAGTAGAGATGTTGCATTTGATGAAGATGCGATTTGGAATTGGGAGGAGGAAAAGGTCGAAAAAAGTGTTATGTTGCTTCATGAATCTCATTACGAGCAACATGAACATAATGAACCTGAAGATGATGTGAACACACCTCCTAATTCTCCAATACAAGCAGGATCACCTCACCCAGATGCAGATGATTCAGACATCGTCACAGGCCCTCGAGGTAAAAAAGAATTATCAGAGATATATGATCATTGTCCAATTATTCACTTAGATCAAGAAGAGTGTGAGAGATGTCATTTTGCCTTCGAAGAACCAAAAGATTACGATGAAGCATCTAGACAAGAAGAGTGGCAATCAAGATGCTATGCAAAATGAAATAAAGATGATCAAGAAGAATGAGACTTGGAGTTGGTTGATAGGCCAAAAGATCAAAAAGTGATTGGAGTAAAATGAGTTTTCAAGATGAAGTTGAATCCCGATGGCTCAATTAACAAACATAGAGCCAGATTGGTTGTTAAGGGATATTCACACCAAGCTGGAATGGACTACAGAGATACTTTTGCTCTGGTGGCTAGACATGATACTGTGCGCACCCTTATTGCTTTGGCCGCACAAGAGAAATGGAAAATTTATCAGTTGGATGTCAAGTCTGCATTCCTCAATGGCGAACTTGAGCAGGAGATATACATAGAGCAACCTCTAGGTTTTGTTGTCAAAGAAGATGAAGACAAGATATGCAAATTAAAGAAGGCCTTGTACGGGCTAAACCAAGCACCCCGAGCTTGGTATAGTAAGATTGACTCTCACTTTATTGATCAAGGATTTGAAAGGAGTAAAAATGAGCACACCCTCTATATAAAAAGAAAAGGTGAAAATGATTTGCTCATTGTTTCACTCTATGTTGATGATCTTTTAGTCACAGGTAATAATTCAAAAATGGTGACTGAGTTTAAGGAGGAGATGAAGAAACAATTCGAGATAACCGACTTAGGTCTAATGCATTATTTTCTTGGCATGGAAGCTGATCAATCGGAAAGGGATTTTCATCTCTAAAAAAAGTTCACCGAAGACATCCTGAAAAAATTTAAAATGCAGCAGTGTAAAGCAGTGGGAACTCCCCTCGTTCTAAATGAGAAGTTCTCGAAAAATGATGGTGAAAATAAGGCTGAGCCAAAGCAATTTAGAAGTTTGATTGGTAGTTTATTATACTTGATAGCTACTCGACCAGACTTAATGTATGCTGCAAGCCTCTTATCAAGATTTATGAATGAACCCAATGAAACTCACATGGGTGTTGCAAAAAGGATTCTACGATATCTAAGAGGCACTAGTGACTTTGGTATTTTGTACCAACCATGCTCAAGCCCAAAGATGATTTCCTACTCGGATAGTGATTGGAGCGTTTCAGTTGATGATATGAAGAGTACTACGGGATATGCTTTCACCCTTGGATCAGGAGTATTTTCCTGGATTTCAAAAAAACGGGATGTTGTAGCACAATCTACTGTAGAGGCTGAATATGTTGCTGCCTCAGCCGCTGTTAATCAAGCCAAATGGATGCGAAAGATATTCGCGGACCTAGGTTATAACCAAAATGAAGCCACTGATATTTTGGTTGATAACAAGTCTGCAATAGTCATTTCAAAGAATCCAGTTTGTTTCACTAAGACAAAACACATGAAAATCAAATTTTATGCTGTTCGTGATGCACAACAAGAAAAAGAAGTGAAACTCATTTATTTTCAGACAGAAGAACAACTGGCAGATATTTTCACAAAGGCATTGCCAAGACCACGATTTGAATATCTAAGATTCCAACTCGGAGTAATTGGAAGAAGTCTCAAGGAGAAGTGTTGGAATATGAAACTTCTCCCACTTAATGCATAAGGAAAATTCTTCTAATGAATTCATGCATTAGGATAATAAGTTATGCAATTAATTTAGAAACTCATATTACATACATTAATATGTGTATGCGTTTAAGGTGTAATCACCTATATAAAGCACGCATATGTATTTCAAATATAATATCATTCAAATAATAAACCAAATCAATTAATCTTAATCATCTCATTTTCTCATTTCTAAATTACTCTTGCATTTCTAACAGGAAAATACAAAATAAGGATAAACAAATGATAAGAGAGTAACTTGGTATAATTCAACCAACATGCTAAACCAACAACAATGCAAGACAAATATCAAGTATCAAAAATCTTCTCACCCAAACAACTCTATGCTCAATGAGAGATTCATTCGTCTACACAACGTCTTGCAAAGAATATCAACATGTGTATAGAACTTAGTAAGGAATGAGGGAGTAAGATAATGACTATGCTAAAATAATTATCACATCAAACCCAACTAGATATCTTCTTAGTCTCAATCAAGTCTCAAGATCCAAATCAACAATCAAGTCTTAAGATCCAAATCATCTTGACTAAGAGTGCCACTAGGGTGTAGATAGGTGTAACAACTTCTCTAACACAAAAGCAATTAGTGCAAAACACACAACTAGGCAGCCACTTTGATTAACATCAAAGACCAAATACGAGGGTGTTACAAATACAAATCAACTTGACTAAGAGTGCCACTAGGGTGTAGATAAGTGTAACAACTTCTCTAACACAAAAGCAATTAGTGCAAAACACACAAATAGGCATCCACTTTGATTAACATCAAAGACCTAATACAAGGGTGTTACAAATAAACAATGAAGCATAGGAAAATCTAAAGATTGAAACTTTGATAAAAATAAGAGTCTTACAATGTAATTGATTAAGACATGAGGAAGAATTACATCAAGTAATGAAGATTAGCAACTCATCTTACTTTACTTAAAGATAAGACCAACGATGCTGAGGTGGCACGCCTCACATCCCTCAAAACTTCGCTCTGAGCTCCCACATTAATTGGATAAAATCGTTCAATCACTTAAACATTTTCACATCCTTTGCATAATTTAGGGGCAAAATTGTCATTTCCTTCATGTATATATACCAGTATTTTTTTCGTATCCAGTATATATACGCTTATATATTTTTATTAAAGTCGTGGCCAATAATCACTCTTACCACGAAAGATGTCACATCCATTACTACTACATAAATGCCCAAAGGAACCATTTTCATCCTTCATTTCGTCCTCATCGCTTTCCATCTATTGCTCAACTTTAATCAATTACAAAGCCAACATCTATTTCATCAATTTCTACTAAAAAGATGGCAATTTACATCTATTTCATCAAATTTCGTTCTAGACTACCTGTCAAATCCTTAACCCGTTTTACAACTGTTTGTAAGTTTCGGTTTTTAATCATTTCCAGCTCTCAATTTGCACAAATCCATCTCAAGTTTTCATCTTTGTCCCCTTAGCTGTTATCCTTAATCAAGATCATGAAATTTCATCTCTATGCGATGAAGATTTTAACCTCCCTCTTCTTGTTACAGCGATAGAAATATTGATTTGGGAGATTTAGTTAGACTTGATTTGGATCGATATCGGGTTTATACGGTGATAGATATTGTGGGTTGTTGTGTTTGTATCTTGAATTAGAAGGTGGGTATAATAGTTTTTGTGTATGGAATCTGGTACTAATCAATTTTGCAAAATCTGTGTATTGATTACGAGTTTGGTTACGCGTCTCTGAGTGATTACTGCAAGAAACCTTCAAAGCCAGAAGGCACGATCATTGATACTTTTTGCTTAAACTTTGTAATATCTTATACTCTGTATTTGCTTCTAATGAAAATTTGATTTTTTAGTTGTTTTTTTATTAATTGTACGTAACTACAATAATCAAATAAATAGACTTATTTCGTTGATTTGTATTTTTGTTATTTTTACAAATAACCTAAGAGACCGGTTCCTTTGTAAAATTGGTCTCTTAGCCCAATTCAAAGAATCTGGTTTCCATGTAAAACCGGTCTCCTATCACTCCTCAAAAAGACTCAAAGAGACTGGTTATAACCCACATATTGTCTTTAAAGTAAAGAGCAAAGAGACCGATTTTAGGTAATAACAGGTCTTTTAATTTCACCAAAGAGACCACCTAACTCAACCGGTTTCTTAGGCTAAGACACCTATGAGATGGAGACCGGTTACTAACCGGTTTCTTAAGCCAATTTTAACCGGTCTTTTATGCTTTTTTTGTAGTAGTGATGACAAAAATATATTTAGCCACAAATTTGTTATGTGGCAAATATTTTTTAGACACGATGTAATTAACTTCCATGGTGAAATTATTTTTTTAGCCACAGATTTAATAAACGCATGTGGTTAATGATTCTTCAGATTTTAATCAAATTACTTTCAAGTTAAGCTGAATGTCAAATATTGGTCTTAAAAATTCATTAAAATTCAAAGTTATAGATAATATGAAAGTAAATAAAAATATTAAATTTGTAAATATTTTATTACTTAAAAAAATATTTCGTATTCTTTTATTTACTTTTAAGAAAAAAAATGTTTTTTTTTGTAAAAATTAAATACAAGAAAACTTTGGTTGTCTAATTTGTTGATTTTCAACTATCATATTTTTGAAGTCATTGATTTATCTTAATTTGACAATATGTTTAATTAAAATTTTATAATTTTAAGTATGACTTTTGAAAGAAAGACTGACATTTAAATAAATCAATATATATTAATAAAGCAGGAACTTTTCAAACGATATGATTGGTCCAAATTTTAATATATTTCTTAATTTAAATAAAGAATATAAAAAATTGTCTAGGAAAAAAAACAATCCTACTCTATTTACGACTTAGGTGATATTAAATTTGTATAAAAAACAATCCTATTACGTCTCTGACCGAAAGAAATTAACACTATATAAACAGTCAATTATCACCTCAAAACAAAACAAAAATTGAACAGAGATTGTGTGGAATGCATAGTCAATTCTGTTTATTTTGATTTACGACTTTCTCTCTCTACAACTACTTACGCCTAATCTCTCTCTATAACAAACTTACTTCATCTCATGGTATCAGAGCAGGGGACGAACATCTCTGATTTCCACCATTGATGAAGTAAGTTTGTTATAGAGAGAGAGATTAGGCGTAACTAGATGTAGAGAGAGAAAGTCGTAAATAGAAATGTTTGTAGTATTATTGATAATCATTAGTTATGACATATACAAGTATGTATGTATGTATGTATGTGTGTGTGTGTATATATATATATGTTGTGAAAGGAAGGGAGAAGAGAAACTAGAGAGAGATAAAGAGAAGGAGAGAGATGTTTATTCATTCCATCAAAGGGCATATATATAGTACATGGTACATCTAGGGTTACATCATTATGGGCTATAAGGCCCGATGGACATCCACATATTATGTTTCATAACACCCCCCTTGGATGTACATCACTAAAGAAAATGGCTCGTTAAAACCTTGATTAGAAAAACCCGGTGGGAAAACACTAATGAAGGAAAAAAGAGTACATAAATCTTCATACACGCATAACAGGCTACCTCATTAAAACCTTTCCATGGAAAACCCAGTGGGACAAAACCATGGATTAGGAAAAAGAGTACAGTGCGTGGTTACTTCTCCGATAATTACACAACTTGATATTTAATGAAATAATTCATGTCTTCATGGAACTTCACGACGATGTTGAAATGGATTGTAGTAACCGATAAACTTGGTAGCTTCAATCAATAGGAATCCTTAATAATTTCAATATCACATTTCTTCGAAACTCGCAACCTAGGCATAGTCATTCATGACTCTTTGATGTATAACCAAATATGTATCTCGTCATCAAAATTATGATGATCATAACTATAGCGTATTAACACGTCTATAACGCTACCTCGTTAAAAAACTTGCTTGGAAAAACCCATTGGGATAAAAACCTAGTCGAAGGGAAAAAGAGTGTAGCTAACATTATTTCTCAACTGATTATTGATCTTCAGGAGAATCAATCAATCCGATTTATCTTAAATAATAATTGATTTCTTGCCATTGTACGGATTGACATACTCATTGTAGCATTTCACTACCTTATTTTCAAACTATTATGGTGCTTTTGTACCATAAAGTATTTTCATAGGACAAGAAATTTATTCATGTATGATTTCTCATACGCTCAAACTTCAAGTTGAGACAATAATACTGTGCATTCACACCATATCACATGCCTGTTGAATGCTTTCATAAATACACTTACTTGTGGAGGTTCATATATATACTTAATCACGAGTTCTTCAGGAACTCATTCGATCAACCACTGTCATGTGTTGATCATTTATAATATATGCTCCTTCCTGGAGTACTTATCAATCTAGGGGTATGATCATTTAAACATATATTCTGCAATATATAACAATAATAATCTCGTGCATGCATGTAATACGAACAATGCCCTATAGGCTATAATGTATATGTTCTAAATAAATGAAATGATGCAAATATAAAACTAATATGCAATGATAAAATAACTATATTACATGCATGTGAGACTCAAATGCAAACTGTACAGTATATTCACCAATATTCATAAATGGATTGACTTCAAGTCAATATATGGACTTCAAGTCCATGAGCTCATTCTTAACCGTAGATTGTACGTTGACAATCAAAATGAACTTTTATATAAGATCCCTATGATAGGTCCATAATATATTGCGCGCAAATATTATTTGGTTCAACGTATTAATATATCGATATAATTTCTTATTGTTAGTACTGATTAATGATATCTGAATCTGAATATATGTGGTACCAATCTTTTCATATAGGCCGTCTATAGATATCTATGTCACTTCGGGACACGCAATTTCATTACTCTTTACGAGTACCAACTGTACATGCTTGCCATTTTCTTATAACAAATAAACCGAATAAGACTCTCACACTATATCATGTGTGATTATTGAAAATTTGGCAAGAATCTCAATTTTCATTACATTGACTATCCATGACTGATCTATAGCTCGCTACACCACAAGGAGGGTGAATTTGTCTATAGTGAAATCAAAAATTTCAATGTATAACATATTTAATAAGATAAGTAATCAAGCTGATATATCATCATATACATCATCATAACACAATGATCGAATCATTATTCATATTTCATGAACCTCTAATTGATGTATTTTATATTCAAAACAAGTCTCTGAACTTCTGGTTCAGTTGGGATCAACATTACTTATTTCTTTTTACCAGCTTATCCTTATCAATCTCCCCCTAAGGTGGTAAAAACTATCATTACCTGATAGATTTAAAGGGAAATATGCACCTTAGAATTCGTCTTATATTTCATAGACTTTATCAACTGATTCTCTTCAGTAAAATAATATATTTGGGAGCTCAACTTAACGCAGTTGGTTTTTCACGTGCTGAATTGAAATTGTGCATTCAGGAGATTACCATGTTCACATAATATTTATATCGTAAACTTTGATTACGTGAACTACTCGTAAAATTTCCTGTGACTATAGGTCACATAATTAACATAAAGGTCAACCGGATATGGACGTTCATCTCCATTATCCAACTACGAGTAGTATTTATATCTCCAATATTTCACATACTCAATCTCAGTATATTTAGATCTCTAATATTTCACATACTCAATCTCAGTATATTATCTTGCCTTAAATATAATTTTAATGATACACGAGAGAGTTTCAGCACCTCATTACATTTCTTTCAAGATAAACATCAGGTTTATCAAAACGGGTGTAACATGAACCCGGATGGCCTCAAATTTGTCACATTTTTAATATTTTTGTGTCAACTTAACCAGTTGACCAATTCTCATCCTGCTAAACTTCTGTTTAGCTACATTCTATTATATGTGCACAATAATTTTATTTAGTCATATGACCATTACAAATGATAAATGTGACAGACACAACTGGTGTCTAATATAGTAATAAGCAAGATCCGTCAATATTTCTTTCCGGAATATGATTATATTACTCTTAGAGTAATTCAATTTCATATGATAATAATAACAACTGTAAATTGATCATTAATCAACTGATCATTTATTTCACCATATAAATACATGGTCACATTATCACATTGTCTTCACAATATATTGTGATCTTTACTATACCATTTCCGGTAAAATATCGGTGTTTCAAAATATTCATCTGCTTGCACTTATTCAATGTCGGTGACATAATTTTCATCACTTAATCAATATTTTATTCGATGCCATATTCGTTTTACGAAATAATGGTCGTTAATCGAATCTTTTATTCATGTCATATCCATTACCAGGAATAATGACTATTAATCAATTGTACGAGGCTCGCTATTTTAATATCACATTACTTTACTCAACCACGACATGCGGATACGAGACATCATGCATAATTTCTTTAAGCCATGATTTGTATGAAAAATAAAATATATACGAGTATCGTCAAAATATTACATACCATTCGCTTCAGAAAATGGTTACATTATTGTGATACGAATATCAACTTTTAAGAGTATCTCATACTATGAAAATATTTATGAATAACTATCAAGTTTATTCTTAATTTTGATACTTAAAATAATATTTGTTACACGCAAAGCGAAAATTTGTAAGACACCGTGAACTTTGCGTTACGATTTCAATATTGGTCAACACTATGAATTTCTCGTCATAGGTTCAGTCTATGTATGCACTATGAATTTCAGGTCATAGTGTGCGTGTAAAAATTCTGACTCGTATATAATGTTTCTTCCTCTCGTATCGAACTTTGCGTATATGGGGGTCAAATGAATATTCATGAGATATTTACTTTCATCAATTAACAAATTTGGCTCTATTAAGGCCACACATCATAAAACCAATTGAAAGAAATTCGTCCTCTTTCAATATTAATTATATTATATTATTTTGTTCAACTTCGGATGAACATTAAATTAATTCAGAGGATTTCTCATGACCTCTCTTCACGATATCTTGTCTTCCGGACAATAATAAGTGGTATTAATAAGTGATATTAAATACAGTACAATTTCATGTACTTTTTCTCCCACGTAATTTTTATTTCAATTTGAATTGATATGAAAATGGTACAATTTCATTTACTTTACTCACACAGAGTATAAATTTTATCGACTTCAACTTTAAAGTGATACTTATCTCGGCACAATTTCATGTACGTACTCACACGGAGTATATTTTTCACGATACAATGCCTTTGAGGCTACTTTATTTCCGCGATATCATATTTTATGGGACAGCGGTATTAACATATTTATCATCCAAAATAATCGATCGTGATCGTGTATACTTCAGGTATACAATCTTTTATGAAAGATCTGTCCAAAATATTTGTCACCATACATGATAACATTATTTCATCGCTCATAATTAAAAATTAAATAGTTTTGGAACTTCAGTTCAAATATAATAGGGATTTTCTACGCGATATCCCTATATTTTTCACTTTTCTACATGGTACCCCTACCCTTTCTATGTCTATACATGGTACCCTTGAAGTTTACTATTAATTTAACTAGTGCCCCTAAAGTTTTTTTCCATCAAGTTTTGTCATTAGATTATGTTATTAGCTTAGGATTAAGACTTAAATATCATTTAACTTAGATATTAACAAGTAATTAAGCTTAATTTAAGTGTTATCATTTGATTTGACAATATAACGTCAAAAATATAATCCTTTTAGATTTGAAGTATAACTGCAAACGTGTACAAAATTGTTAGTTTAAATTTAATTATCGGTCAAGTAGGTATGTTAATTGACGTTTTAACTTTTAATCTTGAACATAAAAAGGTAATTTGTTGCCAAAATTTGTCGGGAAAAACTTTTAGGGGTACCAATAAAGATAATAATAAAATTTAGGGGTACCAAAGAAATTTTTAGTAAAGTACAAGGGTACCATGTATACATGTAAAAATGGTAGGGGTATCAGGTAGAAAAGCAAAAAGTTCAGGGGTACCAAGTAGAAAATCCCAATATAATATGAACTTTCATCATATGGACTGAAATTGATCCATCGATATCTTTATTATATTATAAAAGAAGAAACCAAGCAGTCCTACGTGGCACAACTCTTGGCTCTCCATCACTACCAACCGTGTCCTCTCATCAATCCAGCAAAAGTTGCCTCCAATATTGCATTATAGTCCCTAACAAATCTTCTTATTTCCAATGGACCCCCAATCTTCACCAACAATCCCAAATCCCAGCAAGAGTAATTACTTTCCCAATTCCCATGAGTATTAATTCTCCTCATCCCCACCAACTATACCCAATTCCCAGGAAGGGGTTAATTATTTAATTACTCCCCAATTACCGGAACCCTTATTTACTCCTCCCAACCCACATCTCGACAACCCTGGAAAATGGTTGAAGGACTCTTCGATCCCTCTCAAATCAGCATTAAGATCGTAAATCCTCATCACCTACTCATAATTTCCCCTCATCATCTTTTATAAACTCACATACACCCCACAAACCTCAAACCCCTCAATTAATTCAACTCTCCTATTCAATTAAATTTTCAATCGCTGATCACAATTCTTTCAATTTTTCATCGGATTGTTTTTTTTTGTTTGTTTGATTTGATAGTTTGGTAGTTGATGCTAAGAGCAGATCATGGAGGGAAGTAGTAGATGGTTAATTACGCTTCTGATTTTGTCGTTGCTTGGAGTTTCTTACTGCAGAGGTAATAATTTTAACTATTTTAGCTGTTTTTTTTTCAGTTTAATTTTGTTGGTTTCACTTTAATTGTATTTTAAATTAATGGGTTTGATTATACTATGTAATTGAGTTGTTACTTTATGTAATTGAGCTCGGCAAGCAAGCACCATTTTACTTTATGTAAATGCATCTCATTTACTTGCGATGCCTAAAACCGTGATCTAATAAAGTGTGGTTTTGATGATACATAACAGTCGGAGGAAGAGGTGTAAGAAGACGGTGTGAAGATAAGGAGGCGAAAGAAGAAGGGATTGATAGTTTGTTATCGTCTCTACATTCCACTTGATTCCTTCACCTCGGTCAATGCATTTTTTATGAATCAATCCTTCTTAGTCATGTATCTTTATGTGAAACATCAACCAAACTTGCAGCTCATTCCTCTTTCCAAACTTTCAAATCATTCCTCTTCCTCTCATTCTATTCTTTTTGGCAATCCGAAAAAAAACAAAAAAAAGCATCCATATTTTAACGGCAAGCCTAATAACCATGAAGCGAGATTTAATGTTCAAAGACGATAACCAATTTTCGTTTACTCTTTTGTGGTGCATGGCTACAGGAGGTTGCATTGATAAGGCCAGGTTGAGTCATTGTTTTGGTTGGGTCCAAATGCTTCCGATTCACTTCAAATATCTATAATTATTGGAATTCTTTGAATTTTAATTTGATTAAAAATTTAATTATCTAACTCTTTTTTATTCTTTCTTAGGTTTTAAGACGTTACGAACCGATATAAGGGTCATTGAGTTTGGTTTATGACCCAAGTCTAGAATTATTGTTGTACTTCGTATAAGTTTTTCATCAAAGTTATGTATGAACAAATTTGTAATAAGGATTAACATTTGTATGTTTTGTACGTATTATACATTGAAATAATGACGGTCACATTTGTATTCTGTATGCTTTTTTTTATCCTTATAAGGTTTCAATTTTTTTCTATCAATGTCAACTCTTTGATTTCTCAAAATTGTAGCAAGTCTAGGGTTGTTTGATCTTGCTGGAATGTTATTTATACCTCTCTTAAATTAGTGTATTCCTTTACTTAATTAGTGTATTGCTCTACTTATATTCCTCTATCACATATGTTAATTTTTAGTATTTCTTCTAACTTTCTAACATCTTTCCGTTAAATATTCATTTAGGTGGGTATAAAATTATCAAGTTGGATAAACACGGTACGAAATATTCTGCTATATTGTGCACATACCCTCTAACACAATTATTTTGGACAGATTAAGTTACAAGTTTTTGCCGGTATAAATGATTAATATCTTATCTATAGATATTCATCATACATTATAAACAAGTGTAACACAATAACTCATGTGATATATCACGGTGGTTTATAGATCTTGCTCTTTATAAAATTGAAATATCGTACAGTTTAATACAATATCAATTTTGAATGCATTGAGCAATATAATATGATTTGAGACGTTACACATACCGATGAAAGTTATACAAATGGTTGGAGGACATTGTGTTAGACCATTCTTATATGACGAAAATAACTAATGTAATTTATTTATTTTAAAAAAAACTTTTAATTGGAGACACACGACGTTAGGAGTATTTAAATTCTATAATAATAGTCAGCTATATAAAAAAAAGAGGACAACACTGTGACAATAAAATGAGTAATTGGAGGTGGTAAATTAGTGGTATTTCCTGAGAAAATGATATTCTCTCTTCCCAAAAAAAATCTGACTTAATTTCTAATCAAATTAAATTTCCAACTTCCCCACAATTTTTTATTTCTTCCAAATTTCTCTTCCCAACACATTTCTGTTTCCAATACATTTCTCCTTCTCCCACAATTTCTTCTCTCACGATATAAAGATTTGTTTAACTCACGAAATATAATTAACGATATAATTAACTCACGGAGTATTTTAACATTATTTTTCATTGATTTATTTTTTGTATACAAGTATTTAAGGTAGGTTTTTGAATTGATACAATTTTTTTTTAACAATATAACGAATATTTTTATAAATTAAACAATATACAGAGTATTTATCAAGATCTACACTTATTTCCGGTCGCTCCTTTTTTAGTCATCAATTATTTTAAGATAGTTTTTTTTGAATTGATATACTCCCTTCCCTCCACTAACCACTTTCTTTAAGAGGAAACTCCACTAATTTTTTTCCATTATTCATCCATTATATTCTCTTTCTATTAGTTACTTTTTGTGATTTGACATCTTGAACCTCACCCAACAATTTACCAGCTTTCATTACTCATTTCTTAATCCATGTGTCATTATGAAGTGGGAAGATCATTGTGGAGAGTACAATTTTTATTGAATTGGTATAGAAATATTTATGGTAAATATTTTTGAATGGATAATTTCAAAACTGTACAGTATTAATACGCATCACACTAGCCGTAATATATTGACTTAATTGTTATTGATTATTTTTTTAGGTGGTGCTCTTCACAGTACGCATTTTACTCAACGCAGTATCGTTTTTTCGATTTTGCCCTCTCATTTCCTCCTCTCTCAAATTCATCCTTTTATTTTTACTCTCTTTTCTTTTTCTCTTCTCCGTATCTACTTTACTCAACGCATAAAGTACTTTTTAAACTTTATTAACACAATTACATTTCTTTTATCACGAAATACACATATTTTTCTTTTTCAATTCTGATGCGACACATTTTTTTCCAACTTTGATGCAACACGTAAAAAAGGGAGAAGACAAAAAAGGAAGTATCAAACCCTAAAATAACAATATATATTTTGAACTTAGAAACAAAAAAAACACTAATTTCAATAATCACAAATTAATGGTTAATACCTATTCTTCAATCAAAATCATATCCATAATCTATTAAATTTGATAAATTAAATGAATGTATAATAATATTTGGAGGTGAGGTAATCAATGATAATTGAAAAAAAAAAGATGGTTTTTAGGGCGAGGGTATGTAGAAAGGGTGGAAGAGAAATGAAATTAGGTTTGTTTTCTGAAAAGGATATGCAATGAAAATATGTGTAAAAAGTACTGCATCGAGTAAAATGCATATTGTGAAAAGAGTAACTCCGATTTTCTGATGGTGGTGGTGAATTTACTTCTCCAAATCTAGAAAGATTCATCACTACAAAAATAAGACATTTATAACCTTTATTCAATTGTTTTAAATTTAAAGGATTCGCTGTAATCTTAAATTTTCGATTTTAACGCTCGAACACATCTTAGTTTTACATGCATAGAGTTGATTTTGAATGTACTATTCGACTTAAGAAATTTCTAACGTATAATACGTTGAATTTATAACCCTACATCATTTTCGAACTAATAAACTTACTTAATCTAAAAGATATGCCGATTTTGTTCAAAGTATTATTAGTCAACCCCGTGATTTATCACGGGTTGTATACTAGTATGTATGATATATATATATATATATACTAGTATGTATGATATATATTATATATATATATATATATATATATATATATATGTATATATGTATATATATACACACACACACACACGCAGTCTACGTGACTGAATTAAATAAAACACATTTTATAAAAAGGTTGAAGGATATAAAACATTGTATCCTCGTATATTGGATTATTACCTCCAAAATAGATAAATTTGTATATACCGTCTATAAGACTGATTTATCATACATCCTCTATTAAAAGAAGAAATCATAACTTTGACATCTTGTCATATTTTTCTCTTGATAATATTATCAAGATCATTAACATCAATAATTCTTGTCAAAATATATATTCCGAACAATAAATTCGGAGGGACAATAAATTCAAATTTCCCTAAATCCGACATAATTAAAACTTAAAAATATAGGAGTAACAAATAAACAAGTTTATAACACACTTTTAAAAAATAAAAACAATAAATCGTTGCAAAAAGGACGAAAGTGTCAAACTTGGCGATGAAGTTCTTTATGATCAAATGAATTTTCACCGACTTATGTTTCCGCTTTTCCACTAAAACAAATAGGTGCACATATCAATGTACATGTATATATACGTGATCATAGTGTTTAAAGTGTACTCCATATTAAATCATAAATCTTGTCTTATCAAAACAAACCAATCAAATCAAATTGTAATTAAAAGTCTTCCGTTAACTTTCAATGCTTATGAATATTGATAGTGACCGTGGAATGAAAAATACTCGTAATATTTAAGGTAGAGATTGATCGTACGGATATAAATGAATCATCGCACCAAATAAGTCGGTTATGAACTAATTACGAAGTCGGTTATCATATGAAATTATGATACCTTAATCGTAAAAGTAAAAAAATTAAAATAGAGAAAATAAAATAAAGGTGAGAGACTCGTGCTGATAACGTGTTGTGAAAGGAAGAGGGAAGAGAAACTAGAGAGAGATAAAGAGAAAGAGAGAAATCAGAGAGATGTTTATTCATCCCATAAAGGGGCATATATATTGTACATGGTACATCTAGGGTTACATCATTATGGGCTATAAGGCCCGCTGGACATCCACATATTATGTTTCATAACGATATATATTTTTAATATTTATCACCCTCTAAAAATATTAGATATTTTAAAAATATAAACGTAATTGCAAGCGCGGTTTTCTTCATTCGCCGTTACAGTTGAAACTGATGTACCTGACACCGCCGACACTGCTGTACCCGACACCACCATATCTAATCCAATTACACCGGTACGTAGATTAGATCCGAGCACCAGCCGCAACTATAACTATTATGGAGTTAATATTTTCGACTATGGTGAGCTCGAGGAGGCCACTGCTTTATTCGATCCCGCGAATGAAATTGGACGAGGAGGATACGTCATTGTTTATCGCGATAAGAATGTGAATTTGAATTACTCTTTGGTTTTCTAAACATTTTTTTTCTTGTCTGTACAGCTACACTTCTCATGAGAGAGTATGGCTCCACTTCTCATGAGAGAAGAGGTTACTCTGTACGACTGCACTTCTCATGAGAGCAGAGAGTTGCTTTTTGTCTACGAGTACATCTCCAATGGTACTTGTGCAGACCATTTGCATGGCTCCAAGGCGGCCCTTCGACTGCTCACCTGGCCTAAAAGACTTAGCCTTCCCGTAGAAACGACAAGTGCGTTAGCCTATCTCCACTCGCTAGACATCATCCATCGAGACGTCAAGACCCAAAATTTATTATTGGATAACACTTGTCTGTCAAGGTAGGAATATATTCTAAATATAATGATCGAGAATGAACATGCTGAATATATTTTTGTATTGGGTACGTACAATATATTTTTATATTGAGGACAATATATTTTTGTACTAATCTTAATATTAACTCAAAATATTTTTATATTAGCCTTAATTTTATCCTTCTCAAATGTCTTCTTTCTCTGCCTCTCCCCCTCTACTTTTCAGCTCATTTTTATTCCATACTCAAAACATAATAATAATAATAAATAATAATAATAATAATAATAATAATAATAATAATAATAATAATAATAATAATAATAATAACCTCGTAATACTTGCCCGGTCACTATTTTTTGCTCCATTTCATTATAATACTCCCCACAAATAGTGAGGTAATGAGGCAAAAAATAGTGATCGGAGGGAATAATAATTGCAGGCTTGAAGATAAACCCCGTCTTTACACAAGAAAATCGGACGGTCTACTGTCCGATTATACCCACAACGACCCCCGGCACACAAACCTCACATTCTATTTCATTTGCCTTCCAATCTACCTCAAACCCTTTCCTCACAACTTCATCGACATTTGACAACTTTTTCTCCAAGGAAGACACTTGGGTTCGAAACACCAGAAAAAATACGTCCAGCCCACATATATTCCCCGGAGGATCACTTAATTGTTTATCATCCATTGTCACCAAATAATTATTGAGCTCTCAAATTATGGTGAGAATATGTCTATGAGACAATCAAAAGAGAATTTGGAGGCTTTGAAAAAGAAGCTTCCAAGCAATTGTAGAAAATAGATACATTTCGTGAGGTCGAAGCGTAATCAAATAACGAGAAATCCAATGAGGAATTCCTAATCTCCGCTTTGAACTTCGTAAGGCACCTTGAAAAAATGGTTCTTTAACAACTCCGGCAACACGTAAGACATAGTTGATGTCTAAGACATTGTAACTTTAAATAATTAATAATATTTTTTTTAATTATAATTTCAAGTTCTAAAAAGAGTTCTTTTGAGTTCTAAAAAAGAGTTTTTAAGACTCTAAATTGAAGTAGAATTATCCCACATTGAAAAATTAATGAAATTCATTCTATATCATCATTAAGAAAAATTATTCGTCTTTAGATTTCAATCAAAAATCTTTAGAATCTTACATATAATACTCCGTAGCTCTTCAAACTATAAATTAAAGTACTTATCCCACATCGAGAAATTCTAATAAAGTGATAAACTCAATTATATACTTTGTACTAATTATAAGAGTAATCATTTTTTTTTGCAAGAGAGCTACTTTATGTTTATTCGTTCATTGAGGGGAAAAAACGAAAGTAACAATTCTTACAAAAGGATAATTATAAGAGTAATCATTCGTCTTTATATGTCAACCTGAAATCTATTGATCGAAATCTTTAGAGTTCTAAAAAAAGTTCTTAAGATTATAAACCCAAGTAGAATTATCTCACATCAAAGGTTATTGTATCATAATTGTTAGAAATAATGCAAAGTGGAATTGTTGACCATTGTTGCATAGTAAGAGCATCTCCCATTAGTGGCATATAAACCCAATTAGCATGGTTATGAATGTCATTATCTTTAAAATAATGATCATTCATTTTCCATCATAAAGTGGTTTTGGATACCTTTTGAGGTTAGTCTCATATGACCCTTATTATATAAAATAAGAGTTATGAGAATGATAAGAAATATGAGAGTATACATCAAACACTTCATCATCCAAATCTCTTTTATAAATTCTGAATATACCACCGAGATTTAACTCCTAATGGTTGAGTACACAACTTTTTAGGAGTGTTGTGTGAGCTTGGGGGACGACGCCCATTCCGATTTGTACCATAGTCGGAGCGATTTCGTTTCTCATTTAGTGACCTTCATACCACGAAACAACAACATATATTCTCTAATTATATATCGCCCCTATGGTGACCCTATATTTTCAACAATAAAAATTGAATCTTATAAAAAAATCAGTAAAAAATCTTTTGAGTCTTATAAAAAACGTTTCTTGTAAAAAAAAATCGTTTTTAGATATCAATGAAAAATCTTTTGAGTCTTATAACAACTTTTAAGACTATAAATTAAAGTAAAATTATCACACATCTATAAATTATAATAAGCTGATGAAATTCTATTACGAAGTATATAAATAAAAGTAATAATTCATTTTTAGATATCAACCAGAAATTTTTGTGTGTCCTAAAAAGAGTTTTACGACTATAAATTTAATTAAAAATATCTCACATTGAAAAATTAAAATAAATTGATGGAATGCTATTAAGAATAAGTACTTGATTAAGAGTAATCAATCGTTTTCAGATATCAACTTGAAGACTATAAATTTAAATAGAATTATACCACATCGAAAATTATGATGAGATGATAAAAATTCTATATCATCACAGAGAAAAAATTATTCGTTTTTAGATATTAACCAAAAATCTTTTGAGTCTTATATCAACTTTTAAGGCTATAAATTTAAGTAGAAATATCCACATCAAGAAATTATAATATGGTGATGAAATTCTATTATATAATTAAAACTAATCATTCATTTTTAGATATCAACCAGAAATCTTTTGAGTTCTAAAAAGAGTTTTAAGACATAAACGCAGGTAGAATTATCCCACATCGAAAAATTACGATGAGGTGATGAAATTCTATATCATAAATAAGAGAAATCATTCGTTTTTAGATATTAATCACAAATCTTTTGAGTTTTACAAGTCTTAAGGCTATAAATTGAGTTGAAATTATCTCACATCGAGAAATTATAATAAGATGATGAAATTCTATTATATAAATAAAATTATAAAAGTAATAATTCGTATAGATATGAATCAGAAATCTTTTGGAGTATTAAAAGAATTTCTTTTTTTTGGTGCTAATTACAAGAAGTTCTTAAAACTATAAATTTAAGTAGAAATATTAAAGATCGAAAAATAAATTAATAAGTTGATGTAATTCTATTATATAATTAAGAGTAATCATTCGTATTTAGATATCAACCTGAAGGACTATAAACTTAGGCAAAATTATCCCACATATCGAAAAATTATGATAAGTTGATTGAATTCTATTTATATAATTAAAAGTAATCATTCGTCTTTAGATATCAATATGAAATTAAACAAGAAAATTTATAATAAGATGATAAAATTCGATTATATAAATAAAAATAATAACACTAATCGAATTTAGGAGTAGTAACTTATCATCTTCTATTAGATCAACTATTTATACATTTATTATATAAGAAATAAACACGTCTCTTTATATTATCAAGAAATTTGATTACTCATATCGCTATGACGCTATATATACACTCTACGTACAATCAAATTGGGTATATGAAAAAAAATCATACTCCACCTAAGACTTGATTTTTTTAAAATTTAAATAAAGAATATAGAAATGGGTTATTTCATGGGAATAATCTCAACTATGCGTGTGCTTCTTAAATTAATCCAAACTATACGTAATCTCATTTTAATACGAACTACGCCTTTATTAACCTCGCTTTGCTATGGGTGACCGGCTACCTGTTGAACCTCCCTTATTCAATTCTTCCTCTAACTCTTCTCCTTCTGATTCACATTTCGTGTTCATTTTTAACTATTGATAAATAAAACTGAAAACTCATCTTCCATTTATTTTTTAATTAGTCTTATAGAAGCTATGGAAAAAAATTATTGTAATTTTGGCTTTCACGATGACTGCTATGGACCTAATAAAACTCTAGAAAGTTACAACAAGTCAATATGACCGGTAATAGCAAGTCATAATTTCATACATAGCAAAACGAGATTAATGAATGCGTAATTCATATTAAAATGAGATTACGTATAGTTTGAATTATTTAAAAAAGCACACGCATAGTTGATATTATTCCCATGAAATAACCCTATAGAAATTTGTATAGGAAAAGAAAAAAAACAATCTTGCTCCATTTAACACTAAAAAATCATCACTATATAAATCGACGAGTATCACCTCGTAAGGCACAAAAATTGGACAGCGAAAGTGTGAAACGCTTTGTCAATTCTGTTTTAGGACTATAAACCAAAAAATATTTTAAATTTTAAAAAGAGTTCTTAAAAATATATAAACTTAAGTTAAATTGTCCCACATTGAAGAATTATAATTCTATAAATAAAAGTAATCATTTGTCATTAGACATAAACAAAATTGTAATATAAAGTGATAAAATTCTATTATATAAATAAGAGTAATCATTATATTAACCAAAATTCTTTTGAATCTTAAAAAACTTCTTAAGACTATAAAGTTAAGTAAAATTGTTTTACATCAAAAAATTATAATGAGGTCATAGGATTCTAAATAAGAGTAATAATAATTCGTTATTATACATTAACAAAAAATCTTGAGTTATGAAATGAATTTAAAAAGAATTTTTAAGACTATAAACCGAAAATCTTTTAATTCTAAAGAAATTCTAAAAACATAAAATTTTAATTTTAATTTTTTAAAATAATTAATAATAAAAATAAAATTATTATTACTTCTATTATTATTATTTTTTTATTTTTTTTGGCAAGAAAGTTGTGACTCTTTTATTAATCAAAAGAGACTAATCTTACAAAGATATATCCACTACCATGTGCCTATACACATTCAATCTTTGGCATCCTCTTATGTGCTATCTAACAATAACCCCTCTACTCCTTAGTCTAGCAATTACATCAAATTTAATTTGATTACAAACTGAACTATACTGTCTATAGCTAGCCTTGAAAATCCTGGCATTTCTCTCCCTCCATAATTGATAAACAACAGCAGCCAATGTTGCGACATACCATTGATGCTTTCAATGCCTGCACTTCCGTCCTCTTGCACTCCATTGAAGTTCTATTTTGATGCTATTACTTCTGCCCTGTATATGCATCCAGTCAAGCAAATTCTTCCATACCTGCTGAGAATACCAGCATGAAAAAAAAAGTGATCATGGTCCTCATTAGCCCTTTGACACAGCACACATCTATTTGCAAGTTGGACCCCTCTATTCTGAATGTTGTCCACCGTTGCCAATTTTCCTTGAGCAGCTAAAGAAGTGATAACCCCATGCTTAGGAAGCACATTCATCCCTTTCAACTTGGCAAGCCACTTCTTAGCTACTAGTTTCGTTCTAAACCATTCATAAGGTGAAGTAACATTGTAGCATCCATCTTTCTCCCACTCGCTTAGCCTCCCCGCTGCTGTCTCTATACTTCCCTCAGCCAGCAATAACTCATCTCGAATATGCAAGATACTCTTGACAGTTGCTGTATGCTGTAATCCCCTAGAAATTCTAACGCGATACAGTGGCGGAAACACTGTAAAGTCGGGATTATAACACGCTGTAACAATGTTTTTATAAAAATATAAATGGTAAAGTCAAACATTAGGCCCTAAATAAAATGGCCAAAATTAAATAAATCCACAAAGGGGTTTAACAATCCACAAAACATAATTATTAAAATTAATCGAGCAAGGATCATGTCTGCCCGCTAGCCCACACCCGGAAATATGCATACCTGTCATGTTAAAAACATAACAGCCACAATCAGTGAGGAGCAACGTCAACGTTCTCCCAGCCGTATAACAGGATTTTAAAACAGTAATTACTAATATAGGAAAAATAGTAAAGATGGAAAACAGTAAAACAGCATATTAAAATAAGCTTTAGTGTAAAGCAAATTAATCAAAAGGATTTCCGAAGAAACATAAAAATATTTGCCAACCTGCAAACCAATTTATATCGATAATAAATAAAATAATCAAAATGGCGTTATGGATAGAATTAGTGATGAATGCTAGACTTTCACTAGGAGAATACTAAAAACTAGCTTCGAGAACTTAGTTCAAACAAATCAAACCTCGATCTCTAACTAGGCTACTCAACCATAATAGGACGACGACTTATAAATGCGTGGCCCTAGTTTAAGATGATATGTACACCCCTCCCGAGCACCATAAATACTCAGTTCAACCCGACGGCGTCTTACACTGCGAGGCACGAGTCTAAGAAAATATACACACACTCCCGAACACCATATATGCTCGGTTCAACAACCAGTGTGCTCCATAAAGACACACCAGCCTTATAGTAGATGGCAAAAACGTAAACCCCAGATTATATTACTCTAACCTCACACTTGTCCTTATTCCATAACTCCAAAACAAAGCCATTATCGATATTAAAAAAAAATCATTATAAATAGTAAGAGAACAAAAAGAAAAGGATCACTTTCCAAAAGAGGAAACTTTTCTATTTTAGGAAACTTTTATTTTTAGAAACTTTACCCAAAATATCATCATATCAAAATAGCAAAAATATTAGTTCATACTAATAACACATTTTTAGTAAACGATATAGATTTATAAAACTAGTACTTTCGGCCTTAACGATATTAATTCTTAAAACGAGAACATTTGAGTTAATGAAATTATTGAAACGTCATACAAGTGTTTATAAAATGATTTAGAAATGTTTTAAACATTTTAAATACTACTAATTAGGGTGTTTCCAAAATTTACAAAGTTAAAAATTCCCTAATTATTATTAGTTTCGACAATACGATTATAAATAGGATTTTACGGCAAATGTCAAATTAAATCTTTTAACGTCTTTTATTTAATTAAACCATTGAATACATTAAGAGTATGTTAAGGGATGATTTAACTCACAAAGTTTCAGATTTAAATACTTTCAAAATGGCTAGAAAAATAATTCTTTTGGGTAAGATGAAGCATTTTAACGATAAATCATAATTTGTCCAAAATCAATACTTATTAATTAAAGACTTTAATAAATAGTAAAAAAATTACTTAAAATAGCTAAAATATATTTATGGACATTCTGTCCAGAAAAGAAAATTTTCCAGAATGCTTAGTCTCGATTTTTAAAGGGTTTTCTCGTTAATCGTCTCATCTCGACAATAACGATTAATAAAAATAGTAATTAGAAAACGATTTAAGTATTAATGTCCAAAATTATTATTAAACTTAAAAATCATCGTTTTCCAGAATATACTAATTTTCCAGATTTTCCAAAGTTCCAGATTTACCAAATTCCAATAAAACCGTCATTTAAAACCCGTTTTCACAATTAACGATTCCATTAATAAAACTTATCGTTCCTAACATTTTATTAAAGCACTAAAAATCATAAAATTTTATTATGAAATCATCAAAACCATATTTTTTTCCAGATTTAATCCAAAGACCAAAAATTGAGAATTTAAACAACAAACGCGGTTTTAACGATAAACGATGATTTAAAGTGATTAATTAATTCATCCACTTAACAATTCCGAAAAATTATGAATAAAATCATAAAATTCTATTTTACCAGAAAGTTTCACCACGTCAATCAGATTAAAATAAAATGTTTAAGTACTAGAACTAAAAATCGATTCTTAATCGTTTTTGTCCGATAACGGTAATAATTCAATAATCGATATCAAAAATATCAGAAAAATACCAAATTATTAAAAATCATCAAAAATCTCATTTTTACAGAATAAAATCATATATTATAAGTTTAGGCCGAATATTACGATTTTACAAATTAATATGATGATTTAATCGTTAATCTCGTAAAAGCGATAAAAATTACCGAAACATGCAAATTCCAACTTTTAAAAATTTTCCAGATTATATGACATACATATATTGTCAAAATAAAATTATAATTATATACATGCAATTACACAAATAAAATCATGCAATACCGAGTAACATCGACGTTACCTTCAATCCAAATCTGAGTCTACGATATATTCATCTTCTGCGGGACCGCTTCGGAACCTTAAACAAAACATGAATTCCATGGTACGAAAATACCATAATATCGCTAAAAAATTAAGGTGACAACGATTGGAAATGAAGTCGATTAATACCTTAACGAAGGAGACAGAAAGAAGATCGATATAGCGAAAATGGAGACGGAAAATGGAGATGATGAACACGAAATTTCTGGGCAGAAAAGATGCTGGTTTTTGGTCAGATTTCACAAGAAAAAAAATAGGGAGAAAGAGAGTATTTGCTTGAATAAAATGGATGAATGAATTATGAGAAAAATGTGAAGAGATATGGAGTGAATGGTGACTTTAAAATTGATGAAAACTAGGTACATTCACCTCCAAAATTTCAGCCAAGAGTGAATGTGAGAGGAGTGTGAAGAGTTTGCATGAGTCAACAATATTAATTTGTGAGAAAGAAATATCTTATGCTTTAATCATATTGTTTTTATAAAAATAAAATGTTACACAAAACAAATGTGTAGTGGTTGTGTGACATGAGTGTCATGAAAAAAAATGGTTCAAGGTGGTCCCAAAATAGTTATAAGTCGATAAAAGTAAGGATCGTAAAATTATTAAAAGCATTTCAAAGCAATTTGAGTAAACTCTGCGCTAGAAAATAAATAAATGAAAAACTTCGTAATAAAATTATTAAAGGGTAAATTTTCATGAATAAAATTATTTCTTAGTTGGAAATATTATTTGAATGTGTTTACATTTTTAGGAAAAGAAATAACTTAAATTCGAGATTAAAACGTTAATTCGTAGAGAAGTAGAATTCCTCGCGGAAAAATAATTAGTTTACGAAGAAAATCAAATAAATAGATTTAAAAGAATTAAAATCTTTAAAAATAAAAATAAATATCATTAGGCTCAAAAATGAAAATAAAGCTTGGAACAATGATGAAACATACGGTCGAAATGTGACAGAGTTATGACGAAGTCATATTCGTCATAACGGAAAGGATAAAACGCTAGGAAAATAGCGGGTGTTACAATGTTGTCCTGTACTTTTCATTTCCCATACATTCTGGCTTCCTATAACATAATATCGATGCCAAGCGCTCCAAATGTCGGTCCCATTAATGAGTTTCCAAAGCCATCTTGCTACTAGGGCCTTGTTCCATGATAACAAGTGCTTTATACCATACCCCCCTTCTTCCCATGGAGTGCAAACACTAGCCCAACTTTAAACGTCATCCCATTCGCTTCTACCGTGCCTTTCCAGAAAAAGTTCTTGCAGTCCCTGGTGATACATTTCAATATATTGACTGGCAAAATCACATTAGCACCCCAATAAGTCAGAATACCAAACACAACTGTGTTCAGCAGCTGAATTCTGCCAGCATACGTAAGGGATTGAGCTGCCCATCCCTTCATGCTTAGCTTAATCTTCATCAATAGGTCCGTATAATTTTCCTTCTTGTTACTCACCGTATTTAAGGGTAATCCCAAATATCTACAAGGGAAAGAACCCCTTGTAAAACCTGTTTCATGGAGAATCATGTCTTGAATATGTTGGGAAACCCCTCCAAAGTAGATATTCGTTTTTTCACAATTTGCTCTTAATCCAGATTTTTTGGCAAAATCCTCAAGTGCATTATTTGCTGCTACTACCGAAGGCACATCACCCCTAGTAAATATCATTTGATCATCCGCAAAAATCAAGTGATTAAGCTTAACACCGCAACATTTAGGATGATATGATACCTGATCTTGCACATTTATTACCCTAAGTCGTCTAGACAATACTTCCATGCTTAAGACAAATAGGTAAGGGGAAAGAGGGTCTCCTTGTCTCACCCCACTCATCCCCTTAAAGAACCCATGAGAATCCCCATTTATCTTCAAGGAAAACCAAGAACCAGTAATACAACCCTTAACCCATTTAATGAACAGTCCAGGGAAGTTAAAGCTCACAAGAATCCGTTCTATAAACTCCCATTGCAACGAGTCAAACGCTTTTCTGAGATCCACCTTCATTAGGCACCTTGGAGTAAGGTACTTCCTATTATAGTTCTTTATTAAAGATTGAGAAAGTGCTATGTTGTCGTGGATATTACTTCCCTCCAAGAATGCTGCTTGCTCAGGTCCGATCAAGCCTTGAATGACTTCCTTCAATCTTCTTGTAATAAGCTTACTTATTGTCTTGTAAAGGACTGAACAACACGAGATTGGCCGATAATCCATTACTGTCTGACATATATCCTTTTTAGGAATTAGAAAAATTAATGTAGGATTGGCTTGCTTCAGCATTTTGCCTTTCATGAAATACTCCCTAACTGCATCACAAAAATCACCTTTAATGACTAACCAAGAGGTTTTAAAGAAACCCGACGAAAAACCGTCAGGGCCTGGACTCTTTTCAGAATGAATTGAGTGCAAGGCTTGTTTTATTTCCTCCTCTTCTGGTATTCTCAGAAGAGAACCCCACTCTTCCTCTTTGACCAGAGGACCCTGGTGAATAATTTCTTCATTCAGGGCCTCTACCTCCATCCTACTACCCAACAAGCTTTGATAATATTCAATAAAACCTTGGGCAACCTCATTTTGACCAACTCTAACATTCCCATGGGAATCTTTAATGCTTCCAATCACCTGTTCATGTCTTCTCTCTTTAAGCCGGACATGAAAATATCTGGTAGCATTATCATCAGCTGCAATATGCTCCATCTTTGCCCGTTGTTTCAATATGCTCACTTCATTATTATTATTATTATTATTATTATTTATTATTATTATTATTATTATTATATATTTTTTGCAAGAAGAGTTATGCCTCATTTTATTAATAAAGAAGCAGGTTTCTTCCCCTAGATTTTACAAAACTCGTCAAAAGACAATTCCATTACTACAGTATTGCTTGTAAGCCAAATCTATTCCTTTGCTTCTCAACCTAACAAAGACTTCGAATTTTATTTGCCCAACTATGCTTTGATAAGACTTAGTTGTGTTACCAAAAATCCGGTTATTTCGCTCCTGCCATATACTATATGCTGCTGCTGCTGCTATGCTAGCATTAAACCAGGCGTTCTTCCAGTGTTTTTGAACTTGTCTTCTTGTTCCCCACTGCAGCTCAGTAACAAGGTCGTAGGTTCTCCCAGTGATTTGCATCCAATTCAACAAATGTTGCCAAATCAGCCTCGAGAATGAACATGAGAAGAACAAATGTTGATTCGATTCATTCTCCTGTTTGCATAGAGTGCATCTATTAGTAATATACAGCCCCCTCCTTTGCATATTATCCATCGTTGCTAGTGTATTCTGTCCAGCCATTGCGACAATGAACCTGTGTTTTGGAACCAAATGCTTTTGCTTCATTCTAGCCATCCAAGGAACTGGCGGAAGTTTCTGTCTGAACCATTCATAGGCTAATCTAACGCTGAATTTACCATCCTTACACCAGCTGTTACATAACATCTTCGCTTCCTCCTCTCCTCCAGTCTTAGTCATTATCTCGTCCCTAATTTGTAGTATGCTTTTGAATGTAGCTGTATATCTTTTCTTCTTTTGAATTTGCCAAATACTCTCAGAACTAAGAATATAATTTTGATGCCACTTTACCCAGATTCCTTTCTTGTCATTCAGGATTTTCCAAAGCCAGTGACCCATCAAAGCTCTGTTCTAGTACACCAGGTCCTTAATATCGAATCCCCCTTCCTGCCAAGGCACATTAATGCTCTTCCAACCTTTGTATACCATACGATTTCCATCCCTACTGCCATTCCAGAAATAGTTCTTGCAAATCTGGTTAATTCTTTTTGTAACATTAACTGGAAAGAGTGTGTTGGCACTCCAGTAATTAGTCAGACCAAATACTACTGAGTTCAATAGTTGAACCCTACCAGCATAAGTCAAGAGCTTCGCAGACCAGCAGAAGATCTTATTTTGTATCTTATTTATGAGAGCCTCATACTGCTCCTTCTTATTACTGATGGAGTTGAGGGGTAATCCGAGGTAACGACAAGGAAAGGAGCCTTGTTGAAACCCAGTTTCCCTCAGGATAAGTTCCCTAACTGAATCTGCCACCCCTCCAAAAAAGATGCTTGTCTTGTCTTTGTTGGCTTGCAGGCCTGATTCTCGTGCAAATCCTTCAAGAGCATCAACAACAGCTCTCACAGATGAATTGTCACCTCTGGTGAAGATCATCAGATCGTCTGCAAACACAAGATGATTTAACTTGAGTTTACAGCACTTCGGGTGGTAGGATACAAGAGGGTTCAATACAATTTGTCGCAGCCTTCTAGATAGAACCTCCATGCTGAGCACAAAGAGGTATGGCGATAAGGGATCCCCTTGTCGTACCCCACTTCCTCCTTTAAAGAATCCATGGTTTTCTCCATTTACTTTGATAGAAAACCAGGATCCTGTGATACATTGCATAATCCAGTTCGTGAATTGCTTTGGAAACTTAAATGCATCCAACATTTGCTCAAGAAAGCTCCATTGTAGGGAGTCAAAAGCTTTTCTAAGATCTATTTTCATCAAACATCTTGGGGTGATATACTTTCTTCCATAGCTTTTAATAAGGGATTGCGATAAAGCTATGTTCTCGTGGATACTCCTTTCCTGAACAAAAGCTGCTTGTTCAGGTCCTATCAGTTCTTGCATCACTATTTTTAGCCTATTTGTTAAGATTTTGCTCACCGACTTGTAGAATACTGAACAACAAGAAATGGGTCTGAAATCAAGAACCGTATTGCATATATCCTTTTTTTGGAATGAGTGTGATTGTCGTAGTGTTTGCTTGCTTTATCATCCGTCCCTTCCTGAAGAACTCCCAAACTGCAGCACAATAGTCTTTTTTGATGATGTGCCATGAGGACTTGTAGAATTCCGATGAGAAGCCATCTGGCCCCGGACTCCTGTCTGACCCGATGTCAAAAACAGCAGCCCTGATCTCCCCCTCAGTGGGTATGTTGAGAAGCTGCTCCCAATAACTTTCATCTACTCTTTTACCCGTTTCCATAGTTACAGTATCTAGAGCACTGGTAGCATGAGATTCACCCAAAAGATCCATATAGTAATAAAGGAATCCCTGGGCAACCTCCTGCAATCCCACCCTAGAAATTCCTTTATTATCTACTATGCTACCAATCACTTGTTGCTTCCGTCTCTCTTTTATCCTAGCATGAAAATAGGAGGTAGATTCATCCCCATAGGCCAAATTTTCCATTTTTGATCGCTGTTGTAGTATGCTAATTTCAGCCTGCTTAAGAGTTTTGTATTTATCCAACAACTCCTGCTCCTTATTTATGAGGATGAATGAGAAAGGGTCCTTTTGAAGTGCCTTTTGACACCTTTCCAAATCCTTTCCCACCTCACTTATTCGTTTGTCCAGGCAGGTATAGTTAAGAAAGTGAAGATTTTTTAATGCAATTCGAACATTTCTAAGTTTGGTGAAGAGTTTAAACCCTTCAGTCCCATTTACTTTCTTCCTCCAAGCATTTTGAACAATCAAAGAGTATTGAGGGTGCTGAGTCCAGCAATTAAGAAAGCTAAACCCAACCTTCCTTCTCACATCATTAGAGAGAGTAATCACAATAAGAGAGTGGTTCGAAATACCTGACTCCAAAAAGCAGGCATGAGAATCAGGAAAAGAAGTTACCCAATCCTCATTAGTTAATGCTCTATCCAATTTTGACCATACTCGAGTTGTGGATTCCTGCTTATTGGTCCACGTATATTCACATCCCTGTCCGGCCATTTCTACTAAATCATTATCTAGTATACAGTTGTTGAAATCATTCATGTCCCCTTTTGCAGGTAGTGCGCCTCCTACCTTCTCTTGCTCACTTCTTACAATATTAAAACCACCTAGTACAACCCAACTCTGAACATTATGACTGATTTCCCTTAGCCCCTGCCAGAGATCAATTCTATCCTTTCCCTCATTTCTCCCATAAACTATAGTCATAAAAAACTCTTTCCCATCAGCATAATTCTGAATATGACTGTGTATAAATTGCTCATGAACCTGAATGATCTTAACCCCCGTGGTGCCAGGGTTCCAAATTAACCAAATGCGGCCATTATAATGGCGTTCGTAGTTACACTTCACATTATAACCACTGAACATAGTTCTGATGATTTTATGACTACTATGTTCCTTGACTCTAGTCTCTATCAGCCCCAAAACATCAATCCTATTGGTTTTTAATAACCTCAAAACTTCCTGCTGCTTTATTATCTCATTCCCTCCTCTAATATTCCAACTTGCTATTTTCATTGGCTTTTGTCAGGGGGAACAGGCTCCACTACAGGGATCATTTCACCCTCAACCACTAAGTCAGATTTGGAGATTTCTTCTTCAGTTTCCTGCTGCAGTGCAGCATACCTGTTAGGCGTGTGAAGGGATGTGAGTTCCTCTTCATCACCCTTCCTTATTTCCTTCTTCTCGAGCAGTCCCATGGATCCCTTCGCCCTTAAGCCTAACCCATTGCATCCTAAGCGTTTAGCCACAGGGATGAACCCAGGATTTAGATCAGTAGGAGGGTGAAGGCCTAGCTCCAAGCATCCTGAGCCCATCTCCTTACTGTCCTTCCCAAGCTCTCCTGTAGCATCCACACCTAGCATATGGGGTCCTGAGCCAGCGAGTAAGCCTCCATGGTGCTCAACCCCCAGGGGTTCTGAGTGCATTACAGTGGGGTGAGTAACTGGGTCAGACTTGACTCCAATATTCACCACTGAGGTACCACCTATCCCTGGGGATTCTTTCTTCTTTGGCGTATAGCGAGTAGCATTATGTACCATTCCAGCTCCGTGAGCCATCTTCTTACGCTCCCATTTGCAACTGTTCTTAAGGTATCCCAGCTTGCCACATCCCACACAATAGAATGGCAACCACTCGTAGTCAATGCGTTGCACTGATTTTTCGCAATATGGGGTGTTAATGGTAACAGCATTAGGGAGTTCTTTCGATACGTCAACCTCAATCATTATCCTGGCAAAAGAGACCTTCTCTTTGTAAGTAGTTGCAGTGTCAGCAAACACGGGTTTCCCCACTTTGCTCGCAATCTTGCTTAAGATTGGAACTGTCCACATGAAGGGGTCTAGATCTGGTAGGATGACCCAAACAGGAACAAGTGATGTTCTATCCATATCCTGCAAAAAAGAGGGGCTTCATACCTTCAGTACGATTGTATGATTACCAAATTTCCATGGACCTCCTTTGAGGATTGTGTCCATGTCTTCTTGGCTTCCAAATCGAAAAGAAAACCAACCACGCTTAAATTATTGGACCACCGGTTGCTTGACATGGCTCCATGTCTTGGTGACACAGTCAATTAGCTGTTTAAGAGATGGTTTGGCTCCAAGAATATTCCCCATTAGAGTATATTGCCATAGCTTCAATTCATCCTCAAACTCCTCCACACCAATGTCAATCTTCATAGAGTTACCACTATTCTCATCATAGAATATCCCCATCCCTACTTTATTTTCCTTAGTCCTATGTAGCCAAGACTTCAATTCAGGCTTCTCCGTCTGAGTTACAGGAATGGAATCCTCTGTTCCCTTCATAATCAGATTATCAAAACATTCACCATTAGTTTCTAAGCCCACTTTACCATCAATTCCAGAGTTCTTTGAACTCTCCTGAATCTTTGATCGCGACGCTGAGAAGGCACGATGAATCAGGTCGTTAATACTCGGAGTTACCAGATTTTCTTTGGTTCGGGTTTCTGTTTTCTCCTTCATTGGTGGAGGATCATCCTTAATTCCAGCATCAATGGAGTCTCCAAGAGATCGCGCATCATTTTGCGTAATTTTCCTTGGCCTTCCCCTTCCTCTTCCTGTTGGCGCTAAGCTCGTCATGTGTTCGTTAATGGTGTTCGCTAGAGAGAACTTCCCTACAGAGAGAGGAGAGAGAAAGAGTTTATTATTATTATTATTATTTATTATTATTATTATTATTGTTGTTGTTGTTGTTGTTGTTGTTGTAATTGTTATTGTTATTGTTATTATCATAATACAAATAGATATATTTTCTTTTCCTTTATTTTATTATGATAAATAAGAGTAATCGTTCGTCCTTAGATATCAATCAAAAAATTATCCCACATCGAAAAATTATAAGAAGATGATGCATTGTTGTCAAAATCGCGATTCGATCCTACGATTCTACGATTTTACGATCTAAATTTTCTTGACCAGTCCTGGATCTTACGATTCTATCATGGTTGTAGAAATCTTACGATCCTAGTAATTTGAAAATTTCTAAAAGTATGATCATAATACGATTCTACGATCCAATTTTGTTGTAAAAAAACTAATATGTATTTTAATATAATGACATCGTAAAACTCAAATTTCGTAGTGAAACAAGTACATAAAATGATATTAAAATCATTAATTATGAATAAATATTAATAAATGAGTAATTTGATCTTCAATCCTACGTTTTCGCTAAACAAAAAAAATATATTTAGTGTGTTTGTAGAATCTTACGATTCTATGATCCGATTCTACCGATTCGATTCTACCCTCCCTATCGATCCAAAGTAGAATCCCGATCCTGACAACATTGAGGTGATGAAATATTATATTATAAATAAAAGTAATCGTTATTCGTCCTTAGATATCAACCAAAAATTTAAGAAAGTGAGATTATCAACCACATCCCATGGTCTTAAGACTCTAACGTGGTGATCAGAGTATCTACAATTATAAATATGAAGTCATAATATTGAACTTTATTATCATTTCAAATGCATTCCTAATTGTACTATTATAAATAAGCAAGGGTATCCATCGTTACTTAAGCGACAACATTCATTATTATAACTTGTGCACTGATGATGACAAATTCGTTTTTTATCACATGTTTCATCGTTGTTAATTGACTATAATATGTTCCCATTTTACCCAATGAATATTTATATCTACGTATATTTATGTGCAACGTACTTACAATGCACCATATATAATGCCTATAATTTAATTTGACGTTTACCGTATATATCATCTCTGATCTCTTGAAACACATTTACTTATATATAGATAATATTCCTTTACTATTAGACATATACTCTTAACTTCGACTGACTTTCTACTCTTAACTTGGTGTCCTTATCAACGTCACTAAAAAGCGGCTTGTGCATCGCACGGGCTTTCCATCTAGTTGTGTAATATATGGTGGCTAAAATGCGACGTACATAGCATATCAAGTAAAATAAGTACGTGATTGATCATGCACCGTTGAGACGTCTAATATTATTTGAGACCCTTTCAGTTTTACCGTTTAATTAATTAATTAATTAATTTTTCACATGTAATAAACTTCTTTTGAAGACAAATAAATTTAAAAAGAAAGTGACCGAGAAGGACTCTTAATCGCAACTTTCAAGCGTTGTATTTTTTTCAAATTATTGATTTTCTTACAATATTTTTAGTGTGAAAAAAATCATTTTTTAACTCGTATTTAAGAATTCTTATCGAACAACATTTTTTTATGGAATTAACTTTGACTCCGAAAACAATGATTATTTTTGTAAATTAATTGTCTTTGTTTGGTTTGGAAGAAAGATTAAAGTTTTAGAAGGTCATATCTAAATTTAATAACCAGTCAAAATAATTTTTCAAAAAAAGAGAGATATAACTGAGAAAATCAAATAATTAACAAATACAAGTAAGAAAATCTAATAATTAAGGACTACTAGTGAGAAAATCCAAAATTGTTATGGATTGTATTGTATGGATGTCCATGGACCTTGTATTCCATTATCATATTGTATGTAACCTAGGATGGATTATTATATCTTTATTATATAAAAGATGGCCCCAAAACCGCTTATGTGGCACATGGATTTCACTCCATTTTGCAATCCTAACACTCTCATCGCACATGCATATTAATCCCTGCGGTTTAGTGATATTGCATTTTTAGCCCTCCAAATTATAAAGAAAATTTATTCCTTAAGTCCTCGAAACAATTATAAAGAAAATTTATTCCTTAAGTCCTCGAAACAATTATATCAAACTTAAATATAGCAAACAAATATTTTATATAGCAAAAAAACAAAACGGAGTATTTACGTTATTCTCTCTCTCATATATATATATATATTTACTTATTTGATTCATGTTGATAAATAATTTAGGTTCTTTAACACTTCCATTTATTAAAGTTTACGTGAATACAATATGTACAATGCTTATATAAATTTCGTATATTTTAAAAATTCATAAATTCATATAATATATTCTACTATAATATTGTTAAAGTTACAAAACAAATTAACTTCAAGTTATAGAAATGAAACCTGTGAAAATTTTGGTTTTGACTAATTTTACGTGATTTTCATAAATAATATCTTTATTATATAAAAGATGGCCCCAAAACCGCTTATGTGGCACATGAATTTCACTCCATTTTGCAATCCTAACACTCTCATCGCACCTGCATATTAATCCCTGCGGTTTAGTGATATTGCATTTTTAGTCCCTCCAAATTATAAAGAAAATTTATTCCTTAAGTCCTCGAAACAATTATAAAGAAAATTTATTCCTTAAGTCCTCGAAACAATTATATCAAACTTAAATATAGTAAACAAATATTTTATATAGAAAAAAAAACGGAGTATTTACGCTATTCTCTCTCATACATACATATATATATATATATATATATAGAGAGAGAGAGAGAGAGTAAGGCTCTTATGAGTCCTTCTCTATATATGAGTCCATAAGTCCTCATCCCATCCATTGGATGGGATGAGGATGGATGGAAAAGATGCATCCTAATATTTGTATTTAAAAAAAAAAAAAAGAAGAAGGGAGATTTAGTATCCTAAAATAACTCCCTTGATTTTAGGAAACAATAACTCCCATAATCATTTCATTCCTCATTCATTCATTCACGTTATACGTTCATCAAAACCTAAAAAAAACGCTCCCATCATCACGTTCGTTCATTCATTCAATCAAATATGTGCTCGAAATTCCATTACTATGAATTCAATGATCGCGACATCTTCATCAACTATTGATAAGCAATTCATCGAGTATAACAATGGTGGGTTTTGATATTGCTTTCATGTTTTGCGTTAATTTTTATTCATCATCTTGATTAATTTGCGTTCATGTTTTTTGCGTCAATTTTCATGTTGATATTGCTTTCATGGTCGTTTCCTTCATCATAGATTCATATCAATGGTTAATTGGTCTCTTGTTAGTATAGATTCCAGAGTTTTATGTTTGTTATTTAGGTTTTCCATAATCTCCACTGATATTATTGTTTTGTTGTCTATTGAAGTAGACACGGCGTTGAAGTAACATACGTTCTAAGTTACAGTAACAAAAAATCATATGTAAAAAACCCTTCGTGTGCTCTGGAGATTTCCGACGACTGCTTGTAGATTTCCGGCGATTGCTTTGCGCGGACAGTCCTCGACGCTGACAAGGCTGTCCGGCGCTGATCTCGACCTGGTTCAATGCGTAAGAAAAACCGCGCTGTTCCTAAGGGCCCCAAGGCGATGAAGCCGATTACCCGTAAGACCAAAGAGGAAATTTTGCGTCGAATTCAAATGCAGCCTGGGAATAGTGCGTCGAATTCGATGAGCAAAAATCTGAACGCTATTCCTGGATTGAACTACGTTTTGGACGACGACGCTGTGTCGGATTACGTGCCGGAAACGAATGACGTTGAGATGTCCGGGTGGAAACAGAGAGAGGGCAAGAAAATTGTAGACATGGATGAAGACGAGGAGCTTTTGAGGTTTTCTGAGGATGACCTAGATGACGAAATTGAGTATTGGAGCTCTGCGGTGTATTGTTTCATTAGGGGGGCAAACCCGCCTTGGAAGGTGATTGAGGGGTTCGTGAGAAGAATATGGAAGGATCACGGAATTGACAAAATCTCGTTCCTTCCGAATGGAATTTTCGTAGTCCGGTTCAAGGAAAAGGAAGCAAAGGTAAAAATCCTTGATCATGGTTGTTTTATGTTTGACAATAAACCCCTGATTGTTAAGGAATGGACCCCGAACGCAAAACTTGATAAAGAGGATGTCACTGAAGTGCCTATTTGGGTGCAATTTCATGATTTACCTTTGAAATTTTGGGGGCGTTGTTTGTCCCGATTGGCTGCCCTAGTAGGTCCGTATGTCAAGTCTGACTTAGCTACGGAGGAACGTACTAGGCTAGGATATGCTAGAGTGTTAGTCATGGCAAAGGTGGGGCAAAAGTTTAAACAATCAATTAAGTTTTTGGATGAACGAGAAAATTTGGTTGAGATTTTTGTCAAATATGAATGGAAGCCAACTTGGTGTTCTAAATGCAAGGGTTATGGTCATGAGGTGAAGGAATGTTGGAGGGATGAATTGAGGAAGGCTAGGCAGGATGTCAAACAACAGAGGGCCGAAGGGGGGGTTGTGGTTCGTCAGCCTGCTCCGGGACCGAATAGTGTTGCCATAATAGGATCTAGGCCAAATGCAGGGGGCGTACATTCGACGCGTATTAAACATGTGGTTCCTGGTCCCAAGGGACCGAGGAGCAGTACGATTGTGAACAAAGAGGTTGCTTACAGTGATGTTGTTACGGGGGTGCCGCGAAAAGAGGTGGTGGAGGAAAACAATGGGGTCGGGATGGAATTGGTGATCCATGGAGGTACATAACATTGGGGGTTGGAATGTTCGTGGGGATGTGTAATATAAATAAGCAGCGAACAGTTTGTGAGTTTATTAGGAAACAGCAGGTAGACGTTGTCGGGCTACTTGAAACAAAAATAAAAAATAAGGTGTACGCCAAAGTTCAGTAGAATATTTTCTATGAATGGAGTATTACAACTAATAGTCATTGTCATAAAGGAGGTCGAGTTTGGCTTTTGTGGAAACACGAAAAGGTGAATTTGACGATTGTGGAGTATAGTAGCTAAAGTATTCACGTTAGAGTGAAGACGACTTCGAGTAAGGATTATTGGCTTACACTTGTGTATGCCTTTAATTCGGCGTCGGAGAGAGTTGATCTTTGGCGACGTTTGGAATCCTACGCTCTTAGAGGGCCTTGGGTTATTATGGGTGATTTTAATTGTGTGTTGGATGCAAGGGAGCGGCTTGGTGGTGGGAACTCGGAAGAGGCAATGAGCCAATTTCGAGATTGTGTGGCGAATTGTGGTGTGAGTGATTGTAAGGCGGTTGGGTCTTGGTTCACTTGGAATAACAAGCATAGAGTGGCTGAGACGAGGGTGTATAGTCGTATTGACCGTTGTTTGGTTAATGACGAGATGATGAGATTATTCCCGAATGGGTATGCCAATTTCTTGCCGGAAGGGACGTTTGATCATTGCCCTTGTATCATGCAATTGGATCAACCGCCGACGAGGAGGAATAGGAGTTTTAAATACATGAATATGTGGAGTAGAGCGTCGAAGTTCAAGCCTTGTGTTGCTGTGGCGTGGGCTGCCTCGATTTGGGGGACCAAGATGTATAGGGTGGTCATGAAGTTGCGCAGCTTGAAGAAGCCGTTGAAAAGGCTGAACTCGTCTTGCTTCGCAGATATTGAAAACAGGTGCGAGCAGGCTGAATTTAAGCTACGACAGCTCCAGATTGGACTGCGGGCTGACAGTTCGGCTGATGCGCTGAATGAGGAGAGCGAGCTGAATGAGCACGTGAGGGTCGTGCAAGCCGTGCGTTCTGATTTCTGGAATCAGAAAGCGAAGCAGCGTTGGATAGAGGAGGGGGATGTCAATTCGGCGTTCTTTCACGGACTACTTCGGGCAAGAAGGTCGCATAATGCCATTGTTAATGTGATGGATGTTGATGGTCACGATTGCAAGACTAAAGAGGAGATTGAAGATGCCTTTATTTGGTTCTATAGATCGTTGCTTGGTGAGTCGTGTGTGGTTGAACCGGTGGAGGTTGAGTTGGTTCGACAGGGCAGTACATGCTCACAGGCTCACAAGCAGCTCTTGGAGGAGAGTGTTACACCTGAGGAAATTAAGAGGGTCATGTTCAGTATTCCCCGGAATAAAGCTCCTGGTCATGTACAAGATTCGTGGGACATTGTCGGAGATGATATTGTGAAAGCTATCCAAGATTTCTTTGTCTCAGGTAAGCTTTTAAAACAGTTAAATTGTGCCAATATTGTTCTTATCCCGAAGGTGCCTCGCCCTAAGTCGGTGAAGGAGTTCAGGCCTATCGCGTGTTGCAATGTTTTGTATAAATGTATTGCGAAAATATTTTGTACAAGACTTGCTAAAGTGCTTCCTCATATAATTTCTCCTGTTCAAGGGGGTTTTATAGAGGGGAGGAGTATAGTGGAGAATGTTCTGATTTGCCAAGACTTAGTCCGGATGTATCAGAGGGGGCGCGTGTCACCTCGTTGCCTTTTTAAGGTTGATATACACAAGGCGTATGATAGTGTCGAATGGAGTTTTGTGGACCAAATGCTTCGTGCGCTGGATTTCCCTGATCACTTTCGTGGGTTGATCATGGAGTGCATTGAGACCGTCTCATACTCTATTTGTGCGAATGAAGATAATTTTGGTTTTTTCAAGGGAAAGCGGGGTTTGAGACAAGGGGATCCCATGTCTCCGTTGATTTTTACGGTGTGCATGGAATATTTCTCTCGGATTATGAATCATGCCAAAGTGGATGAGAATTTTAGATATCACCCGAAATGTGGACCGATGAAGCTCACCCATTTACTTTTTGCGGATGACCTGCTCCTCTTTTGTAAAGGGGATTCAGAATCTATGGAATTTATGTGGAGGGCGTTTGCAACGTTTACTAGAGCTTCGGGATTGAATATAAGTGTGGGCAAGTCCCATGCATATTTTGCTGGAGTTGATGTTGACCGGAAGACGGCTATCTTAGAGTTTTCAGGCTGTGTGGAAGGTACGTTTCCTTTTCGTTATCTTGGATTACCTATCCAATGTACCCGCCTTGGGAAAGTTGATTGTGATAAATTAGTTAACCGTGTCATTTCGAGGATCAATAGTATTGGAGCCCGTAAGCTGTCTTATGCGGGGAGGTTAACCTTGGTTCAGTCTGTGTTATCTCAGTTACATAATTACTGGGCCATGGTTTACATTATTCTAAAGTTTGTCATGGCTCGGATTATTTCTCTATGCCGTAACTTTTTGTGGGAGGGAGGCGTGGAAGGCAATAATCGAGCAATGGTGAGTTGGGAAAGGATATGCTGTCCTTATGCTGAAGGTGGGTTGGGGCTGAGGGATCTGTATTTGTGGAATGAGATGGCAGTGGGGAAATTAGCTTCATGGGTCTTTGATCAACCGGATCGGCTTTGGGTTCGGTGGGTTAATGGCATCTATCTGAAAGGTAAGGAGTGGCGAGATTATCAGCCTAATACAGATGTTACATGGGCTTGGAAGAAGATATGTCAGGCTAAGGAGAAAATCAAACATATGTATGATAATGGTACATGGCACGGATCACGTATCAATTACTCGATTTCGAAGGCTTACCAGGAACTGAGGGTTGCGAAGCCGGAAGTTTCTTGGGCAAGGCTTGTGTGGATTGCATGGAGTGTTCCGAAACACAGGTTTATTTCCTGGCTTGTGTTCTGGGGTGCCTTATACACGCGAAAGAAGTTATGGCGAATTGGAGTTGCGGACAATGATCGATGTTATCTGTGTGAAGAGGAGGAGGAGAGTTTAGAGCATCTATTCTTTGGATGTTGTTGGAGTTCTAGAATCATTGGGATGCTTGGTGAGTGGGTGAACAAAAGGATTCCGGCTAGATGGGCTCTCGTTTGGGCGACAAAGGTGCGCGGCTCGAAGTTACAATGCAATGTGATAAGAGTGTTGATTAATGCGACAATTTACTATATCTGGAGGCAGCGGAATATTTGCAGAATTGAAGGTGTTGCGCGGCATCCCAGTTATATTGTCAATTTAATTAAAGATGAAGTTAAGAATAGAGTATTGTGTAAGATTAAATATCCTATTGGCGAAAAAGACGCTAGATGGCTGCAAAAGTTGTTGTAGTCATTTGCATGTAATTATTCACACATAAATATATACTTACACTTTACCAAAAAAAAAAATTACAGTAACACGTAATTTTAATTAGAGTAACACACACTGAAAGTTGAGAAAGGTTTTTGACGATCATGTTAGAGTAACGTGTTGTACGAGTTAGAGTAACTCAACTTATGAGTTGAAGTAACGTTGCATCGACGCAACGTTGTTTAATTTTGTGCAGGTGGAATTGGCAAAGATGCGAATGCACAGGACAACACCGGAAAAGGTGAAATTTTATTCATTTGATTAATCATAGATTCATATCAATAGTTTTTGGATTTGACTAATCATAGATTAAGCAGACACGGCGTTGAAGTAACATACGTTCTAAGTTACAGTAACACCTTATTTTAATTAGAGTGACACACACTGAACATTAAAAAAAAATTTTGGCGCTGATGTTGAAGTAACTTGCTTTACAAGTTAGAGTAACACAACTTATGAGTTAAAGTAACATATATGTCCCATGGGCGTAACGTTGTTTATTTTTTTGCAGGTAGTATTGGCAAAGAAGCAAATGCACAAGAATGGTGCAGAGATGTGGGTGAGGCGTTCACTCCATACATGGGGCAAGTATTCGGGGAAATCGATGAGGCGGTGGAATTTTATAAAATCTACGCTTTTTGTGGGTTTACAAGAATAACTGATTTTTTACATATTTTTTACACATAATGATGTACAACGTTGCAGTTAACTCTATATTTATTTAATACATGCGTTTTTGGTTAGAGTAACATCTCAGATGTATTGTAGTAACACCATTCGTTCCTTAAAGTAACAAATATAATGAATAAAAGTAACTGAGGATATTAGCGTTGTTTATCATTCATTCTTAGATTAACCACAACCATTTTTTATAGTAACATGATTTGTTCGTTTAAGTAACAGCTACACTGCGTTAGAGTAACACATATTTTTTTTCCTAAAGTAACACAGTTCATGAATTAAAGTAACACATTGTATGAGTTAAAGTAACAGTTTTTGCAAGAGACTATACAACAGTTCATGAATTAAAGTAACACATTATATGAGTTAAAGTAACAGTTTTTGCAAGAGACTATACAACGTAACATGTTTTATGAGTTACAGTAACACAGTTCATGAATTAAAGTAACACATTGTGTGAGTTAAAGTAACAGTTTTTGCAAGAGACTATTATACAACGTAACACATTGTATAAGTTAAAGTAACACAATTCATGAATTGAAGTAACACATTGTATGAGTTAAAGTAACATAGTTTACGGGTTATGACAGTAACATAGTAACATACGTACAACGACAGTAGAAAAATGATGATTTTTTGGTGAAGATGAAAAAAACTTAATTTTAAAGAAACTTGTTGTGTGAGAGAAAGAAGCAGTTAAAAGATTGATAGGAGAGAGAAGATTTGCATTGAGATAATTAAGGAAGAGAGAGAAATGATATATTTACCAAGATTTGTTTGTTATTTCCTTATTTCATCTCAAGCAATCACTACCATCCATCTTCCACTTGATCAATGGTCCAAGATTGGACTCATGGACTCAATCTATATAGAAGGACTCACTTGATCCTTCCTCTATATATATGTATATATATATTTATTTATTTATTTACTTATTTGATTCATGTTGATAAATAATTTAGGTTCTTTAACACTTCCATTTATTAAAGTTTACGTGAATACAATATGTACAATGCTTATATAAATTTCGTATATTTTAAAAATTCATAAATTCATATAATATATTCTACTATAATATTGTTAAAGTTATAAAACAAATTAACTTCAAGTTATAGAAATGAAACCCGTGAAAATTTTGGTTTTGACTAATTTTACGTGATTTTCATAAATAATTTTCAAAAATAAATCCACTAAATTAACACAATTATGGCAACCCATGAAAATTTAGTTCACTTTCTTAAAAATTCCCTAATATACAATTTAAAATATTTCGTCAATTCGTCATTTTTGATATCTTACAATAAAAAAACCGAATCATATAATTGCGTTCAAATTCCACAATTTACGTCAATAAATTTTACGCCCAAATTTACCGTTCTTAATTTTGGTATATATAATTCCCTTTCTCACTGTAAATTAGAACTTTCAATCAAAGATCCGAACCTTACAATTGCATTCAAATTCCACAATTTACAATTTTACATCAATAAATTTTACGTCCGGATTTACCGTTCCTAATTTGAATATATTTAATTCCCTTTTTCACTGTACATAAAACTTCCACATTATTGACATTTTATACGGGTAACATATAATTTTTATAATATTCTTTTATTTGGGTATATATTTTACGTCCAAATTTATCGTTCTTAATTTTGGTATACATATTGTCATATCCCACTATTTTCACACATATTCTTTCAAATACGGTTCATAACAATATGTTGCCAATTATTTTTGGAATCAACTTCATTACTATGCGTGACATTATTATCACATTCCTAAAGATTTCCAAAATTTTATTATTTTCATATCGTTAATTGAGGCAATTATATTTTGCGTAGCATTTATCGGGTGTTTCAATCATATATAAAAAGGGCAACGTTAACTCATTTTCAACTCAAGAAACACACAAAATTTAACAGACGACCTATATTCAATCATATCCCGCTATGTCGAACGACGAGTTCAAAACCATTTCACAACTCGACGAGGGTACCAGACTCAAAGCCATGATCGTAAGGGTGGTCCATCGTTGGACGCGTCTCGTTATGAAGGACAAGAAGAAAACCGATTCAATTGAGGTTTTACTGCTTGATTCTGAGGTAAATATACGGATTTTCTGTATTTAGTTAAAGCAAACAATAGTCTTGCGTTCGATATTATTGTATTATTATACACATCGTTACTATTTCTTTTATATGTCGACAATACAACGTTGATGTGTTCTAATAAACACTCTACTCATGTTTTAATTAGAATGAAATAATACAAGGCACTATTCGCAAGCAACTTCTGAGTAAGTACGTCGACACGTTATCTATTGGGGCAGTTTATACTATTCGGAGTTTGACGGTCGGTACCAACACCGGGTACGACAAGGCTACTTCGAGCCCTCTCCGTTTACAGTTTGAGTATGGAAGTAAAGTCGCCCCTTTCATTGGTGAGCACACTATACCTTTACATGGATTCCGGTTCGCGAACTTTGAGGACATTGTGAACGGCCGAGTTCCAACAACGCACTACATAGGTAAGAAACTGTGCATGCATTGTTCATCCAGCACCGTGTATATATGTATTTCATATATATAATACAATTATTTTTATCAACTTCAAAATAATATACAGATTTAGTTGGAAAGCTTTTTGAGATTGGCCCTATCAATCAGACAAAGAATGGCTTCGAATATCGGAACATCAAGCTCGAGGATATAAAGTTTGACACTTTTCTTACTATCTTTTTTACTTTCCGATTTGCATATGTATTTGCCATACGGTTATACGGCAAAAAAAACATATATTTACGTTATTCTCAAATATATGTGGCACAAACCTTCTCAAATTTATGTATTCTATAATTATATAATAATTGACGTAATGTGCACGTACATAATATTCAGTTGTTGTCAAGTATTTTGCACGTTGTGGTCACCCCATACAACGGACCTTCCCGATTTGATCAAGAAGCAACCTCACCCCGATCAGTCTAAGGTTATTGTCATCAAATGCGTCGAAGTCAAGAGATTTGAGCGTATGTAACTTACTAATACCCTTGCAAATTTGCCGTATATGGTGTTTTTATTTTACCTATTCATTTGCTTAATCTTCCTGCTCAACTATCATAACAACGACTCCAATTACTCCTCTTATATCAGGCATCTGGAGGTTACAGACCACTTACAATGCCACTACTTTCCACTTTGACGTAGACATTCCAGAGGTCATCGCTTTATCAAACAGGTTGTCAAACAAAATCGTCATCTTTGGACTAAGATGGTGGCAAATATGTAAAATAAATTTCAATCGACTGACTACAACCATCTTATTTCTACTCATTTCATTCCTCTTTTACGTTATATAGCATATCAATCCCTGCCCCGAGCAACTCCCTCCAAATTGTCGATGAACCAGATGAAGAGGAGGTTGAAACCATAACCATTGACAATATTAAAACAATTCCCGAGATTAAGGAGAACGAAAAGGTATTTCCAATTATATATATGGGGACTGACGATTTTCTTATTCAAAATTTTTATTTCCATTGTGTTTTTATTTCCGTTTTCCCCTAACATATTACTAATTATCACAAAGGCCGGCTTCTTCTACACATATGGTAGAATACTTGATCTCGACTCTCAAGCCGGGTGGTACTACAATAGTTGCAAATCCTGTTGGGCAAAGAGAACCAAAAACGAAAAGGGTCGGTGGATGTGCAATAGGGTCGAATGTGACGGGAACACACGCGGTTATCTCTCAAGGATACCAAGGATGACTTTAATAACTTCGTGCAACTCTCTCCGTCCTCTATAATACGTGCTTTGCATATTTAATTCACTTGATTTTCAAACAATACACAGGTTCCAAGTGAATTTTTTCATATCTGACATTGGTGATGAGACGATTAACTTCGTCGTCTTTAACAATCAAATAATGCAGTTCATCAACACCAGTGCCTCAGACTTAATATCCATGCTTGAGCAGGTGTTTACTTTCTCAGAATTAGAAACCTATTTTGATTTGAACAAAGGTCCCTCAAATTAGAACATATTCTGAACTCGAACACTGAAACTGATATTGCCTTTACCAAATCACACCATTTGTAGGACGGGAAGCAAGACTCTATTCCAACGGAGCTGGAATTCTTTCTCGAAAAGACTTTCGTTTTTAAGGTTGAGATCAGTGATATGTATAACGTCCAGCAAGGATCACATTCCTACACTGTGGTGAGCATGAGCGATGACCCCGACCTGATGGAGCGATGGATGAAGACATGTACGAATAGGTTAAAGGTGAGTATATCTCCAGATTGCCACATATTTTTTTCATATTGACTACAAGATTTCTTTATTAAACCTTTACACGATGTGATTGACAGTATGACATGGTGTCGCTGAAGAACAACACGAAGCAGGTAGCCACGATTACTGAGTCTGCAAAGGTAACGTCTTCCCATACCCTTTAATCACACTTAACCTGTACAGGGTAACATACGTGCATTTAATATATCATCCTATAATTTTGTCTAAAGACGTCCTCAACTCCTGACAGAGGCAGATTGCAAATATAAAGGATTCCGCTAATGGGGTCGACGAGGAAGGTGCCCTCTCAAACATACTCGGTCTTGTCAATCAGGTTTGTGATTAGCGAACACCACTTACATTTGTGCAGAATACCTGGCACTCCAAGTTGTCTTATTTTTTTGGCATTGGTTTAATTGCAGGTTACTGAAGTTTTCTCCCCACCTTCCACCTCTAAGTTGACACCATTAAAGAGGACTCTTTCCGCTGTGGATTTCAATCTGGTGGATATTCCTGCAGCAGATGTTGGGTCGTCCACAAAGCCAGCTGATAACAACAAAAGAGACAAGACTAATGAATAGTTGAAGTGATGCAACCATATTCATCGAGTTTTATATATATTCAATTCCTTAGTTCCCCAGAATAATTTGACGTTGAGTTTTAATTTCCCAGAATAATAATGTACGCAGATCGCGGATTTCTATTCGTCATGACATGGCGGAAATATTAAGGAGCAATAGATGAATGAGTCATATAGATTGATTCCTATACTTCATTATTATGACAATATAATATCTTTTACGTATTTGACATCGTATTTTATCAGTTTGTATCCAAAGTTTTAATTGCCTAGACAAATATCGTATGTCATTCATACTTTTTGATTTCACGTGACGGGAAGAGCTTACTAATGACAAAAAATATCCGTTTGTCGTGTACAGATTATTACACTTTATCATTATGATAACCTCCTTCATATAATAAAGATTAGATTTAGCATGCAATAGATTTGATGTCATGTTTTAATTGCTCAAACGAGTATCGCCCTCGGTTCATGCTTATCAAACGAGCAGATTATGTAATAACGAAAGTAAGGGATAATTTGTACTTCATTATATATCAAGTGTTAGCTACTTCTGATTACTAATTTAATTTAAAAAAGATGCACGCAGTAAAGACGTTTCCGTTAGACATGCTCTACATATGACCATTGAATGCTTGATATCAACAGCAGTATTGTTAATTTTGAATCAAATGCAAATATAAATTATTGTAAAAAGTTTATTTAATTACCGTATATATAATCACTCTATGAGCATTAAAACGTATATTTACTTACCATCTTTAAAAAAAATATGATACCCTTATGATATTCGTACCATAAAGAATATTCTAGGATTATGCGTGATTTTGTATATAATTCGATGATATACAATATTTATCAAAGGTACGTTTACAAAAATGATGAATAAAATTCGTCTTTGCATAAAGATTGATAAGTGTAGTTTGTAGTGCCTATTTCGTAGTGTTTTGGTCCCATTTTTCCTTGTGGAATCGCTCCTTGGGAGCGATTTATGGGTTACTTATGCTTCTTTTAGTTCGTTCTAGGTTCCCGAGACCATTTGTGAAGAATTGGAGCAAATCCGACTCGATACATACACTTTTTGGAGCCAACGAAGTGAAGGAACGATCACTCGATGCCTTGGATTCGTCCCTGAGACCTTGGGACCTAATCCCGAGCCCTCGAGACCCGACCCCGAGTCCCGAGAATCGATGAGAAACCCATGAGAGGCAAGGAAGGACCAAAAGGAGCTTAAAGGAAGCCTACATGACCCATCCCGGTCGGGAAGGCCTCAACCCGTCCGGGATGGGGTGCACAAAAGCGACCCCTTCTGTTTTGAGACCGTCCCGGTCGGGACCAACCCGTTCCGTTCGGGATCATGCCGTCCCAGGCGGGACCAGTCCGTCTCGGGCGGGACGCTGCAGGAGCAGCACGAGACTCCTTGTTTCATTCTCCCTTCTACTTGTAACCATATATATACTCCCTTCTTGTATTATTTGAGGATCTCACCTTAGATTAGACTCTCTTAAGCCTCTTTACAAGAGATAAACCCTAGATTTAGAGTTCATCTTTTTAGATTAATCTTCCCTTAATCCTTAGTTAATCTCTTTTTAATCTAGTTTGTAACTAGTCTTGTATTAAGTGGGTACTTGAAGATTTCTCCAAGCTTGACATCCTTGGGATTAATTTGGGTTCTTATTTATACAAGATTGCATCTTTTTCTTCCTCTTGTTGTTGGTATAATCCTCTTTACTCTTGTTCTTGTTTATTTAATCAAGTTTGAATCTTTTTATATTGTTCTTGTTATTGTTCTTGTTCTTCATTATGGATGTTTGGTTTGTGATGTTGTTTTCTCTTACTATTGTTAGTTTATTCTTGATAATGAGTGAGTAGTCTCCTTGTGGGTTAGTAGGGGGATTAAGGGTAGATTATGGGTGATTAGGGTTTGATTAGGGGTAAAGGGTGAATCTTTGTTGTTAGTCACATATTGGGCACTCTATGTGTTTGTTGATATGCTTGTGTGAGTAGTAGTGGCCATGCTTCCCATACTTGTGCTCATCTTCTCATTGTTTGTCTATTCTGTGGTTGTGTTGAAGTTAGTCTTAGACGCGAGAGCGCGAACTTACCTCGGTGTTGGTCTACGTAGCGAGAGCCCGGACCGACTCTAGCAATTAGGAGGCACCTACACCCTTGACCACCCCAATTACCCTACTACACTTATGAACCTGACCTAACCCACTTCTTTTCATATTTGATTCAACTTCTTATTTAGTCATCGGTTCATTTAGTTTGCTTGTTAGTTTGATCTTTAGTTGTTCCGTTTTAGCATTGTATTAGTCTAGTCATTGTTAGTCCACTTCCTTCATCTCCAACCACCATAGTTTACCATTTATCGCTTCCTTTGTGTTTGTTTGGTAGCATAGTCTCGTTTTAGGTGGACATAGTCTAAACTTTGCAACACCGTCTCCGTGAATACGATCCCGACTTACCCTAACTACCGTTAGGTCTAGCCGGTTATATTATTGACGGTGGGGACGTGACAAATCCCCACCATCAATTTGGCGCCGTTGCCGGGGACGGTGCTAGTTTAGACCTTGTTTTCCTATTTACTTGACTTTGTCTTTTGTTTTGTGTTTTTCTTCTTTGTTTCTTTGCTTCTTGTGTGTGTGAGGTTTATTTCTCTCTTGTCTAGTGCCCAAAAAGCACTAGGTTTCTCACGTTTGCTCCTAGTCCACAGTTTTTGCCTAGAGATGGTCACCATCTTCTTCTTACGACTCAGAGCCGCATAAACGGACGGTTGCTAGATTGAGAGGTTTCCAACTGGGTACAAGCCAAGATTTCGAGCGAGCATGAGGTTTGATCTAAACTCCGCACCCATGGAAGCCACCATGAGCTACTCCTCTCCCTCTATGAACCAAGGGTATGACATGACATCCCCCTACCACTATCAAGATTCTTGGGGTAATCAAGACTCTAGTGGGTATGAGCTTCAAGGATACGGAAACGGCTACCAACAAGTGAATGCGTATCAATCCTACGATCATGGTGGCTATTACTCGAGTTATCAATGTGAACCCACCATGTTCAATCAAGATTCACCTTACGGAAGCCAATATCCCCAAAACTCACCACATTACCCTCCACCCCAACCACAAAATGAGCCCCAAAACCCACAATACTACCAATCATCTCAACCTCACTACCAACAATATGATGCCCTTGGGCATCATCAAGATTATCGAGGAGTTTTATGGGGCCCCAATGACCACCAAATGCCCAACTTGGAGTTATATCAATCGATTCTTCAAATGCAAAAGAGCCAACAAGAATTGGCCATTCAAATGCAAAAGGATCAAGATGAATTCATGGCCCAATATTGAAGGGAAAACGAGGCGAGGGATGCTCGATTGAATGCTTTAACGGCTCAAACCCTAATGTTCTTAACTCGATCTTCACAACTTGATGAGGGATGTTCATTTGGGGAAGGGGAACAACCCAATGACGAAGCCGTTAATGAATTCCCTATGAGAAGCGAACTTTGCTTTGAAGAACCTCAAGCATCTACCCAAAAAGAGATGAATGAGGATATGACCCTTAGTGAAAGCAATGTTGGTGAAGAATTGGAAGAGGTTAGTGAGTTGGATGAGTTGGTGGAGTTTGTGAAGTTGTTGGGTGAAATTGACAAGCCCAAGTTGCCCATGTCCGAGAATGTGGATAAGCATCAAGAACCCCTTGTAAGTAAACCGAGCAATGGTTTGGAAGAGATTGAAACCGCCGGTAGAAGTTTCAATCCTCTCCTCCAAGATGATGTGGGGACAAGTGATGAAGATGGGGAACCACAACTTGAGGAAAGTGTGGGGGTGTGCAACAAGGAAACGGGGCCAAAACCGCTTTTTGTGCCTCATGATGAAGACTTGAAGCTTGCTAATGATTGGAGACGATGCTTAGGGAGGAAGAGGTCGGTGAAGCTCGTAGGATGGATAGACCCCGGAGACAACACGAGTGATGATGTCGGGTCTTTTGAGGACTACTTCTTGCCTCCACCTTGGAGGCCGTGGAGGATTGCTTGGCTCGAGCACTCTTTCGGCCGTCTCTATGATGTCGGTAGTGCGTTCGACTTGCTCCTCCATGCCCTTGAGGGCTATGGTTGAAGAGTGAGAGTCCAGCATCCTCGGTTTGACGGAGTTCCTTAAGAACCGTCATGTTGTACATTTCCCTACCTCTCTTCTCTTTAGCTTTGTGTTTGTAATTATGTTTATTGTGATTTTGTTCCGAGGACTCTTTGTTTTGTGATATTCTTGCTATTTGGATTGTTGATGAGCGTTGTGAGGGAGAGAATTTGATGTTGTATTTGAGTTTATTGTGATAGGTGAAGTGAAGATGACTCCTAGAGAGGAATGGTTATCGATATAGCATGGATTGTGAGCAAGGGAACGGGTTTTTGAAGCTTTGAATAGCTTTTGGGGTTTTGGAAGCCACAAAGAGAGCGTCCCGACCGGGAAGAAGTCATCCCGACCGGGAAAGGTGAAGCATCCCGACCGGGAAGGATCCATCCCGATCGGGATGAGGGTACCATATTTTGGGTTTACTGGAGTGCCATCCCGATCGGGACGGGAGCTTCCCGACCGGGACGGGTATGTCATCCCGACCGGGACCACCCATCCCGACCGGGATGGCCCCCTACTCCCCCTTGTGCCTCTTCTTCGTCATTTGAGTCCACCCAACCATTGTACACCCCCTTCCAACCTCCCTTCTTCTCCTTGTTCCTATCATACGACCCTTACACTTTATTTACATGCTATCACTTCATTTCCTCTTCACTTTACACCGAACCCCACATCGAATCTCACCCCCTCACACCATTACTACCTCAACCATGCGATACCTTCAAGTTTGAAGCGGGATGACAATGATGACGACAAGCAAAGTGCTTATATTGACTTATGAGACGATGGAGCGAGTGAGTTGCTAACCGCGTGGTACGGCAACTATCCTTTCTTTTCCGTCTTTTATAACTTGTCTTCTTTTGTTAGTTCTTCTCCCCTTTTACACTTTTGTGTCAAGGTGGCCCTCGGGGCCTTGGTATTTGTTGCTCCCGACTCTCGATGATGTGACTACATCGAGAGTCATTTCAAAATCCAAATTTTACAAGATTTTCACCCCTTTTGTAGGAATTAGTCGGATTTGGGCGGAATCCGGGCTAGGTGACTTGATTACACCTAGTCCTCCCCTCCCATTTCCTTTTATTTCCTTCTTTTTATTTCTTCCCCCATCCATATCTTTTCTCGTCTCGGCCCATGGTGACTTGACTACACCCCGGCCGGACACATTCTACCATTTTCTCCACTTTTCTTTTTGATTTTTAGCTTTATTTTCGTAATTTCTTTTCTTTTCTTTTCCGTCTCCATACACTACGGTCGAGCATGAGGACATTGCTCGACTTAAGTGTGGGGGAGCGATATTCTATCATAGTTAGTTTTATTTTCTTAGTTTTTCGAAAAATCTTTAAAAATCCTAAAAATTTGAAAATTTTTTTTTCCACAAAAATCAAAAATATTTTCTTTTGTGTGTTTTACTTTTGTCTCGTTGTGTCGTGTATTTGTTTTGTGTGCGTGTTTTGCCTCCCTTTTCCTTATAGGCTGCTTAATCACCGCTAGTTTTGGAAAGCTTTCAAGACATCCGGTAACGTCTTCTATCCCTTTTCCCTCTTTATTTCTTGTAAAGTTTGGAGAAGGTTTGTGATGTGGTGTGCTCGGGTGGAGCTTTGTAAAGTTTGCGGTTGATTTGGACGCTTGTTTGGATGTTCGGGGTGGTGTTTGTTTTGTTTATGTGTTTGTTTCTCCTTGTTTTGTTTTGTTATCTTTTATTTATTTTTCTTTCATTTTTTGTCGTGTCTTTGTTTTGTGTGTGTATTTGTGTCTTGTGTGTAAAATGGTTTTCGAAAACCCGGTTTAGAGGCTAGTGTGCGAGTGTTTACTTTCCCTTCCTAGTGGTATAAATCGAGTCTTGGACCTTATTCTAGTAGAATGACCCTAAATCAATGATTTCGTTGGTTTGTTACCTTGAGTCGACCTAGCTTACTATGGATTTACTACAGGATTTGCATTTTGACCATTTTGACCACCCACGGTGTGAAAAGGCCTTGGTTGCCGAGTCCCGTCCCCTAGGTGACCATGTTCGGAATTGTTTGACTAGTCCAAGTTTTCCCCTTTTTTGTGGGTTTGAAGGGAAGGACGCTCCCCGACTCACCCATTACCCTACCTCCTACACATATCCACACAATAAATTGCAATTTGTTGAAGTCTCTCTTTCTCAATTGCCAAGAAATGCCTATAATTCAAATCAAGCCAAAAGGGCAAAGAAAAGAAAAAGAAAGAAAAAGAAAGAAAGAAAAGATTGAAGAAAAAGAAAAGGCACAAAAAGCCAAAAAGAAAATAGAAAAGAAGGAAAAAAAAAAGAGAAATGGCATAGCAACACACAAAGCAAAAATGCAAAAGAAAGAAAAATGCCAAAAAAAAACCGTCTTACAAAAATAATCCCACACCTCAAAAATAAGCCTTTTTCTGATCATTATCGTGAAGAGCCTACCAAAGGACCGAGTCCCTAGGAAGGATGATAGCGGTAGTGGTCGGTCTTCCCTCATTTTGCAATTATTTCCACCTTTTTACTTGGACTAGTTAGGCGGTTTTGGGCATGGGACGACCCTCTTGGCTCATCGCTAAAGGAAGCGGGGTCTCACTTACCTACAGTGTCGACTAACACCGTGGTTCATCCTTTTTCCATCCCGCCGATCGTTCCGTAGTACGTTCTTAGAAGGTTAGGAGGAACCTAGGTAAGTTACCAACGTTTTTGTTGCTTTGTTGTCATACTATTAGGGATTGGTCAATTTTGGTTTGTATTGCTAGCTTGGGAACGTTGTCACTTGCCTCGAGTCCTAAAATGGTGCTTCTTTCACCGCTTGTTTGAGGGAAGCGGTATTTCTTTTCTTTTGGGTGCAACCTTTTGTTTGTTTGTTTGTATGTTTGTTTGTTTATGTGTTTTTGTGTCCGGTTGCATCCACGGTTTTGTCGCAAGACCTCACTTGCCTTGCGGAGTGCACTTTTCCTCTAAGTGTACTCGCGTGAGTTGAAAGGGCGTTGGGTGCGCTAATACCCGCTCGGCTAGTTTAGTAGTTAGTATGTGCTTACTCGAGGGCGAGTAAGGGTTAAGTGTGGGGGAGTTGATAAGTGTAGTTTGTAGTGCCTATTTCGTAGTGTTTTGGTCCCATTTTTCCTTGTGGAATCGCTCCTTGGGAGCGATTTATGGGTTACTTATGCTTCTTTTAGTTCGTTCTAGGTTCCCGAGACCATTTGTGAAGAATTGGAGCAAATCCGACTCGATACATACACTTTTGGAGCCAACGAAGTGAAGGAACGATCACTCGATGCCTTGGATTCGTCCCCGAGACCTTGGGACCTAATCCCGAGCCTCCGAGACCCAACCCCGAGTCCCGAGAATCGATGAGAAACCCATGAGAGGCAAGGAAAGACCAAACGGAGCTTAAAGGAGGCCTACTTGACCCATCCCGGTCGGGAAGGCCTCAACCCGTTCGGGATGGGGTGCACAAAAGCGACCCCTTCTGTTTTGAGCCCGTCCCGGTCGGGACCAACCCGTCCCGGTCGGGACCAACCCGTCCCGGTCGGGACCATGCCGTCCCGGGCGGGACCAGTCCGTCTCGGGCGGGACGCTGCAGGAGCAGCACGAGACTCCTTGTTTCATTCTCCCTTCTACTTGTAACCATATATATACTCCCTTCTTGTATTATTTGAGGATCTCACCTTAGATTAGACTCTCTTAAGCCTCTTTACAAGAGATAAACCCTAGATTTAGAGTTCATCTTTTTAGATTAATCTTCCCTTAATCCTTAGTTAATCTCTTTTTAATCTAGTTTGTAACTAGTCTTATATTAAGTGGGTACTTGAAGATTTCTCCAAGCTTGACATCCTTGGGATTAATTTGGGTTCTTATTTATACAAGATTGCATCTTTTTCTTCCTCTTGTTGTTGGTATAGTCCTCTTTACTCTTGTTCTTGTTTATTTAATCAAGTTTGAATCTTTTTATATTGTTCTTGTTCTTCATTATGGATGTTTGGTTTGTGATGTTGTTTGCTCTTACTATTGTTAGTTTATTCTTGATAATGAGTGAGTAGTCTCCTTGTGGGTTAGTAGGGGGATTAAGGGTAGATTATGGGTGATTAGGGTTTGATTAGGGGTAAAGGGTGAATCTTTGTTGTTAGTCACATATTGGGCACTCTATGTGTTTGTTGATATGCTTGTGTGAGTAGTAGTGGCCATGCTTCCCATACTTGTGCTCATCTTCTCATTGTTTGTCTATTCTGTGATTGTGTTGAGGTTAGTCTTAGACGCGAGAGCGCGAACTTACCTCGGTGTTGGTCTACGTAGCGAGAGCCCGGACCGACTCTAGCAATTAGGAGGCACCTACACCCTTGACCACCCCAATTACCCTACTACACTTATGAACCTGACCTAACCCACTTCTTTTCATATTTGATTCAACTTCTTATTTAGTCATCGGTTCTTTTAGTTTGCTTGTTAGTTTGATCTTTAGTTGTTCCGTTTTAGCATTGTATTAGTCTAGTCATTGTTAGTCCACTTCCTTCATCTCCAACCACCATAGTTTACCATTTATCGCTTCCTTTGTGTTTGTTTGGTAGCATAGTCTCGTTTTAGGTGGACATAGTCTAAACTTTGCAACACCGTCTCCGTGGATACGATCCCGACTTACCCTAACTACCATTAGGTCTAGCCGGTTATATTATTGACGGTGGGGACGTGACAAATCCCCACCATCAAAGATCGTTCATAAAATCAAATTGTGGTACGTAATAACCAAAAATATATAAAGTTTCAGTAATTCTTATTTAAGGTGTGGTTATATTTGCATATAAAATACGGCTTAATAAAATTGGGTTTGCATAAAGGTAAACGTTCATTCCTATATTGCATTTGGATATAAAATAAGGCTTAATACGTACATTCTCTATGGATAGATGATCGTCTGTATTCTTTAAAGACGGTAAGTTTCTTTACTTTGCTCTCCATTTTTAATACATCAATATTTCTCGAAGTGTGTTCACCTTAGGTGATCTTATATAATGTGTCGTTATATTTTATAAGTTCATCATTGAACATACTAACATCGCTTCAATCGCTTCAAGTGTAATTTAGTCTTCTCAAGGTTTAAGGAGTACGTACTGTTGATGGATCGCTCTTCGAACGTAAATCGAGCCAAGAGTGGCAGTGAAAGTCGATATGTCCGTAACAATTTAGGTAATCGTCAAATTTTGGATTCATTTGTTTTTGATCCATTAGTGTGTATTAGAATAAAGTTTGAACTCATTTATTTTCAACACTCAGAAAATGTACAACCTCTCGACAATTCAACTTCATTAAACGAACGTGCAAGGAATGGGACCAATACTTCTTCTAAGAGAAATGGAAAACGAAAATCAAGTGGCCTGACACTTACGGACATATCCAACAATCGTGATCAGTCAACGATTACTTCAAGCAACGGAGATTGTCTTAAACAACATTGTGAAACGCGTAAGTCAATTAGCTTTCATTACACCAATAGTTGATATGTTAGCACTTATATTGTGTATGTTCCCTATAACCTTTGCCTATTCTACCAACAATAAATCAGTCGCAAATAAACGTCTTTTTACCAAAGTACAGAGGAGAACCCAACTGCTGGCATATATATTCCGTCTCAAGACAACGTTTGTGGATTGTCACTGCATTCTAAGAGCAAAGGAAAACGTAAATTAGAAGGTAAATGGCATTGTAGTAACATAATTTACATTGTTAGCACCAATATTATTTCCGGCAAAATGGCATTTACGCTTATATTTGTGAACATAATACAAAGACACCGGTGCCACTCAAGTTGTCAATCGTCGTGATGCACTTTCTGACATAACAAACTCAAATGGAAAAAGGATACTGAAGTTGCGCAAAGAGAATGCTACAAAGACGGGTACTGACGTAAATATATGTTACTGTTTATTTGGGTAATATATGGAGAAAGAGATATTACGTAGTTGTTGTTTGATAGTTCATATAAAAATTACATTTGTGAAGTTACTTTTTAGTTTTATATATGTTTGTAATTTCTTTGTTTCTAACAATAATTATCGGCAGACCAAAACCAGTCTTCTTCGCCAACCAACGTTCCACGAAACCGTCAACCCACCACCAACACTCTGTCAAGAGCACCAGTTTTACGGTGTAGCCTTCCAGATGTAGGCCGAAAAGGTGCATTAAATGATATAAATGTTCTGTTTCTGACTCATCCCCGATGCCAATTTAGTTTGGTTGTATTTATTCATTAATAATATTAATTTAGTAATATTAATGCTTCAAAAACATGCATGCAGGTTTGCCCTTGAACATTCAGAAATACATCAACCGATACTACACAGCACAGATTCAGAGGCACGACCGTAAACGTATACTTAACGAACGTAGGGCAATGCATACTGGATGTGCACCCCTGATATCTTCTCACCCCATATTCGGTCCTTATATTGACCAACGCTGGAGGACTAAATTGGCGAGACACAACAGACGAATACTCTTAGAAGAGCTGAGAGCTAATCAAATTGTTACTACTGCTCAACCACTAACTGGCTTAACACCAGCTACTCCGACATGCTACGGTATGTGTCATAGCTTATATACGTAATATCAGCTTACCGTGAATTTGATTAATTTCCCATACTTTCATTTTTAGTATATGATTTTCACATAGCTTATATACGTAATATTTAGCTTGCCGTGAATTTGATTAATCTCCCGTACTTTCATTTTTTAGTATATGATTTTGAGGTATTGTTACGTAGTTATTGTATTACCAAGTTACAAAACATGATACTTTGTATGCAGTATAATTCGTGTTTGGTAAAATTAATTCCACTAACTTTATTCATTATAACCCGTCGTCATTTATGGATATTAATTTATTATTTGACTAATTTCACGTGATTTTAAACATCAATTCCACTAAATTAACGCAATATTGGCAAACCGTGAAAATTTAGTTCTCTTTTTTAAAAATTCCTTGATGTTATAATTCAAAAACATGACACTTTGTATGCATCGTGATTTTATTTCACAAAACATGATACTTTGTATGCATTATACCCCGTGTTTTGTAAAATTAATTCCACTAAATTTATTCATTATAACCCGTGTAGACGGTCAAAATTCGACCATTACTTTCCAAAGTTGCCTGACAGAGTCATCGAGATTATACAACCGTGCTGTCGAGATAAAATACGACAGGGAATCCGTTATTCACAGTCTGGCCAGAGATATTTTTGGGATTGGAGGAACGTCCAGTACAGATGAAGAACACCAAATATTGGAGGAAGGTATGGCAACTGGCATGATCTCTAAAGTTTATATGGTCTGATTAATTATTCATGTATACCCTAACACACCTTAATAAATTACTGGAATTTCATTGGATCAATCAAGAATGGATTGGTTATGTAGACATCGGTGACCCAGAGTATTCGTGTCGTAAGTGTGCAGCGCAGATGTGGTATAATGAAAGGGACCGTATGGATCGAAAGCCGTTAAACCCTACTTTCACAATGTGCTATAAAGACAGGATAGTTGAGCTACCGTACCTCCAATATCCGCCGCAACCACTACTTGACCTATTGACAGGTGTACACCCAAAAAGTGGACATTTTAAGGAAAACATCCGTACCTACAACAACGGTTTCTCAATGACATCTACAGGTGGGAAAATTGACCACGACATAAACCGTGGGAGAGGTCCTTACACATTCAGATTGAGTGGTCAAAACACCCACCGGATCGGTAGCCTCCTACCTCCTGAAGATAGTACCCCTAAATTTTGCCAACTATATACATATGACACTGAGGACGAGATAGCTAATAGGAAAAATGCTTTGAGGTTTGTTGTACATCTTTGCTTGAAACTATAATTCTTCCCTGAAGAATTTATTATATTATGATCTTACTCGATGTTTTAATAATGATTCGTGCCGTTCGTATAAGAAAAATAAGTGGGACACACAGTTAATGGCGGATCTTAAAAGAATGCTTGATGAATACAATCCCTTGGTGAAGTGTTTTAGAATGGCGAGAGACCGTCTTATTAGTGCCGAAAATGGGGGTGAAATTAGGCTCCGCCTTATCAGTGGTAGGCACGTCGATGGAAGGACATACAATTTGCCCTCCGTTTCTGAAGTTGCTGCTCTTATAGTTGGAGACATAGAGGACACAATTGACAGTCGAGATATCATAGTTGAAGAGAGATCTGGAAAACTACAAAGGATCTCAGAACTTCATGCATCGTACCTCGCACTACAGTACCCGTTCCTGTTCCCGCGTGGTGAAGATGGTCCACGTCTCCGAATTGCTCACAGTGAACAATCAATCGCTGCCTCTAAACATCCAGATACAGGACGGAATAAACTCACACTAAGGGAGTGGTTTGCTTTTCGTATCATGGATAGACCACCGGAGATTGAGCCTCCAACATTAGTTAGCGTAGCAAATCTATTCCAGCAATTTTGTGTTGATGGGTACACCATGGTTGAGGCTTAAAGATTGCTATTTTTTAGGCTAAACCAGCCTAAATTGAGGTCGGAGAATTACAAACGTTTGGCCGCTTCAGTTGAAAATGGTGTAACAGAACCGGGATCTTCAGGCGCACGATACATTGTTCCATCGAGTTTTCTCGGTGGTAAAGGGTACATGAGGGAGACGTATTAGGACACAATGGCTATCTGTAAGTGGTGTGGCTACCCGGATTTGTTTATTACTTTCACTTGCAATCCGAAGTGGCCAGCAATTACCAGATTTGTAAAGGTGAAAGGTGTCAAAAGTGAGCACAGACCTGATATTCTAACAAGAGTTTTTAAGATGAAACTCGAACAACTTATCAAGGACTGCAAGGATGGACTAATCTTCGGCGAGACAAGGGCAGGTACCACGCAATTCATATATTACTAATTTAATTATCATATGAAGTCATGGTACCTATATAATTGTTACATTATTCCTTTCAGTTGTTAAAATATATTGATTCCTTTCAAATACCATATGACGACATACTATTTTTTAAAATACATAATTCCTTTCAATTTAATTACCATATGACTACGTTGTACCTATTCAATTGTCACCATATGACGACATGGTGCCTACTAAATTCAAGTATATTGATTTAGGGTGTATATATTTACAATTATGACAATAGTGATTGAAAATTTAGTTCTCCTAATTAAAATACGTGATGAAGAAGTGATTAAAATACGTGATTAAATTACATGGCGTGGTACCTATTTAATTGTTACGTAATTCCGTTCAATTGTTCCTTAGAATCTTCTCGGTTACTATAATATTATTAATTAAAGTTATAAAACAAATTAACTTAACTTGCTATTACATTATATTAAACCATAAAAATGAAAATAGCTTCTAATATGATTAAATTTTTATTTGACTATTTTCAAATATATATATATTACTTTTCTTTTGGTTTTTGCTTTTTTTTAAGTGTAAGTGGAGCATTAAAGAAGTGTAAGTGGGGTTCGGACCGTAAGCAATAGTTAGCACCGAAGTTGTGGTCCGGACGGGATCCTAAATCTATATATATATATATATATATATATATATGTATGTATGTATATATGTATATATGTATATATATATATGTATATATGTATATATGTGTGTGTGTGTGTGTGTGTATATATATATTGAAAATTTAGTTCTCTTAATTAAAATACGTGATTAACATGTGATTAAAATACGTGACTAAAATACATGGTCTGGTACCTATTTAATTGTACATTATTCTGTTCAATGCTTCCCTAAAAATCTTTTTGGTTACTATAATATTATTAATTAAAGTTATAAAACAAAATAACGTCATTTGCTATTACGTTTTAGTAAACCATAAAAATGAAAATAGCTTTTAGTCCGATTAATTTTTATTTGACTAATTTTCAAATATATTGATTTATGGTGTATATATTTACAATTATGACAGTGATTGAAAATTTTGTTCTCTTAATTAAATACGTGATTAAGAAGTGATTAAAATACATGCTACCTATTTATTTGTTACGTAATTTTGTTCGATTGTTTAGAATATATTCTAAGTATACAATACACACATTTTTCAAATAGTGCGGTATAATTCTTATCTATTCTAAGGTTTTACTATACTTTTCTGTACCTTGGTTAATGTTTCCCAATATCCATCTAACATTGGTTGTCATCTACTGTCTGAAATACTACGGAGTACTTTCTCCTTCCTTCTATCTTGTTCCATATTCTATTTTCGTCCACTTTTCTATCTTCTTCCCATCGTAAATATTTTCTATTTGGTCCAAATTTTTACATACTAAATTTCACACATTGACATTGTTTCAATGTGGGACAAACCACCTACTAAAAAACACAACATCTTTCAATTACATTATTCTTTCAATGTGAAATAATTTTATTTAATTTTATAGTCTTAAAAACACAACATCTTTCAATTACAATATTCTTTCAATGTGAAATAATTTTACTTAACTTTATAGTCTTAAAAACTCTTTATTTTTTTTGTTGAGATCTAAAGATGAATGATTACTTTTAATTATATAATGAAATTCATCGCCCTATTATATAATTTTTCGATGTGGGATAATTTTACTTAAATTTATTGTAATCTTAAGAGTTTTTCTAAGACTCAAAAGATGTTTGGTTGATATTTATGGACGAATGATTATTCTTATTTATAATATAGAACTTAATAAAGTCATCATAATTTTTCGATGTGAGAATTTTTTTACCCAAGTTTATAATCTTAAGAACTTTTTTTAAGACTCATTTAAGACTCAAAAGTGTGATAATTTTAATTAATTAAGTTTATGATTTTAAGAACTCTTTTTTAAGACTTAAAAAAAGTTTTTTTTCCATCTAAGTTATTAAAGACGAACGATTACTCTTACTTATATAATAGAATTCGATCATCTTATTATAATTTTTCGTTGTGGTATAATCTTATGAAAGTTCTCAAGTGTTTTTTTAAGACTCAAAAGATTTTTAATTGATATCTAAGAACGAATGATTAATTTTATCTTATTTATAATACGAAATATAAAGATATTCAACGGTTGATTAGTCATATTTGTAATATAGAATTTCTTAAGTTTATAGTCTTAAAAACTTTGTTTAAGACTCAAATTAATTTTATTTTGTTGATACCTAATGACGAATGATTACTCTTATTTATAATATAGAATCATCATCTTATTTTAATTTTTTCGATGTGAGATAATTTTGTGTTTGTAGTCTTATTAAGAGTTTTTTTTAAGACTTAAAAGTTTTTTGGTCGATATTTAAAAATAATGATTACTCTTATTTATAATGTAAAATGTAGGATAATTTTTTTTTTTTTGAAGTGCAAATCAATTTCATTAATAATAAACCATACGGTATCTACAAACGATATCAAATTGAACTGAATACATATTTGTAAAAAATAAATAAAGAACATCCTTAAGACAGAGATCGCTATTCGAGTAATACACTTCTGCATAACCTTCTATATATCGATGTTGATTTACACAGCCTTTCGCGAAGGAATCTATGTATCTGATGAAATAGTCTTCAAAAGGATGAAATTTCTCTATTTTGACAAATAGTAAACCGAGATCTTACCTCAATTGTATCACCATACCTAGAAATTTCATTGCTCCTATGATCTTGCACATAATTCTTGACCCTGTCCAAAAGAGAGAACAAACCCACAAAAAATATGGGAACAAACCCATCAATTGATGGGAAAAATCTCCAAAAAGGAGAGACAAGAGTTATTATAATCTAAAGAAACTATTAAAAATTAACGATAAAGATTAAAATTTGGGGCTTACCACTACCGAAAATTGGTAGATGGCAGCACCGAGGAGGATTTTTTTTTTAGATTTTGGAGGGGAGGAGAGGTTTTTTACTAGGATAATTCCTTAAGATTTATAATCTAAAGAACTCTTTAAGACTCAAAAGATTTTTGGTGGATAACGAATGATTACTCTTATTTATAATATAAAATTTCATCACCTTATTAATAAACTGTCGATGTGCGATAATTTTACTATTATTTGTATTGAAGGTGGTTACTCTTATTTATATACTCCGTAATAGAAATTCATCACCTTATTATAATTTGTCGATATGGGTAATTATTGGTTGATGTCACCTTACTTGTAAGTTTTTTGATGTCTAAGGACGAATTATAATATACAATTTTATCACCTTATTATAATTTTTTTTACTTAATGTATAGTCTTAAGAGCTTTTTTAAGACTCAAAAGATTTTTGGTTGATGAAACTTTATAATTCGATGTAGGATAGTTTTACTTAAGTTTATAGTTTTAAGATATTTTTAAGCTCAAAAGATTTTTGGTTAATATATAAAAGTACATGATTACTCTTATTTATAGTACAAAGTTTCTCACCTTATTATAATATTTCAATATGAGATTCTTATTATAATATTTCAATATGAGATTATTTTTACTTAAGTTTGTAGTCTTATTAATTAGGAGACTTTTTAAGACTTAAAAGTTTTTTTTGATTGATATTTAAGAACGAATGATTAGTCTTTATTTATTATATAGAATTCATCAACTTATCATAATTTTTCGATGTGGGATAATTACTTAAATTTATAGTCATAAGAGTTCCTTTTTAGATTAAAAAAAATACACGATTACTCTTATTTATAATATAGAATTTCATCACCTTAATATAATTTTTTGATGTGGGATGATTTTAACTTTGTAGTCTTATATATTAAAAGCATTTTTAAGACTCAAAATTTTTTTGGTCGATATTTAAAACAGAATGATTACTCTTATTTATAATATAGAATTTCATCACCTTATCATAATTTTTCGATGTGGGATGATTTAAAAGTTTTTCTTGGTCGATATTTAAAACCAAATGATTACTCTTATTTATAATATCAAATTTCATCACCTCATCATTCGTGTAGAATAGTTTACTTACGAAATTATTTTTTCCTAAGGTTTATAGTCTTAAGAGCTCTTTTTGAGATTCTAATTTTTTTTTGATAGATATTTAAGAATGAATGATTACTTTTATTTATAATATAGAATTTCATAACTATATTATAGATTGTCGATGTGGGATAATTTTACAACTGTTATATGAGATAAATTCATTACATTTTTTTTCAAACAAATAATATAAAATCTATACTCTAATGAAAGCATTTTCTACCACGAATCTACTTATTTCATTTTTATAATTTTTTAACGATAATTTAAAAAAAATGAATTTGAAAGGTTTTTACCTAAAAATTGTAAAAATCACATTAATATAATAGATTAAATATATATTATAATAATTAAAAGATTCTCCAGTCTTAAGATTTTAAAAGTGATTTTTTTATCATTTGTGATACTTTCCTAATTGGAGATTTGATTAAACGAAGCAATGAGTTCGCTAGAAAAAAGCTTTATATATATATATATATATATAGAGTAAAGCTCAAATGAGTCCCTTACTCTTTGTGAGTCCTTAAGTCCTCATCCCATCCATTGGATGGGATGAGGATGGATGGACAAGATGCATCCAATTAAAAAAAAAAAAAAAGGGAGATTCATTTTCCTAAAATAACTCACAAGAATTTAGGAAACAAATAACTTCCTATCATTCACGTTCATTCTCATTCACGTTCATTCCAATCCCACGCTCATTCACACCTAAAAACCAGAAAAACCCTTTCTTCATTCACGCTAATTCGTCGTTTTTGATTTCGAAAATCTGCTACGATGGATTCAATGACCGCATCATCGTCTTCAACGGTTGATAAGCATCTAATCGATTATAACAATGGTGAGTTTCTGTGATTCATTCACGTTTTCATTCGTTTTTTCTTCACGGATTTCAATCGAAATATTGCTTTCAATCTCCGTTTTCATATCAATGTTTTATCGCGTAAAATTGCGTTTTTTTTTACGTCGATCTTCATGTTTATAGTTCTTTCAATGATATTTCGTACCAATTTGCGTCTTTTTGAATTCATCGCGTTTTGATTCATAGTTTCGTATCAATGGTATTTTGATAACTCGATCTCCATAGATTACAGGTCTCTATGGTTTTTTTTAAAGATTTCCCCTGATATCCATTGACACACATTTTTTTGATATCAAATAACGCAGATTCGTCGCTGAAGTAACATGCCTTCTGAATTAAAGTAACACTTAATTGTAATAACAGTAACACAACTGAAACGTTAAGGAATAGGGTTTTGATGATGCTGGAGTAACGTATTGTACACGTTAGGGTAACACCACTTACCAATCATAGTAACACAATATTTGCATTGATGTAACGCTGTTTGATTCGGTGCAGGTACCTGCGCCACAGATGCGAACGCACAAGAGAACACTGGAAAAGGTGAAATTTAATTCGTTTGATTGATCATGGATTAATATTATGGTTCATTGATATTATCGTTTCACCGATATTACTGTTTTGCTTTATGTTGAAGCACACATTGCATTGAAGTAACACAAGTAATGAATTAAAGTAATACCTAATTGTAATTAAAGTAACACAAAAATTGTAACTCTAAAAAATGATTTTTCGCGCTGTCGTTGGAGTAACATCCTCTTATATTTAAAGTAACGCAACTTATGAGTTTGATTAATCATGGATAATATTATGGTTCATTGATATTATTGATTCACCGATATTATTGTTTTGCTTTATGTTGAAGCACACATTTCATTGAGGTAACACAAGTAATGAATTAAAGTAATACCTAATTGTAATTAAAGTAACACAAAAATGTAACTCTAAAAAATGATTTTTCGCGCTGTCGTTGGAGTAACATCCTCTTATATTTAAAGTAACGCAACTTATGAGTTACAATAACACTTATTCCCCATTGGCGTTACTGTCCTAACCTTTTGGCAGGAAGCATTGGTAAAGAGCCGAATGCACAAGAATGGTGCAGAGATGTGGGTGAAGTTTTCACTCCATACATGGAGCAGGTATTCGGGACAATAGATGAGGCAGTGGAATTTTACAAAATCTACGCGCTGGCTTGCGGTTTCGACGTGAGGAAGTACACCACGAAGCGATGGCACGGTGGTGAGATAAAGTCGAAGCTCCTAGTCTGCAACAGACAGGGTTATACGAACTCTGTTAAGGCTGTCAACAATACACCTGCAGCTGTGAAAGTCGTTAACGGTGTAGATGGGGAGGTAGTTGTTGTGGACGCGATTAAAAAGAAGACGAAAGTCCGTCGCTGCGGTTGCAAGGCAAGGATTAGGCTGTTCAATAAAGGAGGCATTCTCAAGATTGATAGGTTCCACATCGGCCACAACCACGAACTAATCTCACCGAAAGACAGAGAATTCCAAAAGCTCTCGAGGAACCTAACAAAGTACCACAAGCAAATGATCTTGAATAATTCGCGGGTATGGAGTAACACAATTTTTTTTATAGAAAGACATGTGAGTAGGTCGTAACAGCTTGATTAGACCAATCTGTGCATGATTTAGTTACTTCTGCTAAAGTAACACAAGTGATTCTATACAGTAACAGTACGTAGGCATAAGAGTAACACCTGGATTAGAACATTATGTACATAATCTGGTGTAAAATTTGATAGAGTAACACCAGTTAGTCTATAGAGTAACACTGCTTAAGTGCAAGAGTAACACAACTGGTGTATTAACGTCATATTGCTGCAACGCTTCATTCTTATTTACAGCTGAAGATCGGCGCAACGCGGACATACAACTTGTGCAAGGAGCAGGTAGAGGGATTCGCAAACGTGGGTGCGAGCTTGGTTGACTTCAAAAACTGGGGGAGAGATATAAAGTGCTTCCTACATGAGAGGGACGGTCAGCTATTCATCGATAGATTCAAAGACATGGCTAAGAATAGGAAGGGTTTCTATTTTGACTACGACCTGGACGAGGATGGGAGTGTGAGCAAGGTTTTTTGGGCTGACGGTGAGGCGCGGCGTAACTACCAGTTATTTGGGGATGCAGTTTCGTTCGACCCAACGTACGGGACGAACAAATACAGGATGATATTCACGCCGTTCACAGGCGTTGATCATCACAAACGATCGGTAACCTTTGCTGGCGCTTTAATAGCGCACGAGGATTATGAGTCGTTCGTCTGGGTGTTTGAGAGATTTCTGACTGCAATGGGAGGTAAGGAGCCGGAGTATATAATTACCGACCAAGATCCGGGCATTATACCAGCGGTGAAGAAAATGTTTAAGACGGCGCTACACCGTTTCTGTATGTGGCATATCTTGAACAAGGTTCCTGCCAAATACGGTGCAGCCCGGAGCGACTACCAGGATTTTTTGAAGAGATTAAATGCTATAGTATGGGATGTGGAGATTAATGGAGAAGAGTTCGACGCGGAATGGTGTGCCATAATGGAGGAGTTCCATGGGGGCGATGACGAGTGGTTTTCAACTACATACTCCATCAGGGGACAGTGGGTGATGGCACATTGCAGGGATTTGAAGATGGGCGGCTTAATGCGAACCACGCAAAGGTCGGAGAGTGAGAACAGTTTCTTCAAAAGATTCGAACAAAAATCGGGGACGTTGGTCGAATTCTGGATGCGATTCGAGAGTGCCATGGACCAGCAACGGTATACACAGAAAAAACTCGACAATGACAATGCACAAGCTTCTCCAAAAACAGAAACCCACCTGCCAATTGAACATCACGCTTCGAAAATTTACACCCACGCCGCATTTGAAGAATTCCAGAAGGAGGTGAAATTTTCTGTGGGTACTTGCAGCGTGAGGGGCTTCCTTGAGAAGGACGGGATTGAGGAGACTTTGGTTAGGGATGCTACGAGGGATAAGGAGTTTACGGTCAAGTATATATCAGGTACTCCTTAAAAATCACTCATTAATCCTTAAAGTAACACCAGTCGTTCATTACTGTAACACATATATAATGATTTGGAGTAACTATGGATGGCAATTGGACATCTGTGTTGTAAACGCATAAAAGTAACACAGACCATGAATTACAGTAACATTTAACATTCCAAAAAGTAACACTCTCTGCAATACATTACATTTTGCAAACCATTATATCCAATGTCTTTGCTGTCTCTTCTGATTGAAAGATTCGATGTGAATCTGTCCAGGTACGTCTGAATCAAGCTGCACATGTCGGTTGTTCAATTTGCGAGGGATATTGTGTAGACACGTAATCTGGATATATTCATCGAAAGGGATGAACACTATACCCGAAAACATGGTGACCAAAAGGTGGACAAAGGAGGCTGTTCGCATTGCTCGAATCAGTGATGAAGGATTAGACGGCGAAAACACTGACATCATCGACGGAAAACAGATAGAGATGTCGAGATTGTGGTCGGAAATCCATGAGACAATGGGACTTCTAAGGGCAGGAGACAAGGCAGATGTGGAAAGCTTGTGCGGATTAATTCGGGAGTTCAGGTTGCAGAGGCAGCCAGTTTCTGGTGGGGGGAATATTGGCAAGACACAGGAACTGGAAAATATGCTTGGTTGTACGACATCAGAAAATATCACGATACTTCCTCCCAAGTTTTCTAAGACAAAGGGAAGCGGAAAGCGGATGTTGTCAAGCAAGGAAAAGAAGGTCGCACTTTCCAGAAAGCCGAAACGCATGTGCAATAACTGCAAGCAGATGGCGCACCACGACAAACGAAACTGCCCGAATCCTTACGCAGAACGACCCCCTAAACAGCCTACCAAGCAAACCGATGATGCGGATGACGAGGATGAAGTAGATGAAGACATCGATGGAGAGGAAACTGAAGAAGACACCGACGATGAAGAAGTGCTTTGATAATACTCAAGTGTTTTTGACATTATAAGAATTTTTTCGATTTCCCTGGTTTACAAAAAAAACAAATCCTGTACACATTTTTGCAATTAACACTATATTTACTTAATACGTGCGTTTTTTGTTACAGTAACATCTAATGTGGGTTGAAGTAACACTATTCACTTGTTACGGTAACAGCAAAAATGCATCGAGGTAACTGAAAATAAGTGAGGACATTAAATTGGTGATTGACAGCAGTGTTGGTGATTGCAATATCGTTGTACATTAAAGTAACATACTTAAAGTAACAAAAATTGTACATTAAAGCAATCTCATGAGGACAGCAGTGTTGTTCATTCATTGACAGAGTACCAAAAATTGGTGATTGCAATATCATCGTACATTAAAGTAACATACTTAAAGTAACATAATTTGTTCATAAAGTGTCAAAACCGGCATTAATCACTTAAAGTAACATAATTTGTTCATTAAAGTAACACTCACAGTGCTTCGGTATAACACACAGATTGTGAGACCAAGAAAAATTGTTAATTTCAATAATTCCAATAGTAACACCAAGGGTGAATTAGAGTAACAGGTGGAGCTGGTCATTGTAACAGACTTTCACAGCTTCAATGTATTGGTGATAGTGAAAAGACAAATGTAATTAGACAGGTTAATAAAGAATAGAAACCATTAAATCGTAGTTACAAAAGAGGTGACATGGTTCAGTAGACACGCTATTTTTTCCGGCCCTTTGTTGGCTTGCTCTTCGGACCATCGATAATCTTTTGTCTAGTGATCTCATACTTCGCTACGTTGTCCAACAATTGCGATCGCACATTGTTATTGTCTGCCAATAGAAGTGTGGCTGCAAGTTGGACCACCAGATATCGTCTATTGACCTTCCTCTCAAGGTCTATGTGGTGGAATGTACGGCCCTCGTACATCAACATGTGCATCATGGTGAAAATCCCAGACTCGTCAGATGTTACGCCCGGTTTCTGCCACTTAAACTTGACCTCCTTAAACTCGAAAGTAACAATATCAGCTGCATTAGGGACTTTGTGCTTATCGAGGAAATCGCTGATTGTTGACACCTGTGTGTACCCACAACAACATTATTAGGTGAGAAACAGATGGCCGTATGCAATAATAAATATTAGAATATATATACTAACCATTATCGTTGCGGCCTTGTACAACATTGTTTCTTCCACGTTCGGGTAAAGTTGGTGGTCAAGGAGATCTATTGTCCTATTCTTACGGTTGATGCACACGCATGAGTAGTAATAATCGATGTTGATCGGGACAAATATGAGATCAGCTTCCAAATTAAGAGAACGACCACACTTCCTTTTAAAAAGACTGAGATGGGACATCAAGATGTCCACTGCCCGCGTGGATGGGCCGTCTTCAACCTCGTCAAGCATCCCATAGAGACAGTCCTACAAACATATTCAAAGTGTCTCAGATTGGATTCAACTGTGAGGAAGTAACACATTCACTACGCATCAGACAAACACCATTCATGTACAGCAAAGACACAGATTAAGGTAACATGTCTCCTACATTACAGTAACGCAAGTTCATATTTAAAATAACACCATTCAGATGTTGAGGGACGTGTATTCTCCTGGAACCATGGTCATAAATAGAAATATATGTACACAAATGCAGCAGTAATGCGTACCGTATGTCTTAAACCAAAGTATGCTGTAGTAGGTGTCTCGCCCGAACCAGTGGCGGGAGGTGGAAGCTTGTTCAACAGCATCGACCAGCATTCGATGATGCACGACTGCATATTCTGACCCGGTAACATAGAACGTATGTCACTCCTCTCAATTGTAGCCAGAAAAGAATAATTTGCAACCTCGTCGCTGAAGGAAACACAAAAAATACCTCGTCAAAAAAACTGTTTTAATACTCACCCATTAATGTTACAGTAAAATGTGTACCAATTTTGGAGAGTTGTAAGCTCCACAAGGCAGTAGTCTACGACGTCTTTGCGACGGACGGGGATCTTGCTTAACAACGTCCTGTTGTTCAATAGAAACGGTGACAGCATGGGAGAGTTTGCATCTTCAACGCCACAGTCAATTGAGCAGCCAAGTCCGTCACCCTCACCACGGTTCCGGCTCTTCAGAGCGGATCTTGTCCGCGTTGAGAAGTCAGAGTCAAGCACTGTCTCTGCGACAGGGGTTTCAGGGGTTTTAGGGGTTTTAGGGTCAGATGTCGATGGTCGTTTCTTCTTCGACGGTCGTTCAACATTCTCTGTCCCGCTTGCCCTCTTGGCGGTACCCCCGGTAGACCCCGCAACACTCGATATAGTTCTCTCGATGGCGATATTCGCTTTATCGTGTAGAAACTCTCTCACCCTCGCTATAACCTCATCTCTATCCTTATTGTTGTCACACAGGATCAGAGTCGCCGCAATCTTCGCTCTATAGAGGTTATTCGCCTCCATTGTGCCAAGGCAACATTCGAACACTTCCCCCCTGTAGAGCATCATGTGTATCATGAGGTAGACACCACAGTCGTTTGCCGAGAAACCTCCGCCCTGCCATGCGAATGGGACGTTGACAACAGGGAAGCCCGCGACATCCGTTCCCCTCACGATACCTTTTTTCAACATGTACTTTCCCATTTCCACAGCCTAAATCATACAAAAGACAACAAAAAAAATGAGACGGAAGGTAAAATAATGTACGATTATATATCAACACAAAATTCACTTACGGCGATTTTTGCCATCCCGACATATGGCAAACTTTCGAAATCCTGTTCTTCATAACTCCGGTTGTCTAGGTACTCAATCCGCTTTGACAGGAAGTTGATACATGCACAGCTGTAGTGGTCGTTGTTGTCCGAAAGCACCGGGACGAATACCTGTTATTTGGTAATTAAGATTATGGCGATTATTGTTAAAGAGCTGTAATGAAGGGTAATAAAGAGTTTCATATAGACGTACCAAGTCAGAGTCTATGTTTATGGTGTCTTTATTCACTTCGGTCCAAATGTCGCAGAAGTTGAACAATTCATCGCCAACGTCGACCTTTGCACCACTCTTTGTGCCCTTCCACAGCTTCATTACAGTTTTCTGCATGATCGTGGTAATAAGAAAGAGTAACACTAATTATTAATTAAAGTAACACTATGAAACCCTTGCAGTAACGCCTGTTATTGTGATAGAGTAACAGTATTAATGTGTAAGAGTAACACTAGTTATGGATATAAGAACAATGAGTAACAGTATACACACCATACTCATTCTGAATGTTGATTCCTAATGTGAAATAAAACCCATGATAATGGTTATTACGAATGATCATTCCAGATATGTTAGTGATCTAATCAAGAGAACATAAGAAAGAGTACCATGTTGAAGTAACAGTTCATGATCGAGGTAATAAGAAAGAGTAACACTAATTATCAATTAAAGTAACACTATGAAACCCTTGCAGTAACGCCTGTTATTGTGATAGAGTAACAGTATTAATGTGTAAGAGTAACACTAGTTATGGATATAAGAACAATGAGTAAACAGTATACACACCATACTCATTCTGAATGTTGATTCCTAATGTGAAATAAAACCCATGATAATGGTTATTACGAATGATCATTCCAGATATGTTAGTGACGCTATTTATTGATTGTGTCGGTGTGATAAAAATAACACAGACAAGCTTACGCTGTGGCTAACGCCAAAGAAGCAGCGTGATGTAGGACGTGGCGCAGTCTGACTCGCGTCCAGGCTGTTAAGAAGTATACACCAGGTGTCGATAACAGCGTTCGACAGCTGCTGCCCTGGTTGGAGTGTCGAGAGCTCATCACGAGGGACGTTGAAAAAGTCGTCAACCCTGACCAGCATCTCACTAAAAGAATTTGAATGAATTATTAGACAATCGATAAAAAAATAACATAGATAAATAAAATCAGGTAAAGAAATTAAATCACTATTGAAAACATACCTCGCACTGTACTTGTCATTGTTATAAAAGACGTAATCCATTACGTCTTTCCGAACACTCAAAACCGACCTGAACAATGTACTGTTTCTGACAAGAAAATCAGATACTATTATCTGGTCTGGTTCAGGTGTTCCACACTCATAAGAGCATCCAAGCTTCTCATCGACAACTTGCATGCAATCTAAATATTTTTCAGAATGGAGGAAGTAAGGATGGAAGACCTTCCGTCCATCGACTTCTACCCACAAATCCTCAATAACATTCGCTTCATCAATTTGCTGATCCCTGTCCTCCGAACCACCGTTAACAGCCTCAACCATCTCCGCCGTCGTGTACAGTTCGAAGTCGGAACAGCCTCGACTCTCATCAGCAGTGACAACATCCTCATCAGCAGCGACAACATCATCAACCCCCGCCACATTTGTACGCATGCTCGAACCTGCTGTTTGTGTGGGCTGGCCTGTGAATGCAGGGCCTTGGGTCGCTGCGTTCTTCGCACGTGCGTACGCCTCGCACACTTCATCGACCGTCCGGTGCAGCTCTTCTCCACTCCAGAAGTCTTGCGAGGCCTGTGATGGAACGGGGTCATCGTTCAGTGGTTTGCCGGATGTTATTCTTCTGAGTTTGGAAGCGGCTGATATCCACCAATCATGGAATGCAACTGCATTCCTTGCCATCATGAGGTACAATTCATGTACCTCCTGCATCAAAGAATAAACAGATGGTTTTAGTTTGAGGGGGTGACTGTAACTTATTATTTGAATTAAAGTAACACCACTGGTTCATTAGAGTAACATGTGATCAACATTAAAGTAACACATATGGTAGTTATAGTAACATAAACACATTGAATTTATTGATGAAAATCCTTATTACTTACATCAACCGCCCTAGCTCTTAGATCAGCATCATCCTCAACGCCATCTGCTAGCTCGATGTTTATGGACTTCACAGATTTGTGCGCGGATGGTGTTGGGGCATTCGTTATCCTCAGCGGCACCCCGTCATCCACCACCTCCTCGTCCACCACCTCCTCAAGTAGACAACGGGGGTATTTCACCTTTGACTTGGTAAGGCGACCAAGCCCACCACCAACAAATTCACCATACAGCCTATCTATCATCCGCTCGCGATCCCAATGCTTAATAAGCGGCAGATCGTGCGGACAACGATGATCACGGTACTGGAAACGGTGAAAGTATGTGATCATCAAAAATGGCAGACAACCGAGCAGGTATGTCGGTTTATGAAGAACATAGTCTTGACAAGCAGCAGCAAGCCCATTCAATACAAGAGTGCACCAATCATAGTTCCTGATCTGCTCTACGTTCTCCACACACCTCAGCAGACTTAGATCAACGGTGTAATTCGATGTTGGATTGAGAAATATAGACATGCTGTACAGAACAAACAATCTACAAAAGTCATCCCCCCCGTGAACGTCCTTCTGTAGTTCTTCCAACAAAAGAGACAAAGGGATCGTGTCGCTTGCAGTAGGAATATTGAACCGATCCCTAAATGCTTGTTTCAGACTGACGACATCCTCAGCCAGTGCTTCCTTCGACCGACCCATTGGGAGCAATACAGTGGGGTTCGGACCGTATGGAATGAGGAAGCAATCGTGGACATCGTGCTTCGTTACCAAGAATTGATCGCTTTTCCTTGGTAGCCTGAAAATCAGCGTGTCATCCGCAAAAAGCGTCATGAACTCGACCGCATACTTACCGGGGAAACTTTTGAGTCGCATTGAAAGTAGGCCCCCAAAACCTATTCTGATGACAGAATCCCGCTGCCGATCATTGAAATTTGAGATCAACTCGATGAGGCTCTGCGGCCTACACCTAAACTGGATCTTCTTAGCTACAACAACTTCTTGTTCCTCCGCTTCTTCCCTCTGAAAAGGGACAAACGTAAAGATAATTAGTATGTTCAACTGTTGTTAGACCTAAATATGCACCACTTAATAGGTGAACATAAACAATACTAATGCCTGCAACTGACCTTCATCTTGGTCTGCCTCCTGCTTTCGCCAACTGTGGCACGAGATTTTCTAGACTTGTCACCTCCTTTTGCCATCTGATCAAAACATACAGCTGATACGCGTCAAAGTAAGACAAAAATAGAACAAACTGCAAGCACAACTGTTAGATTAACTAAAGTAACACGTCTCCTAGATCACAGTAACACAATTAGTTCTTCAATGTAATACCATAAGTGTTGCATTAACACGATAAACTGCAAGCACAACTGGTAAGCATCAAGGTAACACAAAGAAAGTGTTAGAGTAAAATAAGAATTAGAATAACAAATCTACATAATGGAGTGTACAAGATTAAAATGATTCAGAGTTTCACGAGGTTGATAGTTAGAGTAACACCTCTTCTGCATTACAGTGACACAATAAGTTCTTCAATGTAACACCATAAGTGTTGCATTAACAGCATACAAAGTAACATAAAAATAGACCAGAGAGTAACAAACTGCAAGCACAACTGTTAGATTCACTAAAGTAACACGTCTCCTAGATCACAGTAACACAATCAGTTCTTCAATGTAATACCAAAAGTGTCACACCACCACCATAAACTACAAGCACAACTGGTAAGCATTAAGGTAACACAAACAAAGCGTTAAAGTAACATAAGAATTAGAATAACAAATCTACATAATTGAGTGTACCAGATTAAAATGATTCAGAGTTTCACGAAGTTGATAGTTAGAGTAACACCTCTTCTGCATTACAGTAACACATTGTTGTCTTCGAAATAACACCATACATATGACACATACAGATTACACGAAACAAATGAGAACCCAGAACAAGGTTAATCAATCAATAATGAATTCAATTATACGAATCAGATGAAAACCCAGATAATGATGATAACAAAAAAATTAATTATAGGGCACAAAGAACAGCAAGGTTAATCAATCAATAATTAGCAAAAAAATTAATGAAATCAAACAATGATGATAGTGTTAGCTGAAGTTAGAAAGCAACCTTGCTCGAGTTGAAAGTAAGCGACTGAGTTGAGTTGAACAATAGGGTTGAGTTGGATGATTGAGTGCTCGAGTATGCTCAGAAGCTTCAGTTGGCGCAAAGTTGAGAAATTGAGTTGAGTTCGATTGAGTGTAAGGGTTTGCTTGAGTTGAGCGAATAGTTTGAATGAGGTGAAGTTGAAGGGTTTCTTAGAATTGCGTTTGAATGAGGTGAGAAGAGAGAGAGTATGCGGTTGGCGCTAATCTAGGGAGGAGGAAGATTTTTTTATTTTTTTCCAAAATTTGGTAGTTACTACCTTAATTACAATATACAATCTCACCCATCCATCTTGTTTAGATCAATGGCTAAGATTAGGACTCATGGACTCAAAAAAAATAAAAGGACTCACTTGATCTTTACTCTATATATATATATATATATATATATATATATATATATATATATAGAGAGAGAGAGAGAGAGAGAGAGAGAGAGAGAGAGATAGAGTAAGGCTCTTATGAGTCCTTTACTCTATATGAGTCCATAACTCCTCATCTCATCCATTGGATGGGATGAGGATGGATGGACAAGATGCATCCTAACATTTACATTAAAAAAAAAAATTACGTTCCTAAAATAGCTCCCATGAATTTAGGAAACAATAACTCCCTTGATCACATTCATTCATCATTCACGTTCATTCATCATTCACCTTCATTCAAACCCGAAAAAAAACCCTTTCTTCATGCACTAAAAAATCCTTTCTTCATTCACGTTCATTCATCAATTCTGTTCTTGAAATCCTGTTACAATGGATTCAATAACCGCGTTATCTTCTTCAACTATTGATAAGCAATAGATCGAGTATAACAATGGTGAGTTTCAATATTTCTTTAACGTTTTGATTCAATTTTTATTCATGGATAAATTGTGCGTCAATTTGCGTTCTTTTTTTACGTCGATTTTCATGTTTATATTGCTTTCATTGTCATTTCATTCATCATAATTTCGTATCAATGGTTAATTGCTTTCTCGATCTTTATAGATTCCAGGGTTTTATGTTTTTTATTTAGATTTTCCATGATATCCACTGATACTATTGTTTTGATTTCTATTAACACAGAAACGTGGTTGAAGTAACATGCCTTCTGAGTTAAAGTAACACTTAATTGCAATTACAGTAACACAAATGGACGTTGAGAAAAGGGTTTTGATGATGATGTTAAAGTAACGTATTGTACTCGTTAGAGTAACACAACTTAGGAATTGAAGTAACAAATGGTTTGCATGGGTGTAACACTGTTCAATTTTGTGCAGGTGGTATTGGCAAAGATGCGAACGCACAGAATAACACTGGAAGAGGTGGAATTTTATTCATTTGATTAATCATGGATTAATAACAATGGTTCATTGATATTATTGTTTCACTGATATTATTGTTTTGCTTTATGTTGAAGCAGACATGGCATTGAAGTAACACACGTTATGAATTACAGTAATACCTAATTCTAATTAGAGTAACACAAACACGTAACATTGAAAAGGGTTTTTGGCGCTGACGTTGAAGTAACTTTCTTTAAGAGTTAAAGTAACACAACTTATGAGTTGAAGTAACACGTATGTCCATGGACGTAAGGTTTTTTAATTTCTTGCAGGAAGCATTGACAAAGAACCGAATGCACAAGAATGGTGCAGAGATGTGTGTGAGGCTTTCACTCCGTACATGAAGCAAGTATTCGGAACAATTGATGAGGCAGTGAAATTTTACAAAATCTACGCTTTGGCTTGCGGATTTGTCATGATAAAAATATTTGCCTTCTTTTGTTTACAAGAATAACTGATTTTTGTACACATTTTTTTACGAGTAGCGTTGTGCTACGTAGCAATTAACTCTATATTTTATTTAATACATGTGCATTTAGTTAGAATAACATCTCAGTTCTATTGGAGTAACACCTTTCGTTAGTTAGAGTAACAGACCTAATGCGTTAAAGTAACTGAGGACAGCAGCGTTGTTTAAACAAATGATTACCAAAGTAAGTGAGGATAGCTTGAATTGGAACCATTCATTAACAAATTAACGATTGACGCTCTTTAAAGAACGATAAATAATGCGTCAGAGTAATTGATGGTAATAACATTGTTTAACCATGAGACAAAGAATAACCCTATTAATTACTTAGAGTGACATCATTTGTTCATTAAAGCAACACTTATAATACGTCAATGTAACACGCTGATTATGAGACCACATGTATTTTGGGTAAACTTCATTCATTGCCATAGTAACACCATTCGTTACTTAGAGTAACAAGTACAGTCAGAGTAACACAGTAATGCATGTTAACAACCATTCCTTATAGTCACATGATTTGTTTGTTAAAGTAACAGCTACACTGCGTTAGAGTAACACAGTGATGCAAGTTAACATTCTTCTTTCTTAGGTTAGAACTATTCATTACCAAAGTAACAACATTCGTTCCTTGAAGTAACATATATAATGCGTCAGAGTAACTGATGAAAACAACGTTGTTTAACCACCATTATGAAAATACCATCATTCATCACTTAGAGTAACATCATTTAATTGTTAAAGTAACAGCTACAATGTGTCGTTGTAACACACTGATTATGAAACCAGATTTGTATTGTAGGTTAACATCATTCACTCTCATAGTAACACCAGTCGTTCCTTAGAGTAACAGGAACACTTAGTCAGTGTAACAGAATTTAACAGCGTTATTCCATTAGTGATAATCAAATTCAATGTAAGTCGAATACCCAAATGACATTATGCAATCACTAATTAGCACACAAAAAGGTTAAAACTCTGAAAATTTCGTAAACTCTAATCATAGAAAGATGATCGAAGCGTTCCTTGGGGATAGTTGAAGGGATTGAACTGAATATGACTGCAACAATTTTTGAATTTCGAAGTTTGTGAGGAAGAAATTTTGAAGCTTATGAAGATGACGATTGTTGAATATGACAATTGAAAATTATGAAGAGGAAATAATTATGAAGATGAAGGGTGAAAGGTTGTACAGTAGTTGGGCGGGTGAGTTTTGAATGAAATTTTTTTAATTATGAGGTAATGTGTATGATAAGAGAGAGGAAGATTCTGTAGAGAGAATTAAGGGAAGAGAGAGATTTCATATATTTTTACCATATATGTTAGTTACTTCTTTTATTACTCAAATCAATCACCACCATCCATCTCCCTCTAAATCAATGGTTGTAATTAGGACTTACGGACTCAAAGATGAAAAGAGGACTCACTTGATCCTTGCTCTCTCTCTCTCTATCTATCTCTCTCTCTCTCTATATATATATATATAGTCAAGATCGGGTGAGAACCTATTCCTCAATGAGAACTATGAGAGCCATTTAGAACCATTAAATAGTTCAATTATTCAATTACTCCCTTCCTCTTGCTGTAACGTGACACCTGGAAAACCGACTATATAGCTGTCATCTGCTTCCCATGCCTCATTCCTTCTGGGTTGTCAAAAACCATTTCCAGTCGATTCCAGTTTTTTTTATGATTGATTTTAGTTTTTTCTTTGATTAATTCTACCGATTCCAGCTTAAAATCGTGTCTGATTCGATTCTAGAATTTTAAGAGTGCTAAAATTGTTCTCAATTCTCCGTTTGTCTGATTCGATTAAATTGTTGTTCTTAATTGTTCGATTAATTCTACTAATCCGATTTCAGTTATTTTTGGGATAAAGCTATCTAGAAAATTGAACCTACTTGGAAGATTCAAGTCGTAAAATTGGAGGGTAAAAGAGTGTTATGGAAATTACTACAAACATGATATGATTGATGATGGCATGATGCACCACTTATCTTGAAAGAGATATTCAATGAAGAGAAATGTAGAAGAGACTTTTCTTTAGTTTTTTTTACCAATCACATTGGTAAATTACTCCGTTTTACGTGAGCGGACAGCTTGAGAATGAACTACTCCAAAACTACTGTTTTTTGAAATTGAAGAATGACACGATACGTTAAAATTGAAATTGAAAAATGGTACGCTAAAATAGAAAAACAGTACGCTGAAATAGAAACTGAAAAAGGGTACGCTAAAATAGAAAAAGGGTACACTAAAATAGAAAAAAGGGTACGATAAAATTAAGAAAAAATATTCTAAAATAGAGAAAGGGTACGATAATAAAATAGAAAAAGGGTGCGCTAAAATAGAAATTAGAAAATGATGGATTTTACCGATGGGAAAGCGGAATTTCAGGAAACAATTTCCTAACACCAATCCAAGAATACAAGCACAATATAGATATGAATCAGGACAAAAGTAGGTCGAGAAATACATACCCTCGTAGCGTAAATTCCTCGATATATAAGACGGAGAGATACCAGAGCCCCACATGTTGCTCCTCTACTCGGTCCACCAACCTAGTCGGAATCCCATGTCTGCTAGGACGGAAGAGATAGAACGATTCTCTCTCTTACTTTTAGGGTGCTTGAGGCAATAAACTGAACTGACTTAGATTAGGGTTTTCTCCTTGGTTGATTCTCAATCACCTTATGACTCATATACTATATCATTATATAGTAGTAGAGTTTAGGTTAAACCTAGAGACTAACCGGGCCTCATAAGTAGTCACAGCCTAATACCTCACAAGTCCATATTGGACCTGTTTAGTTTCCTGACTAAGTCTGATTGTGTGACCTTATAGGATTATATATCTATAGTCATCAACCCAATCGAATTGGACTAATTATCATAATTATTCTCTAGCAAGCAATTATGAATTACTATAATACATAACGATTATCTCCATAATAATATCCTATATTATATTTAGTAATTACCGGAAATGTCTTAGGACATATTCCTTCAGAAAAAGGGTACGATACGCTAAAATTGAAATTGGAAAATGGTACGCTAAAATAGAAAAAAAGTACGCTAAAATAGAAAAAGGGTACGCTAAAATAGAAAAAGGGTACAATAAAATTAAGAAAAAGTATTCTAAAATAAAGAAAGGGTACGATAAAAAAAATAGAAAAAGAGTACGCTAAAATAGAAAAAGGGGACGACAAAATTGAGAAAAGGAACTCTAAAAAAGAGAAAAGGTACGATAAAAAAATAGAAATAGGGTACATTAAAATTGAAAAAGAGTCTGCTAAAATTGAAAAAAGGTACGCTAAAATTGAAAAAGAAAAAGGGTACGATAAAAAAGATAAAGGGTACGATAAAATAGAAAAAGGTATTCTAAAATTTAAAAAGGATACAACAATATTGTCAAAGGGTACACTAAAATTGGACCAAAATTGGAGCCAAAAATAATTAAACAAAGGGCCGCACCAATGGCATGGTTGGCAAGGTCAGCAGGCAGCACCAACTTAACAGCCGACTGTATCTCCCTGGCACTCAGTGTCTGCTTCTTAGCATGCACGCCCAGCTTCAACGCCTCCAACGGCAACCTCTGGAACATGTCGCTCATCAAGTTGTTGATGACCGTCATCGCCTTCCCTGACACCCCCAACCTCGGGTGCACCTACATCAGCACCTTGTACACGTAACTCTTGTACCCTTCTTCCTCCTCCCCCTCCTCACTTTCTTACTCCCCACTGCTGCTACTACTGATCTCTAATGACTTGCTTCATTTTGTGTCGGCCTCGCCTCCTATAGCCTAGGTGGAGTCTCCAGGGGGATTATTTCAGGCTCTTGTTGGATGGGGATTGTTTTAGTAGTAGACACTACTGTGGTTGCTGATTGTGATTGAGATTGTGTTCCGTTTAGAATGGAAACTTGGACCACCGTTTCCTCAACAACTTTGGTTGTTTTTACTTTCTTTCTTCATCTTTTGGGTCCCATTTTTATTTTGGTTGGATGCGGTGAAAATGTAAGAACAAAATGAAGCGGGGAATATGTATGTGTGTATGTATGTATAGGAAAAAGGAGGTGGCAGTACCAGTAGCAGGCCAGAGTGTTTTTTTGTAGGATGACACATGGTAGACACGTGACAATATGTGTCGCTACGTGTATATGACATTACTGTTAAATGGATGACTGGGTCGATCGGTTAAAAATCTGTTTGATTTGTAACGGACAAATTATGAGATAACTCAGAGAGGAATTTCAACCATCCATTTCATAAGAGAATCTGATGGCTGAGAAGAGTTCTCACATTTCTCATTGAGTGAGTAGTTCTCATATGAACCTATATATATATAGAAAAGGGATCAAGGGAGTTTTGTTAAAAGTGGGAAGTTGGGAAGTTTTGTTTTTGACCCTTGATTTGGTTTGGATGGATGGCTAAGATTAATAAAAAAAAAAAGAAAAAAGGGAGAATATGTCCGTGAAGAGACAAGCAGCAGGCAGCAGCATGGCAAAGTACAGCATGCCATCACCATTTCTATCACCAAATCTATCACCCTTTCCATCAACAAAATTCACTCCCTCACGAAAGTTCGAAAATCAACCCAAATTTCTCACCAAGTTCTACATCCCAAATTCTCACCAGAATTCTCACCAAAATCATCCTAAAACTCGAAATTTATCCTTAATAAAAAAGCTTCCCTCTATCTATATCATTATATGTATATAACAGAATAACTAAACCCTAATTCGTAAATTGCTGTACGTCTTTATGCTCTCATGGTGTTGTTCCTCGAAGAACCACGCGATGATCAAAATGTGCAGTTGAAAATTTTTGGGCAACATGCAGGAGGTAAGATGGATATATACATATATATTTGGTTTGTTAAATGAGAAGAGCCAGGAAAATGTGCAGTCGAACATTGTTTTGTTTGGTTTGATATTTTTGCAGAGTCACACCGTTATAACGTGACAGTCATACTCAATATGATAGACAGTCACACGTTCACTGTTGTTGTAGTTGTTCTGCTGTATTACGTTGAAGGTTCTTTATTATTCCAAATATTTATGTTGGTTTCTTTATCATTGTTATATCTATCATTGTATTTTTTTGTTGTTGTTGTTGAGTATTGCATACTGGTTTGTAGTTGCACTTGTAGTTTTTACGTGTTGGTTGTATGTAGTTGTAGTTTTATATAGAGGGGGGGATATTTCTGGGCAACATGCAGGAGGTAAGATGGATTGAGAAGAGGGGGGATATCTCTCTCACCAAAATTGAAAATCATCCCAAATTTCTCACCAAAATGTCTCACCAAAATCATCCTAAAATTCGAAATTTATCCTTAATAAAAAAGCTTTCCTCTATCTATACCATTACATGTATATATCAGAATAACTAAACCCTAATTCGTAAATTGCTGTACGTCTTTATGCTCTCATGGTGTTGTACCTCGAAGAACCACGCGATGATCAAAATGTACAGTTGATAATTTCTGGGCAACATGCAGGAGGTAACATGGATATATACATATATATTTGTTTTGTTAAATGAGAAGAGCCTGGAAAATGTGCAGTCGAACATTGTTTTGTTTGGTTTGATATTTTTGCAGAGTCACACCGTTATAACGTGACAGTCATACTCAATATGATAGACAGTCACACGTTCACTGTTGTTGTAGTTGTTCTGCTGTATTATGTTGAAGGTTCTTTATTATTCCAAATATTTATGTTGGTTTCTTTATCATTGTTATATCTATCATTGCATACTGGTTTGTAGTTGTACTTGTAGTTCTTATGTGTTGTGGATATTAACCAAGGAAAATTATTATTTTGTTGGTTGCATGTAGTTGTAGTTTTATATAGAGGGGGGATATTTCTGGGCAACATGCAGGAGGTAAGATGGATTGAGAAGAGGGGGGATATCTCTCTCACCAAAATTGAAAATCATCCCAAATTTCTCACCAAAATGTCTCACCAAAATCATCCTAAAATTCGAAATTTATCCTTAATAAAAAAGCTTTCCTCTATCTATACCATTACATGTATATATCAGAATAACTAAACCCTAATTCGTAAATTGCTGTACGTCTTTATGCTCTCATGGTGTTGTACCTCGAAGAACCACGCGATGATCAAAATGTACAGTTGATAATTTCTGGGCAACATGCAGGAGGTAACATGGATATATACATATATATTTGTTTTGTTAAATGAGAAGAGCCTGGAAAATGTGCAGTCGAACATTGTTTTGTTTGGTTTGATATTTTTGCAGAGTCACACCGTTATAACGTGACAGTCATACTCAATATGATAGACAGTCACACGTTCACTGTTGTTGTAGTTGTTCTGCTGTATTATGTTGAAGGTTCTTTATTATTCCAAATATTTATGTTGGTTTCTTTATCATTGTTATATCTATCATTGCATACTGGTTTGTAGTTGTACTTGTAGTTCTTATGTGTTGTGGATATTAACCAAGGCAAATTATTATTTTGTTGGTTGCATGTAGTTGTAGTTTTATATAGAGGGGGGATATTTCTGGGCAACATGCTGGAGGTAAGATGGATTGAGAAGAGGGGGGATATATTTTTTTTTGTTAAATGAGAAGAGCCAGGAAAATGTGCAGTCGAACATTGTTTTGGTTGGTTTGATATTTTTGCAGAGTCACACCGTTATAACGTGACAGTCATACTCAATATGATAGACAGTCATACTCAATATGTTTAGTTGTTCATAATCATACCCAATTGCAGTTGTAGTATTGCATATTATTATTTCGTTTCCTTATGATTGTTATATTTATTATTGCGGGTGTTTTTTTTGTTGTTGAGAAAATATATACTCCGTATATATTTATTATTGTTGGTATTGCATCTGGGGTTGTAGTTGTACTTGCTTTTGTTATGCGGTGCGGGTGTTAAGCTCTAACAATCATGTTGTTATACACGCAAAGTCACAGTCGTTGTCGAGAAAAGTCACACCTTTGTCAATAAGGTCAGAGATGAATGCGTGCGTTGCAAGTTTGATAGTGTCCAATCTTTGATAATTTATTTTTTGTTCCAACCTATATGCCAGCTGAAGACACAGTGATTGTCCCTTACGTAGGGCAGAAGTTCGTGGACATCGATGGAGCATTCAAGTTTTATCAAGCTTACGCATTTTATGTTGGTTTCGAGGCGAAGAGGTACACGACAACTAGATCATTTGATGGGTCGATCAAGAAGAAATTGTTGGCTTGTAACAAGGAGGGCAAAACAGCCAGCCAGAGCATGGTGAAGCTGTCGAGCACGGGAGAGAAGGAGGGGCAAGAGTACGTGGGATCTTACGAACCCAAGAGGATTACGAAGGCGACGAGGACGCAATGTGGAGCAAGAATTAGGCTCTGTGCAATGACCGGGGGGTTTTATATTGAAGAGTTCATCAAGGAACACAACCACGATCTTGTGACGGTCAAGGACAGAGAGTTTCAAAAGTCATCTCGAAATCTATCAAGATATCACAAGGAGTTGATCGTCTGCAACTCGAGGGTGCGTAATGTCTGTCAACAATGTCGTTAGTGTATGTTTGACTGCCAACTGTGCGAGACCAATGCAGTTTCTTTTTTGTGTGTGCAGCTGAAGATCGGGGCGACTCGAACATACAGGATGTGCAAGGAGTTGTCGGGCGGATATCAGAACATCGGAGCATCGTTGGTTGATTTCAAGAACTGGGGGAGGGACGTCAAGTGCTTCGTCCACAAGCAGGATGGTCAGTTGTTCATAGACCGGTTCAAGAGTTTGAGGGACAGTCAGGAGGATTTCTACTTTGACTACGATGTGGATACAGACGGAATCTTACGCAGGGTCATTTGGGCGGATGGTGCAGCTCGAAGGAATTACGCGGCATTTGGGGATGCAGTTTCGTTCGACCCAACGTACGGAACCAACATGTATTCCATGGTGTTCACACCGTTCACTGGCATGGACAACCACAAACGGTCTGTCACGTTCTGTGGGGCGTTGTTATTTAAGGAGGACTACGAGTCATTTATATGGGTCCTCTCCCGGTTTCTGGAAGCCATGGGCGGGAAGGAACCGTGTTATATCATTACAGATCAGGATCCCAGAATTTTAAAAGCCGTCCCCGAAATATTCAAAGCAGCGCACCAACGGTGCTGCACGTGGCACATCATGAACAAGGTTCCAACAAAGTATGGCAGATCAAGAGAAGAGGCCTCGGACTTTGTAAAAGCTCTCAATGCAATTATATGGGATGATGACATCGAGGCGTCGGAGTTCGACGACAGGTGGGGGCGGATTATGATCGACCATGATGCTGTTGGGATCGAATGGTTCGAAAATATGTTCAAAGAGAGGAGCAAATGGGTCGCCGCGCATTGCAGGGAGGTGAGGATGTCCGGAATTATGAGAACAACGCAGAGATCAGAGAGTGAGAACAGTTTCTTCAAAAAGTTTGAAGACAACAATGGTACGTTGGTCCAGTTCTGGATGCGTTTCGAAAGTGCGATGGACCAACAAAGGCACATGCAGAAGAGGCTAGACAACAATAACCGGCAGTCGTTCCCCAAAATTGTATCGACGAATCCGATGGAGAGCCACGCGGCAAGGATCTACACGCACGTTGCCTTTGCACACTTTCAGGAAGAGGTTAAGTTTTCGCTGTACACGTGCAGCGTTCGTGGGTATCAGGAGAAGGACGGGATCGAAGCGACAACAGTACTGGACTCCATCCGGGACCGCATCTACATTGTTAAATACAACCCAGGTACTGGCATAGAAAGTCACTGTCCATTTCGTGTAGACATATTATATGATCTAAACGTTTTGATTCTAAACGTAACGAGTTTTTTTTCCGTAATTCATTGAATGTGACTGTACACAATAAAGGGTGCGACTCTGGATCGCGGTGCGTGTGATTGTACAACGCAATTCGTTTGATTCTGCGTCGTAAGGACTGCGACTATGCAGCATTATGGGTGTGACTGTATCCTGTCAAGGTTGTGATCATACCTTTACGGAGTCTCATTCCGTACGTTGCGTAGCCACTGTCTGTACGGTCAACAGTCGCACTCTTTATGTGTTTTTTAATGCACTCGCAGGTACCTGTGAGGTCAGGTGTACTTGCAGGAAGTTCTGTCGGTATGGAATTCTTTGCAGGCACGCCATTTGGATATACTCTTCGAAAGGACGAGAGACGATCCCGGAACGGTACGTGGCATGGAGATGGACAAAGGATGCTCTACGTAATGTTAATGCGTGTCCCCTGTCAGAGAGTCGTCTACGCGATGAGAAGGCTGTTACAGTCACGAGGCTGTTCTCGGAGTTCTATGAGACCGACAGTCATGTCAGCAAAATGGGTAAGGAAGACGTTAGTAATCTAGCTGACGTCATTCGCGACTTCAGGTCCGATATTGTCTCTGCTGTGCCATTTAGCAAGACGCAAGAATTAGAGGAGATCCTCGGCTGTACGAACTCAATTGAAATAAACATATTGCCCCCGAAGAAAGCCAAGAACAAGGGCAGTGGGAAGCGGATGCTTTCTTCTAAGGCAAAGGCTGCTGCAATTGCTGCCAAGCCTAAACGGCTGTGCAAGAACTGCAAGAGGATGGGGCACCATGACAAGAGGAACTGCCCCAACCCATTTGCTGAGTACCCACCTGTTGATGTTGAGGAGGAGGAGGAGGAGGAGGACCCGTCAGGGATTGCCGAGGAGGATTCTTCATGAATATCATCTGTTACTTAGGAACATTCTTTTTGGAAATACAAAGGCTGTCGACGTTTGAAATGGTCAAGGTCCGCGACATTTTTTCCGTATATTGCGAACCTCAATCATTTCGAATATGGTTTAAGTCTTAGATTATGGGGGCGATTTCCTGCTTTGTGAAACATAAAGACTTGTCGACGTTTGAAATGGTCAAGGTCCGTGATATTGTATATGCTATTGCGGACCTTAATTATTTCCAATATGGCGTAGTCGTAAAGCGTGGGGGTCCGTAAATTTGTTTTTGTTCCTTTGACTGTAAGAATACATTGAAATAGCAGTCTTTTTTATTCTGGAATGCAGCATCTTTGGCTACAAATACAGCTGTATAGGAATATTATGCCCTTAATATTTGGGTGACACGAAACAAGTGAGTGTGATTGTGCAACACAATGAGTGCAACTTTACAGCATTCAGTGTGTGATTGTAGAACAAGATGTGGACAGTGGTTTCACTAATTGTGGAAGTGTGATTGTACAGGATAATGACTGTGATTCTTCAATACACTGACTGTGATTCTCCAAAATGAAGTGTAGCAACCTAAACTAGTTCTATGACATGATGACTGTGATTATACACCATGTCTAGTGTGACTATTAAACTTGTTGAGTGTGACTATACACCATGTGTCTGTACATTAGAAAAATAGCGATGGAAATAGAGAAATAGAGAAATAGCGCAATAGTGATGGAAATATTTGTACTTTAGAAAAAGTCCATCCCTTACACAACATGCAATACTTGCATACCCTAAAACGCGGAAAACATTCTATGACATAGTGCGGAAAACATCCAATAAACGCTACACTTGAACATTAAACGCTACACTTTAACATTCATTAAAACTTAAAACACATAAAAATGACCATTACTAAACGGTACATCTTAACCCATACATACTTAACCTCCGTACTTTTTAAGCATCTTATTCAAGTTGGCCAAGTCACGCTGGAACCTGTTCCTTGTGCGGAAACACTCCATAGACTTTTTCATCAAGAACTGGATGTAGTTGTCCACTTCGGCCTCTTTATGTGTATCACCAGTGGACGCCACGAAGTGCCTCACGTCAATTGCAGTTGTGACTAGCTGCATGGCTCTTAATTCATTGGACACAGTGGAATCCAATAAACCATTGTACTCCTCGATCAAACTTCTGATCTCTTCTATTTTGTTGGCCATTTTTTTTATAAGGTTAAAGTGGTGGAGTTGTATGTAGTGGCTGGTAAAAGTGGTGAAGTTGAAATGGTTAAGGTGTTGGTATTTAAAGAGGGGGAGGCAGTAAATAGGGGGTTGAAAATGAATGGGTTAGGCAGTAAAGGGGGGGTGAAAATTTAATGGGTTAGGTGGGGGGCTTATTCTCATATATTTATTAGGGTTAAGAGATTGAGGTGGGTGTTGTGTTTCCCAACGATAAATTGAGACTCACAAACATCCCTTCACATTCATCTCTACATATTCGGTTTTGTCGATCTTAATTATTTCTAATATGGCGTAGTCGTAAAACAAAATTGTTTTTGTTCTGGAATGTATTATCTTTAAATGCTACAAACAGTACTAACTTAATACTTGGTTGACACAAAACTAGTGAGTGTGATTGTGCAATACAATGAACGTGACTCTACAGTAGGCAGGGTGTGACTCTACAGTAGCATTGTGGGAGTGTGATTGTCCAAGATAATGTCTGTGATTCTACAACACACTGACAGTGATTCTCCAAAATGAAGCGTAGAAACCTAAAAGTAGAGAAATTGCGAAACAACGATAGAGAAATAGTGAAAAAAATAGAGAAGTCACATTCTGAAACAACATAAAAATATTCTTGAAACGTAAAAACATCCATTACTTATATATTTTATATCTCAAAACACATTAAAACATCCAGTACTTGAAATATGATACCATTACACCCTTCATTTTCGCTACATGCATAATTAACCCCCGTTTTTTTGAAGCATCTTCCTCAAGTTGGCCAAATCACACTGCAACGCTTTCTTAGTGTGGAAACGTCCAATACACTTTTTCATCAAGAATTCGATGTAGTCGTCTAGTTCGGTCTCCTTTTCTGTACTGCCAATGGATGCCATATAGGTCCTCGCGTCTATGGCAGGAGCGACTAGCTGCATGGCTCTTAATTCATTTGATCTAGTGGTATTCAACAAACCATCGTACTCCTCGATCATTTTTCTGATTTCTTAAATTTTGCTTGCCATTTTTTGTTAGGTTTAAAGAGGTGAAGTTGGAAGTAGTTGGTGTAAAAATGGTTTTGGTATTTGAAGGGGGGAGGCAGTAAAGGGGCAGTAAATATTAATTGAGTTAGGTGGGGGCCCTATCCTTCTAAAGTAAATAGGGTCAGCAGAGTGAGGTGGTGGTTTGTGTTCTCAATGTGCATTGAGACTCACAAACATCAATTCGCAGTCACACTCACAAACATCACTCAATGTACAGTTTATATCTTCTCGACATCGTTTTCAAATCATCGTTTCCTTTTTGGGAAATAATCCGATTTTACGGTGCGTGTATTGTTTTTTTTCGCGTCTTCTGTAAATAAGGGAACCATCGGTTTTTTTTTAAGGTGAAATAATCTGAAAGCAAATGGATGGACATATATGCAGTGGTATTTAGTATAATTAAATGGTGATTTTGTGGTCGTCTTCATGACTCTGCAGGAGTTTGGCTGTGACTGTGAGTCAGAAGTTGCGTGACTGTATCACGTCGCACATGCGACCCTGATACTGAGTTGTCATTCATCTGATACTCAGAAGATACTCGAACATGAGATTTTTTCTATATTCACAAAAAAACGTTTTTACTCCATTACACATTCATGCCTTACGTTTCGTTGAGGTCTTTCGTTCCACGATTTTCCCCAGTTTACGCTTTTCATCGATTTCGATCCATATGCGCGCAGCATTTCTTATGAAAGCGCGAATTTTCGGTAACACTTCGTCGCGAGCTTCATTCATGTCAGCAAGTACGAGACTTGCTGCCACCTCGAACGATAAGTAACGCCTCCCGACCTTTGACCCCATATCAGTGTGGGTGAACGGCGCACCGTCGTACAGGCACATGTGCATCAAGCAGAAAATGCCGGACTCCGGATCGTTCTTCCGGGCGCTCTGCCATTCCAATTTTACTTGGCGATGCTCAAAATCCGCCAGGTGACTGCCCTTAATCAGCCCTTTCTCGTCCATGTAGACCCTCAATGCTTGCATCTGTTGCAGTATTAGGTAATAGTAAACATCAGCACCAAGCAGTAGAATATTTTTGACGTGGTGAAATAAAGCATATGCGTGCAACTTACTATCTCGCTGGACACCCGGAACATATGCGACCCTGGGGCATGTGTCTGGTGATCGAGGATATCAACTGTTCTTTCTCTAAAGTTGACGCACACGCACGCGTAGTGCCCCATAGTATGCACCGGGAAAAACAACAGTTCGGCGTTCAAGTCGAATGTCCCGGCGCAGTCTTGTATGAATCTGTCCCACGCTTCGTACAGACCGTTAGTGTCTTCGTCCGCAGGGGTACTTAAGTCGGGTCGTTCCAGTATACGGCTCAGCGAGTCCTAACGGATGGCGAATATTAGTTGTCATCAGTGACAGGATGCGAGAATGGAATATATTATGTGCGTGGCCGCACATCGCAAAGTGTGTGATTGTACAGACTAAAGCGTGTGATTGTACAGTCTAAGCCGCGTGACTTTGCAGCGTGCAGAGTGTGACTTTAAATTCTTGGATGTCTGACTATATAATGTGCGTGGCTGTACAACTTATATTCCGTGATTGTGCACGTCAACAAGAGTGACTCTGCAAAGTGATGTCTGACTATTAATGTTAATGGGGGTCATTTGCACTAGTAGCACGTGATTGTACAGACTAAGCTGCGTGACTTTGCAGCGTGCAGAGTGTGATTAACGGATGGCGAATATTAGTTGTCATCAGTGACAGGATGCGAGAATGGAATATATTATGTGCGTGGCCGCACATCGCAAAGTGTGTGATTGTACAGACTAAAGCGTGTGATTGTACAGTCTAAGCCGCGTGACTTTGCAGCGTGCAGAGTGTGACTTTAAATTCTTGGATGTCTGACTATATAATGTGCGTGGCTGTACAACTTATATTCCGTGATTGTGCACGTCAACAAGAGTGACTCTGCAAAGTGATGTCTGACTATTAATGTTAATGGGGGTCATTTGCACTAGTAGCACGTGATTGTACAGACTAAGCTGCGTGACTTTGCAGCGTGCAGAGTGTGATTGTGCATCTCGACAAGAGTGATTGTACACATCAACATGTGATTGTAACTGATAGCATGTGATTGTACATGTCAACATGTGTGACTGTGCACCTCAATATGTGTGACTGTGCAACTGATAGCATGTGATTGTACATGACAACATGTGTGACTGTACTAAGTGAACTTTGTGATTATTTCTAACTATTTAATGTGAATGGGGATCATCTGTACTATTTAGCGTGACAGGTAGTAGGTTATGGGGGCATACCATGTGTTGAATTCCGAACCACGCCATCGTTGGGTCCACGGGGGAGGACAACCCACGCCGGTTGTCGTCTGATTCGCACCAGTTCATTAGGTGCGACCAACACTCCAGCACAGCGGCGCTCATGCCACCGGCGGAGAAGAGCGATTGAATGTCACGCCTCGCCAGCTGCGCACGAGGGCCGTAGGACCCAAAGCGTTCACTGCAGATTTGTTGACACCAGTTAGTAGGTGTAACGTGAAACACGCATTAGGAACAAAAGACGGTCACTTACTTTTCGTCGTACCCATTATCGTCGATGAAGCAGTAGTCGGCGGTGTGTTTTCGCAGGCTGAGCATCCCACTCGTCAGCCCCACTCGCAGGCGAAATATGAGTGACATGACAATGGCGTCCGGGGCAGGTTCACCCTGGTTCAAGGAGCAACCCAACCCATCTCCACAGCCCCGTATCCGAGACTTAATCGCCGACTGTCTTTCTTCTGGGACTGATCTGGGGGTGGGTGCAGGTGTTTTCGGTGATTTGCTGAGACGCTTCTTGGTCGTTGCCTTCACCGGAGTGGTTTCAAACGTACGGGCAGATTCCAACGATTCCTTGTATTTTTCGAACTCAATCACTTTCTGCAGAACAGTGTTCCTCATCTTCTTCGTGTCGCTCAGTATAAGGGTTGTCGTGATCTCCGCCCTGCACATATTCATGGCCGCCATTGTCCCCAAGGTGCAGTTGAACGGGGACCCGTTGTACAGCATCATGTGCACCATCAAGTACACTTCACAGTCATTGGCGGAGTACCCCACTCCCTGCCATGATAAGGGAACGTTTACCAATTTAAATGCACGGACCTTCTCACCTTTCTCCAGCCCTCGTTGTACCATGAACTCCCCCATCTTATTAACCTGCAAAACAAGTTCAAACAGGATCAGTTGTTGGACACATTCCGGTCACATAATTGATTCAATATTAAATTAAAAGGGCCTGACCGCTGTCCGAGCAATGCCATAGTAAGACAAGTTTGTAAAATCTTTATCGTACAACTGGTTGTCGAGGTACTCTATTTGCCCAGAATTGAAGTTGATGCAGGCGCAACTGTAGTGACCCTCGTCACCCGTCAAGATCGGGGCAAACACCTGCAAACAATGCGTCAGGATTATGGGTTGATAACAACTACGAATAGACAGTATGTCCAGGATAATACCATGTCCGAGTCCAAAGCAAAGTCGGAGAAACTATTTTTTATCCACTCGTCCCACACGTAAAATATTTCCTGGTCATATTTATTGCCCCTGCCTCCTTCCTTCCACAATGACAACACTGGGGCCTGCTCACATGCATTGATGGTAATACATTTAGTCAGTTTGTGTTTGACATGAGTGCGACTGTACAGCGTAAAATGTGTGACTATACAGCTTGTAGCGTGTGACTGTGCAGTTTATAGCGGTGACTGGACAACACAATGGGTGTGACTATACAGGTAACAGTGTGTGACTATACAGCCAATTGTGTGCGATTATACACCTTATTTGGGGGTTGAACGTACCGTATGTCCAAGAGAGAAGTAACATCTACTGGTTACTATTGATGCTTTTTTGTCGTGCACCAGGTGGTTCAGCAGCCTACACCAGCAGTCAACGACGTTATTCATCACCTCTCGGCCAGGCTCGAGCGTCTGCATGTCGTCCCTCGCGATATAGTCGTAAGCTGTGTACTCGACCAACATTTCGCTGCAGAACAAACGAAGTCCCGATTAGCACGTGCATTTTTAAAAACGACATGACCAGGACAATAAGTACGTACCCTGACGGACGTGGCGTTCCCCGGTCGAAGACGTAGTCGATTACGTCTTTCCGTACGCTGAGGATATCCCAGAAGATGACGATGTTGGAGCACATGAATCCAGAGATTACAAGCTGCCCCCTCATTACTCTTCCACAGTCCAACGTGCAGCCCAAATTGTCCGGAATCGTGTCCATGCACTCAAATGCCACGTCGGAGTGGAAGATGTACCGATGATGTTTAGCCCCGTGTGTGTCCTGGTCATTGAACCATCGTCTGTCTGTTGAGTATCGGTCGTGACAATTTCATCCGTCGCGGGCGTGGTGGCAACAGCGTCTGCTACAGCCCAGCCTGCTTTGTGCAGGTCCTTCTCAAGGCTAGAACTGACTGTCGCATCGGGCGGAGCTGGTGTTACATCCAAAGCTGACCGTGCGTCCGCTGTCCCCCACCCTGCTTGCCGTAGAGCTACCACTACGGTCGGACTCATGTCAACCGAACCCTGCACAGCGGTGTCTTGGTTGGTTTCTACAGCGGCATCATTCTCTTCAACTTCCCCCTCATAGAAACCTGGTGTCACGATGCCACCATCAAAAGTCCCCTCATCATCGTAACCCTCTGTTCCATCATCATCTCCCACGTAGAAACCTGATTTGTCAATATCTTCATCCGCGTAACCAGAATCACGCAAGTCTTGCATAATTTGACGTACCAGACCGCAGGCTTCAGCATCGCGCTGCTGCTCGCCCTCAACGACGGGGGCGTTCTGGGTAGTCTGCTTCAACTGCCCGGCCAACACAACGACTTCATCGATATACCGGAGGACAGATGGATCTTCCCAGAATTGTTGGGAGGACGTGTCCTGACTTGGAACTGCATTGTTCCTTGTCGATATTTCTCGAACTTTTGAGGCAGCCTGCTCACAGAAACCGCAAAAGGCTAGCGCACACCTTCGGAATTCCATGAAAAAACGTCGGTCGTTCTATAATTCAGTTGAAGCCAAATCATTAGTGCGAAGCTCAGTGGTGTTGAGGCTGGCAGCGTAACTATGACTAAGCATCTAAGTGTGTGACTGTAAGGAATAAAGTGTGTGACTATACAGTTTACAGCGTGTGACTGTGCAGGTTATAGTACTGACTGGATAACATAATGCGTGTGTCTATACAAGTAATAGTGTGTGACTATACACCTAATAGTATGTGAATGTACATCAGGATGAGTGTGATCATAACGACCATGACCATCAGTATTTTTTAAAACATAGGCAAGACTTTCAGATTAAACCGAGTCACGAACAATAAATTGTTGATCTATAGAGTGGCCGGGAGATCACTTACGTCAACCGCGTTGCCTTCCGATTGATCGCCTCTCTCCACCCCTGTCGTTATTCTTTTTGGACTAGAGTGCTGTTTGTCAGAGGGCATCGTTATAGCGGGGGTGCACTCGCTGCCTGGTTCCCCACATGTACGTGGGTACGACACCTTCGAACGCAGCTGATTTCCCAGGGATCCCGTCTCCAGCTCCCCAGCAAGACGATCGGTTATTTTCCGTGCATCCCAATGTGCGATAAATGGTATGTCGCATCTGCAAGTCTCGCTACGGAAATCGTAGCGCTGGAAGTACGCAATCATCAGAATGGGGATGCACCCCCGGAGGTAGTTGACGACTTTGTTGGGGTCACGCGTCCCCTTACCTGCCCGCAGCAGATCCTGCAGGACAAAGCTACACCAGTCCTGTTCACCGATCAAGTCCACGTCCTCCACTGCGGCCAGCAGACTCAGGTCCAGTGAGTTGTTCGAAGTAGGCGCAAGGAATGATGACAACGCGAACAACACGAACCTGCGGACAAAGTTGTCGTCAGCGGCTTTGGTTGCCATTAACTTTTCGTGCACCCTCCCTAATGTTATTGGCCCGCTGCTGTCAACCACATCGAACCCCTTCCGCCAGGTACTCTTTAACCTGATCACGTCAGGTGAGTCTGCCCCTTTCTTATTTTGTGTTGGGATTAATTTCACCGGATGAGGGCCTAAAGGTAGCTGGAGGCAATCGTGGACGTCGTACTTTGACATCATGAATGCCTCCCGGCGTGAGGCGCGAAAAATATGAGACCCGTCAGAAAATGCACGTAGGAACATTAACGCATGGTCAGTGGGGACTAATTCGATCCTCAGGTCCAAGAGCCCGCCGAAGCCAACACCACGCACCCTCTCTTTCTGATCATCCGATAATTGCGCAATTAGTTGGTGCAAACGCTTTGGCCTACAGTGAATATCTGGCTGACCCTCTCTGCGGTCCCCCCCCTCTTCCTCCGAGACACACTCACGTAGGTGGGGTCGGCCACTGTATCAGATTTGACTCTCCTCTTTTTCTTTGGCCTTCTTTCCTCAACACTTTTTGTCTCACCCACATCCAGATCGGCGATCGGTGAATCAAAAGTCATCCTCTTTTTTTCCTTGTGCCTGCCTTCGTCAACGATTTCTGTCCCCACCACATTCGTCTCGGGAACGATGTGGTCCCCTGATGTATCTTCAACAGACTCCACAACAGTCTTCTTCTTCTTATGCTTCTTTTTATGTTTCTTCTTACCCAAATTTTGGTCGGCGACCGGTGAATCAAAAGTCACCCTTTTTTTTTCTTGTGCCTGCCTTTGTCAACGATTTCTGTCTCCACCACATTCGTCTCGGCAACATTGTGGTCCCCTTTTGTATCTTCAACAGACTTTACAACAGCATTCTTCTTCTTATGTTTCTTCTTACCTAAATTTTGGTCTACAACCAATGTATCATCAATTACATTCTCTGCCACGGCCTTATTCTTACTGGTCTTCTTTTGAATTTTCTTCTTCGCACCCGACATTCTGCTGCAATAACAACATGCGTAAAGAGTGTGATACGGTTGTACAGAGTTGGTTGTACAGAATGATGCATAGTCATACAGAGTTGGTTGTACAGTCATACAGAGTTGGTTGTGCAGAATGATGTACAATCACACCTTTGGATCTACACAGTCACACTCGTTATGATGCAAAGTCACACGCTTTATATTGTATAGTCATGCATTGTTGGTTGTATAGTCATCCGTTTGAGGCTGTATAGTCACACTCCTTAAGTTGCAGAGTCGCTCTCTTTTTACTGTAGAATCACATCTTTGAAGCCGTATACTCAGTTGTAAAATCACATGCGTAAAGAGTGTGATTTTACAACTGAGTATACGGCTTCAACGGTGTGATTCTACAGTAAAAAGAGAGCGACTCTGCAACATAAAGAGTGTGACTATACAGCCTCAAACGGGTGACTATACAACCAACAATGCATGACTATACAATATAAAGCGTGTGACTTTGCATCATAACAAGTGCGACTGTGTATGACTGTACAACCAACTCTGTACGACTGTGCATCATTCTGTACAAGCAACAATCTCTGTATTACTGTACAAGCAACTCTGTATGACGGTACAACCAACTCTGTATGACTCTTCAAATGTTAGTTTTATTTCTTCCCAAACCCCAAGTTTGTGACTATACCACTGCTTTAACGTAAACCTCAACAAGGAAGCATGCAAAACTTCAACAAAGAACTATCTAATCGATGGCAGATGCATACTTACAATGACGACTATGGGAACTTCAACATGAACTTCAACAAAGAAATAAAGACTTCATCTTTAGCTCTATAACTACAACTCAAATTTAGGGTTATATCTAGAGGAATAACGATTAATCAAGAATAAAAACTGTGTGATTATTAATTGTTAAAGGAAAAAATCTTCATCTCCGACTCTATAACTACAACCACTGTAGAACTACAACAACTTTAACTCAAAATCAGGGTTATCGGGTTGGAATAATGCTCTTTTATCATTTTCTATGGTTCATGCATGCGGGAGTTGGTGTTTTTAGGGTTCATGAAAATGGAATAAAAAGAAAATTGGATGTCGAAAATAGAACATTCAACATACCTTATTGGAGATGGAGAAGCTGCGGAAATGGAGATGGAGATGGAGAAGGAGATGGATTATTTTTAGAGAGAGGAAGAGAGCGTTGAGTGATTGAGAGCTGGTGAATGGGGAAGTGCAATGGGTTGGGCGGGAGAATAGAGAGGAGGGAAATTAATTTGGGATAGGTTGAGGGGGCTATTGAGTATTGATGGGTGATGGGTGATGGTTGTCCGCAGCACGTCAGTTCCGCAGCGTCCTTTTTTTTTTTAATAATCTAAACCCATCCATCCACCGTCCATATTAATCTTAATGGATGGGTGAGATTAACACTAAGGGAGAGTTAGGGAGTTATCAACTTCCCTGATCCTCCCTCTATATATATATATATATATATATATATTATATATATATATATATATATATATATATTGATATTATGTAGGAGAGATATAGGTGTGAAGAGATGTAGTATAAAACCGTAACTTATATAGAGCTATGTAATTATTATTTTCAACTTTTCTTTCCCTGATTTTGAATTGTCAATAAAAGCATCTGTCAGAATTTGTAATAGAATTGTCAATTTTTTTAAAATGATTTTGTATTGTCTTGTCTGCATAGTGTATGTCGGAATGGAGTAGTGTGTAATCACTTCAATTTTCATATCTTATCAATTAAAGCATATGTCAGAATTTATAATAGAGTTGTCAATTTTTTTAAAATGATTTTGTATTGTCTTGTCAGCATAGTGTATGTCGGAATGAAGTAGTGTGTAGTCACTTCAATTTTCGTATCTTATCAATTAAATCATCTGTTAGAATTTATAATAGAGTTGTCAATTTTCTTTAAATGATTTTGTATTGTCTTGTCAGCATGGTGTATGTCGGAATGGAGTAGTGTGTAGTCACTTCAATTTTTGTATCTTATCACTTAAAGCATATGTCAGAATTTATAATAGAGTTGTCTGAGTGAAGTATTGATATTTGTTATATTACCATTCATTTAAAAATCAAAGTACGAAGCACAATATTACCATTCATTTAAAAATAAGAGTACTTGATTGAGAAGAAAATAACATAAGATTCAAGACTAAACATCGTAAAAACTAAGATTCTCCAAATTTCTACCAAATATTTTCAATTAACTCCGCCCGGAGTTCTTGATGGCCCATTGCATTTCTTATACGAGTTCTGTTATGAATGTACGTACTTATAGAAGCAGTGTATCCAACTTCATATTCTGATTCTTCCACGGTTTCATCACCTACCCAATTTCCATTATTGGTAAACTCATCTGGATCGTAGTTGGCATAGTTCTCTCTTTCATCCTCAACTATCATGTTATGGAGTATTATACAAGTGGTTATGATTTTTCTCATTCGTTCAACGCTCCATGTTAGTGCCTCTTTACGTACTATGACAAACCTAGCTTGTAGGATCCCAAATGCCCTCTCTACGTCCTTTCTAGCGCTTCCTGACGTTCAGCGAATAGTTCGTCCTCCGGTGTTTTCATGTGGTAGTGGAATTGATTGTATAAACGTTGACTATTGTGGGTAGATACCATCGGTCAAGTAGTACTCGGTGTTGTACTCATGACCATTAATCGTATAGTTAACTCGCGGAGCTCTTCTGATCTAGCATGTTTTGTATGTGTTTACGACGGAGATTTGAGCTAGATTTGGTGATTAAATATGCGGATTTAGAGTGGAAATCGTCTAATTGGTTTTATTAAGTAAATTGTGCTTTATTGGAGAAAAGACGATTTTTAGAAATCTTGTTTCTTTTTTTATGTGATGTGGGCTCAAGACGAAGAGTATGAAGATCAAGCCCAACAAAACCGAGTGAAAAGTCAAAGCGCAGCTCGGGATTGAAGACGGAATTGTTTTGGATTTCGTGTCAGCTTAATTATTATTTATTATTATATTATTATTAGAGTTAGGAAATTACTAGACTTTCCTATTATTCTGTAGACACCCGCATTTTGACTGCCAGGTGTCTATAAAAGTTTCCAAAAAACACCCGATGATGATCGGACGCTAACGTGTTTCTACGCGCTCGGATATGGGCTCAAATTCATTAGTCGTTGGCTTAAGCACTTACGGAGTACAAATCTCACAAAACTGACCTCAAAATCAGGCCCAGCGGACCGTTCCGAGTCAAACAAGACTAATTTGGTCCAAAACCGACACCGGAAATAAAACCGACTTTTAGCGATTGGGTCAACCCTGGTCAAAGTCGTTTCCGAGACACATCAAAGCAGCCACTCAAATACAAAAAGTCAAACTCAAGAAGCAAAACCAACAGTTCACCTTCAGACGGGCCATCAGGTCAAGTCCGTCAGGGCACAAAACCCTAGACACCAAAGTACATGGGCAATGCCTATATAAAAATCCCCATGCACAATCAACTTCACACTTTTTTACAACCCTAATAAACATCAAACTCAAACCCTAATTTCAACCCTAATCAAACCTTAAACCTAGCTTTAGGAATTCAAAACCTCAAACCACCACAACTTAGCTTACGTACTCGATACTCCCGTGCAAGCCGCCACTACGAGTCCCGTCCGAGCGTAAGACACATGTAGATTGAGGGTGCAAAAACCCCTTTTCTTCTCCCTTCTCGTATTCATCGCGTCTTTTCTCGTTATTGTCGTTTTTTTTACTATTATTTTATTCGCGTCATAATACCGTTAATATCGTTAGTATCAAAAGACATTAAAATACTCGTAGATTTGTGTCGAGTGCGAAGGATGTCGGAATAAGGAAACCCGAATATACAAGTGTACTGCACACAGCGTTGCCGGTCGCTTATCCTGACAACCTAGCACTTGATTATTGAAACGAGTCAACTTCAATAATAATTTTTATTTCCGTTCGCGTAGCTTTCGTTCAATCGCATATTTCGTCAAATACAAAATTATCGAGCATCTTTTAATAAGGGTCGAAACCCGTTGATGCGGATCCGACATCAAACAATTCGCAAGAATTAATTATGATGTCGGGATGCGGAGGGAATCAAGGCGAGTTTTTTTTAAGGTGTCGATCTATTAGATTCGATACCAATTCCATAATTGGATGTCGAATCTAATGATTTAGTCAAATAAATTAATTAACACGATTTTCGTTGATGCTAATATAGATGTCCTCTAATTCAATTGAATTAATTACGACATTAATAAACGCGGAGAAAATTTATATCGTGCTAGTTAATTTAAAACGACTTATATTATTTTCTTCAAGTTTTCGCTCTAGCATTTCATACCGATCCAATAATCGGATATGGGATATGACGAGCATCAAAATTAAAATCGAGTATAAATTATTCCAAGTATTTAATATCGATTTCATAATCAAGTATTGAATACGACGAATATCGAAAATATTAAGTCAAGTGCAAATTACGCAATATTTGTACGCGATTAAATAAAATCATCAATTTTCCGAAGAAAGCAATTTCGCCTTTTTTATTATTATTCTTCGAACATCATTTTTTTTTAGACAAAACATTTTTTTTAGATCTCGATATGTTTTTTTCTTGACCTCGGTCAACACGTGTTAATCCATCACGTGACCTACTATTCTTTTCAAAACCATGCATCATCTCGTTTGTACCATTCAATTCAATTCAATATTTGCACAAACCGTTATTATTCGTTATACCGTTACTAACAAGTTTGTTATTTTCTTGTCAATTTATTTTTGTTTATTTTATTGTACTAAAATGAACTCACATGCTAAATTTAACTTCGACGTTAGAATTAGTTGCATTAAATTGACATAGAAACCCTTTCAATTTCTCGCATGCTTAGGGAAAACAATGTTTGCATAACATTTTCCCGTTCAACTAACGCGCGTATTAGAAAGTCTTTCGATATCATAGTAGAGGCCGCTAATGTGCGGGCGGGGTTGGGTGTCCTTTGTGGGCTTCCCAACAAGTACCCTCACCCCTTACTCAGAACCTCGGTTTCCGGATGCCCGAAACCGTTGGCGCACGAGAGTCATTCAATACACGATATCCGATAATGTCGGTATCGGTATCAAATGCAAAGGGACGAGCCCAATAAACTCTGACATCAGAAATGGGCCGTATTTTGTACACGGCCCACTACGACATAGAGTGGGTTCGAACGGGCCCAAACTCCCACAAAGTTCGGTGGCGACTCCACTTCGATTTAAATTTCCATTCGATCCGTTTTCATATGGAGATTCATTCGCCTCCCCAAACCCGCGCGTGGCCGCGTCGGGGTGGACCTATGTTATGTCCACATATTCTTCTTCTTATTATTATTATTACTATTAGACTACATATCATTAGATTGATTTATTTATTGAAAATTCATCATCACGTTCAAGAAGAGAAGAGAAAAAAACCCTAATCATGTGTAACTAATCTTCCTTCTCGGGTCAAAGATCTGAAGCTACTAGTTAATTTATTATGAGATTTTCTTAATCTTTATTTAATTACTTGAGTATTGTTTATTCTTTGTGCCTAATTTATGATTGTTGTTTGTTTAATCTTTTTGGCCAATTGATTATTTCAATCTTCAATCTATTGCAATTCTTTGTGTTTGAATCCGTAATTGTTCAATTCACTAGATAAAGTTGCAACCTTTAGACCTAATTATTTGTATGCGTTTCATCGTAATTGGGTAAAAGGAGGAATAAACATATAATTCGAACCAATAACCGCGTGTGTTAAAGGTCGTTATTTCTATTGATTTGTTCATATCGTTCATGCTGTTATTGAATTAAATTTAGACGTGTAGATTAGGTTATTCAATAATTAGGTTGCTTAGTATCGCGTTTCGACCTAAGTAATATTATCTACGGAACAATTGGAACTTTCAGTTTCACAATAGAATACTCAAGGATTAAATAAAGGTTAGTAGTCGATGATCAATTGTTTAACTAGTTAGTGGATTTTCTTTGAGTCTCTTAATTATCTGAATTCTCATTATTAGTTATTTTACTTTCCTTATTTTAGTTATTAGACAATTCAAGCACAAAACCCCCATTATTCTTGTTACTTTTATTTATTTTATTCACACATTAATTTACATCGCCTTCCCTGTGGATTCGACACCCGACTTACCTCTACTATATTGTTAAAGGTAATAGGACTTAATTATTTATCTTTGGGAGCATACGACCTAGGCTCACCATCTTCCATTCATCATATCGTCAGAAGTAGGAGAACGATGGAGCACAGTTAAGTCATTACAAGACCCTTGAATCCCAAAGAACGAATGCCATATCCAAAGATCTTGAGAGGTTACGGCTTCCAAAATAATTGTAGCTCTACCACTGCATCCTTGGTACATTCCTCTCCAACCAACTGGGTAGTTCTTCCATTTCCAATGCATGCAGTCAATGCTCCCCAACATTCCAAAGAAGCCACGCCTATTACCAATGTTGAGTAGTCTTTATAGATCATCAGTAGTATGTAGGGGCTCTTAAATACACTTGATCTACAATTGCATCAGTGAAGCGCTCTATCGCAACTATTGCGGTAGACCCTCCGAGCCGAATGTATTCATCATTCCTGTCTGCGGCTTCCCCGTAAGCTAGCATACGTAAGACTGCAGTACACTTCTGTAAAGACGACAAACCACCTATGCCGGTCCCATCCGGACCAAGGTTGAAAAATGAATCATATGATTCGTAAACCTCCACTAATATTAGGAAAACATGTTGGTTCATCCGAAAACGACGCCGAAACAGATTTGGTGGATAAGTGGGATTTGGAGCAAAGTAGTCATTGTATAGATTTTGATGACCAACTTCAAGGTTCCTCTTAATGTACCTTCTCGGACCTCTTCGCCTACGACTTTATTGTGCAACCATTTGTGAGATACGATCGATACATGCATCAATGCCCCGCTATATCGCTTCGCACTCCGTATCATCCTCACTAGAAGATGAAGACGATGAAAAATCATAAAGAGCATCCATTATTTTATTTTTAAGTTGTGATATTTGTTGTTGAAATATTAACATTGCTCAATAAATTGACATGACTCATTACTTCCTTAGTACGAATCCAATACTCACAATAAATAGACAATGCATAAAAAATTGTACCACACAACGTGCAAAACATTGTATACCATACAAGTTGGACAACTAGCTATACCACACAACTTGCACAACAACCTATACCACACAATTTCGACAGCTAGCTTCACCACAACTTGCATTTACTTTGGAAGTGAAGTCATATCATGCAGTAAAAGTAGCTCACTTTTGAAAAAAAAATGTTATATTACACATTAGTTGATAAGACAATACATATCAGTTTTATCAAAGTTACTTTCACACAATACGAGTACAGAATACACTAGCACACAAAATACAGTTACCAAGACTAAACATAAACATTAACCATAAACATAAACTTAAAGAAATACTTAAAATAAAACGTAAACATATGACAATAAACCCCTGATTGTGAAAGAATGGACCTCTGATGCTAAGTTGGATAAAAATGATGTTCATGAAGTGCCTGTTTGGATTCAGTTACATGACTTGCCTTTGAAATTTTGGGGTAGATGTTTGCCCCGTATTGCCTCTCTTGTGGGATCGTATGTCAAGTCACACTTGGCTACGGAAGAACGATCTAGATTAGGGTATGCTAGGGTCATGGTCATGGCTAAGGTAGGGCAAAAATTTAGGAATGAAATCAAATTTCTAGATGAGAAGGAAAATGTGATCGAAATTTGTGTCAAGTATGAGTGGAAACCTATATGGTGTACTAAATGCAATGGGTATGGCCATGAGAATCGGGAATGTAGGAAAGATGAATTAAGGAAGGCGAGGCAGGATATGAAACAGAAGAAGGTCGAGGGAGGGGCTGCCGCAAAGCAGCCTTCACCGAGACTGATTGTTGCTGCCAAACCATCTGCTACTCACGGTTTGGGTGGCTCGAGTATTGATAAAGCGAAGCCTTCAGCACACGGGCCGGGAGGAACCGTGACTAAGGCTTCGAGACCTGCTAAAGAAGTAGAAAATGGTGCATCCTATGCTGAAATGGTTGTGGGTTCTCCGAGAAAAGAAGCGGTGGTGAGGAATGAAGGGGTTGGGTTGGAATTAGTTATCCATGGAAATACATAATATTGGGTGTTGGAATGTGCGCGGTATGTGTAACATAAATAAACAGCGTGCTATTAGTGAGTTTGTTAGGAAGCAACAAGTAGACGTGTTTGGTTTACTTGAGACTAAAATAAAGAATAAGGCGTATGCGAAAGTGCATCAAAATGTTTTTTCTGATTGGAGTATTACTACAAACAGTCATTGTGGTGAGGGTGGTCGAGTATGGCTTTTATGGAAACATGACAAGGTTAACCTGATGATCTTAGAGTATACTGCCCAAAGTATCCACGTCAAGGTCACCACGGCTTCGGGGAATAATTATTTGTTAACCGTTGTGTATGCATTTAATTCCGTGACGGATCGGAGTGTCCTTTGGCGTAGGCTTGAATCATATGCTCGTATGGGTCCTTGGATGATTTTGGGTGATTTCAATTGTGTTATCGATGCTCGGGAGAGGCTTGGTGGAAATTCGTCGGACGAAGAAATGATTCAATTTCGTGATTGCATTGCGAATTGTGAAATTGGTGATTATCGGGCTAGTGGCTCTTGGTTCACTTGGAATAATAAGCACAGAATTGTGGAGACTAGAGTCTTTAGTCGTATTGACCGGTGTTTGGTGAATGACGATATGGTGAGGTTGTATCCGGATGGATTTGCTAATTTCTTGCCGGAAGGAACTTTTGACCATTGTCCGTGTGTTGTCCAATTAGGGAGCCCTCCGAGTAGGAAGAACCGATCTTTCAAGTACATGAATATGTGGAGTCGCTCTCCTGATTTTCTGAAGCGCGTTGGGACAGCTTGGGACGTGCAAGTTAATGGTACCAAAATGTTCCAACTGGTTTCGAAGTTGAGGAGCCTGAAAGCACCTCTGAAAATGCTGAATTGCTCTTCGTTCGCTGACATCGAATCCCGCTGCAGCCAGGCAGAAGCAGGCCTGGCAGACCTGCAAATCCGCCTGCGGACTGATCGTTCTGCTGCGTTATTACAGGAAGAGTTGGCTGCCAATGCTAATGTCCGAAATCTCCAAGCTGCGCGCGCCGATTTTTGGGCCCAAAAGTTGAAACAAAAGTGGATTAAGGAGGGCGATGTGAACTCCGCGTATTTTCATGGTATTTTGAGAGCTCGACGTGCGCATAATGCTGTCACGAAGCTCGCTGATGCAGAGGGCAAGGAATGTTCGAACAAACGAGAGATTGAAGACGCATTCCTACGTTACTATCTCTCGCTATTGGGGGATTCGAGGCCGGTAGAACCTGTTTGCGTGGACACGGTTCGGTTGGGGAGTTTATGCTCGGCTGAACATAAACTTTCGCTTTTGGCAAGTGTGACTGAGACGGAAATCAAGAAGGCTTTACATGATATTCATCGAGACAAGGCTCCGAGTCCGGATGGTTTCACTAGTCAATTTTTTATTGATTCGTGGGATATCGTTGGAGGGGATGTGGTTAGCGCTATTCAGGATTTCTTCGTTTCAGGTAAGCTGCTGAAACAGCTGAACTGTGCTATCATTACTTTAATTCCTAAAGTGAGTAGTCCTCAATTTGTGAAAGAATTTAGGCCTATTGCGTGTTGCAATGTTGTGTATAAATGTATTACTAAAATAATCTGTTCGAGATTGGCCAAGGTTCTTCCCCAGCTAATTTCGCCGACGCAGGGCGGATTTATTGAGGGCCGGAGTATTGTAGAGAACGTATTGATTTGTCAGGACCTCGTTAAGATGTATAGGAGAGGGCGCGTTTCTCCTAGATGCTTATTCAAGGTTGATTTACACAAGGCCTATGATAGTGTGGAATGGAGTTTTGTCGATCAATTGCTACGAGCCTTGGACTTCTCGGACCATTTCTGCCTTCTGATCATGGAGTGTGTTACTTCAGTCTCGTATTCACTCTGCGTTAATGGTGATTCGTTCGGGTTTTTTCGTGGGAAGAGAGGTTTAAGGCAGGGTGATCCTATGTAGCCGTTGCTCTTTACTATTTGTATGGAATATTTCTCACGTATTCTGATACATGGTAAGATTGACAAGAAGTTTAAGTATCACTCGAAATGTGGCCCGATGAAGCTTACTCATCTCATGTTCGCTGATGATCTCCTTCTCTTTTGCAAAGGGGATACGGTTTCGATGGAATTCTTGTGGAGGGCCTTTGCTATGTTTAGCAGGATCTCGGGGCTGAATATAAGCATAGGTAAATCTCATGCCTATTTCGCTGGAGTCGATGAAGGTAAGAAAGCTGCTATTCTACACTTTTCTGGCTGTGTTGAAGGTACGTTGCCCTTTCGCTATTTGGGTCTTCCGATCCAAAGTACCCGTCTTGGAAAAATCGATTGTGAATGTTTGATAGCCCGAATCATCTCGAGAATCTCGAGTATTGGGGCGCGTAAGCTTTCCTATGCGGGTAGACTGACCTTGGTTCAGTCTGTACTGTCTCAGCTTCATAATTACTGGGCGATGGTTTTTATTATCCCGACTTATGTTATGACCAGAATTATTTCCTTGTGTCGCAATTTCTTATGGAATGGCGGGGTGGAAGGAAATAATCGGGCCCTCGTGAGTTGGGAGAAGATCTGCTGTCCTAAATTGGAAGGGGGTTTGGAGCTTCGAGACCTGACTTTATGGAATCATGCTGCTGTGGCAAAGTTAGCATCCTGGGTTTTTGACCAACCGGATCGTTTATGGGTTCGGTGGGTGAATTCCGTCTACCTGAAGGGGCGTGATTGGCGTGATTACCAACCCAACACGGATGTCACCTGGGCCTGGCGAAAGATCTGAGGCTAAGGACAAAATTAAACATATGTTTGTGAATGATCTTTGGCATGGATCGCGTTCCTGTTATATGATCTCGGAGGGTTATGAGGGTATTCGGGCTCACAAACCGAAAGTGCTTTGGGCCCGTCTCGTCTGGAGTGGTTGGAGCATCCCTAAACATAGTTTTATTTCGTGGCTAGTGTTTAGGCGGGCTTTAAACACTAGGATTAATCTGGTTAGATTTGGTATTGCTGAATCTGATCGTTGTTATTTATGTGAAGCCCATGAAGAAAGTTTGGAGCACCTATTCTTTGATTGTGAGTGGAGTGCCAAGGTTGTTGACAGCTTACGCGTGTGGACGAAGAAGCAAATTCCAAGTTCTGGTGCTTTACTTTGGGCGTGCAAGGTGCGAGGATCGAAGTTGCAATGCAACATCATCCGAGCATTGTTTAACGCCATGATTTATCACGTTTGGAGGCAACGGAACTTGTGTAGAATTGAAGGATCAGTGCAACGTCCTCACCATATTGTTAAGATGATTAAATTGGATGTACGGAATAGAATTATGACTATGATTAAACACCCTTTACGTGCTAGAGATGCGAGATGGCTACATAATTTGATGTAGCCATTCATTTGTACATTGATCCATTTTTTAATACATACTTACCCTTCACCAAAAAAAAAAGTAAACATATTTAGTTTTAGCCCTAAACATAAACATAACTTCAAACTAAAACATAAATGTAATTTTAAACAAGAGACACTTGCAAATACTTCATAACCCTTCTAGTTTTGTAATTCGTTGAGAAGTTTCAGCTTCCATGCCTCTTCTTGTAGGCTTAAATTGTTTCTTGACGATAAGTCGTGAAACACCTGCCATTTCCACATCTTCTCGTCATTCTTGACCTTCTGTTCAATAACAACAATCTGTTTATTCTTCGTTTCCAATTTCTATTTAGCAAAATTTAGCCTCTCCCACTGCAATTCCGCATCGGCCTCATTTCTATTCCCATGACGATCTATAGTTTTTGCTAAATACGCAATCTCTCCAACTTTGATCTTCCCCTTCGTCTTCTTTGCTGCCTTTATACCTTACGGGCGTTGACTTCCGCGTCCCTCACCTTCTTCAGCGCTAGTTGGTGTAGAAAAACCACAGTCAGTTAGGCGAACTCTCTTACCACTTCCGGTGGAGTATGGGTCGCTTCCAATGATAAGGGTATCTGGATCTGTGCTCTTCTCACCCATGGACATATCGTTCCTACTCTTAAAACTTTGATTCCTACTAAGCTTCATATTAACATAGCCTCCAACAACTTCATGCCATTTTTGTTATTTTCTTAGCATCATCCATGCACGCTCTTCTTGAAATTTTCCACCATGAGCCTCACTATAAAGTGCATGAGCTTCTTAAATGATATCTTCTTCCTTGTACCCGCTTCTGCCCTTCCTCATAACAGCTTCTTCCTAACATCCAACCCATTTCATAACAGCGGCTGATACTCGTCGAAATCGTGACTGTCCAACATGCTTGCAGTACGATACATAATCTTGTCAGGGTTAGCTTCACGTGCTTTTTCAAACAACTCTCCGACTTTTAGCCATAATGCATCTTTCTGTTGATTAGTTCCAATGATATTATCAGTTGAGTGCCTCATAAATGAAGCTATGAGAGCTTCATCCTCCTGAATAGACAATATATGTTTCCTCCTTTTTGAACCAGACGATTCAGTGACCCTCACAGATACCTCAACCTCATCGTTTAATTCAACTATGTTGTCCCTACCACACTCTGAAGTTTGGGATAGGTTGCAGTTGAACGTGTTATTTGATGAGATTTGCGAACTGTAACGAGGATAAGTATCAGAATAATTATCGTAGTTATTGTCAAACTGTTGGGAAGGATGAAAATTTTGCGGGTATTGAGAATTATATTGTGGACTTTGATAATTATTTTGGTCATAACCTTCGTAATTAGGGCGGGTTTGATAATTATTTGGGTTATATTGTGGGTTTTGATAATTTCCGGAGTTAGCGATATTTGATTGAGGACTCATAAAACTTTTGTTTCTCATTTTTCGAAGAACTTCTAACATTTGCTGTTCGAGATTATTACTACTGCTATTATTATTATTATTACTCGGATTATTAATATTATAGTTATCCATAGCTAATATTATAAAGAAATAGGTTTAATTTTGATTTGTATTAAATGTGATTAACAAAATAAAATAGAGAGAGGAAGAAGTAGTGTGGCAATACTAATCAATATTATACTCTATTTATAGAGAAAATAATTTTCAATCTAGATATTTATTTGTTTATTAAAATAAAATAAAAATAAAAAAAAAGTTTTTCATCAAAAACAGAAAAAATACCTCTGGTTTTAAATGATTGTCCCGTTTCAATATAATACTCCTCACATATATTGTAGAAATGGGACAATCATTTAAAATTGAACGTACTATAATATAGCATTAGTCAATAATATCATACTTTTATGATTTGTGAGAAATATTTTAATTAAATGTTGTAAATCCAAAGACACAGAAGGATCGAGGGATAATAATCCTCAAGTTTACTAATTTTAGAACTTCAATACGGAGTACTATAGAGTAATAGTTAGCCCATCCAATAAATATACTGCAAAAAAAATAAGCACATGATTAAGAAAGCATATATAAATATAATTTTTTTTTATCTCTATCTGTATTATATTAATAAAGAAACCAAAAGAAAAGACCCTGCATGTTTAAGGAATATGTTTAAATAATATTTGCCAGATTTGCAGTATACTCTTGAAATCTTTAGATATTTAAGGATTATTCTAAAAACCGAACACATTAGAAGTTTACAACATTAATCTACCTCATATACACTAAAAGAGAAATCGATAAAAAGAAGATAACACTGTCACAACTTCACAAAAAGTTTTCCGACCCAAAAATACTGTACATATGGATTGCAATTGGGCTTCAGAACAGTTGATGAGTAAGCTAACATGCGAAAGTCATTGGAATAATTGATTTAATAAGCTTTTTAAATTAAAAAAAATAATGCATCATCTAAAATTTATTTCGGTATTTTATTTCAATTGAGGATTAAAAAATTAACATGAATCAGTATATTATATACGCCGTGCATTTACACGGGGTCGTCTAAACTAATTTGTTTCCTAATTGAAGCTATGATGTTTTGGAGGGAAAATATTTCATGAGAGGTTGACACCTCATCTCACTTCTTAATATTAAGAGAATGGTTAGCTGCGCTATGGATCCAAAATTAATCCATAGATAGGATGGATGTGAAATGACACTCCTTCCATGGATTGAGCAAACACAAAAAACTTAAATGAAAGTGTCTCACAATAATTTATTATGAGATGACCCGAATACCCAACCCATATTCATTTGAGATCCACTTTCATATTGGTTTTATTTATTTAGAAAAAAAACCACTAACACTGTCATCCGTAAAATATGGATCAAGCCATCAAATAACAAAACTTACTAAAATTTCTCAACAAGCATCTTTCTCTCCACCACCTGAAACTTCCTAAAAATCTTCAAGAATCATCTATATCCATTCCAGCAAACACAATTCCAACAACAAATTTAGACTATTTTCAAAAAAAAAATCAGTGTAACAGGGGAAGGCTAAAATGGATGACTCAAAATCTTCACATGGTTAGGATAATGAAGATGGAAATGATTTTGAACAAGAGCGGTTTGATGACAATGTTATCATTGAAGAGGGTAAATTTCTTCTGCACTCTGTACACTGAAAATCCACCTTTTCATTCATGAAGAATTAATTTTTGGTTTCGAAATCGAGTTGCGAAAAATCCATTTTTCGATGTTACTTACTATGATTTTGAATTTTGATGAATGCTTATTGTTAATATACAAAGGGTGTAAATTGACTTGAATTATATCTTCAAAACCGTGTTTCTACAGTTCATCGATCATCTAATAACGTTTAATTGATTTTTGTTCTTCATGTAATATTTAATGTATTACGTTCAAATTACTTTTTGGGCTTTGATTTCTCACGAATATCGTTATATTTTGCAGGTGATCACTCGTCATCGGATGATGAACCATTGAATGACGATGTTGCAGGTATTCTAATTTGTAACTCTAGTAGTTATGGTACCATCTTAATTAGCTAGATATTCACGTGTACCATGTTTGTTTGGACAAACTTAAATGCTTGTATCATGCTCTTCTACAAAATATCATGGCAACACCTTGGATCTTCATTCTTCACTTATAGGGGTGAAAGGGACAAAATGGGAGGAGCTATACTTGTTGTACAAAAAACATTCAAGAGTTGTGGGATTTAGTGTACGAAGGTCAACCACAAAAAGGCGAGGCGATGGACCCGAGGGAATCGTGATCGGAAAGTATTTTGTATGCTCTTCTAAAGGGATATTCAACTCTGGTATGAAGCCTAATTCCTCATGTTTGGTGGCTAAGTCAATGGTTGAACCTACGGTCGAGACTGCGGTTGAGCCTACTATAACAGGTAAAAAAAGCGTAAACAACGTAAAGTGGCAATCACAAGGATGGGATGCAATGCTGCATTAAGAGTCAAGTTGCTTAGGGATGGACAATGGGAAGTGAAGCACATTGTAGCACACAATCATGTTTTGACCCCTGCACGGTGGCAACATCACCATCGTTCTGAAAGGGTGATCACACCCTAAGAGGGTGAAATGATAAAAACAATGACGAAAGTAATGGTACCACCTGCGGTTCAAAATCATTATACTACTTCCGGTGGTGAATTTGTAGGGCACAGTAAAAAAGATCACTACAACTTTGTAACTAGGCTTAAAATGAAGAAGATAGTCATGGATGACGTACAAACATTATTTGATATCTTTTCTAAAAGTGCAGCTGATGACCCATCATTCTTTTTTAGGGTATAATTTGATGACAAATGCAGGGTACGTAATATATTTTGGAGGGATTCTATGATGAAAGAAGATTACTTACGATATCATGATGTCCTCATACTCGACACCACATATCGAACTAATCGATACAACCTTATATGTGGTGCCCTCGTTGAGATTAATAATCATTGGTCAAATGTCATGTTTGGTTGTACATTCATATCCGATGAAAAGCAAGATTCTTTTGAATGGCTGATGAAAACATTTAATGAATCAATGGGTAGCGATATCATACCAACATCCATATTCATTGATCAAGATAAAGTCATGACAAATGCAATCGAAGAGGTACGTATTCATGGGTTTCTTCTTCATATTTATAAATTTGCTACAAATCTTCGAAGTGTAGGCACTTCAATCACTAGAAAAAGCTTAGCTTGTCTTTAGCAGGAGAAACATTTGACAATACAAGAAAGCTCATGTTTTATACGTGTCAACTTATTAGTATGGTAATAAGTAGAAACATGTTTAAATTTGCTTATTAGTATGTCAACTAACGTGTTTGACATTTGATAAAACCCAAAAAGTGGTTTTTACAAAGGAATAATTACAGGAGAAACTACTAATTAAATTAATTGGAGTTGTTAAATAGGGCGGTCTATACATTCACAAAATGGATACTATATTTTTTTTGGTGCCAACTAAAAATATTTTTAAAAAAAGACGATTTATCAATAAATTATTGAGTTTGTTGTACCTCTTTAAATTATACTCCGTATGTAATTGGTACCTATCTTATTATTAGTTGAAAAATTCATTTTTTTAGTTGTTTTTAAAACAATCATGCCCTTTTATCATAGATTGCGACCATTTTTATTACCCCACATTATACTACTTTATATTAATTGTACATATATTTTATTTCGTTTGGTACCATTGTAAATTAAAATTGTAATTGGTCTCACATTGTAGGTGTACCCTACTTCAAATCACAGACTATACTAGTGACACATTCAACAAAATGCTATCTCCCATTTTGGGTCCCTGAAACACGACAAAACATTTCAAGGTACGTTTAATAAATGCCTACGGGGATGCTTCAGTGATGTTGAATTCGAAGAAACATGGTCGAAGATGGTATCTGTTTACAAACTTGCTGACCACCCGTGGTTTATATAAGACTTGTATATTAATGTTGAAGAATAATTACAATAGGCTAATTACAATAGGTGCAGGAGTACAGTATATATAATTGAAGAAATAGACTAATTAAGGCTAGGAAGAGGAGCCTTTTTACACAAGAAAAATAAGATAAAATCTTCCTACATTTTCAATGTGAATGTATAACTAGTTGCTTGATTGAAGGTACTAATTTATAGCTTGATTATTTGTTGCTTGGGGATCAAGATTATTTGTATGATTGACTGATATTGAGAGTATATTGTTAATACGCCCCCGCAAGGTGGACTGTAACACCCCTGATTTTATAAAGTAAATTAAATTAAAGTTATATTCGTATTTTTATTTTATTTACGATTTAACTCGTAATTCTTAAAATTATTATAAAACGAATTTATCGTTTAATCGTTTCCAACTCCTAAAATTCTATTTGTCTCGAAAACTCTTCCTATATTTAAAACATATTTTATACATTTAATTTTATATCTAGAATTCTAAAATTCTAAGATTCATTTTATACATTTAATTTAATTCTTATCGAAAGTCTATTTCGGCAATTTAAATTCTAAATTCTTTTATTTATATTTAGGTCCGAATTTCTATTTTCGGCTCGAAAATCATTTATTTTAAGTTTCGTCAAAACATTTATTACCTATCCTCGAGAAATCAATTTAATTCACTTTATCGAAAATTTATTATTTATCGGGAAATATATTTTCGTCATCTAATTATTTAATTCTTTAAGCTTCATTTTCGTCTCGAATAATTTATTTACTCGTTTTATTTGACGGCCCGATTATTTATTAATTTTATTAGTTCATTTTAATCCGATTCGTGAGTCAGTCAACCCGATTCATTTAAAGGTGCTGATTCAACCCGATTCGTTACGGAATTCGTTAATAACCGATTTATTTTGAGGTGCTGATTCATTTCCCCTTTTCAACTTCCTACGTTAAAACCCTGTCATCCTTTTTTATTCCACCGCTTGAACCTATCCTCTTCATTCATTTCATTTTGCCCATTTAACGTACACCTCCCCTTTTTCCTCTTTTTGGCTTCCATTCCACGCTTGACTACTGTCATTCACGCACCTCTTCGTTCCCCTCTTCAGTTTATTTCTTCTTCATTTTTCTCCTTGTTTTCTTCGTCTCCTTTTTGCGTCTGGGCTGCTAGTGCTCTGTTTTCTTCCTCTTCTTTTCTTCTTCTTCTTCACTGATTTGTTGCTTCTGTGTTACATCTTGTTGCTGCGTACTGCTGCTGTTACTGTTGATTCGTGCGGATGCTGCTGGACTATCGTTCTTCGACCTAGACTCATCGTAAGGTGGTTCGTTTTTATTCCTTTCTTATTCCTTTTTATTTATCGTGCTTCTGAGTTGTTGTTGTCTTTCTAGTTCGATTTCGGTGGCTGCTGCTGTGTCGTCGTGATTTGGTTCGTTTTGATGCTTGTCGTTTCATTCTCGTCCCGCTACCTGCTCGTTTTTATCGGGTTTCGTTCCTTGCCTCGTTGTCTTCTTTTCTTCCTCTTTCCTTCTTCGTTGGTTGCTATTGTTGTCAACAATGTTGTTGTTTCTGTCGTGTGTTGATTCTGTCGTGACCTGCTTGCTTCTTTTTCTTCCTCTCCTATTTTGTTCGTTTGTTGTCGTTGTTGCGGTCCTTGCGTTTCTGTCTCTATTTCGTTTTGTGCAGATGCTGTCCTTTTCCCTTTCCCGTTGTTTGTCTCCGTTCCTCTTCTGCTACTGCCTTGTTAATCGATCTCTTGCAACTGCTGTTCATGACCAGCTATTGTACTGCTGTTATTGTCCAGTTTGTTGCTGTTTCGCTTTTCCTGTTTCGTTCTTCTTCTCCGTTCCTTTTCTTCCCTTCATTTTCTTCTTCTTCTTCTTCTTCTTCTTCTTCTTCTTCTTCTTCATCATCTTATTTGTTGCTGCTGCCACGATGTTTGCTACTGGTTCTATTGCTCTTTCGATGCTACTCATGACAGTTGCTGCAACTATGGTCTATGTTGTACGTTCCATGTCACATCTACTCCTTTCCAGCATTATTCCTTATCCGATTTCTTTGTTTCAGTTTCTGTGTCTCGAGTTATGTTGGAGCCTCGAAGTCTTTTGGTAAGACAAGTATTTAAGCGATTGGAGCAAGAAGTGCATTGACGAGTTATCGCACAAGGTAACTTTAGGACGTTACTCGATTTTATATCGTATGTTTGAGTAGTAGTATGTAGAAAATATTTTAACATCAAATTTCTAATTTTAGCTATTTATTATTTGCTAAAATTTCTATTTTAAACTATTCCTTATAAATATTTTACAAGCTTTCGATATCGTTTTATAAATCGTTAGTAATTTAAAAAGTAATTAACGCTCGTTATAATATTTTGTTGGTTATCGTGACACTAGTGACTAAATAATAACGATTTCACATTTTTTTCATATTTCGTTAATTTATGATTTTAACTCAAAATCATATTTTTATATTGTAATCGAGATTTGTATACTTGTTCAATAAATTATTTTCGTTTTACGACTTATATTAATCAATAAATGAGAAAGGAGTCGATTTTGTTTTAAATACATTTTTAGTCGAGACTATTTTCCCTAATAATTTCTCATTTGTCTACGATTGATTATTTTAGTAAAATCAATATTATTTATCGAGAAAATCTATTTACTAAAACTAATTCGAAAACTTTATAAAATCTCGTTTAATTTATAAAACTCGTTGACTCAATTAATTTTGATATCGTTTTTCTTAAAACATCTCTTTTCTAAAATTTATAGTTTTAACTCGATTTTGTAATTATTTATAAAATACTATATATTGACTTATTATATTTTATTTATATTTTGAGTAACGAATTTAGAAATATATTAAAGTTACGATAACGAAGATAATAATAAAATTTTGATTTCGTTAGAAAAGCTATTTTTATACATTTCACTTATTTTAATAACTTATGAATTTTCTATAACAATATTTCTATTTTAAGTAAGTTTCTAAAAGTAGTAAGTTTCTATTTATAGAAAGTGTACCTTTTAATATAAAATGTTTATTCATTTTATGCGCATATTATTTATATTGATTATATCTTTTGAATATCGATAATGGCTTGTTTTGGAGTTATGAAATAAAAAGAAGCGTAGGGTTAGAGTAATATAGTCTGAGATGTACGTTTTTGCCGTCAGCTATAAAGTCGGTATGCCATTTGGGGCACACTTGGTCGTTGAAGTGAGCATGGTTTGTGTTCAGGAGAGTGTGCATTGTGCCCTTAAACTTAGATATCACATCGTGTAAGTCGCTTTGGGTTGAACTGGATACGGTTTGTATCCAGGAGGGATGTATACTACTTAAACCAGGACCTCGCTGCACGCAGTCCTGTTATAGTTGAGTTGCCTAGTTAGAGACTGGATTCTGTTATGAGTTAAGTCTACAGTTCTCGAAGCTAGTTTCCAGTATTATCCTAGTGAAAGTCCAGCCTTGTGCACACTGATCGAATTTCCATAACGCCATTTTTGAATATGATTATTATTATCGATTTGTTTGATTTGCAGGTTGTCAAATGTTTTAAGTTTCCTCCGAGAACTTATTTTATTATATTATATCGTTTTTAGTGTTTTCTCATTATAAATATTTTGATATAATAATACTATAATTTTTCCATATGATATGATATGGCTGGAAGAACGTCCGAGTTACTCCCCACTGACGTGGCTGTTATGTTTATAACATGACAGGTATTTGCTGCTGGGTTTTGGGTGTGAGCTAGCGAGTAGCGTGGATCCTACTCTCTCTTCATTCATGATTTATGGATTTGTATAAACCCGTTTGGAGAATTTTATTTTAGCCCTTTTGTAAAAGGTGGCCTTTGTATTGACTGACCATTTCCTTTAATAAGATATAGTTTGTCAGTGTGTTTTAATCCCAACTCTACAGTGTTTCCGCCATTGTATTACGTTAGATTTTCTAGGGGATTAAAGTTGGTATCAGTGCATTGTTGCTCCGGACGCTTACACCTGATTCTAAGAAAAATACTAGTAAACGATTCGAACATTAAAGAAATATTAGTGAGAGATGGGTAGAAACAAAGTAAGGACTTAATTGTTAGGCTTACATGTTTTTGTAACTCAATGACTAGCATTGAATATTTGTTTCCTTGGTTTGGAAGAAGATGAATGCACAAGATGCTGCTCCAGATTGGAACAAGACCTGCTTAGAACTCTCTACGCCTGCCGACTCGAGTGGACAACTTGGTGCTATAAGAAAGATGCTGATGGTGACCTTTGTGCTTAGATTTAGTTTGCTCAAGCTACAGGTTAGATGATCAAGTGTAGATTTCTGTTCTATGATGTTGCAGTAGATCCAGATCGAGCGACCCAAGATTTGCGTGTTCGTTCCTTTACAAGAAGATGAAGTAATCCTTTTAGTTCCCTCGTGAACCTTAGAGGTCCAAACTTTCCCTTATCGTTTTAGGTCTTTATCATCTAGAATCATTGATTCTTTTCTTCCTGCTTTTGCCTTTTCCAATTCTTCTCTTATAAATTCTCGTCTATATTCTTGGGATAAATCTTCGATTAATTCTCCTACTTTACCATCTTTCCTCTGAGATTCTTGGTTTGACCGAATTTTGTTCCAGTGGACCCCGTGGAAAGTTATAGATGTTGAGGTTTAGTAAACCCTTGTTACCTGATTTGAGGATTGTGAGTCTACCCTATCTCTAAGCAAGTGAGAAATTCTAAAGGATTGATTTGAATGGTATTAATTAATGGAATTAGGATGATACTTTAGACACTGAACCTTGGGTTATAGGTTACTTTTATTATTTTGGAGTACTTAGAGTTGAATATATTTTTGGAGTAGTAAGAGTGTGTCATATTTGATGGATACCTAGTACCTAGCCTAGGACCGAACTAAGTGTATCTGATGATATTACTTTGGGATTCTTACCTAATGCTTATTTGATGAATGCATCGTGAATATTTGGGATTATAGAGTATTGCTTAAAGTGTTATCCTGAATGTTGTGGTACTATTAAAGGTTTTCAATAATGTCATTAGAAATTTTGGTTGACATAGATTACATGTGTTTCTTAAGGATTAGATCGTTGGTCGTTGTTTAAGGTTGTAACCTATGAACCGTGGAGTTGAGTTATCTAAACTTGAATGAGTTATTCTTAACCTTGAAGAAGAGAAATATCTTGCACAACCATAATTTGGGCTTATTGTGTTCTTTTGAGGAATACTATAATACAGATCATCTTTTTGGGACTTTCAGTTTAAAACCTTAGACCAACGATATTGTGGCTTCGTTGAGTTATTAAATATTTTGTGGTTGCCTTGTTGTAATCAGGCATTTGATGGATTTCTCAGGAACCTTAGTTGAACAACGTGTTTTGAGGATGTGAGTATCTGTTATTATATATTGAGGTTGAGTGTACCTTAGGTTGGTGTACTTCCTAATCCCCGTCTGTTTATGGTGTTAAGAATATGTTGGTGATTATTTTTGAGAATTTTGTGCCCGAACATTGTTAAATTGGTGGATCTTGTTTAGTGTTCCTTACTCGAGAATTTTGGGGTGTATCTCGAGTTCAAACTTTATGAGCTTTGGATGTAGGAACCTTATCGATTGCGAGTTTGGGTTTGTCTGATGATCGTTGGAATTTTAATTGATGAGATTAGATTCTAAAGCATTGTGGATTAGTATCGTGTCGCTTGAAATCATGTAAGACGCTTTTGGGGATTGTGACTGAGTAGTACCACCTAGTGCCTAATATTGGACTTGACGTTATTTGATGGAAATTAGGAATCCGTGTTGTGGGGGTCGTACCGGGAATCTCGAGATGGTTAATTTATTCCCTAATCCTTGAGTGTTCTATTTGACTCTCAATTCCGTCCTCCCCTTAGTTCTTCTTTAATCCAGCTTCTTCTTCTTCTTCGGCCAATCCCTTTCGACTTCTCTATCGAGTGTGAAAACTTTTGTTTCGATTTGTCATTGACTTCGACTCTATTTATCCGTTTATCATTTCCCCGAACTTATGTTATGAAAAGTTTGACTAATTTACAAAATTTGATTTTCATGAAATTTTAACAATTTGAGTTATAAATTTCAAAACTTTGTATTTCGTCTTTATTTTATTTTTGGTTCTGTTTCTAAAGGGTCTTAATAATTTATTGTAAAGTATTTCGAAATTGTTTAAAATTTTAATTTTAATTTTCAAGTGATCGAGACTTTATGAAAACTTTCTTAATTGCAAATATTTTGATTTCTATGAGATTATTAGGTAAAATGGTTTAAAATTTTCGAAAAACTTCGTATGTCCAAATTTTTGCTTCATTATCGATAGACTTTAAATCTGTTATTGAAAACGTTTGACGAATGGTTTGATTTTTACTTACTCACTACAAAATTTGGTTTCTCAAATTTTTGTTTGGTTTTAAAACAAAATATTGTAAAAGTTTCTTAATCAAAACATTTTACTATTGTTTTGAAAATATTTGGGTACGCCTCTCCCTCGAGTTCGTTTACAAATATTATTATGTTTTATCGAATAACTTTTTTTACGTGCGATTTTATTAATTTAAATGATTTTAAACTTTGGGTAACTGAACCCAACTCATCTTGAAATAAATTTTGTTTTCGAATTCGATTTCATGTCGCGTTCAAGTTGTAAACTTTTTTAGAACCGAGATGGTGATGCGAGTTAAGCATTCTCATTTTGTTCAAATGATATAACTTTGTTTTCCATTTTATCCTTACCTTTTTATAAGTTTCGAGGACGAAACTTCTTTTTAGTGGGGAAGATTGTAACACCCCTGCTTTTATAAAGTAAATTAAATTAAAGTTATATTTTTATTTTTATTTTATTTACGATTTAACTCGTAATTCTTAAAATTATTATAAAACAACTTTATCGTTTAATCGTTTCAAACTCCTAAAATTCTATTTGTCTCGAAAACTCTTCCTATATTTAAAACATATTTTATACATTTAATTTATTAATTTAATTTTATATCTAAAATTCTAAGATTCATTTTATACATTTAATTTAATTCTTATTGAAAGTCTATTTCGGCGATTTAAATTCTAAATTCTTTTATTTATATTTAGGTCCGAATTCTATTTTTGGCTCGAAACTCATTTATATTAAGTTTCGTCAAAACATTTATTACCTATCCACGAGAAATCAATTTAATTCACTTTATCGAAAATTTATTATTTATCGGGAAATATATTTTCGTCATGTAATTATTATATTCTTTAAGCTTCATTTTTGTCTCGAATAATTTATTTACTCGTTTTATTTGACGGCCCGATTATTTATTAATTTTATTAATTCATTTTAATCTGATTCGTGAGTCAGTCAACCCGATTCATTTAAAGGTGCTGATTCAACCCGATTCGTTACGGAATTCGTTAATAACTGATTTATTTTGAGGTGCTGATTCATTTCCCCTTTCCAACTTCCTACGTTAAACCCTCGTCATCCTTTTTGATTCCACCACTTGAACCTATCCTCTTCATTCATTTCATTTTGCCCATTTAACGTACACCTCCTCTTTTCCTCTTTTTGGCTTCCATTCCACCGCTTGACTACTGTCATTCACGCACCTCTTCATTCCCCTCTTCAGTTTATTTCTTCTTCATTTCTCTCCTTGTTTTCTTCGTCTCCTTTTTGCGCCTGGGCTACTGCTGCTCTGTTTTCTTCCTCTTCTTTTCTTCTTTTTGTCTTCTTCTTCACTAATTTGTTGCTTCTGTGTTGCATCTTGTTGCTGCGTACTGCTGCTGCTACTGTTGGTTCGTGCGGATGCTGCTGGACTATCGTTCTTCGACCTAGACTTGTCGTAAGGTTGTTCGTTTTTATCCCTTTCTTATTCCTTTTTATTTGTCGTGCTTCTGCGCGGTTGTTGTCTTTCCTGTTCGTTTTCGGTGGCTTCTGTTGTGTCGTCGTGATTTGGTTCGATTTGCTACTTGTCGTTTCATTCTGGTCCCGCTACCTGCTTGTTTTTATCGGGTTTCGTTCCTTACCTCGTTGTCTTCTTTTCTTCCTCTTTCCTTCTTCGTTGGTTGCTATTGTTGTCAACACTGTTGTTGTTTCTGTCGTGTGTTGATTCTGTCGTGACCTGCTTGCTTCTTCTTCTTTCTCTCTTATTCTGTTCGTTTGTTGTCGTTGTTGCGGTCCTTGCGTTTCTGTCTCCATTTCGTTTTGTGCAGATGTTGTCCTTTTCCGTTTCCCGTTGTTTGTCTCCGTTCCTCTTCTGCTACTGCCTTGTTAATCGATCTCTTGCAACTGCTGTTCACGACCTACTATTGTACTGCTGTTATTGTCCAGTTTGTTGCTGTTTCGCTTTTCCTGTTTAGTTCTTCTTCTCCGTTCCTTTTCTTCCCTTAATCTTCTTCTTCTTCTTCTTATTTGTTGCTGCTGCCACGATGTTTACTGTTGGTTCTGTTGCTCTTACGATGCTACTCATGACAGTTGCTGCAACTATGGTCGTTGTTGTACGTTCCATGTCACATCTATTCCTTTCCAGCATTATTCCTTATCCGATTTCTTTGTTTCAGTTTATGTGTCTCGAGTTATGTTGGAGCCTCGAAGTCTTTTGGTAAGACGAGTATTTAAGCGATTGGAGCAAGAAGTGCATTGACGAGTTATCGCACAAGGTAACTTTAGCACGTTCCTCGATTTTATATCGAATGTTTGAGTAGTAGTATCTAGTAAATATTTTAACATCGGATTTCTAATTTTAGCTATTTATTATTTGCTAAAAATTTTATTTTAAACTATTCCTTATAAATATTTTTAGCTATTTATTATACATCGGATTTCTAATTTTTGCTATTTATTATAAAAAAAATTATTTTCCCTAATAATTCCTCATTTGTCTACGATTGATTATTTTTAGTAAAATCAGTATTATTTATCGAGAAAATCTATTTGCTAAAACTAATTCGAAAACTTTATAAAATCTCGTTTAATTTATAAAACTCGTTGACTCAATTAATTTTGATATCGTTTTTCTTAAAACATCTCTTTTCTAAAATTTATAGTTTTAACTGGATTTCCTAATTATTTATAGAATACTATATATTGACTTATTATATTTTATTTATATTTTGAGTAACGAATTTAGAAATATATTAAAGTTACGATAACGACGATAATAATAAAATTTTGATTTCGTTAGAAATGCTATTTTATACATTTCACTTATTTTAATAACTTATGAATTTTCTATAACAATATTTCTATTTTAAGTAAGTTTCTAAAAGTAGTAAGTTTCATAGAAAGTGTACCTTTTAATATAAAATGTTTATTCATTTTATCCTCATATTATTTATATTGATTATATCTTTTGAATATCGATAATGGCTTGTTTTGGAGTTATGGAATAAAGAGAAGTGTGGGGTTAGAGTAATATAGTCTGGGATGTACGTTTTTGCCATCAACTGTAAGGCTGGTGTGTCTTTATGGGGCACATTGGTGTTTGAACTGAGGATGGTTTGTGTTCAGGAGAGTGTGCATTGTGCCCTTAAACTTAGATATCGCATCGTGTAAGTCGCGTCGGGTTGAACTGGATATGGTTTGTATCCAGAAGGGGTGTATACTACTTAAACCAGGACCTCGTTGCACTCAGTCTTGTTATAGTTGAGTTGCCTAGTTAGAGACTGGATTCTGTTATGAGTTAAGTTTACAGTTCTCGAAGCTAGTTTCCAGTATTATCCTAGTGAAAGTCTAGCCTTGTGCACACTAATCGAATTTCCATAACGTCATTTTTGAATATGATTATTATTATCAATTTGTTTGATTTGCAGGTTAGCAAATGTTTTAAGTTTTCTCTGATAACTTATTTTATTATATTATATCGTTTTTAGTGTTTTCTCATTTTAAATATTTTGATATAATAATACTATTATTTTTCCATGTAATATGATATGGCTGGGAGAACGTCCGAGTTACTCCCCACTGACGTGGCTGTTATGTTTATAACATGACAGGTATTTGCTGCTGGGTTTTGGGTGTGAGCTAGCGAGTAGCGTGGATCCTACTCTCTCTTCATTCATGATTTATGGATTTGTTTAAACCCGTTTGGAGAATTTTATTTTAGCCTTTTTGTAAAAAGTTGACTTTGTATTGACTGGCCATTTCTTTTAATAAGATATAGTTTGTCAGTGTGTTTTAATCTCAACTCTACAGTGTTTCCGCCACTGTATTGCATTAGATTTTCTAGGGGATTACGTGGACGTTGGAGGGAAGAGTCCAATCTTTTCTCGTAGTTCTTGAAGACGATGTTTGTGTAGTGGTTTGGTTAGAACATCTGCTAGTTAATCTTTGCTGGCAACATGTTGGATACGAATATGACCAAGTTGAAGTTGTTCACGGACGAAGTGGAAAAAGAGAGCCATATGCTTCATTCTTGAGTGAAAAACCGGGTTTTTAGCATATAGTGTAGCTGACATGTTGTCACAATATATAGCCGGAGGTTTTTTTATGTCGATGTTGAGCTCAGTGAGTAAGTTACGGAGCCAAAGAGTCTCTGTGCTGACGGCAGCAAGAGCTCGAAATTCGGCCTCTGTTGTTGAAAGAGCAAGTTCGCGTTGCTTTTTAGAGGAGCAGGAGATCGGGTTACGACCGAGATAAATTATGTATCCGGTGGTTGATAGCTAATTGTCTTTGTCTTTAGCGAAGTCAGCGTCGCAAAACACATGAAGGCAAAGTGGAGTAGTGCGATGAAGTTGAATACCATAGTTTTGGGTGCCTTGCAGATAGCGAAGGAGTCGCTTTAAAGCTGACCAGTGTGTAGAAGTAGGATGATGTAGGAATAGTGCTAAGTGGTTTACAGTGAAGGCAATGTCAGGCCGAGTTAGGGATAGATATTGTAAGCTCCCAACTATTGCCCGATAATCGGATTGGTCTTGGATCGGGTTATCGTCTTCACGGATAAGGTGTGTTTCGGTGGTCATAGGTATTGTAGTTGGCTTAGCATCAGACATTTTGTATTTGACTAGTAAATCATGGACATATTTAGCTTGATTAAGGTGAAGTCCAAGGGCATTGGGTGTGACTTTGGTTCCTAGAAAATATGATAACGGTCCAAGATCTTTTAATGAAAAACGTTTAGATAAATTAGTTACAGATTGTTGTAAATGATGGTGGTTTGGACCAGTAATAATAATATCATCGACGTAGACAAGCATATAAATACAAGTTGTTTTGGTTTTGAAAATAAATAGGGAGGAGTCGGAAATTGATTGTTGGAAATCATAGGTGACAAGGTATGTTTTTAACTCAGTATACTAGGCTCGAGGAGCTTGTTTTAAGCCATAAATAGCTTTGTTTAACTTGCAAACATGATCGGGTTTAGTGTGATCAACGAATCCTTGGGGTTGGAGCATGTAGACATTGTCATGCGAAGTACCTTGTAAAAATGCATTGTTAACATCTAGTTGACGTAATGACCAAGAGTTTGCAGCGGCTAGTGAGAGGATCAAATGAATCGTTGTTGGTTATACTACCGAGCTAAAAGTCTCAGTGTAGTCTATTCTGGGGCGTTGGTGAAATCCTTTCACAACAAGTCGTGATTTATGTTGTTTAAGTGAACCATCAAGGTTATATTTGATTCGATAGACCCACTTGCATCCTATTATATTTTGGGACGGTTGTTTGAGAACTAAAGTCCAAGTTTGATTGCGGTCAAGAGCTTCGAATTCATCCTGCATAGCGGTTCTCCATTGAAGTGAAATTAGAGCTTGTTTCACAGTAGTTGGTAATGAAATAGCTGTGGCGGAAGCATGAGCGAGATTGGCATATTTGGGGTTGGGTTTTATTATATTTTTACTGAGACGGGTCACAATAGTGCGACTTGGTGGGGGTGTTGGTGGTGTATTAGTCTGATCGATCGTAGGAGAATCATGAGGTGTTTGGCGGCGGGTATATACTTTGGTGATAGCTGGACGGGATGTAGTGACAACGGTTTCGTGTAGGGTAGTGGACGTGGTGGTAAGGGGTGGTGTGGGTGCAGGTGATAAGATTGGTAGGGTAAGCTGACACCAATCATCAGGATTGTTGTTTGTAGGTGGAGTTGGCGAGGTGTTAAGAAGGCGAGTATATGGAAAGTCATCTTCGATGAACTTGACATGTCGCGAGGTGTATAGGCGATTAGTTTTGAAGTCAAGACAGTGAAATGCACTTTGGGTGGATGAATAGCCAACAAAAATACAAGGAACAGAGCGATATTCGAGTTTGTGCTTTGCATATGGCCGTAACCATGGATAGCAAAGACAACCAAAATTATGTAATTTGGTAAAATCGGGTTGTAAATTATGCATCTTCGAGTATGGTGTATGGCCATTTAGCATAGTAGTAGGAAGTCGATTTATAAGGTATGTTGTTGTTCGAAAGGCAAATGGCCAAAAGGTCGTAGGGACTTAGGGAGACTTGCGTGGGATAGAAGTGCTAGACCTGTCTCAACGATGTGACGGTGCCTTCTTTCGGCATACCCGTTATGTTCCGGGGTATGAGGTGGAGAAGTGAAATGGCTTATACCATCGTCGAGTAATGGTGGGTTAAATTTTTTAAATTCGCCTCCGTTATCGGAGAAAAATTGTCGAATTGGTTTTTAAAAGTACTTTTCCACTAATGCTTTAAAGCGGGTGAATACTTGTGTGGTTTCAGATTTTTGTTTTAGCGGAAAAAACCATATGTATTTACTAAAGTGATCTACAAAAATGACGTAGTATTTATATTGTTCATGAGAATAGACGGGACTAGTCCATAGGTCAGAATAAATTAAATCTAGTGGTGCATAAGTTTTGAATGATGATGTCGCGAATGGTAATTTTTTGCTTTTGCTAATATGACACGATTCACAAAAAGCAAAATTAGGAATATTGAATGGTAAATTTTTATTAATAATTCTCATACATCAAAAGTTGGATGTCCTAATTTGTGATGCCATGAAAGCAGGGTTGAGCCTTTTTTAGTGGAGTAGGCAGTTGGTTGCAACGAGCTCAACTCATAGATACCATTCTTAGTTTGGTCCCGGAGTAGCGTCGCTCCCGTCGATATTGCCTTAATAACAAACGAAGATGGTGAGAAAATAACATAAGCATTATTGTCGCGACATAACTGCGAGATTGATACAAGATTATGAGATATTTTCGGCACGTGTAAAACATTATTTAATTTAAGAGAGGAGAAAGGTAGAGTGAATGAACCTATATTGGCAATATCAAGGGCGGATCCGTCTCCAATAATGAGGTCGTTGGAGCCATGGTAGGATGAATGGAGAGCAAGAGTATCAAGGTCGTAGGTGACGTGGTGAGAAGCTCCGCTGTCAAGGAGGTAGTTAGGATTAGGGATGGTGGTAGCATGGGTGGCAGCATGGGCTTGTGGTGCTTGTTGGTGCTGAGGGGTAGAGGATTCGGGAAAGATAATGTTAGGGAAAAGCTTGCGGAAGAGCAGACAGTCATCTATAACATGACCGACTTGTCGACACCATTGACAGCGACCCTTAAAGGGTCGAGGGTTCGGGTTGGTATAGGGTTGTGGGCGGGTGGTTTGCTGGTTGTAGGAGGAGGTGTGATTGGCCCGTGGGTTGCCGCGGTAGTGGTTAGGGTGACGGTAAGTGGGGTTTGCGGTGGGTTGGAATATATCCGTGGTGGGTTGTTGTTTGATAAGGAGTTCGTGTTGAAGTAGTTTCTCGTGGAGTGCTTCAAACAAGATGGGATTGTCACGAGCACGAACCGTGTCCATGACGGGTTTATATAGGTTGTAGTCCAGGCCTTTGAGAACCTTGGATACGATGTCTTCGGGGTCGAGAATTTTACCCATTAAAGCAAGTTGGTCAATACATGCTTTAAGGGCATTCATGTAGTCGGTAATTGATTGGTCTGTGGTTTTCACAATGGAATCAAGACGGTCTTTGATTTGCAATATGTGTGCTCGTGAAGGGTTAGCATACGTGCGGGCTAATATGTCCCAAGCCTCTTTCGAGGTTTTGGCTCGGACAATGAGGGCTTGGACGGTTGAGGATAAGGAGCTCATGAGGGCACCTAAAATCAGCCCGTCTTGTTTAAACCAGGTGAAGTAGGTGAGATTTGGTGTTTCAGTGTTGTCATCGCCTACAAGATTTGGTGAAGGAGACGGATTAGATCCGTCTAAGAATCCCAATAAACTGTAACCGAACAGAATATGGGATAGTTGGAAGTGTTATGAGGTATAGTTGAGAGGAGTGAGCTTAACACAGTGACTTAGGTTCAGAGAGGTGAGTGGTACAGCGGTTTCGTGGGGGTTGGGCACAATAACATTATTGTTGTTGGCCATGGGAATACCGGGTTTGGTTGAAGAGAGGTTAGGACGTTTGAATAGGGTGGTATGACGAGGTTGCAGGCTGTTTTTGGAGGATCGTTTGTGACTTCTTAATACCATTATAAGACTTGTATAATAATGCTTTTAGATAACTACTCCCTCCGTTCCAATGAATTGTTTGCCTTTTCTTTTGGCACCAAAGTTAAGGGAACCAATGAGGGAGTAACATGTAGAGTAAAACTCATGAGAATGATCAAATTGCATATAAAAAACATTCCTAAAATAGAAAGGCAAACAATTCATTGAGACGCCCCAATATGGAATAGGCAAACAATTCATTGGGACGGAGGGAGTAGTTTTTTTGTCGCGCGCGATGCGCACGTATAGTTAGACACGATTTGTGTATGTATTTTGATGGCGCATATTGTTGTCGTTGATAGTCGAATTGTTGGCATAATGCGATGCGCGCGGAGTGTTAGGCAGAAATCGTGTATGTATTTTGTTGAATCATATTATTGTCCTTTGTTGTGCACTCGTTGGCTTAAATCAAACCATTGTTGATTGTTCGTGTTTTCTTTTCTTTTCATCATACGTTTACATTTCAAAGCAGAAACTATTTTGTACACGCCTTTGATGAGCGGTAAGGTTGGTTTGTAAGCATATGATATGTTTACGACTAATAATCAATTTTTCATGTCATACGTTGTAAATGGATAGCGTCTGCAAATTTATCATAATTGTTGATTTGATGGACGTGATTGTAGATGAAAGGTACACGTTTATTTTGTTCCATTGAGTTTGATATTGTTGCTAGGTTAATGTCATTGTTGCTAGTTTGATATTGTTGCTAGGTTTTTTCATGCGCTGAACATGGGCCAAATAACCTTAACTCACCTTTGTGTTTTTTTTTAAAATCACACACTGTATCATCTCAAAGACTGAATCAACCTTGGCATTAACATGCATCAACCTTCATACAGTACAAATTGAAAAAAAAAACTGCATAACTCAGGTTTTAACCATTATATGTGGACGTCTTCCACATTTATCAGTCAAAAATATATTCAAAACTACACTTGGAAGCTGTGCTTACGAAGACAGTTTACAATCAGATCAGAAGGCCACAAGATGTGTAGATTATACGTATGGTAAAGTGAATCATACGGTTGAAATTGAGCTAGCACCCGGAAAATGGCTAGTACCTCCGTTCTTGTAATCTCTGAGACCCCTATTCAAAAGTGAAGAAACACATTTTAAAGTTTTCATGTACGGAGTATAGTTCTTTTGCCAGAATAAACCAACGTTAGGAGCTTTTAGCTAACGTGCTGATCCAAATATAAAACTTGAGTAACCTATGATCTCATTTATTCCACTAAGCATCGGAAATACTGAAATACCAATTCCGACCTGCAACAAATTACTACTATTCACGAGTAAATAGTTGATCTCTATAGAACTCAAAACTGATGAGGCTATTTGTAAAAGAGTGCATTTGACCCTAACTTACCATCAAATTGTAAGTGTATTCCTTCCGAAACAGTTTCAGTAGGCTTACTTGCTGATTCTCACAAAGGGCTTCTGCACACACCCTTGCATATACGGGCTATGTAGGTTTTTTGTCTGCGCTGATATATATTTACCTAGTAAAATAACCAATTACTCGTATCCACCTCAAGCCAACCATCAATCCAGTTTTAGAAAAGTCAAATAATACAGACCAAATTTTGTATACGAGATAATTAACAGAGTATATCAGATATGAAAATGAATAATAACTAACTGACTAATCAATCAAAATAGGAAAACCAATCTACTCAGCCAATGGTTTGGAGTAATGTATACATTTACTTGGGAAGGAAAGAAAAGAAATGGGCAGAAGAAGATAGAAGAAGATGATAAGTTTTGAGAAAATAGGGCAAAATTAGTCACAACTCCTAAAACAAAATCAAGATAAGCTGGTCTCATCTGCTAATATCCAACACCATACGATAATCCGTAGGCAATAAAGTTAATCAAGATAGTAAACCTGTCGTGGACTTCATTTCACAATAGGGATGCCAAAAAGTTTAATATCTCATTAATCACAATAACACGGTTAGAGTGAAATGCACAGAGAGCATAAGAGGATAAAACACTTCCCAAGAAATCTTCCATGCTCAAGCCAAAGTTGCATGTCTGCAGCTCTAATGCACACGCAAACATGTATAAAGAATCACAGGCACATAAAAAAAGTATAAATGAACAGAAAAATTGAATCAAGAAGAACATAAACCTAAGCGTCAACACCAATCAAAATCCATCAAAACTCGAAACAGAACCTCCACCACCACACTTAAACCTGCATCCTGATTGAAATAAACAACAGATGCGATATTAATTGATGCAAGCTCAACCAAAACCAAAAGCGAGACCAAATGAATAATGAAGACTGGTGAAATGAACCTTAGAATCTCAACTCATTTCAGTAATCCAACAATATTACTCAAGTAGCTCCTCTTATGCCAGCAGTTTGGATGTCGAATAACGACTGAAAACAAATAAACAAACTGTAAACTACTCCACCTGAAGCAAGAACTGAGACGAAGTACTGTTTTTAGTGAACTTTCTAGTATGTGCATATACAGATTTGACATATAATCTGAGTAGAAACCAGTTCTCGTATAAAACTGTCACCATAAGAAATTAACAAACCAGAGTGCAATGAGTATGGAGGGAGTGTGCTCCACAACCAGCATTGAGTTAAGACATAAGACCGTCAAGCGACAAGCTACGTATAAAACATGTAAGTAAGAAATAACTATACCAAAGTTATTCAATACAAATCAGATGAGGATGACAAATATAAGGCAGAATCATTTGAACACCAATCAAATGGGAAAACAAATTTAAAATACAGAACATAAAAGAGTAAGCAACAAAATTTACATCTCCAACTTTAAAGGTGCCTCACCTTGGCATTCATCCTCAGCAGAACATTTGTCACCGATCATTGACTCTCCCATGAGCAATGCACTGAGCTAAGATTCCGAAATCGGCCACACTTCTTTTTCCAGGGCCCCACAAGAAGAAAATCAATGTCATACGCTAAAACTATTGAGCTAAAACTATTGATATAGACAAAGTGATATTAGTGATATAGACAAAGTGATAATACAATGTTATTAGTGATATAGACAAAGTGAAGCTAAAACTATTGAGCTAGTCTATTTGTTATACGCTATGCACGTGCACGCTGCTTAAACACAAAAGTCTTAGGAATGAGATGGTTTGAAAAGCCGACAACAGTAAAGAACCTTTTAATTTCAGGAACAATATCCCTTGCCTGACAATAAATAAGAGGATATATATTAAGGTTATACTTAGATGCTTTCAAAATAAGCTGACAGCAATTAATTAGGTAGGCAAGAACGATAAAACATTCTAGCTAACTTCTGAATAGAAACTCAGGTTCAACTGCAATCATCAATCAAGGAATTATGATACAGATTATTCAATGTTGAATAATTCACAACCCATCAACTAATATACAACAGAGATTGCATAGAGATAGGCAGAACAAACATACTTTTTTATTTTCACTTTAGGTCAATTGCATAAGACGTAATTTGGCAGCAGAACTCATGATTTATCTTGCGCATTCAATTTACAGGTCATGCAATCCAACTTATGGCAAGAAAACTGAATATGAGTGAGCAAAACACAGCTGAGTCATTAATACACTATACCTGGGTGAGATGAGTCCATGCCTCAAGAAACTTACAGTCAAGTTGAATAGCATTCATATGTGAGTCCTCTGATTTCTTATACTCATCGATTGATGTTAGGGACAAACCTTGTCAACATGATAGATAAGCTAGTAAGAAGGGGAGCAGGAACGAAACCGCTAAAACATTTACTTTCTTATAAGTCAGGATTCCGTAATCCAATTAAAATGTGAAGAACTCGCCAAATAAGTATGTGCGGACTTGTTTCCCTTATCTAGCATGACACATGTAGAAAGGTCTCTAACTGCTGTGCCAAAATCCTTGAATTTGAAACTAACAACACCTGAAAAGAAAAAGACCCAAAAGTAACTTAATAAAAAGGAAATTTTGGCCAGTGAAAAGGCAATTAACTCTCATAGTTATGATGTCAAAAAAAATATCACTGGAAGATCTTTGATATCACATCTCATTTCTGTATCGCCCTGATAAAACTGAACGCAATATTTTTAGCATGCAGTCACATACTAAACACAATCATCTATTTCAATCCTTACTGGAAGATAGTTTCCTCGGATTCTTTGCCTACCAAACCTCCCAACATGTTATTTCAAGAAATTGCATTTAGTAGTCAGGAACTAAAGTACTGAACATAAACTAAAAGTAGGCACATCCTATATTATTAATTCATACCGATGATAGTTTCTGGCATAATTATAAGAGTTTTATTGTCATGAGATTCAAACTTACAAGCGTCTTTAGTTTCCATAAGGTGTGGTTCTTCCCATCACTACTTTTCAGTTTTGGAAGGCGGTTGAATTAAACCGAAGTCTTCTTGGTGTTGATTCATACAGAAACATAATTCTTCTTGCTGTTAAAGAGTTAAAATGATATAAATAATAAAAACGACAACTGAATTATCGCACGCAAGGTAGTAGAGCTCAACACACCAGGTAACTAGGTTTCTAGGCACACCCAAGTGCCCATACGCATTGTGTAAGATCAAGCAACCATCAAGAGCTAAAGCGAGATAGAATCACACAGAGAGGGGGGTGTAAAATCAAATGAACTGGAAATGAGTCTAGCTAACTTACCCCTCTCATGTAGTATATCGGTCAGGTCATCAATTGCCTGGGATACAAATTCAGCTACACAATCAAATTCAGAAAAGATGACAAATTGCAACAAGTTACCAAAATCCAGGATTTCAGATCTCAATAGCATAAACATGATGAAACCTTGTGTCACATGACAGGTACTTCACATTATAGAAGCGCAAATACTGATAAGCCGATTTGCTTTATTTCATTATATTCCAAAACTAAGTACCCGAGCCTAAATCATTATGTCATCAAGGCTCGAATGTTATTGCTGTTGTATTCAAAACTAAGAAATGGTGAGTCTTTGGTATCATAAGAAATGTAAAATTGATAAAAAGAACTGCAAAATTCCAGCACTTAGTTCTTACCCCTGCAGAATCTCCTAACGCAGCACAAGATAATAAGAGACAAATTCTCTTTACTAATTAGGCTCAAATTAAGTTGCGAACAGAAGGAATTAATTAAGCAAATTGATGAACTAAGTAAAGAAGGCCACCTATTTCGTCAAGCAAATCAATTCGATAACACTGCTTCAACATACTAACAATACCAAAAACAAAGCATAAACTCAAAGATCATACATTTTTTAATCTGCAAATCGCACCAACGAATGCAGCTCAGACCAGACTAAACTTCACCACACTGTAAACAAACAACCCAATTGGCTACCATCATATTCGTGCCGTACTAACTCTCTAACTTAATCTTGGCAGATGCACTGCCAAGACATCCACGGTAAAAAAACTTTCGCACTGGCACAGCCTCTACACACAGAACACTTCTAGCATAAGCATATTGTAAAAAACATAATACAAATACATCGATAGATTTTATTAACCTATGAAAAACATGAGTTTCATAAAAATGAGATCCAGAAGCTTACCATCTTAGCTTGTTGCAGTTAGAAAACCACACAAACAAAAGACAAAGGATAACAATCAATGGCATTCACACACAAAATAGCGCTAGACCGGTAAGAAGTGAAGGTTAGAACTTGATTACCTGGAGAAAATAATCAAAGACAACAACGAGCGATGACCCATGATGAACCTTCAACATGATGACGCCAAGGAACGATCTATGAACAACCAGAAAAACAGACGACAAAGTAGATTAGAAACGAGAAAAAGAAAGAAAGAAGAGGAAACATAAAAATCAACTTAAACAACATGAAACTCAAGGGAGAAGGGACGATCTCATGATCAAATCATCAAACAAAAGCAACCGAGTTCATGATCACATCATAAATCATCAGAATCTGCACGATGAATACATAAAAATAACGACATTTCAATGCACAAATGATTGATAATTACGCTCCGCACAAAAATGCAAAACACATCACATTAACATAATTCGAATGAAGAACTTCTAATTAAACCAAACGAATTCATGCTCACATCATAGATCATCAAAATCTGCATGAATATCTACGAAGTAACACTATTAAATACATAGATGAACACATTTACGGTTCGCATTCGAAAGCAAAATGAATCACACTAACAAAATCCGATTAAACAACCGTGATCAGACAAAATCAGAGGCAACTAAACAAAATTCAATAGCAACATAACAAAAAACAGGAACTCAAAAACCAAAAAATAGACAAGAATCAAGGGCGACAAAACCATAAAAACTGGAGAATAGAAAGCTCTATAATCCCAGATCCAAAACCTGAAAGGGAAACGGAGCAATATGAGGAACCCAAAAATGGAAAGCAAGGATACAAAAGCGAAAGCAAAGGCAACAAACGAAAAAAGTAAACGGATCACATCAACAAAATCCGATTAAACAACTGTGATCAGACAACATCAAAAGCAACAAAACGAAATTCAACAGCAGCATAACGAAAAACAGGAACTCGAAAACGAAAAATAGACGAAAATCAAGTGCAACAAAAACATAAAAAATGGAGACTAAGAAGGTCTGCAGTCCCAGATCCACAACCTGAAAGTGAAAAAGAGCAATATGAGGAACACAAAAGCGGAAATCAAAGATAAAAAATCGAAAATCGAAAAGCAAAGGCAACAAAAACGAAAAAAAATAGGGAGAGAAACAAAAATGAGAGGAGAGAAGGAGGAACGAAGAGAGAAAGTAGAGGAGAGCAGTGAAGGTGAAGGCGTGTCAACAGAGTAGTAGAGGACAGAGATGGGGAACATGGCAATCATTGTTCCTAAGAAGGAACATTGTTCATAAGAGCTATTTTAAGGGTGCCTTCTCTTTTTAAGATGTAAGGATTACAATAGGTGCAGGAGTGCAGTATATATAGTTGAAGAATAGACTAATTAAGGCTAGAAAGAGGAGCCTTTTTACACAAGAAAAACAAGATAAAATCGTCCTACATTTACAATGTGAATGTATCACTAATTGCTTGATTGAAGGTACTAATTGATAGCTTGATTATTTGTTGCTTGGGGATCAAGATTATTTGTATGATTGGCTGATATTGAGAGTATATTGTTAATAGTTTACATGGTTACACGATCTTCGATATAAGTGGTCAACCGCATTCAGCAAGCTAAGGATTTTTTCTAAGTCGGAATCATATTGTCCCAACGCAGTGAAAGTACAAATCATGCAATTGGATTTCGTGCATCAAAGACAACGTATCTTACTGACTTTTACGCTATATTTAGTGACACTATAAAGAGGTGGAGGGGTGAGGAGGACAAAAATGAATTTCAATGTTCAAGGTCAATGCTATCTTCAAACCTTCCGATGACGAGTCTTCTCAAATGCTGCAAATGCTTATACATTAAAGTTGTTCCAACGCTTTGAGCAAGATTTCATGTTTTTGCACGAAAGTCACAATTGAGCGTGACGATTACCTGAGTAAGGTGTATCGAGTATTTCCTGAATTCACCTAATTGCCCCCATTTCGTGTCCTATGTTGCAGCTAGTTCATATATTTCATGCAACTGTCGAAAATTTGAAGAAGTTGGTATCTTATGCTTCCACTCATTGCGTATCCTTCATTTACATTCAGTGACCAATATACCGGAAACAAACATATCAAAGCGTTGGACTAAAAATGCGAAAACAGAGGTATGATTCTAATTTTAAAATTTTAATTTTGTTGGATATGTTTATGTACTCCCTCCGGTCATAAATTATAGCTACATTTCATGAATATATAAAAGAAGAATTTTTTTTTTGAAATGGACCAACAATTTGTAACCCGGAGATTATTTTTTTTATGGAATGAATATTAAACGAATACATTGTGTAAAACAAATTAATTAATTTCTAAATGAATAATAACATTGTACTAATTCGTTATAAACCGCAGGTGTGGGATCGTTTGAAAAATCAGCCTCGTAGTAGCAATATTGTCCAAGAGTTCACTAATTGGCGTCAGCAAATGCTTATGAATTTCCATAATTTGATCACAAAATGCAATGATATCAAGGAAGCTATGGCGGTAGTTGAACGGTCATACAGTAGTGCCTTAAATGAAGGTTATTCAATCATCGGACGGTCCATTATAAGTCAAACTACTGGGTCAGGATTCTCCGAGTCCCCTCCCATTATTTTGGATCCTGCACGTTCCACTACTAAGGGCAGAAGTGCAAGAATAAAACGCCAAACAAAACGAACAAAATCAAGGAAACATGACTCTATAACTACCGAGGAGACTACCATAATCCCATTTACACCCACACCTAGATTAATTTAGTAAAAGATCAAACTTGTGGTTCTTAATCCACATTTTTTTTGAGGATTTCTTTCTTTTGTATTTGTGACCATCGGTGTGATGTATTTTTCAAATTATAACTTGTTTTTGAGTTACTTCTCCATGCTCTTTTCTCGTTACAATTTTTGGCTCACAATTAATTAGTAGTTTTTCTAGGAGATGATTTCTCATCAAACTTATTAATTAAAAATTGATGTAACAATTGTATAAAACCTAACATGAAATATGTATTAGGTCATTTTGAGAGACATGAAGGAGGTACAAAACACATATAAGATGTACAAGAAAGTCCGTCTCTCAATAACTTAATTACATACCGTATCTCCAAAGTTTTTGTCCAATAGTGATACGTCAGTAGTAGTACGTCTAACGAACGGTCTCCTGAAGTTATTGATGGACTACTAGTGCTAGTCAGCAGTAGTAGTAGTAGTATTAGTAGTAGTAGTAGTAAAGTATTTATATAGTTATCGTACCCCTTAAGTTACTAATCATGGTCTAAAACCAGTCTTTATTTCGGTACAAGTTCTCACAAGTAAACGTACCTATTTGATACAACTCTGTCTATTGGTAAGGTATTCTTGTATATCTATCTACGAAATTATTCCACAAAATCTTTTTCATTTGGTCTTAATTAATCATTAACAATATTTTGTCCCCTTGCATTAGTACACCTACAGGCAACGGAAGCAAACACCTCTTCTTATAAACATTTTGGTTACACCACTTAACGTGACATTTAAATTAATACTCCCTCCGAGTTCCTATTTTTGTCTCAGTTTCCTTTTAGAGTTGAGTTTGATATTTGTCTCACTTTCCTTTTTAGGCCATCAATGTGTGGTTCACATTTACTCTCTCATTTCTCTCTCTTCCTCCTTCTTTTTTGAGTCACTCATTTTCCCTTCCTTATTTTTCACCCCAAAAGCTTTTGGGACTATAATAGGAATTCGGAGGGAGTACAATCATTTAAGGCAATTACTTGTGTCGATTTTTTGAGATTTTGCAAACAAATACAATCAAATAGAACCGATCAAAATGTCACGATAATGTGACATTTACTCGTGACCATCATCCATTACACGTTAATTCTCTTTGATCGTCCCAATTCATACGAAGATTATTAAAAAAAATTTCATGCATGAAATGTAAATAAAAATGTTTCGATACGCAATAACAAGCACATTTAAATTAATTTTTCCCCTTCTTCGAGGGTTGCTTGTTCCTTGGACCAAGGGTATTCTGGCGGGTGTTGTACCTTGAAAATTTTCGCCCAATGTCGCTGAAACCTAAATCAAAGGAAGACATTTTTTGAGCAGCTTTAGTTGCCTCCATCAACCTTTCGCCCCATCCATCTATTTCTTCTAGCACTTTTGGATCATTGAGGACTTGAGTAAACAAAATTTCCTCTCCAGTATTAACAGCATCAACATCTCCGCTACCGAGTTCACTAAGCTCTTTTGCTTTTACCTTTAAGTGCGACACTCTCTCCTTTGTCATCCTTGAAAACAACTCTTGATCCCGACAAAGAAGTGCACACTCCATCTTTATGATTAAGTTAATGACAAAGAAGTCCTACACCAGAATAATGATTAAGTTATTTTAATAGTAACAAACTAATCTTTAACCGGTACAAAACTGAAAAGGAAGGGTACACAATGTCCCTAGTAGTTAAAGTTACTTACATTTTTTTCCTTTTGTCGTATCTCCTCATCAGTATGAATATCATCGGGGATTGAAAATGATACGACCCTAGATAAGGTTGCACTTCTTAATATTAATTCAGTACATGCAATCTTCTTTGACTCAATTCCAATGAGGTGCTTGCTCACAGGATAAGTTGATGCGTCCCCCTGCCCCATCCCGTACTTCCCCTCGGATGACTCCGCCCCTGTCTTTTCTTCAGCAATTCTACTCTTCAAATCACTATCAGTCCAATGTTAAAGGAGAGGTATTTGAGATGGTGATTTCTTTGACTTCCACACCAAGTCACCAAACGGTGAAAATACACTAGCTGTAGGAGCAACATGCAACCACCAACATTTTTCAAATCCTTACTCCACCTTTTAACCGCATCATCTAATTCTTCAATATGTAAATTGACCAATCCAACTTTGATATCTCACTAACATTTTCTACAGATGGTACCAAATGAATATCCACAGAGGTAGGAGTTAAAAGTGTCCCCATTGCATATAACACAAAATACCTTTTGAAATCGTCCTCCACGATTGCACCGGTGGCACATGACAAGCATGTTCCTTCTTTCCAGTTGCCAGTTTGACTTTGTTATCCATATCACACGGTAACATGAACATATCATAGATATCATATGGAGTTAAGAAACACTCGCTGAATCATCAACATAAAACCTTCGACTTCCTCCATGGTATGCATTGAGCAGAAATGGAACCATTCCTTGATAAAAAAAAACTTAGCTTCAGGTGTAGCAAACCTCCAAAACCTACCTCTTCTATATCGCTTCTTTGCTGCGATGTCAACAAAGAAATATGATGGTGCAGTCCTCGTGGGGATCCATACGAGTCTATAGTCTTCTTGGATCTTAAAAAACAGCAGTGTCAACAAACTTATCAAACATGCAATTATATTGTCTATACACTACTTAAAAGAATAGAACATGTAAATTGATGCAAATTAGTACAACGGCACGTAATAGACAAACACTTTGCGGATCATTAAGCTTGGCAACGACAAAAAAATTATATGGAACAATAACGCTGTAAAAGAGCAACTATAACAATGCATACGAGATTGCTGAATAACGTGGTACAACAACCAAATGAGAAATTATGCATTGTGTAAGAGTCAAAATGAACATAGTAATGACACACTAATATTTCAGACATAATGCAAAAAACCATCAATACATAAATCAATAAACACGGTACGACAATTAAATCAGATGGAACATAACTCTACAAATGAACAACTATATCAACACAAACAAAAGAGTGTTGAAAATACATCTACATAAAATTAACATAGTACGACAAACATATTAAATGGAACAATTAATATATTGAAGAAAATCGTCATAAAGTAGGTACAAAATAATAAAATGTAGGTACATATAGTATATTTGGAATTCTAAAACAAATACTAACAAACTAAGTAGTACAATACAAGTAGAACAATATACATATTAAACATGGTACGACAAACAAACCAGGTGGAACATTACTCTATAAATAGACAACTATACCAATACTAACAAGATTGTTAAAATTCATCTAAATAAAATTAACATGATACGACAAAAACATTAAATGGAACAATTAATCTATAGAATAAAGTTGTCATATATATAATAGGTACAAAATTATAAAATGAAGGTACATAGTACAAATTTGGAGTTCTAAAACAAATGACAAACTAAGTTGTACTATACAACTATAACTATTATACAAATTAAACATGGTACGACAAGCTGATGAGACGGAACATTACTCTTCAAAGGTGTGAGTACATTACTACTAATAAGCATGTTCATAATACAATTAACGTGGTACGACAAACACATCTCATGGAACAATTCTTTTATAGAGGGACATCTATGAGTCTATGACAATATATATATATATATATATATATATATATATATATATATATATATAGGAGGGATCAAGTGAGTCCACTTATCATAATTGAGTCTGTGAGTCCTCATCTCAACCCTTAAATTAGTGATAAATTAATGGTTAAGATTGTTTTGTCAATTAAGGAAATAACTAACTAAATCTTGGCAAAATTTTTTTTTCTCTCTCCTCATTAATTATCTTAATGCAAATCTTCTCTCTCCCATCAAATTTTTAACTGCATCTTTCTCTCACACAACAAGTGCGTCGTTTCATCTTTATTTTCACCAAAAAAATCATCATTTCGCTACTGTCATGTTACTCTAACTCATACAATGTGTTACTCTAATAATGTGTTACTCTAACAATTGTGTTACTTTAACTCATAAAATCTGTTACGTTGCATAATAATGTCTTACAAAAACAGTACGTTGCAAAATGTATGTTTCTATTAAGGATACTCCAAAACAAAAATTATAAAACTCTATTATAATTCCAATTTTTCACACCTGTTACTCTAAAAACTTGATATTGGTAATCAAATTATACTCATAAATTGTGTTACTGTAACTCATTATGTATGTTACTCTAACGCATAATGTGTGTTATTCTAACGCATAATGTGTGTTATTCTAACTCATTTTACATCAATAAATTGGTATAGAAGTTTCAACTGAATCAACTTCATTACAATTCCAATGTTTCACACATGTTACTCATAATCTGTGTTACTATAACTCATTAAGTATGTTACTCTAACGAATAATATATGTTACTCTAACAATATACTATCCTACTTAGAATTCTGCTTCTTCTTCATCCTCCTCGTCCTCCTCCTCTTCTTCTTCATCATCATCATCATCATCGTTAGAAGCTTTGATTTAATCTAACCACCGCGCCATCTTTTCGTTGTATACCTCCTCACATCAAATCCACAAGCCAATGCGTAGATTTTATAGAAGTTTACTGACTCATCCACGTCCTTGAAGATCTGACCTATGTATGGAGGAAACTCTCACCCACATACCTACACCATTCATGTGCTTTTGCGTCTACTGAAAAATAATAACAGCGCCAATAAATGTGGCGAAAAAGAAATATTCAGAACTTGAAATATGGATTAAAGTAACAGATGACAAGAATTAAAGTAACAGATGAAGTGTATTGAAGTAACACTAGATTCAATTAACAGAGGATGCTTATACATCAGGTATAAAGTAACAGAGGTCAGACATTAAAGTAACAAATAATGTTCATTAAAATAACTCCATGTATAGGTTGGTGCAAAAAATTCATATAATGATCAGAAATGAGAGTATGATGCAATATCTTTCTTTGAATGAGGGCGATAATCTTTGATATTGTTTCCTATTTTGAAGTCAATCACGTCTCATGATTATAGGAAGCAATATCTTTTTTTTTATATGGCGGTATTCTAAACCCTTTTTGTCACTCCAATGCATTAGAGTAACAGATGAAAAGAACTAAAGTAACAGATGAAGTGCGTTAAAGTAACACGAGATTCAGTTAGCATTATGTGCATTAAAATAATAGGGGTTAGCCATTAAAATAACAGATTGTGTATATTAAAGTAACACAGTATGTGCATTACAATAACTCCATATATTTCTTCGTGCGTAAAATTCATATAATGCTTAGACCTTTTTGTGTTACATTTTTGTGTTACTTTAATTAAAATTAGGTGTTACTGTAACTCAGAACGTATGTTACTTCAATGTCGTGTCTGCTTCAATAGAAAATAAAACAATAGTATCAGTGAATCTTAAGAAAAACCTACAGAATAAACAAAACAATAACACGAGAGTAATGGACCACTGATATGAATCTGTGGATAATCAAATGAATAAAATTTCACCTTTTAACAAATATAAAAATTTGAAATCTATACTAACAAGAGAGCAATGAACCAAAGATGAATCTATGATGAATGAAATGACCATAAAAGCAATATCGACATGAAAATCGACGAAAAACATGAAAGCAAATTGACGCAAATTAGTCAAGATGATGAATAAAATTTGACGCTAAACATGAAAGCAATAACGAAACTCACCATTGTTATAGTCGATGAATTGATTATCAACAGTTGATGAAGATGTCGCGATCATTAAATCCATAGTAACGGGATTTTGAGCACAAATTTGAATGAATGAATTAATGAACGGGATATTGGAAGCGTTTTTTTTTAGGTTTTGATGAACGTGAACGTGAATGAATGAATGAGTGAGTGAACGTGATGTTATTGTTTCCTAAAATTATGAGAGTTATTTTAGGAAGTAGTATCTTCCTTTTTTCTTTCTTTTTTAATGCAAATATTAGGATGCATCTTGTCCATCCATCCTCATCCCATTCAAAGGATGAGATGAGGACTTAGGGACTCATATATAGAGAAGGACTCATAAGAGCCTTACTCTCTCTCTATATATATATATATATACACACACACACACAAATACACACAATTAATGAATAAAGTGGTACAAAAACTAAATAAGAGATAACACGTTAAACCAAGGTCTTTCTAGGTACGAAAATCAACTCCGAGTATACAGTAAATTGAAAAAAAAACAATATATAAAATCACAAAATTGACGACAGCAGGTACAATTAGTATAATGAAGGTACAAATAGGAAAATCAAGAAAAACCCTTCGTGTGCTCTAGAGATTCCCGACAAGTGAGGCGTTTCCGACAAATTGTGCGGCGTTGACTGGCCTTGGCTGCGACTAGGCTGGCTGGCGCGGTTTTCGATCAGTGTTTCAATGAGGAAGAAATCATGTGCGGTCCCGAAAGGACCAATGGCTATGAAGCCAATCACGCGGAAGGCGAAGGAGGACCTTCTACGTAAGGTTGTCAAAAATTCGAATTCGGATGCAAATCAATCACAACCTGATGACAGTTCGTCGACGGCAACGAACGCGAGATTGAATAAAATTCCCGATCTGAATTATGTGTTGGAGGCTGAGGACGAGGACGTTGATTTTGTCCCGGACTCTGTTAATGACAAAGTGATGAATGGGAGCGGATGGAAGCAGAGGGAGGGCAAGAAAATCGTGGAGATGGACGAGGATGAGGAACTCTTGCGTTTCTCAGAGGATGATTTGGATGACGAAATTGAATACTGGAGTACCGCAGTATATTATTTCATTATGGGTGCAAACCCACCATGGGAGGTGGTAGAGGGTTTGTGAAGAGGATTTGGAAAGAACATGGCATTGACAAGATTTCATTCCTTCCCAATGGAATATTCGTAGTCCGGTTCAAGGACAAGGAAGCAAAGGTAAAAATTCTCGATCATGGTTCTTATATGTTTGATAATAAACCCCTGATTGTGAAAGAATGGACTCCTGATGCTAGATTGGATAAAAATGATGTTCATGATGAAGTACCTATATGGATTCAACTACATGATTTACCTTTGAAATTTTGGGGTCAATGTTTGCCCCGGTTGGCCTCCCTAGTAGGTCCGTATGTCAGGTCCGACTTAGCTACGGAGAAACGTACTAGGCTAGGGTATGCTAGAGTTTTGATCATGGCGAAGGTGGGGCAAAAGTTTAAGAGTACAATCAAATTTTTGGATGAACGTGAGAATTTGGTCGAGGTATTTGTCAAATATGAGTGGAAGCCTACGTGGTGTTCCAAGTGCAAGGGGTATGGGCATGAGGTTAACGAATGTAGGAGGGATGAGTTGAAAAAAGCGAGACAAGAAGTTAAACAAAAGAGAGTGGAGGGGGGTGGAGAGATTCGCAAGCCTCCACCGAGTATGAAATCAGGTGTTGTAGTGGCAGTTCGTCCGAATGCAGGGGGTGTGCAAACAGCCCCTCAAAAATCATCAGGCTCCGGTTTTAAAGGCCCAAGCAACAATGCTCTCGTGAATAAGGGGGTCTCATTCATTGATGTTGTTATGGGAACTCCGACAAAAGAGATGGTTGAGGAAAACAAAGGGGTTGGTTTGGAGTTGGTGATACATGGAGGTACATAATATTGGGTGTTGGAATGTTCGAGGCATGTGTAATATAAATAAGCAACGAGCAATTAGTGAGTTTATTATAAAACAGCAAGTAGATGTGTTTGGTTTACTTGAAACTAAAATAAAGAATAAAGCGTATGCAAAGGTTCATCAGAACATTTACTATGAATGGAGCATTACGACTAATAATCACTGTTATGAAGGGGGTCGAGTTTAGCTATTATGGAAGCATGATAAGGTCAACTTGACAATTCTGGAGTATAGCAATCAGAGTATCCATGTCAGAGTATCTACTAATTCCGGTTATTTGCTCACGTTTGTGTATCCATTTAATGCTACTCAGGAGAGAGTGGAGCTATGGAGAAGGCTGGAATCCTACGCCTTGTCTGGGTCGTGGGTGATACTGGGAGACTTTAACTGTGTTATCGATGCAAGGGAACGACTTGGGGGCCCTTCCTCGGATGAGGCAATGGCTCATTTTAGAGATTGTATTGCTAACAGTGAAGTTAGTGATTTTAAATCGAGTGGGTCTTGGTTCACTTGGAATAATAAGCACAAAGTGGCTGGACTAGGGTGTATAGTCGCATTGACCGTTGCTTGTCAAACGAAAAGTTTGTGGGACTATTTCCGAATGGTTACGCAAATTTCTTACCCGAAGGAACCTTCAATCACTGCCCATGCGTGGTTCAGTTAGAGATGTCGTCGGGGAGGAAGAATCGAAGCTTTAAGTACATGAACATGTGGGGGCAAGCCCCGGAGTTTGTGAACTGTGTTGCTGCTGTATGGGGCGAAACTGTTAGAGGGACGAAGCAGTTCCAGATTGCGAGCAAGCTTCGGTGTTTGAAGAGGCCATTGAAGGAGTTAAATGCGTCTTGTTTTTCAGATATAGAGAACTGGTGCTCACAGGCTGAACTCCACCTTGAGCAGTTGCAGGTTCGATTGCGGGCTGATAAGTCGACTGCTGCGATGCGTGAAGAAGCAGCTCAGAATGAACTGGTGCGAGGCTTACAGGCTGCAAGGTCTGACTTTTGGACCCAGAAATCGAAGCAGAAATGGGTCAAAAGTGGTGACGTTAACTCGGCTTACTTTCACGGGATTTTGCGTGCGCGAAGAACCATAATGCTGTGACCAAGATCAATGATTCAGAGGGTCGAGTATGTGACACTAAGGATGCAATAGAAGACGCTTTTTTACGATATTATTTGTCTCTCTTGGGTGAGTCTCGTGCTATCGAACCTGTTAGTGTTGATTTGGTTCGACGAGGTAACGTGTGCTCTGAGGCTCATAAGGCCGTACTGGAGGCAGTGGTCTCGGCTGACGAGATCAAGAGGGCGATGTTCAGTATTCCTCGAGACAAAGCGCCTGGTCCAGATGGTTTTTCGAGTCAATTTTTTATTGATTCGTGGGACATTATCGGGAATGATATAGTGGAAGCTATCCAAGACTTCTTCGTCTTAGGTAAGCTTCTGAAACAGTTGAATTGTGCTATTATCACTTTAATTCCTAAGGTGAACAAACCCCAAACTGTGAAAGAATTTCGGCCGATTGCCTGTTGTAATGTCCTGTACAAATGTATTGCTAAGATTATTTGTACACGACTAGGCCGAATTTTGCCTCAAATTATATTGCCTACTCAAGGAGGTTTTAATTGAGGGGAGAAGTATTGTGGAGAATGTTCTTATATGTCAGGACCTAGTCCGGATGTATAAAAGGAGACGTATTTCGCCTAGATGCTTATTTAAAGTTGATATTCATAAGACTTATGATAGTGCGGAATGGAGTTTCGTGGACCAAATGCTCCGGGCCTTGGATTTTCCGGGTCATTTTCGGAGGCTGATTATGGAGTGTGTTACTTCGGTCTCGTACTCGTTGTCTGCTAATGGAGATAATTTTAGTTTCTTCCGGGGGAGAAGAGGGCTTAGACAAGGTGATCCTATGTCTCCGCTATTATTTACTATTTGTGTGGAGTATTTTTTGCGCATCATGACGTTTGGAATGATCGAGAAAAGTTTTAAATACCATCCGAAATGTGGAGTGATGAAGCTCAGCCACTTACTCTTTGCGGATGATCTTCTCCTTTTTTGTAAAGGGGAGACGGAATCCATGGAGTTGTTGTGGAAGGCCTTTGCTACTTTTAGTAGATCGTCAGGGTTGAGTATAAGTGTGGGTAAATCTCATGCGTACTTTGCTGGAGTAGATGATGATAGGAAGGCAGCAATTTTGCAGTTTTCAGGGTGTGTAGAAGGTTCATTGCCTTTTAGATATCTTGGACTGCCGATTCAGAGTACTCAACTTGGTAAGAACGACTGTGAGAAATGGTTAGCCCGAATTATATCAAGAATCTCTAGTATTGGAGCTCGGAAGCTTTCTTATGCGGGAAGACTGACTTTGGTACAGTCTGTACTGGCTCAGCTGCACAATTACTAGGCCATGGTTTTTATTATCCCGAAGTATGTGATGGCTCGGATTGGGTCTTTATGCCGTAATTTCCTTTGTGGAGGAGGAGTGGAGGGTACCAATCGAGCTTTAGTGAGTTGGGATAAAATTTGTTATCCTAAAGAAGAGAGTGGCTTAGGGCTACGAGACTTGACGATCTGGAACGAGGCAGCTGTGGCGAAATTGGCTTCGTGGGTCTTTGATCAGCCTGATAGATTGTGGGTCCGTTGGGTGAATAGCATATATTTGAAGGGTAAGTCATGGCGTGATTATCAGCCTAATACTGATGTCACGTGGGCTTGGAGAAAGATTTGTCACACAAAGGAAAAAATCAAGGATATGTTTGAGAATGGTTTATGGCATGGCTCTTGTACTCAATACTCGATCTCCAGGGCTTACGAGAGGCTTTGAGCTCGTGTCCCGAAGGTTCCTTGGAGCCGGCTTGTTTGGAGTAGTTGGAGTCTTCCAAAACACAGCTTTATTTCCTGGCTTGTGTTTATGGGGCTCTAAACACAAGGGTGAAACTTTTGAGGTTTAGAGTGGCAGATTCAGACCTTTGTTATTTTTGTGATGCGCAGGCTGAGACTATCGAACATCTTTTCTTTGGATGTTGTTGGAGTTTGCGGATTATTGATATTTTGAGTGATTGGACGAGGAAGCGAATTCCGAGTACCAGGAGCTTGATTTGGGCGACGAAATTAAGGGGCTCTAAGCTGCAATGCAATGTCCTTCGGGCTGTGATTAATGTGACTATTTATCACATATGGAGGCAACGGAATGTGTGTCGAATAGAAGGTCTAGTTCAGCAACCGGAGAATATTGTCAAGTTGATTAAATTGGATGTTAGAAGTAGAAGTATGTGTAAGATCAAATATCCGATAAGTGCTAAAGACGCTCGATGGCTGCATAACCTGATGTAGTCATACCTCTGTAAATTTTTACACTTATATATAAATACTTACCCTTTACCAAAAAAAAAAAGGTACAAATAGTATAAATGTCATTAGCAATTACACTTCTACAATAAACAACTAACTAACTAAGTGGTACAATCCATGTTCAAGTGTACACAAATTAAACATAGTAATGCCAAGCTAATAATCAATAAACATGTTACCACAATCAATTTAGATGGATCATTGATCAGCTATAGTTGAATAAAGTGCAATTCCTGCGAATTGGATCATCAAACATCCAATTGAGTACACCATCCAATTCGCAGAAACAAAGTGCAATTGAATACACCATACGACAAATAAAGTGGTACAAAAAATTGAATGGATATGAGATTACGCATTATAACAACCCCGTCTTCGTAAAATAGGTACGAACATCAAATTAGATCATACCGTAAACTAAAAACAAATAACAATATATAGGCACACAAGTCATAAAATAACAAGTACAGCATGATATATTGAAGGAACGAAATGATAATTCGTACTTCATTGACGCAACCGCACCGCTTCATCAATTTGGATCATACGATTCATCAAACAAGAGAATGAAAATTAGAAATCAAACAAATACAAACAATTTAATTTTACACCTTTGATTTTGATTCTTTCCGATCAGAGGCGATTTTACAGGGGGTGAACCCTCACCCCCATTATTTTGGTGAAATTTTTTTTTTTAAAAAAAAAAAGGAAAAATGAAGCAGTATAGGTATAGACGACACCAGTCACACCACACACATAACATTGTAAGTTGAAACCTAGTAAACGCATCTTGAAGTTTTGTTTCCAATTTGGCTTCCTCTTCAACTCATCTTCAAGATCCATATTATTTCCCAATTTCAATTTTTCAATAGATTGGCATCAGGTATCTCATGTTCTTATCAATTTATTAATTTTAAAGTCCCTAATTAGTAATTACTCCATTGATTATTGAATTAGTTGAACTTTGGGAGTTTGGGTTGCTTTTGTAGAAACAAGAGAATTGGGAAATTAAAAATTGAAAACATTGAAAATATGAACTTTTTATTGTTACTGTGTGAGTTGGGAAATTAATTGTGGGGTTTGTATTTGCTTGTTGGCCGAGAATACTTTTGATTTTGATTTTTAAGTTTTTCAATATGGAGTAGTTTTGTAGTCTTTTGTTACTTTTAGTTACGGAGTATTATTGAATTGAATTGAACTGATTTGCAATGGAGTGAAATGCTCGGAACTGAATTGAAATGAACTGGAGCACCGAATGGATGAGAATTGAGTTGATTTAAACTGAATTGAAATGAACTGGAGCACTGAGCGGATGAGAACTGAGTTGATTTGAACTGAATTAATTTGAATTGAAATGATACGGAGTAATATATTACTACTACTAGTAGATACGGAGTAGTTTTCAACGCAAGAGAAGTCGTCATGTTTTATTACCCTTCGGCCTTAGTGTAAATTATACTCCGTATTTAGAATTATAGAATCGAATTGCTGATATTTTTTTTTGTGTTACTTCCTCCGTATCTATATGTTCGTTCACTTTTGTTTAATATATGTGTGGAGTATTATATTGAAAGTGGACGAACATATATATACGGAGAAAGTATTTCTTACTGTAATAACTTTTATGTCACCCCCATGTGAAATTTCTGGATTCACCACTGTTTCCGATGTCCAAATTTGAAGCAAATGAATTAGTATTTGTTTCCTTCGGAACTTCATTGTTCACCACAATCATAGTATTTTCGGTGTTCGGCGCCCCTGTGCGCTTCCCCTTCACCGTCCAATTTACGGCTTCATCCACTTGACTCACTTCTGTCATATACATTTCAAATTACAAAAAATTCATGTCTAACTACATATCAATGAATTACTGCATGCAAAGAGTTAACAACATTAAATAATTATTAAAATCTAAAAATTGAATATGAACATACCAGGCAGTACGATTCTCTTGCGTTTCGTCGGACTTCTAGTGACAGTCGTCTTTCTCATCTTCGAACTAATCTCCTTTTTTTTAAATAATTATGTTTTCAGCCGGCATGGTTAAAGGAGGTTTATTAGGAATTTTAATTTTTAGGAGTTTGAGAGATTAGTTAGGATGCACTTAGATGTGGCAGTTCCTAGATTTTTGTCGATTTTTGGCTTAAAAAATAAAGGTTTTTGTAGACACCCACATTTGACCGCCAGGTGTCTATAGTAGTTCCCGACAAACACCCGATGATGATCGGACGCTAACGTGCTTTAACGTACTCGGAAATGGGCTCGAAATGATGGACATTTGGCCTAGGCATTTTAAGGAGTACAAATCTCACAAAACCAACCTCAAATTCAGGCCCAGTGGGTCGTTTCGAGTTAAATAACACTAATTTGGGTCGAAACCGTCACCAGGGGTAAAACCGTCTTTTAGCGACCGAGTCAAAACCCTGTCAAAGACATTTCTCGAAACTCGTGAGTCCACCGTGATGTCTCACACGGTTGGTTCACACTCCAACTCTACAAAAATCAGCCATTCACAAAAATAATAAACAATTCCGTTTAAGGTAGAATCCGATCCCGAATAGGAATCCTATCCGAGAACCGACCCAAACACTCAACCGAGTTGAAACACTCGGCCAAGTACACAACCAGCCGGTTTTTTTTCTCTTTTCTTCTCTTACAAGAAAACGGAATTCTCGTTCTCCTCAGCTTCTTACTCAAGCGGTAATTCTAGCTCAAACAGGAGACCTATTCAAAAACCGATTCGAGCATCCGACCGAGTGTAAAACACTCGGCCGAAGCAGCCCAAAACAAGAGCAAATCCACCGGTTTGCCTTTCTTCCTCTACAAGAAAGCGGAATTCTTATTTCCCTCAAATTCTCTCGTTTCCTATCCTAAGCGGTAGTCAAACTCTCCCAAGCCAAGGTCGGGAATTTCCTATAAATAGCCCCTTGCATCCATCAATTATCAACACGAATTAACCTTCAATAATTTACCGAAATTATACACACACATACACGATTTTTTCAGCAATAGTTATCTAGCATCCCGACACACATAATTCCTTAGCATCGTTAGACCGATATTACGACGCAAACCCGAAGGAAAACCGGTTCCCATACCCGAGCCTTCACCCGTCCGAACCTTCACCTTAGCCGAACCAAATCTTGACGCTCCCGTGCCTAGCCACATTCCGACGAGTCCCGATCCGAGTCGACAAGAGCATGTAGGTTGAGGGTGCAACAAAACCCGATTTCTTCCTTTCTCTCCTTCTCCTTCCTTCGTCCGTTTTTTTTACGGGTCTAGAGTCGTTTTTTTTAATATCGTTATTAACGAAAAACTATTTTCATAACGAATATTCTTAAACATACGATATCGATTTTTCTATAATCAAATATCGTATCGAAAAGAATTATATTAAGATTTCGACGATTTCAGAAATCGTTACATCTTTTCGTCAAAATTCTTTTCTTTTACTTTTCGTTCAAAATAACAATTTTCGAACAAAAATATGAAAACGGACAGACCCGCACGCGAGTCGCGCCATGCCCAGGCGACTCGCGCGCAGGCCTGGAATCCGGGACTTCTTTTTTTTCAACTTTTTCGTTCGTTTTATTATTTATTCTTCGATCGGTTTCTAAAAATCTTTTCTAAAACTATTCCAAGTATTCGATATTAATTTCGTAGTTAACTATCGAATATAAAGAATATCGAAAATATTAAGTCGAGTACGAATCATGCAATATTCATACGCGATTTAATACGAACTTCGAGTTTTCAAAAACCGGACCCGAAACAGGCTACCACGCGACCCGCCGGCGTCCCGGGCGAGTCGCGCGGTCGGCTGTTTGCCGTGCCTTTTTTTTCGTTCTTTTACTATTTTTCGAACTTCTTTTTTTATACAAAACAACGTTCTTTTCAACAATATTTTCAGATTTCGATTAATATTTATTTTCTCGATTTCGCATATTTATCTTTGCTATTATTATTTACAAATCGATACTAACTCGTTTGTTTGTTTTGTAGCAAATTCATCATTTTATTTCATTTGTTTTATTATACTAAAACGAATCTCATATGCTAAATACAACTTTGACGTTAATCAGTTTTCATGCATTAAATTGACTTAGCAACCCATTCAATTTTTCACATGCTTAGAAAACAATGTTTGCATAATCATTCATTGTATTACTAACGCGCGCATTAAAACGTCATTCGATATCCTAGTAGAGGCCGCTAATGTGCGGGCGGGGTTGGGTGTTCTTAGTGAACTTCCCAACACGTACCCTCACCCCTTACTCAGAACCGTGGTTTCCGGATGTCCGAAACCATTGGCAACGAGAGTCATTCAATATACGATTAACCGCTCCAGTCGGCATCTATATCGATATGCAAAAGGGACGAGCCCAATAAACTCTGACATCGGAAATGGGCCGTATTTTGTACACGGCCCACTACGACATAGAGTGGGCTCGAACGGTTCCAAATAACCATAAAATTCGGTGGCGACTCCGACTTCGATTTAAATTTCCATTTGACCATCTCATGGAGATTCATTCGCCTCCCCAAACCCGCGCGTGGCCGCGTCGGGGTGGACCTATGTCATGTCCACAATTTGGCGACTCCGCTGGGGATTTTCTGATGAGTTAATAACCTTCAGTGTCCTCAGGGTGAGACTCGAATAGAAATCGTTTGACTAGTACAATGCGCGTTTTAGTTTTACGGTTCATGCATAACCCCATTTTCCCGGGCCGGTACTCGCGACCGACGTCCCACTATACCGTTGATATAGTCCAAACTGGTTATGTCAAAGGTGTCCATTAGCCGATTCATATGGGTTTTACGGCATGTCCTAATCTCAACTCGAGTTAGGGAGTCCGCCCCGATTCTTGATAGGCTATGTACACTGGTATAGACCCTTATAGACTGACCGAGACTTAGATTAAGAGCATACATGGCGTCATTATACTGTTTCCATGACTACGTGCTACTTGATCCACATCATCTTTTGCAAAACCGTCATCTTTTCAAAATTTGCATCCTTTTTCAAATATCCAATTTCAAAACCCGGGTCATATACCGAACTTAGGACTTATGATTTTACTCAAAATAGCCTTTTTCTAGCCGGTATTATGCCCAATTCAAAACTCGAAAATATTTTCGAAATTTTCAAAACCCGACATCCGGCCCACTCCTTTTCTTTTTTCGAAAAAAGGGCCGGATTTCTCCACCCGATTCATTTCGGGCTTTTCAAAAATTCATATTTCAAAACCTTCTCTTCTTAGACTTCCCGTATTTAGCAGTGTCGGGTCGTGTCGTAAGTCGTTGAAGTCTCTAGCGTCGAAACTCTGTCGATCCTACATCGCGGGTTTCCCCCTATCCTAGTCCGCCTTACCTAACTAAGGCAAGGCCCACCTACGTAGGACATACTCCTACAAAGGTCGGCCCATTTACACAATCGAGTCTAAAAGTCTGGGAATGTCTCACGTGAACCTTCCTCCGAACAGGGCCCAACCCACAGCGTTGGATCCTGAGGAAGGCCCACCTCTTCACAAGTCACCCGTCTAGGTGTCTTTTCCGAGTCATTTACCGTCTTTTTTTAGTCTCCTTTTTTTTCCCTTGCTCGGGATGTACTTTCCTTAGGACTCGGGTTAAGTTGCTAATTACGCGGTGCTCTTACAGACAGGCCACCCTTCACTCGAACCATGACGCAAAAAGCCATAGATGAGTTGAACACCACGTTGGCCCAAATCCAGACCCAATTGAGGCAAATGAGGGAAGACCAGATCGCTATCGTCACCCGGGTTAGTGCCGTAGAACAGGGAACTCCTAACGCCTCGATCGATGATGATGGGCCCTTAGCCGCGCTAGCCGGCGCAGTCCAAAAGCTGCAGGAACAGGTCCACTCGACCACCAGAAACACCATTCTCACGGAAAATGCCCGTACCTATTCGACCCTAACCGATGAATTGCCCGCTAACCTTAACTTAACGGGCTTACCAATGTTCGATGGGACCGAAGATCCGGTACTTCATATTCGGGCTTTCAAAGACTTTATGGCTGTCAAGGGGGTCAAATCGACCATGTTCAAGCACCTCTTCGCTTCCTCTCTCGAGAAGCACCCAAAAGCCTGGTACTACAGGCTCGACCCTAAGAAATTCAAAACTTGGGACGATGTTGCAATGGAATTCGCGCGGAACTACGCGGATAATGCTGAAATCCAGACTACCATGCGTACTCTGGAAGTTATGGCCCAAGAGCCTAAGGAGGGTTTCACCAAATACCTCCAAAGGTGGCGGACCGAAAGTGTTAAGCTGGTAGACAAGCCCAGCGAAAAAGTTCTAGTGGAGGCCTTTGTCAAAAACCTCCTCCCTGCTTACCGAGTCCATCTCAGGTACGCCATCATACCTGACTTCGCCACTTTAACCGAAATGGGTACCAGAATCGAAGACGATTTAAGGCAAGAGAGCCTTACTAAGGCCTCTACCAAGGGGTATCAAGGATCCAGTTCATCCTCCAATAAGCCCGCCAACACAACGGCGGCCCGAAGCATCTTCGACGAGGTAAACTCACTTGACACCTCAACCAAAAAGAATACTCCGAATCGGGTATTCACTGACATAGGAACAACTTATGCTAATGCCTTACAAAGGCTGTCTTCGAAAGGCCTAATTCAACCGATAGGCCCAACTCCAGAAGTTCCCGTGGAAAAGCGATCCAAGAGCTACAACATTCAAGCCTATTGCCACTATCACCAAGGCAATGGGCATGACACGGAGAAATGCTGGAAATTGAAACATCTTATCCAAGATCTGATCGAAAATGGGAAGATACCGCTACCTAGTGACAAGCCCAGCAACAAAAACAATCCTCTCGCTACTCATGCCATTTTTGCTGGAGAGGTAGTTGACTGCACTCATCTCATTTCCCCTTTCATTTCCAAAATCAACGGGATATGGAACGACGATGAAGACGACATTTACCTGGCTAAAGGGGAGGCTGTCCCCGTCACTATCGAGGAAGTCCGGAGGGCTAAAGCCAAAGCTCTGGCCGGTACACACACCATCACAGCCACCCCGGAAATCGTCACTGAACCTTCCAGGACAGAACTCACTCCTGAAGAACCAAACGCCGACACAGCCCTAGTCAGACAATTGAAGAGGGTCCGAACCGATATTACCATATGGCAGCTTTTGGTTAGTTCACAGGAGCATCGAGCGGCACTTACTAAGGCCCTTGATGAAATCAAGGTCGACTCATCGGTTACCCCCGCTGAAATGGTAGCCACGGTCTTGCCATATCTCAAGGACAAGCCCAAAGGAGAAGGCCCACTTATCACTTTCTCTGAATCCGACCTTCCACCATTCGGGACCACGCATAACTTGGCCCTATATATCACGGTGATTTGTCGAAACAAATATCTCCCGATGACCCTAATTGATGACGGGTCCGCAGTTAACGTCCTTCCTTTAAGGACAGCCAAGGCCCTCGGCATTACCGAGGCTGACTACCTTCCGACCGCGAAGACTATCCAGGCTTTTGATGGAAGCCCAAAATCAGTGGCTGGGGCCGTTAAATTAACCATCATAACAGGCCCGATCGAGAAGGAGCTAAAATTCCAACTGATTGATGTTACTTCATCTTTCAATCTGCTACTCGGAAGACCATGGATTCACGCGGTCAAGGCTGTATCTTCTACTCTTCACAGGAAGGTCAAACTACCTTTGCAAGACGGGATTATCACTCTCGAAGCCACTCCCATAACCGTGTCAAGCTGTAACACGACGGGCTCAGCCGACCCACGAGGATTCAACTTTGTGGGAATGATCGAAGAAGATCACCTTTTTCAGCCATACTTCACCGTTAGCATCTACACGATGCTACAGAACCTGGGTTGCCTACCGGGAGTCACTTCAAGGCCATATCTACCACCGGGAAGGATCATCGAAACCTTGAACAACGGGCAATCTCACCTCGGTCTAGGCTATACTATGGCATCCGGCTACACGAACCAAACCAAGACGGTCACGTTCGTCACCCCGGTATTCGAAACCGTGCAAACAGGCCTCTATCGGCCCACCATCTCATATCCCGGGACCAAACTGGCTCGGGAATGTAATTTCATTCCAGATGACATATTTGCCCTTATCCAGGCCGAATCAAAGGAGGGCCCAAGCAACACTGAGCCCATTCTAGGACTACTCTTTGGGGAAGACAAGATCATCCCTACCCCTAAGCAAGAGCTGGTCAGCTTGATCCTTCGCAGCAGCAACTTTGATCCAACCAAGCTGATCTCGGAAGTTGGTGCCGACACCGGGAAGAGAGCTTGGAGGAAGACAATCAAGTGGACCGACAGCCAGGGTCGAGTCTACAAACTAACTACTGGCAAAGGAGATATGCATGCTATCGGGTCTGAATCTGAGTCCGAGTCCGAGTCAGAGTCAGAGTCGGAGTCTGAGTCAAAGTCTAGAGGGTCCAGTACTAGGATCGAGTCTGTAACCCCTCTCCCTTCTTTAGCCTCACCATCGGGAGCCCCGGAGTCTGTCCCGAGGGCTCTCCCTATCCCGCCTCTGACCAACGATCAGATGGCAGCTCTCTTCGAGCTCTTTTCAAAATTTACTATCAATAATAACGATAACCGTTCTGCTTACGACTTGGCTTATTTTCAAAATGTTTTCAAAAATCTTACTTGCAATGACATTGAGAAACCCGACGAACAGGTACCATTGCCTCCGCATCTAATCGAGCAACTTGAACAAAGGGAATCCCGAGATCCGGTAATCGAAGAAACCGATTCCATCAACGTAGGAACCCCTTTAGAGCCTCAGATACTTAGGAGAAACAACAATTCACGGACCTCCTCCAGGAATTCAAAGACGTTTTCGCATGGTCCTACAAGGACATGCCGGGAATAGACCGGGAAATAGCTGAACACCGAATACCCATCAAAGACGGGTACAAGCCGGTAAAACAGAAACTCCGAAGAATGAGGCCCGAATGGTCTCTCAAAGTCAAAGAAGAAGTGGATAAACAATTCAAAGCGGGCTTTATTCAAGTGTCCGAATATCCAGACTGGGTTGCGAACATAGTACCGGTACCTAAAAAGGATGGCAAAGTCCGAGTATGTGTAGATTTTCGGGACCTTAATAAGGCCAGCCCAAAAGACGATTTTCCGTTACCACACATCGACATACTGGTGGATAACACGGCCGATCATGCCCTTCTGTCATTCATGGACGGGTATGCCGGGTACAATCAGATCAAAATGGCGGAAGAAGACATGAGTAAGACCACCTTCATCACACCTTGGGGGACTTACTGCTATACTGTGATGCCATTTGGGCTTATCAACGCTGGTGCCACTTATCAACGGACCGCTACTACTTTATTGCATGACATGATGCATAAGGAAGTAGAGGTCTACGTCGACGATATGATTGTCAAATCCAAGGACCGAAACGGGCACATTACAGCCCTAAGGAAGTTCTTTACCCGACTACGCAAGTACAACATGAGGTTAAACCCTCAAAAATGCAGTTTCGGGGTAACATCGGGCAAGCTACTGGGCCACATTGTCAGCCAACGGGGCATCGAAGTTGACCCAGCAAAGATCAAGGCCATAACCGAGCTGCAGCCGCCTAAAACCGAAAAAGAAATAAGGGGGTTTCTCGGGAAAGTCCAATACATAAGCCGATTCATTTCAAAGCTAACCATGGTATGTGAACCCATTTTCAAGAAACTAAAGATAGGAGAACGAACACTATGGGACGACAAATGTCAAATGGCTTTCGACAAGATCAAGGAAATTCTATCCTCTCCACCGGTGCTAATGCCACCTCAACACGGTTTGCCTTTATCGCTATATTTAACAACGACTGAGACAGCCATGGGCGCTATGCTAGCTCAGACGGTCAATTCTGAAGAACGGGCCATTTACTACATCAGTAAGAAGTTCTTGGAATATGAATGCAAATACACCATGCTCGAGAAGACGTGTCTAGCATTAGTATGGGCCACTAAAAATCTCCGACACTATATGCTTAGTCACGAGGTACATGTGCTATCCAAGATGGATCCAATCAAATATCTGTTCGAAAAGCCCATCCTCAACGGTCGTATATCCAGGTGGACTTTAATGCTAGCTGAGTTTGACCTCAAGTTCATACCTTTAAAAGCCATCAAGGGTCGGGTAGTAGCAGAATTCCTCGCCGATAGTCCGGTACCCGAGGAAGATCACACCGACACTTGGGCTTTTCCAGATGAGGATATATTCTATACCGACACTGACACATGGGATCTGTATTTTGACGGAGCGTCCAACTTTCGAGGATTTGGTGTCGGGATCTTGCTAATCTCACCACAAGGTGAACATACCCCGTTATCCATCAAGCTAGATTTTGACGTGACTAATAACGCAGCCGAATACGAAGCGTGCATTCACGGGTTGCAAGCCGCCGCCGATTTAGGAGTAACAAACCTCCGGGTCCACGGTGACTCATCATTAGTCATAAACCAAACCCTACAAAAATGGAAGACTCGGAACGCAAATCTCGTGGCTTACCAAGCACGAGTAAGGGTTCTCGAAAAACAATTTCAAAAGGTGGAGTACATTTATCTGCCTCGGGAAGAAAACCAGTTTGCAGATGCTCTGTCAAAATTAGCATCTTTACTGAATATCCCAGCACATCTAACCAACATGCTCATCTGTGTCGAAAGACGGTCTGAGCCAGCATATATCAACACTATCCAAGATATTGAGATAACTGATCCAGAACCTTGGTACCAGGCTGTTCTAACCTACTTGACGTCAGGGGAATATCCTCCGGGAACTGAAAACCGGGCCAAGAAAGCTCTACGAAGATGGGCAACCCAGTTCGTCCGCACAGACGATGGACAGCTGTACAAGAAGACAGCACAGGGGGCTTTACTTCTATGCATTGACAAAACTCGAGCCGAAAGAGTTATGGCCGAGGTGCACGATGACGAAAACGGACCACACATGAATGCCCATATGTTGGCCCGAAAAATCGCAAGACTCGGTTACTACTGGAATAGCATGGAAACTGACTGCCAGCTGTATGTCAAACGCTGTCACAACTGTCAGATTTTCGCTAATGTTCAGCATATGCCTTCATCTCTACTATATACAATGACATCGCCATGGCCATTCTCGACGTGGGGGATTGATATAATCGGGAAGGTGAACCCTTCTAGGACAGGAGGTCACTGCTTCATCCTAGTGGCTATCGACTATTTCACCAAATGGGTCGAAGCCGAGTCATACCGGATCTTGAATGCCAAACATGTGGCTAAGTTCATCCAAAACAAAATTATATGCCGATATGGGATTCCACACGAGTTCATCAGCGATCACGGGACCCATTTCCAAGCTGAAACTGCCATTCTACTGGAAAAATACAAGATCCAAAGGCATACATCATCACCTTACCGTCCTCAAACAAATGGAGCGGTAGAAGCGGCCAATAAAACAATCGTCACCATTCTTAAAAAGATGGCTGAGAATTACCGGGACTGGCCCGACAAGATACCCTTTGCTTTATGGGGATATCGGACATCAATCCGGACTGCAACCGGAGCAACTCCATACTATCTAACATATGGAATGGAAGCAGTCCAGCCGGTCGAACTAGAAGTACCATCCCTTAGAATTCTGCTTGAAAGTCAGGTGCCTGAAGCAGATTGGGTCCAAGCCCGATATGACTCGCTAATCCTCTTAGACGAACGACGATCCCGGGCTCTGAATAATATTCAGATATATCAGAAAAGGATCCAACGGGCCTTTAACAAAAGGGTAAGGCCCAGGAACATCAAGGAGGGCGATCTAGTCCTAAAATCCGTTCGAGCTTTACTACCAGTCGACCCAAGAGGAAAATTCAAACCTAATTGGGCTGGGCCATATTTGGTGAAGAAGATTCTTTCAGGAGGGGCGGTAATGCTAACTGAATTGGACGGGAACGAGTTCGTTAACCCAACAAACTTGGACCAACTGAAGCGTTACTACCCGTAAACCCTGTCTCAATGTCATTTGCAAAGTTTATAAAAAATGTCTTTTTTATGAATTTTCAAAATTTTAAGCAAGTCAATAAGTTAGGATCATTTATCCTACCGTTGCACATCTTGAATTAATAATCTTGATGTATTTCAAAAATTGCAAAATACTTCTGAACTACGGAAGGTTTGATTCCATTAATTTTGGATACGTAGGCAACCCCTCAAAAGGGTACAACCATTGCAATAAACGAAAAGACGGGAACGGTTTTCACTAATATGTCTTTTTATTATTTCAAAAAATACATCACAAAAAAAAACAACAAAATCACACCACAAAAAATAGTAGTAATACTTAAATAATAAATTTAGGAGACTACTCTTACATTTTACCCTTTCCCTTATCTTTCGGGTCGCGTGGAGCCCGAGGCCGACGAGGCGGGGGCGAACGTTCCCTAATCACAAGGGGAACTTCCTTTGCTCGAACCCGTTTCTTCGATTTTGGGTTTTCCACCCTTTGCACCGGTTCAAGCCGAGCCCTAACCGGCTCGGGGAGTCTTTCTCGAGGACCAAGTCGGTCCTTAGCAGCCAGTCTTGGCCCTAGTCTCCTTTCTAAGTCCATCTGGGGGCTCACTCTCCCCCGTGCACCCTTGTTATTGGACCCTTCAGTCTGAGTCTTGGATTTTCTTTTATGACCTGTCGAAGTATCTCCCTCGGTAAAGAAGCTCCTATTGTCCTTAGCATGCTCCCGGCGTAATAGGTCATAAGCCTCGTCAATTTTCAGGGCAGCCCGGGTCTTAGCTGAGTCAGCTCGGGTCCACCTCACATAAGAATCGGTTACCCAGATCGAATGAGAATTTTTAAGAACAGGCCAGGTAGCTCGTGTATACCACCTTTGCATCCAGGTGTCACACATCACGTCCGTCAGCTGAGTAGATTCACTCACAACGGCCTCGATTTCCGGGATTCTTTGCGCCCGACCATATTGCCTAAGTACGCGATCGGGAAAGAGGTGAATTGTCTGCCTAAAAGATAGGATTACCTGATACCTAGCCCTATCTCGAGACTCTAGACCAGTCCAGAGGAAAATAGGCCACCATGGCACGGCCCAACGGATTAACAGGCCCCCATGGAAAGATAACACCTCATCCCAGTATTTTTGGGTATTGAAGCGAGAAAAGGCAATGGCTCGTCTCCTCGACATAACTTGCCTGGGCTGATATCGGCTCAGATTTAAGGGAGGGTCCAAGATCGATAACCTCTCGAATAGCCATAGCTGAAAAATCCGAAAAAAAAATCAAAATTGCAAAAATCGTCAAAATCACGTTAAAAAAAAAACGTGAAAAGGCGTGAAAACCGAGAGAACCGCAGAAGCCGGAAAATCGGGAAAAAACCGCGCAAAACCGGAAAAATGGGAAAAGCCGGAAATTCAAAAAATTCAAAAAAATGGCATACCTGTAGAAGCCGAGTACTCCCAGTCAACCGAATTGACGGATCTCTTTTACGATTATCCAAACCTTGAATGATCTCCCCTGTAATCAGCCAAGCCGGGCTGTGCTCCGTCTCCATCAGGTCAGCCACGGTGAAAAGTTTAACGTGGCCCATGCAAGATAACAAGTCCATATGCCCTTCGAAGGCATAAACATGGAGCATGCAAAAAGTAAAGGCCCTGCGACTATGAACTGGCCTAACCCGGACATCATCTGGATTCATGAATTTTTCAGCCAGGTCGATCAGGGAAACGGTATCTCCTTCTAGCATACGGGATACCTCCATATGGGAAAGCCCTAAGAATTCCCTTAACTTCCTCCTTGGGTCAGAAACCGAAAAAGGGATAGCAGGGCGAAGTATAGGATTCCATCCTCCTGCAGGAGCAATTTCCTCAGGAATAGGGCAAATCTCTCCTCGAGGAAAACTAAATACATGATATGTGTCATCCCAATAGGATAGACAAGCGTCCAAGAAGTGACAGTCTACTTGCATCTGACGGATCACGGACAATTGGGTAACGCCATTCTGATTTAGGATAGCCCTATCAGCATCCCTAAAATATTTGGACCACTCGTGCAACATTCCGACTAATCGATCGATTCCCATATTTGATTTGCTAAAAAGAAAGGATAAATTTTTCAGGGCTTATTCTTTTCTTTGAAAAACTAAGGAATTGTGGAATTATGAAATTTATGGAGCAAGAAGGGGTATTTATAGCATGAAAATAAGTTCTCCTCCTCACCTTAGGATTCTCAATCCTAGAGCGTTTAGCATACAAGCCATTGTCCTAAGGCTTAGCTAAGTCATCCCGAGCATTCCTATTCCTTTTCAAAGTCAAAACAAAAATTCCCTATTTTTTTCAAAGACTTTTTTGCAAACTCAAAAAATTCAAACCTTTTCTCAAAATTTTTATTCCCCAGCACGAGTCATTTCTCCTACAAATGTTACATGCAAAATTTTGCAGCTTTGCATAAATATGTACAGGACGACTCAAGCAGGACCATGCAATTTGCATAACTCCCCAGCGGCATTTAACAAGGTGAGCCCACATACAGGCCCATTTTAAGTCTCATGCGACGAATTCCCCCACGGAGTTATCATCAATTCAGGTACATTTCTTGCCCGTGGCCGGCGGGCCCTCCACGCAGGTCTAATGGACCTTAAACGACCCGACCGGAAGCTGCCAGGTTTTAATCCTTGGTTGACCTGGTAGCTACTCTGACTTTCGCCTTGTCCAAGCCTCAGTCAGAGTGGGGGCTCTGTAGACACCCACATTTGACCGCCAGATGTCTATAGTAGTTCCCGACAAACACCCGATGATGATCGGACGCTAACGTGCTTTAACGTACTCGGAAATGGGCTCGAAATGATGGACATTTGGCCTAGGCATTTTAAGGAGTACAAATCTCACAAAACCAACCTCAAATTCAGGCCCAGTGGGTCGTTTCGAGTTAAATAACACTAATTTGGGTCGAAACCGTCACCAGGGGTAAAACCGTCTTTTAGCGACCGAGTCAAAACCCGGTCAAAGACATTTCTCGAAACTCGTGAGTCCACCGTGATGTCTCACACGGTTGGTTCACACTCCAACTCTACAAAAATCAGCCATTCACAAAAATAATAAACAATTCCGTTTAAGGTAGAATCCGATCCCGAATAGGAATCCTATCCGAGAACCGACCCAAACACTCAACCGAGTTGAAACACTCGGCCAAGTACACAACCAGCCGGTTTTTTTTCTCTTTTCTTCTCTTACAAGAAAACGGAATTCTCGTTCTCCTCAGCTTCTTACTCAAGCGGTAATTCTAGCTCAAACAGGAGACCTATTCAAAAACCGATTCGAGCATCCGACCGAGTGTAAAACACTCGGCCGAAGCAGCCCAAAACAAGAGCAAATCCACCGGTTTGCCTTTCTTCCTCTACAAGAAAGCGGAATTCTTATTTCCCTCAAATTCTCTCGTTTCCTATCCTAAGCGGTAGTCAAACTCTCCCAAGCCAAGGTCGGGAATTTCCTATAAATAGCCCCTTGCATCCATCAATTATCAACACGAATTAACCTTCAATAATTTACCGAAATTATACACACACATACACGATTTTTTCAGCAATAGTTATCTAGCATCCCGACACACATAATTCCTTAGCATCGTTAGACCGATATTACGACGCAAACCCGAAGGAAAACCGGTTCCCATACCCGAGCCTTCACCCGTCCGAACCTTCACCTTAGCCGAACCAAATCTCGACGCTCCCGTGCCTAGCCACATTCCGACGAGTCCCGATCCGAGTCGACAAGAGCATGTAGGTTGAGGGTGCAACAAAACCCGATTTCTTCCTTTCTCTCCTTCTCCTTCCTTCGTCCGTTTTTTTTACGGGTCTAGAGTCGTTTTTTTTAATATCGTTATTAACGAAAAACTATTTTCATAACGAATATTCTTAAACATACGATATAGATTTTTCTATAATCAAATATCGTATCGAAAAGAATTATATTAAGATTTCGACGATTTCAGAAATCGTTACATCTTTTCGTCAAAATTCTTTTCTTTTACTTTTCGTTCAAAATAACAATTTTCGAACAAAAATATGAAAACGGACAGACCCGCACGCGAGTCGCGCCATGCCCAGGCGACTCGCGCGCAGGCCTGGAATCCGGGACTTCTTTTTTTTCAACTTTTTCGTTCGTTTTATTATTTATTCTTCGATCGGTTTCTAAAAATCTTTTCTAAAACTATTCCAAGTATTCGATATTAATTTCGTAGTTAACTATCGAATATAAAGAATATCGAAAATATTAAGTCGAGTACGAATCATGCAATATTCATACGCGATTTAATACGAACTTCGAGTTTTCAAAAACCGGACCCGAAACAGGCTACCACGCAACCCGTCGGCGTCCCGGGCGAGTCGCGCGGTCGGCTGTTTGCCGTGCCTTTTTTTTCGTTCTTTTACTATTTTTCGAACTTCTTTTTTTATACAAAACAACGTTCTTTTCAACAATATTTTCAGATTTCGATTAATATTTATTTTCTCGATTTCGCATATTTATCTTTGCTATTATTATTTACAAATCGATACTAACTCGTTTGTTTGTTTTGTAGCAAATTCATCATTTTATTTCATTTGTTTTATTATACTAAAACGAATCTCATATGCTAAATACAACTTTGACGTTAATCAGTTTTCATGCATTAAATTGACTTAGCAACCCATTCAATTTTTCACATGCTTAGAAAACAATGTTTGCATAATCATTCATTGTATTACTAACGCGCGCATTAAAACGTCATTCGATATCCTAGTAGAGGCCGCTAATGTGCGGGCGGGGTTGGGTGTTCTTAGTGAACTTCCCAACACGTACCCTCACCCCTTACTCAGAACCGTGGTTTCCGGATGTCCGAAACCATTGGCAACGAGAGTCATTCAATATACGATTAACCGCTCCAGTCGGCATCTATATCGATATGCAAAAGGGACGAGCCCAATAAACTCTGACATCGGAAATGGGCCGTATTTTGTACACGGCCCACTACGACATAGAGTGGGCTCGAACGGTTCCGAATAACCATAAAATTCGGTGGCGACTCCGACTTCGATTTAAATTTCCATTTGACCATCTCATGGAGATTCATTCGCCTCCCCAAACCCGCGCGTGGCCGCGTCGGGGTGGACCTATGTCATGTCCACAGTTTTTTAAAAAAGAAATTGAATTGATAGTATGGTACTAGTATGATTTGTTTCATAATTTGGTATGTGTCTCACACTATTTAGTGTGAGACGGTCTCTCAGGAGTAAGGAGACTAATTGTTGAGCAAAAGAAAAGGATAAAGAGGGGGAGACAATCCTTCCTGATGGATGAAAAAAAAAGGGAGGGGTGGAGTGAGAGCCATATGATAAATGTCATTATTTAATTATTTTTTTGCCTTTTTGTGTAAGTGTGATTGACCCATTTATAGAAAAAAAAGTTTTAAAGGATAGTTAATGTATCTATGGGTACGAGAGTTTTTTACTTCGTATAAGATAGAAAAATTGGGTAGAGAAAGTGAGTTGGAAAGAGTGGGATCCAATATGGGAAAAAATAGATCCATTGATAACCATGATCTAAGAGAATGACGTAATTGTTCACCTCTTCTATCTCCTTTACACCATAAAAATGACTAACCAAACACCAATCTCCATCATTTATAGTTCATTTTGGTCATGTTTGGTAAACAACGGATTGATATTGGCAGAAGCAGATTTGACTAGCAGAATCAATTGACAGTTTTGACTAGCAGATTTAATTAGCAGAATTGTTTAAGTAGTGTTTGGTAATTAGCTGTTATAGATTAGCAGATTGATTAATTGATTTGTAAAATGACAAAAAAGAACATGAACAAATTTTTGAATAAATACTCCGTATATGCCAAACATACATCACACCAACCATTTTACAACTAGTTCTTCTATTTTTGAGGCAGTGCTTAATACAAAGAATTGGTCCAAGTAGTTCATGATTGATCGTAAGACAAAACAATTCAAATCATCAAAGATAGATCAATATTCAATTGAAAATAATGATCCATATAATCGTATAAAATACAGAAAATTGAATCAATTGATAAATAAACCAAACATAAATTAATTAGTGTAAAATAAATCAAGGAAGATATGAAAGTGAAAAGTTGAAAATGAAGAGAATGATGAAGGTAGAGTTTGATTGTCAAAGAGAGTAAGGAGATAAAAAAATAGAAATTCCAATTTGCTAATTGAATGTAGCAGCGTATTGCAAATTGGCGGATTGGACTCGAATACGTCATTTCAATCTACCATTTACCAAACACTTATATTGGCGGATTTTGTGGTCAACCATAATCTATTCAAATATGTTGTTTTTTGGCAGATCCGCTAATAACCAAACACTCCATTTAGCTTTATTATACCCGATACGTTATCCTTATCTCAAGTGAATCTTTCGTACTTATTATCTTTTTTTTCTCAAAGATTAATTATCCATTTTGTATTTTGAGAAAGGAATATTGGGTGTAAGCATTTGTTAAATCCTGGAAACACATGTCCGTCTAGGGGTGGTAATGAGACGAGACAGCTCGCGAGCAGCTCGAAAGTCTCGACTCGGTCAAAGCTCGATCAAAGCTCGGCTCGTGTGAGCTCGACTCGAGCTCGGGCTTGGCTCGACAACTTAACGAGTCGAGCTGAGCAAGGCGTGACTCGGCTCGAAAAGCTCGCGAGCAGCTCGATCTGATGTGATATAGTTAATATTTTTTCTTGTTTATTAAAAAATACTAATAATAGTTACATAGAATTTTCACCATATAAAATGTTCTTATTGATTTGCCTAATACATTTGTATATGTTTATTAGATCCCAATTTATTAAAACACATCGTGCAAAAAAACGTAAATTTTAATAATTATACATAGGCTCGAGTTAGGCTCGAACTCGGCTCGAACTCGTATTTTAGCTCGCGAGCTTGGTTCCGAGCTTAATATTTTCAAGCTCGGGTAAGCTCGAGATCGGCTCGAGTTCAAATTTTGCTTAACGAGCACGAGTCGAGCAAGACCAAGCTCGTGCTCGGCTCGGCTCGTTTACACCCCTATGTCCGTCCACCCAAATGCGATATGATAAATATGTAATGAGGCATGAGATGGGCCGCTTCTAAAAAGGGGCCTTTACTACTACTACTACTAAAATAAAAAGGAGCCCAGTTGGGTATAGTATTGAACCCGACACAAAACATTTATAAGAAGCCGCTACCTTCTACTCTCTCTCCCCGACTCTAAAACCCTCGTAACATCACAACCGCCTTCATTCTCAAAAACCCTAATTCTTCTCCTCCTCTCTTTCGGTACCTCCTCTCTTCTCTTCTCTTCTCTTTTGCTCTCTGTCTCCACTTTCTCAATTTTAGGGTTTTCATTCATTCATTCATTCACCCCTGTTCCATTTCTGTTGTTGTTATTTGGAGAAGATAACAGGTTGAAGGTTGCATTATGTTGGTGTTGTTCGAAACTCCCGCAGGGTTTGCCCTGTTCAAAGTTCTAGATGAAGCCAAACTTTCTCAAGTTGATGTCAGTTCTTTTTCCTTCCTCTTTTTTTAATTGCTGCAATTTGTGTGGGTTTGTTCTATCGGACTAGTTTTTGGTGGGTACTAACTAACTAACTGACTTGTTGTTTTGCAGGATTTATGGAAGGACTTTTCTACAACCGATGCAGCTAGAAAGGTCTGCTACCTCACTCTTTACTTTGTTATTCGTCGGCTATTTATGTCTACCTGTTTATGTAGTTATCGGAATTGGAAATGGGTTTGCATTCTGATTTTATGATTCTACTTCTTCCACTACTCCATCCCAATTTCTCAAAGTTTCCACCTTTTCTATTTAGATGGTCTCCCAATAGCGTTAACGGTTCATTGTTATCTTCTTTTTTATTCTCGTGTTTTATCGTCTAAGTAGACTTACTCTTACGCAATATATGACATGCATCTATATTTTTTGGTTTGTTAGTCTTAGTTTTAGTAGTCGCTTGCGCAGCCTACATAGGTTTTATCTGCAAATACATCTGTAACTTCAGGAATAAATTTGTTAAAACTTAACATTATACCTTGTTTATGGATTTTAAAATGTTAAGGCTAAAGCTAGTGATAAAAAGGAGATTGGCAAAATAATGCTGTCATAGCGCTTCTATACTAAAGCTTCACTGGGTTTTAATTGATTAAACTCACAAACTCGCAGAATTAGGCAAACCCTTTTGCTTTGCAAGAAGGCTGTCTATTGTAAATTACTTACGCAGGTTATGTCACCTGCATTTACGTGTCTTGAATCTTACGTTTTACTTTTAGCTGTTAATCATAACGTGGAGTTTGTAGATGAACCAAATGGCAACTAATATGATTGAGTAGTGAAATAACAATGATGATCAAAAGATCGTCAGGCGTGTAGCTCTGTCTGTTCACTGATTAGTTGTCTACTTATTCACCCTAGACATTTAAAAAGATAATTTCATAAATCTATTATTTTGTTTGGATCATATAATCTCTTCTCTAATATGGTAGGTTGTACACTTAATTTGGTTCAGGTAGTAAAGCTGAAAGCTTTCGACAAGTTTGAAAATACAGCCGATGCTTTATCAGCAGCCACTCTATTGATTGACGGCAAACCTAGTAAGGGTCTCCGAAAATTTTTGAAATCGCATTGCCCGGGTGAAACATTAGCCGTTGCTGATTCTAAACTTGGAAATGCAATCAAGGAGAAACTGGTTGGTATACCTTGTCAATACTATATTGTTATCAGCGTGTTGCGTTTGCATATATCTGATTGCATTTTTATTCTTTTGTTGCAGCAAATTGATTGTGTCCACAATAATTCTGTCATGGAGCTAATGAGAGGTATAAGGAGTCAATTGACTGAACTCATTTCAGGACTTGGCTCTCAAGATCTAGCTCCAATGAGCTTGGGTTTATCTCACAGTTTGTCCAGATACAAGTTGAAATTCAGCCCGGAAAAGGTCAGTGTCAAAAATGTTCTCTATGGCTCTTTACTTTCTAAGTTTAATGATGCGAAAATTGATTGTTTTTTACCGCTCTATTTTGTTGTATCTTTGCAGGTTGATACCATGATCATTCAAGCCATTGGTCTGTTAGATGATCTTGACAAAGAGCTGAACACTTATGCTATGAGAGTTCGGGAATGGTACGGGTGGCATTTCCCTGAGCTTGCAAAGATTATACAAGATAACATACTCTATGCTAAGTCTGTTAAATTAATGGGAAATCGTGTTAACGCTGCAAAGCTGGACTTCTCGGAGGTATACATACCTAACATTTGTGTTCTTTTTCACAATTTCATAGCCCTCTTGATTTTGGGAAGTATTTGTTCTACATTTTCTGCCTCACAACATATATTTCTTGTATAGAATAATAGACTGCATAAAGTAGTTTCTCTTTTACTATCGGTAATTGTAACCTATGACCCCGAGTTGCTCATCGACATGTGGCACTTTTCACTTGTGCAACACTTTAGAATTTTGGGGTTGGTTGATAATTTGTGTAGAATCTCATATCCACAGTACTCCGTATGATGTCAGTCTTGACACTAAATTGCATCTTAAAATTGAAAGGTTAATGGTATCACACTTTTAAGGCAGTGTCAGCCACATTCATACCATAAAGATCCCAAATGATGGAGATTATGGTGTATCAATTGATTTCAGGATGAAGTTGTGAACTTAGATATAATAATTCCATCCACATTTCCTTTTCTTGATTAATAGGTGTTGCCTGATGAGGTTGAAGCAGACCTCAAAGAAGCTTCAGTGATTTCTATGGGAACTGAAGTGAGCGACCTAGATCTGGTTAATATCAAACAACTCTGTGACCAGGTTTTATCTCTCTCAGAATATAGAGCTCAACTTTATGACTACCTCAAAAGCCGAATGAACACCATTGCACCAAATTTGACTGCCCTTGTGGGTGAGCTTGTTGGTGCTCGTCTGATTGCCCATGGTGGAAGTTTGATAAATCTTGCAAAGCAGCCTGGGAGTACAGTGCAAATTCTTGGAGCAGAGAAGGCTCTTTTCAGAGCCCTGAAAACAAAGCATGCAACACCTAAATATGGTCTTATCTATCATGCTTCCTTGATTGGGCAGGCTGCCCCGAAACACAAGGGTAAAGTATCTCGTTCCTTGGCAGCTAAGGCTGCATTGGCGATTCGCTATGATGCTCTTGGTGATAACCCTGATAATTCTATGGGTCTTGAGAACCGTCTCAAGGTAACCAACTTACCAAGTCAAGTGATGTTTTAGTGGGCCATATTATACTGTATGTTACTTAATCTTTCTCATTTGCCTTGTTTGGTTTTCATCTGCAGCTTGAGAACCGTTTAAGAAATCTGGAAGGTAGAGAGTTGGGCCGGTCAGCTGGATCAGCCAAGGGCAAGGCTAACATCGAAGTGTATGATAAAGATCGTAAAAAGGGTTCAGGAGCACTCATTACCCCTGCTAGGGTATTTCTCTTTCAAATTTGGTTCCTTGTTCCATTGTAAATGATGAGCTAGGTAGCTAGCACCAATACACACTTTAAAATATCCCACTAATCCCTCTCTCGTGTATTTGTTTCAGACTTACAATCCTTCAGCAGATGCTCTGATTAGTAAGAAAGATGAAGAGGTGGTGCCAATGGTATTGGAGACTCCTGGTGCAGATGAATCAAAGAAGGCAAAGAAAAAGGAAAAGAAGGAGAAAAAGAAGGCATCTACTGCAGACGAAGGCGTTGCAGATGGGGATGATGAGAATGTAGATGCCACAAAGGCGGAGAAGAAGAAGAAGAAAAAGAAGAGAGCCGAGGAGGAAGCTGAGCCCGAAGTAGAGGAGCCGAAGAAAGAGAAAAAGAAGAAAAAGAAGGGAGAGAGTGAAGAGGAGGAGGAGAAGGAAACAAAAAAGAAGCGGAAACACGGGGATGTGAGTGAAGATGGTGACGCAGGGAGCGAGAAGAAAGACAAAAAGAAGAAAAAGAAGAAGGGTGTTGAAGTATGAGAGTGTAGTGGGTGAAGTGAAGTTTTGAGTAATGTCTCCTCAGATGAGAGCATGATATTATTACACTGTACTATAATCTGCTCGCTCAGTGTTGGGGATTTTGGTATCTTGTCTCTTATGTATGTCTTAGATTTGATAGGGAAAATTCTTGCATCTACTAGTTTCTTCATTAGTGTGAACTGGGTTCTATTTTGTGGTTTAGTATTACAACTTTTTAATGTGACTTATTTTAATTTGCCCCTTGTGCTTTGGTACTTTGGTGTTCAGTCTAATCCTAGATTCTTCCTGAAGTTTGTACAACACTTAACAACGGGGTGTTTGGTTGAGAGTTTTATTTGTGTCAAAACAAATGGTTAAATAATTTTGTATGATACTTCTCATTCAATTCTTTACCTAATTTCCTCACAAAAATGGTTATGCCCTTGATTGAAAGAGGTGGAGTATATTCTAAATGTTTAAACACGGACCCAAAATTGGTTCGACCCAAATCTGAAAATGATCGACCTAAAACGACCGGATCCGAAGTGATTATAACCCAAAATGACCCAACTGGAAATGTGTCCCCGTTGCCACATAGCGCACCTCTATTCCATAGCCCAGTTCATCTCTGGAAAATTACTAATGTGGGGCCGGGTTCAGTGCAGCTATCTGCCGACTCCTATTCCGGTTCCGGATCAAGTAGGTAAGACTCATTCAGCACAAATCCGATGTAACGAAGAATAAAAACGACCTAACGTCTGTGTACCCAACTGGGTCCAAGTGGATTCATGAATCATACCCCCGCACCCACCGAGGGAATTCGATTACCAATTTACCACTTTGAAACTGGAGTGCATTCTCTTTTGGTTCTCCTCCGTATACAAGGAAAGTAGGTAAAATTATTTGTTTCCAATTTTCTGGGTTTTACTATTTGATTCATCCTACAATTCACTCACGTCTTTGATTTGGAGCTCATCTTCACTACTGATTCTTTGTTTACTCTATTTTTAGTTTTTTACGCACCTTTATTAATTGATTCTCATACTCTGCTAGACTATACTATTCAAATCTGCTGACACTCACTGCTGATTCTATTTATTCATTCATTCTTAAATTGATGATCTTTAATCTTCACAATTCAAAAAAATTCAGATAATCAGATTGATTGATTGTCATCTTTAAAGGAGAATATGGCTTCAGGCGGTGCATTATCGCCATCACCGAAGATACTATTGGCAAAGCCCGGCCTGGTTGCTGGTGCTGCGTCGGCTGGCGGCAAGCTCATACGTGGCGGAGGCGGTGATGATGAGGCAACTGCAGCATCGATAAGGTCGCGCCTACCCCCTGTCGGCTCCCTCAACCTCCTTTCCGATACTTGGGATTTCCATTTCGATCGTTTTCTTCCTGTATGTACGCTGCTTCGCTCTCTTTGGGATGGATTTATCACGCCTTTTACTTCGCTTTGATTAAGTAGTACTTATGAAAATGGACAGTTTTTGACGGATAATACGGACTTCACCGTGGTGGGGGTGATTGGTCCTCCTGGTGTTGGAAAGTCTACCATTTTGAACCTCATTTACGGCTTTGATCCTACTTCTCCCGGTAAACTTTTGATACTACTTTGTAATTGTTAAATTCGTTGTTATAATCCCTGTCTCATGTTTATATCGTCCTTGACTTTGCCATTAAAGTTTTGTTTGTAAATGAGGGTTACTGCTTGCAGGAATGCTTCCCCCTTTTGGCGTTCAGTCTGAGGAAACTCGAGCAAATGCTAGGCACTGCACTACGGGCATGGAACCCCGCATCTCTTCTGAACGTTTTATCCTTCTTGATACACAGGTTACTTTTTCTTTCTTTCGAACCTTGCAAATTGTGTTCATAGGATTGGTAGCTTTATTCGCAGGGCAACTAATTGTTAGGGGCATCAGTATATCATCACATGATAAACTAAAAGAGCTTTATAACCTCAAGGCTTCCTATTCTATGTCATGGATTTAATTTTCACCTCTTAATCTTTTTGACCGTATAACGTGTTTCTCTCCTCCCAAAACATTTTGCTGGAAAACTTGTCTTAATGTATAGCTCTCACTTTGTCTTACAGCCCGTGTTTAGTCCATCAGTTCTGGCTGAAATGACGAGACCTGACGGTTCATCAACTGTTCCTATATTAACTGGAGAAACTGTTTCTTCAGAATTGGCTCATGAAATTCTTGGCATCCAAGTAAGTTATAACTTGTTTTCTTACATTCTTGACGAAAAAATGTGAGTTGTGTAACTAGTTTTAAGCAAAGTTGTACTGCTTGATTTATTTTCGCTGTTTGCTGCAAGGGAATTTTTAGCTTGGTGTCCTCCTAGCATCTATATGTCACATTGTACTGGTGGTCTCGGAAGGAGTTCATGGTGCTAACATATGGCGTTTGATGTCAACGGTAACATGGGAAACCTGATCTTACATTGGTTTGTGTTTTTCATAGTAGAATCATGTTTATATCCTAGTATTTTTCTAATTATTTTGTATGTGTACATGCATATCCAGGTGGACTTGCTGAAACATGGGATACCTGATCCTTCATCAGTGACGCTACAGTCGCATGGATCAAATATGGGCTTAGAGAAGGATAATAAGGATAAACTCCAAGAAGCTGGAGAAGAACACATTGCGACACCTATTTTTGTACACACTAAGTAAGCATTCTAGAAGTATTCATTTATTTTTTTGAAGTAATTTGGTAACACGCAAGGTGGTAGACCCGCTTTGGGCTTAGACTTCTTAGTAAACCAAAGGCATATGAGGGTGAGAGTGTGGGACTGGGGGTAATATCCTTACAGATATTAATCTTCTCCATTGGATGTCTTAACTCTATATTAGGCCTACTACCTCAGTCCATGAAGTATGAATGTAGGTGAAATCCTTCATGAAGAATTGAACTGTAAGGGACTAAGGGCTTGTTTGGAGTTGAGGTCAGAATATTGAAAAGAAGAGGGGAAGTGGTGGTAATGCAAGGACAATGAAGGTGGTTGCATGTATCACAACTTCACAAGTTTAATACTAAAGTCATGTTGTATCCATAACGTGTAAGCAGGTTGCGTGATGAAGATATGTCACCACAGATCACTGAGAAGATGGAGAAGGCCCTTACTCAATATTTCCGTTCATCTTCATTTATGAGGCCAATGGGCAAGAGTTGTGCTAGAGAGGGTGACTTGAAAAAGTTGGACTTGTTCGTTGCCCCTAGAAGAACAGATCACTCTTTGGAAAATCAACATGTAAGCTATGATTCTGCGATGTGGACAATAAGGGACTACATTTTGTCGATGAAGCGTCCGGCGTTTTCTAGAACGGTATCTGAAAGGGAGTGGCTAAAAAACAGTGGCAAGATATGGGATTTGGTGAAGCACTCTTCTATTATAGCTGAATACTGCCGAATGCTTCAAAATTCAGGTCAATTTAGGAGATAAGCGTTGTAGCAGTGGCCAGTGGTAGAGTAAGAACAGTAAGATGTGGTTCGAGTTTTGGGGAATAACAAGGTAAAATCATAGTTGGGACTTGGGAGGAATATTTGTTTTCATTGCAATTTGCAAACCACGGTGTACTAATTCTGGGTTTTAAAGTTGATTTCAGAATCTTTGAGGACCCCTTTGAGCAGGTATATATAGGAGTCCAGGTTTATGAGGCGCTGAAAGATATGATGCTGTCAAGAAAGAATGAGGGTGATTCACTGACTGACTTGTATGTTATTCTTTGTAGATTGAAGAGTTGCATTGGTAACTTTTGAAAGCTCCAATATAACTTGTTGTACTAGACTACTAGTGGTTGTCTCTTACCACCATTCTTTATCTTTTTTTATCTCTTTGTTACTTTCATCTAGAAGTTACTGTTCGATTGTTTAAGCGTACGACGTTTTAGGATTTAACACAATCCAACATGTTACTTCACCCAATGATTTTTCCCAACAAAGAGCGTATGGTATGACTACAACAAGCAAGCAATTTTGAAGGAAAAGACACTACTATTCTAACACCTATTAATCCGTAGCCATTTCTTTTTAAAAAAAAACTTTTTTGAGATTAATCCAGTCATTTCTTTTAAAAAAAAAACACTTTTTTTGAGTGAACACGGTTCTAACGGTACGAGGCACGACCCTAAACCCCCAAAAAAACCTAAAAATTTGGTTAGACGTTGCCTAGGCCCACGGGTCGGCCCGACCGGTGGTCTGTGCCTAGCCCGTGCCTTGATATAGGACTTGTTTCCGGGCCAGGCCCAGGCATGGCCTGACAGACCCGATTTTCGTGCCTGGGTTGGGCTCAGTCGAGGCCAAGGCACAACTTGGTACGCCGAATTGCTTGGTCTAAGAACGGGCATGAGAGGGTGGAAGACGTGTGGCGAGAGTTGGAGGAAGAGTCGAAGAGGAGCAAGGGAGGTTTCATGATAGGGTTTTGGGCGATGTGAGAGGTGTGCAATAGGTGGGTTTTTGATGGGAAAAAGGGAGAGAGTGGACGAGGTGCTACGTCGGGTCACGGACTTAGAAAGCGAAATGGAGGAGTGCGTACAAAAGGGGTAGGCGAGCATGGTTGCCGCAACGAGGAGGCAATAGGTAGCTATGGGAAGACGGACGACACTGCCAATTGGTTCGATCAAGGTCAATAGTGACGCCGAGGTAAGTGGCAGAAGGGTAGGAGTAGAGGTGATTGCTAGGGGGACAAATGGAGGGTCGTTATGGGTGGTGAGCAGCAGGAGGCGCAAAGAGGTCGAGCCGAGTAAAGCGGAGGCAGAAGCAATATTAGAAGGCATGAAGGAGGCACTTAAGCGAGGCCGCGGAGATGTGATTTTCAAGAGTGATTGCAAGACGATCATTGACATCCTCAAGAATTCAAGCAAGGGTTGAAACCCATTCTATTTAATTATTGGGGAGATTACTAGCTTTTGTTTTCATTTCAAAAACATTGTTTGGTCTTTTGTACCGCGTCAATGTAATCGAGCTGCTCATGAACTTGCTCACTTTTATTCACGTACTTTCGGGAGACGTGTTTGGGAGAAACTAGGACTGGATGAGGTTTATGCTATTGTTCTTGATGAATCTTATCAAATGAATAGTCCCGAGTATTGGGACTTCAAAAAAAAATCAGTAAAGCTGAAAAATTAAATTGGATTTTTTATACATTTTTCTTACAACAAAAGCGACGTACAAACTCACCGTAATTCTTTTGTTTCCAAGCGTAAGAACAAAAAGGGAACAACTTGTTTTTATCTTATAAGAAATTCCGTATAAACCAAGAGCAATATGGTCGAAATATTCTTCAAAGAAAAAGAAATCCGTGACTCAAATTTTATACGAATATTTCTCAATTTTTCGTATATGGTGAACAAAAAGAACATCAATGTAAGGGTGGGTAGGCTCCTATTCTCCCAACATAATTGGTGTAATTTGGGTTTAAATAAAGCACAAACATTGGAAGGGAATTGGTTTTTTGTTAGTTTAGGGGGGCATAGTTCTTGAAATGGGTGAATCAAGAAATTGAGATCATAAAACATAAAGTTGAGAGTACGTAGCACCACAGTACATAGGAGAGTATTCTCTCACTTGACGAAAGGAAAGCAGGCTCCTTTTGGAAACAAGACTTGAGTGAGTCAGTGAGTCAGTCTACATGCATAATACTTCTTAGTTAGTCATATATATTTTTCCAGCCCCTCATATAATTTCTTTCCTTTTTCTTGCTTCTTTTCTTGGAATGTTTTCCTTATAATTTGAGAAATAAATAAGGGGGAACACAGTTTTTTTTAATTGAACTTGGTTGCTAGCTTTTCAACTGCCCAAGAATCGATCGAAGAAAGGAAGTAGATCAGTCAACTAATCGAAGCTGTCTTTCCTGCTCAATCCTGCTTCTGTAAGTATCTTACTAACTACCCAACAAATCTTACTTCCAAAGTTGCAATCTTTTTTTAATTTTTGTTTTTGGGTTAGTGTTAATTTTGTGTGATTTGATGTTTGTGTAGTTGAGTTTTTGAATTGAAGATTTTGAGGGGTTAGGGTTTCTAGGTTGTGCATAGTGCTTGGTTAAATGCAATAGATCCTTGGATGATGGTGAGGTATGAGGGTATATAGTTTGAATAGAAGATGGGCTGTGTGTTTGGGAAAGAGGGGTTAGCTTCAGAGGGAAGAGAGAAAAGTGTTGGTGTTGGTGGGAGGAGAGGGAAGGGGGATTTGGGTGATGAATCTGGTAGGAAGGCTGAGTTGCCCGAGGCGGCCGATGTCGTTTTGAATTTGGGTGTAGGGAGGGAGGCTGAGAATGGTGCTTCTGAGCTGAGTGATGGTGGGAAGAATGAAGAGGATAACAAGGGTGGAGAGAATGGGGAGGAAGGTGGTGAGGATGAGGAAGGCAAGGCCGCCAAAAGAGAAAAGTCAAAAGCAGAAAGAAAGCGGTCAAAGACAAATCCTAGGTTAAGTAACCCTCCCAAAAATATACACGGCGAACAAGTGGCAGCTGGGTGGCCTTCTTGGCTCTCCGCCGTTGCAGGTGAAGCCATTAATGGTTGGGTTCCTAGACGAGCTGATACTTTTGAGAAGATTGACAAGGTATCTGTCTTGCACTTTACCATACTTGCTCGGTTACTTCATTTAGTTATATTTGTCAGTCACCTTATCATCAGACCGTTTCATATGATAACTTGATTAAGTTGTTGACTTTGTACGCTAGCTAACGTGGCATTGTACATTGCTGATGTCCGTTTTTGGTCTATGGTAGATTGGGCAAGGAACGTATAGTAATGTATATAAAGCCAAAGATTCTTTAAGTGGGAAGATTGTTGCACTTAAAAAGGTCCGGTTTGACAACTTGGAGCCCGAGAGTGTAAAATTCATGGCACGTGAGATTTTGATCCTTCGTCGATTAAACCATCCTAATGTTGTTAAGCTTGAAGGTTTGGTAACATCAAGGATGTCTTGTAGTTTGTATTTGGTGTTTGAATACATGGAGCATGATCTAGCTGGACTTGCTGCAAGTCCCGACATTAAGTTTACAGAGCCTCAGGTTAGTGGTGAACTTATTGTTTTTCATTGAATTACGACTTTTGACTTTCCGAGTCTATTGGCAGCCTAGTTCTCAGTCAAAAAGTTATTCTATTGCAGGTAAAATGTTACATGCACCAGTTGATCTCTGGGCTAGAGCACTGCCACAATCGTGGTGTGCTTCACCGTGATATAAAAGGGTCTAATCTCCTTCTTGATAATGGAGGAATACTGAAAATAGCTGATTTTGGATTGGCGACTTTCTTTGATCCAAACAAGAAGCATCCTATGACAAGTCGTGTTGTTACTTTGTGGTATCGAGCTCCTGAGCTGCTTCTTGGTGCAACTGATTATGGTGTTGGCATTGATCTTTGGAGTGCGGGCTGCATCTTGGCCGAGCTGTTGGCAGGGAGACCTATCATGCCTGGCCGAACCGAGGTAAACTCTAATTTCCTATATTCTTAATATAAAGAAAATATAGAATTGCTCAATGGATTTAGTTCAGCTTTTATGAAGTTGTCTTCAATTCTGATTATACCCTTTAAAAAGCTAAAACACTTGGTAAATTCACTGGTTTACACAAAATAATGATACATTCGTCACATTATCATATTTTCTGAATCCTTCATGCTCTAATGACCTTAAACTTCATATATGCCTCCTGCACCAAAAAATCAACGTCTCATTGCCTGGATGGCTGTGTCAAAATCAAATGACGAAATAGTGGTTCTGGATGTATACAACCTTGCCCTTGTGTTAACAGCACGAAGAAGCTAATGTCAGATTACACATAATGAAAATCTCGTCAAATAAGTGCTACTTCACAACATGAAGAAACACAGCCAGTTAATGAGCCTTTTATTTTGTTCCATCATAATCGTGAACAAAAGAATATTGAGTCTTTGGGTCCATGGAACTGGAAACATGTATATGTCTTTCTGTTAGCTATGAAGGACGTTAAAGTCCTCTAGCTTTCAGATATAAAAGGCTGCAGCTGCTAAACGAGTTTGCTTATGATATCATAGAACTTTATACCGGTCTTTTTTCAGCCAGTTGCTGGAATTGATGATGTGCATCTTATATTGTAGTACTATCTAACAATTATGTGACTGATGGAATTAATCTAGGTGGAGCAGCTGCATAAGATATATAAGCTATGTGGTTCGCCTTCTGATGAGTACTGGAAAAAATCAAAGTTGCCAAATGCGACCATATTTAGACCACGAGAGCCATACAAAAGATCCATACGAGAGACCTTCAAAGATTTTCCACCATCAGCATTGTCTTTAATTGATACACTTCTTGCAATTGATCCTGCCGAACGCTTAACTGCTACTGATGCTTTGGACAGTGATGTAAGATTCACTCTCTAAGGAATCACGGTTTTTTATTCCGCTTGATATGTTTTGTGGCATGGTTCATTACTTCACTGATTTGTCAGGATGCATATTGTATAATGTATTGGTATAGCTTGTTTAGTTTTTTCTTTTTTTTACAATTTAAGGAATTTCTGGTGCTGATGATGCTGAAAGGGTTGAATTTGAATATTCTTATATGACATCCAAGGCTATTCCATGCCATGTTTTCCATCCCATCAACTTTAAGTTGTGATCATTATTCATTCTTAGCTATAGTTCTATATACTTTTTTTTGGCGTGAAGCTATTTTGATTTGTTCAATAAGTTGAATCTATCATGCTCTAATTCTAGATATGTATTTGTTTGCTAAATTATGCGCGTAATTTTGCCTATCTTTGCGTGATTTTTTAATCTATTGCTAGACAAGAATAACTTGAAAGGCTGTTTATATTTTTGAGACTGTTGACCTAGAACCTAGCCACAGTGAAGAATGTATACCATAAATAAATACTTGAAGAATTGGAGGAATATTGTTAACTCTTTGTGGCGTGTGCTAGTTTCTTTATGTTCGATTCACAGAGGTCTTTTAAAACAGTAATTTAATCTCATTCCTCGATTTTGCACAGTTTTTTAACACTGAACCTCTTGCGTGCAATCCATCAACGCTGCCAAAATATCCACCAAGCAAGGAGATGGATGCAAAACGACGTGATGACGAGGCTCGGAGGTCAGTATATCATATAGTAACGATTTTCAGTATACAGTAATAATTTTAGCACTTTATTGGACACAATGATGTTTTTGTCAAATTACCGACTCACCGGACATACTTCCTGACCAGGTGTATCCTATTTTGGTCAAAGTATCTCTTCCTGACTTTAAACGGTTGAAACTGCCTGATGTTTGGGTGGGTGTGGATTGAATCAGATTTTTTTTAAATGGGTAAATATTTTCACAAATGAACAATAAAAATGAAAGAAGGGCTTGTGACACCATCTTTGGAAGCTTATCAAGGTCCCAAACCGATGTCCATTGTATTTATTTACTGATATAGTTGTAGGGTCATGTCCTCAAACATTCTCACCAGCTATTTACTGATAATAGCTAATCTTAGTTCTTACTCGAGCTATTCATTTACTAATATTGTTGTTGGAATCATAATAAGATAAGTAGCTCATCTGCAATCTGACAGCTATTTGATATTGTTGGGTCACTGAATTAAAGAACCACCCAGCTGAAAATATTGTATGCAGTCCTTGATGTAATATTTGTAAGATATGCTCACAACACCACAATGGCACAATATCGATTTTATGGTTTGATATGTGCCGCTGTATATTTTTACGTTACTTCTTAAAAAAATGTTGATGAACTTCAGGTGATGGCTCATCAACGTAACTCTTCATATTCAAATATTCAATATGCCTTTTCATTTGAAGTGCTGAAGTTATCTTTTCACTTCAGGCTAAGAGCTGCTAGCAAAGGGCAAGGTGATGGGACGAAGAAACCTAGGACACGCGATCGACTCAGAGGAAAGGCGGCCCCTGAAGCTAATGCGGAGCTTCAAGTTAATCTTGATGTATGTGTCTCATGGTGCATTTTCCTGTTATCCTCTATTGTCTATGAAAATTGAAAATGCGGTCATAGGAATATTCTATGTTTTACCCCTCTCCAGAATTATTCTTCTCATCACTCTTATGGTTTACAATGAACAAAGGGTTCTGTTTTTCTAGTTTTTGACGATTAATTAAAACTGAATAATTCCCTGAATCACTTCAGCAAAAGCTGTAGAATGCTTGTTAGTTTTGCTAGGAGGAGTTTCTAGTTTCTTTTGAGAACTGCACTCATCATGCTACCTGCTAATTTGATATTGTAGCTATGTGAGAATCAACAGTAATTCTAATGTTTATACCTTAAAGGAATGTATGCCAAGAGTTTTAATTTCAATGTGTTGACGTTCTATTGATCCGTAGATTTTCACGTCTTTCTGTTATCACACAAACTGTTGTTGGCTTCTCTGGAAGTGACGAAAATTCTTCAAATTACCGTCATAGGTTCTATACGAAACTTGGTTTGTGAGGTTTCCGGGAATTTCCTGCATCACATTTACCCCCACCCCATGGCCCCCCATCTATCAGAGAACAAATGGGATTAATGTTTACGACAGTTTTATGTTAACTTATCCCAATTTACTTTGGACTAATTAAAGTTTAGATACATAATTACACTTGTTTTCAGCCCGACCGAGTTTTGCCTTGGAACTGTGTCCTTTGGTATATAAATAAGTGGGTGGTAGAAGGGCAGTCTTAATGGCGACGAGTTTCAATACTTGTAGTACTAGCTGGCTTCTGCTTTGGAATCATGTTCTTTAATCAAGTTATATTTTTGTATCATGTAGCAGCGGCGTCGTATGATTACCCAAGCAAATGCGAAGAGCAAGAGTGAAAAGTTCCCTCCGCCTCACCAAGATGGAGGCCTCGGCTACCCGTTGGGTGCTTCACAGCACATAGATCCTGCAAACATCCCAACCGACATCCCTTACAGTAGCACGTCTTTTACATACTCTAAAGGGCCAGGTCAGCATTGGTCCGGACCCTTGGTGGACCCCGCTTCTGCTGGCGGGCCGAGGCGGAAGAAGAAGAACGTGGTTGAGGGCAACGAACCCAAGTCAACGGGCCGAAGGGATACCAGCAGCAGCAGCTCTAAAACTCGGGTGAAATAACAGTTGAGGTGAAACTGGAACACAATTCCAATTCCATTTCTAATCTACTTGAGTTTGAGGCGCACCCTGTATTGGTTGGCGAAGAAGTGTATTTAGAGGTATAATTGATTCTTCTCTTCTTTTCTTTTCTTTTTGAACGTTTTGCGGATTCTTTTGCTCCTTTTATTATTCGCTTTCCCTTGGCCGAAAAGGAAAATTTATATGTGAAACTAGTTATTAGAATGTGGGGGAAGTTTCCTCATGTTGTATATTATGATCTTTTCCGATATTATAGAGATTTGTATTCTTTTGCGAAATTAAAACACTGTAATGTTCAAGTTATGAATCTAGTAGCAGCACAGGACATTTTGTTCTTCATCTTCAAAGCCTGAGTTCTATTATCTGTAGTCGCTCTCCTTGTTGCACTGCACTCACTTGAGTAAAGTTGGCTCCTACATGCAAATGCTAAGCACGTGAAAATGGGTGTAACTCAAGTCTTGCCCGGGTGTGATCCTTCGTTGTCCCCTAATCAACTTCCATTTCTCTTTATAACCCACATTTCAAAGAAATCAAACCATGAAAGCAATGTCCGAGAGTGCTTTAATTATCGGAAAATTAAGTTGATGCATCATACCATGAAATTATGGGAATGAGAGACTAGATATGGGAAAATCAATTTTAGTTTATGCCCGGGAGATCGACTAGGAAGCAATATTTCTGATGAGGCGGATGATGGAATACTATTGTGATAACCAAAAAAAACTTGCATATGGTTTACTTCCTCTAATTCTTACGATTCACAACATTTGATTTTTGCACAACTAATAAGGTTGTGACTTGTGAGTGGGATAGTGAATCTCACCAATAAAGTAAAAGACCCAACACAAACAAAAAGATAACTAAATTAAATATGTAGCAATTCAATTAAATATGTCAAAAAAGGCAAATGTAGCAATTCGTAAGAATCAAAAAGAGTATTGATTAAGAGAAATAAGGTACCAAGGGAGATATTATGGTAACATTAGCCAAAAAGCGTGTGTAAAAGACGTACATTGACACACACATATATGTGTGTGTACGTACTACCGTGACAAGCATCGAGTAAATTAATTTCCTATTACAATTGTAGTACATCAAGGCTAAGCTCCGAGTCTTTTTCTTTTTGTCGTAGTCATGGGCGAATTGACAAGGTCAATTCTAATCGTCATTCCTTGGTGCATGATGTTTACTGATGATATAGTATTAATTGATGAAACGATTGACAGAGTTGGAAGAAAGTTGGAACTTTTGAGGCATACCTTAGTGTGGACATGACATAGGTCCACCCCGACGCGGCCACGCGCGGGTTTGGGGAGGCGAATGAATCTCCATATGAGATGGTCAAATTGAAATTTAAATCGAAGTAGGAGTCGCCACCGAACTTTGTGGGAGTTCGGGCCCGTTCGAACCCACTCTATGTCGTAGTGGGCCATATACAAAATATGGCCCATTTCCGATGTCAGAGTTTATCGGGTTCGTCCCTTAGCATTTGATACCGATACCGACATTATCGGATATCGTGTATTGAATGACTCTCGTTGCCAATGGATTCGGACATCCGGAAACCATGGTTCTGAGTAAGGGGTGAGGGTATGTGTTGGGAAGTTCACTGAGAACACCCAACCCCGCCCGCACTTGGCGGCCTTTACTAAGATATCGTTCGTTTTTGGTGTACACGTGTTAGTTCGATAGTGGAATGATATGCAAACATTATTTTCCTTAAGCATGTGAGAAGAAAAATAAATGGGTTGCTAAGTAGTTTAATGCATCTTAAACTAATAACGTCAAAGTTATATTTAACATGTGAAGTTCATTTTAGTACAATAAAACAAACAACAAAAACGATAACAGATTACAATATACGAGCGGCATACCACCCGGAATTACAATGCAACCAACGATACAATACAACAATCGCGATAATAAAGGAGCAAACGAGTAAACGAGTTAGAAGATGTAAATATGATATGATGAAAAAATTGTATTTGGTTTTGGAAATCGATGATTTGGTTAAGTCGTGTAAAAATATGATGCAATTTATACTCGACTTAAATATTGATACTCGTAATATTCAATGCTTGATTATAGAATCAATATCGAATATTTAGAGTGGATTTTGAAAAAGTGGCTGAAAGATTGTGTAAAGTTTCTGAAAAATTGTGTAAAAATTGTGACTAAAAAAAATTATGACGAAAAATTGTGACAAAAAAAAAAGCGTGAAAAAAAATCGTGACAAAAATCGGGACGGTAAGGTGTTGTATGGTTGTATTTGTCTGAGAATTTCTATGGAAAATTGGGACGGTATTTCGGTATAATTTTCCTAAGGTTTGCTAGAGATTCGGGTTGAAGGTTGTGTATGATTGAAGCCGGGAATTGTATGTTGGATGTCGTAATTGTTGGTGTAATTGATAGATAATTGATTGGTCATTGATGTCTTGAATGTGTGACGGGAGGGTCCTATTTATAGGATGACTAACTTGCAAAGGAAGAAAGAGTCACCAGTCGAGTTGAGGTAGGATTCCGTCTAAGGATAGGAATACGTAATTCGAGTGGAACAAAAATTCCGTTGCTTGGTGAGGAAGTAATGTAACTCGGCTGAAATGGGGCTGCTTGGCCGAGTTATTTGATGCTCGGTCGAATACTTGATTCGGTTTTCGGATAGAATTCCTACTTGAGATTGAATTCTATCCTTAGACGGATTTGTTTAATATTTTTTGAAGCTGATTTTTTGTGGTGTTTGAGACCGAATCAGCCACGTGAGGTGTCACGGCTGACTCGTGTGTCTCGAGAATATTTTTGACCGGGTTTTGACTCAGTCGCTAAAAGACGGTTTTATCCCTGGTGTCGGAATCGACCCAAATTAGTCTCATTTGACTCGAAACGACCCACTGGGCCTGGATTTGAGGTCGGTTTTGTAAGATTTGTACTCCGTAATAAGCCCAAGCCAAATGTCCATGATTTCGAGCCCATATCCGAGTCCATCAAAGCATGTTTGCGTCCGATCATCATCGGGTGTTTGGCGGGAACTACTATAGACACCTGGCGGTCAAAATGTGGGTGTCTACAGAGCCCCCACTCTGACTGAGGCTTGGACAAGGCGAAAGTCAGAGTAGCTACCAGGCCAACCGAGGATTAAGACCTGGCAGACTTCCGATCGGGTCGTTTAGAGTCCATTAGACTTGCGTGAAGGGCTCGTCAGCCATAAGATAGAAATCATACCTGGGTAGATGTCAACAATGTCGCGGAGACTTTTCCTAAAAAGTCTTGGGTGTGTCTGTTTACAGACACATCCCATCTTGGAATAGCGCGGGGACTTCTCCTAAAAAGTCTTGGGTGTGTCTGTTTACAGACACATCCCATCTTGGAATAGCGCGGGGACTTCTCCTAAAAAGTCTTGGGTGTGTCTGTTTACAGACACATCCCATCTTGGAATAGCGCGGGGACTTTCTCCTAAAAAGTCTTGGGTGTGTCTGTTTACAGACACATCCCATCTTGGAATTGCGTGGGAGCTTGCCTTGGAAGCTCTGGGTGTATCTGCTTACAGATATATCCCGATTCCTTAATAGAAATGTTGCATGATCCTTCCACTGGGGAGTCTTTGAGAATTCTTCGGGGAGTCTTGGGGTACCTGTCTGTTGATACATAACAAATTGCATGTAACATTTAGGCGAAACACTGACTCATGCTGGGGAAAGAAATGATTTTTGATTGATTTTTTGGAAAGAAAATGATTTTTTTTGGAAATTAGAATGCTTGGGATGACTTGATTCCTAATCCGATTCTGACACGGACTCCTAAATTCTCTGGTTAGGCCTGTATGCCTAGATGAAGTGTGATAAAAATTCCTATTCCCGTGGTGACTAGGAAAGAGATTTTCTCAAATGGCTAAGTTTTGCGAATTTTAAAATGAGAATTTGAAGAGAGAGATATACCGACCGACTCGACTCTAGACGCGACAAGACGAGTTGACAGACACGACTGGACTCTCTAAGGGTTGGACCGTGACTCGGTAGGGGATGGGCCACCTAATATGACAAGACTCTTAAGTTGCGCTATTCCGTAGCCTAGGCGAGTGGCAACACGGTTGAATCCTCGGAATTGGACTGTTTCCGTACGACAGGGCTTTGTGGTAGCAATGCCGTAGACTGGTGTTCTTTTGGATATTCTTTTGATTTAGGGGTACATTCCCAAAGTGGGTATTGCTTCGAGTCCCTGACCAATACTCGTCTTCAACTGAGCCGAGTACTAGGACACACTATAGAAAGGAGGCTAGATCTTTATTCTTTGAATTTATCTGGATTTTGTGAGTGGATGGAGAACTTCTGCCTAGGAGAAGCCCCCAGGATGACAAAGCTAGCTGCTGAGAACATGACAGTGTCGTGACCGGAATGATGATGCTTTTTTGAATTTGTGTGAATGTGAATGGTTGTGCCTTTGTCGAAAGGTTGCCTATGTATTCACGTGTAGTGAAATGAAACCATGCCGTAGTTCAGTGTTGAAAGATGTATTATGATGCCTGACTTATTAGAGCTTTGTGTGTAACTAGCCATAGCAATGGTGTAGGCTAGGTGCATTCCCAATGATGTCTTGACCAAAGGGCTGGAATAGTTAAGATGTTGATTCTGTGACTGTGAGCATTCTCCGGGATAGCCCCCAGAGGTGGTGTGAACTATTTGGGCATGTTCTATGCCGACTGCAAGTTGAGTTCCCGTGTTTGGGGCTGGTAACTGGTTTAGATGTTTTTGGAAATGTGAAGCTAGGTCGCAAGTGGCTTTGATGTTTCGAAATCTGGAGCTCGATTTTGTGGAGCTAAGGCTTCGAGGGTAAGGTATTGTAATGTGGTAGGAAAGGGGGAAATCGAGTAAAAATGACTCGCACTTCGATCGGGCAGGTTGATAATGCGGGATCTGGCTTCCATGTCTGGCCCTAAAGGTTAGGGTGTATCCTATGGAGCTTGAATCCTCAAAATTCTGGGCTGTCTCTAGCCTAGGTCTCGAGAAGGTCTTGAGGGTTGTAATGTGGGAAGGCTAGATGTGGTGTTAGCTGACCAGCTTGACTGTCTCTCCCCTATTGGATGGTATAGGTATTGATAATTTTTGAATTGACCGTTTCACGGTCATGGGTTTTTGAATTCTTAGGGTTGACCTCTTAGCCCCGGTCATGGGATTCTTCTTTTGAGTTGACCGTGTCTGGTCGAGAGATGTTGATAATTCTTTTTTGATCATGGCCAGCTTTTTTGTTTTGGCCTTTGCTTTTTTCTCTTGGACTTTTGATTTTTTTTTGTCCAGTTTTTTTCTTTTTTTTTGTTGGTCAGACTAACACCTAAGGTAGGGTTTGGTTAGTCTTATTGGAAGGGTGTTTATTGTGGGAAATGAGCTTGCCTCCCGTCTTGAACCCAAACTAGGAGACTACCTAGATTTGTCCTAGGATTCGATATGCTCCTGCTACGGGTAGTTATGTGGCTTTCTATACCAGACATGGAATAGGTAAAAGGAAAACACGGGCTCAGTTTCCTGCAGTCATTATAGATGTGCCTATAATAGTCACGTGCGTGTGCTCACAATGTATGATGGTGTTCATCATGTTCTCGGAAACACATAAGGAAAGTATGTATGAGAAATAGAAAAGCTGATTTTATTGAATTTTGAAAAAAGAGGACAGAATACAACTGACTTTGACTCTGACTTTGATTTGGAAATGAGGATGTAGGGTATCCTAGACTCGAACTCAGACTTAGACTCGAATCAAATCCGGACTCGGACGCTCGGTTGGTTGTTTTTTTTTTGGTAAGGTCTTTGATTGGAGAGAAAGACGGGTGCCACGACTCGCCTAAACTCGGCTTTGCGCAAGTGCAAGAGAGGGAGTCAAACTAGACACGGCCCGAAGTGACGGGTCGACAAAGACTCTTGGACCGGGATACTCGAACGTTGATCTAGACGAGGTAACGACTGCGAATTGGACTCGAGCTGCATAAGGGTGAATCCGAAAATGGGGGCGACCGTGTTTGACCGTATCACGTGCTCGGACCAACCGTGGTGACCTAACCCTAGGTGACTCGAGTATTCGTAGCATAGGTACGACACGAAGAAGGCATCATAAGGACGCCGGTGCAGGATGAACGTAGGGTACCCCTTAAGGTGACCGTGGTTGACTGCTCGGGTGGAGGACAGCCCCCGAGTGAGACTAAAGACTTTGATAGGACTCAAATGGTGCGACATCTAAGTGACTCGAAAGTGGGGTACGTGAGCCAACACGTGTAAGACCTGATCCTTAGAGCAAACGCGGTTGATCGCCCCGCTAAAGGGTAGCCCCCGAGTGGGACTGAAGACCGACTCCTAGACGGGTGACTCGTGGATGGTGGACTCTCCCTGGGTTTTGGCAAAGTGGGCCTAGTCCCGTTCGAAGAAAGATCCGTGTGTGAAATCCCCAGACTTTGGACTCGATTGTGTAAATGGGCTTCCCTTTGTAGGAGTTTGTCCTACGTAGGTGGACCGTGCCTTGACAAATAAGGCGGACTTGGGATGGGGTAGAAAATCGTGATGTAAGATCGATGGAGTTTCGACGCTATAGATTCTAACAACTTATGACAAGACCCGACACTGCTAAATACGGGAAGTCCTAAGAAGAAGAAAGTTTTGAAAAGGGAATTTGGATTTGAAAACCGAGCAAGGTCGGATTGGAAGGCCCGATTTTTTTGAAAAATCGAAAAAAAGGTTACCGGGCCGAGATTTTGATTTTTTTTTGGAAAGTTTGGACAGCATACCGGCAAAAAATAGGCTATTTTGAGTCAAAATCATAAGTTCTAAATTTGATAGCTTTCCGGGTTTTGAAAAATAGATGGGTTTGAAAAGATGTGGGTTTTTGAAAATGACGGTTTTTGAAAGACGACTTGTAAATCAGGTAGCACGTAGTCATAGAAACAGTATAACGACGCCATGTATGCTCTAAGTCTATGTCTCGGTCGGTCGAAAGAGGGTCTATACCAACGACGATAGCTTTCTCGCAAATCAGGACGGTCTTCCTAAGCCGAGTTGGTCTTAGAACCTGCCGTAAAACCCATGCGAGTTCCGCCATCGAAGTCTTTAGTGCACCCATTTAGGAATGCACCGCGGTATAGTGGGACGTCGGTCACAAGTAACCGGCCCAGGAAAGAATTGGGTTATGCATGAACCATTGAACTAAAACGTGTACATTACTATTCGAACAATTTCTTTTCGAGTCTCACCCTGAGGATGCCGATGGTAAGTGACTCATCAGTTGATCCCCAGCGGAGTCGCCAAATTGTGGACATGACATAGGTCCACCCCGACGCGGCCACGCGCGGGTTTGGGGAGGCGAATGAATTTCCATATGAGATGGTCAAATTGAAATTTAAATCGAAGTAGGAGTCGCCACCGAACTTTGTGGGAGTTCGGGCCCGTTCGAACCCACTCTATGTCGTAGTGGGCCATATACAAAATATGGCTCATTTCCGATGTCAGAGTTTATCGGGTTCGTCCCTTAGCATTTGATACCGATACCGACATTATCGGATATCGTGTATTGAATGACTCTCGTTGCCAATGGATTCGGACATCCGGAAACCATGGTTCTGAGTAAGGGGTGAGGGTACGTGTTGGGAAGTTCACTGAGAACACCCAACCCCGCCCGCACTTAGCGGCCTTTACTAAGATATCATTCGTTTTTGGTGTACACGTGTTAGTTCGATAGTGGAATGATATGCAAACATTATTTTCCTTAAGCATGTGAGAAGAAAAATAAATGGGTTGCTAAGTAGTTTAATGCATCTTAAACTAATAACGTCAAAGTTATATTTAACATGTGAAGTTCATTTTAGTACAATAAAACAAACAACAAAAACGATAACAGATTACAATATACGAGCGGCATACCACCCGGAATTACAATGCAACCAACGATACAATACAACAATCGCGATAATAAAGGAGCAAACGAGTAAACGAGTTAGAAGATGTAAATATGATATGATGAAAAAATTGTATTTGGTTTTGGAAATCGATGATTTGGTTAAGTCGTGTAAAAATATGGTGCAATTTATACTCGACTTAAATATTGATACTTGTAATATTCGATGCTTGATTATAGAATCAATATCGAATATTTAGAGTGGATTTTGAAAAAGTGGCTGAAAGATTGTGTAAAGTTTATGAAAAATTGTGTAAAAATTGTGACTAAAAAAAATTGTGACGAATGTGACGAAAAATTGTGACAAAAAAAAAGCGTGAAAAAAAATCGTGACAAAAAAGCGTTACAAAAAATTGTGACAAAAAATCGTGACAAAAAAAATTGTGACAAAAAATTGTGAAAGGGAGAAAAACGGGATTTGAAACACCCTCAACCTACATGCTAAATTCGGTCTCAATTAGGAACTCGTAATAACGGCACTTGCGTAGAAGTAACGAGAATATAGGAGGAGTTAAGGTGTTGTATGGTTGTATTTGTCTGAGAATTTCTATGGAAAATCGGGACGGTATTTCGGTATAATTTTCCTAAGGTTTGCTAGAGATTCGGGTTGAAGGTTGTGTATGATTGAAGCCGGGAATTGTATGTTGGATGTCGTAATTGTTGGTGTAATTGATAGATAATTGATTGGTCATTGATGTCTTGAATGTGTGACGGGAGGGTCGTATTTATAGGATGACTAACTTGCAAAGGAAGAAAGAGTCACCAGTCGGGTTGAGGTAGGATTCCGTCTAAGGATAGGAATAAGTAATTCGAGTGGAACAAAAATTCCGTTGCTTGGTGAGGAAGTAATGTAACTCGGCTGAAATGGGGCTGCTTGGCCGAGTTATTTGATGCTCGGTCGAATACTTGATTCGGTTTTCGGATAGAATTCCTACTTGAGATCGAATTCTATCCTTAAACGGATTTGTTTAATATTTTTTGAAGCTGATTTTTTGTGGTGTTTGAGACCGAATCAGCCACGTGAGGTGTCACGGCTGACTCGTGTGTCTCGAGAATATTTTTGACCGGGTTTTGACTCGGTCGCTAAAAGACGGTTTTACCCCTGGTGTCGGAATCGACCCAAATTAGTCTCATTTGACTCGAAACGACCCACTGGGCCTGGATTTGAGGTCGGTTTTGTAAGATTTGTACTCCGTAATAAGCCCAAGCCAAATGTCCATGATTTCGAGCCCATATCCGAGTCCATCAAAGCATGTTTGCGTCCGATCATCATCGAGTGTTTGGCGGGAACTACTATAGACACCTGGCGGTCAAAATGTGGGTGTCTACACTTAGAAACTCGTGTTGTTAGGTTGAGCAGAAGTAAAATTCAATGTTTGGGGTGTGGATTATTTAGCGAAAATAGGAAGAGAATGCAATCGCTTTTGATGAGAATGTTATCTGAGGATCTAAATTTTTTAGTTATCTTAGGTCTATTCTCCAAAAGAATGGAGAATTAGACGACGATGAGGTCCATAGGATTAAAGCAGGATGATGGAAATGGAAGAGCGCAACAGGGTTAGTATGTGATCAAGACGTAACTCGTGGATTAATGAGAAATTTACCAGAAAACATTAGAGGCTTCGCACTGACACAAAATGTTGGGTGATAAAACATAGTCATGTGTAGAAGATGAATGTGGTAGAAATGAGCATGTTAAGATGGATCTGTCGCCATACAAGAAACGATCGACGTAAAAATGAGGTGATTAAAGAAATGGTACGAGTGGCCCCTATAAAGGATAAGTTGATGGAGAATTGGTTAAGATGGTTTGGACGTATGAGACGGAAGCCGATTAATGCACCGATACAGATATTTGAAGAACGGAGAGAGCATAGGTTGGTGAGGGGTTGACGAAGACCTAAAAAGACTTTGATAATGAATTGGAGAAACTGTTACATTAAGTAGACGATGTGAAGGGAGAGAATTCATGTGATTGATGATATTGAGGATTATTTTTTAGTACTCCGTATCTTTTAACTTTCTTAATTTTTATTTTTTAATCATTTTTATATTTTTGTAACTATAATTACTACCAGGTAGCGGAAGTGGAAGATTGTCATCACTGCTTAAAGGAGATGATTACTGAATTTTATGTAGAAGTGTCATCTTTTCATTGTTTCTCTATTAGATAGATTCCTAGTAACCTGAATTCACTTGCGCATAACCTCGCCACTTAGGCTATGCAGGGTAATTAAGGATGTATGTTTTCCGATGGCAAAAAAAAATAAAAATAAAAATTACTACAATTATTTTTACTTGCTAATTTTTTTTCTTTGATGTAGAACTTGCAACCCTTTTTAAAAAATTACTGATATTATAAACACTTTCAATTTTATTTTGAACTTGAAACTGTGTATTGTCGTTACTCCGCATCTTTTATTACTTTTGCCACTATTAATCTATTATGCTTTTTTATAAGATTGTTTTATTGGATGAATGAAGGTTTCCTCTAAATTGTGAGTGTTACATAAGAATACTAAGTTGTGTATGCTCTTATTAAAGATTTATAATCTCGCATTTAACAGCCAACATTCATTGAAAATTGGGATTATTCTGTTACATAAATTAATGAAATGAATATGGCCCTCGCCATACAAGTATGTATACATACAAATTCTCAAGGTTCTCCCGTCTGCCTAATTCAAAATACAACATTAATTAATTAACAAAGGCGTCCCGCTTTCCGCTGCAAATCGCAACCATGTCTGACCGAGACCTGCTTCAAGCTACCCATTTCGAGGAATCACGTTCTTGGGTTTTATTCATTCATTCTGTAGCATCACTTGTGACCCCGTGTTTTCATTCATAGTCAGCACAAAAGCCGGAGAGTCTGCCCTGGGCCCCACAAGTGAACGGTATATATAAAGTTTCTCGATGAGGGAGTCATTGGTCTGAGAACAATCCGAAATCCCCCTCTCGTCCATAACCTCGACATTCAATCCCGGCATCATGGTGCCAAGCAGTTTACACTCCCCGTAGCTCACTTGGCACGAAGACATCCAAAGGGATCGCATTGTCTCCAACTTGGCTGCATTACCCATAAGCGCCTTCCCTCCAAAAGGACAATCCCTAATCTCCAGCTTCCTAAGGTTGTTGCATCCTGATAGGATATAATGAAGACCTAAGTCGCTCTCTCCTGCAAACGCAAGAGACAGCATCTCAAGCTTCTTCGCATGCCTCCCAATGTACTCGAACACACGGTCTGTGAGCAGCCCCGACAGCGAAAGCCGCCTCAAATCCTTGCAGTGCTCCACAATTGCACCAAAACCCTCGTCTAGGGGCTGATGGGTCAGGTAGTCGGGGCACTGGGGCTCGATGATGCACAGCCGGAAGCGGGTTAGGTTGGGGCGATTCTTTGCAATGGTACATAGTGCTTCGTTTGAGAACTGGCGACAGAAGTATAGAATCGACTGAAGTTTAGGGCAACCCATGGCAACAGAGACTAGACCCTGTTCCGTCAAGCAAACATTCGGTTCCTGAACGTATGGCTCCGATGGGAACACCCGTAACTCTCGCAGATCCTTGCATGTTTGAGCAAGCACTTCAAGACCACTGTCTTCAATGTAATCAAGTACCTGTTGTTACGAGCATGGTTTATGTATACTGTACAAAACAAAGATAAACCAGAGAAACACTATTTACATGCCTTTGATTGTTCTAATTAATTAGCCTTAAAATAAGTTCGGAACTTCGGGTTAATGGTTAATGTCTAGTCACGTTTTTTCTATGCTGCAGGGGAAAAGTTAAACCTACCTTTGCTTATGTTTCACATTTTCTTAGTTAAATTCACAAAACCTGCCTGTGTAAAGGTTAAATGTATGACACAAGCCTAACCAGGGTTAGGTTAATTCATGACATAGACCTAACCTACTTTCACCTAATTCCAAACAGAGCATTGTGACTATTACCAACAAATCACTTTTGATTTTTGTTACTACTCCGTATAATTTAATTATGAGAAAATGAGATACATACCCAAAGCCGTTGGAGACTGGGACAGTGGTAAACTAGTTCGATCAAATCAGGGGAGTGAATGGTGGCGTAACTAAGGTTCAACGAGGTAAGCCCTGAGCAAACAGGATAAAGGGATGGAAGGTAATTTGGCACCACATCATAAAGACCCGAAAGGCCCTTGAGACCCTTACACCCGGCAAAGGCCTTCGTGAGCTTTGAATAGGCTTCAGTGCTGAGCTCGGTCAAAAATGAGCCAGTGCCAAAGTCAACTAATTGAGGTGCCTTCTCCAAAAGAATGGCCAGCTTCTCCAGCGGCACCGCACGGTTAAGCCTAAGTGATTTTAGGTTTGGACATCTGGCGACTAAACGCTCGAGAGAGCAAAATCTCAGCTCCGAGTTAAGGCAGGCAATGTTAAGAGACTCTAAGGACGTGTAAGTGTCCGGGAAATCGCTTATCCAGTTCCCACTCCGGTCGTCAACTTCACTCTCACATAAGTCAAGAGTCCTCAAGTTCCTGTTTGGAGAAGAAAACGACATGGGAATAAGCCAAGAGAGAAAAAGGACCTTATATTGTTATAAAATGAAATCGAGGGAGTATGTACGAATGAGCTGATGATAGGGATAAGGGAATCAGATTGTATTCGGAAAATCAACATCAGTAAATGCTAACACTTGATTTTCTTTTAAAAAACTTCATGACTTGTGAGGTTGTGCGAAAAAAAAAGGAGAGATTAACAATCCAGGAATCATAATAGAATCAGGAAGATGAATCAGCAGAAAAGAAGTAAGAAGATAAAAAAAAAGCAAACAATTACTTATTGTTCTTTTGAACAACTATATAAAGTAAAGTAACACAAATAATTATTTTTGTCAAGAAAAAGGCAGCATCTCAAAGGGGCCTGCATTGTCCAAAATGCAACCATCCAAAACTGAAAAAAATTAAAATAAACTTGATAAATAGTGGTCCTTAACACAGAAAAATAACCCAAAGCAAAGGCAATATCAGATAGTGACTTTCCATGCAGACCCAACTCAAAAACCCAAAACTTCGAATACAAATTCAAAAATAAAATCACATTTCCTATCGCATTAAAAAAATATTACAACCATTACATTACATTACAGATGTGTGGTTTCCGTGAACGATATAAAAGATTGCCTTTTCTAATTGAATTGTCATTAAAAAAGGGGAATCGGGTAAGGTGGTGACGGGTTCCATTTAGAAAAATAAGATGAAATTATATATTAGTATGAATTATGATAGATAGAATAGTAAGGAATCCTTATTCATAAACATAGCAATCAGCCAAGCCAATATAGAAAGCAACTAAACTTGCCCTGAGATATACTCAGTGGTCCAGCTGAAAAAAGTCCCAATCTTTCGTCATCCCATTTATTCAAGGATACCACAACAGACAATGATACCAGCGAATGATGGATGAGGCAGCCATCCCCTAATATTTGCCCCTTCGTCAATGCAAGTAGCAAGTATCATGAACTAACCAAAAATAAATAAAAATAACATGGACGGACATTCAATAGTGAATAAAAAATCTACGATTGATAAAACAATGGAGTATCAAATCTGGAAGCACGATATTGGGAGCAAATGGAATGATTTTGAAGTCGTTAAACTCCGTATGTTAGGACTTATTAGGAGGGGAGGGGAGAAAGCACCACATGAAGCAACTAGAATGTGCAATGCTACCATTAAACACGATAGACAATATCAAAATAGAAATAAATGATGAAATGTGGTTCCCGAAAAGAAAAAGAATCGGATGAACGAAAAGATGATCACGTTATTCAGCCGTAGATGATATCCAATTACGCAAGTAAATGAGTCCTTAAAACTCAATCACTGACCCCCACAATTAACTCCCTAACAATCCTTAAAATTATGATGAACTAATGTTGACGAAACAACAAACACTTGATTTAGAATGAAAAACAGTTCAATCAAATTTAGAAATCTCCCAAAAAAATAAAATAATACTGTACCACTTCTAGTGAATAAAAATTGTAATCAAAATCAGACTGAAAAAGGTAAAATTAGATAAGAGTGAGAATTTTGAGCAGCTTTAGATCCACTACTACTATTTAATCATCATGAGATTCATCATAACTCAACAATTAAAGCAGCAGTCAAACCCAAAATCAACTACTCCACTCCGTAGAACATATAATGATCGATCATCAACACCTACAGATCACATCTTTAATCAATCAATCACATTAAAACACCAACACCACCAAATTTCAACAGTCAAATCAATCATTAATTAACCTATCCTATTCTAAATCTGCAATCAAAATACGTACCACAATTTGCAATAATACTCCCTCCGTCTCGTTCCCTTTTATATTTTAATCAAAGACAAACAAATGAACCGAACAAGACGGAAGAGTAATAATTTTCAATAAATATAGATCGAATCTTTGTACTTTGAATTCAATAAACAATCAAAACCCCATTTATTTAATCTTCAACATTTAAAGATCCAAATCTGAAATTTGTAAAATAAAAATAAAAGGGAGGGACCTGGAATTAGCAGCAATGGAGGCCAAGCCATTAGTAGAGAATCCATCACAAGAGCACAAAACAAGAACCCTAAAATGGGTCAGGTTAGTGGCAATGAGCTCAAGGCCCTCATCAGTGACGACCATCCTCTTGAAGCGGAGCTCGTGGAGAGCGGGAAAGGCGGCGGAGAAGGCGGAAATCCAGGGGAAGGAGTGGGCCCCCCAGCCGTCAGGGACGAGGTTGAAGTCGGCGAAGTGGGGCTTCCCCTTGATGGTAAGGGAGCGGACATCCCTGAAGCGGCGGATCGCGGAGGCGGGGTCCACGGCGTAGCAGTTTCCGATGAAGACTCTGCGGCGGCACCACCGGTCCACCTCGTACCAGGTCCTGCAAACGAGTGAGACCGAGTTGAGGTCCGAGGGTGACTCGATGAAGGAAAGCACGTGCTCCAGGACTTCCTCGGGGAATGAGGTGTTGGGTGGATACGGCGTCGTTTTGATGGTTTTGGGGGGTTCTTCAGACATTTTTCTCTTAGGATCTGACTTCTCGGGGATGGGATCTTGGTGGACTGCTGGTGGTGGAGGTGGAGGTGGTGAAGTGAGAGAAGGAGGGGATAGATAAGAGAGGAAAGATGATTGGGTGATGGAAGTTGTATGTCTCTCTCTCTCTGTTGAGTTGAATTGAGTTGAGTGAGTGGGTCTATGTTTTTTCAATATTTATTTATTTATTTCTATTTTTTTTTACTACTTTCTCCAGTTTTAATTTATTTTTTCATTTGAATATAAATAAAAAAATAGGAGGAAGTATTTTATTTTGTTATTGAATTTTTTTTTGAGGGTTCGTCTTCATCTTTTGTTATTGCAACCTTGCAAGAGTGTTGTAAATTTTACGGTGGGATCTATACTAGTAGTGGTAATAAGGGTACAATAAACAAGGATACTAGGGAGTATAATTAATGTACAGTACAAATTACTCACTCTATTTTTTACGGTGGGTGATGGGGTGAACCCTCACCCCCATGGGCGGACCTAGGGGTGCGCACAGCACCCCACGTGCGCACCCTGCGATTTTCTTTTTTTTTGTTTGTACAAAATAGTGATACTAAAGCACTAATACTAATTACGCGCGATAAATGTACTAGTGTAAATGTGTGGCGCAGTGGTAGTGACTTAGACCTTTGGTAGTGTGGGTGCGGGTTTGATTCCATTGAGGCGCACTTTTTGTTGAATTTTTCCTCACCTAATTCCAAAACTCTATTTAATTTCTCATCGTCTAATTCTGAAATTTTATTGCCTACTTTTCAATTGCTTTTCATTTTTTTTAAACCATCAATAGCTCAAAGTTACATCTTAGTCCCTTCTCCTAAATTGTATCGCAACCATCGTGAAATTTCTGGATTCGACACTGTATTTTTCTATTTTCTTCTAACTTCATTAAAAAATACTTCACTCATGTAATAGAGAAGTGGGAAGAAAAAAAACAAAAAAATGGCGGTAGCACTCCGTACAATTTACACTTTTATGTGAAATAGAAACAATTCCACCAAGACTTTCCCACTTATTATTATAATCCTTCCCATTGAGTAAATGTGAGAAAAAATCAAAGTGGAGCAGAGAGTAGATCATTTTATCAAAAGGAACCATTTTGTGGGGGAAAAAATGACTATCTAATGTAAATACGGAGTATTAACCTTTTTGGTAGTAAAAAAATCATTTGAGAGGTAAAACGAAGAATTCCTTGTGTAGACACCCAAATTTGGCATGCTTGTGTCTATAGAAATTTCCCGCCAAATACCCGATGATGATAGAATGATAATATACTTCTAAACGCTCGAAACATGGCTCATAATTAATGGTATTTGGCTTAGACACATCACGGAGTCTAAATCTCACAAAACAAACCTTAACATCACTCCTTGAGCAATTTCTGATAAAACAAAGCTATCCTAAGCCAAAACCGTCACCGGGGGCAAAATCGTCTTTTACCGAGCCAGTCAAACCTGGTCAAATTCGAAACATTCAAAATACAAAAATATGTCCAAAAACATAATCATGTGCGAGAAGCCGAGAATCCTTCCCCAAATAACAAGGATATGCGATTAAACAAATCAAGCACTTCACAAGCTCTATAAATACCGTCCTACCTCGAGAATTACAAAGAATCGACAGTCCGAAACCTCACAAGCTTAAGTCCAAGCTTACACAATCCCCATTTCAATTCTCTTCAATCCACTTTACATCAACCTACATATCAAAGAGCTCTCGTGTCATAGGCAATAATGAGGTGAGTCATAACTCGAAGCAAGATCATGTATGTTGAGGCTGTAGAACTCCTTTTCTAACCTTGTCTCTACATTTCTAATCTCTTTGTATTTTAATTCTGGTTTACTAACACCTAACTTTACTAACCTTTAACTAGTTTTTTGACTCGTGCAATGCACGGGATGCTGCAGACATAATTTTTTTTAATACTGGATTTTGATTAGTTTATAAAGACGTTGTGTAAGCTTCTAGTATCAACCATAGATACAGGCGGCTACATTCAACTATATTAATACGGAGTATATGCTTTGCAGGATAATATACATTACATTTGTGCTAAAGTATCGAAAATAAACTTGACAATGAATAGGTAGAGATAAAATTAGGACGTAGGCTGATGCATTTGCAATATTCGGAGGAAGTGATTCTGAAATGTGGTCTACACCTTACCTAACACTCTCATTTTCACTGTCTAAGAATCTAAAGAGGCATGAAGATTGAACATGCTCATCAGCAATGGTGATGCCCGTTCTGTGAGCGCTAGATTCTAAGCATTAGTGTATTCATCGAGTCGGAGTAGCAATGACGTCTTTTTCTGCACATCCCCTGCTTCCAGACCAACTTAATTTTCTTCTCACCTAATCTATATCTATACTATACTAAAGGCGTATCAGGGTGATCGACAGGCATGAATACAGAATAAACCATTTTCGAGTTACACACCGACTGTGAAACTTGTTTCTTGACTCGTTATAGTCCGTATCATATAAATTAAACAATTCATCCGATCTTAAGCATGCTTTCGCAGTAAGCTTTGATTGACTCACTTGACTATGAGGAGTGATATAATCATATTTATCATCATCTTCTTCATGATCATAGGAGTGTTAACGAACGTGAGCCGTAATGCCATTTTGTAAACGAAGAAAAAGTCAATCTATCTATATATCTTTCTATACTATTATATATAAAAAAAATATTCTTTTTCTATAATTCTAAACTATAGCACCATTATGTAGCTAATTTAATGACAACTTATCACTTCTCCAATTCTAACTACACTTACCACGTGCATAATCTATTAAGCCATACATAAATTTCTTTTAAATACATATAAAAATTTCTTTTATATCTCTCACATTTTATAAGAAAAATATCTAATTTATAGAAATTGATGAAAGTTTTATAGCAAAAAAGTAATTGCAGTGTAAAACGTCTCGCGACTGTGAAAAAATAAACATAATAAAGGACAACGTTGTTGATGATGTGGCATGATAGTATTCATTTAAAATGAAGGATGATGTTAATGATGTGGCATGATAATATTCACTTAAAAGTGAATGTTGTAAAGGGATGTAAAAGACTTACATTTTTCTTATATATATAGATATAGTCATATAGATATAGATTTCCCCATACTAACATCTAACTCTACCTATTCTTCTTTATGTTTCATTGTCGCATTATTTACACTTAGACGAACTAAATAACTTCAACATCGACATATACAATAGATTTAGGGTGTTGTGACTCTAAAATACTAAATCTAATCATGTTGGGTGTTCGGGGTGATAGAATGAGGAGATCCGAACACAAGGGTATCGCACCCGCGTCGTCGGTCGCTCATTTATTTTGTTGTCTCGTAGACTTGATGTGAAAAGAGCGAGTCAATTCTAAAATGAACACCAAACACTCTTCTAAAATCAATCGAATGCATCTATCTCCCACAATACAATCTTCTCGATAAACTACGGTTTCAAAAACTTGCATGTCAATGATCGATTCTGTCAAAAGTCGGAATAAGCACCAATTCAGACACTTGGACCAAGGCACCTCAGTATTGAAGCGCGTGGTCTCAGGCGCCTTACTCCTACGGCGCCTGGTATCGAGCGTCGGTGCTGGTGTATGTTCGCGATCTCGGAATCAATTATTGTTAGCCTTCGACGCATGATTCAATTAATTCATATCATTTGATATCGATTCTCTAATCAAAAGTCGAATAAGGATTAACCGCATTATGTTTTATTCATTTACGACGAGTCAACTCTCGATCCTAAACTCATACAATCATCTCGAAACAACATTCAATCAAAATGCGCATCTCGGTGGTCTAGCCTAATCTAACTACTATTACCGCATATATATTATTCAAACTATTTTCAATACGACTAGAACGAATATCCGATGATGCTAAATGAAATAGACTTTATTAGTCGAATAACGATGTCAATAACGCAAAGGATCTAACATTCGTAATGACAAGTTAGGACGGGTCGACGAGACAATTTCTGAAAGCACTAGTCAAGCTAGCATTAACGCTTTGGTCCGTGCGACCCCGTACTAAAACGCCTATTATTGGGCGTCTATTTTCTAAAGCGCTTGGTACCAGGCGCCTCTGTTTTAAAACGCCTGGTTCCAGGCTTCTCTCTTCTGGTCAATGCGCAGAACAATATGTTGCTGATAAGAGTTTGTCCAATCTTCGATATACGTTTCTGTTTACGAGTGCGATTATAGTTTACGTTCACCTTTCTAAATTCAATATTGCAATTGTTCAAGTATTGTGAATCACGGCTTGTATTCCGCCCGTGTAACTTGTAATTTGCATTTCAAGTTCTTTGTTTCGTTATGTGGAAATGTATCGCTTTCAAATGAATCTCACATGCTAAATACAATTTCGACAATTCAAAAGATGCATTAAACGACGTAGTACAACTTACAATTTACATATCTAGATTCAAAACAACTGTTGTCATGCATAATCGTCTTAATAATGCGCTAACTCAAGCACCAATCGATATTTTAGTAGAGGCCGCTACGTGCGAGTGGGGTTGGGTGTCCTAGAAAGGGACTTCCCAGCACGTACCCTCACCCCTTACTAGAATTTTCGGTTTCAAGATGCCCGAAACCATTGGTCATGAGAGTCACTCGAAATTCAATATTTGATGTGCTTATTAAGGGACGAACCTCATGCCATAAACTCTAGTACTATAAGTGTAACACCCCGGCCCAAATTAGGACCGAAAATGTTAGTCGCGGTAACTCACCAGGCTCTGTACTGATCCCACAGACCAACATGAGTCCTTTCTAGCGCATTTTGTCCCTCATGCGCATTCCTGAAACCTTCCTAGGAGGTCATCCATCCTTAGACTACTCTCAGCCAAGCACGCTTAACTGCGGAGTTCTTTTGCATGGACAACCAGAAAAGAAAGTGCACTTTGTTGATACGAGTAGTACTTTCAATCCCTTTAAGCACTAGTCATTTAAGCTCATAAATAGGACATCTTCGATCAATATGGGGTGTTTCAATGAGGCAAACCATACTTTGTGCTTGGTATGGTCTAAGTACAAAGTGGGTTCGAACGGGTCTGAACTCCCACAAAGTTTGGTAGTGATTCCACTTCGATTTAATTTCAATTCAAGATCAATCTCACCACGAGAACATCCGCCTACCCGAACCCGCATCTGACCACGCCGGAGTGGACCTTTGCCATGTCCACAATTTGACGACTTTGCTGGGAATACCTGATGTACCACTTGTCATCGGGGTTTTTAGGGTGAGACTCGAAAAGAAATCTATCGATTGGTTACTAGAGTGCACGTTTTAGTTTGATGATTCATACATTACCTCAATATAACATCCCGCAAGCTCTACTTGATTTGATAGAGATTGACTTAATATAATTTCCCCACGTTTCCCCTAAAAAACTAATGTTGTCTTACCTGGTTCTATACGGGTACTTATTACTAATTTCTAAAATGTTAGGGCACTTGCTCACTCGGGCCCCTTCTTAGATCCGCCTTTAAGTTAGAAGAAATAGAGCGTATTTTTTCCGTTTCAGTCATTTGTTTACCTTTTATATTATTAAATCTCATATTATAGGTCCGAATAATTTATGATATTTTCGTTATGTCATACTTATATTAATTTACGATATTTTAATTATTGTTTTTTTTCGTACATGGTCTTAGGTATATCAATTTAGGTTGACTTATGATTCACGCAGAAGTTAAATGTGCTCGTAATTATTATTTCACAAAAAAAAGGACGTCGGTAACCTGCCGGTTGAACGCCGATGACGGTTGTCCTTTTTTCTTTTCAAAAATAATGATTACTTTAAAATAGTTAATTTTGTGTTTAATTAGCTAATTACGTATAATTAGTTAATTACGTGTTTTATTTGTTAAATAACTGTTTAATAACGTTAAATTAATTAATTACATGTTTATTAGTTAATTAAGTGAAATTAGTTGATTAAGTGTTTAATTAGTTAATTACGTTAAATTAGGTAATTATGTGTTTTATTAGTTAAATATAAGTTTATTATGGAGTAGGTGTTGAACAACAAAAATGAAAAGTAACTGATTTTATACTCCCACCGTCTCGTTCATTTGTTTACCCTTAATTAAAAAAATTCTCACAAATAATATAAAAGATAAACAAATGACCGAGATGGAAGAGTATGTAGGAATAATGAAGACAATTAACAAAACAAGCTAGACTTTAAAACTAATACAGTAGAAAATAAAAAATTGTATACATGCGAGGTAGTCATATTACTTCCTCTGTTTTATTCATTTATTTGTTTTTATATTCAATGTGAGGATTATTTTAATTAAAGACAAATAAATGAACGAGACGGAGGAACTACATTTATAGGGTATCCTAGGAAAGTTTGGAAGGGTGAGGTTTTCGTGAAACTTAAGGACTAATTACTGTAAGTACAAGTTATGGTAGAACTGCATGTAGGAGCAACAACTCGGGCAAGGTGTAAATTTTAAAAAAAGGTTTGTAACGTGAGTACGTGACGTTGTGGAGAAATAGTCTTGTGATGATTCCGTCATAAATTTATAACTGTTATAAAACGAGAGAGAAAGGAAAAGTAGAGAGAAAATAGAGCGAGAAATATGTGAGAGAGTTGTCTTATTCATGTCATTGAGAGAGATATATATAGTACATCAGTACTGATAAGGGAGTTTACATATGGGTCAAAAGCCCAATGGACATTCACCTAATATGATTTCATAACACTCCCCCTTGAATGTACATTAAGGAATAATATGTCTCATAAAAACCTCACTCGAAAAAAAAAACCCGTGGGAAAAAAACTAGTGTAAAATAGAGTACAGTATTCCTCAAACACGCATATGATGCTGCCTCATCAAAACCTTTCCATGGAAAACCCAGTGGGACAAAACCATAGATAAGGAAAAAGAGTACAACGCGTGCATATATATACTCCCCCTGATAGTTACATCACTCGGAAAACCATGTGATTATAAATCTCGCTATTGAAATAATCATCATACTTGATAAACTCCATTGATGTCTTCGATAATTAGAAATCTATCATTGATCTTCAAATAGTTATACGGATAATATGAAGATAGTCTTTGATTGTTGTGTCTTCATCCAAATATCACTTCAACATTTCAAAGTATTAGTCTGATTATCAATAATTTGCACGAATATAATATGTGACTAAATTTAACTATATGAATATGAAATGATGCAACGATGTGATAAGAAAACTAATATGAAATGATATACTTAGTTTCTATATATCAGCATGATGACTCGATATGCAAACTGTATTGAATACTTTTCAATATCATCAATAAATTTGATGAATTTCAGGATTATGAGCTCATTGATACCAATAAATATGTCAACGGTCGTACGGATTTGTAAAATCCTTATTCAATAGGCCACTTGATATTGCGCACAAATGTGTAGCCATTTCATATCGATGTAATTTCGTAGAATCGTCATTCTACTTATATATTACTGTACACGATAAATACGCGTAATTTGATATGATAAAACTTCTTTTGTTTTACCAACTTGTCACTCACTTCCTCCCCCTAAGGTGGTAAAAAAAATATTCAAGATAACTTGCAATCATTTACTTAACCACCTTAGAATGCGTTTATCATATCATATGCAAATAAGATTTCATTGATGAGTATTTCTGCAAGATTATGATATATTTCGGGGAGTATGTGATTCATAAAATAATTGACTTTTAATGGCTGATTCTAAATGCCAAATTTAAGAGATCAATTTATTCACATGATAATAATCAAATTGTGAATTCTAATAACACAAATTACTCGTATTTGATATGTGGTCTCCAAGCCACTTAAAACAATATCGATCAATTCCTAGAATTGAACTTAAAATATGTTTATTCAACCTCGAGTAATGTGCAATTGGATCTCCTAATATCATCATTCAAAGTCAATTTTAATTCACAATTCTTAAACCCATACTTTTAAGCACTTGTTGATCATATATGCTTAATCAGTTCATGTCAAATGTTGATATTTGTTCGCAATTAATTGCAATAATGCATATGCGAAGTTAGCTGATCTCAATATGTATAATAAGCAATTGCATGCCAAACTATTGAATGCTAAACTTACTCAATATGACACAAACTTTATATTCATCTCGCAAAATGGAACACTTCTAGTGTCTCATGTAAATTTGCAAGATCTGTCATATATTAATATCCTTTTGGGAAATATAACAATATATTCCGTATGAATATTTAAGTGTTATGGAGTAAGATATTTTAGACTTCCACAATGGGAGAATAATTATGAGTAAGATTACTCCATAAATAAATTAGTCTCACATTAAACTCATGGGAGACTTGACTGTACTTATACCAATCGAAGATCGTAAATTTACAGAAATCATCTCCCATTATACCGATAAAATACCGTCTCACATTAATGTGATAGGAGACTTGCTCACATTGTAATGACAAAAAAAATTTGATAGGAGATTGTCTTGCATTAAAATGATAGAAGACAATCTCACATTAAATCATCGCTAAATAACTTACAATGAAATGCAAGTTATGTGTGACAAATATAACTTAAAAAATAATGAACATAATTATGAAAATTTTAACATTCTAAATTGCTAATAGTAAGTATATCATGTCATTACGTATTTGTAATACCCTAAGGATGGTCATCACTATTTCATACAATATAATATGTAGCAAAATAGAAAGATTGTTATCGTAATTACGAAAATTTTAATACCATAACTACATAGCTATAATAAGGTAGAGAATATATTATTATAGAAATTAAATATTTATGATATCAAAATCTATGACTTTAGGAAATGTGTATTTTAGATAATCATCCAAATTAACATCTAAATTATATGGTTGAAATAAAATAAAATAAAGTTGCCAAATTTTTCGTTTAAAATATATTGACAAAAAGAGACAAATAAAAAATTAGAATTGTAGGAACTTAACTATTATGCTTTAAAGTATATCTCAATCGTTAAAACGACTACGTTAATATATATAATTCTTTATTATAAAAATGCAAAGATGGAGATGAATTGAAAATACTCCGTATATATAATGATCTCCTTATAGTCATAAGAAGATAATAAATCGTAAGAAGAATTGAGAGAAACATAAAACTATGTTCATATTAATCTTCTTGTTATAGAGATACAAGAATTGAGGAAAAAAATAACGATCTCCTTGCTTGAGAGATGCAAGGGTAATTAAAATAAGAATAAGATGATTTCATTGCTATAAAGATGCAAGAATCAAGAAAAAAAATAACGAACTTCTTGCTTTGATAGATGCAAGGATTGAAAAAAAATAACGAATTTCTTGCTTTGATAGATGCAAGGATTGAGAGAAAAATTAAAGAATTCCTTTCTTAAGAGATGGAAAGATTGAAAAAAAAAATAATGAACTCCTTGTTTAAAAGATACAAGAATTGAGAAAAAAAATGAACTCCCCTCAGTTGTTCTCTGCTCAGTAATGAGAGTCTCGTGCTGATAACGTGTTATAAAACGAGAGAGAAAGGAAAAGTAGAGAGAAAATAGAGCGAGAAATATGTGAGAGAGTTGTCTTATTCATGTCATTGAGAGGGATATATATAGTACATCAGTACTGATAAGGGAGTTTACATATGGGTCAAAAGCCCAATGGACATTCACTTAATATGATTTCATAACAATAACGGATTATTAGACAATATTAATATATTGTAGTTAATAGTAGTAATTAGTAGAGTCCCTTTACATTCCGTCATTAGTATATCATTTAGTATATATTATTCCCGAGACACATTCGATGTATCTCGTTGTAAGCCTTCGGTATAAATACCGAGCTAGTTGAATAATATAGACAACGCATTACGTTATCTTACATGGTATCAGGCTAAAATCGATCCCTCCAAAAACTTTTCCGCTTGCTACAACCTCATAATTTAGTCGCCGGCCGGAGATGGCTATTTTTATTTTCCATCTCCGGCAGGTAATCGTTGTCTTCCCTACTCTTACGCTATGAGCTTATATAGGATTGCAATACTCTACTATTATAGTACCGTATTTCGATAATAATGGTGTACTGCAACTATTAGTATTAAAAAAAAAATAAGAAAAATTGGTGTGCAACTTTTCCCTACCGTTCACCATCTCCTCAATTCACCCTCAGTCTTCTCCATATTACCCTCCGTACTTCCATCCTATTCTACACAAACAACGTCACACCCGGCCTAACTACCTTATATTATTAGAAATAAATAATAATAAAAATACCCTCAGTACCGATTGTTATTTCGTTATGTTGTCGCCGACGTGTTCTCAGTTGCTTCAATCCTCGTCAATACCGTACCGCTCTCACCCTTGTCGTTGTTTCGACAACCGCCGCCGCACTAAACCTCCACCCCGTCCCATCATCGCCTTCTCCGTGTCCGTCTCAGGTTCGCCCCAGCAACCACCCCTGCCCCACGGGCCGGGTGGTCTGACTCTGCCGGCAACAACCCGCATGGCCAACCAGCCGACACTGGATCGAAGAGCCCGGTCGGGTGTTTTATGTTTCGGTTTAGTCGTTTTTTTCCTTTTATTTTATACTGTTGAGCTTTGCTCCAATTTGTGGTGCTTTACGGGTTGTCACTCCCGTACACCATTTTTTTTTCTTTTCTTTTTAATTTATACTGTTGAGTTTTGCTCCAGTTTGTGGTGCCTTACGGGTTGCCACGCGCCCGTACACCGTTTCCTTTTATTTGTGTCATGACCTGCCGTTTCGGCCTCGTGCACCTTTAGATTTGTTAGCGTTTTTTATTTTATTTTCGGCATGCACGAAAGTTCGAGACATAGGTTCAAGGCACATAGTTGCGGTTCCGGCGTCGAAAGGTCGATTTGGTTCATCTTCAGCGGCACCTACAATTATCTGTTGGTCCAGTCAAAGCGTCCATAAACTACCGTTTTGACTGAGGGGGTGTATTAGACAATATTAATATATTGTAGTTAATAGTAGTAATTAGTAGATTTCCTTTACATTCCGTCATTAGTATATCATTTAGTATATATTATTCCCGAGACACATTCGATGTATCTTGTTGTAAGTATTAGAGATATCAATATAATATCTCTAGAATATATTATTGTATTGTGATATAATTTAGTTTAGTTAATTATATCTCTTAGAATATATTATTGGACTTTCCGTTCCGTCGTCCATCTTGCGGGAGCATATTAGAGATATCAATATAATATCTCTAGAATATATTATTGTATTGTGATATAATTTAGTTTAGTTAATTATATCTCTTAGAATCTTTAGTTTAGGTAATCTGTATCTCTTAGAATATCCTAGTGATATTATACTTGTACCCCATTGTAATCCTATAAATAGTACCCTTGTACGTCAATATTATATCACAATACAATAATATATTCTAGAGATATTATATTGATATCTCTAATAGTAAGCCTTCGGTATAAATACCGAGCTAGTTGAATAATATAGACAACGCATTACGTTATCTTACACGGATTAGATAATACAGAGTAGTGTTAAATAAAGATAAGAAATTTATTGCTCTCTTAATTTATCTTGTCCAACCCTATATTATTAGTTGACGTTTCACTAATTTACGATGGATTGTGAGGGATATATTATCGTTGAGAGGGCGGGTAACTTGGTAGAACAAATATGATGGTGTGTTAGATTTGTGGGGTGGGTCTATCAATTAATGCTATAGCTCCTTTCAGTAATCAGTATAGGAAAGGTATGATTTTGTGAGTAATTGCATGGGATTGTAGACTTCTTGTAGTTGTAGATCAGAGGAGAGGAGGAGGGGTCGAGTAATGATTAGGGTTATGATGCTCTCATACTCTCATGAGTCTCATGGGTCATCACTGACTTGTGCATCTCACTATCACAAATCTATACGTAAACAGGTCGTATCTCTTAGTAGTACTGATATATCCGTCTTAGTATTAAAATGATTCAAGTAAATCTTATTTGGTTAGATAGGACGATTACTATTATTTTGCCAAGCTTCTAAGAGTGGTTGTTTTTTGTTTTTCCTCTTATTTAATTTAATCATTTTATAAATTTATGACGGTTATCCTCGTTACAAACAAAAATTTGTAACATATAAATGAGCTCCATTTGCTAAATACTCTATCTTTGTTAATCCCTCTTCTATAGTTCTATGGAATATTTCAATTGAAACTTTGAAATATAAACTTCACTGAGTTGGGGAACCTTACTTATATCTCTTCGGTGTCACTGGATTGTAAAATTTTTAAAAATTATGTGAGGGAAATTTTAAAATTTATTTCATACGTTATTTAATACTCCGTACTAGATTCTGAGTATTTTTTCCTCGTTACTTTGTAACACTATCTTCTTTTTTTATTTAAGTCAATAAATTACTTCGTAAAAGTTTAGCACAAAGTTCCAACAGTAGTGAAAATGTAAGTTTAGCCACTTTTTTTTTTTTTTTTTTTGCAAAAATGACAACTTATGGATATCCATCCATTGAGAGAATAAACAAAAGTAATGAGGTCTTACAAAAGAGACAACCAAAATTAACCACTGAGTTACTCTAAAACTCTAAAACAAAATGAGACTCATGATTACAGTGCAAAAATCGAATACTTAGGGAGTATATGATTTTTAATCCTAGTTCCAAGTTCTAGTTGTTTTCTTTCTAGACCGACAAAAAATTTCCTATTTCGTTCCTCCCATAAAGCATGTGTCGCTGCTACAATGCAAATGATCTCCATTGCTTAATCCAGTTTTGCTTCCCTGTAGTACATCTTAATCTTTTTGGTTTCTGTATGATCCTCTGCCAATCCGTTTAGATTGGACATCATTTGGTGCTCTTTGCCGTCTAGGCGTCTACTCAATTGCTCCACTCTTTCCGGGTTTCAACTTTGAGGATGAGAGTGATGAACCTTCTATTCAGTTTTTAGGATGAAATCGAAATTCAGAATCCCATAGACAAAGTATTCTTCCTTAGGAAGAACGATATTTTTATCTTTTTCTGATAAATATTTGATCCATTATAATAATATGATAGATACTCCATCACAAACAAAAAAATTGTGAAATAAGTTGGGTGAAGGGAGTTCTTGTTATCGGTGGATGCTTGCATTTAGAGGTATTCATTTGTCCCTACCTGGACTAGACCTAATGATTCATGAAACTAGACCGGTTAGGAGGGGACATGGACCGAACCAAGATCCATCCGTTCAGATTTTTACCATGTTTGGACGGAACAAACCTACTCCAAATGATATTTTTTTTGAGTTTAAATAAGATCGAAAGACCGAGCATATTCTATTATATAATGTACTCCGTAAAGTTATAACGGCCACCTCCAAGACCAAGCGACCAAAGATCCAAAGCCAGAACAAAACTTACAAATGACACAGCAGCATATGCGAGTATGGAAACGGCGAAACGAACGCCCATGATTATAAGATCCATAACCTGTTGCTCGTACTAGACAACTCGTGTGCAAGGCAGCGTCAGACATTCATCTACTTTTGTATATAAACAATTAAGTAGTACACATTTATCAACCATTTTAATTGCAACCAAAATGATTTTTTAAGAAAGCTTATTCCAATAATGTTAACGATAGATTTCTCACAAATTAGAAATAATATTTTTATTTAATATTATGTGTAGAACAATCTCTCAAGGAGACCTACCCATAAAATACAGCACCAATATGAAATTGATTAATAAAAGAAAAGGATGCGTTTGCCTTGACAAATGAGAAGGAAGGCAGTCATCCGCAAATATTGGGTTTCTGTTTTTGTTAATCACAAAAAGCCAATCCTTATTTTTAGATCACACTTAGCTAAATCCAAAACTAATTAAGGCAAGTCAATATCATACAACTATACCCATACCCATCACATTTAGTCACAAGAAGGTTTAATACAAACAATGCGGAGTGCTCTCTCATTTCCATCAAGAGATCAACGATTCGATTCTTAACTGTGATTAAGTGCGTTCTGTAGGGTTACAACCCTTAAACCCAAGGACCTGTTACGAGTATTAACCGAAAAGACAAAAGAAGAGGGATAACAATTATACCTTATTTGCAGCGGAACAGCGTATTAATAAGAAGTATAATAAACCCAGAAATATATATAATCTCCACGGATAGAATAAATAATCTTCACGGACAAGAATAAATAATCTCCACGGACAGAATAAATAATCTCCACGGACAGAATAGAGCACCCCAAACGTGATGCCTCCTTTGGTATCCACACGGGTACGGAACTGCGATGTATATGCTAGTATAAGGGTTTTGTGAGACGGTCTCACAAAATTCTCTCTCTAATAATATATGAATCAATACTCACACTTGTATATTTGGTTCATCATATGAAACTCCTTATATAAGAGATCGATAGGTTACCTACTCAACCTAGAAGTTATTCCACAACTCCAATTGGTATAATTAGATTATCACAATAACTCTAGTTACCATAACTAGATTATTACTATAACTCTAATTACCATAACCCGACAGCACAGCTGAGTCGTATTACTACTGACCCGATATATTAATATACCGATATATTAATAATATCCCGTACACATTGTGTGTGACCCAATGGGCCCACTTAAGACTACCAGACATATAATAACTCATTTATATGTCAATCCGACATCGACCTCTAGCAAGGCATATCGGATACATAGACTTAAGCGGGTTAATCCGTAGGACAGTGGACATAACTCCTTCACGTTCTTCCTCAGACAAAAAAAAAACAATTCATCCATTCGAGAATTGTGATATATATCTATTTGTAAGTTGCACATTGTTGATGCAATAATAACTTAATAAGTTAAAGTCAGGGGCGAATGCAGGATTTACGTAAATTTTTTATACATACATATATATACATATACATATATATATATATATATATATATATATAGAGAGAGAGAGAGTAAGGCTCTTATGAGTCCTTTACTCTATATGAGTCCATGAGTCCTCAGGATGGATGGACAAGATTCATTGCATTAAAAAAAAAAAATTCTTCATCACGTTCATCCTTTTATTCAATCAATATTGTGCACGAAAACGCGTTACAATGGATTCAATGACAGCATCATCTTCTTCAACAATTGATAAGCAATCGATAGAGTATAACAATGGTGAGTTTCAATAATAATTTGACGTCAATTTTCTTTGTTGCTATTACTTTCATTGTTGCGCTATTTTTTAACGTCGATTTGGATGTTGATATTGCTTTCGTTGCTATTTCATTGTTGGGTTATTTTTTACTTTCATTGTTGCGTTATTTCATTGTTGCTATGGTGAGATTTACTTTCATTGTTGCGTTATTTTCTGACGTCGATTTGGATGTTAAGGTAGAAACGTCATTGAAGTAACATACCGTCTGAGTTACAGTAACACTTATTTGCAATTATAGTAACACTTTAAACGTTTAGGAAAAGGATTTAGATGATGATGTTAAAGTAACATACTGTACTAGTTAGAGTAACACAACTTATTAATTGAAGTAACTCAATAGTTGCATGAGTGTAAAGTTGATTAATTTTGTATTAAGGCAGAAACATCATTGAAGTAACATACCGTCTGAGTTACAGTAACACTTAATTGCAATCACAGTAACACACTTAACGTTTAGAAAAAGGGTTTTGATGATGATGTTAAAGTAACATTCTGTACTAATAAGAGTGACAGAACTTGTTAATTGCAGTAACCCATTGGTTTCATTGGTGTAACGTTGTTTAATTGGGTGCAAGTGGCATTGGCAAAGAAGCAAACGCACAGGCCAACAGTGCAAAAGGTGAGATTTTATTCATTTTATTAATCGTGGGTTAATAACAGTGGTTCATCGCTCTCGTTTTAACTCAAATTCCAGATTTAACGTATGCTTCATTGATACTACCGTTTTGTTTTGAATTAACGCAGAAACGTCGTTGAAGTAACACACCTTCTGAGTTTTAGTAACACTTAATTGCAATTACAGTAACACACCGGTCGTTTTAGAAAAAAGGTTTTGATAATGATGTTAAAGTAACGTACTGGGTTAGTTAGAGTAACGCAACTTATGAATTAAAATAACACATATGTCTCAATTGTGTAACGTTGTTTAATATTGTGCAGGTAGCGCTTGCCAAGAACCGAATGCACAAGAATGGTGCAGAGATGTGGGTGAGGCTTTCACTCCGTACATGAAGCAAGCATTCGGAACAATTGAAGAGGCAGTGAAATTTTACAAAATCTACGCACTGGCTTGCGGATTTGAAGTAAGAAGGTATACAACAAAGCGATGGCACGGTGGTGAGATAAAGTCAAAGCTCCTATTCTGCAACAGACAGGGTTTCACGAAATCCCTTAAAGCTGTTAACAATACACCTGCGGCTGTGAAAGTTGTTAACGATGCAGCTGGGGGAGGAGTTGTTACAGCTGTTAACAATACACTTGAGGCTGTGAAAGCTGTTAACAATGCAGCCGCGCCTAAAAAGAAGACGAAATTGATAGGTTCCACATCGGCCACAAGCAAAAGACAGAGAATTCCAAAAGCTGTCGAGGAACCTGACAAAGTACCACAAGCAACTGATCTTGAACAATTCGCGGGTATGGAGTAACACAATTTCTTTTATAGAATAACATTTGAGTAAGATAGGTGTAACACCGTTTTTTTGCTAGAGTAACACAGCTGGATTAGTCCAGTGTGTAACAACCCGGATTTTCCAGACTTTATAAATAAGTCTATAATAGGAAACAGCGGAAGATATAATACATATCCGAGTCATTACTATTCTCAACTAATTAGATTACTACATAACAATTATGAAAGTACTTAAATATTACATTTATTTGTAACCATTTATGAAGAAATAGAAATATATTTGAGTCCCATCTTGAGCTATCTCCAACCTTGTCCGTCTGAGGAGTGGTCAGTCTCCCTTAATCTGACGATTAAAATATTTTTAAAAGAATTTCATAGAAAAACAAATCGTCAGGTGGGTAAATTATCAAAATTTAATATGAATAAAATATTAAATCAAACATAGATAAAATAACAGTACATAAATGCACAACCGATAACACATAACTTTTAGAAATCGTAAGAAATGTTTTAAGTGCCGTATTATTTTAGAAAAGTTTTATCACGATACACCGGCCAATTATTGTACAAGTTCCAAATAAGTTTCATATTTGATACTTGTATAATAATAATATACCGCCAATCACACCGATACCAGGGGGCTTACATTATTACCCCTGTTTACCGTGGTGACATAAACACGTTTAAAACAAAATTCGTCCTCTCATCTCCAGGGTCGAATGCCGGTACGTGGGGTTGTTACCCGCACCATGGACTACTCACCACCCGGCTGGTTATCCCCGCAGCCACGCTCCAATCGTCGACTCACGGAAACCCGGGTGCGATCCACCTAACACGTACGGGACTGATCAGGTCCCCACCTAAAGTATGGCCACACTCCCGCCTACTCTCGAGTCAATGTCAGCACAGCCAAAGACCCTTCGTACGCTACGGACGGTTTTATACGGTTAAGCTAAGCGCTATTCTTCCAAGTTATCTCGTACACAATAGAGACAACCTGCTTTCCCGCTCAAAGAGATTTCGAATTAAGTCCTAAAAATGCCCAATAAAATATACAATCTTTTGAAATATATTTTGAAAACATTATGTGTTATCCAACTCGAATTCCATAAATTTTCTTTTTCTTGAAATTAGATACGGAGTAAAAATAGCCAAATAGCACGTAGTCAAATAAAGGTCTCCTTACGGGGTTGTCCCTATTTGTAGGCCGGGTTTTGGCTAACGAACTTGGTTAATAAATTAAATGATTATTATGATCATTTAACGGAGTTTAGCCAAGTTTTTAATCAATTCACTAAGGGATGGTTTTCAGTCCCCCAAGTAGTCAATTGATTAGAAATCGTCCTTAATTCTTTTAACTATATAACTTATAATTCCAAAATGTATAATTATATTACACCTTTTGACTCCAAAATATTGTAACTGAAATATAAGAAGTGACTATTTATGAAAGTTGTCTTTAAAAACCTATGTTAACAAAAGTACGTGATAAATTAAGGGAAAAGATTCCAAGATTGACCATAAATCCTCAAAGAATTGATAAAAACTTTTATCTGTATGTAAAACGACAATTATTTGATAAATATGTCCCGACTTTTGAAAAGCTGATAAAGTTAAACATACTTGACGGTTTTGACGAAGTCTTTAAAAAGTCAAATATTTAATTTTGTTTAATTTTAAACTTGGTAAAAACTCAAATCATGTCTCAAAATGTTATTTCCTTTTAAATAGCTAAAATACGATAAAGCACTGAATTATAAGAAATATGTGGATCTAGCAATAACGTGAGTTAGACCTAACCGATTGCCAGTGTCCTAAAATTCTAACCTACTCACTGAAAAATAAGCTAGGTCTTTTAATATTACATTATTTGGGGTACGTTGGTCAGGTGTCGCAATCGACAATACAAATTTCATTACTTATAGAGTCGAATAAAAATAATAGACGGAATTGAAATAAGTTAAGTTCATAAGTAGTACATAATTTATAATAATGTCAATTAAAGTATAGAATCAATTAGTATTTTTTAGAGGCGATAATATTAAAAATAGACTTATGAGTCATTTTTAAGGAATTTTGTAAGATACCAAAATCCGTTTCAGAATAGGTCCATAATCTAACGCTTATCAATAAAACCCAAACTTTAAAATGTTCACTTAGTATATGGCTTAGGAAAATTAGAATGACACACCAAAAAGTTTGACCAAAACAAGACATTTATGAGTTATGACCTTATTTTTTCTTTATTTCAATCATAAAATTTTTGTATAAAAAGAATTATTAGTTTATTTTTTTTTTAAACATATCCATTTAGAAAATTTTGCAAAACTTGACCCCTTTTTCTTTACCCATCTTTACCGATTTCCCCTTTCATCAATAAAATTCCCAAAACTTAAATTCATGATTCTATTCAAATATGAACCCAATAATAATACTTTGAAATTAAATTTACGACGACATAGGAACAAAGTAATCGCACATGCAAGCACAATTTCAATCTAAATAATAAATATACAAACAAGATGTATACACATAGCTTTAAATAATCAAACAAATTTCTGAAAAATTGTTTTGGTTAGAAATAGATATGATTTTTTTTAATTTTAATTTAAAAAGGGGAAGACGATTTACCCACCCTAATTAAAGGGTTTAAGTTTAGAAGACAGTTGTACTCTTGTGCGGTTTTGGTTGAGTCGAGATGCTCGATCCGTCCCGTCATCTTTGGTCTCTTCTGGCCGGCGGAATTCCCATCAATAACCAAATAAGAATTTTTAATTATATTACTTAATTTTTTTTTTAAGAAAATAATTTGAAGTATAAATTTGTTTTAAGTTTAGATTTAGTTGGAAGTTGACATGCATGTTAATAGTACTAGAGAAGAGAACAAGAGTTAAAACTTAAGAATATGGTTTCTTTTGTACACAATTTAGATTAATGGGGATACCTTAATAAAATGATAGAAGTAGGTAGGAATGGAAGAGAACTCAGTTGCTTGATTATCAATGTTAATTGGGGATTTGTCTTCTCTTTTTGGTTTGGTTTTCGAAAAGAATGGGGAAATGGAGTGTAGTTGGCTCCTCATCAGTAAGATGTGTGAGAATGGTGGGAGTTAGGTATTTGAGAAGATAAAAAGTGGAACTAGGCATAAGGTTAAGTAGGGGAGTACGTGTATTGATGCAAGGATGACACAAAGGATTCTAAATTTGACTCGTATTGGCCCGATTTCCTTTTAGTAAGATTCGGTTTTATACCGTAAATATTTTGAATTTGCAAATATTGAAATCGAAAATCTTTTTAATTTAAATTGAACTTTGAATTAAATAAATTCGATAACATGTAGTGTGACTGGATAGATAAAATTTTAGCTAGTTAGGTCCCGTCACGAGTTATACTAATCATATACGTAATAAGGGATAGTATTAGTATATAGCCAATACGTATTACGAGGACGAAGTATTCTACATAGTATGTAGTATAATATGTAGAAAATGGTTGTCGTCGGACGTGGTTTAGGTTAATAAGAAAATATGTGTAGTCGAAAATATCATAACATATAAACTATCACTAATTGATAACGTAATATTAATATTTGTATGCGGAATTTGTCCCTGACTTCTTCTGGGAACTTATTGTACTCACTCTCATCTTCAAAATGTATATTGGAGCGTGCAAGTATGAGAATAAATGAAAGAGTTATAATCGACTTAGGTTGTCTTTAAGCTGAGCTGAAAAATTTAATATAATTAATAGTAAAACAATAAAAATTATAATAATATGTTGAAAACTTTGAAGGAAAGGATAAAATGAGAAAATTCGTAAAGATTAAATATGAATTCTCTATCCATCTCACGAAAGAGGGTCTGGTAGTTTTTAAAATACGACAAGGTATAGCGTAAAATAGGAAAAAAATTATAAAAGTTTGTTAAAAATACGGGGTGTTACAAGTGTGTGCATAATCTAATTACTTTTGCTAGAGTAACACCACTGAACCTATAGAGTAACAGTACTTAAGAATAAGAGTAACACAACTGGTGTATTAATGTTAAATTGTCACAACACTTGATTCTTATTTTCAGCTGAATATCGGCGCAACACGGACGTACAACATGTGCAAGGAGCAGGTGGAAGGGTTCGCAAACGTGGGTGCGAGCTTGGTTGACTTCAAAAACTGGGGAAGAGATATAAAGTGCTTCCTACATGAGAGGGACGGTCAGCTATTCATCAATCGTTTCAAAGACATGGCTAAGAATAGAAGGGGTTTCTATTTCGACTACGACCTGGATGAAGATGGGAGTGTGAGCAAGGTTTTCTGGGCTGACGGTGAGGCACGGCGAAACTACCAGTTATTCGGAGATGCAGTTTTGTTCGACCCGACATACGGGACGAACAAATATAAGATGATATTCACGCCGTTCACCGGCATTGACCATCACAAACGATCGGTAACTTTTGCTGGGGCTCTGATAGCGCACGAGGATTATGAGTCGTTCGTCTGGGTGTTTGAGAGATTTCTGACATCAATGGGAGGTAAGGAGCCGATGTACATTATTACCGACCAAGATCCGGGTATTATACCAGCCGTGAGGGAGATGTTTAAGACGGCGCTACACCGTTTCTGTATGTGGCATATCTTGAACAAGGTTCCTACAAAATACGGTGCATCGCAGAGTGACTACCAGGATTTTTTGAAGAGATTGAATGCTATAGTATGGGATGTGGATATTGATGGAGATGAGTTCAACGCGGAGTGGCGTGACATAATGAAGGAGTACCATGGGAGTGATGTCGAGTGGTTTTCAACTACATTCTCCATTAGGGAGCAGTGGGTGATGGCACATTGCAGGGATTTAAAGATGGGCGGCTTAATGCGAACAACGCAAAGGTCGGAGAGTGAGAACAGTTTCTTCAAAAGATTCGAACAAAAATCGGGGACGTTGGTCGAATTCTGGATGCGATTCGAGAGCGCCATGGACCAGCAACGGTATACACAAAAAAAACTCGACAACGACAATGTTCAAGCCTCTCCAAAAACAGCAACCCACCTGCCAATTGAACATCACGCTGCTAAAATTTACACCCACGCCGCATTTGAAGAATTCCAGGAGGAGGTGAAATTTTCTGTGGGCACTTGCAGCGTGAGGGGCTTCCTTGTGAAGGACGGGATAGAGGAGACACTGGTGAGGGATGCTACACGAGATAAAGAGTTTACGGTCCAGTATATATCAGGTACTGCTTAAACTCACTCATGCGCTGGCATTTGGTTCATGTGATAGCAGAGTTGTTATAAAAGTAACACCAGTAAGTCCTTACAGTAACATATATATTGAGTTACAGTAACGGATGATAGCATTTGGACATCTGCGTTGTGAATGCTTAAAGTAACACTGAACATGCATTAAAGTAACACCTCACATTCTTAAAAGTAACTCATTCTGCCCTCCATTACATTTTGCACGCCATTACCTCCATTATAATTGTTGTCTCTGCTTATTGAAAAGATGGATAAAATATTGTTATTGACGCATTGTTTTGCGGGTGCAATGTCACATTAATATGTCGTCATCTTTCCAGGTACGTGTGAATCAAGCTGCACATGTCAGCTGTTTAATTTACGAGGGATACTGTGTCGACACGTAATCTGGATATATTCATCAAAAGGGCTGACCACTATACCCGAAAACATGGTAACCAAAAGGTGGACAAAGGAGGCTGTTCGCACTGCTCGAATCAGTGATGAAGGATTAGACGGCGAAGACATTGACATCATCGACGGAAAACAGATAGAGATGTCGAAATTGTGGTCGGAAATCCATGAGACCATGGGACTTCTAAAGGCAGGAGACAAGGCAGATGTGGAAAGCTTGTGCGGATTAATTCGGAAGTTCAGGTTGGAGAGGCAGCCAGTTTCTGGTGGGGGAAATGTTGGGAAGACACAGGAAATTGAAAATATGCTCGGGTGTACGACCTCTGACAATATCACGATACTCCCCCCCAAAGATTTCTAAGACAAAGGGCAGCGGAAAGCGAATGTTATCAAGCAAGGAAAAGAAGGTCGCACTTTCAAGAAAGCCGAAATGCATGTGCAATAACTGCAAACAGATGGCGAACCATGACAAACGAAACTGTCCAAATCCGTATGCAGCACGACCCCCTAAACAGCCTACTAAACCACACAATGATGAGGATGACGAGGACGAAGTAGATGAAGACATCGAAGGAGAGGAAACTGAAGAAGACACCGAGGAGGACGAAGAGGAGGAACAAGTGTTTTGAGAATACTCAATTTTTTTGTCATTCTAAGAATTTTTTCTTTTTTCCTGGTCTACACGAAAAACTAATGCCGTACGGATTTTTTGACACATAGTGTTGTGCTACATTGCAATTAACACTACATTTTATTTAATACATGTTGTTTTTTGGAAAAGTAACTGATCACATGACTGTAATATCATTATAATAACACGATTGATCTCTTAGAGTAACACAATTTTTTCATTAGAGTAACATTTACAGTAGAGTAATACCAGCAGAGTTTAACTAAAGTAATCCCCATAGTAATACAAGCAGAGTTTAACAGCTTCTTTCCATTGCTGATAGTCAACATACCAATGCAATCAGACAAGTATCTAAACAATACAAAAGTACCAACATTTGTACCTTAAAAAACAATTTATAAGGCTTCTGGAATTGACTGTAATATCATCATAATAACACCATTGATCTCCTAGAGTAACATAATTTGTTCATTAGAGTAACATTTACAGCAGAGTAATACCAGCAGAGTTTAACTAAAGTAATCCCCATAGTAATACAAGCAGAGTTTAACAGCTTCTTTCCATTGCTTATAGTCAAAATACCAATGCAATTAGACAAGTATCTAAACAATACAAAACCATTAATTCGTAGTTAGAAAAAGAGGTGGCATGATTCAGTAAAAAAATATTTTTTTCGGCCCTTTGTTGTCTTGCTCTTGACCTTGACACCGTCAATGATCTTTTGTCTCGCGTCCGTATACTTGTCCACATTTTCCAACAATCGCGACCGCACCTTGTTCCTGTCTGCCAATAGAAGTGTGGCTGCAAGTTGGACCACCAAATATCGTTTGTTGACCTTCCTCTCGAGGTCTATGTGGTGGAATGTACAGCCCTCGTACATCAACATGTGCATCATAAGAAAGATTCCCGACTCGTCCCAAGTTGCGTCTGCTTTTTGCCACTTAAACTTGACCTCTCTAAACTCGTAAGTAACGATATCAGATGCATCAGGGACTTTGAGCTTGTCGAGATAATCGCTAATTGTTGAGACCTCTGAGCATCACAGCGACGTTATTAGGAGAAAAACTGATGGCGGTGTGCAATAACAACTACTAGCATACATATACTGATCGGAAGAAGAGCACTAACCATTAACTTTGCGGCCTTGTATAATTTTGTTTCTTGGAAGTTCGTGTAACGTTGGCGGTCAAGGAGATCTATTGTCCTATCCTTACGGTTAATGCACACGCATGAGTAGTACTCATTGATGTTGATCGAAACAAAGGTAAGATCAGCTTCCAAGTTAAGAGAACGACCACACTTCCTTCTAAAAAGATCGAGATGAGACATCAAGATGTCCACCGCCTGCGTGGATGGGCCGTCTTCATAATCATCAATCATCCCATAAAGGCAGTCCTACAAACATATTCAATGTGTCTCAGACTATGTCCAACTGTATAGAAGTCTTCCAATCAGAGCATATTGAAGTAATACATTCACTACGTATCAGACAACTAGAATAAATATACAAAATAGGATACAGATTAAAGTAACACGTTTTTTGTATTACAGTAACACCAACAATGCTTTAAAGTAACACAATATTTAAGTAACAACAAAGAATTAATGTACCACAAAGAAAGTACTAGAGTAACAAAAAGTGCGAATTAGAGTAACACATATAACCAATTGAACGTACCAAATGTGTATTAAAAAGTAACACGTCTTATGCATTACAGTAACGCACTTCCATCATTAAAATAACACCATACATGTGTTGATACATTATGAACTTGGCTCTCAAGCAAAACTTTATGTGAGGAACATGTGTTCTCCTAGAACAATGGTGATAATTATATATGCAAGCTGATGCAACAGTAATGCGTACCTTCTGTCGTATGCCAAAGTATGCCGTCGTGGGTGTCTCGACCAAATTAGTGACGGGAGATGAAAGCCTGTTCAACAACATCGACCAACATTCGACGATGCACGACGCCATTTTCTTACCCGGTAACATTGAACGTATGTCACTCCGCTCAATTGAATGCAGGAATGAATAGTTTGCAACTTCCTCGCTGAACGAAAAAAAAAAGACCCAATCAAAAAATCTGTTTTAATATTCACCGATTATTGATGTTACAGTAACTGCATACCAATTATCTAGTGTTGCAAGCTCCACAAGGCAGTAGTCCACGACGTTTTTGCGACGGATGGCGATATGGCTTAACAACATCTTGTTGTTCGCTAGAAATGGTGACAACATAGGGGAGTCTGCATCTTCATCGCCGCAGTCAATTGAGCATCCAAGTACGTAACCCTCACCACGGTTTCGGCTCTTCAGGACAGATCTAGTCCGCGTTGACAACTCAGATTCAGGCATCGTTTCTGCGACCGGGGTTGTAGGGTCAGGAGTCGACAGTCGGCTCTTCTTCGGCGGTCGTTCCTCACAATCTGCCTCGCCTGTTCTCTTGACGGTTTCCCCGGTAGACCCCGCAACACCAAATATTGTTCTCTCGATGGCGATGTTCGCTTTATCGTTTAAGAACTCCCTCACCCTCGCTATAACCTCGTCTCTGTTCTTATTGATATCGCACAGGACCAGGGTTGCTGCAATCTCCGCTCTGAACAGGTTGTTCCCCTCCATTGTGCCTAGGCAACAGTCGAACACTTTGCCCCGGTACAACATCATGTGTATCATGAGATACACACCGCAGTCGTTCGCCGAGAACCCTCCACCCTGCCATGCGAATGGGACGTTGACAACAGGGAACTCCGCGACAGCCGATCCCTTTGCGATACCTTTTTTGGCCATGTACTTTCCCAATTCCACAACCTTGATTATACAAAAAAGACATATAAGGACTGACAACTGACAATGCGTGTCCTGGTGTATAGAATGATGTCCGAATATATTTAACATAAGTACACTTACTGCGATTTTCACCATACCGACGTATGGTAGGCTTTTGAAATCCTGCCCTTCGTAACTCCTGTTGTCGAGGTACTCAATCTGCTTTGACAGGAAGTTGATACACACACAACTGTAGTGGTCGTTGTCGTTGGAAAGCACCGGGATGAAGACCTGTTATTTGGTAATAAAGTGATTAACGATTATTGTTAAAGAGCTGTAGTAAAGGGTCACCCGTGTGAGTATTTCATATAGACGTACTAAGTCAGAGTCTAGCTGTAAGATGTCTTTGTTTACTTTGGTCCAAATATCCCAAAAGTTGAACAAGTCATCGCCGATGTCGACCTTTGCACCACTCTTTATGGCCTTCCATAGTTTCATTACTGTCTTCTGCATGACACATGTTGAAGTAACAATTCATGGTCAAGACAATAAGACAGAGTAACACGTTACTTATTTAAAGTAACAATGTGAAAGCCTTGCAGTAACACTTGTTTTGTGTTAGAGTAACAATATTAATGTCTAAGAGTAACACTAGTTATGGATATCATGACTTATTAAAGTAACAGTATACACCCCTTACAGTAACACTCGTTTGTGTATTGAAGTAACATTGACAGTAATGAAGGACAATTATGAAAAAGGACAATTATTAAGAATGTTCTTTAGAGATATGTTAGCAACACTAGCTGTTGGTTGTATTATTATGATCAAAATAATAGAGACAAGCTTACGCTGTGGCTAACGCCAAAGAAGCAGCGTGATGTTGGACACGGTGCAGTCTGATTATAGTCTAGCTGGTTAAGCAATATGCGTGCACCAGCTATCGATGACAACGTTTGACAGCTGCTGCCCCGGCTAGAGTGTCGACAACTCATCACGAGGTATGTTGAAGAAATCATCGACCCTTACCAGCATCTCACTGATAGAATACGAATGAATTATGTGACAATCGATGAAAAATAACGTAGAGAAAAAGAATAAGGTAAAGGACGTTGATCACTGTAGAAAACTTACTCTGCACTGTACTTTTCATTGTTATAAAAGACGTAATCCATTACGTCTTTACGAACACACAAAACGGACCTGAACACCCTACTGTTTCTGACCAGAAATTCCGATACAATTAGCTGGTCTGGTTCGGGGGTCCCACACTCATACGAGCATCCAAGTTTCTCATCAATAACTTGCATGCATTCCGAAGGTTTTTCAGAGTGGAGAAAGTAAGGATGGAAAACCTTCCGTCCATCAACTTCCACCCACAAATGCTCAATAACATTAGCTTCATCAGGTCGGTGGTCACTGTCCTCCGAACCACCTTTAACAGCCTCAACCATCTCCGCTGTCGTGTAAAGTTCGAAGTCAGGACCGCCTCAATTCTCATCCCCAGTCCCAGCATCCTCATCCCCAGTCACATCTGTACACACTCTCGCACCTACCGGTTGTGTGGGCTGGCCTGTGAATGCGGGGCCTTTGGTCGTCGTGTTCTTTGCACGTGCGTACGCCTCGCACACTTCATCGACCGTCCGGTGGAGCTCTTCTCCACTCCAGAAGGCTTGCGAGGCCTGTGACGGAACGAGGTCATCGTTCAGTGGTTTGCCCGATGTTATTCTTCTCAGTTTGGAAGCGGCTGAGATCCACCAATCATGGAATGCAACTGCATTCCTTGCCATCTTGAGGTACAACTCATGTACCTTCTGCATCAAGAGTAAACAAAAAGTGTTAATCTGGAGGGGAGGCTGTAACTTATGGTTCGAGTTAAAAGAAACACATCTGTGGCATTAGAGTAACATGTGGTCAGCATTAAAGTAACACATATTCATGCACAGATTAGCACATCTTCAAGCTTAAAAAAGTAACTGGATACCTTAAAGTAAAACATGATACGCACTAGAGTAATAGGAGTTGAAAGTTAAAGTAACATACTTAGGCAACTACAGTAACTACAGTAACAACAGATTCATTGAACACAGACATATAACAGGCAATTTATTGATAAAGATTATTATTACTTACGTCAACCGCCTTAGCTTTTAGATCAGCGTCATCCTCGACGCCATCTGTTAGCTCAATGGTTATGGACTTCGCATGCTTGTGCGCGGCTGATTTTGGGGCATCGGTTTGCCGGAAATTCGTTATCCTCAGCGGCACCACGTCATCCACCAACTCCTCGTCCACCACCTCCTCAAGTACACAGCGGGGGTATTTCACCTTTGACTTGGTAAGCCGGCCAAGCCCACCCCCAACAAATTCCCCCAACAACCTCTCTAGCATCCGCTCGCGGTCCCAGTGCTTGATCAGCGGTAGATCGTACGGGCAACGACGATCATGGTATTGAAAACGCTGAAAGTATGTTATCATCAGGAACGGTAGACAACCGAGCAGGTATGTCGGTTTCCGAAGAACAGAATCTTTACAGGCTGCAGCAAGCCCATCCAATACAAGCGTGCACCAATCATAATTTCTGATCTGCTCTACGTTCTCCACGCATCTCAGCAGACTCAGGTCAACAGAATAATTCGACGTTGGATTAAGAAAAATAGACATGCTGTACAGAACAAACAGCCAGCAAAAGTCGTCCCCACCTTCAACGTCCTTCTGTAGTTCTTCCAACAATAGAGACAGAGAGATCGTGTCGCTTCCAGTAGGAACATGGAACCGGTCCCTCCATGCTTGTTTCAGACTGACGACATCCTCCGCCAGTGCTTCCTTCGACCGACCCATTGGGAGCAGGTCAACGGGGTTCGGACCGTATGGTAGGAGGAAGCAGTCGTAAACATCATGCTTCGTTACCAAGAATTGATCGCTTTTCCTTGGCAGTCTGAAAATCAGAGTGTCATCCGCAAAAAGCTTCATGAAATCGGGTGCAAACTTACCGGGGAAACTTTTTAGACGCATTTGTAGTAGGCCACCAAACCCGATGCTGATGACAGCCTCCCGCTGCCTATCATTAAATTTGGCAATTAGCTCAACGAGGCTCTGAGGTCTGCACCGGAAGTGGATCTTCTTATCAACGATGACTGCTTTTTGTTCATTCTCTTCATCCTGCCCCTTGCTTTGTCTCCTCCTTTTGCCATCTCTGGCACGAGTGTTTCCGGATTTGTCTCCTCCTTTTGCCATCTGAAAAGTACAATAATTAAGTGGCTGATATGCACAATAACCTTGTATGTAAAGTAAACATACAAATGACACGAGTTAAAGTGACATAAAAATAGAACAGAGAGTAACAAATTAAAGTAACACGACTTCTGGATTACAGTAACACAATTCATTCTTCAAAGTAACACCATAAGTGTTACATTAACACCATAAAATGCAACACAGCTGGTGAGTATTGAAAGTAACACAAAATAAACTGTTATAGTAACATAAGAAACGAATTAGAGTAACAGTTCTTCAGTTAAAGTGTACCAGTTTACAAGGATTCAAAGTAACACGAATATGAGAGTTAGAGTAACACGTCTTCTGCATTACAGTAACACACTTCATTCCTCAAAGTAACACCATAAGTGTTACATTAACACCATAAAATGCAACACAGATGGTGAGTATTAAAGTAACACAAAATAAACTGTTATAATAACATAAGAAACGAATTAGAGTAACAGTTCTTCAGTTAAAGTGTACCAGTTTACAAGGATTCAAAGTAACACGAATATGAGAGTTAGAGTAACACGTCTTTTGCATTACAATAACACATGGCCGTCTTTGAAAATACACCATACATGTGACACAGTAACGAAGCGACCTCTTGCAGTAACACATCAACTGCATTACAGTAACAGCGTATGGGCATTAAAGTAACATTCAAAATATGTTGGTCTGCAGTTGAATTCAATTAGACAAAACAGATGAAAAACCCAGATACCACAACAGTCTTTAGTGCAAATAAATAAATTATAGGGCACAACACAGCAAAATTAATCAATCAATAATTAGCGAAAAAATTAATGAAATAGTCAAAGAAATTAATAACGAGTAAACTAAATTGATAGATGTAAACTAAACCTAGTTCTTCAGAAAAACAAACGATTATTAGCGAGTTACCTTGATGATTATGTTTGCTGGATTTAGAAAGTTGCTTCAATGTAACCTTGCTCGAGTTGAAGGTGAGAGATTGAGTTTGAATGAAATCGGAGCAGGGTTGAGGAATGAAGTCAGAGTGTGCTTGAGTTTGAATGAGTGTGCTTGAGTTGAGCGAGAAATTTGAATGAGACGATAGATGATGAAGGTGAAGGGTTTTGTTAGGCGGGTATTTGAATGAAACAATTGAGAGAGATGAGAGAGAAGGTGAGTGTAGTTGGCGGTAATCAAGGAATGAGAGAGGATTTTCTTATTTTTTTTTTCCAAAATATGGTAGTTACTACCTTAATTACCACACTCAATCACAACCATTCATCTCCTTTTGATCAATGGCTCAAAAGAGGACTCATGGACTCAAAATAAAAAAAAGGACTCACTTGATCCTTCCTCTGTCTCTCTCTCTCTCTCTCTCTATATATATATATATATATATATATATATATATATATATAGAGAGAGAGAGAGAGAGAGAGAGAGAGAAAGGCTCTTATGAGTCCTTAAGTCCTCATCCCATCCATTGGATGAGATGAGGATGGATGGACAAGATGCAACCTAATATTTGTATTAAAAAAAAGAAAAAAAAAAGATTTAGTATCCTAAAATAACTCCCATAATTTTAGGAAACAATAACTCCCATAATCACATTCATTCATTCATTCACATTGCAAAATTCATCAAAACCTAAAAAAATGCTTTCTTCATCACGTTCATTCATTCATTCAATCAAATATGTGCTCGAAATCCCGTTACTATGGATTCAATGATCGTGACATCTTCTTCAACTGTTAATAAGCAATTGATCAAGTATAACAATGGTGAGTTTTGATATTGCTTTCATGTTTTGCGTCAATTTTTATTCACCATCTTGAATAATTTCCGTCAATTTGCGTTCATCTTTTGCGTCAATTTTCATGTTGATATTGCTTTCATGGTCGTTTAATTCATCATAGATTCATATCAATGGTTAATTGGTCTCTTGTTAGTATAGATTCCAGATTTTTGAGTTTGTTATTTAGGTTTTCCGTAATCTCCACTGATACTATTGTTTTGTTGTCTATTGAAGTAGACACGGCGTTGAAGTAACATACGTTCTAAGTTACAGTAACACTTAATTTTAATTAGAGTAACACACTGAACGTTGAGAAAAGGTTTTTAACGATGATGTTAGAGTAACATACTGTACGAGTTAGAGTAACTCAACTTATGAGTTGAAGTAACACATTGGTTGCATGGGCGTAACGTTGTGTAATTTTGTGTAGGTGGAATTGGCAAAGATCCTAATGCACAGGACAACACAGGAAAATGTGGAATTTTACTCATTTGATTAATCATAAATTCATATCAATGGTTTTTAGATTTGATTAATCATAGATTAAGCAGACACGGCGTTGAAGTAACATACGTTCTAAGTTACAGTCACACCTTATTTTAATTAGAGTGACACACACTGAACATTGAAAAAGGTTTTTGGCGCCGATGTTGAAATAACTTGCTTTACGAGTTAGAGTAACACAACTTATGAGTTAAAGTAACACATATGTTCCATGGGCGTAACGTTGTTTATTTTTTTGCAGGTAGCATTGACAAAGAAGCGAATGCACAAGAATGGTGCAGAGATATGGGTGATGCATTCACTCCGTATATGGGGCAAGTATTCGGAACAATCAATGAGGCGATGGAATTTTATAAAATCTACACGCTGGCTTGCGGATTCGAAGTTGTTTTTTTTTTGTGGGTTTACATGAATAACTGATTTTTTTACATATTTTTTTACACATAATGATGTGCAACGTTGCAGTTAACTCTATATTTATTTAATACATGTGTTGTTGGTTAGAGTAACATCTCAGATGTATTGGAGTAACACCATTCGTTCCTTAAAGTAACAGATATATATATATAATGCATAAAAGTAATTGAGGATATTAGCGTTGTTTACCATTCATTCTTAGATTAACCACAACCATTCCTTATAGTAACATGATTTGTTCGTTAAAGTAACAGCTACACTGCGTTAGAGTAACACAGTAATGCGGGTCAACAACCTTCTTTCTTAGGTTAGAACTATTCATTACCAAAGTAACAACATTCGTTCCTTGAAGTAACATATACAATGCGTCAGAGTAACTGATGAAAACAGCGTTGTCTAACCACCATTATGAAAATACCATCATTCATCACTTAGAGTAACATCATTTAATCGTTAAAGTAACAGCTACAATGTGTCGCTGTAACACACTGATTATGAGACCAGATTTGTATTGTAGGTTAACATCATTCACTCTCATAGTAACACCAGTCGTTCCTTAGAGTAACAGGAACACTTAGTCAGTGTAACAAAATTTAACAACGTTATTCCATTAGTGATAATCAAATTCAATGTAAGTCGAATACCCAGATGACAATATGCAATCACTAATTAGCACACAAAAAGGTTAAAACTCTGAAAATTTCGTAAACCCTAATCATAGAAAGGTGATCGAAGCGTTCCTTGGGTATAGTTGAAGGGATTGAACTGAATATGAATGCAACAATTTTTGAATTTCGAAACTTGTGAGGAAGAAATTTTGAAGCTTATGAAGATGACGATTGTTGAATATGACGATTGAAAATTATGAAGAGGAAATAATTATGAAGATGAAGGGTGAAAGGTTGTACAGTAAATGGGCGGGTGAGTTTTGAATGGAATTTCTTTAATTATGAGGTAATGTGTATGAGAAGAGAGAGGAAGATTCTGTAGAGAGAATTAAGGGAAGAGAGAGATTTCATATATTTTTACCATATATGTCAGTTACTTCTTTTATTACTCAAATCAATCACCACCATCCATCTCCCTCTAAATCAATGGTTATAATTAGGACTTACGGACTCATAGATGAAAAGAGGACTCACTTGATCCTTCCTCTCTCTCTCTCTCTATATATATATATATATATATGGGGGTTCACATAAGGACACCCCTCCTTATAAGTACATAAGTCTTATTTTGGGCCATAGGATGAGGTGAGGATGTGTAGTTGAGATTTGATCCAAATACACAAATTTCCACCCTAATTCACACTCCCTATGTAGTAATTAATACCCTCTTAAATCATTTCTCTCTCCTCCCACCACATTAATCAACTTTCATACAAATTTAATTTAAAAAAAAATCAGATTTCTTTAATTACTCTAATTTCCTCTCTTCTGGTTTTATTTTCGTTTTATCTTCACCACCGTCCATTTTGTTGATTAGTAGGAGTTTTTTTGCATGATATACGAACATGATTGGAGTTACAATATATATGATCTGAAGTTACAAAATATATAAACTGAAGTTACATGATATATAAACTGAAGTTACAAAAATATATGAACTGATTAGAATTGAAGTTACAATATACGATCTGAAGTTATAAAATATATGAACTGAAGTTACAAAATATGTGAACTGAAGTTACAAATATATGGACTAAAGTTACAATATACGATCTGAAGTTATAAAATATGTGAACTGAAGTTACAAAATATGTGAACTGAAGTTACAAATATCTATAAAAAGCAACTCATTTACAAAACTCGTCCGACCTTCATCTCCATTTTTAATTCTTCCTCTTCGTCTTCATCTCCATTTAATATTTCATCTTCATCAAAAATATGCAATTATTAATTGAAAAACATATACTATATTATTTGAAAAACATTTAGATAAAAAATGAAGACGGAAAAAAAAGAAAAAAAAACAATTGATGTGCAATCAATTTAATCAATTTAATAATTCTATACATTTAATCAATTTCAGTGACAAAAAAAGAGAAAAACGAGTAAACGGACAATAAAAATCAAAAACATAATGAAAAAAATTATAATAGTGAAAACAAATGAAAAAGATGGAAATAAAGAAAAAAAACAATTTCAGTGGCAAAAAAAGCAATAAAAGGATTTAAAAAAATGTTAAGCATAAAACAACCAGTTAAAGTTATTTCCTTCAAGTTTTAGGATAAATGAATAACAATAAAAAAAGTAAACAAACCTCGATAGTAGCCATTGATGTGCATAACTGACGAGAAAATGGCTTGATCAATGTCGACGAAGAGAATTGACGAGATTAATGGAGAAACATGAAGTAAAATGAGATAAAAAATGAAAGAGTGGTATGAAGAAGATAGTTTTCAGAATAAAAGAATTGAAGGAGGTGAGGTGAGATGAGAGAGAAATATTAATTAGAGGGTGAAGAAAATGAGGGTGAGGAAAATGAGGAGTATTTAATTCTGAGTGTTGAAAAAGTAAAATCTCTCACCTAATCTCAGTCATTCAATTTTTTTAATCCAAAGGTTTATATTAGGACTTATGAACTTAGGTAAAGAAATGAGACTTATATGATCTCATCTAAATATATATATATATATATATATATATATATATATATATATATATATATATATATATATATATATATATATATATATATATATATATATATATATATATATATATATATATATATATATATATATATATATACACTCCCTCCGTTCCAATGAATTGTTTGCCTTTCCTTTTGGCACCAAGGGTAAGGGATCCAATGAGAAAGCGACATGTGGAGCAAAACTCATGAGAAGAGTCAAATTGCATATAAAAACATTCCTAAAATAGAAAGGTAAACAATTCATTGAGACGCCCCAATATGGAATAGGCAAACAATTCATTGGGACGGAGGGAGTATATATGTATATATATATACGGAGGCGGGTTCCGGTGAGGCAGGGTAACTTCTTACCTCCATTGAGGCACAATCTAGACCATTAGATTAAGATGAAACATACATCCAAATAAGTGTTATATACACTAACTCATTATATACGTTATTAAACTCACTATTTATATACACACACTTAAGAACTCAATATATACAGTAAAATAATTGTTATATACACTCAAATAATTTTTATGTACACCAATTAATCAACAATGGAACCTACATCAAAATAACAGTTATATACACTAAAAAACTCATTATATACACTATTAAACTCACTGCATATATACACTTAAGAACTCAATACATACAGTAAAATAATTGGTATATACACCCAAATAATTAATATGTACATCAGTTAATCAACAATGGAACATACATCAAAATAACTGTTATATACACTAAAAAAACTCATTATTGTAGACACCCACATTTGGCCGCTAGGTGTCTATAGCGGTTCCCAAAAAACACCCGATGATGATCGGACGCAAACGTGCTTCTATGTTCTTGGATATGGGCTCGAAACCATTAGTTTCTGGCTTGGGCTTTTTACGGAGTACAAATCTCACAAAACTGACCTCAAATTCAGGCCCAGTGGGTCGTTTCCAATCAAATAAGACTAATTTGGGTCAAAATCGACACCGGAAATAAAATCGACTTTTAGCGATTGGGTCAAACCCCGGTCAAAGCCGTTATTGAGACACAAAAAACAGTCACCCAAACATCAAAGGTCCAACCCAAATACAAGACCCACAAAAATACCCAACCCAAGGTCCAAAAAACCGGGCCTTGCGTCTCAGCTGACCCACTCGATCGAATGTCAGCCCACTCGATCGAGTGGCCCTTCAACAGGCCCGACTGCGTTGCTTTGGGCCACTCGACCGAGTCAGCAGGTTACTCGGTCGAGTAACCCTAGACGAGGGTGATGGAGCATGCCTATATATACATCTCCTTTGCAACCCTTTCAAACTCTTTTTACCGACAACCTTCACCTTCACAACACACTTTCAAGAAACCCTAATCTTCAACCTTAAACCCTAACATCTAGGAACCCTAAACCACCATAACTCAACTTACATTCAACTCGATTCTCCCATGCTAAAGCCACAACTAACGAGATCTATCCGAGACTAAGAAACATGTAGGTTGAGGGTGCAAAATCCCGTTCTTCTCTCTTCCCCTCCTCTCTTCTTCTCGCGTCGTCGTAATCTTTTTTTCGTTTTTATTTTATTTTTTTGTAGCGTCTCTAATATTGATAATATTATTAGTATAAGACATTAAAATACTTGCTAATTCGTGTCGAATACGAGGGATGACAGGATAAGAAAATCCGAATATTACGAGGGTATCGCACCCGATGTTGACGATCGTTTATCCCGACACCCCGAGTGTTTGATTGTTGAAGCAAGTCAACATCAATAGTCTTTTTTTTATTTTGTTGCGTCGCTAGTCACGTTTTTTTATTCGCGTCATTATCATCACCATTCGTCGTATCTTCATCAGTTTTGAAACTATTTTTCAAGTAAAACATCTTTTTAGATAGAATCGAAACCCGTTGATGCGGATCTGACATCATACAATCCGCAAAGATTTATTACGATGTCGGGATGCGGAGGGAATCAAGCCAAGTCCCTTTTTAATTCAAGTGTCGATCTATTAGATTCGATACCAACTCCAAAGTTGGATGTCGAATTTAAATGATTTAGTCAATAAATCCAACTAATACTATTTTTGTTGATGCTAAAATAGTTGTCACCTAATTCGATAGAATTAATACGACAATATAGATGCGGAGATTATTCATATCGTTTTGGTCTGATTTAAAACGACTTACAAAATCCTTTTTCTAAAGTGCACTCTAAATATTCGATATCGATTTCATAATTGAGCATAGAATATGGCGAGTATCGAGAAGTTCAGGTAGAGTACAAATCTCATTATATTTCTACGCGACCTAACGGATAGACGATTTTTTTAAACACAAAATCAATTCTCAAAAGTAAAACCGAAACGAACCCTAGTTCGTACAGGGGTCACTCGACCGAGTGCTATAGGCCACTCGATCGAGTGACATCCAAAAATCGAGGCAGAAGGGTCTTTTGAGGAGCACTCGGCCGAGTCCCGCAATGACTCGGTCGAGTGGCGACCTACTCGGTCGAGCCCCTTCGCGACTAGGTCGAGTAGCACCTCAAATTTTGGGCAGAATACTTTTATCGAGACCACTCGGTCGAGTCCCGCAATGACTCGATCGAGTGGCCTTTATCACGTCAAAACGTGAGCCCTAAACGCATTCCAAGCCTTGTCATTTTTTTTATGACTTCGGTCAACATGTGTTAAATCAATCACATGTCATACAACTTTTCAAAACCATGCATCGTGCTATTTACATCATTCTATAGCATTTTTACATTATTCGCAAACCGTTATTATCGTTATCATCGTTGCTAACATGTTTGTTTCTATTTTTGTCGATTTATTTCCGTTATTTATTTTATTATACTAAAACAAACCTCGCATGCTAAAACAACTTTGACGTTAATTTTAGATGCATTAAATCGACATAGCAACTTATTCAAATATTCACATGTTTAGGCAAAACAATGTTTGCATATCATTTTCATCGTATTAATAACGCGCGTATTAGAGAGTTAAACGATATCTTAGTAGAAGCCGCTAATGTGCGGGCGGGGTTGGGTGTTCTTTGTGAACTTCCCAACACGTACCCTCACTCCTTACTTAGAACCTCGGTTTCCGGACGCCCAAAACCGTTGGCGCACGAGAGTTATTCAATACACGGTATCCGATAATGTCGGTATCGGTATCAAATGCAAAGAGACGAGCCCAATAAATTCTGACATCCAAATGGGCCATACTTTGTGCATGGCCCACTAAGATATAGAGTGGGTTCGAACGGGCCTGAACTCCCACAAAGTTCGGTGGCGACTCTACTTCGATTTAAATTTCAATTCGACCCATCTCATACGGAGATTCATTCGCCTTCCCAAACCCGCGCGTGGCCGCGTCGGGGTGGACCTATGTCATGTCCACAATTTGGCGACTCCGCTGGGGATTAACTGATGCGTGACTTACCATCGGCATCCTCAGGGTGAGACTCGAATAGAATTCGTTTGACTAGTACAATACGCGTTTTAGTTTTACGGTTCATGCATAACCCTATTTTTACCCGGGCCGGTACTGGTGACCGACGTCCCACTATACCGTGATATACTCCAATATGGATATGTCAAAGGTGTCCATAGTCGTATGGGTTTCGCGGCATGTTATAAGCTCAACGCGACTTAGAGAGTCCGTCCCGATTCACGGATAGGCTATGTGCACTGGTATAGACCCTTTATAGACCGACCGAGACTTAGTATAAAGCATACATGGCGTCGTTATTATGCTTGCGTGACTATGTGCTACTTGGTTTCCGTGTCATTTTCAAAAACCGTCAATTTTTCAAAAATTGTATCTTTTCTCAAAATATCCAATTTCAAAACTGGGACGTATACCGAATTTAGGACTTATGGTTTACTCAAAATAGCCTATTTCTAGCCGGTATTCTGCCCATTTCAAAACTCGAAAAATTTTCGAACTTTCAAAATTGAGGCCCGTTACACTTTTCCGTTTTTTTCTCGAAAAATCGGGCCCTCCACCGAGTTTTCTCGGATCTTTAAAAAAAAAATTCCTTTTCAAAACCTTCCTCTTCTTAGGGCTTCCCATATTTAGCAGTGTCGGGTCGTGTTATAAGTCGTCGAAGTCTTTAGCGTCGAAACTCTGTCGATCTTATATCACGAGTTTCCTCTCTATCCTAGTCCGCCTTATTAGACTAAGGCAAGGCCCACCTACGTAAGACATACTCCTACAAAGGAGGGCCCATCTACACATTCGAGTCCAAAGTCTGGGAATGTCTCACGTGGACCTACCTTCGAACAGGACCCGGCCCACATCGCCGGATCCTAAGGCAGGCCCACCTTTCACAAGTCACCCGTCTAGGTGTCTTTTCCGAGTAATTTCCCTTTTCAGTCTTGCTCGGGATGTACTTTCTATTCCAGGATGTGGGTTAGTTTATGATTACGCGGTGTTCTTACAGACAGGCCACCGGAAACCAGACGCCAGAAAATGCAGACCACTTTGGATCAACTGACCGCCGCACTAGCCAAGATCAAAACCCAATTGACTGCTATCCAGACCGATCAAACGACCCTTGCCACCCGTTTGAGTGCTGTGGAGAAAGGGACTCCTAATGCTGGATCCGAGCCCACCGGGCCCATAACTGAACTAATCAGCGTTGTTCGCAAGCTTGAAGAGCAGGTCCACCTGTCAACAAGCAACTTGATCCATACTGAAAATGCTCGCTCCTACTCGCCTTTGAATGACGAGCTGCCTGCCAACTTCAATCTTACGCGAATAGCGATGTTTGAGGGTACTGAAGACCGGGTCCATCACATCCGGGCTTTCAAAGAATTTATGGCTGTCAAGGGGGTGTAGTCCACCATGTTCAAGCACTTGTTCGCTTCCTCCCTTGAGAAACATCCCAAAGCCTGGTACTACAGGCTCGATTCCAAGAAATACAAGACTTGGGATGATGTGGCGACTGAATTTGCTCAGAATTATGCCGATAATACCGAGATCCAGACTACAATGCGTACTCTGGAAGTGATGGCCCAAGAGTCCAAAGAAGGGTTCACCAAATATCTGCAAAGGTGGAGGGATGAGAGTGTGAAGCTGGTCGATAAGTCCTGCGAGAAAGTTTTAGTGGAGGCCTTTGTCAAGAACATCCTCCCTTCCTACCGGGTCCATCTCCGGTATGCTGTCATCTCCAACTTTGCCACCCTTACTGAAATGGGCACAAGAATCGAGGATGATTTAAGGTTAGAGAGCCTGACTAAGGCCTCTACCAAGGGATATCAAGGGGCCAGTTCATCTGTAAGCAAGCCCACGCCTGCAGCTGCAATCCGCAGCATCTTCGATGAGGTTAATCTGCTGGATACCTCATCCAAAAAGAATACTCCAACTCGGGTATTCACATATATAGGGACTACCTATACCTACGCCTTACAAAAGCTATATTCAAAGGGCCTGATCCAACCGATAGGCCCAACTCCCAAAGTTCTAGTGGAGAAAAGGTCCAAGAGCTACAACGTTCAGACCTATTGCCAATATCATCGAGGTAATGGGCACGACACTGAAAAGTGTTGGAAATTGAAGCATCTGATCCAAGATCTAATCGAGAGCGGGAAAATACCATTGCCCGGAGACAAGCCGAGCAACAAAGAAAACCCGTTCAACGCCCATGCTATATTCGCTGGAGAGGTAATCGACTGCTCACACCTCATTTCCTCCTTTATCCCACAAATTAACGGGATATGGTTTGACGATGAGGAAGATGTGTACCTAGCTAAAGGGGAGGCTGTCCCCATCACCCTTGAAGAGGTACGAAAAGCTAAGTCTAAGGCCTTAGTCACCAACCACCTCGCCACAGCCGGGCGCCCTACTCCAACAACCGTCACTGAACCTGCCAGGACGGAAGCTGACCCTGAAGAACCAAGCAACGACACAGCCCTGGTCAAGCAATTGAAGAGGGTTCGAGCTGATCTAATCATATGGCAACTTTTGGTGAGTTCACAAGCACATCGGGAGGCACTGACCAAGGCTCTCGATGAGATCAAGGTCGACTCACAGGTTAACCCCGCTGAAATGGTAGCCACTATCATGCCCTATCTCAAGGGCAAATCCAAAGAAGAAGGCCCGCTCATCATCTTCTCTGAGTCTGATCTTCCACCGTTCGGGCTCAATCATAACTTGGCCCTATACATCACGACCATTTGCCGAGGGAAGTACCTCCCAATGACCCTTATCGACGACGGGTCCGCTGTAAATGTCCTTCCCCTAAGGACTGCTAAGGCCCTCGGCATTACTAATGCCGACTATCTCCCAACGGCGCAGACTATCCAGGCTTTCGATGGGAGCCCAAAATCGGTTGCTGGGGCCGTCAAACTGACAATCATAATAGGCCCAATCGAGAAAGAACTGGAGTTTCAGGTGATTGACGTCACCTCGTCCTTCAACTTGCTGCTGGGAAGGCCTTGGATCCATTCAGCCAAGGCCGTATCCTCTACCCTCCATAGAAAGGTTAAGATGCCTCTCCAAGACGGTGTCATCACACTGGAGGCAACCCCCATTACTGTAGCAAGCTGCAACGCTACAGGCCGGGCCGACCCACGAGGTTTTGATTTCGTGGGGATGATCGAAGAGGAATATCTCTTCAAGCATTACTTCACTACTAGCATTGATATGATGCTACAAAACTTGAGCTACTTACCAAGGGCTACTTCGAGACCATATCTTCCAGCTGGGAAGATCATCAAAGTCCTAAACGATGGAGAATCACAGTTCGGCGTGGGGTATATAACCCCGGAAAACGTGGTCCGGGCCGGTATTCACAAGGCCACCAACATCCTCAAGGGTACCTACTTGGGCCCTTATAGCTCGAAATTGACCGATTACTTCGTTACACCAGTTTTCGGGGCTATTCAAGTGGGCCTCTACCAACCCACCATCACATATCCCGAGACCAAAATGGCTCGGGAATGCAATTTCATCCCCGATGATATATTCACCCTTGTTCAGGCCGAGTCCAAGGAAGGTGAAAACAACTCCGAGCCCGTGCTGGGGCTCCTATTTGGAGAGGATAAAGCTGTCCCTGCTCCAAAGAAAGATCTGGTCAACCTGATCCTCCGCAGCAACCGGTTTGACCCAACAAAGCTGATCTCTGAAGTTGGTGCAGACACCGGGAAAAGGGCATGGAGGAAGACCATCAAGTGGACCGACAGCCAAGGTCGGGTCTACAAGCTAACAACTGGCGAGGGAGACATGCCGGATACAGAGTCTGAGTCCGAGTCTGAGTCTGAGTCAGGGTCGGAGTCTGAGTCCAAGTCTAGAGGGTCCAGTGCTAGAGTCCAGTCTGTAACCCCTCTTCCCTTAGCCACTTCCACTGGGGTCTCGGGGCCTGTCCCGAGACCACTCTCTATCCCGCAACTGACCAAAGAGCAGATGGCCGCTCTCTTTGAGCTGTTTTCAAAATTTACTGTTAATAATAACGAAAACCATTCCGCTTACGACTTATCTTATTTCCAAAATTCTTTCAATTTCAAAAATTTTATATGCAATGACATTGAGAAACCCGACGAACAGGTACCTCTACCTCCGCACCTGATCGAGCAGCTCAAACAAAGGGAGTCCCGAGATCCGGTAATTGAAGAAACCGAGTCCATCAACGTGGGAACCACTTTAGAGCCCCAGATGCTTAAGTTGGGCTTATATTTAGATCCTGAGGAGAAGAAACAATTCACAGACCTCCTCCAAGAATTTAAGGACGTCTTCACATGGTCCTACAAGGACATGTCGAGGATAGACCGGGAAATAGGTGAACACCATATACCCATCAAAGACGGGTGTAAACAGGTAAAACAGAAACTTCAAAAAATGAGGCCCGAGTGGTCTCTCAAAGTCAAAGAAGAAGTCGATAAGCAATTCAAAGCGGGCTTTATACAAGTGTCTGAATATCCAGACTGGGTTGCGAACATCGTGATGGTACCCAAGAAGGACGGCAAGGTGCGGGTATGTGTGGACTTCCGGGACCTTAATATGGCCAGTCCAAAAAACGATTTTCCGTTACCACACATTGACATACTGGTGGATAACACGGCCGATCATACCCTTCTATCATTCATGGACGGGTATGCCGGATACAACCAGATCAAAATGGCAGAAGAAGCCATGAGTAAGACCACCTTCATTACACCTTGGGGTACTTACTGTTACACCGTTATGCCATTTGGGCTCATCAATGCCGGGGCCACTTATCAACGAACCGCCACTACTTTATTACACGATATGATGCATAAAGAGGTGGAGGTTTATGTGGACGACATGATCGTTAAGTACAAAGACCGAAATGGGCACATTGCGGCCCTAAGAAAATTCTTTACCCCACTACGAAAATACAACATGAGGCTAAATCCTCAAAAATGCAGTTTCAGGGTAACATCAGTCAAATTACTGGGCCATATCGTTAGCCAACGCGGCATGGAGGTCGACCCAGCTAAAATCAAGGCCATTACCGAGATGCAACCACCCAAAACCGAAAAAGAAATAAGGGGGTTTCTCGGGAAAGTCCAATACATTAGCCGGTTTATTTCAAAATTAACCATGGTATGTGAGCCCATTTTCAAGAAACTGAAGATGGGAGAGCGAACACTATGGGACGATAAATGTCAAGCGACTTTCGATAAAATCAAGGAGATTCTGTCTGCACCGCCGGTATTAATGCCACCTCAACCCGGTCTGCCTTTGCCGTTATACCTAACAACGACCGAGACAGCCATTGGGGCTATGCTGGCCCAGACAGTAGATTCAGAAGAACGAGCTATTTACTACATCTGTAAAAAGTTCCTAGAATACGAATGCAAGTATACAATGCTCGAGAAGACGTGCCTAGCTTTGGTTTGGGCCAAGCTCCGACACTATATGCTTAGTCACGAGGTACATGTTTTATCCAAAATGGATCCTATCAAGTACCTATTCGAAAAGCCCATCCTCAATGGCAGGATGTCCAGATGGACCTTAATGCTAGCAGATTTTGACCTCAAGTTCGTACCATTAAAGGCCATCAAGGGTCGGGTAGTAGCCGAATTCCTTGCCGATAGTCCCGTATCTGAAGAAGGGCACACCGATACTTGGGCTTTTCCAGATGAAGACATATTCCATACCGACACCGAGACATGGGATTTGTATTTTGATGGGCATCCAACTTCCGAGGATTCGGAGTCGGCATTTTATTAATATCACCGAAAGGAGAGCATACACCGTTGATTGGGGTCGGTAGCCAGCCACGGGTCGCTCGCCAGTTGGGCCCCAGGGTGGCCCGACCCGAGAATAGAGGAAGGCCTGCCCAGCAGACCTCCCAGCAATATCACTGAAACCTCCAAGTAGATGGCTTTAATCGCTTAGCCGCCCGGCACAGCCTTGCCGCCTGCCAAGCAGGGCAACCAACCCAGGCAGGACCAAGGGAGAACCGGGGACCCATTCGCCATTTTGCCTAAGGTAAAGGGAAATGAGTGGACAAGGTGAGTCCACGTGTCGCACACTTGTCCAACCATTTCCCTCTCTTCCTTTCTCTTTTTTTTCTCTCTCTCTCTCTCTCTCTTGGAGAAGGGTATAAATACTTTCCTTCCTCCCACTTACAAAGGGTTGGATTTTCTCTCTCGAGACTCTCACTCTAAAAACCGCCACCTTACTCCTCACGAGTAAGGTTCCTCAAGGCAGTTCACGGACTGACTTAGGCATCGGAGAGGGTTCCCCCGGACACCTCCGGGGCCCTGTGTGTTCTCTGTGCAGGGAGCAAGCCAACTCCGCCGGGAAGGTCCAATTAGTGGAGTGAAAGGAAGGAGGGACTTGAAGGATTTAACCATCATTGCTAGAACAACAAACGTCGAATATTAAAGACCCGAATCCAATTCGGGTCAACCGCTTCCATACCGGAACAATTTGGCGCCATTTGTGGGGAGAGAATTCGGTTGTGCCCACGAGTTACCCACAAAAAATCAACCACGATCAAACAAAATGCCTGAAATTGTAGAGGCCAATTCTGGGGCGGGTCCGACGGTACCACCGGTGATCCCCTGTATGGCATACCTACACCTGGGATGACACCTGCTGCAACAATCCCAGGGGTAGGGCGAGCAAGCCTTCAAGGAGCGCCTAATGGAGAAACTACAGTCGCAGCCGGACAGGTCAGCTATCAGAGGCCTAGTCTGAACCTCACCCCTGCCCAGATTGCGCAGACCGCTGTCTTCTTCTCGGCCATGCTCAACCAAGAGTTCACCCCAGAGGACCTGATGGGCAGGATCGCAACGACCCCCAGGCAGCTTCACTTTGAAGAAGTGGATGGAGCTGGGGGCATGAAGCGAACCGCCGCCAAGAATATCCAGAGGAAGGCGAGGAAAACAGCTCAGGGGTGTGTGCAGGCCCAGAAGCGCCTCACCGAAAATCAGAAGCAGCCTGCCCAGCAGCAAGCCTTCTCCATACATACCACTGAGTCTACCTCAGCCATGGAAAAAAAGGGGTTTATCCCAGGAGCCCCGGGATAGGGTGAGGCACAGAGAACCGGCGACGACACGCCTGGGGGAAAAGCAGGGAGATGTCTTCTCCAGGCTGACCCCAGCCGGGTCGCAACGAGCTCCTGGGTTGTCCCAAAGCCTGCAATCAAGGCTCAACCATGGACAGACACTATAGTCAAAACACCGTCAGGGTGATAACCTGGAGCCACCCCAGAAAAAACGGTCCAGGCACCACTCCCTTGATAGGGATGATGAAGCTGTGGGTAGGCGGCCACCCAGGTACCGCTCCCCCAGCGCCGGAAAACCGGCCCCTGAAAGATGGGACAACCACGGTTACCACTCTGGGAAGCAGGTCAAGAATGGTAGGCCGACCCACCAAGACTCCCCTCCACCCTGACGTGCAAAAATATCCCATCCCAAAGACGAAGATGCTCTTCGTCAAGTTCGACGGAACCACCGATCTACAAGATCATCTGACGGCCTTTGAGAGCCATTTAGGGATGTATGATGTTGATGACGCGGTGTGGTGCAAGATCTTTCCTACCACCCTGGTAGGTCTGGCTCAGGGATAGTTCAGGGACCTACCGCGGGGTTCAATCAATTACTTCATAGAACTGGCCGAGGCCTTCCTGAACTAGTATACAGGAAACAAAAGACGCCGACTAACCCGATTTGACCTGATGACCCTCAGACAGAAGAAGGGTGAAACTGTCAGGGACTACTTGAAGAAGTTCGACCTGTCTTACTAGCAGGTCAAAGAAATTGACGACTCAACTGCAGCGTACGCATTAACCATCTCACTACTTCCAGGGGAGATGAAGAGCAAAATGATTAGAGCCCAGCCAGAGACCCTGGCCAAAGTTCAAAAGATTGCCGAGGGCTTCATGCTGCAGGAGGAATTCCATAGCCTGCCGGACACCCCCACAGGACCTTCCAGGCCGCAGGGGGGACCGCAGGGTGGACGCAGCAGGGGCGAAGCTGGCAGACAGAAAAATGAGGAGGGCGACACTCCGATGAAGGAGCGTGTAGCTTATCAGCCCAGGTTTGATAGCTACACAGCTCTAAAAAAATTCAGAGCAGAAATCTTCGAGCTGGAAAAAAGAGACGGCTAAGTGGAACCGCCCGAGTAAGCCACGCAGTCCAAAGGGAGACCCAAAAAAGTTTTGTACATTCCACGATTGTGTGGGGCACACCACTGAGGAATGCCGACACCTGAACGATGAGATTGAGAAACTCATCAGGAATGGGCGGTTGAGCAACTATGCTGCAAGGAACAAGAGTCAGAAGGAAGTAGTGGACAAATTTGAGGGATCAGTGCAGAATCGCCTGATAATCCACGTAGTGTCGGGGGACGCGGAAGGCCAGACAAGCAAAAGAGGTCAAAAAAGACAAATCCGCGAACTCCGAAACCAGATATGCTACGCTGAGAGGGCCGGGAGTCCAAAGGGCCTGACCCTGAGCATCACCCCCCAGGATGCAGGGCGGGTTATCTACCCTCATAGCGACCCTCTGGTATTATCCCTCGTCATCAGTAATCATATTTTAAGGAGGTGTATCATAGACATTGGCGCCTACACAAACTTATTATACAAAGACGCCTTCGAGAAAATGAAAATGGAGAAAAGGCACCTCAAGCCTGCCCCTGGATCGTTGTACGGGTTCGGCGGAGCAGGCGTGCTTCCAATGGGAATCATTGACCTACCATTGACGTTTGGAGAAGGTACCTCCGCTAGGAACATCAGGGCGTCATTTGTCGTTGTGGACGCCAAGTCAGCGTACAACGCCCTGATAGGCCGGGCTACCTTGGATGAGATTGAGGCTGCCATCTCAATCAAAGCCCTAACCATAGCCTATGTTACGGACTTCGGCATGGAAGGAAAAGTGCATGGTGACCAGGAGTCGGCCAGACAGTGCTACTCAGTAGCCCTGCACACCCATGAAACAGAACGAAAGGGTAAAAGAAAAGCGGACAATTCTCCCAGAAGGGAAGAAGAGATTCCAGCTGGCCAGCAGGCGGCGGACCATCTCGAATCTGGGGGAGAAAGCATGCTGGTAGACCTGGAGTCAGGGAGGCAAGTCCTCATAGGGGCCGACCTGGTAGATCCCTACCAAGAGGTGTAACACCTCGGCCCAATCCTAGGACCGGAAATGTTAACCGCGGTAGCTCGCCAGACTTTGTACTGGTCTCACAGACCAACACGGGTCCTTTCCAGCGCATTTTGTCCTCACTCATGTGCATCCTGGAAATATTCCCAGGAGGTCACCCATCCTAAGATTGCTTCCAGCCAAGCACGCTTAACTGCAGAGTTCTTTTGCATGGATGACCAGAAAAGAAAGTGCACTTTGTTGATATGAGTAGTACTTCAAATCCCTTTAAGCAAAGCTCATAAATAGGACATCTTCAATCAATGTGGGGTGTTTCAATCACTCCCACTTGAAGAACGCAACGTCCTTGTTGCGCCAAGCAGCATAACCACTGACCAAGAATCCACCCCCGCTAGGTGCCGAATGCACGGTCGCAGGGTTTCTCTGATACCATTTGTAACACTCCGACCCAATCCTTGGACCGGAAATGTTAACCGCGGTAGCTCGCCAGGCTTTGTACTGGTCTCACAGACCAACACAAGTCCTTTCCAGCGCATTTTGTCCTCACTCATGTGCATCCTGGAAACCTTCCCAGGAGGTCACCCATCCTAAGATTGCTCCCAGCCAAGCACGCTTAACTGCGGAGTTCTTTTGCATGGATGACCAGAAAAGAAAGTGCACTTTGTTGATATGAGTAGTGTGGACATGACATAGGTCCACCCCGACGCGGCCACGCGCAGGTTTGGGGAGGCGAATGAATCTCCATATGAGAATGGATCGAATTGAAATTTAAATCGAAGTGGAGTCGCCACCGAACTTTGTGGGAGTCCGGGCCCATTCAAACCCACTCTATGTCGTAGTGGGCCGTGTACTAAATACGGCCCATTTCCGATGTCAGAGTTTATTAGGCTCATCCCTTTGCATTGCGATACCGATACCGCCACTACCGGTTATCGTGTATTGAATGACTCTCGTGCGCCAACGGTTTCGGGCATCCGGAAACCGAGGTTTTGAGTAAAGGGTGAGGGTACGTGTTGGAAAGCCCACAAAGGACACCCAACCCCGCCCGCACATTAGCGGCCTCTACTAAGATATCGAATGACTTTCTAATACGCGCGTTAGTTGAACGATGAAAATGATATGCAAACATTATTTTCCCTAAACATGCGGAAGATTGAAAGGGTTTCTATGTCGATTTAATGCAACTAAATCTAGCGTCGAAGTTAAATATAGCATGCGAAGGTTCATTTAGTACGATAAAATAAACAATAAATCAACAAGAAAAGCAACAAACTTGTTAGTAACGGTATAACGATAATAACGGTTTGTGAAGATGTAGAATGATATGGAATGATGTAAATAGGATTATACATGGTTTCGAAAAGTGATATTTCACGTTATTGATTTGACATGTGTTGACCTAAGTCATAAAAAAACGTTGACGAGATTCGAATGGGCTTGTAGGACTCACTGTATTTGTCGTGATAAGGCCACTCGATCGAGTCATTGAGGGACTCGACCGAGTGGACCTCTGAAAAGGCTTCTGTCCCATATTTTAGACCCTACTCGGTCGAGTTATTGACCAACTCGACCGAGTACGCTGCCACTCGATCGAGTCATTGCGAGACTCGACCGAGTGGAGGTCGGAAAACATTTTGTCTCGGTTTTAGGGGTGCCACTCGACCGAGTGGGCTAGGCACTCGATCGAGTGCCCCCTGTACGAACCAGAGTTCGGTTTATAACTCGTTATCGGTTTCGAAATTGCTTTTGATTTTGATGATTCGATGAGTTTGTTGAATCGGGCATAAATATTATGAGATTTATGCTCGATTCATATGTATCATACTTGTCATATTAGACGTTCAATTATTGAATCGATATCGAATATTAGAGCGGAACTTAGAAAGAAAAATTGCTATAAGTCGTTAAGTTAACTAAACGATATAAATTTTCCTCCGTGTTTATAGTGTCGCATTCAAATTGAATTAATGACATCTATTTTAAATATCAACGGAAAATCGTGTTAGTTAAATTATTTGACTAAACCATTGAGATTCGACATCCAACTATTGAGTTGGTATCGAATCTAACGGATCGACACTTTACTTGAATTGAAAGACTTGATTCCCTCGGCTTTCTCCGACATCGTAATGAATCCCTAGAGATTTTATGATGTCAGATCCGCGTCAACGGGTTTCGACCCTTAAGAAAATGCTTGTTTTGAAAATAGTTTGTAATTGATGAAATATGCGATTGGATGATGATACGAACGAAATAAAAATCTATTATTTAGGTTGACTTGTTTCAATAAACAAGTGATCGGGGTGATGGGATAAGCGACCGGCAACGCTGAGTGCAATACTCTTGTATATTCGGGTTTCCTTATCCCACCATCACTTACACTCGACACAAATTCACAAGTATTTTAGTGTTTTGTACTAGTGATACTAACGATATTATAGACGCGATAATGACGATAAATAATAAAAAACGGGATGATGACGACGATATATACGACGCACGAAGAGAAGAAGAAAGGGATTTGGCACCCTCAACCTACATGTTCTTGTTATCGGACAGGACTCGTAGTTGTGGCTTGCACGTCAATATCGAGATGTAGGTTAAGTTGTGGTGGTTTAGGGTTTGTGAATTGCTAGGGTTTGTTAGGATTCCTAATGTTTGATTAGGGTTTGATTAGGGTAAAAAGGATGAAGAAAAAGTTGTGAAAAGGTGAGTGCATGGGTGTGTTTATATAGGCTAAACTATGCACACCCGGCTAGGGTTACTCGACCGAGTAGCCCCTTGACTCGTTCGAGTGGCCCAAACGTTAGCAGCCGGGCTTGAACGAGGGCCCACTCGATCGAATGGGTTGAGCACTCGATCGAGTGGATCAGCTGGAGTGCGAGGTCCAGTGTTTTGGACCTTGAGATGTGTCTTGTATTTGGGCTGAGTTTTTGATGTTTATGTGGCTGTTTTTTGTGTGTCTCGGAAATGGCTTTGATCGGGGTTGACCCAATCGTAAAAAGTCGGTTTTATTTCCGGTGTCGTTTTTGACCCAAATTAGTGTTTTTTGACTGGAAACGACCCACTGGGTCTGGATTTAAGGTCAGTTCTGTGAGATTTGTACTCCGTAAGTGCTTAAGCCGGCAACTAATGGTTTTGAGACCATATCCGAGCGCGTAGAAACACGTTTGCGTCCGATCATCATCGGGTGTTTTTTGGAAACTACCATAGACACCTGGCAGTCAAAATGCGGGTGTCTACAGAGCTCCCACTCTGACTGAGGCTTGGACTAGGCAAAAGTCAGAGTAGCTGCCAGGCCAATCGAGGATTGAAACCTGGCAGGCTTCCGATCGGGTCGTTTATAGTCCATTAGACTCGCGTGAAGGGCTCGCCTACCATAAGATAGAAATCATACCTGAGTTGATGATAATACCTCCATGGGGAATCGGACTTGTCGCATAAGTCTTGGGTGTGCCTATATGTGGGCCCATCCCGTACCATTCCGGGAAAATGTCGCCTCGGGCTTTCCGCTGGGGAGATATAGTGGGCTGCATGTCCCTACTTGAGTCGTACCTGTATAAGTCACATAAAACTTTGCATGTAAAACGTAGGTGAAAATGACTCGCATTGGGGAAAAAAGATTTTTGAATTTTTGGAATTCTAGAAAGTTTTGAAAGTTTTTGAATTTTTTGAATTTTTTGAGTTGAAATCCTGAAAGCAACTCACGGGCTAGGTTTTCAAAATGGAAAGAGGTAGAAAAAAATTTTGCAGTTTAAATAGACCGAAATTTGACCTTGTCGAAAGGGATTTTCTCAAATGGCTAAGTTTTGCAAATTTCAAAGCATGAATTTGAAGAGAGGGGTCTACCGACAGACTCGACTCTGGACACGACAGGACGAGTTGACCGACACGGAATGGACTCTCTAAGGGTTGGACCGTGACTTGGTAGGGGGATGGGCCATCTAAGATGACGAGGCTCTTAAGTTGCGCTATTCCGTAGCCTAGGCGAGTGGCAACACGGTCGAACATCGAAATGGGAAGGGTGTGCTATAGGGTGGCTGCAGTAGTCTGTAATGGGACTGTTGTAGTCTTGTGCTCTTCTGGATTTTTGATTTTAGGGTACATTTCCAAAGTGAATATTGCTTCGAGTCCTGACAGATTCTTGTCTTCGACTGAGCCGAGTACTAGGACACTCTATAGAAAGGAGGCTAGATTTTGGAAGTCTTTGGATTATGTGAGTGGATGGAGAACTTCTGCCTAGGTGAAGCCCCCAGGATGACAAAGCTTGCTACTGAGAACATGACCGTGTCGTAACCGAAATAATGGTGCTTTTTGAATGTGTGTCAATGTGGGTGGTTGTGCCTCTGTTGAAAGGCTGCCTACGTATTCACGTGTAGTGAAATCAAACCAAGCCGTAGTTCATTGAAGAAAGATATATTATGGTGCCTAGTCTAATAGGACTTTGTGTGTAACTAGCCATAGCAATGGTGTAGGCTAGGTGCATTCCCAATGATGTCTTGATCAAAGGGCTAGAATGGTTAGGATGTTAATCCTGTGACTGTAAGCGTTCTCCGGGGTAGCCCCCAGAGGTGGTGTGAACTATTTGGGCATGTTCTATGCTGACCGCAGGTTGGGTTCCCATGCTTGGGGTTGGTAACTGGTTTGGATGTTTTTGGGAATGTGGAGCTAGGTCGCAAGTGGCTTTGATGTTTTGACATCTGGAGCTTGATTTTGTGGAGCTAAGGCTTCGAGGGTAAGGTATTGTAATGTGGTAGGAAAGGGGGAAGTCGAGTAATAATGACTTAGACTTCGATTGGGCTGGTTGATAATGCGGGATCTGGTTTCCATGTCTGGCCCTAATGGTTTGGGTGTATCCTATGGAGCTTGAATCCTCAAAATTCTGGGTTGTCCCTTAGCCTAGGTCTCGAGAAGGTCTTGAGGGTTGTAATGTGGGAAGGCTAGATGTGGTGTTAGCTGACCAGCTTGATTGTCACTCCCCTATTGGATGGTATGTGTTTTGATAATTTTGAATTTGACCGTTTTCACTACGGTCATGGGTTCTTGAATATATTTTGGTTGACCTCTTAGCCCCGGTCATGGGTTCTTGAATATATTTTGGTTGACCTCTTAGCCCCGGTCATGGGTTTTTGAATTTTTGTTGGTTGACCTCTTAGCCCCGGTCATGGGTTCTTTTGAATATTTGTTGGTTGACCTCTTAGCCCCGGTCATGGGTTTTTTTGAATTTTTGTTGGTTGACCTCTTAGCCCCGGTCATGGGTTTTTTTTGAATTTTTGTTGGTTGACCTCTTAGCCTCGGTCATGGGTTTTTGAATTTTTGTGGGTTGACCTCTTAGCCCCGGTCATGAGTTTTTGAATTTTCGTTTGAACTAACACCTAGGGTAGGGATTGGTCAGTCTTATTGGAGGGGTGTTTTATTGTGGGAAATGGGCTTGCCTCCCGTCTTGAACCCAAACTAGGAGATTACCTAGATCTATCATAGGATTCGACACCGCTCCTGCTAAGGGTATTTTTGTGGCTTTTCTATACCAGACATGGAATAGGTAAAAGGAAAACATGGGCTCGGTCTCCTGCAGTCATTACAGATGTGCCTATAATAGTCACGTGCGTGTGCTCACAGTGTATGATGGTGTTCATCATGTTCTCGGAAACACATAAGGAAAGAATATATGAGAAATAGAAAAGCTGATTTCATTGAATTTTGAAAACAGGACAGAATGCAAATGACTCTGACTCCGATTTGAAAATGAGGATGTAGGGTATCCTAGACTCGAACTCAGACTTTGACTCGAATCAAATCTGGACTTACGGATGCTCGGTTGGTTGTCTCTTTTTTTGGTAAGGTCTTTGATTGGAGAAAACGACAGGTGCCACGACTCGCCTAAACTCGACTTTGCGCAAATGCAAGAGAGGGAGTCAAACTAGACACGGCTCGGGGTTACGGGTCGACAAAGACTCTTAGACCGGGATACTCGAACGTTAACCTAGATGAGGTAACGACCCTGACTTGGACTCGACAATGAGACTCAAGCTGCATGAGGGTGACTCCGAAAATGGGGCGACCGTGTTTGACCGCGTCACGTGTTCGGACCAACCGTGGCGACCTAAACCTTTAGGAGACTCGAGTGTTTGTAGCATATGTTCGTCTCGAAGAGGGCATCATAAGGACGCCGGTGTATGATGAACGTAAGGTACCCCTTAAGGTGACTGTGGTCGACTGTTCGGGTGGAGGATAGCCCCCGGTGAGACTAAAGACTCTGATAGGACTCAGATGGTGTGACATTCAAATGACTCGAAAGTGGCACACGTGAGACACCACGTGTAGGACATGACCCTTAGAGCAACCGTGATTGATTGCTCTGCTAAAGGGTAGCCCCCGAGTGAGATCGAGGACTCTAAAGGGACTCAGAAGGTGTGACATCTAAGTGATTCAAAAGTGGGGTACGTGTGACAACACGTGTAAGACATGACCCTTAGAGCAACCGTGATTGACCGCTTTGCTGAAGGGTAGCCCCGAAGTGTAATCGAAGGTTTTGTTAAGACTCGAGTGTCGGACGAGTGACCCTTAGATGTAAGAATCACGAACCTTTTGTTATAGGGCTATGCCTTGTAAAAGGTTGAATCGGCCTCGAGAAAAGGCAGACGAGTAGGGGAAGAAACTTGCGATGTAAAATCGGCAGTGTTTCGACGCTAGAGACCCTAGACCCGACTTGAATAAGGATGACCCTGTGATTAGGGTAGATCCTTAAGTTAAAGAATGTTTGAATTGGGATGACTCGACTAAAGGATTGAAAGATGGGCGAACTTCCCTTAGGAAAGGTCGTGGGGACCGTCCTGCTAGAGGGAAAGATCATGTGAGACTTTCTAGTTAGGACTCGAGTGTTAAGACGAACCTTCCGTTTACAAGTGTATGGCTCGTGTTGGCCGGTTAGGCCTTTAGGATAAGGCGGACTGGGATGGGGAAGAAACCCGGGATATAGGATCGACGGAGTTTCGATGCTAGAAACCTTCGACGACTTATAACAAGACCCGACACTGCTAAATACGACAAGTCCTAAGAAGAGGAAAGTTTTGAAAATGGATTTTTCAGGAAAAAATCCGAGAAAACCGGTGGATGGCCCGACTTTTCGAAAATCGTAAAAGTGACATCGGGCCGCGATTTTGGGGGTTTGAAAATTTTTGAAGTTTGAAATGGGCAGCATACAGATTAGAAATAGGCTATTTTGAGTAAAATCATAAGTCCTAAATTCGGTAGCTTTCCGGGTTTTTGAAAGGTTGAATAATTGGAATTTTGAAATTTGAATATGGAAAAAAAGAATTTCCGACAATTTGAATATTGAAGATGAGATCCCGAAGATTTGAAAATCGAAAACGGTATCTCGAAGATTTGAAAATTGAAAATGGCATCTCGAGGATTTTGAAAATCGAAAGTGGCATCTCGAAAATTTGAAAATCGCGAATGGCATCACGAGGACTTGAAAATCGAAGTTGAATTTTGAAAATTCGAAAATCGAATGGTGGATCGGAAATTTGAATTTTGAAATGGGCAGCTTGCCGGCTAGAAAATAGGCTTGTTTTGAGTCAAATCTTAAGTCTAAATTTCGGCAGCTTTCCGAGTTTTTGAAAATTGAATATTTTTGAAAAGATGCATTTTTGGAATTTCGGAATTTTGAATATCAAAAATGAATTTCCGAAAATTTGAAAATTGAAAAAGGATCCCGACTTTTAAAATTGGCAAAAATGCCGTCAGGCCCGAATATTTTGAAAAGTCAAAAAATTTTGAATTTTTGAAATGGATAGCATACCGGCTAAAAATAGGCTATTTTGAGTAAAATCATAAGTCCTAAATTCGGTATGCTTCCCGTTTTTTTGAAAATTTGAATATTTTTGGAAAGATACACTTTTTGAAATGACGGTTTTTGAAAACGACACGGAGACCAAGTAGCACATAGTCACGTAAGCATTATGACGACAGCATGTATGCTTTACACTAAGTCTCGGTCGGTCTAAATGGGGTCTATACCAGTGCACATAGTCTAGACGTTGATCGGGACGGACTTTCTAAGTCGAGTTGAGATTAGAACATGCCGCGAAACCCACTCGAATCGACTATGGACACCTTTGACATATCCATATTGGAGTACATCACGGTATAGTGGGACGTCGGTCGCGAGTACCGGCCCGGAAAAATATAGGGTTATGCATGAACCGTAAAACTAAAACGCGTATTGTACTAGTCAAACGATTTTTATTCGAGTCTCATCCTGAGGATGCCGATGGTAAATCATGCATCAGTTAATCCCCAGCGGAGTCGCCAAATTGTGGACATGACATAGGTCCACCCCGACGCGGCCACGCGCGGGTTTGGGGAGGCGAATGAATCTCCATATGAGAATGGATCGAATTGAAATTTAAATCGAAGTGGAGTCGCCACCGAACTTTGTGGGAGTTCGGGCCCATTCGAACCCACTCTATGTCGTAGTGGGCCGTGTACAAAATACGGCCCATTTCCGATGTCAGAGTTTATTCGGCTCGTCCATTTGCATTGCGATACCGATACCGTCACTACCGGTTATCGTGTATTGAATTACTCTCGTGCGCCAACGGTTTCGGGCATCCGGAAACTGAGGTTCTGAGTAAGGGGTGAGGGTACGTGTTGGGAAGCCCACAAAGGACACCCAACCCCACCCGCACATTAGCGGCCTTCACTAAGATATTGAATGACTTTCTAATACGCGGGTTAGTTGAACGATGAAAATGATATGCAAACACTATTTTCCCTAAACGTGCGGAAGATTGAAAGGGTTTCTATGTCGATTTAATGCAACTAAATCTAGCGTCGAAGTTAAATTTAGCATGCGAAGGTTCATTTTAGTACGATAAAATAAACAATAAATCAACAAGAAAAGCAACAAACTTGTTAGTAACGGTAATAACGGTTTGTGAAGATGTAGAATGATATGGAATGATGTAAATAGGATGATACATGGTTTCAAAAAGTGATATTTCACGTGATTGATTTGACACGTGTTGACCTAAGTCATAAAAAACCGTTGACGAGACTCGAATGGCCTTGTAGGACTCACGGTATTTGTCGTGATAAGGCCACTCGATCGAGTCATTGAGGGACTCGACCGAGTGGACCTCTGAATAGGCTTCTGTCCCATATTTTAGACCCTACTCGGTCGAGTTATTGACCAACTCGACCGAGTACGCTGCCACTCGATTGAGTCATTGCGAGACTCGACCGAGTGGAGGTCGAAAAACATTCTGTCTCGGTTTTAGGGGTGCCACTTGATGTGTCGTATTTATATAGCTTTATTCCCTCGATTCCGTTGTCTTTTATGGTCGGAACGCGCTCTTTAGAGCCGTTTCTTCTAACATTTTGTTTTGAGTGAGTGTTTTTGTAGATTCTACACGATTTCAGGTCTTTATGTGCATTTACACTCATATCCGGTTAGAAGAACGATCCCGAGACAAAACCCGTGCCTCAAGACGTTTAGGAGACGAAGAAGTGGGAAGTGACGATTCATTGGGCCATGAGAAGCGGCTCATAGCTTCTTTTATTAGTGCGTGCACGCCAGCCTGCATGTGACCGGCGGCCTGCTGGCCGGCCAGCATGACACAAGGCCAATTTTAGCTTCATTTTCAAGTGTGCCTCGGCCCCTGCATGTGGCAGGCGGCCTGCTGGCCGGCCTGCATGCACATCCTCTTTATTTCCGCCTCATTTTGTATAACTATGGGTTGTATCATTTCCCCACTATCACTTTTCATACTTAGAAAATTTTACTTTAGAAAACTCGTGACCCTTAGGATTCTAGCACTCGGTTTTCACTCGGATTCGATTTCGGTTATTTCATTTTATGCAATTTTCAGTTCTACGTTTCAATCTTCATCGTAAATTACTTAGTTCGTCGTAATTTTCTCTATTTGCAATTCGTTGTTCCGTTTAGTTCGTTAGATTTCCGTTCGTTTATCATTAGATTTATTTGCTTCGCCTTTTTATCATGAATTCCATGTATGCGATTAGTTGTTTCATAATCATCATGCGTAGCTAATTTTCTCGCTAGGGTCGAGGGGGATCGATGGATTATTATAAGATTATGTCGCTTTGATACTAAATTCATAATTATGCTAGTACCACTTTCGCGTGTTTTATTTGTCGATTAATTTGTTAAAGGCCACAACATTTTAATCTGTTTGGGAAATTCTAGTTCTTGTGCGAAAGCCGAATTAGGATTAGATCACGCGCGATTTGGTAGGGAGTCTAATAAGTTGCGAGAGCCCGTCCTAGGTTGACACGATTCGAGAGAACGTGTTATAGCCGACTAGCATGTTATATGTTTATTATTATCGTCGCGTAATTGTTGAGCATCTATCGTGAACCCGTGACCTTAGTTTTCATCTCTTTATTAGATTCGATTATTTATTATCGCATTTTAGTAGTATTTTTATATCTTTCCATCAATTCAACCGTTTAGAGCATTGTAGAATCGCCATAGCTATTTGACTAGTTTAACTGTTTCCCTGTGGATTCGATACCTTGCTTGCCGCTATCTTCTTGTTAGTAGCATTAGGTTTACCTTGATTGGGTGAGACGACTTTACCCACATCAAATTTTGGCGCCGTTGCCGGGGAAACGGTTTTTCTTGTTTTTTAGCTTTTTTCTTCTATGCTCTCTTTCGTCTCAAGGTGATTAAAACTCCTTGAGATTGATCTCACTTTTCTACTGTAGTTTTGCTTATGCCCAGGTCTTTTCGGTCATCAGAGCTTACTCCGTTCGACCCTGAACTCGAGAAAACTTTTCGTAGGCGACGACAGTTTTGGAGAGAGATTTCCGCAGCTCCCGATCTTACGACTTTGGAAGCTATTCATACTGAATTTGTAGCAGAGAATCAGTCCTTTGAAGAGGAACATCAATCTCAGCCCGAGATCATTTTACCACCCCCTCCGATCATAAAAATGCCGAAACTTTCTAGTCATTCGGAGCCCGAGCAAACTGCTCTTCCTAAGTTGGTTAAACGACCAACTGCCACTCAAGGTACATTTGAGATTCGACCCGCCTTCATTACTTTGGTGGAAAAGAATCAATTTGGTGGTGACCCTAAGGAGGATCCTCACAAGCATATGAGGATTTTTACCGACTATTGCTCCACGATTCCACTTCCGGCCGGGGTAACACAAGAAGAAGTCATGGAGATGCTCTTCATGTTCTCACTACGGAATTCCGCTAGGGAGTGGATAACCGATCTTGATAAAGTCACCGAGGGGATTACCGATTGGAATTCTCTTGCTCTTGCCTTCTACAAGCACTATTACCCTCCACAGAAGACGAACATGCTCCGGAGTCAAATCACGAATTTTCGTCAAACCCCGAACAAGAATATTCATGAAGCGTGGGAGCGGTTCAAGAAGCTTGTGAAGGAATGCCCGCACCATGGTTTTCAGGTTTGGTTTCTTTGTAACCAATTTTATAACGGGTTGTATGATGATTGTAGGAGTACACTGGATTCGGCATGCAATGGGCGTTTCCAATGTAATGTGGATGATGATAAGGCTTGGCAAACGATAGAGGAGATGGCATCTCACCACTCCCGATGGGGTAATCCACGTGGTAATACTCGATCAAATTCCGGTGAAAGTGGGTCCTCGAATGCCGTGGCTATTCAATTAGCCGCTTTGACTAAGAGGTTTGATGCATTTAAAGTGTCAAATTCTCAAGGGGGAGGAGGCATGCATCAAGTACATGCCATGCAAGAATATGCATGTGTTCGTTGTGGTGCCGCGGACCACCAAGCTCAAGATTGCCTAGGCTCCATAGAACAGGTGAATGCGTTCCATTCTATGCGCCCTCGTTATCCATATATGAATCAACCGGGCTATGATGCATCTCTCTTGTCTTACAAGAGTACTAATGTCTTGAACCCGCCTATTACACCACCCTATGTGCCCCCGCACAAGCAGAATCTCCAGAATCAGCATCAGCAGAATTTCCAGAATCAAGGAAATTTTCAGAACCAGCAGCAATTCCATAATCAAGGGAATTTTCAGAATCAACAGAATTTCGGAAATCAAAGGAATTTCCAAAATCAGGGAAATTTTCAGCAGCGACCTCACTTGGGTCAACATCAACAACATTTTGGCAATACTAATCAGAACTTCGGGAATTCTCATCAGAATTTCGATACTAGTCAGCAGAATTTTGGCCAATCCTCATCACAAGCTCAAGGTAATTCTTCTTCTTCTTCGAGTTCTAATGAAATGGCTGAGCTTCGTAATATGATGCAGATGATGGCCAAGATCCAGGACTCTATGATGGCTCAAATGCAAAAGAATGATCAAGCTAAGGATAATGCCATCAAGAATTTGGAGAACCAAGTGGGACACCTTGCCGCGTCACAAGCAACGCGTCAACAAGGTAAACTTCCTTCTCAAGGTGATCAACAACATGATACGGCTAATGCGATCACTCTTCGTAGTGGCACACACTATGAAGGTCCTTCGATGCCTAAGGATGATTCACCGGCCGAGAAGGAGGAGATTTTTGTGGAAGATGTCAATGAGGATGCAATTGTGGAAACTCCAAGTGATGAGCGAGTTCCACCACCCACTACTTCCGTTCCCACTCCGACCAGTCCAACAATTCAAGTACCATTTCCGGGTCGATTGAAGAATCGAAAGGAAACTACATAGTTTGGCAAGTTCATGGAGGTTGTGAAGAATTTGCAGGTTACAGTCCCATTTACCGAGCTCATTATGCAGGTCCCGTCTTACACCAAGTTTATGAAGGAAATCTTGACTCGAAAGAGAAGCATTGGTGAGGTAGAAACCGTCGCTCTTACTGCAGAGTGTAGTGCTTTTTTACAGAACAAGGCCCCACCAAAGCTAAAGGACCCCGGTAGTTTTTCGATTCCTTGCACTATTGGCACCTTATCGATTGATAAGGCTTTATGTGATTTAGGTGCTAGTGTAAGTGTCATGCCTTACTCCGTATGTGAAAAACTTAATATGGGTCCTCTTAAGTGTACTAGTGTCACTTTGCAGATGGCGGACCGTTCCATAAAACGCCCTTTGGGAGTTTTAGAAGACGTGCCCGTTAGAGTTGGAAATTTTTTTATCCCGGTTGATTTTATCGTCCTTGACATGGCCGAGGACACCCAAATTCCCATAATTTTGGGAAGACCATTTTTGCACACCGCTGGCGCGGTGATTGATGTCAAGAACGGTAAATTGACCTTGGAAGTGGGTGGAGACACCATTGTTTTCTGCTTAGATAGTACACTTAAGAATCCGATGATAACGGATTCTTGCTGCATGATTGATGTTGTGGATGTTTTAGTTCATGATTCTATGAAGGCGTCCCTTATACGGGATCCCTTAGAAGCTTTGATATGTTTGGAAGCGTGTGCAGGTGATGCTTTCGTTGACTCTGCTGTTGTTGATGCCTTAGAAGCTGCTTTGGAAGGAAGGATGCTCACGAAGGAGCAAGGTGTCGATGTAACCAACATCGTACACACCTCATTTGCTATTGACATATCCGTTCCGGAGCGTAAGCCACTTCCGTCTCACCTAAAATATGCCTTTTTAGACGATACCGAGAGCTTCTCTGTGATTGTAAGTGATGATTTAACTGAGCAACAATTTTCTGATTTGTTAGTTGTTTTAAAGAAAAAAAAGAAAGCTTTGGGGTATAGTCTTGATGACTTGAAGGGAATCAGTCCCGATTTCTGTATGCATAGAATTAATCTTGAGGATGGTTATCGTCCTTGTGTCCAGGGTCAACGTAAGTTGAACCCGAATATGCAAGAGGTTGTTAAAAAGGAAGTTATGAAATTGTTGGATGCGGGAATTATTTATGCGGTTCCCGATTCAAAGTGGGTGAGTCCGGTACAAGTTGTACCTAAGAAGGGAGGGACTACTGTGGTCCCGAATGAGAAGAATGAGTTAATCCCTACACGAATTGTGACGGGATGGAGAATGTGTATAGATTATAGGAAGTTGAACACCGCTACACTTAAAGACCACTTCCCATTGCCCTTTATCGACCAAATGCTTGAGAGACTAGCTTCTCACAAGTATTTTTGCTATTTAGATGGATATTCGGGATTTTTCCAAATCCCGATACACCCCGCCGACCAAGAAAAGACCACGTTCACTTGTCCATATGGCACTTTCGCATATCGCAGGATGCCATTCGGGCTATGTAACGCACCCGCCACCTTTCAAAGGTGCATGATGAGCATCTTTTCCTACTACATCGAGTCCATTATGGAAGTGTTTATGGACGACTTTAGTGTGTATGGTATGAGTTTTTCAGCTTGTTTAGCTAATTTGGATACCATTTTAAACCGATGTGTCGAGGTTAGTTTGGTCTTGAATTGGGAAAAATGCCATTTTATGGTCACTGAGGGTGTTGTTTTGGGTCATGTGGTCTCCGAAAAGGGCATTCAGGTGGATAAAGCAAAGGTGCAAGTGATTGAGCAATTGCCCTTGCCGGTTAATGTGAAGGGAGTGAGAAGTTTCCTTGGTCACGCGGGATTTTATCGCCGCTTTATCAATGACTTTTCCAAAATTGCTAAGCCACTTACACAATTGCTCCTAAAGGATGCCCCTTTCGATTTTACTAATGAGTGTGTTGAAGCTTTTGACAGGATTAAGCAGGCCCTCATTTCTGCTCCGATCATTCAGTCACCGGATTGGAATTTGCCATTCGAGATAATGTGTGACGCGAGTGATTATGCTGTGGGAGCAGTTTTGGGCCAAAGGAAGGACAAGGTCTTGCATGCTATATACTACGCTAGCAAAACGCTTGATAATGCTCAAGTTAATTATGCCACCACCGAGAAGGAGTTACTAGCTATAGTATATGCTTTGGAAAAATTCAGAACTTATTTGGTTGGATCGGAAGTCATTGTTTTCACCGATCATGCGGCTCTTAAGTACCTCCTTGCAAAGAAAGAAGCGAAGCCCCGACTACTTCGATGGATCTTACTACTCCAGGAGTTTGATTTAACGATTCAGGATAAGAAGGGAGCGGAGAATGCCGTTGCGGATCATTTATCAAGGCTTAGAGTTGAGGAGGAAGGAGTTGTCATCCCCATAGATGATTCTTTTCCCGAGAATTCTCTCATGGCATTAGCTATCGGTGAAAGCGAAGAACCATGGTATGCGGATTATGCTAATTATTTAGTTGGCAAGGTATTACCTTCCGATCTTTCTTATCAACAAAAGAAAAAATTTCTACATGATGTTCGGCAATTTTTCTGGGATGACCCTTATTTATTTAAGGAGTGTGCCGATGGTATTTTTCGTCGATGTGTCCCTCAATGGGAAGTTCGAGGAGTTCTAGAGAGTTGTCATTCATCGCCTTATGGTGGCCATCATGGACCGAGCCGAACCACGGCTAAGGTCCTCGAGTCGGGCTTTTATTGGCCAACCTTATTCCGGGATGCCCAAGCTTTTATTATGTCCTGCGATGCATGTCAAAGGACCGGTAATATTTCTAGGAGGCATGAGATGCCTCAAAATGGGATTCTCGAAGTAGAAATTTTTTATGTTTGGGGTGTAGACTATCAAGGCCCGTTCCCGTCATCCAAGGGCAACCGATATATTTTGGTTGCGGTTGATTATGTCTCCAAGTGGGTGGAGGCGGTAGCATCTCCTGCTAATGATGCTAGAACGGTAATATCTCTGTTTAAAAAGACTATTTTTCCCCGCTTTGGTGTTTCAAGAGCGATTATTAGTGATGGTGGAAGCCATTTTCATGAGAAGCGACTTGATGCTTTGCTTGCTAAGTACGGTGTCTCTCACCGTACCGGTCTTGCCTACCACCCTCAAACGAGTGGGCAAGTTGAGGTGTCCAATAGGGAAATCAAGTTTATTCTCCAAAAGGTCGTGTCAAAAGCTCGGAAGGATTGGAGCTCTAAGCTAGATGATACACTATGGGCTTATCGTATCGCCTTTAAAACGCCTATTGGTACTTCACCTTACCGATTGGTCTATGGCAAGTCATGCCATTTACCGGTCGAGCTTGAGTATAAGGCTTGGTGGCCGATTAAGGAGCTTAACTTGGATCCACATTTGAGTGGGGAGAGGAGACTTATGCAGCTGAATGAGTTGGAGGAATTCCGACTTGGTGCCTCTGATAGTGCTCGAGTTTATAAGGAGCGCACCAAGCGCTGGCATGACAAGCATATCCTTCACCGTGAGTTCAATGTGGGAGATAAGGTATTATTATTCAATTCTAGGCTCCGGTTGTTTCCCGGAAAGTTAAAATCTCGTTCGTCCGGACCTTTTTCTGTCACCCACGTGGGTAAATTTGGCTCGATTGAAGTCGAGAGTGATGCGGGTGAACGATTCAAGGTGAATGGTCAACGATTGAAGTTATATCATGAAGGTGCTCAAGTTGGAGCGATTGAAGTTATACGACTTCATCCCGTTTCCTCATCCCACTAAATCTTAAAACTCATCAAGTCGTGCGGGACTCTAAACCAGCGCTACCGGGAGGCAGCCCGAGTATGTAAATAATTTCCCTCATTCTCGTTTATTATTATTATTATTATTATTTTTAGTTATCTTAGTGAGGATGAGAGGAGGGACTAACGTTTTGAAGATGCGCAGAATCATCGGAAATAACTTGATTTGGAGATATTAGTGAAATAAAGAGAGGAGAAATTCACCATGCTTGTGATAATATAGCAGGTCGCCTCAGCCTAGGCCTAGGGGGCCTATCGACTCTAGGGGCCGAGGTACGAGACGAATTTGAGTTCGACAAGAGTGAATTGTGCGCCTCAGCCTGTGCCCAGGCCCCCTATTGACTTCAGGGGCCGAGGTACATGGGAAATTAGAGGATATTGGAGCAAAAGTCTCGATAAGAATATGAAAGAATAGAGGGTCAGGCCGGCTAGCAGGCCGCCGGTCCTGACCGACTGAGCTGTGAGAAAGATTTGATTTAAATAATCGAAAATAATGGGGAAGTGCGTCAGGCCGGCCAGCCGGCCGCCGGTCCAGACCGGCCGGGTCGTATAACACCCCCCCAAACCCATTTTTTTCGTCATTTGTTCCATTCTTCAGCTCTCCCTCGCCTCTCTCTTCTCTCTCATCTCCCTAAAACCCCAATTTCCCTTATTTCCCAGCATTCATCTTCCCTTTTCTTCACCACTATTCCTCAATATTTTCCCCATATTTTCCCAAGTCTACTACTTTCAGCCGATTTGCAATGCCTCCTCGGAACAAGCGCACCAGAAATGACCATGCTCAACCCGGCATTGAGCCCGATCCAGTCAAGTGTAATTTTTACCACTATTGACCAAAAGGTACGGTTTCAAAATTTGAGAAAGCGGTCTATTGTTCCAACTCGTTTTATCGATCGTGATGCTATGCGAACTTTAGGCTTAGATTCTGCTTTGGAACTATTGTTTAAGGGTGTTGGTATGGGTACATTTTTTACGATGCGTCGTAACACGTATACCCAGCTTACGTTGGAATTTCTGAGTTCGTTTGAGGTACATAAGAATAGACGGTCTGGTGATATTTCTGTTGAGTTCCGTTTATTGAATACTAGTTTTGCGCTGAGCCTGAAGCATTTTGGGGATTGTTTTGACCTTAAGGATTATGATGACCGTACACCACCCGAGCATGCTAATTTTAGGGTGGGCGATTTTTGGGAATGTATCGCTGATGCCCCGTACACTACCGCGGGGCATATGAGTTCAAACAATATTCATAATCCTGTTATTAAGGTTTGGCAGAGGTTTATGGGATGGACGATTTTTGCTAGGAAGGAGCCACATAATGTGCGCACCGAGGAGGTGTCTATTTTGGGCTCGTATTTGCGGCGTAAGCCGAAGGTGTGGCATATTAATATTAACTATCACCTCGTCCTCCAGTTTAGGAGAATAGCTACGGCCGTTGTTGATGTTCCTATTTATATAGGCGGGTTAGTCACGCAATTGCTCTCCGGTTGACCGCTTTTCGCGAAGCGGATCATGATCCGGTCCAGGGTGAGATTACTCTTAGCCTCCGATATTTGGTTTCTCTTAACTGGATTTCTTCTAGGCATCAGAATTGTTGGGCTTGGCTTATTCATGAGCAGGCGACTATTATTTTGCAAGCCGGGTCGGTTTTGTCACTTGAGGCTGATCAGCCTAATTATTTATTACCCGTCGCTGTCCCTAGCTCTCTTCCTTCGTCGCATGCTGTTACCTATACTCGTCGCCCGACGAGCGAGCCTAGTACCTCCCAGCCCGCTTCTGAGCCCGGTCCATCTCAGCCTGCTCCCGAGACCACCACCACTACTACTTTTGAGCAGCCTCCTCCACCACCCCAGTATGCTCCCCTCCATCCCGATCTGATTTCATGGATGGAGCGCATGGAGTTGAGTGCCGGTTCGTCACGTTCTGACTTTGATACTTTTCGCACGGAGACTCGTGCCGACACCGCTGCTACTCACGCTCGTCTAGACAGGTTATATGCTGATCAGTGTCTCGGGATGTATCCCGTTTATGATGACTATGCTAGGCGTGCAGCTGTGCCACCACAGGGCCCTTACCCCTCGTACTTTTCGTGGCCCGTGGGTGGTTATACTGACCCTTCGATTCATGGCGGCTTCCATCTTCGCACTGACTATTTTAGTGCCCCGACGGGCCTTGCTTTTGGAGCCGCTAGTGATTATCAGGGAGGTGGTTGGTATACAGGTGGTGCGTCAGGTTCTGGGACCGCTGAAGATGATGATATGGAGGATGATGATTTCGGTGATGATGATGATGATCAGTAGCGGATTGCTGACTCCGCTACCTCTCCATGTGTATATTTGGTATGTTTTTTCTCTTTCCTCGGATTTTATTTGTGTCCCCCCACCAATTTTGGGTCTGTATGATTTGGACATTGAGGACAATGTCGAGTCTAGCGTGGGAGAGTTTTTAGTATTTCTAGTTTTATTTCCTTGAGTCTTAGTGGTTGTCTATGATACCGATTATGCAGCAATGATGATAATTTGCACTCTTTAGGCTACCTACTCATTCTTAATTGACATTCATTTGACCTTTGTTATGTGGAATAATAATTAATCGGCAAGTTTGCAACCAACCGAGCTGTGATTTGTGGTTCCCATTTAGACCGACCCTGCATTTAGGCTTTAGCTACAAAATTGGTGAGATTTAGAGCCTCCCGTAGCCAGTACATTCATACCTGGCTACCACTTAGGACTGTGTGTAGGACTCCTCGTGGAATATGCTATGTCAATACGCATAAGTATGGTGTTTGCCCCTTCATTTTGACTACCTTGCCTAGTGATCATTTTTGGGTCATTTTCATTTTCATCTATTTCTATCCATTTTCTCCTTGGCTAAAATGTTAAAGAATTCACAAAATGAACTACAAAATCAAATTTGCCTACCTAGTCAAGCTTGATGAAGTAGGTCACCTAGTGCGTTCTATGCTCGTTATTGTGCGATTATGGAGATTTTGATGGATGATTGGATGTGGTTGACTCTGTTTCAAGGGAGTTTGTAGATCTTGTCCGGGTCAATTTGGGTTATTGTTTATATTTGCTTCTAATTTCATCAAGCTGAAAAAATAGTAAAAAAAAAATGAAAAAAAAAAGCAAAAACAAAAAAGAAAAAAAAATTGAAAAAAGAAGAAAAAGAAGAAAAAAAAGGAAAAATCAAAACAACAAAAAAATATGTTATTCTTGTTACTTTTATTTTTCGTTTACTTGATGAAATTTGAGCGCCCTCTTTTGATCCCGGACTCGTTCTCGTTGGTTGGTGATTTGTATGTTTTGTTTATGGAAGTGGAAGAATTTTTGAGTTGAGCATTATCGCACTAGTTAGTTCACTAGCTTGGCTTTAACCTCACATGACCATATCGGTTTCCACCTTCTACCTTGTTATCACCATCCTTGCCTCACTATGTGATCTTATCATGTTTTGTAAAAATTTAGAGGTCGATACCATATTAGATTGCGGGCATATTTCCATGAGTTGGAGTAGTTGAGCGTTTTCACATATACATTTCACATATACACACCCTTCCTAATTGAGCGATGAGTGACTCCGTGAGTAGCCTATGCAAGGGCTTTGGTTGAAAATGTGGTTTTCTACATATTATGCTTGGTAAAAATGTGCATTTGTTGATGGATTATTTTTCCTATTTCCCATCTTGGAATTCGTTTCTTAGACTTGGTTAGATGTTTGCTATGACGGACTTGAGTATTTGGTTGCCTATTATTTGCTTTGAGCTGTTTCGGTATTATATTAGTTGTTTTCTTACGGGTCTCGCTTGAGGACAAGCAAGGGTTCGGTTTGGGGGAGTTTGATGTGTCGTATTTATATAGCTTTATTCCCTCGATTCCGTTGTCTTTTATGGTCGGAACGCGCCCTTTAGAGCCGTTTCTTCTAACATTTTGCTTTGAGTGAGTGTTTTTGTAGATTCTACACGATTTCAGGTCTTTATGTGCATTTACACTCATATCCGGTTAGAAGAACGATCCCGAGACAAAACCCGTGCCTCAAGACGTTTAGGCGACGAAGAAGTGGGAAGTGACGATTCATTGGGCCATGAGAAGCGGCCCATAGCTTCTTTTATTAGTGCGTGCACGCCAGCCTGCATGTGACCGGCGGCCTGCTGGCCGGCCGGCATGACACAAGGCCAATTTTAGCTTCATTTTCAAGTGTGCCTCGGCCCCTGCATGTGGCAGGCGGCCTGCTGGCCGGCCTGCATGCACATCCTCTTTATTTCCGCCTCATTTTGTATAACTATGGGTTGTATCATTTCCCCACTATCACTTTTCATACTTAGAAAATTTTACTTTAGAAAACTCGTGACCCTTAGGATTCTAGCACTCGGTTTTCACTCGGATTCGATTTCGGTTATTTCATTTTATGCAATTTTCAGTTCTACGTTTCAATCTTCATCGTAAATTACTTAGTTCGTCGTAATTTTCTCTATTTGCAATTCGTTGTTCCGTTTAGTTCGTTAGATTTCCGTTCGTTTATCATTAGATTTATTTGCTTCGCCTTTTTATCATGAATTCCATGTATGCGATTAGTTGTTTTGTAATCATCATGCGTAGCTAATTTTCTCGCTAGGGTCGAGGGGGATCGATGGATTATTATACGATTATGTCGCTTTGATACTAAATTCATAATTATGCTAGTACCACTTTCGCGTGTTTTATTTGTCGATTAATTTGTTAAAGGCCACAACATTTTAATTTGTTTAGGAAATTCTAGTTCTTGTGCGAAAGCCGAATTAGGATTAGATCACGCGCGATTTGGTAGGGAGTCTAATAAGTTGCGAGGGCCCGTCCTAGGTTGACACGATTCGAGAGAACGTGTTATAGCCGACTAGCATGTTATATGTTTATTATTATCGTCGCGTAATTGTTGAGCATCTATCGTGAACCCGTGACCTTAGTTTTCATCTCTTTATTAGATTCGATTATTTATTATCGCATTTTAGTAGTATTTTTATATCTTTCCATCAATTCAACCGTTTAGAGCATTCTAGAATCGCCATAGCTATTTGACTAGTTTAACTGTTTCCCTGTGGATTCGATACCTTGCTTGCCGCTATCTTCTTGTGATTAGCATTAGGTTTACCTTGATTGGGTGAGACGACTTTACCCACATCACCACTCGACCGAGATGGCTAGGCACTCGATCGAGTGCCCCTTGTACGAACCAGAGTTCGTTTTGCAACTCGTTATCGGTTTCGAAATTGCTTTTGATTTTGATGATTCGATGAGTTTGCTAAATCGGGCATAAATATTATGAGATTTATGCTCGATTCATATGTATCATACTCGTCATATTCGACGTTCGATTATTGAATCGATATCGAATATTAGAGCGGAACTTAGAAAGAAAAATTGCTATGAGTCGTTAAGTTAAATTTTTTGACTAAACCGTTGAGATTCGACATCCAACTATTGAGTTGGTATCGAATCTAACGGATCGACACTTTACTTGAATTGAAAGACTTGATTCCCTCGGCTTTCTCCGACATCGTAATGAATCCCTAGAGATTTTGTGATGTCAGATCCGCGTCAACGGGTTTCGACCCTTAAGAAAATGCTTGTTTTGAAAATAGTTTGTAATTGATGAAATATGCGATTGGATGATGATACGAACGAAATAAAAATCTATTATTTAGGTTGACTTGTTTCAATAATCAAGTGATCGGGGTGATGGGATAAGCGACCGGCAACGCTGAGTGCAATACTCTTGTATATTCGGGTTTCCTTATCCCACCATCACTCACACTCGACACAAATTCACAAGTATTTTAGTGTTTTATACTAGTGATATTAACGATATTATAGACGCGATAATGACGATAAATAAAAAAAAACGGGATGATGACGACGATATATACGACGCACGAAGAGAAGAAGAAAGAGAAAAGAGAAGAAAGGGATTGGGCACCCTCAACCTACATGTTCTTGTTTTCGGACGGGACTCGTAGTTGTGGCTTTCACGTGAGTATCGAGATGTAGGTTAAGTTGTGGTGGTTTAGGGTTTGTGAATTGCTAGGGTTTGTTAGGATTCCTATTGTTTGATTAGGGTAAAAAGGATGAAGAAAAAGTTGTGAAAAGGTGAGTGCATGGGTGTTTTTATATAGGCTAGGCTATGCACACCCGGCTAGGGTTACTCGACCGAGTAGCCCCTTGACTCGGTCGAGTGGCCCAAACGTTAGCAGCCGGGCTTGAACGAGGGCCCACTTGATCGAGTGGGTTGAGCCCTCGATCGAGTGGATCAGCTGGAGTGCAAGGGTCCAGTGTTTTGGACCTCGAGATGGGTCCTGTATTTGGGCTGAGTTTTTGATGTTTATGTGGCTGTTTTTTTGTGTGTCTCAGAAACGGCTTTGACCGGGGTTGACCCAATCGTAAAAAGTCGGTTTTATTTCCGGTGTCGGTTTTGACCCAAATTAGTCTTGTTTGACGGGAAACGACCCACTGGGCCTGGATTTGAGGTCAGTTCTGTGAGATTTGTACTCCGTAAGTGCTTAAGCCAGCAACTAATGGTTTTGAGCCCATATCCGAGCGCGTAGAAACACGTTTGCGTCCGATCATCATCGGGTGTTTTTTGGAAACTACCATAGACACCTGGCAGTCAAAATGCGGGTGTCTACAAGTAGTATTTCAAATCCCTTTAAGCAAAGCTCATAAATAGGACATCTTCAATCAATGTGGGGTGTTTCAGAGGAGTTGATCAAAGTCCTGAGAGACAAGAGGGATGTGTTCGCCTACTCGGCCGATGAGATGCCAGGGGTAGACCCGGCGCATATCGTTCACAAGCTGAACGTGAGCCCGGGGGCACGCCCTGTAAAACAGAAAAAGGGAAACATGTCCGCCGAAAAAGATCAGCCATAAAAGAAGAAATCGAGAAACTGTTGAAGGCAGACTTCATAGAAAGCTGCGATTACCCTGAGTGGTTAGCAAATGTGGTAATTGTAAAGAAATCCTCAGGGGCTTGGAGGATGTGCGTAGATTTTACCAACCTCAACAAGGGATGCCCGAAGGACTGCTACCCTCTCCTCAGGATTGATCAGCTGGTGGATGCAACCAGCGGATACACCACACTCAGTTTCTTGGATGTCTTTTCAGGCTATCACCAAGTCTACCTCTGGCAACCGGACAGGGTAAAATGTGCCTTCATAACCAGTGCCGGCACGTTCATGTACAAAATGATGCCGTTCGGACTCAAGAACGCAGGCGCTACTTACCAGCGATTGGTCGACAAGGTTTTTGAGAAACAGAAGGGCAGAAACTTGGAGGCCTATGTCGACGACGCTATTGTAAAAAGCAAAGGGGATGCGGAACACCTGAAAGACCTGCAGGAGACTTTCTCTTCCCTACGCGCATATCAAATGAAACTGAACACCAAGAAATGTACTTTCGGTGTCCGCTCTGGAAAATTTCTGGGTTTTTTAGTAAGCGCCAGGGGTATCGATGTAAATCCCGAAAAAGTCCAGGCAGTGTTAGATCTCTCAGAACCAAAGACAATAAGAGACATCCAGTGCCTGAGAGGCAGGATGGCTGCCTTGGCGCGGTTCATTGCCAGGTCGTCCGATAAATCAACACCCTTCTTCAAAGTGTTGAAGGGAAACAAGCAGTTCAAATGGGAGCATGAACAGAAAGAAGCCTTCAAACAGCTGAAGGAGCATTTGAAGAAACTGCCCAACTGGCAAGACCAGTGGCAGGGGAGAAGCTTTTCCTCTATATCGCCGTGACAAACACAACAGTTAGCACGGTGATTCTAAGGGAAGAAGCAGGCTCCCAGCAACCGATATATTTTGTGAGCCATGCCCTGGGGACAGCAGAAAAGAACTATCCGTTGGTCAAGAAAGCAGCCTATGCGGTCATCATTGCTGCTAGAAAACTCAGGCCCTATTTCGATGCACATCTTGTCGTGGTGCTAACTGACCAGCCCCTGGAAAAAGTCCTGGAAAAATTCGAAAAATCTGGAAGACTATTAAAGTGGGTCATAGAGCTGAGCGGTCTGGGAATATCGTACCAGTCCAGGACTGCCATCAAGGCGTAGGCCTTGGCAGATTTCCTAGCTGAGTGTTCTCATTCAGAAGAAGATGATCCGCCTGCTGGAGAATGGGTGGTGTATACAGATGGATCGTCTACAGCCAACGGTGCGGGGGCAGGGATTGTGCTAACTAGCTCTGAAAGAACAGACTTCGAGCATGCACTCAGGTTCACCTTCCCTGCATCAAATAATGAGGCTGAATACGAGGCCGTACTGGCAGGCATTAGCTTAGCCAAAGCTGCAGGGGCCGAGAGACTTGTCCTGGCAACAGACTCCCAACTCATCGCCAATCAAATTAATGGAAAATACGAAGCCAGGGACCAGGCTATGGCCGCCTACCTGGAGAAAGTGAAACTGGAGCTATCAGGGTTGAAGTCCTATGAGGTCAGGCAAATCCCCCGATCCCAGAACAATCGAGCGGATGCTCTGTCAAAACTGGCCAGTTCTAGCCTCCAAGACATAAGAAGGTCAGTCTGGGTAGACGTGGTCCAGGAGAAATCCACTACCCCCTGCCAGCCGGTCAGTGTCATTGAAGAAGCAGGGCCTGAAGACTGGATGACTCCAATCATCCAGTTCAAGAAATACAAAACCCTTCCATCTGACTCTGCTCAAAAAAGAAAGATGCCGGCGAAAGCCGCGTGGTTCATATTAATCAATGGAGAACTAGACGACAGGGGCAGGGCAGGCCGCAGAAGTCCTAGACGACATTCACTCAGGAATCTGCGTCCACCACATAGGCGGAAGGTCACTAGCCCACAAGGCCCTAAAGGCAGGCTACTATTGGCCAACTCTCCTAGCTGATGCAAAGGATCTAACCAGAAAATGCAGAAAGTGTCAGTTGTTCGTCCCATCAATTCATGCTCCGGCCCAGCAACTCAGACCAATTTTGTCTCCCATTCCCTTCGCCCAGTGGGGATGGACATATTGGGCCTCTTCGATGCGGCAACGGGGGGCCGGAAGTTTTTAATAGTGGGGATCGACTACTTTACAAAATGGATTGAAGCCGAAGCAGTCCCAAACATTACCGAGCCTGCAGTCAGGAAAGTGATTTGGAGGAATATCATAACCAGATTTGGCCTGCCAAAAATGCTGGTGATTAATCATGGGAGGCAATTTGACAACGACCCCCTAAGGGTTTGGCTGGAAGGTCATGGCATAGCAGTCGCCTACTCTGCTGTCTGCCACCCACAAACTAACGGGCACGCCGAAGCTGCTAACAAACAAATCCTCAACGGGCTAAAAAAGATGGTGGATGAGCTCAAAGGCAGGTGGGCAGATGAATTACCGAGCATACTGTGGTCAATCAGGACCACCCGGAACGAGTCTACAGGACAGACCCCCTTTGGCCTGGTCTATGGGGCCGAGGCCCTACTGCCCATTGAAGTACGAATCCCCACCCTGCGATCCCAGCAGTATAACATGGCGGATAATGAAGTAGCAATGACCGAGGCTCTAGACCTAGTCAGCGAAATAAGGCAAGAAGCCGCCGATAACATTGCCGCCTACCAGAGCGGATAAGGAAGGCATATAATAAAAAGGTGAACGAAAGAAGCTTCCAAATAGGAGACTTAGTTTTGAGAAAAACGCAGGCAGTAGGAAAATCGAGAGAGCACGGAAAGTTGAGCGCCAATTGGGAAGGTCCATATGAAGTAACCCGAATTATGGGACCAGGTACCTACCGGATTGCCAACCCTTAAGGCCAAGAGCTGGCCGCCCATTGGAATGCCGACACTCTAAAAAAGTACTATGTCTAGCGCTAAGAAACCAGAATTTTCTTTTTCAAAAATCGGCGTAGAACGGTCAGAAAACAATGTCGACGGCTCCGACCGTAAATGCTTTCTAAAGTTTTGCAAAGAAATGAAAGAATTGCGAAGTTATACTCGTTGTCTGTTAAAAGTTTACATTTTACACACAAACGAGCAGGGGGCAATAGGGGGAGGCCCCCTGTTGCTAAAACCAGGGGAAATGGACCCCCAACAAAAATTAAGTCCCCCTGCCTACCTCTGGGCAGGCAGGGGGCAAGCTCCTTGGACTTCGACCAGAAGCCAGGGTTAGCCGGGCCACACGTGCCGAATGAACAAGGACTGGGGGCAACCCCCCAACCTTGTATAAAAAATGCAAAGTCCCCCTACCTACCTCTGGGCAGGCAGGGGGCAGGCCCTCTGGACTTCGACCAGAAGCCAGGGTCAGGCCGGGCTCCACGTGCCGAATGAACAAGGACTGGGGGCAACCCCCCAACCTTGTATAAAAAACGCAAAGCCCCCTTGCCTACCTCTGGGCAGGCAGGGGGCAGGCCCCCTGGACTTCGACCAGAAGCCAGGGTCAGGCCGGGCCCCACGTGCCAATTGAACAAGGACTGGGGGCAACCCCCTAACCTTGTATAAAAAAACGCTAAATCCCCCTGCCTACCTCTGAACAGGCAGGGGCCAGACCCCCTGGACTCTGACCAGAAGCCAGGGTCAGGCCTTACCTTAGAAGAAAAACAGCAAATAAAATAAAGAAAGCATATTTATAACAAAGGAAGGGTTCAACAGACGAGCAATAAAAATCCAGGTGCTAGAAAGTTAAAATATTACATCGAATTGGCAGCCGGCCACATTAGGGCCCGGCGCGCAAAAAAGATTAAAATATCAGCGGGGAAGCAAAGGCGCAGCAGGGTACGGACAAGAACCCTCGGAGGACGACTGCTCTGCATGTTAGGCAGGAGAAGCACCCTGATCAGCGTCAGGAGTTCCCTCAGATGACCCATCATCTCTGGCCTCATTCTTGGCAGCGTAAAGGGCCTGAACTACATCCTCGTCAAAATGAGGAAGCATCTCCCTGATAACCTCCATAACAAACTGCAGGGAGGAAGTAGCCCCAGCATTGAAATGCTCTGCCACTGCAGAATTGGCCTCATTAATAAGATCGTCCTTCTCTTTGCGCCACTTCTCCCCCTCCACCTTCAAATCATCTTGCGCCCTCTGAAGATCCGAGCCAGCCTTGGTTAGGCGATCCTCCAACTCTGACGCTTTCCTCTTGAAATGATCCAGCTCGGCAATCGTTTTCCTTGCCCGCTCCAGTTCAGCAGCCGCTTGTTTAGCCTGCTCCAGCTCCAGTGATAGGTTGGCTACTTCCCTCACAGCTCTCTCACCCTGGGATTTCCAGCGGGCTGCCTCGTCCTTAGCATCTCCCAGCTCGCCCTCACATTTAACCAGCTGATCCCTTAAAGCTGGCAATCAGAGTGACGTCCCTCTCAACCACCGCCAGACATTCAGGGAAGGGGCACCCAGGAGTAACACTTAACTCATCGTCACTCAAACGGCTCAAGGCCCCCAGCTCCGAAGAGGCCTGGAACACCCGGGAGCAGCGCTGAATAAACTGAATCACCTGGTTAGTAGAATAAGTCAGAGACTTGGTGAGATGGTCCGCCAGCGAAGCAGTAGAGTCAGAAAACAAGGCAGAGGCATCAATGCTCTCGCCAGTAGGAAAGTGAAACTCTGTATTTTCTTCAGAGAACAAGGTGCCCGGAACATCGCGAGCAGGCCGCTTGGCCTCAGGTGTGCTGGCATAGGCCTCCATGTCCACCACCGGGACATCATCCAGTACCTCTTTGTCTTTTCTCTTCCTGCCAACCAGGGGACGGCTCTATCCAGTATCCTCGGAGTCTGAAGGCTTTGACCCCACTGGAGGCTGAGTTCCAGCAGGGGAACCTCCGCGTGTGCTAGCAGGGGAAGGGGTAGCCTCTGAGGCGGCCTCCCCTTCTGCATCCCTGACGACTAAGGACGGAACCGCAGGCTTTACTGGAGTTGGTTTTGGAGGAAGAGGAGGAAACTTCACCCTGTTGATGGACAAACTCTTTACGAACTTCATCAGGGTCAGTTTCTTGAAGTCAGAAGGAAGAGGGGGATGTTTGACGAAGGCTGAAAGGTTCTCGTTCAGGCCAAGGTCCCTCATCTCGTTCCTTAACCAAAGGCAGGTAGCAAGGTCTGCAAAAAGACAAGGAAGATAACTAAGTAAGCACACAAATAAACAAGACGAAGGAAATTTAAGTACTGACAGAACCCTGAGCTACCTGCACTAAGACCAGGGTTCAGAGCCACCCGAGTCAGATATTCATCGGTCGCTATAAGCTCGGCATGAGGGAGCCATATGTCAGGACCATAGGAGCCTCTTCTGTCCCTAGAAGAGGCAAACCGGGCGACCAAATCTTCTTCTGGCCGGGTCAACTTGACCTCAAGAGCCCTCCCCCCAACTTCAGGGTGGTACTCTTGGCGTGTCTCCAGCCGGGTGTGGACATGATTCCTGAAATGACGAGGAATCCTTCACCCTGTAGCGCTATGAATATAAAGAAAGTTGTCCTTCCAGTCCTTCAGGCTACTCATCACCGGCCACACCAGGGAGCTCTTCTTCTGGCGAAGGATAGAAAAGTAACCAGGGGAGCCACCCCCTTCAGTGGAAGCCACCATTTGAAGGCTAACCATAAACCTCAGAGCGTCTATGGATGGCTCCACGCACCAGAACAAGCAGGTCCAGGTGTAGGCAATCAACGACCTGACGGCAAAGGCCGTCAACTGGGCAACGACCACATTCATGCGCCGGAAGGCCTCCTCCAGAAATGGGTGAAGGGGAAAGCGCAGGCCGAATTCAAGGCATTTATGGTACACAGCGATACAGCCCGCAGGGAGATTGCATACTGTGTCCTTCAACCCAGGAACGACGACGGTATAGCCCTCCTTAAAATTATAAAACCTAGCTATAGCCTCCTCAACATTCTTCTCAAGAATTAGGTCACAGTTTTTTGAGGCTAAGTATGTTCTCAAAGGAATCTTATATTTGGTCCTATCTAAGTAATAAACCCTCCCTGGCTGCCTGGGGATGAATGGGCCGGCGATGGTAGAGTCATCAACCTCTAACGCCTCATCGTCAGAATCTATGACATTGAGAGGAGCAGGCTCGGGGGAATTCACACCCCCACTGTCCTCTGAATGATTTTCTTCAGCCACCCTGACAACCGGTCCCCCAGAAGAGGAAGCAAGGTCAGCATTAACACTACCCCTGCCCCCTGTCCTTTCAGTCGAACGACTAGTAAAAGAAAGAATCCGGGCACAACGTTGGGACATGATGACCAAAGAAAATAAGGAAAAGCGAAATAAATAGAAAGACGAGGAATTCAAGGATTAGGACTCTAACCTAATTTGTAGTCGCCAGATGAAGACGCAAAGAAAACTCCTCAAAGTCTAAAGAGTGCTTGGCAGAAGAAGGGTTTGTGAGGGGAGCTTCGAAAATTTGGATGTGTAAAAGGGGGAATGAAGGGGGAGTCGGTACTTATATAGGCGCTGGAAGACGAAGAGCCGCCCAATCAAAGGGTTTTTCCCAAGAAAAGCCCCCCCACCACGTGTCACACATCCAAAATCCAAATGGCCATCACTTCCCAAAGAGCCTCGGGAAGGCAACCAGAGCTGAGAAGAAAAAATCATTGCATAGCATGACATCATCAATTCAAAAAAAAAAGAAAAAAAAATGAAAAAATGATGACAAAACAAATCACGCACATGAAAGAGTCAAAAGGGCCACCTGATTCTCATTAAGTTCAAAAGACCTGAAAGGTCCAAAATTACAAAGTGAGAAAAACAAAAGGTTACAAAAAGAGCCTGGCATTCTGGCTCGAGCAGCCTGCGTATACCAAGCAGGCCTAATCATCATCGAAACCCGGTGAGTAATCCCCAGGGCTGTCATGACCATCTAAGGCGGATCCCCAATCCCAGTCATTAGAGTCCTTAAATGGATCATCAGGGCCTTCTTCCTCACCCCTGCCAGAGGAGTAGCCCTGACCTTCGCTATTTTCCGAGTCGTGACTGCTCACGTCCCAATCCTTGCCATAGGGAACCGCCCTGACGCCGTCAGGGTAACCATGGCCTTCTCTCCTCACCAAGGGCGAGGAAGGACCCGACTCAGGAGAGGAGGTTAGTTCAGCACAATAAGGATCAAACTGTTCAGGGTGCAGCCAAGGAAAACACCTATGGCATCCCCTGTCATAGCAACCTCCCACCTGGGAGCAGTGTCTAGATGGAGGACCAGCAGGAGAGGGAGACCTCTTGGGGCGTTTGCCAGCCCTGGAGAGAGTTTTCCTCCTAGTAGCCCGTTGAGGACGGGAGCGGTTCCGCCTACTGCGACGAAGAATCTGATGAGCCCGCTTAGAGTATTTCAACCGCCGGCGCCCTCTGAAGCAGAGGACGTCCATGTAAACTCCGCAGCGAAAAACCGTTTTCTTGATCCAAGATATTTTTTGGTTCTTTGAAAAAGAGTAGAAGAAGAGTGAAAACTGACTGTGAAAATGGTGAAGGAAGTTGAAATTTATACAAGACAGAAGCAGGGCATTAATGGTGCTCCAACCACTTCTGCAAAGAGGAGAGCCAATCATCAAACTGGCACACTGTTCGAAAATCCACTTTGCAAAGAGGGATAATCATGAAAGAGGACGTTTAAACTCTCTGCATACCTAGAGAAGTTAAAGCTTGTTCCCTCGGGAACACGCGACGAATTTAATGCAAGAGTGTTCAAGGAGTCAACCTCCCGCCATCCCAAAACAAGATGTCGCCTGCTGAGCAGAAGCCCCGCTCCCCCTCAGCCGGCGAGGGCCAATTGATAGGGGTCGGTAGCCAGCCACGGGTCGCCCGCCAGTTGGGCCCCAGGGTGGCCCGACCCGCGAATAGGGGAAGGCCTGCCCAGCAGACCTCCCAGCAATATCACTGAAACCTCCAAGTAGATGGCCTTAATCGCTTAGCCGCCCGGCACGGCCTTGCCGCCTGCCAAGAAGGGCAACCAAGCCCCCTGCCTGCTTTCAGGGTGCTCCCACCCAGGCAGGACCAAGGGAGAACCGGGGACCCATTCGCCATTTTGCCTGAGGTAAAGGGACATGAGTGGACAAGGTGAGTCCACGTGTCGCACACTCGTCCACCCATTTCCCTCTCTTCCTTTCTCTTTTCTCTCTCTCTCTCTCTCTTGGAGGAAGGTATAAATACTTTCCTTCCTCCCACTTACATAGGATTGGATTTTCTCTCTCGAGACTCTCACTCTAAAAATCGTCACCTTACTCCTCACGAGTATGGTTCCTCAAGGCAGTTCGCGGACTGACTTAGGCATCGGAGAGGGTTCCCCCGGACACCTCCGGGGCCCTGTGTGTGTTCTCTGTGCAAGGAGCAGGCCAACTCCGCCGAGAAGGTCCAATTAGTGGAGTGAAAGGAAGAAGGGACTTGAAGGATTTAACCATCATTGCTAGAACAACAAACATTGAATGTTAAAGACCCGGATCCAATTCGGGTCAACCGCTTCCATACCGGAACAACCGTTATCCATCAAATTGGACTTTGATGTGACTAACAACGCAGCTGAGTATGAAGCATGCATTCACGGGTTGCAAGCTGCCGCTGATTTAGGAGTAAAAAACCTCCGGGTCCACGGTGACTCATCTTCAGTCATCAATCAAGCTCTCCAAAAATGGAAAACTCGGAATGCCAATCTCGTGGCTTACCAAGCGCGAGTAAGGCTTCTCGAGAAGCAATTCCAAAAGGTAGAATATATCTATCTACCCCGAGAAGAAAATCAATTTGCAGATGCGCTTTCCAAGTTAACATTATCCCTGCTAAATATCCCGGAGCATCTAACCAGCTTGCCGATCTGCGTTGAAAGACGGTCCGAACCGGCCTATATCCACGCCATCCAGGATATCGAGATAACTGATCCAGAACCTTGGTATCAGGCTGTCCTAACCTACTCGACAACAGGAGAGTATCCCCCGGGAACTGAAAACCGGGCCAAGAAGGCCTTGTGAAGAATGGCAACCCAATTTATTCGTACGGACGATGGACAGTTATACAAAAAGACGGCGCAAGGGGCTCTCTTCCTGTGTATCGATAAAGTACAAGCCGAGAAGGTTACGTCTGAGGTACACGTTGGTGAAAATGGTCCGCATATGAACGCCCATATGCTGGCCCGAAAAATCATGAGGCTCGGATATTACTGGAACACCATGGAAATGGACTGTCAATTATACGTCAAACACTGCCATAATTGTCAGATTTTTACTAATGTACAACATATGTCATCTTCCCTATTATATACCATGACATCATCACCATGGCCGTTCTCAACGTGGGGTATTGACATAATTGGAAAGGTGCACCCTTCCGGGACGGGAGGTCATTGCTTCATTTTGGTGGCCATCGACTATTTCACCAAATGGGTCGAAGCCGAGTCATACCGGATCTTGAATGCCAAGCATGTTGCCAAATTCATCCAAAACAAGATCATATGCACTACTACAAAATCATTAGATTCTCGACGCTTTAAGCTGGACACTTTTGTAAGTGTCTACCCTAACCTTTATCAAATTTTCTTTGTCTACCCTTTAATGTGTCGAGAATTATATATTTAATATAATAATTCATAAACAAATTAAAACATATTAAAACGAAACATATTATGTGCGCGGTGAATGAAATATATCAAAACATATTATTCAGAAACAAATTAAAACATACTGTATAATACAGCTTAATACCAAAAACAAAATATCCCCAAATTTTATCTCGCGATAGAATTGAGCGCGGTTACTGAAACATAAAAACGAAATTGAAACCAAATTACCGCCCTAATCAATCAAACGAAATCCCCAAATATATTGCGCTGCTTTTCCTCCTTCGTGAATCACCTTCGTTCCTTATTTACCAATCACGATTATCATCTCTATTGATAATTGGTCACCGTTCTTCTGACTTCACTTCGCATCACCGTTATCATCAAAAGATTATCATCGCTGATTAACATTAGGTAACAAATTCATCTATTAATTTCTTAAATTAGTTGTTCAATTTATCAACTTTAATTTGTCGGGTTGAATCAATTTCGCGTCAGTACTGTTCTGCTATTGATTTCACGATTACCCGGCTACCAATCGCTTTTACGATTTCGCGTCGGTACTACAGTAGCGTGATTTCGTTATTTCGTATTAATCGATTATTGATTTCAATTGATTTTGTTATTTCGTATTAATCGATTACTGATTTCAATAATAATCAGACAATATTGATGTCTGCTGCAACTATGGCGTTATTTTGTATTTCGTTATTTCGTATAATAACGATGAATAATACTCGTTATTTCGTATTAATCGATTATTGGTTTCAATTGATTTTGTTATTTCGTCTTATTTGATTACTGTTTTCGATAATAATCGAATAATATTGATGTCTGCTGCAAGTATGACGTTATTTCGTATTTCGTTATTTCAAATAATAACGATGAATAATAATCGTTATTTCGTATTAATTGATTACCTATGTTGACATGAAATTTCATTTCAGGCACGTTATTTCTGCTATTGATTTCGCGTCACTGTTCTACTATTGATTTGGCACCACTGCTCTTCTGATTTTATCACAGTTAGTTTAGGTACACGGCTGATTAACGTAAGGTAACATTCATCGATTAATTTCTTAAATTTGTTGTTCAATTTATAAATTTTCTCGATTTGAATCGATTTAACTTCATCGTGATTACGATACTAGTATAAAAAGTTACGATCTATTTATAATCTTCTTGTTTTTGTTAACTCGCAAACTGTAGTCTGAGGATGTATCACTTGGAGGCGCTGTGGCACTTTCAAACAAATATGACCAAGGAGCCTCTAGGCCTATCGATAAGGTATAATTTTATTTTCTCCTTGCTGATTCCGTTGGATCAACCATCAATTTCTAATGAAGCACATTACTCAGCGTTCTTTGGTTTTTGGATGACTGAAACATGCAAAATGAGGAACCAGAGGCGCTTCTTTTCATTGTGAAAGAACAATTTTCAGTGCAATTTTCATTATGGGTCTTCAAAATGACAAACTGGTTGCACTTTTTTGAAGTAGTCCTTGATGCACTGGAGCAACATTGTTGATTACTTTCTAGTATAATGTATCACTTGTTTGGTTCAAAATGCATTTAATTTTTGGCTGGAGATTAATGAGATGAAGAAGTAGTAGAACTATAGAATATTTCTGACTTTATAAGCAAGAGAAGCAGAGATAATCCTAGTTGACCAGCCATTACTTCTGAATAGAACTTAGCCATTGCATAAATTTTGCATTTACATATCTATAATCCAATACTTCAATTTGGAAACTGAGGGATTTTGGCATCATGTGAACTTTGTTCAAGAAACTCTTGAATTGTAGACAAGCAAAGGCCTTTCATCTGCCTTATTATTTTTTGACTGTCTTGGTTACCACTTAAGGTACAAAGACGTCTTGCCCAAAATCATGACGCTGCTCGAAAAAGCCGCTTGCGGAAAAAGGTACACAGTAAAGCTATTTTCATACGTGTAATCGTGATTTGATGACATTGATATTGACATAAAAAGATAAAAATATTCGGCGATTTCTTATAGGCTTATGTCCAGCAGTTGGAATTGAGCCGTACAAAACTGATGCAAAGGGAGCAAGAACTTGAGCGTTTAAGGCAAAAGATAAGGCAAAATTCCATTTGCTTTAGCTTATAAATGAATAATGACTTTTTCACATATACTCGATAATGAGAAATATATTTGAATGATTGACTCCAGGGTGTGTATAATGGTGGTGGGATAGATCATCTCTCATACGCTGGAGCTGTAAATTCAGGTTCGTCAAAAATATTTCTCTAGCAGTTTATCGAATATTATTAACCTATTTTCCGAAGCACTTGCTCGTATGTTCAAAGGTTAGGATACATGAACAAGAGTTAGCTCAAATGATAATTTAATGATTTTCACAGTCTCCTTTGTTCTTACGAAGTATTATGCTGTTCTTTTTTGTTGTGCAGGGATTGTTGCATTTGAGACGGAGTATGGACACTGGGTTGAGAAACAGAATAAACAAGTTTGTGAACTTAGGAATGCCTTGAACACCCATACAACTGACGCTGAGCTCCGAATTCATGTAGACAAGAGCATGAAGCACTACTTGGATCTTTGTCGATTGAAAGGGACTGCTGCAAAGGCTGATGTAAGCTATCTCATGTCTGGCATGTGAAAAACCTCATCTGAGCGCGTTTTCATGTGGATAAGAGGGTGCCGTCCTTCGGAATTACTAAAGGTGACATTTTTTCCGACTAAGACCATGTGTCTCTCCTTGAGTTTTATGTAGTACTGTTCACTGGATTTTACGGTTAATAAGCTGGTCATTTTTTGTGATTTCTGTTAGAAGGCTCTTTTATTCGTGACGGTTAATATTTTGATGATGTGAACAGGTACTTGGGCCTCAGCTTGACCCATTGACTGATCAACAAGTGATGGATGTATATAACCTATAGCAATCAAAATGCAGATACTTTATGGATTAAATGGATCAATTGCGTCTACTTGAAAGGGCAAAACTGGGAGGACTACTCACCCCCTAACACTGCGTCGTGGGCATGGAAAAACATTTGTAAGGTGAAGGAGAAAGTGAAATCAGTCTATACTGAAAACTGGCGAACCTGGACTGCAAAATACACAATTAAAGAAGGGTACCAGCGATTGGGAGGAGTTTCTCCTGTTCATCAATGGCACCATTATGTTTGGAATGAATGGAATGTTCCGAAACATTCATTCATTACTTGGTTGGCAATGCTAAAGGGGATGAATTGTTGGCAAAAATTGTATGAATGGGGCTGTTGTGATGATGCTAACTGTTATCTGTGTGAAAATGCTCCTGAAACCTACGATCACCTGTTTTTCAACTGCAATTACAGCAAACGCGTGATTGAAGCTATTGAAGAATGGTGTTGTTTAAGAGTTGCTGTCCAAATGACGGACCCGATGAATGTAGTTTCGGTGAAGCACAAGATGCACACACTGATCTGGACTGCGTGTCACTACTTCATTTGGCTTAGAAGGAATGAAGCGAGGACGAATTTGTATCTGATCAGGCCAAACCAAACTGCTGAACTAATTAAGATGCATGTCAAGAAACGAGCAAGGGCTATGTTGTGTGGGATGAAGAGCAAATCCGATGAAAATTGGAAACACATTTGGGGATTGTAAGGGACTTCGAACCCGTGACCATAGGAACTATTGTTGATCATATGGATTGATTATGTATCATTGTACATTTCTCGATTTATAATATATTCACATTTTACCAAAAAAAAACCTAAAGCAATCATGTGAGCAGGCTGAAGAGGCCCTTTCACTGGGAATGGAGAAACTCCAGCATACACTAGCCGAATATGTGGCTGAAGGTCTCTTTGTAGAAGGAAGCTACAGACCGCAGATGAATAATGCCATCGAATAACTCGAAGCTCTAGTAAGCTTTGTGAACCAGGTAAGAACTTCACTTTAGATGTATTTGAGAGGATTTATAAATTGAATTTGTAATATTATCTCACGAGAATTTATTTCTCTAATATGCATTTGTATTTTCTATTGTTCATAATTTGGTCTATTCACTTTTCCTTATTATATTTTTTTTACCACTACAGGACAATGTACAACACAAAAAGGGAGAAGATGACGGAATTGATAGATGACAAAATTGACTCACAGTTTTTGAACATGGACATTAAATTCAATTTTTTTCGGAGAAAAACACGTACCTTTTTAAATAATGCTGTAGTTTTTTAGTATTTTTTTTACTTTGGATTTGGAAATATATGATTGGATGGAGATTCTTCTAGGTATTCGTCGTATGAAACTCTATTTATTGATTGCGAAATATATATATGATTGGTGATTATTCTAACTAAGTGTTTGTTTTCTGAACGACCAATTCGATTTTTGTGTATATTGATATCAATTCAGTAAATGTGGAGGCGCACTTTTTAGTCAACATAAATATGTAATCGCAAGCAGTAGTCAGTTGTTGGAAATATATAAATATTATATTATTTGTGATAAGATTCTCGACGCTTTTACGATATCAAAGTGTCGATAACTGAATTTTATATTATTATTTCTCGACACTTTAAGTAGTAGAAAGTCTCGCACTTTGAAAAAAAATTGGCCGGGAACAAAAATCGCGATATAGAAAAGCGTCGAGATTGCATATTTTAGTGTACCACGTAGTGACGCAAAAAAGCGTCTTGAATAAAATATTCAACGTTTTAATGCGTCGAGAATGGCGACATAAAAATGCGTCGAGAATTCCCGACGCCCAAAATCTCCACGCTTTCTGGAAGTGTCGAGAATTAAATTTGCGACACTTTAAAACGCCGAGAACCTACCTTTAAAGCGTCAAGAAAGCAAGGTTTTTGTCGTAGTGATGCCGATACGGGATTCCGCACGAGTTCATCAGTGATCACGAGACCCATTTCCAAGCTGTAACTGCTGCGTTGCTAGCAAAATATAAATCCAAAGACATACATCTTCGCCGTACCGTCCCCAAACAAATGGAGCGGTAGAGGCGGCTAATAAAACGATTGTCACCATACTTAAAAAGATGGCTGAGAATTACCGGGACTGGCCCGATAAATTACCTTTTGCCCTTTGGGTGTATCGGACGTCAATTCGCACCGCAACCGGAGCAACTCCATACTATTTGACATATGGAATGGAAGTGGTCCAACCGGTCGAGCTAGAAGTGCCATCCCTCAGGATCCTACTTGCGAGCCAAGTGCCGGAAGCAGATTGGGTACAAGCCCGATATGATTCGCTAGTTCTTTTGGACAAACGACGATCCCGGGCCCTCAACAATATCCAAATATATCGAAAGAGGATCCAACGGGCTTTCAACAAAAGAGTTAGGCCCAGAAATATCAAAGAAGGTGATCTAGTTCTAAAGTCCCTCCGGGCCCTACTACCGGTTGACCCAAGAGGAAAATTCAAACCCAATTGGGCGGGGCCATATTTAGTAAAGAAGGTCCTATCGGGAGGAGCGGTGATGCTGACAGACTTGGACGGGAACGAATTCGTCAACCCAACCAACTTGGACCAGTTGAAGCGCCATTACCTATAAGCCCTATCTCAATGTCATTTGCAAAAAGTTTATAAAAAATTCGTTTTTTTTTTATAAATTTTCAAAAATTATGAGCAAGTCAATAAGTTAGGATTATTCATCCTAATGTTGCACATATCGAACTAATAGTCTTGGTGTATTTCGAAAATTGCAAAAAAAAAAATCTATTTTGAACTACGTTTGGTTTGATTCCGCTAATTGTGGATAGGTAGGCAACCCCCCAAACGGGTACAACCACTGCAATAAACGAAAAGACGGGAACAGTATTCACTAATATGTCTTTTATTAAAAAAACCCGATAGACTCGGGAAATCCAAAATTACACCACACCCGCACAAAAAAAAACGCCAAAAACGGCAAACACACAAAAACACACCACAAAAATAGTAATAATACTTAAATAATAAAAACTAAGGAGACTAGTGTTCGTGTATTTTGCCCTTTCCCTTATCCTTTGGGTCGCGCGGAGCCTGAGGTCGCCGGGTCGGGGGCGAGCGTTCCCGAATCACAAGGGGAACCTCCTTAGCTCGAACCCGTTTCTTCGATAGCGGGTCGTCTGCCATTCTCACCGGTCCAAGTCGAGCCCGCACGTGCTCAGTTAGTCTGTCTCGCGGGCCAAGTCGGTCCCGCACTGCCAGTCTTGGGCCAAGTCTCCTTTCCAAATCAGTCTGGGGGCTCACTTTCCTCTGTGCACCTCTAGCACTGGACCCTTCAGCTTGAGTCCTAGTCTTCTTTCTTTGACCTGACATCAGGCGGACCAATGTAGCCGGAGTATCGCCTTCGTCGAAGAAACCTCTATTATCTTTGATTTGCTCCCTTCGCAGCAGGTCGAAAGCTTCATCAACCTTCATGGCAGCTCGACCTTTAGCAGTATCTGCTTTGGTCCACTTCACATAAGAATCTGAAACCCAGATTGAATGGAGAGATTTGGGAATGGGCCAAGTGTGCCGGGTATACCATCTTTGCATCCAAGTATCGCACATCATGTCAGTCAGTTGGGTAGATTCACTCACAACTGCTTCAACCTCCGGGATTCTTTGGGTCCAACCATACTGCCTCAGTATGCGGTCAGGGTAGAAATGAATCGTCTGCCTGAAAGACAAGATTACCTGGTAGCGAGCCTTATCCCTCGGATCCAAGCCCGTCCAAACAAAAATGGGCCACGATGGCACAACCCATCGAATCAACGGACCACTATGTAATGATAACACCTCGTCCCAATACTTCTGAGTAATCTGGCGAGAAAAATCAATAGCCCGTCTCCTCGTCATCACCTGATTGTGGCGGTATTTACTCGAGTCAAGGGGGGGATCTATGACTGATAGCCTTTCAAATAACCAAATCTGAAAAAGAAAAAGGAAATATAAGTTCTCGGGACAAAATAGATGTCCGCCTGAGGGCACTCGATCGACTGCCTGGAGGTCACTCGATCGAGTGGTACCTCTGAAATTGAAACAGGAGACTTTTACGAGGGCACTCGATCGAGTGCCCACTGCAGCAGGAAAATCGCGAAAAAAAAATCAAAAAATCGGAAATTGAGAAATTGAAAAATCAGAAAAATCAGAAATACCTGCAATAAACGGGTACTTCCAGTCAGACGAACCGATGAATCCCTCTTACGGTTATCTAAGCCCTGGATAATCTCACCCGTAATTAGCCAAGCCGGAATGTGCTCCGTCTCCATCAGATCAACCACGGTTAAAAGACGGGCATTACCCATGCATGACAATAAGTCCATGTGACCTTCAAAAGCATAAACATGAAGCATACAAAAGGAAAAGGCCCTACGGCTGTGAACCGGTCCGACCCGGACATCCTGAGGATTCATAAATTTCTCGGCCAAGTCGATCAAGGAAATATTACCATCCTCCATCATGCGAGATACTTCATTGTGGGAAAGTCCTAAAAATTCCCGGAGCTTTCTTCTTGGGTCATAGACTGAAAACGGGACAGCAGGCCGAAGTATCAGGTTCCATCCTCCCACAGCAGCAATCTCCTCGGGTAAGGGACAAATTTCTCCTCGAGGAAAGGCAAGGACATGATATGTATCATCCCAATAGGACAAGCAAGCATCAAGAAAGTAACGGTCAACTTGCATCTGACGGAATGGATACAGCTGAGTAATACCCGTCTGATTGAGAGCCACCCTATCCGTGTCTCTAAAGCATCGGGACCATTCTTGCAGCATCGTGGTCAATCGATCGATCCCTATGACTAAAATCCTTGAAATGAATAAAGAGCTTTCTTTTTGAGGAAGAGTGAATTGTGAGGAAGTTGTGAAGAAAATTAAAGACAAGGGAGGGGTATTTATAGCATTAACTCCACAACCCTCTTTCCATATCTTCCTTACACAAAAGTTTCCTAATTCTAGTGGGATCAACATACAGGCCTCGTCTCAGATTCCCCAATCTTAGCCCGGGAATTAGTCATCCCGAGTATTCCTAATTGTCAAAAATTCCAAAATGTTCAAAAATTTCAAAATTTTAAAATTCAAAATTCAAAATTCAAAAATTCAAATTTTCATTCCCCAGCGCGAGTCATATTTTCACCTACGTGTTGCATGCAAAATTTATGTAACAGCTACAGGTACGACTCAAGGCTCCAGAGGCAAGCCCGCGCAACTCATATAACTCACTAGCGGAAAGCCCAAGGCGGCATTTTTTACGGGATGGACCCATATATAGGCGCACCCAGGACTTACACGACAAGTCCAATTTCCCCACGGAGTTATCACCATCGACTCAGGTATGATTTCTGTCTTATGGCTGGCGGACCCTTTCACACAAGTCTAATGGATTATAAACGACCCGACTGGAAGCCTGCCAGGTCTTGATCCTCGATTGGCCTGGTAGCTACTCTGACTTTCGCCTTGTCCAAACGTCAGTCAGAGTGGGGGCTCTGTAGACACCCACATTTGGCCGCTAGGTGTCTATAGCGGTTCCCAAAAAACATCCGATGATGATCAGACGCAAACGTGCTTCTACGCGCTCGGATATGGGCTCGAAACCATTAGTTTCTGGCTTGGGCTTTTTATGGAGTACAAATATCACAATACTGACCTCAAATTCAGGCCCAGTGGGTCGTTTCCAATCAAATAAGACTAATTTGGGTCAAAACCGACACCGGAAATAAAACCGGCTTTTAGCGATTGAGTCAAACCCCGGTCAAAGCCATTCCGAGACACAAAAAACAGTCACCCAAACATCAAAAGTCCAACCCAAATACAAGACCCACAAAAATACCCAACCCAAGGTCCCAAATACGAGGGCACTCGATCGAGTGGGCCCTTCAACAGGCCCGACTGCGTTGCTTTGGGCCACTCGACCGAGTCAGCAGGTTACTCGGTCGAGTAACCCTAGATGAGGGTGATGAAGCATGCCTATATATACATCTCCTTTGCAACCCTTTCAAACTCTTTTTACCGACAACCTTCACCTTCACAACACACTTTCAAGAAACCCTAATCTTCAACCTTAAACCCTAGCATAGTAAGAATCCAAGACTCGTTCATGAATTCAAAAAAAGTTAATGGTTCCAATTTATTCTAACTTTTTACTTTTGTGAAAGTCTATATTTTGGGTCTAGGAACCCTAAACCACCATAACTCAACTTACATCCATCTCGATTCTCTCGTGCTAAAGGCACAACTAACGAGATCTATCCGAGACTAAGAAACATGTAGGTTGAGGGTGCAAAATCCCGTTCTTCTCTCTTCCCCTCCTTTCTTCTTCTCGCGTCGTCGTAATCTTTTTTTCGTTTTTTTATTTTTTTGTCGCGTCTCTAATATCGATAATATTATTAGTATAAGACATTAAAATACTTGCTAACTCGTGTCGAATACGAGGGATGACGGGATAAGAAAATCCGAATATTACGAGGGTATCGCACCCGATGTTGACGGTCGTTTATTCCGACACCCCGAGTGTTTGATTGTTGAAGCAAGTCAACATCAATAATAGTCTTTTTTTATTTCGTTGCGTCGCTAGTCACGTTTTTTTTATTCGCGTCGTTATCATCACCATTCGTCGCATCTTCATCAATTTCGAAACTATTTTTCAAGTAAAACATCTTTTTAGATAGAATCAAAACCCGTTGATGCGGATCCAACATCCCGCAAGGATTTATTACGATGTCGGGATGCGGAGGGAATCAAGCCAAGTCCCTTTTTAATTCAAGTGTCGATCTACTAGATTCGATACCAACTCCATAGTTGGATGTCGAATTTAAATGATTTAGTCAATAAATCCAACTAATACGATTTTTGTTGATGCTAAAATAGTTGTCACCTAATTCGATAGAATTAATACGACACTATAGACGCGGAGATTATTCATATCGTTTTGGTCCGATTTAAAACGACATACAAAATCCTTTTTCTAAAGTGCACTCTAAATATTCGATATCGATTTCATAATCGAGCATAGAATATGGCGAGTATCGAGAAGTTCAGGTCGAGTACAAATCTCATTATATTTCTACGCGACCTAACAAATAGACGATTTTTTTAAACACAAAATCAATTCTCAAAAGCAAAACTCCTTATATACGCTATTAAACTCACTACATATATATATACTTAAGAACTCAATATATACAGTAAAATAATTATTGTTATATACACTCAAACGGTTACTATGTACACCAATTAATCAACATATATACACTGAAATAATGGTCATATGTACTTAATTATTTGATATGATAGAAATTTATATACACTAAAACAGTTATTATGTACACTGAAATTGTTTTTATATATACCAATTTTATTTTAATATTAAAAAAAGGATTTTTTTTCTTTTGGGAAAAAAAATGTCCGGCAAAAAATGTTTTTTTTGGGGAAAAATTTGTATTTATTTTTTCGGAAAAAAAAGTGTTTTTTTGGGAAAAAATGTCTTTTTTTTCGAAAAAAAAAATTCCGAAATTTTTTTTTCGGATTTTTTTTGTTTTTTTTTTGGATTTTTTTTAAAAAAAATTTCCGATTTTTTTTTTTGAAAAATAGTGATTTTTTTTCCCCGGGAAAAAAAATTGGGGAATTTTTTTTTATGTATGAGTTTTTGTTTTAATCTTAGCCTTTAATTTGATTTTAATCTAATGGTTGAGACTTGAGATTGTGCCTCAATGGGTGCGACGAGTTGAGCTGCCTCAAAGGATCCTAAATCTATATATACATACATACATACATATATATATATATATATATATATATAGAGAGAGAGAGAGAGAGTTAAGATCGGGTGAGAACCTATGGTATAATGAGAACTGTGAGAACCTCACACAACTATTAGATCTTACGGCTCAAATTAAAACAAATTGACTCCTCTTTTCCCACTAGGAGTCTGAGCATTATTCTAGCATCAAAATAAATAATACTCCTAATGTACTCCCTTCCTCCTACTCATTCCTCTCATTTCCCACGAAAATCAAGAAAAAATCAAATTAACATAATGTAAAAAGAAGCTTTGATTAGACACGACAACATAACTTCTACCAACAAAGATGTAGATTCGACGAGATTTGTTTTACTATTTTCTTAATTTAGGTTTTATTTGCATACAATTGGAATTCGTGAAATTAGGGTTCTTGTTCGTTAAATCCATAATGACATTCAATTTTATTGTATATATAAACCAAACTAGCTTATAATTTTAGCGTACCTTTTTTATTTTTACCGTACCCTTTTTAAATTTTGGTGTACGCTTTCTCAATTTTAGCGTAACATTTTTTCAATTTTTAGTGTACCCATTCTAAATTTTATCAATACTCTTTCGCAATTTTAGCATATCTTTTTGAATTTTAATCCAATCGGAAGGCTATAGTAAGTCTCTTGTGGCCGCCTTATGGGATAGTAACCGACAAAAAGTAATACGTTATTATGAATCAAAATCCTAGCGAGTTCTAACTTTCATTTGGTGTATTGCTATGAATGACAATGAGAATTGAGCAAGACAATTTTTTTGGTATATATAAATCAAGGTAGCTTTTAATTTTAGCGCAACCTTTCTCAATTTTAGCGTAATATTTCTTAATTTTAGCGTACCCTTTTTTAATTTTGGTGTACCCTTTCTTAATTTTAGTGTACCCTATATGAATTTTGGTGTACTATTTCTCAATTTTAACATACCCTTTTTTAAGTTTAGTGTATCCATTTTGAATTTTAACGTACCCTAAGAACTCTTTTACTCATCGAAGCGAGAGTTCAATTTTCATCCGCATCTTACATATTCACGCATTTTAATTCAATCATTTTTTACTATGAACGATACTCGTATATGTCCAAACTGTAGTTGCAAGTTTCAACATGAGTTTCATGAGCTTCAATGAATCTTATCCCATGAAAAAAAACTCAAGAAAAACTGTAAGAAACTTACCAGCTTAACTAATTACGATACAAAACTCTGGAAAAAAAAATTGAAAAAATGATTTGGAAAGCGATTTTATAGAAGAAATGTGGGTTGACTAAAATCCACAAATCATCAAAACAACAACTCAAGATTAGACGTCATTAATGGAGGAAACTCAAGGTTCTATTTCTACCAATGGCGGCAAAGTGAACCAAATCAAAAAGCTGCTGACTAGTCAAATTGCAAAAAAAACAAAATCCCCAAATTCCTATATCACTGCCTTGATATTATTATTATTATTATTATTGGCATTACTATTGCTTCTACTGTGATTTCGAGTGCGAAGAGGGAAGACGAGGAAGAAAAGAGGGATACAAATTGGAATCTGCTGCTGTTTGATTAGTGAAAGAGAAATCACAACGGAAGAGGGACGAGTATGTTTCTCCCCTATCAGCCCCCACTAATTTGCATCATTGATTTAGAGTAGATCTAAGGGCTCGTAGAGGTTCTCACAGTTTTCATCAAAGCAACAGTTCTCACATGATCCTATATATATATATATATATATATATATATATATATAGAGTGAGGATCCGGTGAGTCTCCCTCTTTAGATGAGTCTGTCCTTTCAATCTGGACCACACAATCAAACAAGATTGAATGGCTGAGATTGGACCACGTCATTAAGGAAGAGTAACAAGGTTTTTGCTTACACAAACATCATAACTCTTTGATTCCATATTACTGTGATATTATTACTGTGACATTATTACTGTAATTTCTTATACTGTGACAGTGTCACAGTAAGATATTTGTGTTACTGTAATAGTGCTCTGTTACTGTAACAGTGTTACTGTTAATCTCATGATGATGTTACTTTGTAATCTCAATTGATAAATGAATTTGACAATATTACTGTGACATTATACTGTGATTCCTTATTACTGTGACAGTGTCACAGTAAGATATTTATAACTCTTTAATTTCATATTACTGTAACATTATTACTGTGACATTATTATTGTAATTCCTTATAACTGTGACACTGTCACAGTAAGATTTTTGTGTTACTGTAATAGTGTTCTGTTACTGTAACAATATTACTCTGACATTATTATTGTAATTCCTTATTACTGTGACAGTGTCACAGTAAAATATTTGTGTTACTGTAATAGTGTTCTGTTACTGTAACAGTAAGATTATATACGATGAAGATGACGCTGAGATTGAATCTCAGCCATTCATGTGATTTGATCATGTGGCTGTGATTTGCGGGACGGACTCATTTAAAGAAGACCAACTCACCGGATGCAATTTATATATATATATATATATATATTCCGTATTTTGAATTTTATTATCTGAAATTATGTCGTACAATGAAAAAATAGTTGACATTAGTATTATTTAATTATGTATTCCATAATATTTAAGTAAAAAAATACTATTGTATGCATGAAATCTAATTTAGCTTGATGGATTAGAAATGTGTTCATTGGTTATATTAATGAGGTCAAGGGTTTGATTCCCCTTGAAAACATGTTTTTGCTAGAAAATTAATCATAACTAGATAAAAAGAGTCAAGGGGATTCAAACCCTGGTCTCTTGCCTTGCATAATACATCATCAACCACTACACTACTATTAACTATACATTTCTGGAACTTGGGGGTAGGCACTTACCCACCTAGGCCTACCCCCAGACCCGGCCATTGTTAAAGTAGAGAAAACCATAAATATTGACCAAGTTTACATAGTAATTTTTAACTCCTTAGCTTGAGATATAATGACTTCGCTTATTAGCTCTTTATCTTCCAATTAAACTCGTACTTAGTTCCTATATAATTATCCGATCTAATTAATTCATTTAGAGACGTATATATAAATACTTTGTATGCATGTATGCTCGAAATCTTCCAATTAAACTCGTACTTAGTTCCTATATAATTATCTGATCTAATTAATTCATTTAGAGACGTATATATAAATACTTTGTATGCATGTATGCTCGAAGTAATCGTAAAGAAAGCGGATCCGAATAATCCATTTTAAAGGAGGGAAGAGTGGATAGGAGGATGACATGAGTATTGGATCTAACGGCAGCTTTGTATGGAGAGCTCATGGGTCTTGCACTTACTTGTCTCCTTCCGTTTTATGTAACATATGTGAAAATTATTATATTAAAATAGGAAAATAATTTAAAATTAGAGAGAGTAATAACGACTCCGTAGTATTCCATTTCTCTGACATTTCCCTCTTTACTATTTTTCATATTTCACTTGTCATTAAATCTTCCATTTTACACGTTCCAATCTTATCGACGCATATTCTCTCGAGTATTTCGTAGACTTAGAGTAGTAATGGTCATGTTTGTTTAGTGAGGACGTGCGAACTCCTAGATATTTGTACCATACATACATGATATTGATGATACATCTACATTCTACATGTTGCTTCTCATATTTCATAATCGTACTTACTGAGTATTTGGCTTGGGAAATTACTACTCTGGCATATGCATGAATGCATCGATATCCTCTCAATTTCTTATTTTCCCTTTCTCTCTCCATTTCTAATTAACTGATTAGATGTAATCTTTAAACAATTTAACCATCATAAATATTAATAAGAGAAATCCTCCCCTCCTTTATGATACACTAGTTCCATAGCCATGCGTGATGCGCGTGGTGTCCGAGGCGTCACGAGTCAGGGAAATCGCGAGATTGGAATATTTTTTTCCCGCATGTGAAATGTTTAGGTACAACGCGTTATGCCGATTAGGTTTATGTTTCTTGCCGTGTGCTTCTATCATAATTGGGTGGGTCGGGTTTCTTGTACTATATTGAAAGATTTTTTTTTTGGTTATTTAACAACAATAATACCAACTATATGACGTCTTCCAAAAATAATATCAATTTTAATATATCTGAGAATAATACGTATTATTGGAGTAGTTAAACCAAAGTAGTATGGGTGACCGGTTACCTGTAGAACCCTTTCACCTTTCTTTTTCACCTTTAGTTTTATTCAACAGCAATAATATCAACTATAGAACGTCTTCCGAAAATAATTCCAATTTTAATAAATCTGAGAATAATACGTATTTTTGGAGTAGTTAAAATCAGAGTAGTATAGATGACCAGTTAATCGTAGAACTCATTCACCTTCCTTTTTCGCCTTTAATCTATTCATGTTCACTCCTTTTCACCTATTCAGTATATGAGGCATTAAACGTCATTTATGTCTTCCGTCTTTCTCTTCCTTCAATCTCACCAAATCTAGCTAACAATACAATCCTATATCAAAATCAACACAATTTAAACGAAACGTATAGAAAAAAAAACGTAGAAGGATGAAGGGTAATGGAGAGAGAGGGTGAAGGAGAGAAGTAATGAGAAGTAGACCTGGCAAAACTGACCCGACCCGAATAAGCCAAACCGAACCCGACCCGAAACCCAAACTGAAGACTTGATTTTGATCCGTAATCCGAATTGACCCGAGCTAACTCGAAACTGACCCGACTATTATTATAGAAAACTAGTCGATATCCTAAAAAAATTGAAAACAGTAAACCCGAGAATGACCCGAACCCGAAATTATTCGACCCGACCCGAAGTCAACCCGATTATTATGATACAAAAGTGGCCTGACCCGAAGCTAACCCGACACGGTTCACCTGTTATCCAGGTCTAAGGGATGAGGATGGAGGATAAGTAGCAGGTTAAATATTACTTAGGTGACTTGATGTAGCAGGTTATAAAGGCGCTTATCCTACTCTTGTTTAACTACTCCAATAATATGTATTATTCTCGGATTTATTGAAATTGGTATTATTTTGGGAAGACGCCCTATAGTTGATATTATTGTCGTTAAATAACCCTTTTTTTTGTATTTTTAAATTTACAAAAAGTGTGTTTGATTCTTATATTTCTTATTTCATTTTTTTATCGTTTCTCATTCGTAGCTGTACAAAAATGTAAGTGAAGGTAAATACTTCGTTCGTATTACAACGAAACCGTTTGACTTGTTAGTTGCTCTAATTCGAAATTCTGAAGAGAGAACAATAACGAATGTTGATTTAAGCACAGAAGAGCATAACTTTCTCGTTAGAGAAAAAACCGTAGTTGGCTACAGAAGAAAAGGATGAGAGGAAAGGCAAGTCATAAAATATGGTCATTAAAAAACTAAGCTACCATACAGGCATTCACAAAACATAAGTGTTATAATGATACTCGTATTAGAAAATATTACTCGAGCATTCTGATTTCATCTCCGTCAAGCAACATTCTGGCTGTTATATATACTGTTGACATTTCTTCATCTGGAACTTCGTCGTCATTTTCTTCTGGAGTACACTCAATAATGTCCAGGTTCGGGCTACTGTTTGATGCTAACTGGAATCTATTTAGTAGTGTCCTAGCGTGCATGTTATCAGTTAGGTAGCACCGACATCTCCCTGAAACTTCTTTAGAGCCCCTATAAATGGACGTCATTCCATTACGGTTCCCTGGTCCCAGCCTTTTATCGTAATTAGCATTCCACCGAGGCGCATTTGAACGCAACAAAAAAAATTGAGCCCATTTCTTGCAAACTACCGACACATTAGCCTTCTCAGTATTAGAGGGGATTTTGTCAAATATCTTTTCCATGCAATGCAAAAACATAGTAATGCATTAGAAAGCAAAAACATAAAACACAGTCTTCACAAAACAAACATTAATACAACAAATAGAGACAACAAACAAGCTAGGGACCTTCAAAATGCTTTTATTTTTTGGGATGCATAATAGCTTCCTAGTCCTTGTAGAATTCCGGGTATAATTGCACCCTCTTCTTTGACAATGCTGTAGTGGAAGATCTACAAATGGTAGAAGAGCTTACGTTTTTTCCTTTGTTATCAAGGAGAGCGATACGATTCTCAATGCTAAATTAAAAATGTCCATTCTCTTCATGTTTCTCCTTCCACGTCTACTAAGATCAATTTTCCTTCTCCACTTTCTCTCATGCTTCTCCTCCCCCCTCCCATTTGTCTTCTTCTCCTCGTCATCATATAAAATTCATTCTTAAATATGATTCATTATTGTCATCTAGTTCAGTAAGAGCGTCACTCTTCACCTTCTTCTACCCCTTCTCTCGCACTCCTCTTTCTCCTTCACTCCCTCTACCTTAATGCTCTCTCTTCATATCCTACTTGTCAAGCTACTAAGATTAGTCTTCCACATTCACATATAACTTGCTTTTGTTATTTAGTTTAGCGAATGTGTTGTCCCTTTAGCTCATTCACCTCTTCTTATTTCCCTTTCCCCTTCAATATTCCTCTTTATCCTTTCTTCGTCCCTTTCTTTCACCCGTTTTCGTCCTTAAATATGACTTACTTCAGATCATACTTGTCAATCTACTATGATTAGTCTTCCATAATCACATGCTTCACATCGGTGTCATTTCCTTAACTCCTTTTACTCCTCCCATTTTATTTGAATCCCCTTCTTCTCCCTCTGACGTTCTTTCTTTTCATGTTTCTCTTTTCCCGTCTACTAAAATCAGTTTTTTTTCCTACACCATCTCCACCACATTCCCTTCCCCTTCCTTTTTCTCCTACACTACCTCCACCACATTCCCTTCTCCATCTCCTTCCCTCTCCCATTCTCCTCTTCCTCGCTACTTAAGATCAATACTTAAATATGACTTCTTTGCATATAATTTAATTAGAGTGTCTTCTCTCGTCTCCTTCTATCCCTATCATTTTCACCTTCTCCTCCGATCTCGCACTCTCCCCTCTCATCTCCTCCTCTAACGTTGCTTTTATTCATGTTCTTACTTCTCTATTTACCTACTAAATCTATTTTAATCTTCCCCTCCTTCCCCTCTTTCTCATTTTTTCCCCACCTCTCCCCCTTTTCATCATAAATTCATCCTTAAATATGACTTTCTTTTTATCGTCTAGTTCACAGAGCGTCTTGTCCTTTTAGCTCTTTTTACATTGCCTCCTCATTCACCTCCTTTTTCCTTCTTCCCCCTTAATGTTCATTCTCTTCATGTTTCTCCTTCCACGTCTACTAAGATCAATTTTTCTCCTCCACTTTCTCTCATGCTTCTCCTTCCTCCCCATCTTCCAAAATAGATGACAAGCCCTTAATGCTTCTCCTCCTCCCCATCTTCCTCCCTCCGCTTCTCCTTCACCCCATCATCGTCGTCATCTAAGATTCATTCTTAGTATATAACTTGCTTGTGACATTATTTACGGGTTACCTTTATTTAGGACCTGTCTCATTCAATAGTTTACGTTTGCTTTATTTATGACGCATCTCAATCAATAGTTTACATTTGCTTTCTTCACGACCCATCTCCGTCTCAGATAATAGTTTACATTTGCTTTATCAATAATTTAGTTTTGCTTTATTTAGGACCGTTACAAAATGAAACAAACGTAAACCATTGACTTAGACAGAAGAATATCAATTTAAAAATCTAGGGAAAAAAAAGCTTTTAAAAAATGTTAGTAGATTTACGGAAAATGTGCTCTCTAAAATGTCACATTTTGCTTTCATACCACCACCATTTTAAACTCACAAATCAAACCAAGAAATCCCTCCGAAATCAACTTAACCAGAAACCACTTTATCATCCTCTAGTGTATGATGTGTCACAAAAATGGGACAGGAGATTGTGGACATGACATAGGTCCACCCCGACGCGGCCACGTGCGGGTTTGGGGAAGCGAATGAATCTCTATATGAGATGGGTCGAATTGAAATTTAAATCGAAGTGGAGTCGCCACCGAACTTTGTGGGAGTTCGAGCCCGTATGAACCCACTCTATATCTTAGTGGGCCATGCACAAAGTATGGCCCATTCGGATGTCAGAGTTTATTGGGCTCGTCTCTTTGCATTTGATACCGATACCGACATTATCGGATACCGTGTATTGAATGACTCTCGTGCGTCCACGGTTTTGGGCATCCGGAAACCATAGTTCTGAGTAAGAGGTGAGGGTACGTGTTAGGAAGTTCACAAAGAATACCCAACCCCGCCTGCACATATTTGAATGGGTTGCTAAGTTGATTTAATGCATCTAAACTTAACGCCAAAGTTGTATTTAGCATACGAGTTCATTTTAGTACAATAACATAAACAACGGAAAAAAAAAAAGCCAAAAATAGAAATAAACGTGTTAGTAACGACAAAAACGGTAATAACGGATTATAACTAATATAGAATGGCGTAAATGACATGATACGTGATTTCTAGAAAGTGGTTTTACACGTGATTGACTTGACATGTGTTGACCGAAGTCATAAAATGTTTTACAAGACTCGAAATGCGTTTAGGGCTCACGTTTTGACGTTAAGAAAGGACACTCGATCGAGTTATTGAAGGACTCGACTGAGTGTGCCTCGAAAAAGGGGTATGCCCAGAATTTAAGGTGCTACTCGACCGAGTCACGAAGGGAATCGACCGAGTCATTGCGGAACTCGACCGAGTGGTCCTCATAAGACCATTCTGCCTCGATTTTTGGAAGTCACTCGATCGAGTGGCCCATGGCACTCGGTCGAGTGACCCCTGTACGAACTAGGGTTCGTTTTGGTTTTGCTTTTGAGAATTGATTTTGTGTTTTAAAAATCGTTGATTCGTTAGGTCGCGTAGAAATATAATGAGATTTATACTCGACCTGAACTTCTCGATACTCGCCATATTCTATGCTCGACTATGAAATCGATATCGAATATTTTGAGTGTACTTTAAGAAAAAGATGTTAGAAAAATTGTTGCTTAATTGAATTAAGACGAAATATCTTATTTTGTGTCACGGTTTTCAGGAAAACATGCAACCCGCGCGAGAATGGCGCGACTCGCACAGCCACGCGACTCGCGTGAGACCCATGCGACTCGCGTGGCGGACTGTTCTCGTTCCATCTTTCGATACCCATTGTACCCGGTGTTTGATTATAGGACCAATACCGAATATTAGAGTGAAGTAAAAAAAAGTATTGTAAGTCGCTTAAATCGAACTAGAACGATATAGATTATCTCCGCGTTTATAGTGTCGTAATTAATTCCAACAAAATATATGACAACTATTTTACCATCAACAAAAATCGTACTAGCTAAATTAATTGACTAAATCGTTTAGATTCGACATCCAACTATTGAGTTGATATCGAATCTAATAGATCGACACTCGACTTAAAAAAAACTCGACTTGATCCCCTCCGCATCCCGACATCGTAATAAATCCTTGCGGATTGTGTGATGTCAGATCCGCATCAACGGGTTTCGACTCTAAATAAAAAAAATGTTTTACTTGAAATAGTTAGAAAAATCGATGAATATGCGATGAATGAGAAAATAACAAAACTATTGTTGATGTTAACTCGCCTCAACAATCAAGCGTTCGGGGTGTCGGGATAAGTGACCGGCAACGTCGGGTGAAGCACCCTTGTATATTCGGATTTTCCTATCCCATCATCACTCCCGCTCGACACGAATTAGTGAGTAATTTAATATTTTATACTAATAATATTATTGATATTAGAGACGCGACGACAAAAAAAATAAAAAAAAAACGAAAAGGAACGACGACGGGTCGGACAACGCGAGAAATAGAGAGGAGGAGAAAGGAGAAATCGGGATTGTGCACCCTCAACCTACATGTTTCTTGTCTCGGACGTGACTCGCTTGATTGTGGCTTTGGCACCGGAGTATCGAGGTTGATGTAAGTTAAGTTATGGTGGTTTTGGGATTCCTAAATGCTAGGGTTTAAGGTTGAAGATGATGAGTCGTGTTGGGTAGTGATTAGGGTTGTAGGGCGTGTAAGTGTTGTAAAAGAATGTGTGAAAGTTCGCCCCTTTGATTGCATGCAAGAGGGTGTATATATAGGCAAGCCATGCACCCTCGTCTAGGGTTACTCGACCGAGTAAGCCGCTGACTTGGTCGAGTGGCCCAAACAACCGCAGCTGGGCCTGTTTGAGAGCCCACTCGATCGAGTGGGCTGACACTCGATCGAGTGGGTCAGCTGGAGCGCGGGGGTCCGGGTTTTGGACCTTGAGTTGGGTATTTTTGTGGGTCTTTTATTTGGGTTGGACTTTTGATGTTTGAATGGTTATTTTTTGTATCTCGGAAGCGGCTTTGACCGGGGTTTGACCTGGTCGCTAAAAGTCAGTTTTATTTCCGGTGTCGGTTTTGACCCAAATTAATCTTATTTTATTGGAAATGACCCACTGGGCTTGAATTTGAGGTCAGTTTGTGAGATTTGTACTCCGTAAAAAGCCCAAGCCAGAAACTAATGATTCTGAGCCCACATCCGAGCGCGTAGAAACACGTTTGCGTCCGATCATCATCGGGTGTTTTTTGGAAACTGCTATAGACACCTAGCAGCCAAATGTGGGTGTCTATAGAGCCCCCACTCTGACCGAGGCTTGGACAAGCGAAAGTCAGAGTAGCTACCAGGCCAATCAAGGATTAAGACCTGGCAGACTTCCGGTCGGGTCGTTTATAGTCCATTAGACTTGCGTGAAAGGGCCCGCCAGCCATAAGATAGAAATCATACCTGAGTTCTGTTGTCGGAGAGTAACTCCGTGGGTAATCGGACTTGTCGTATAAGTCCTGGGTGCGCCTATATATGGGCCCATCCCGTGCCATTCCGGGGAAAATGCCGCCTAGGGCTTTCCGCTGGGGAGATATGTGAGTTGTGCGGGCTTGCCTCTAAAGCCTTGAGTCGTACCTGTATAAGTTACATAAATTTTTGCATGCAACACGTAGGTGAAAATATGACTCGCGCTGGGGAGTAAAAATTTGAATTTTTGGAATTTTGGAATTTTGAAATTTTTGAAATTTTGAATTTTTTTTAGGAATACTCGGGATGACTGATTCCCGGGTTAAGATTGGGGAATCTGAGGCTAGGCATTTATGTGTAAACCCAATGGAATTAGGAAACTTTTATGGAAAAGTGATATGGAAAGAAGGTTGTAAAGCTTGACGCTATAAATACCCCCTCCTTGTCTTAATTTTCTTCACAATCTCCTCACAATTCTTTTTCCTCAAAAGAAAACTACTTATTTCTTTCAAGAATTTTAGCCATGGGAATCAAGCGATTGACCGCGATGTTGCAAGAATGGTCCCGATGCTTTAGGGATACGGATAGAGTGGCTCTGAACCAGACGGGTATTACTCAGCTGTATAGATACCGTCAGATACAAGTTGACCGTTATTTCCTTGATGCTTGTTTGTCCTATTGGGACGATACATATCATGGTTTTGCCTTTCCTCGAGGAGAAATTTGTCCTTTACCCGAGGAGATTGCTGCTGTGGGAGGATGGAACCCGATACTTCGTCCTGCCGTCCCGTTTTCGGTCTATGACCCAAGGAGAAAGCTACGAGAATTTTTAGGACTTTCCCACAATGAAGTATCTCGCATGATGGAGGATGATTGTATTTCCTTGATCAACTTGGCCGAGAAATTTATGAATCCTCATGATGTCTGGGTTAGAGCGGTTCACAGCCGTAGGGCTTTCTCCTTTTGTATGCTCCATGTTTATGCTTTTGAAGGTCACATGGATTTGTTATCGTGCATGGGTAATGCTCGTCTTTTAACTGTGGTTGACCTGATGGAGACGGAGCATAGCCCAGCTCGGCTGATTACGAGTGAAATTATCCAGGGCTTAGATAATCGTAAGAGGGATTCATCAGTTCGTCTGACTGGAAGTACCCGTTTATTGCAGGTATTTCGGATTTCTTTCTGATTTTTCTCAATTTCTCAATTTTTTGATTTTTTGATTTATTTCGCAATTTCGTCCTCCAGTGGGCACTCGATCGAGTCACTCTGGCACTCGATCGAGTGCCCCCGTAAAAGCCTTCTGTTTCGGTTTCAGAGGTACCACTCGATCGAGTGACCCCCGGGCACTCGATCGAGTACCCTCAGGCGGATATCTATTTTGTCCTGAGAACTCATATTTCTTGTTTCTTTTTTCAGATTTGGTTATTCGAGAGGCTATCGGTCATAGATCCTCCCCTTGATTCGAGCAAATACCGTCATAATCAGGTGATGACGAGGAGATGGCTTATTGATTTTTCTCGCCAGATTACTCAAAAGTATTGGGATGAAGTGTTATCTTTCCATAGCGGTCCATTGATTCGATGGGTAGTGCCATGGTGGCCTATTTATGTTTGGACGGGCTTGGATCCGAGGGATAAGGCTCGCTACCAGGTAATCTTGTCTTTCAAGCAGACGATTCATTTCTACTCGGACCGGATACTAAGGCAGTATAGTTGGACCCAAAGAATACCGGAGGTTGAAGTAGTTGTGAGTGAATCTACCCAACTGACTGACGTGATGTGCGATACTTGGATGCAAAGATGGTACACCCGGCACACTTGGCCCATTCCCAAATCTCTTTATTCAATCTGGGTTTCAGACTCCTATGTTAAGTAGACTAAAGCAGATACTGCCAAGGCCCGAGCTGCTTTGAAGGTTGATGAAACTTTTGACCTGTTGCGAAGGGAACAAGTCAAAGATAATAGAGGCTTCTTCGACGAGGGTGATACTCTGGCTACATTGGTCCGCCTTATGTCAGGTCAAAGAAAGAAGACTAGGACTCAAGGTGAGGGGTGTAGTGCTAGAGGTGCACGGGGGAAGGTGAGCCCCCAGACTGACTTGGAAAGGAGACTTGGCCCAAGACTAGCAGTGCAGGACCAACTTGGCCCGCGAGACAGGCTGCCTGAGCACGTGCGGGCTCGACTTGGACCGGTGACAATGGCAGAAGACCCGTTGTCGAAGAAACGGGTTCGAGCTAAGGAGGTCCCCCTCGTGATTCGGGAACGCTCGCCCCCGCCCCGGCGACCTCGGGCTCCACGCGACCCAAAGGATAAAGGAAAGGGCAAGATGCGTGACCACTAGTCTCCTTAATTTTATTATCTGAGTATTATTATTATTATTGTAGTGTGTTTTTTCGTGTGATTGCCATTTTTTTCTTTTTTTTTTGTGTGTGTGGTGTAATTTTGGAATTCCCGAGTTTATCGGGTTTTTTTTAATAAAAGACATATGAGTGAATACCGTTTCCATCTTTTCGTTATTGCAGTGGTTGTACCCTTTTGAGGGGTTGCCTACATATCCGCAATTAGCGGAATCAAACCAAACGTAGTTCAAAAATATATTTTTTTGCAATTTTCGAAATACACCAAGACTATTAGTTCAAGATGTGCGACAGTAGGATAAATAATCCTAGCTTATTAACTTGCTTATAATTTTTGAAAATTTATAAAAAGACAAAATTTTATAAATTTTTGCAAATGACATTGAGATAGGGTTTATGGGTAGTAGCGCTTCAATTGGTCCAAGTTGGTTGGGTTGACGAATTCATTCCCGTCCAAGTCTGTCAGCATCACCGCCCCTCTTGATAAGACCTTCTTTACTAAATACGGCCCAGCCCAATTGGGTTTGAATTTTCCTCTTGGGTCGGCCGGTAGTAATGCACGGACCGATTTTAGAACTAGATCCCCTTCTTTGATATTTCTGGGCCTAACTCTTTTGTTGAAAGCCCGTTGGAACCTCTTTTGATATATTTGGATATTGTTGAGGGCTCGGGACCGGCGTTCGTCCAAAAGAACTAGCGAATCGTATCGGGCTTGTACCCAATCTGCTTCAGGCATTTGGCTCTCAAGTGGAATCCTGAGGGATGGCACTTCTAGCTCAATTGGTTGGACCGCCTCTATTCCATATGTCAAATAGTATGGAGTTGCTCCGGTTGCGGTGCGAATTGACGTCCGATACCCCCAAAGGGCAAAAGGTATTTTGTCGGGCCAGTTCCGGTAATTCTCAGCCATCTTTTTAAGTATGGTGACAATCGTTTTTTTAGCTGCCTCTACCGCTCCATTTGTTTGGGGACGGTAAGGCGAAGATGTATGCCTTTGGATTTTATATTTCGCTAGCAACGCAGCGGTTTCAGCTTGGAAGTGGGTCCCATGATCACTAATAAACTCGTACGGGATCCCGTATCGGCATATGATCTTATCTTGGATGAATTTGGCAACATTCTTGGCATTCAAGATCCGGTACGATTCAGCTTCGACCCATTTGGTGAAATAGTCGATAGCCACCAAAATGAAACAGTGACCTCCCGTCCCGGAAGGGTTCACCTTTCCAATTATATCAATACCCCATGTCGAAAATGGCCATGGTGATGTCATGGTATATAATAGGGAAGACGGCATATGTTGTACATTAGCAAAAATCTGACAATTATGGCAGTGTTTGACATATAATTGACAGTCAGTTTCCATGGTGTTCCAATAGTACCCGAGCCTTATGATTTTTCGGGCTAGCATATGGGCGTTCATATGCGGGCCATTTTCACCATCATGTACCTCGGACATAACCTTCTCAGCCTGTACTTTAACGATACACAGGAGGAGAGCCCCCTGTGCCGTCTTTTTATATAACTGTCCGTCGTCCGTGCGAACGAATTGGGTTGCCAATCTTCGCAAGGCTTTCTTGGCCCGGTTTTCAATTCCCGGGGGATATTCTCCCGTTGTCAAGTAGGTTAGAATAGCCTGATACCAAGGTTCCGGATCAGTTATCTCGATGTCTTGGATGGCGTGGATATAGGCCGGCTCGGACCATCTTTCAACGCAGATTGGTATGTTGGTTAGATGCTCCGGGATATTTAGTAAGGATGCCAATTTGGAAAGTGCATCTGCAAATTGATTTTCTTCCCGGGGTAGATAGATATATTCTACTTTTTGGAATTGCTTCTCGAGAACCCTTACTCGTGCTTGGTAAGCCACGAGATTGGCATTCCGAGTTTTCCATTTTTGGAGAGCTTGATTGATGACTAAGGATGAGTCACCGTGGACCCGGAGGTTTGTTACTCCTAAATAAGCGGCGGCTTGCAACCCGTGAATGCATGCTTCATATTCGGCTGCGTTGTTAGTCACATCAAAGTCCAGTTTAATGGATAACGGCGTGTGCTCTCCTTTCGATGAAATTAATAAAATCCCGACTCTGAATCCTCGGAAGTTGGACGCCCCATCAAAATACAAATCCCATGTCTCGGTGTGCCCTTCTTCAGATAGGGGACTATCGGCGAGGAATTCGGCTACTACCCGGCCTTTGATGGCTTTTAATGGTACGAACTTGAGGTCGAACTCTGCTAGCATTAAAGTCCATCTGGACATCCTGCCGTTGAGGATGGGCTTCTCAAATAGGTACTTGATAGGATCCATTTTGGATAAAACATGTACCTCGTGACTAAGAATATAGCGTCGGAGCTTTTTAGTGGCCCAAACCAAAGCTAGGCACGTTTTCTCGAGCATCGTATACTTGTACTCGTATTCCAGGAACGTTTTACTGATGTAGTAGATAGCCCGTTCTTCTTAATCGACTGTATGGGCCATCATAGCCCCCATGACTGTCTCGGTCGTTGTTAGGTATAACGACAAAGGCAAACTGTGTTGAGGTGGCATTAATACTAGTGGTGCAGACAGAATCTCCTTGATTTTATCGAAAATCGTTTGACATTTATCGTCCCATAGTGTTCGTTCTCCTATCTTCAGTTTCTTGAAAATGGGTTCACATACCATGGTTAACTTTGAAATAAACCGGCTAATGTATTGGACTTTCCCGAGAAACCCCCTTATTTCTTTTTCGGTTTTGGGTGGTTGCATCTCGGTGATGGCCTTGATTTTAGCAGGGTCGACCTCGATGCCGCGTTGGCTAACGATATGACCCAGTAATTTGCCTGATGTTACCCCGAAACTGCATTTTTGAGGGTTAAGCCTCATGTTGTATTTTCGTAGTCAGGTAAAGAATTTTCTTAGGGCCGCAATGTGCCCGTTTCGGTCTTTGGACTTGACGATCATGTCGTCCACATAAACCTGCACTTCCTTATGCATCATGTCATGTAATAGGGTTGTGGCGGTTCTTTGATACGTGGCCCCGGCGTTGATGAGCCCAAATGGCATAACGGTGTAACAGTAAGTACCCCAAGGTGTAATGAAGGTGGTCTTACTCATGTCTTCTTCTGCCATTTTGATCTGGTTGTATCCGGCATACCCGTCCATGAATGATAGAAGGGCATGATCGGCCGTGTTATCCACCAGTATGTCAATGTGTGGCAATGGGAAATATTCTTTTGGGCTGGCCTTATTAAGGTCCCGGAAGTCAACACATACCCGTACCTTGTCGTCCTTCTTGGGTACCGGCACGATGTTTGCAAACCAGTCTGGATATTCAGACACTTGTATAAAGCCTGCTTTGAATTGCTTGTCGACTTCTTCTTTGACTTTGAGGGACCACTCGGGCCTCATTCTTCGGAGTTTCTGTTTTACCGGTTTGCACCCATCTTTGATGGGTATACGGTGTTTAGCTATTTCCCGATCTATCCCTGTAATGTCCTTGTAGGACCGTGCGAAGACATCCTTGAATTCTTAGAGGAGGTTTGTGAATTGTTTCCTCTCCTCGGGATCTAAAGATAAGCCCAACTTAAGCATCTGGGTCTCTAAAGTGGTTCCCACGTTAATGAACTCGGTTTCCTCGATTACCGGGTCTCGGGACTTTCTTTGTTCGAGCTTCTCGATTAGATGCGGAGGTAGAGGTACCTGTTCGTCGGCTCAATGTCATTGCATATAAAATTTTTGAAATTGAAAGAATTTTTGAAATAAGACAAGTCATAAGCGGCACGGTTTTCGTTATTATTAATAGTAAATTTTGAAAACAGCTCAAAAAGAGCGGCCATCTGCTCGTTGGTCAGTGGCGGGATAGGGAGTATTCTCGGGACAGGCCCCGGGACTCCAGTGGAAGTGGCTATAGGAAGAAGGGTTACAGACTTGACTCTAGCACTGGACCCTCTAGACTTGGACTCAGACTCCGACTCTGACTCTGACTCAGACTCGGACTCGGACTCAGTATCCGGCATGTCTCCCTCGCCGGTGGTCAGCTTCTAGACTCTTCCTTGGCTGTCGGTCCACTTGATGGTCTTCCTCCAGGCTCTCTTCCCGGCGTCTGTACCAACTTCGGAAATCAGCTTCGTCGGGTCGAACCGGTTATTGCGGAGGATTAAGTTGACCAGATCTTCTTTGGGGGCGGGGATGGCCTTGTCTTCCCCGAATAGAAGCCCCAGCACGGGCTCGGAATTGTCGGTGCCCTCCTTTGAGTCCGTCTGGACAAGGGCGAATATGTCATCATGGATGAAATTGCTTTCCCGAGCCGTTTTGGTCTCGGGATATGTGATAGTGGGTTGGTAGATGCCCACCTGGATAGCTCCGAAGACCGGTGTAACGAAGTAATCGATCAATTTCGGGCTATAAGGGCCCAAGTAGGTACCCTTGAGGATGTTGGTGGCCTTGTGAATGTCGGCCCGGACCACGTTCTCTGAGGTTATAGCATACCCCAAACCGAACCGTGATTCGCCGTCGTTTAGGACCTCGATGATCTTCCCAGCTGGAAGATATGGTCTTGAGGTAGCCCCCGGTAAGTAGCCCAAGTTTTGTAGCATCGTATCGATGCTAGTAGTGAAGTAGGGCCTGTAGAGATATTCCTCTTCGATCATTCTCACGAAATCAAATCCTCGTGGGTCGACCCGGCCCGTAGCGTTGCAGCTTGCCACGGTGATGGGGGTTGCCTCTAGTGTGATGACACCGTCTTAAAGAGGCATCTTGACCTTTCTATGGAGGGTAGAGGACACGGCCTTGACTGCATGGATCCAAGGCCTCCCAAGAAGCAAGTTGAAGGATAAGGTGACATCAATCACTTGGAACTCCAGTTATTTCTCGATTGGGCCCGTTATGATTGTCAGTTTGATGGCTCCAGCAACCGGTTTTGGGCTCCCATCGAAGGCCTGGATAGTCTGCGCCGTCGGGAGGTAGTCGGCCTCGGTAATGCCGAGGGTCTTGGCAGTCCTTAGGGGAAGGACATTTACAGCAGACCCGCCGTCGATTAGGGTCGTTGGGAGGTACTTCTCTCGGCAAATGACCGTGATGTATAGGGCCAAGTTATGATTGGGCCCGAATGGTGGGAGATCAGACTATTTCAGTAGGGGTAACCTGTGAGTCGACCTTGATCTCATCGAGAGCCTTGGTAAGTGTCTCCCGATGTGCTTGCAAGCTAACCAGAAGTTGCCATATGGTTAGATCGGTTCGAACCCTCTTCAATTGCTTGACCAGGGCTGTATCGTTGCTTGCTTCCTCGGGGTCAGCTTCCGTCCTGGCAGGTTCAGTGACGGTTGTTGGGGTGGGACGCCCAGTGGTGGCGAGGTGGTTGGTGGCTAAGGCCTTAGACTTAGCTTTTCGTACCTCTTTAATGGTGATGGGGACAGCTTCCCCTTTGGCCAGGTAGACATTGTCTTCGTTATCGAACCATATCCCGTTAATTTGTGGGATAAAAGGGGAGATGAGGTGTGAACAATCAATTACCTCGTCGGTGAATATAGCATGGGCGCTGAACGGGTTTTCTTTGTTACTCGGCTTGTCTCCGGGCAACGGTATTTTTCCGCTTTCAATCAGATCTTGGATCAGATGCTTCAATATCCAACATTTTTCAGTATCGTGCCCATTACCTCGATGATATTGGCAATAGGCCTGAACATTGTAGCTTTTGGATCTTTTCTCCACGGGAACTTCTGGAGTTGGGCCTATTGGTTGGATTAGGCCCTTTGAAGATAGCCTTTGTAAGGCGTAGGTATAGGTAGTCCCTATATCCGTGAATACCCGTGTCGGAGCATTCTTTTTGGACGAGGTATCCAGCAGATTAACTTCATTGAAGATGCTGCGGGTCGCAGCTGCAGGTGTGGGCTTGCTCACAGATGAACTGGCCCCTTGATATCCCTTGGTAGAGGCCTTAGTCAGGCTCTCTAACCTTAAATCATCCTCGATCCTTGTGCCCATTTCAGTAAGGGTGGCAAAGTTGGGAATGACAGCATACCGGAGATGGACCCGGTAGGAAGGGATGAGGTTCTTGACAAAGGCCTCCACTAAAACTTTCTCGCTGGGCTTATCAACCAGCTTCACACTCTCGGCCCTCCACCTTTGCAGATATTTGGTGAACCCTTCTTTGGGCTCTTGGGCCATCACTTCCAGAGTACGCATTGTAGTCTGGATCTCGGTATTATCGGCGTAATTCCGAGCAAATTCAGTCGCCACATCATCCCAAGTCTTATACTTCTTGGAATCGAGCCTGTAGTACCAGGCTTTGGGGTGCTTCTCGAGGGAGGAAGCGAACAAGTGCTTGAACATGGTGGACTTCACCTCCTTGACAGCCATAAATTCTTTGAAAGCTCAAATGTGATGGATCGGGTCTTCAGTACCCTCAAACATTGGTATTCCCGTAAGGTTGAGGTTGCCGGGTAACTCGTCATTCAGAGGCGAGTAGGAGCGAGCATTTTCGGTATGGATCGAGTTGCTTGTTGACAAGTGGACCTGCTCTTCAAGCTTGCGAACAACGCTAATTAATTCAGCTATGGGCTCGGTGGGCTCAGATCTAGCGAGGGGAGTCCCTTGTTCCATGGCACTCAAACGGGTGGCAAGGGTGGTTTGGTCAGTCCTGATGGCCGTCAATTGAGTTTCCATCTTGACCAGCGCGGCCTTCAATTCGTCCAAGGTTTCTTGCATCTTACGTTGACGTCTGGTTTCGGGTGGCCTGTATGTAAGAACACCGCGTAATCAGAAACTAACCCAAATCCTGGAATAGAAAGTACATCCCGAGCAAGACTGAGAAGGGAAATGACTCGGAAAAGACACCTAGACGGGTGACTTCTGAAAGGTGGGCCTTCCTTAGGATCCGGTTATGTGGGCTGGGTCCTGTTCGAAGGAAGGTCCACGTGAGACATCCCCAGGCTTTGGACTCGAATGTGTAGACGGGCCCTCCTTTGTAGGAGTATGTCCTACGTAGGTGGGCCTTGCCTTAGTCTAATAAGGCGGACTGGGATAGGGAGGAAACTCGTGATGTAAGATCGACAGAGTTTCGACGCTTAAAGACTTCGACGACTTATGACACGACCCGACACTGCTAAATACGGGAAGTCCTAAGAAGATGAAGGTTTTGAAGAGGGATTTTTTTGGAAAATCTGAGAAGACTCGGTGGGGGACCCGATTTTTTTGAAAATAGGACAGGGTAACGGGCTGAAATTTTGAAAGTCCGAAAGGTATTTTCGAGCTTTGAAATGGGCATAATACCGGCTAGAAATGGGCTATTTTGAGTAAAATCATTAGTCCTAAATTCGGTATGCTTCCCGGGTTTTGAAATTGGATATCTTGAAAAAGATGTATTTTTTGAAAAATTGACGGTTTTTGAAAAACGACCTTGGAAACCAAGTAGCACATAGTCACGCAAGCATAATAACGACACCATGTATGCTCTACACTAAGTCTCGGTCGGTCTATAAAGGGTCTATACCAGTGAACATAGCCTATACGAGAATCGGGACGGACTTCCTAAGTCGAGTTGAGCTTAGAACATGCCGCGAAATCCATACGAATCGACTATGAACACCTTTGACATATCCATATTGGAGTATATCACGGTATAGTGGGACGTCGGTCACCAGTACCGGCCCGGGTAAAAATGGGGTTATGCATGAACCGTAAAACTAAAACGCGTATTGTACTAGCCAAACGATTTCTATTCGAGTCTCACCTTGAGGATGCCGATGGTAAGTCACGCATCAGTTAATCCCTAGCGGAGTCGCCAAATTGTGGACATGACATAGGTCCACCCCGACGCGGCCACGTACGGTTTTGGGGAGGCGAATGAATCTCCATATGAGATGGGTCGAATAGAAATTTAAATCGAAGTGGAGTCGCCACCGAACTTTGTGGGAGTTCGGGCCCGTTCGAACCCACTCTATATCTTAGTGGGCCATGCACAAAGTGTGGCTCATTCGGATGTCAGAGTTTATTGGGTTCGTCCCTTTGCATTTGATACCGATACCGACATTATCGGATACCGTGTATTGAATGACTCTCGTGCGCCAACGGTTTCGGCCATCCGGAAACCGAGGTTCTGAGTAAGGGGTGAGGGTACGTGTTGGGAAGTTCACAAAGAACACCCAATCCCTCCCGCACATTGGCGGCCTCTACTAAGATATCGTTTGACTCTCTAATACGCGCGTTAGTAGAACGATGAAAATGATATGCAAACAACTTTTGGCTAAGCATGCGAATATTTGAATGGGTTGCTAAGTCGATTTAATGCATCTAAACTTAACGTCAAAGTTGTATTTAGCATACGAGTTCATTTTAGTACAATAAAATAAACAACGGAAACAAAAAAGCCAAAAATAGAAATAAACGTGTTAGTAACGACAAAAACGGTAATAACGGTTTGTAACAAATATAGAATGGCGTAAATGACACTATGCGTGATTTCTAGAAAGTGATTTTACACGTGATTGACTTGACATGTGTTGAGCGAAGTCATAAAATGTTTTACAAGACTTGAAATGCGTTTAGGGCTCACGTTTTAACGTGAAGAGAGGACACTCGATCGAGTCATTGAAGGACTCGACCGAGTGTGCCTCAGAAAAGGGGTCTGCCCAGAATTTGAGGTGCTACTCGACCGAGTCATGAAGGGACTCGACCAAGTAGGTCGCCACTCGACCGAGTCATTGCGGAACTCGACCGATTGGTCCTCATAAGACCATTCTGCCTCGATTTTTGGATGTCACTCGATCGAGTGGCCCATGGCACTCGGTCGAGTGACCCCTGTATGAACTAGGGTTCGTTTCGGTTTTGATTTTGAGAATTGATTTTGTGTTTAAAAAATCGTCGATTCGTTAGGTCGCGTAGAAATATAATGAGATTTATACTCGACCTGAACTTCTCGATACTCGGCATATTCTATGCTCAACTATGAAATCGATATCGAATATTTGGAGTGTACGTTAAGAAAAAGATGTTAGAAAAATTTTTGCTTAATTGAATTAAGACGAAATATCTTATTTTGTGTCACGGTTTTCAGGAAACCACGCGACCCGCGCGAGAATGGTGCGATTCGCACAGCAACGCGACTCGCATGAGACCCATGCGACTCGCGTGGCGGACTGTTCTCGTTCTGTCTTTCGATAGCCATTGTACCCGGTGTTTGATTATAGGACCAATACCGAATATTAGGGTGAAGTAAAAAAAAAGTATTGTAAGTCGCTTAAATCGAACTAGAACGATATAGATTATCTCCGCGTTTATAGTGTCGTAATTAATTCTATCGAATTATATGACAACTATTTTAGCATCAACGAAAATCGTACTAGCTAAATTATTTGACTAAATCGTTTAGATTCGACGTCCAACTATTGAGTTGATATCGAATCTAATAGATCGACACTCGACTTAAAAAAAACTCGACTTGATCCCCTCCGCATCCCGACATCATAATAAATCCTTGCGGATTGTGTGATGTCAGATCCGCATCAACGGGTTTCGACTCTAAATAAAAAAAATGTTTATTTTACTTGAAATAGTTAAGAAAATTGATGAATATGCGATGAATGATAAAATAAAAAAACTATTGTTGATGTTAACTCGCCTCAACAATCAAGCGTTCGGAGTGTCGGGATAAGCGAGCGGCAACGTCGGGTGAAGCACCCTTGTATATTCGGATTTCCTTATCCCGTCATCACTCCCGCTCGACACGAATTAGCGAGTAATTTAATGTTTTATACTAATAATATTATTGATATTAGAGACGCGACGACAAAAAAAATATAAAAAACGAAAAGGAACGAGGACGGGTCGGACGACGCGAGAAATAGAGAGGAGGAGAAAGGAGAAATCAGGATTGTGCACCCTCAACCTACATGTTTCTTGTCTCGGACGTGACTCGCTTGATTGTGGCTTTGGCACCGGAGTATCGAGGTTGATGTAAGTTAAGTTATGGTGGTTTTAGGGTTCCTAAATGCTAGGGTTTAAGGTTGAAGATGATGAGTCGTGATGGGTAGTGAATAGAGTTGTAGGGTGTGTAAGTGTTGTAAAAGAATGTGTGAAAGTTCGCCCCTTTGATTGCATGCAAGAGGGTGTATATATAGGCAACCCATGCACCCTCGTCTAGGGTTACTCGACCGAGTAAGCCGCTGACTCGGTCGAGTGGCCCAAACAACCGCAGTCGGGCCTGTTTGAGGGCCCACTCGATCGAGTGGGCTTACACTCAATCGAGTGGGTCAGCTGGAGCGTGGGGGTCCGGGTTTTGGACCTTGAGTTGGGTATTTTTGTGGGTCTTGTATTTGGGTTGGACTTTTGATGTTTGAATGGTTATTTTTTGTATCTCGGAAGCGGCTTTGACCGGGGTTTGACCTGGTCGCTAAAAGCCTGTTTTATTTCCGGTGTCGGTTTTGACCCAAATTAGTCTTATTTTATTGGAAATGACCCACTGGGCCTGAATTTGAGGTCAGTTTTGTGAGATTTGTACTCCGTAAAAAGCCCAAGCCAGAAACTAATGATTCTGAGCCCACATCCGAGCGCGTGGAAACACGTTTGCGTCCGATCAACATCGGGTGTTTTTTGAAAACTGCTATAGACACCTAGCAGCCAGATGTGGGTGTCTACAGAGATCCACACTGCTTCATCACCCCCAACTCACTTCCTTGCCAAACAAATTAAACCCATGCGTTAATTTCTATTGAAAGGAGGACGATTTGAATCGTTTTCTATGGAGACCTTTTCAATGTGAGATCAAGCCCGGTCCTGGGGCAGTGCAAACCGTGCGTTGGCACTGGGCCTTCGTTTGATAGGGCCCAATTGCTAAGGCATAATTATATAATAAATACTTATTAATGAGATTGAGTAATAGATTATTAGCTGTAGCCCAGTGGTAAAAATGTTCATTTATTTCCTAACACTTGTGCTAATGGTTTGTGTTCGAATACCACAATCAACATTTTGTTATTTTCTAATTTATTTCATAGAGTTCAACTTTTTTTATTTCATTTATGAGTGATTGACTGTATTACATTTATAAATATTGCCATTATATAAAAAAAAATTCACAGAATTTAAGACGATAAAAGAGTTTATTTAACCTAAAAAAATTGTTATTTTGACACAAATTGAAAAAACGTAGAATAAAATTACTCATAGTCTAAGTACAATTATTATCGACTTTAGGTCCCACTACTGAAATTTCGCACTGGGCCTCCAAAATCTCAGGGCCGGCCCTGTGTGAGATTGATACAGATCATAGAATTGATCTTAGATGAACAGTACAGACACGGAACGTCTTAAATTCAGAGAATGCTCATATCGTATCAAATGTTGGGGTCTAGTAGGAAAGTGAAGGCAAGGACATGTATTAGGTTTTTGTTTACCTCATTTTTTTACTGTTAGGTAAACATCAAAATTCTGTCATTTTCCTAGCAGTCTCTGTAGTACCACACAAGGGCATAATCTGCAATCATTTGGGACTTAGAACTTGGTCTTATGCGATAGGAAAAGTAAAACCATATAAGAGAAACTAATCACGTCAAGTTATTGATAAACCCTCTATTTGTACTGCCTGTGTCGAAATATCTTGTATTGTGGCATGACAGTACAATAGCATTACTGCAAGGAAAACATAATAAATGAGGAATTCAAGAATATTCAGAAACTTGAAAACATGTTTTTCCACCTAGCAATTCAACACAACAGCAGAATAGAGTAACACGAGTACAAGATTGAACACAATATGATTCAAATCTATTAAGCAAACATGAATCAAATAGATGAATATTTTGATACTCCGTAATACATAACTGGAGTTAGATCGAGTGGTAATAACTAATACTCCGTAATACATCAAAAAGAAAATGAGGAAAGGAAACTCAAAATGTCGTAATTAGTTGAAACCATTATAGTTAGCACCAAAAACATCTTTTAACCTATCCTAATCACGGCTAATGTACCTTCAATAGCAATATCAAAGGCATCCTTTTTAGTCCTTAACCCGAGAGAACTGCCATGCTTCCTATACATGAGATTCTTTATCAATTCCATAACTTTCTCCCTCATTCTCCTCACCTCAATCCTTGGTATCACGATTAAAACATCCACCGCTTTTAGCTCTTTAAGCACGACGTTCTCCTTAGGTATTGATACTAAAAACTCGCTGAATTTGCCTGGGGAAGATGCCACTGATTTGGGTTTTCGTTGATTGGTCCTCTAAGAGGACGGGTATGCAGCATGCGGACATCCCATCGAAGGTTGACCGTCAAGTGGTGTTTCTCCTGGTGTTTGTAAGCAGAGGCTCGCCTCCAACATTGGTTTCATGTACCTAATCACAACCACAAGACACAGCCTAGAAAATAACACCAACACGATTCCCATGAATTGGAATTTCCTAGGAATTCCGACTCTTGTTCATGTAGAACTCCAATTTCATTATCCCTACCAAACATAGTAATCTAACCAATTTTGAATCCGTTCCCTTCTCCTCATGAGTCTGCGATATCTATTTGCATTGTACACCGCCTACCATTGGAGAAATTAACGGAATCACACAAAGAGTAACAAGTAAACAAAAACTCCATCTTTATTTCATTCTTATCACGAAAAACATAATGATTGGACCCCCGAAGGTTAATTTTGTCATAGTACTCCAGCCCATTTCAGTTCAGCTCACTTCAGTTTCAGCTCCGTTCAGTTAAGTTTAGTTGAGTCAATTTCAATCCAAAACAACGGGGACTAACTAACCTGTTGGCAGAGGTAGGTATTTAGATGATTCTTCTTGAAAAACAGATCTACGGAAACCGAGGTATCTTGTTTATTTATGACGTAGCAAAACGAAAAAAACACAAGGCTATCAGGTAAAGGAATAGAGCAATAGGCAAGCTAAACTAAATTACGACGCAAAATATCAAAAAAACATCATAGGGCCAGCCTACTGCTACTTGCTAGGCTCGACTCTTAATCTGAAATACATACCCAATTTGTCTTGAGGTGATCCATAAGAGCATCAGCAATAGTTGGTTTTTACATTAAGTTCATCCCTATGAACGTTTGTGTTGTAACGGAGGCGTCCCGTTACCAACGATTTGTTGACGACGCGAGAAGAACAAAACAACGAACAAACAATATTTAAACTCAGACACGGAATTACGTGGTTCACCAGCAAAATCACTGGCTACGTCCACACCAACAAGGAGAACAATATTCACTATTGTGGAGATAATAGTACAACTCCGAGGAACTCTCTCTAAGACAATGCTTAAGAGACTCCAAGTTTGGGTTGATTACTAAGGTGAAAGGGTAACCTCTATTTATACAAAAAGAATCACCCCCACTTAGTTAATCTATCGATGTGGGACAACTTTTTCTATTTATACATAGAAAAACTACCACTTCCCACTATTCTTTAGATGTGGGACAAACCACATTCTTCACAAAATACATCATCTTATTTCTGCACCTAGTTCGACATTCAACTCGAGTCTCGAATACGACAATTGCTAGTCATTAATCCTAACAATCTCCACCTTGACTTGAATTGTCCAACACGAACCAAGCTCCAAAATGATGTAACCAAATCAGCTTCCAATTGTCGATTCTCAAGTCACCACCTGTCCCAATAGTCTCCACACTGACTTGAACTCAACAAACAAAACGGACAAATGAACCAAGTGTGCCAACGTGACCAAAATGTGCCAAGTACCAAATGTAGCAAGCTGAAACTACCAACGTACTAAACATCCAACATATCATCATACCAACATGGCCAAACGTAGCGAGATCACTACCAAACGCCAAAAACAAATGTATGAGATATATACCAACGTCACAAATGATGGAATGGTGCTCCGAAACAAATACACACAAGACTCCAAAACAAATTTTCCTTCAAAACAAAATATGGCCAAATGTACCGTCGTACCAAATTGTCCAAAAGGACACAACGCCATAAACAAAACAACTTCTCACTTGAGTCAACAACGGTGTCATGACACCACAAATTTGCCCACACCAAGGCACAACAACTCAAGTCGAAACAATCAATACCAACGTTCTAAGCGAGCCTAAATCACCTCCATCATCAGGTGCAAATGTTAGACTAACAAGTTCAACCCAACAGCTCCAAAGAACACAAAATAATGAACTCCCGTCGAAGTTCCAAATGACCCCAACCGAGGTCCCAACGACTCTCTTTCAAGAGCCCCAAACAGCTCCACCTGAAGCCCCAAATCGCCCACCATGCGGGGCGCAAACCGCCTCATTGAGGCGCAGAAACAACGGTCAATAGCTTGTCTTGAGAATCTATTAGTTCGACCCGTACAGGGGAAAACTCCACCTTACCGTCAACACTATCATCCTCACACAAGCCTACCAACCCCAAATTATCCAGATGATCGTTGAATGAACCAAACTGGATGTGCCTCGACGTATCGCCCAAATATCTAAGTCGCGTATGCCCCAACTTAGACCTAAGAGAGCCAGACGAACGACTACTCGATGCACTAACGGTCAACAAAGTACCACGAAGGACATAAAGTGATCCTTCCCTGACACCTCTCCAAGTAGCCAACGAACCTCTAACCACGCACAAAGTTCCACCATCACCTTGAAAATGGTAGCCCTGATCGACTAGCATCCCAAGTGACACAAGATTTCTCTTCAACTTTGGAACATGCCTGACACCCTCTAGGAAGACAACAACACCATCATGTGTTTTAACTCGAATAGTCCCGACTCCCACTATCTCACAAATGGACCCGTCACCCATAGTAACATTATCCCCATGTGAAGCTTCGTAAGACTCGAACCATTCCCTAACAGGACACATATGAAAAACGCACCCCGTGTCTAGAAACCAGCTATCCAAAGGACGTGGAACAACATCAACAACGAGAACTAAATCTTCCTCAGAGTCGCACTCGACACCTCTATGTGCGACAGCAGAAACACCAGTATCCTTCAACCTAGGACACTTGTCTTTCCAATGACCAGGTTCCTTACAGTAATTGCAGACATCTTTCCGAGATTTCCTAGACTTGGTTTTACCCTTACTAGGTCCCTCTGACTTCACAACAAGCCCCATAGGATTACTGTCTATAACACTACCCGACGCTACTCGGCGCAAATCCCTAGTGTGAAGCGCTGACCTCACTTCCTCCAGGGTCAAAGTATCTTTACCAACCACAAATGACTCAACAAAAGTCTCAAACGAATTTGGCAAAGAAACTAACAAAATCAAGGCAGCATCCTCATCATCTATCTTAACATCTATATTACGCAAATCAAGTAAAATAGAGTTAAGTCGGTCTAGATGTTCCTTCAGAGACGTACCTTCCTGCATACGAAGACCGAACAAACGCTGCTTTAGAAGCAACTTGTTTGTTAGAGTCTTTGTCATATACAAGGACTCCAACTTCAACCACAAACCAACAGCAGTTTCTTCATCGGCAACCTCAATAATCACATCATCAGATAAACACAACAAAATTAAAGAATGCGCCTTCTCCTCCAAGGCCACCTCTGCTTCTGTCTTCGCCTTATCTTGTGATTTTTCTTTTGCCTTTGACAGAACAGACCAGACGCTTTGCTGTCTCAGCAAAGCTCTCATCTTCAACTGCCACAACCCAAAACTATTACTCCCGGTGAACTTATCAACGTTTAAAACTGTTGTTCCGGACATCTTCTCGCCAAAAAATCAACAGACCCAAATAACGCCTAACTCAGCGGAAGCAGAACCTGAAGCTCTGATACCAGTTTGTTGTAAGTGAGGCGTCCCGTTACCAACGATTTGTTGACGACGCGAGAAGAACAAAACAACGAACAAACAATATTTAAACTCAGACACGGAATTACGTGGTTCACCAGCAAAATCACTGGCTACGTCCACACCGACAAGGAGAACAATATTCACTATTGTGGAGATAATAGTACAACTCCGAGGAACTCTCTCTAAGACAATGCTTAAGAGACTCCAAGTTTGGGTTGATTACTAAGGTGGAAGGGTAACCTCTATTTATACAAAAAGAATCACCCCCACTTAGTTAATCTATCGATGTGGGACAACTTTTTCTATTTATACATAGAAAAACTACCACTTCCCACTATTCTTTAGATGTGGGACAAACCACATTCTTCACAAAATACATCATCTTATTTCTGCACCTAGTTCGACATTCAACTCGAGTCTCGAATACGGCAATTGCTAGTCATTAATCCTAACAGTTTGTATGGACGAACTTGCTGTTGTTGAAGAATGTATGTTCGTTGTTGTTCGTAAATTCGGACCGCGTTTGTAGAGGAGGAAAGCAGCATAAAGTAGCAGCTGACATCATTGATGACATACAACATTTTGCACACCATTTAATTTCACGATTGTTTGTCAAATTTGCACACCATGCAATTTCTTGATTATTTGTTAATTTTCTAATTAACTTTGCACACATTATTAAAATTGATTTTGAACGTAATAAATTTTATTAACTTTTCCATGAAAAATAATAGTGGAATATAATTTTAGCGGGCCACAAATGACACGACCCCAAAACACGATACGTAATTAACGGGTTCTGGTTGAGGATTCATAACCCATTTATCTAATTGGGTCGACACGAGATTTAATTGGGTCGGGTTTGGGTAGAGGTTCCGAAACACGAACCCAACACGAATAACCAGTTTAGTAAATTAGTCGAATTTTTTTAAAACCATTTCTAATATAAAAATGTAAATACTTTCCAAATATGAACATGACACGAAAACTCGGTACGAACCCGACACAAAATTACTGGGTTTGGGTTGAAACTTTAATGACCCAATTATGTAAGTGGGTCGGGTTTGGGTTGAAGGATAATCCGTGACCCGTTTGCCTATGACACGAACATGAACACGACATGACCCGATCTGTTTGCCAGGTCTAAATATAACGTCTAAAAAATATTATTAAAAAACGTTTTGTTGCTAATTTAAAAATGAAATGTTAATTTATTAAAAAAATATTATGATGTTAATTTAAAAATGAAATGTTTTGGTAGAAATTAATGTTAAGTAGTGTGAGTGGATTGTGTGTGGGACCTATTTATAAACTTGGATGAATTTGAACTATTGTGGACATTGGTTCTTTGGAGTTTGAGTTTGTAGATAGTGACGTGGCAGTGATGTGGTAGTGATGTGGCGGAGAATGAACATGGATGAACGTTTATTGTTGTTGTTGCTCTAAGCAGCATAAAGCTAAAATCAGTAATAATTCAAGATAAGTTAGGGGCCGTTTGGTTTGGGGGTGTCAGGAAAGGGTGAGGGAAACAAGTAAACCGATTCCCTTTGTGGATGTTTGTTTGGGCTAATTATTGATTCTCTTTCCCTATTTACCCTATTAGCAACCCTCTCATCCATCTACAATGAAAACCCCACTCCCCCAGGGTTTTCCATTCCCTTTCCCTCCCATTACCCATCCCTTCACCTACCTTCATCATTTACTGCTTGACAAAAAAAATTAAATCCAGCCTTCAACTTCAAATACCGTCGCTCACCTCGAACTCCGGCACCGACACCAAAATCCGGCACCAACACCAGCACCGGCCATCACTTTACACGTAAGTCGGATCTCTTCACCCGAATTTCCAGCGTAATTTTAAAAAAAACATTGAAAAAAAAATTGAAAAAAAAATGTGAAATTTTTTTTTTAATAACACGTATGATTTTTTCCTGGTTAATTATTATAGTGTCATTGAAAATAAATTTGATAAGATCATGGTGTTTTGAAAAAAATTTAGAAAAAAAAAATTTGATAATACATGTGAAAAATAATTATTTGAAAATAATAATGAAAAAACAAAGTTAACAAATATAATGAAGAGAATAGGTTAAAAAATGCAAAAACAAAGTGATTCCTAGTTTGCTAACCAAACAACCACAGAGGGATTCAAGGTTAATATCATTCCTTTCCATATTCAAACCAAACAACAAGTTAAATTGAGGTTCCCTTTTCTTTCCCCTTGTTTCCCTTTCTTAATTCCATTCCCTTTCCCCTATGCGAACCAAACGGCCCCTTAGAGTAGACGATTGCTTACATCTAAATAAGGGTAGTGGTTTAACTCACCTGGACACATCCTATAGACAAAGCACCTCCTCCGAGATACTTGTTTGCAAAGTCGACTTCCAGAGCTCCTCTTAACTGATCCTCTATAGTCTATCAATCCTGAAGAGCAGACCTTGCATGGGATAAAACATAATATCACAGCTGGCAAAAATAGCTGAAAGTTAAGACACCCTAAATATTTGCACAACATAAACAAACCTCAAACGGGTAGAGAGAAACTCGGGATTTGAACCAGAGATTTGTGTCAGGATAGGAAACAAGAGGTTAGGCTCCAGAGAAAGAGTTTTTCTCACGAAAGAAACAAACCCGACTGGTGTACATGAACTAATTCTCTTAAAATAATGTATCAGGCACTTGATTTTGTTTTTGTGGTTTTCATTATAGCTTGTATAAAGATTCCTGAGGATTTCAAACAAAACGTAAGAACACGCAGAAAGGGCAAATCCATTGAGTTACATATCGAAATGGAATATATGAGAAGAATGAGATGAGGAAGAAAAAACTTGCACTCCAACAGATGAGGACCCAATTTATCAGATAAAACTACACCCCAAGCGTGGACATGACATAGGTCCACCCGACGCGGTTACGCGCGGATTTGGGGAGGCGAATGAATCTCAAGTGAGATGGATATCAAATTGAAATTAAAATCGAATTTGGAGTCGCCACCGAACTTTGTGGGAGTTCGGGCCCATTCGAACCCACTCTATGTCTTGGTGGGCCGTGCACAAAGTATGGCCCATTCGGATTTCAGAATTTATGGGGTTCGTCCCTTTGCATTGCGATACCGATACCGACATGATCGATTACCGTGTATTGAATGACTCTCGTGCGCCAATGGTTTCGAACATTCGGAAACCACGGTTCTGAGTAAGGGGTGAGGTTACGTGTTGGGAAGTTCACAAAGAACAACCAACCCCGCCCGCACTTAGCGGCCTTTACTAAGATATCGTTCAATGTTTTAATACGCGCGTTAGTAATTCGGTGGAAATGTTATGCAAACAGTATTTTCGACTAAACATGTGAATTATGTTTGATCTACGTCGTTTAATGTATCTTTGAATTATGTCGAAGTTGTATTTAGCATGCGAGGTTCGTTTTAGTACAATAAAACAAACAACGAGGATAAAATACAAAAGAAGAAACAAACGATAAGTTAGTAATGATAATAACGGTTTGTGGATAGTATAGAATGACGTAAAAGACATGATGCACGGTTTTGAAAATAGTATGACACGTGATGGACTTGACACGTGTTGACCGAAGTCACAAAAATATTTGATAAGGCTCGAAATATGTTGAACGGCTCACGTTTGATGCGTGAATGAGGCCACTCGGCCGAGTCATGGGGAGACTCGGTCGAGTGCCCTCTTTAAAAAACCTTATGCCGGTTTTTTGGGGAGCCACTCGATCGAGTGGGCTAGGCACTCGTTCGAGTGCCCCCTGTACGAACTATATATGTTCGTTTTGCAATTTTGCATTGATTTCGAAATTGCTTTTATTTTTTGAAAAACGATAATTTTGCAAAGTCGCGTAAAAATATGATACGATTTATACTCGACTTTATTTTCGATACTCATCATATTTGATATTTGATTATGGAATCAATATCCAATATTTAGAGCGAATTTTAGAAAAGACGTTTAGAAATCGTTTTGAATTGAACTATTCCTTTTAGACATGATATTCGACTATGGAGTCGATAACGCATCTTAAGAATATACGTTTTGTTTGTTTGAAAATTGATATATGTGCGATGATATAATAATAATAATAATAATAATGCTATTAGAAATAGAAGAAGAAAAAAGAAAGGAAGAATGAAGAAGATGTCGAAAGGGAGACGAGAAAAACGAGAGAAAGGGAGAGAGAAAAAAGAAGACAACGGGGTTGAATTTGACACCCTCAACCTACATGCTTAGTCTTCTCGGAATATGGCTCGTCTAGTTGTGGCTTAGGCACGGGAGCTTCGAGATGATATAGGAAGAGTTATGGTGGTATATAATTGGGAAGGGATTTGACGAGTTTTGCTCTCGGGTCTTTTACGAGTTTTGATCTCGGGCTTGCTAAAGGATTTCTAGAGGAAAAATTTGGGTTGTAAAGGTGTAGGATTGCTGAATTTTTGGTTGCTGATTGTTGTTGTGTTGTGTTTGCAAAGGGGTGCATTTATAGGAGAGGTTCCCGGCTTTGTCTAGAAAGGTACCCGGCTTGGATGAGAAGAAACACCCATTTTGGATAAGAAAAGCTAGTTTTAGATGGGAGGAAACACCCGGTTTGGATAGGAAGAAATTCCAGTTTTGGATAGGAAAAGAGGCCACTCGATCGAATGGTGCATGACACTCGATCGAATGCCCGGTCTGATACCAGTTTTTTCAGGTTTTATGAGCCTACTCCACCGAGTGGCCTGGTCCACTCGATCGAGTGGGTCTGCTTGGGTGGGAGGACTCTTTTAGAGATAGAATTTTATCTCTAACGAAGTTGTTTAATCCTTTTTCGTAGCTGGTTTTTGTGTAGTCTTTGACTTCGAGTCAGATTTTTGAAGTGGTGTGACTGATTTTTTTGTCTCGGAAATACCTTTGACCGGGGTTTGACTCGGTCGCTAAAAGACGGTTTTGCTCTTGGTGTCGGTTTTGACCCAAATTAGTCTTATTTGATTGGAAATGACCCACTGGGCATGAATTTGAGGTTGGTTTTGTGAAATTTGTACTCCGTAAAAAGTCCAAGCCAAATACTAACGATTTCGAGCCTATATCCGAGTATATTAAAGCACGTTTGCGTCCGATCATCATCGGGTGTTTGTCGGAAACTACTATAGACACCTGGCAGCCAAATGTCGGTGTCTACACCAAGTCTACGTCTGTGCTCCCAAAGGGCAGTGACTTTCAGGGGCGGTTGAACCTCGCTAGACCCTAGTAACCTCCATATGTTTTGAATCACCTTCCGCAGCTATAATAGCAACAACAGTGTTTGACAAGCTGATGCTATCGACCTAATCCTCTTCATCAGCATTGATACTTTGATGGTCCCTTCCCTAGCTTCCCTCAGTATTAAATTACTTCCGACTATATTTCCTCTCGTAGCACAAGTTCATGCCTTTAGTTGTGAGATTCGTTAAGTCATTCAAACTCACAGGAACAGACGGGGAACAAAAAAATAAAATCGAAAAAGGGGACATTATGCAGGCATGGTCAATGCAGTTGTCAGATAGTTATGATGTTCTCAGCACTCGTAAAAAACAGAGGACTCGAACATCAATCAGAATAGTAAAGTTGATAACATACGCAAATAAGTAATCAAAGTTGAACATTGGTAGATGTTTGGCACCTCTATTAGCAGTCGGAAACAAGCAAAATAAGGAACGTGACAGCAGAGCAGCAATAAGCTCCTTGAGAATTAGAAACAAAAGAGGAAAGAATTCACGAAAAAAGAATCGAATTGAAAGTCAAGTAAGAAGGAAGGAGGCTACTCTCCGAAAATGCCCATAGTTGGCTGGGGATTCATTCGCCTTTAGTAAGGCGAATCTTCAAAAAAAAGGTCAATTTCCCTTTTGAATTACTCAGATATATCCTATGAAATTTATTTCGCACTGGAAACTATTCTAGGAGAAGTTCGAATCCGTTTCGTTCGGATATTGATCGGTCTTGGTTTGACATGGTTTACGCGTTATTGGTTCCCGGAAGAGTTAATATTCCCATTAGCTAAACCCTTTCTTACCCTGCCTTTGGACTCGTATTTTGTTTGTACACAATTAAGGGAGGCCTTCTCAACATATGTAGCAACGTCTTCAATAGCATGCTCTTACTTCTTCTTTCCTTTTGTAAGTCACCAAATTTGGTGCTTTTTGATCCCCAGTTGCTATGGGGAACAAAGGACGAAATACAATCTATTTTTCCATTTAAGTGGTTTTTGCTTCTTCTTGTTCCTGTTCTTAACTCTTTCCCGGGTAGTTCCCAATGTTTGGCACTTTCCATACTTCGTGGGTGCAACATCAACAAATTCGCTCATGATCAAGTTACAACCTAAGATCTATGACTATATTATGTTAACTGTTCGTATTTTGTTCATTCCATCGGTATGCTCCCAGGTACTTGTAATTGTGATCCGTTTGCCGAACTGAGGGGCCTTTATGTGGAAACCTTCACGAACAATCGTTGTTTTTTGATGGTTTTTCCGCTTCTCACAGCTGCTCTTTCCACACCTCCGGATATCTGGTGCCAAATTGTCGCCTGTTTCCTTATTTCTTTGATAATAGAGTTGGCTATCTTTGTGGCATCGATTGTACAAGTTCGTGAAGAAGGCTGGACGAGTGGAATGAGGGGGAGCGACTCGATCAACAAAAAAGAAGAGTAGCCCCCTGCTTCCAATTGCTCGGAAATTCTCAGTTATATGGGGGGCTTAGATAGTGAGCAAAAACAATTGATCAAGAAATTGGTCAACTTTCACATGAAAGAAGGTAAAATAACGAAGGTTCGTGCTATTGTTTATCAAACTTTTAGTCGCCCAGCTCGAACTGAAGGCGGATGAATGCAGTGATTGAACTGACGTCTGCAGCTCTTCGTGAGTATGATCCCAGCTTTGATTTTAATCGGTATAACCTGATTTATCAGCGTCTTCGAGCCGAAGAGAGTGAACGTGAGGATGAGTTGTCGGCGGTAGCATCTCCGACCTCCCCTGAATAGAAAATTGGGTCGTCGTCCTCCTGTGCCTCGTGTACCCTCAGGAACGAAAGCTTGTCAGATAATATTACAAATATGGTACATATACAGAACTTAAAAACAAAGGGCTATCCATCTCAACTGCCAATGAATATTTATGCACATCCAAGATTAAGGGTTTAGAATACTCAATAGCCTGAAAAAGATTCGCTTTCAGGAAACACACAAAAAAAGGAAAATGAATGAGCATAGGTACCTGACTGAGGAAAACAATGACTGTTTCTTGTGATTCTAATAAGCGAAGTCCAGTATCAACCCCAACTATGACTATGTCCGAATAATTATAGTGAGATTCCAACAGTGTAGGCAAGCTTAATAACAAGTCTGCCAGCACAGGAATAACGTCCTGAAACCATGTAGCCGCTTCAGCCTGGACAAGACTGCAAAACATGACACTTTAAAATCAAAGCCCGGACACTCAAATTCACGCCAGAAATTAAAATTAAACACAAATTGAAAACAATGGGAAATTTTCTTCAAGAGTGATGACAAAATTCTTCTGTGTTTTGCAAAATTCAACAATTAGCTCCTTCCAGAGCTGTATCTCCTTCTCTCTGGTCTCTCTTACTGGCTGCAAACTTAAATTTCCACCATAAATGTATGATAATCCAATTAAATAATGTAAAACTGACACATGTTCTAGAATAATTAACCAATAGTTTAAAAAAGAATGGCTGATCATCGTAGAAGAATCAAATACCGTAAAAAAAGTCTACGATTACACATCATTGTGTAACAACAAGTTATCAAGTGGGTTCTTAAGAGTTAAGACCCTAATCACTTTTGGTACAATACCGTAAAAACGCTATAAACTCATATCAAAAGTATTGCTGATTTTAACACTTGTTTTGAGTATATTAAAATTAATGTTACCTGAGACCATAGACACCCACACTTTCTAGCTAAGCCACTTACACGAATGGTGAGATTGCAGGGTTAGATTCCAGACTGTTGAATAAGTAAATAGTCCTATATAACATGTCTAGAATTATGCAAATAAGAAAATCAAAGAAAATGAGCTAGTGAATTTAGGAAAAGAGAAACAGAAAAACAAGCAATATGTGGGTGACAACTGACAATGAAAGAGGGAAATGTGAGGGAAGAGGATAGTGGACAGTGAACAATTGAGTCATGTACCTATCAAAGTCCAGCAAGTACTGCAGCAGGCCAGTAGTGTAGAGTAGTCTACTCCTTCACTACTATATTAAACAATTGAGCCGTATACCTATGAAAATGCAGCAGGTAGTCACTACAACAAATCCCTTACATTCTTGACCCTTTAGGCTCGACACTTTTATAAGCGTCGAGCATATTCTTAACCCAAATTCATTATGGGCCGGATAAGTACGGGAAATATGTACATTTTAGGATTTTATTATATTCTGATTAAAAAAAATCACGTCAGCTATACTGTCGAGGATAATTTTATTTCCCTCGCAATCAAACCCTAATAAACTTACCTTAAACTTCATCTTCCTAAAAGAATCATCTGTCCATCTTCTTCATCCCATCGGTACCATGTTTAACGCTCATATCTCTCAAGAAAAAGTGGCGATTTCGACATCGAGCCTGTAATGGCGATTTATTAATTGAACTTCTCCAGAAACCATAGCACGACCACGATCTGAAATCCTCCAGTTTCAATCTCTTCTTGTTTGCCAATGCTATAAGTGAATCCAGCATACGGTAATTTTACCGTTCTCATTGTTCAATTTCAGATTTTTTTTTTCTCCATTTCTAAACCCTAGTAGTTCAAGTGCATCGATTATTGGAGTTTTAGTGTTAAATTTTTTATGATTTTCTACTTCGATTAACTGTTATCACTCATTTATGTTGCCTTCTATACGTCAAATGTTATTACTAGATTAGTTGAGATTAATTGTATGGTTGAATGCTGATATTGAGACACAAATTTGACAAAAGCAGTAGTCATCATGTCCCAAGAGGTATTTGTTAAATTTTTCTCCCCTGAATGCTGAAAATATCAGTTTCTCGAATAAAATTGAGTTGGATTTTGTCAACGGTGTACTTGTTGATTTCTATATGTATTTCCATAGGAATGCAGCAATAAGAGTTCCTCATCTGTTTCTTCTTCCCGTCCATATTTTATTCTATACAGAACATGTATTATCCGTCACATGAATAGTTTGATTTTAGTTAATTTATGTTTGTGAATATTCATTATTTTAATTTGATGTCATATTGTTAAATCAATTAAGTTATCTGGTGTTTAAGGGAAAACATTGTGTGTTTAAGGTGTGCAGGTTGAAGAATTGTGTGGTTGGAGTGGTATTTGATGTATAAGGTATCTCGTGACGATGTCCACAGGCTTTTGACTTGTGAGTTTAAACCTTGATCCTTTTGTAGCAAAAGTCTTGTATTTTCATAAGCGTAATTATATGTTTTCATTTAATCTCCGTACTCATCAGGTTGAAAGTCATAGTGGGATGGATGGGCATCCATTTCTATTCTCGTTTGTGCTCCCTAAATGGCCTTCTCCCATTCCTATGCGCTTGCGTAAGCTTACCTCTAGTTTTATTGTTTGGTTTTGCACTGTTTACAAACTTTGGACATGTAATTGCTTGATTAACTTAATTTTCTTGAAATAAGTAAATTACACAGGTTTCACTAAGATTGTTCGGTAAACTTCATCACGGGTTGAAAAGTATTATCTACCAGCTAGATATACTTGGGTAATCTTCAGTCACCTACTACTTTTCAATACAGATTCACAACAATGTGGAGTCGTGGTAGTATATCTAAGGGACTTTTAGGTTCAAAGCAGCTAAGATATGATTATATGCGAGTGTTTTTTGCTGAAACATGGAATTTGATTTTGTGGCGGTCATATCAACGGATGTGATGCTGACCTTTCCCTTTAGGAGATCAATCAATGATTCTTGGATTGTGAATTTACACAGACTTCAAAGGGAATTAGCATAGATGCCTTGTTTTTATACATGGTAAGTGTGCTTGATCGAGTCTGTTTTGATCCCTGCAGACACGACTTCCTTTGGTCCCAATTGTATTGATCGGCACACACAAAGCCTGGAGGAAAGGCAGCTTAAGAGTTCGGCCTGTGCATATAACTGTCAGGTATCTTCCTCCGATAATCACCGAAGATTGGACAGAAGATAAGATTAATGAGTATGTTAAGATGGTTAATGATATGTTTGTTGATAATTTACCTGAATCTCAAAAGCCCATTATTTCTTCCTAGCTGAAATATTTCTTATTTCTCATTGTATTTAATTATTTCAAATAAACTCTGATTCTTCGTATAATTTTAAGTACTGCAACTTTAAATTGGCTGTCGACCTGTATCTATCTATATACGTAAAATAGGAAAGAGCAATGTCATTACGAAGTACTCTTATTCAAAAAAATTGAAATGGTCTAAGAAAAATACAGTAGGAAATACTAAGGCATGCAACAACACTTGTCATTCTTCCTTTCTAACTTGCGGAAGCACCAGCCTCGAGGCAACCAAGACCACTTAGCCACACACTAGGCTGTGCACACATCTGTATGGTGTCAAACCATGATCATGATTCATGAGTATCACCATTAAATGACTTTAAAGATATTATGTCACTGTTGTAACAACTCGTGGATAATTTTGTTTTTACATTATTAAAAATTACTTGGGGTAGGCATAGTTGGCGCTATGATTTAGAAATGTGATATGGTAGGCTCTCCAATTTAGCCCCTCACTCTGTATGATTGTTTGAGCAACTATAACAGAACAGAAGCTGGTAATTAGTGTCATGATTAAACCTCATACTTTTGAAGTAAATTTCTGGACAGATTATTAGTTCATGTGATTGTGATAATATTGATCTACAGCATGTTGTTCTTAGTACATTGATTCTCAATTTCATCACCATTGCTCTGTATTTTCTTCCTCCATATTTTTTGTTCCTTAGATACTAAATGGAAGTTTGATTTTGTTGCAGGCTTGTGGAGACAATTAACAATTCGATTGGGCAGGATCCTTGTTCAAAGTGCATTATTGGGGTTCTTGATATTAATGGTTTTGAAAGCTTTAAACTCAACAGGTTAATCCAGCACCATGCCTTCTTCTGGTCTTCTGTTGAGCACATGACTTTTGTGGTCCTTTTGCTTCCACTTCATTTACTAATCAAAATGTTTGCTTGATTAAGTTTTGAGCAGTTCTGTATCAGCTTCACTAATGAAAAGCTCCAACAACATTTTAATCAGGTAAACATGTAAAATCACTATTTAGAAAAAAAGAAAAGATATTACCTTAATTGATATGGAGACAAGAGCACCTACAAAACAATTGATCACTACTTATAAAATAAAAATGGTCACTACTTACCTATATAGAGTAAGTAATTTAATTCTTGATTCGCTCGTGCTGCAGGTAACATCTCTGCAGGCCGTACAACCTACATGACCGCCTCCTTCTCGGTTCAGTCTTTCCCCATCAAGACAGCCGAGGTGGCGGGGAACGTTCCAGGGATGGAACTGCCGCCACTAACAGACAATTTGGGACGGATAGAGCCGACAATGGAGCTCGAGTCAAGGATGGAGATGGTGGGGAGAATCAGGGTGTTCTGGTTTTTTATTTACTCATCATGTTGAGGTTGTTTCTGACTGTCGTGTTTCCGTTGCCATTAACGACGGTTCTGTCATCGGCTTCCACTGTTAGTAGTACTGTTGACTTCTGTGTAAGACCGTCTTATTTTTAATATTAATCAGTTTGCAAATAGTGGTACTGGTCCAAGACTTGAAGCAAGTGTAAAAACAAGTCGCTGCTGTTGTTTACCGGGGTCACGTCTTCTGTGAGATTTTTCCGACCTAATTTATGGTTCATTATATGGTCTCTTCAATTTTCCTTATCATATTTTTTTTACCATTGCAGGACGTTCTAAAACATAAAAAGGGATATGACGAAATTGATGGATGACAAAATCGATCGGCTCACTTATAGATTTCTTTGGGACGAAGACATATGTACCTTTTAGAATAATAATTGTTTAGGATTATTTTGATGCTACTTTCCATTGCGAAATATATGATTGGATATTACTCTAGGTGTTCCTCTTACGAAATTTTATTTGATTGCGGGATTTATAATAATTGCAGATTATTCTAATTAAGTGTTTGTTTTATGAACTTTTATTAATTTGTATATGGCTCTTGTTATAATTATTAACATTTGCAAGGAGTAAGGTGTTGGATTGAAACATACACAGTATTATTAAAATGTTCTTTATGATCACATTCTCGACACTTCTATGATGTCAAAGTGTCGATAAATAAATTTTATATTATTATTTCTTGACGCTTTTAGTAGTAGAAAGTCGGCGTTTAGAAAAAATTTGGCCGGGAAAACACAAAGTTCGACATATAAAAGCGTCGAGGTCACATATTTTAGTGTTCATGTGGTGACACAGTAAAGCGTCATGAATAAAATATTCAACGTTTTAAAGCGTCGCAAATGACGACACAAAAATGCGTCGAGAATTCCTGACACCCAAAATCTCCACGCTTATCAAAAGCGTCGAGAATTAAATTTGCGTCACTTTAAAGCACCAAGAACCTACCTTTAAAGCGTCGAGAAATCAAGTGTTTTGTAGTAGTGAGTGCAGCAGATCAACAATGTAGAGTAGTCTACTCCTTCACTACCATATTAAACAATTGAGCCGTATACCTATGAAAATGCAGCAGGTAGTGCAGCAGATCAACAATGTAGAGTAGGCTACTCCTTCACTACTACATTAAACAAAGCAAAAAACTGAACTTTAGAACTTTAAACAAGGCAAATTTCAATAGCTAAGCAAACGTAAACTATTGAACTGACAATTCTTCACCGTCAACACCAGGGGTAAAGCACGAAGAACCCTCTCAGTAGATTAAAATTCACAAAACGCAATTTTTTTTGGTGTTGATACAAAAACTCGCAACCGTAACAACAACAGAAAAACAAAACCAGCCCTCCAACGTCCACACTTTAGACACCGCAACCAAACAATATGCCAACATAATCAACTTTTAGCCCACAAATCATAGACCCCAAAAAATTAGCAAACAAAAACTTCAAAAAAAAAAACTTTCACCAAACAAAAGCAACAATTTACGCCTTGCAACCAAGCACATAATCAACTATCGACTCACAAATCATAAATCCCACATATGTAACAAACAGACACACATAAACTAACAAACAGATACACATAAACAAAATCGATTCTCATCCACAAATCACAAGAACCACAAGTCACGCTCCGCAACCAAACAATAAATCCAAAAAATCAGACTTCATCTCACAAATCACAAACACCACGAACCTAACAGACAGATAAACAGGAAAAATAGGGAGAAACAAAAAAAAATACCAACTCCCACCTCACGAGTCACAAAAACCGCAACCGAACAACGCACCAAAGAAAACAAATTCCAGCTCATAAATCACAAAACCCACATATTGACACATTAACAAAATCGACTTTCGCGTCACAAATCACTTGGCGAAAGCATGTTTGGTTTTGTTGTCATCTTGAACTCCCCCAAAACCAGGGACCCAGAAACGAGAACAAAGACAGCAGAAAAGAAAGTCAAAGGCAAGTAGACGAAAATCATTAGCAGCACAAAAAAAGTCAGGAACTTCAAAAAAGGAGAAACGACGAAAATCAAGGGCAACAAAATCCTAAAAACTGGAGAAGAAGAAGCTTTATAAGCCCAAAACAAAGTTAAAAAACTGAAAATGAAAGGCAACAAAACCAAGATCAGGGACCCAGGAACAAAAATCAAAGGCAAAAGTAAAAAAAAAAAAGGCAACTGTTCCGGTACTGGAACAATTTAACCCGATTCGGAATTCGGGCTTGTGGTGTACGATACAGCTTCGAATTAACAATCAGTCAATTTTGCCAAGCTCTCCTTCCTCCTACTCCACTGGTCGGACCTTCCCGGCGGAATGGGCTGGCTCCCTGCACACAGAACGCACAGGGCCTCGGAGGTTGTCCGGGGGAACCCTCTCCGATGCCTAAGTCAGTCCGTGAATGCCTTGAAGAACCTAGCTCGTGAGGAACTAGGTGGCGTTTTTAGAGTAAGAGTTCTAGAGAGAGAAAATCCAACCCCTTTCTTGTGGGAAATGGAAGAGTATTTATACCTTCCCACAAGAGAGGGAAGTAGAAGGAGGATGGGTGGATGAGGGGGTGACAAGTGGCTTCACCTCATCCACTCATTCTCATGTACCTTAGGCGAAATGACGAGGGGCCCCCCTTGGTGGTACCTGTCCTGCCTGCGGGGAATGGCCTGAAGGAAGGTAGGTTGGGTCTATGCGAAGATGGGGTTTGGCGGACCCCCTCTCCCTGCCGGGTAGGCGGTCGCCTGAAGTTCCTTATGGGTTCTTTTTTAGTGACTTTGCTCTGATCGCCCGCCAGGTTGGTTTCCTGACTCCTTGAGTATAGTCTTCTGATAGCCTGCTTTGCAGGCGGTCCGGAGCAGGCTGTCGACCCTCATCAATTGGCCCTCGCAAGCTGGGAGGGAGCTAGGCTTCCTTCCGGCTGGCGACTTTTGCTTAGATGGAGGGAGGTTGACTTATTTTCGGCTTTACTGCTGCATTTAATGTGTTTGTACTTTCCCGAGGAAGGAAGTGTTAATTGTGTCAGGTATACAGAGAGTTGAGAGTTCTCTTGTAATGATTACCCTTTATGCTTGGTGGATTTTCGGGCAATGTGAGGACTTCATGATTGGTGGCATTCCCTGCCAGGACGGTTGGGATGTCATTTAATGCCTCATTTTCCCTTGTATAAATCCCAGCTTCCCTCGCCATTTTGTTACTTCATCCTCAATTCTTCCACTTCTCTCTGTTGAATCATGGCTTGGATTAAGAAATCTATTACCCGCCGTGGAGTTCGCACTGTTTCCTTTCTTTTTAAAGGATTTTGGAGACTCAGGTATGCTCGGGCGGTTTACCGGGCCCTTCGCCGCAGCCGTCGTTCACGACCACATCCTCGTCGGAGTGTTCGGAAGGCTACCATTAGGGCGGGCAAGCGCCCTAAGAGATCCTCGCCCCCTGCTGCTTCCAGGTTCAAGCGCTGCCCTCAGGGAGGAGGGTGCTTTGATCGGGGTTGCCACGAGTGTTTCCCGTGGTTGCACCCTGAACAATTTGACCCCGACTGCTCTGACGCAGACTCTTCCCTGGGGTCAGGCCCCTCTTCTCCAGTGAAGAAAACAGGCTGCCGTACTTGTGATGAATCCCAGACTGCTCCCTATGGCAGGGACTGGGATGTTAGCAGCCGGGACTCTGAAGACAGTGAGGGTCTGGGCTGCTTGAGTGACAGAGATGAGGACGGACTCCCTGACGACCCCTTCCAGGATTCCCCTGACTGGGATTGGGGGTCGGATTTTGGAGGTCAAGACAGCCCTGGGGATTATTCTCCAGACTTAGGTGATGACTAGGCCTGCTTGCAGGGCATAGGTGCGTTGAGCCGGAAAATCAGGCTCCTTATGTATTTTCTTTATTTGCCAGGCACAACATGTAACTTGTCCATTTTCCATTAAAGTTAATGAAAAAATCCGAGCGACTTTGTTATTCTCTTTTTTTTTTAATGCGGGGATGACGTCGCCGGCTGACCGTTCCTCTGACACTTTTGCTTTTTCGAGGCCCCTCTTGGGAAGAGGTGAGCGGCCCATGTTCAGAGTGTGACACGTGGGGTAGATTGTTGGGGACGTTATGTCAGAGAGGCGGCCTCTTTGGCTTCCTGGGCTTTATATAAGCCCTTCCCCTCCCTCATTTCTTTCTTTTACATTTTTCGAAACTCACAATCTCTCTCCTATTCCCAAACCTTCTTCGTTGCTGAGAACTTTGTGAGACCAAGGAGTGCTTACTGCCACACTTTCCAGCGACGACCAACGCTTTTAGGTTAGGATCTCTCTTTGAATCTTCGCCCTTTTTCCCTTTCATCGATACTTTTCTTTGTACACCATTATGTCTCGAGTTCAGGCTTTCTCTTTTAGTTCACTGTCTGAGGGTGGAGACAGGGATAGACGTGATCTAGCCTCCTATTCTGGGGTTGGGCCCAGAGAGGAGGATCATATTGACAGGGGGAGGGGGCTGAATCCCCCGAACCCGCTCCTTTTGATGTTGTTGATTCAGACAACGAGGCACTGGAGGTGGACCCCTCCAGGATTGCCGGCCCCCTCATTCGCAGGGAAAGAGGGAAAACTTATTACTTGGATAAGAAAAAATACTTGATTCCCCTAAAAACATACCCTGAAGCCAAGAATAGGAATTTGATCTTAGAAAGCAATGTCGCCGAGGAAATCGAGAAATTTTATCATTTCGGGGAGGGGTACACAGTCGTAGTTCCAGGGGAAAAGGACACAGTGTGCTGCCCCCCTGAAGGTTGTGTGGCTGTATACCATAAGAGCTTGGAATTCGGTCTGCGATTTCCCCTTCACCTTTTCCTGGAGGAGACCTTCAGGAGAATGAACGTGGCTATAGCCCAACTTACTGCCACAACCATTAGGTCCCTGATAGCCTACACCTGGACCTGTCTTTTTCATGGCGAGGGGCCTTATATTGATGCCCTTCGCTTTATGGTGGGGCTGCAAATGGTGTCTTCGTCAAGGGAAGACGGTTCCCCTGGGTATTGGTCCCTGCAGAGACAGAAGAAGTACGCTCTGGTCTGGCCGGCTTTGAGCAGCCTGAAAGACTGGAAGAATAATTTCTTGTATGTACATAGAGCGTCAGGGTGGAGGATTCCTAGGCATTTTAGGAATCATGTTCATACCCGTATGGAAACTCGCGAAGAGTACCATCCAGGCGTCGGGGGGAAGGCCCTGGAGGTAAAGATGAGTGCCAAAGAAGAGATTTTAGTCAAGAAGTTTGAAATAGTTGCGGATAAGTCTGGTGTTTTTGGCCCTGCCTTCTGGCTCCCCCACGCGGAGCTTATAGCCACAGACGAATACTTGCTCCTGTTGGGCCTGATCCCCAGCCTTGAAGGTAGTTCTAGGGGGCCTTTGCTGGCGCGATTTTTCTGAGACTTTTATTCTTTTGCTTTTTAACTGACTGCCCTTCTTTTTCTGCAGTTTCCGCGTCTCGTCATTGGACAAGGAAGCAGGTTAAGAGGTTAGGTTTGAGTGAGGAGTTCGTCATCGTCTCGAAGCGTCCTTCTCTCCCTCCAAATTTCAAGAAAGGGGAGAAAAGTTTAATGAGGCTCGTCAAAGATCTCGCTGCTGGCCGGAGGCTGCCTCTTCCCCCACGACTGCCGTCAGCGAAGCCAACGACTCCTTCCCCCAGCATTCATGATGGGGAGGCTGAGGTTACCTCAGCGGCCACCCCTTCCCCTGGATGCAAGCAGGGTGACTCTCCAGCCGTGCCCCGAATTTCCCAGGGATCGCGCCCTGTGGATTCTGAGGGGACTGGGGAGAGTGTTCCCCTGGAGCAGAGAAGGAAAAGGGGTAGGGAGCCCTTAGAGACTACTGTGGTGGACTTGGAGGCAGACGTTGTTACTCCTGAGGCAAAACGCCCTGCTCGTGACATTCCGAGCACCTTGTTTCAGGAGGAGAACACAGAGTTCAATTATACTGCTGGCGACAGCGTAGACGTGTCGGGCCTGCTCTCCGATTCTGGCGTCGTCCTAGCCGACCGTCTTACCAAGTCTGTAACTTCAACTTCTCACCAAGTGATTCATTATATCCAGCGTACCTCCAAGGTGTTGCTGGCGTCTGCCGAGCTGGCGGCTCTAAGCCGTTTGAGCGACGAAGAGCTAAATGTCACACCCGGGGCTCCCCCTCCTGACCGTCTGGCCATGGTGGAAAGGGACATAATTGTGATAAATAACTTGAAGGACAAGCTGGCTAAGCAGGAGGGTGAGCTGGAGGAGGCGAGGAGTCAGGCTGGCCAGTGGAAACTTCAAGGAGAGAGAGCTGTGAGGGAAGCAGCCAAGCTTGAAGCTGAACTGAAGAAGAGTCGCTTGGCGACGGAGCGGGCTAACCTTTCTCTGGCTGAGATGGAGCACCTGAAGAGGAAAGCAGCTGACCTGGAGGAACGCCTGTCCAAGGCTGACTCAACCTTTGAGCAGACCAAAAGTGAGTGGAAAAAAGAGAAGGATGCCCTTGCGGAGGAGACCGAGGCTGCAGTGGATGCAAGCTTTGTGAGTGGAGCCAACTCTTCCCTGGAGCTGGTGATGGAGGTGATTGGGGAGATGTTCCCCGTGTTTGATGAGGAGGCCTTCCGAAGCCTCTGCTCTGCTAAAAACGAGGCTCGGGCGGCCAAACCCCCTGAGGCGGCAGCTGGTCCAAGCCAGGAGGCTCCATGATGTTCATCCTCTCTCGAAATAGCCCTATTCTCTGTGCTGAGCTTTTTGTTATGGCCAGCTATTTGTAATATTTAGTTTTTGGATCTTTGCCTTAGTTGCTTTGTAAAAACTTTTTACCCTTCATGGTTTTGTTATGGAATGCCTTTCTTTTGTTTTGGTCTACTTCTTTCTCTCTCCCTTAAGGTATGGCCTGATCCAAGGTTGGGGGGTTTTTCCCCAGTCCTTGTTAGTCGTGCGTAGCCTGCCCCCTGCTTGCCCAGAGGTAGACAAAGAGGGCTTTTTGTGTTTTTTATACAAGGTTGGGGGGGAATTGCCCCCAATTCTTGTTAGCTGTGCGTAGCTTGGCCTGTCCCTTGCCTCTGCTCGGAGTCCAGGGGGTCTGCCCCCTGCCTGCCCAGAGGTAGGTAGGGAGGGCTTTTTGCGTTTTTTATACAAGGTTGGGGGAATTGCCCCCAGTCCTTGTTAGCTATGCGTAGCCCGGCCTGTCCCTGGCCTCTGCTTGGAGTCCAGGGGGCCTGCCCCCTGCCTGCCCAGAGGTAGGCAGGGAGGGCTTTTGCGTTTTTTATACAAGGTTGGAGGTATTGCCCCCAGTCCTTGTTGGCTGTGCGTAGCCTGCCCCCTGCTTGCCCAGAGGTAGGCAGGGAGGGCTTTTTGCGTTTTTTATACAAGGTTGGGGGAATTGCCCCCCAGTCCTTGTTAGCTATGCGTAGCCCGGCCTGTCCCTGGCCTCTGCTTGGAGTCCAGGGGGCCTGCCCTCCGTCTGCCCAGAGGTAGGTAGGGAGGGCTTTTTGCGTTTTTTATACAAGGTTGGGGGAATTGCCCCCAGTCCTTGTTAGCTATGCGTAGCCCGGCCTGTCCCTGGCCTCTGCTTGGAGTCCAGGGGGCCTGCCCCCTGCCTGCCCAGAGGTAGGCAGGGAGAGTTTTTGCGTTTTTTATACAAGGTTGGAGGTATTGCCCTCAGTCCTTGTTGGCTGTGCGTTTTTTATACAACAAATGATGCCCTGACATTCCTGGCTGAGGCCCCCTCCCCGAATATTACCGGTAAGTCGATAATCCCCATGGGAAGTACACGTGCCCCACTGAACCCATACAACGATCCAGGGGCGGGCTTCAGGTGTCTTTTCTCTAGATTCATTCTTTCAAAGGCATCCTTGTACAAGAGGTTTGTGTAGGCGCCAGTGTCCACCATGCATCTCTTGACAATGTGGTTGCTAATCTCTAGAGTTAGGACTAAGGGGTCGCTGTGCGGGTATATGACTCTCCCTGCGTCTTCAGGGGTGATGCTCAAGGTCGTACCCCTTGGGCTTCCTGCCCTCTCCGCGTAGTAAATCTGGTTTCGCAATTCGCGGATCTGCTTTTTCTGGCTTCGTCTGCTTGTTCGCCCCTCTGCGTCTCTTGACACTACATGAGTGATCGTGCGATTTTGGGCTGAGCCTTCAGGCTTGTCTGCCGCTTCCTTTTGGGTTTTGTTCCTCGCTGCATAGTTACTCAGCCAACCGTTTCTTATGAGTTTCTCTATCTCGTCTTTTAAGTGTCGGCATTCCTCCGTGGTATGGCCTATGCAATCATGGAACGTGCAGAATTTCTTAGGATCTCCCTTTGGGCTGCGCGGCTTGTTTGGACGATTCCATTTTGCTGTTTCCTTCTCCAGCTCGAAGATTTCTGCCCTCGGTCTGTTGAGGGCAGTGTAGCTGTCAAACCTTGGTTGGTAAGCTGTGCGTTCTTTCTTGGTGGTATCCCCCTCCTCTCTTTGTTTGCCTGGCTCGTTTCTGCCGCGTCCACCCTGCGGTCCCCCTTGCGGCCTTGCTTGGCCTGCAGGGGTGTCCGGCAGGCTGTGAAACTCTTCCTGCAGAATGAACCCTTCAGCGATTTTTCTGGCCTTGGCCAAAGTTTCAGGTTGGGCCCTGATCATCTGATTCTTCATTTCCCCTGGGAGCAGGGAGATCGTCAGGGCGTAGGCAGCGGTGGAATCATCAATCTCTCTGACTTGATGGTAGGACAAGTAAAACCTCTTTAGGTACTCCCTGACGCTTTCGCCCTTTTTCTGCTTCAGGGTCATAAGATTAAACCGAGTGAGTCGTCTCCTTTTGTTCCCTGCATATTGTTCAAGGAAGGCCTCGGCTAACTCTATAAAGAAGCTGATCGATCCCTGGCGAAGATCCCTGAACCATCCCTGTGCAAGCCCTACCAGGGTGGTTGGGAAGATTTTGCACCAGATTGCGTCATCCACGTCATACATGCCCATGTGACTCTCAAATGCCGCCAGATGATCCTCTGGATCTGTGGTCCCGTCAAACTTGACGGTGGGCATCTTGATTTTCGGGATGGGGTACTCTTGTACATCAGGATGAAGAGGGGTTTTTGTGGGCCTGCCCACCATTCGTGACCTGTTTTCCCCAGACTGGTTACCGTGAATATCCCATTGTCTAGGGATCGGTTTCCTCGTACTGGGGGAGCGGTGCCTCGGTGGCCGCATGCTCGCTGGTTCGTCCTCCGAGTCAGGGGAGACTTGTCTGGATCGTTTTCTCCGGGACTGACCGAGGTTGTCATCTTGGTGGTACCTTGATTCAAGCGGCTGTCCCCGGTTAAGCCTAGACTGCAGGCTTTGGGACAACCCCGGGGCTGGTTGTCCTTTTGCTGCTGGCGTTAACCTGGAAAAGACTCTGCCCTGCTTTTCTCCCAGGCGCTTAGACGCAGGCTCCTTGTGCCTCATCCGCTCCTGCAATCCCTGAGACAGACCTCTCTTGCTTCCAGATGCGGACTCCGTGGTGTGTATGGAGAACGCCTGTTGCTGGGCAGGTGGCTCTTGGCTGTCTGCTGTGATGCGCCTCTGCACCTGTGCGTATACTTGAGCTGTCCTTCTTGCTTTCCTCTGGGCATTCTTGGCGGCGATTCGCTTCGTGCCCCCAGTCCCATCCCTGCTAACTGAGGGGGGCTGTCTGGGGGTCGTCGCGACCCTGCCTACCAGGTCCTCGGGAGTGAATTCCTGGTTAAGCATTGCGGAGAAGAAAACGGCTGTTTGTACCATCTGAGCTGGGGTTAGGTTCAGGGTGTGCCCTGGATGTGCCCCCAGCTCTGGTGCTACAGCTGCACTTGGCATGCCCAGGAGACTGGTTCCCCCCATCCCCAGGATCGTGGTGGGAGGCGCCCTTTCCGGCTGCGGCATGCCGTATAGGGGGGTCACCGGTGGGACCGTCGGACCTACCCCTACACTAGTGTCAATGATCTCAGGCATAATTACTTTGATTGGTTAGTTTTTGTAGTTGGGAATGGTTGATTTTTTGTGGGTAATTCGTGGACACAACCAGATGTTCCCCACAGACGGCGTCAAATTGTTCCGGTACTGGAACAATTTAACCCGATTCGGAATTCGGGCTTGTGGTGTACGATACAGCTTCGAATTAACAATCAGTCAATTTTGCCAAGCTCTCCTTCCTCCTACTCCACTGGTCGGACCTTCCCGGCGGAATGGGCTGGCTCCCTGCACACAGAACGCGGTCCGAATAAATTGTTCCCCACAGACCCTCATCAGCAACTAAACGAAAATCAACAGCAACAAAACAAAAATAAAGAACCCAAAAACTAAAAAATCAGGAACTTCAAAAAAGGAAAAACGACGAAAATCAAGGGCAACAAAGTCCTAGAAGCTGGGGACAAAGAAGTTCTATAAGCCCAAATTAAAGTAAGAAAACCATAAATAAAAGGCAACAAAACCAAGATCAAGGACCCAGGAACGAAAATAAAGGCAAAAGAAAAAAAAATGAAAGGCAGCTAAACGAAAATCAACAGTTACAATACGAAAATAAGGAACCCAGAAACGAAAACAGGAAAAACGAAAATGAAGGACCACAGAATTTTTAGACCCGGAGAAGAAGAAGCCCTACAATCTCAGATCCACAACCTGAAAGGAAAAAAGAGCAATATGAGAAGCCCCAAAGCGCAAATCAAAGCAACAAAAGGAAATCAGGAACAAAACGAAAATAAGGAACCCAGAAACGAAAACAGGAAGAACGAAAATGAAGGGCCACAAAACATTTAGACCCGGAGAAGAAGAAGCCCTACAATCCCAGACCCACAACCTGAAAGGGAAAAAGAACAGTATGAGGAACCCCAAAGCGCAAATCAAAGCAAAAAAAAGGAAACCAGAAACAAAACGAAAATAAGGAACCCACAAACGAAAACAGGAAGAACGAAAATGAAGGGCCACAGAACCTCTAAAACCGGAGAAGAAGAAGCCCTATAGTCCCAGATCCACAACCTGAAAGGAGAATAAAAACGGAAATCAAAAGCAAGATGAGGCATAGAGAGAGAAGTAAATAGAAGGAATAGAGAGAGTCTGTACTTTTTTGGAGGAAGAGAGTGGTAGAAGGAGAAGACGGGAAAGCAAAAGGGCACTTTTTTTTTCTTTTTTTGGAGTTACTGTTGCGGACTGTAGCAAACACTGTAGCTAAGCTACAGTGCGTCCAGCTCTCGCTTTTTAAAGAGTAGAAGATACTTAGAAAAAAATTATTTTGTGTTGCAAATTATTATATTGATTATGGAGTATAATATAATTTTTTTTGTTAAACATCACCTGCAATCTATTTTGTTGGGTGAGGAACCACCTATTTGTTTTACTTTTTGTCAAACACTACTTAATAGTTTACATTTTTTAAAGGGCACTACTCATCTACGAGTACACGACAATTAACTTGTTTCACATCTATCAACATACACAAGTACACGTAAAACGAGAAAATAAAACCGGAAAATAGTAAAAGTGGTCTGGCCGTGGGATGTACTGAAGACGAATACAAAGGAGCCGCTAATAATACCATTGCAGAAACTTGCTGGCTCTGTAACTTTCTCCTTGAACTCCATTGTCCGCTCACTAAAGCTACTATTGTGACAACGTCAATGCTATCTATCCCGCCGTAAACCCCATCAATCATCGGCGCAAGAATCACTTTGAAATGGATATTCACTTGGTCAGTAAAAAAGTTGCTATCGACCAAATTAAGGTTCTTCATGTCCCGTATCACTATCACTACGCCACTAAAGGCCTCCCTTGAGTCTTGTTCGTTGACTTCGATCCAGTCTCAACGCCAGCCTTTCTATCGTTTCAAGTGTGGGGTATAATATATGATTACAGATTTGTTTAGATTAGGTTTACATTGTAACGAACGCCACAAGCATCTATAACATATTGATCATTAATATATTCAAGCAATTCAATATCTTACACTATTGTCGCTGTTAAAAGATTTTACTACACCAAACGGAAAAGTGTGGGGTCCGTCCCGATCCCGTATGTTTTCCAATTAATAACTCCATCCCTGGGTTGGGTGGACATAGCAAACCCCAAAAAGACGCAATACTACCCTGCAAACATACATCTGACACTCATATTTTGGGCCAAAATAAGATGGTGTCTACTACTCTACTTACTACTTGTCCCCCTGCTCTATTTTTCTCACTACGTAAATTTGTCAATTTGTCTAATCTTGGCCTTGTATTTTTGTACACTTGCTGTCATCTCAGCTTCGATCTCATAATCGATCTTCTCCATAACTCCCTTCAACTCCGCCAGTTTGTCCTCAAGAGTCTTCATCCTCGCGCTAGCATCACCTTGCTCAATTTCAGACCTGTTTGATGCAGCATCTACCAGGTTTAAAACCCGGCTTAGTCTGTCACATAAGAAGCTCACATCCATGCCCATCAGCTCAAACCCATTTAATGTTGTCTTCCATGTTTGGAGATCCTCGACAGAGGTTGAGGAATCAGCTGCTTTGATGGCGTCCGCGATGTTTATCGTCTCCAAAATGATCCCGATTGCTAAATTGCAGTTCAGGCCTTTAAGAAGGGTTTGATGCAAGAAGGAGTTTTGGGAGAGGCATAGTTCGTAATACTTGTGTCTGTTGGATTGTGAGAACTTGGAGTCAATTACTAGGCCGTCAACGATGATGTTGAAATTGTTAAAATCACTGACAGCTTCAAACTTGATGTCGGAATCTGAGAACCTAATCCCATCCAGGACTTCGGGTTGTAGATCAGTGTCACTGTTGCTTGGAGATGATAATGTGCCTGTTGGGGGGCTACCTTCTGTATGAAGAACCTTTTGAGTAGAAACTCCTGTTTATGCAGATATATCTTTGATTCAAAAAATACTCCACACAAATATTCAACAATTTCAAAGAATCGAAAGTAATACCAGTATAATTAATTATGTAAGAGAACTATATAGAGTGAAATGAAGGGATCAACCTGAAATCATTTGTCCTGCAAAAGTGTCCAATCCTAGGAGCCCCAGTGCTCCATCAATTTCATTTAGCCTATCTTCTCGAACGATATATACCTGAAATATCGAAGCTTATAATACAGTCCCACAATACAAGATCTCCAAAACTAAAGTTTGATTTTTGCTCAATCGTTTCATCTACACACAATTTGTTTCTAAAATCGGGTAGATGAATGTGAGTAATGATTTACTTGCCTTAAATGTGGTCGGGTTGATCAAATGAAAGACCAACACATCTCCCTTTTGTAATTCATGATGAATGGAGAATGCCCTCCAACCGCCACTTAGGCCTTTCTTGTGAGCTAAATAATTGGTTTTAAATTCTTTTCCAGCTTTAGTATCGACCAATACTACAGTACAGTCCAGTTTCGGGAGATTTACATCACAGAATTTGCTGGGTAGATGCTACACAGAACAGAAGGAAACCGAGAAGAAGCATCAGGTCAGGTAAGTAAGTAAGTCGCGTTATTAATTAAACAGTACGTACTCAGTATGCGTATTATACAGTTATAGAGGTATTTTTCTAACCAGCCAAAACCCTCCTGATACATGTGATGGAAGCATCATCTTGACAAAACTAGGATGTGCTGCTGAAAGATTTGCCTGAACCTTTAGTGCTCGCTCCATCGCTGTCGACAACTTTTCATCGGCAGCTCGCTCCCTAGACATTACATGCAGTACATTCTTAGGCAATAGAGTATTAGACAGACAGATGAAAACTAAAGGGTCATATATTTCTGATTTCTCGTCGTCACTAATAACAACCATTGCTCGCTTATAACTAAACAAAATGGCGATCAACATTAGTCACAAGCATTGCAATTAACTTGATCAATATCCAAATTAAAAATGTTGGAACTAACTAGCATACTTGTTTGGATTGGATGAAGGAGGGGAAGGTGATGGTATTGCTATTATCTCGTCTGAGTCCTTATTATCAACGCCTCTTACAGAGATTTGTTTCTGTAAATCATCATAGATTTTCTTCAACTTCTTCCTTTTGCCAGGGTTGCTTTCACTGATGATTCACTAAACTTAGAAAGTTTTTATGGATGAAATTCAAATAAATGAAGGTGTAGGGAAAAGTATGTACCTATGACTTTGCAACGGAGTCACGCTGCTAGGAATCTGACAAATACATACATATATATACCATAGCAAGTACTCCATGAGACTTCAGTACGATAACCTCACATAGTTAGTCTCCCTTGTGACGGATAATAGGAAAGTGGACTTACAGTGGGAGGGCGGGTAAAGTTGCGATTTTGATGATCATCTTGGAGCATTGAGAGCCTTTTAGCAACGAGGGCCCGTTTCTGCTCTGTCTTCGACATCGACATTGACTTTCTTTTACTCTGATAATTACAAACTTATTAATTAATTAATTAATTAGTAGTAGTAAATCAACCTTCATTTTTTTTATTAAATCAAATATAATATTTCATAAGAGTGTTAGTAACATTTAAAACTGATAGCCAGCCATGTGGCATGGGTAGATGGATTGATTAATGTAAGCAGATGAAGTATTACATAAATAGTGCAAAAGAAGGGGGGAAGAGAATTACAGAGGTTGTTGACGCAGGGGAATGTTTGGATGCCATTAACAGTTCACAGTTTTCTGGTGATGTTTGTTCGTTTATGCTACTCAAAATTATTTAAGGAAGGTGAAGAGACATGAATGAATGTAAAAATGGTGAAAGTCTGAGAGAAATGATAGGTGAGGACCGTTTAATTTCAAATTTGGGCTACGGCCTAGGTGTGCTCATTGCCTAATTGCTAGTTTGCTACTATGTCTTGTCTTGTATTTTCTCCTCTACTACATTTTCTCGAAATTGCTTGATTTGATTACATTCCAAGGAAGACTAGGTTTATCCACAGACCATCATTTTTTCTCAGACTCGGCCACCCAGCTTTCCACTCACTTTTCATTTTTCAGACTCAGACTCAAACTCACTACAAAAGTACACTTTATCCACAGATTCATCTCAGACTTTCTCCCCTCACATACCTTATTTTTTATTATTTTTTATTCATCTCACCTCAACTTTTTATCTACCTTATTTTATTTTTTTATTTAAATAATCTCACCTCAACTTTCTACATAACTTATTTTATTTTTTTATTTACCTCAATATTACGTTTATTTTATAACTCGATTAATTACTCGAATAATTACAATTAAATAATTAATTGTTAAATAAATCTTGTGACATACGAATAAATTTATTTCCAAGTGGTCATTATTAAAAGTGGCAATCGGGCGGGTGGGTCGAGTTTGGGTTGGGTTGTCGATAAACCTGGCAAACAAGTCAACTTGGTCGGGTTTGGGTTAAGTGAGTTTCGCTTTGACTTTGGGTCGGGCCAGATCATTTCGGGTTTGCTATTTTCATCTTTTTAGGGATATCGACTCGTTTTTTATAATAATAGTCGAGTCAATTTCGGGTTTACTCGGGTCAATTCAGGTTACGAGTCCACCTAGACTCTTTAGTTTGGATATCAGATCGGGATCGAGTTGGCTTATTAAGGCTGGGTCATTTCAGGTCGAATCAGTTTTGTCATGTCTAGTTGTCGGGTCTGGATCGGATCGTTGGTTCGGGTCGGTTTGGTCATGTTCAGGTCGAACTAGGTTTTGTTTGGTTTGGTCGGGAATAACTATCAATTCATTATCCGTTTTTATTAGTACGTGCAGTATTATTTATCATTTATTATACGAATTTGTTTTTTATCATATATACAACTATATCATCTAATACAAATTATTTTGATCATGTCTTTTTATAATGAAGTGAAATGACCTAAAGTAAAATAAGTTGAACTGAACTGAACTGAGTTGAGACAAATTGAACTAAAGTAGCCTGAAATACAGAAATAATAATAACAAGTTTACTAGTTACAAAAAAATTATTAATTATTATTGTAACAACAAATAATAATGTTAATTATTGTATCAAAAATATTAATTATTATAATTATTATATTAATTTTAATTTTAATAAAAATATTATTAATAATAATATTTTATAATAATAATAATATTTATAACAATAACAATAACAATAGTAATAATAGTAATAATAAATAATAATATTAATTATTAATAATATTAATTATTAATAATATTATAATAATACTAATACTAATATTAATAATCAATATTAATATTTAATAGTAATAATATTAATAACAATAAAAACAATATTATTTTTTATTATTATATTAATATTAATTTTTATAAAAATGTCATTAGTTTTAATATTTAACAAATAATAATAATTAATAATAATAATAATAATAATTAATAATTAATAATAATAACAACTTATTTGAACTGAACTGAACTAAAATGAACGGAACTGAACTGAACTAAAATGAATGGAACTGAACTGAATGAACGAGTCTGAGGATGAGTCTTTGAAATCCAAGACTCAACTTCAGACTTATCTGAGTCTCAGACCGTCTCAACCACTTTATCCAGGTATGAGTCTCAGACTCAAAGAATCTGAGACTCAGACTTTTGTTCAGACTCAACTTCAGACCTCCTTTAATCTTCCATCCGTCTGAGCCTCAGACTCGTACCAACCACATTATCCTGGTATGAGTCTCAGACTCAACAAATCTGAGTCTCAGACTCTTACTCAGACTCATACTCAGACTCCCTTTAAACTTAGTCTAAGGGCCGGTTAGTATAACTTAGGACAATGGTTAAAAATTCATCCCCTATTAACAAAAAAAATACTCCCTCCGAATTTTTATTATTGTCCCACTTTCCTTTTTGGACAGAGTTTGATTTTTGTCTCACTTTCCTTTTTAGGCCATCAATACGTGGTTCACAATTACTCCCTATTTCTCTCTCTTCCTCCTCCTTTTTTTTCAACCACTCATTTGCTCTTCCTTATTTTTCACCCCAAAACTTTTTGAGACAATAATATGAACTCGGAGGGAGTAACAATTTACTAAAAAGTTACCTTATGTAATAAATAGAACAAATCAATTAAATTTGATAGAAAAAAATAATAATAATAATTTGAACAAACTTACAATACGAAAATCATCAAAGTAAAAACAAATATAATCACTTTATTTTTCTAAATAATATTTTTACTTTTCAAGGTTAATTTCTCTTCAATTTAAAAAAAAACATAGAATTAGTGTAATTTTTTTTTTTAAAAAAAATGTGCTATTAAACAATTTAAGATTATATTACTCATATGAGTAATTGTCAATATTAATTCATATGTATGTTTTAAGTAGAAAATTGAGACTTTGAAAGTATGAGAATAACATGTACTCCATGTAATAAAAAATATATTATACTTTAACTTAGTAGAGATTAAATTGTGAAAAATGATAGACTAAAAAGAAAAGTTGAGAAATGAGATAATCTTTAAAAACATACCCAAAAAGGAATACAAGACAATCTTAGTGGGACGGAGGTATCTTTATTAAAATATACATGTTTTGGCTTACTAATTTATCTTAATTGCTTAACAAAGTCTAATTATTCTATTAAATCTAAATTACAAAGTTGTGTGATGTAAAAATTAATATGTAATTTTTTAGAATATCTATAAAATAAATTTGTATATGTACCGTGCATATGCACGGGGTCTATACTAGCTCACATCAACCATATTAGTACAGAGTATCACAAAAATTCATATGAGACGGTCTCACAGTAAATTTATTGTTGGACCTCTCACAAGGTAGGTAGTTATTTTATTATAATTTTTTTTAATTTTTTTATTAGATGAGTTTTTAATGTATTAAAAGCATGTGTCACACTAACTTAGTGTGAGATGGTCCCACAAGAGACTTTTTGAGTATTATACTCCCTCCTAGTCTAAGATATGTACCCCTAGGATTTTGGGGGGGGGGTGATAAGAGGCCCCTGGAGGATGTGCTCGTTTGCCTTCCGTGAGCGGCGAATAGCCACCGGTAGCTCGAATAGCCGTCGGTAGCTCATTTGCCCCAGGGGCATAAGGGAACCGACGAGCTATCAGCTTTCACCGATCAATGATCCTTCGCACCATCCTCGGATACTTAAACTTTGGGGCAGGCCTGTGTACCTGTTGGTATCAATGAGGACCCCCTCTCTTAAAAACCTTATCTTTTATCCAGCACATTGTTGTGAAAAAAGGGATGAAGCAATAAGGGTGTTCAAAGATTTGTGAAGATGAGCCAAATGAAGTTCTTTCTTTATAGTCATGAAGGGAGGACGCCGAGCATTTAATGATGTCATAACCGTCCCCGTAGAACGAGACAAGTGTCATTCAGACACAAGGCTCGAGGGATTTTCTGGGAGTGCAATCATGGTGAGGGGGATATCCTGACGCCTCGTTTGCCCAAATAATCAAGACATTCTCCCTAGGGAACACGCATCTCATTTAATGCGAGAGAAGCGACGTATCAGCTTCCCACCCTGCTCAGGCAACTGTCGACAGTCGGTGCGAGCCCTGCTCCCCCGACTGTCGAGGGGCAATTGATGGGGTCAACTATCCGATCCTAGTCACCTATCATTCAAACTGGGTCTGACCCTGTCCAGATTATGTCCGTCATCTGAGTAATCGGCCGGATCCGACCGGCCGACCCTCTGGGGCATACTCCTGAAGAGCTACGATCAATTTCCATCAAAAGCAGGTTCTGGGATCCAACCCTCGATCGGCCGAGACGAGCCCCCACGAGCTTCTCCCAGGGAGTCAAGGGGCCCTCGGCTTTCCTGACCTCGGAGCGACCCTACCGACCCCCATAAGGGGTGGGGCAGGCCCTCCTGATTCAGCCTAAGGTAAGGGGAACGTGTGAGGCACGTGACCCCACATTGTTCCTATTTTATCTCTCTCTTGTGGAAACCTATAAATACCTCCTTATTTTCTCTCATAAAGGGATAATTAACTTTCTCTCACAAAACTCTCACTCTAAAAACGCCACCTTATTCCTCACAAATAAGGCTTACCAAGTGTATACACGGACTGACTTAGGCATTGGAGAGGGTTTCCTCGGACACCTCCGAGGCCCCTGTGCGTTCCTTGTGCAGGTGGCAGACTCACTCCGCCGGGAAAGTCCAACGACTAGAGGAGAGGAGAAGTGATGCGTAGGGATCAAGATAGATCCTAGAGAACTCAATCTAATCTAAATCCGAATCCGATTCGGGTGGGATTGTTTCCTAGTCGAAACAATGTGTATTTTAATTTGGTTCTAACAAGAGGAGCAAGAACAAGATTCTGATAGTGTTTGTGGTAGTTTTCATGCTAATAAGGTAACCTAACTATCCTCGCCGAAAATCCGTAGTATAGTATTTAGACTCTAATTAATATATATCACATGTTTAGGATCTTAAATCACTAGCTCACTAACTTAAAGTAAGTGTTTGTTTATGTTATCACCTAACAATAATACTAAGAAAACTGTTTCCATCATGCATGCATGATGTTCACGAATTTTCTGGGTAAAATGAGTTACGAATTTGTCTTAGGTTTTTTCATGAAAGTTTTATATATGCATCTCTATATTACATGAAAAAGATTTTCAAGTGACTTGTACGATGATTTAATATTTATTATTAATTTAGTTCGTAAACTGCTAATGTTCAAATTTATGTACTTCATCTGTAAGTAAATTTTTTCATAATTTTATACTCATTTTTTGGACTTGAAAATAATGTATGTTGTTTTTGATGGTGTCTAGTATATGTGTAAAGTTTGATCTAAATCTAACTTATATATTTGGAGTTATAAAACTTGTACTACACTGTGTCGAATCTGAAAAGAATAATTTATTTAAGAACGTTTGTAACTTATTTTCATCTAATCTTCTGGACTTAAGTCACTTAAAATATTATGTATCCAAAATAAAATTTTGAGCCACTTTTATGATATTTAAGTGTTTTTAAAGATTTAAAAGAAAGTATTGAAAAACGTACTGTTTTCGTTTTTAATTTGGTAAAAATAATAAAACATCTGATTTAAAAAAATGAGTTTATATATAAAAACCTAACTCATAAAAGTACCTTCACTATGAAAATCGTAATTTAAAAATAACATTTGAAAAACGACTTATTTAGTACCCTTAATATTCTCGATTTCGTTATTATCGAAATTTACTTTTGTAAAACTCTAAGTTTTGAAAATATCAAATCTAATAAGGTCAAAAATTATTTTAAGAATTTTGATAAATTTATTTGATTTTTAAAAATATTTTACTAAGTATAAAAAGATTTGTAAAGTAAGTAATTCATAAAACTTGAGTTTTAACAAACATCATATTTAATTTCAAAAAAAATGATTTTTATAGTATGTATAAATTTAGTCGTTTTTTGGAATATTTGAAGTAAACAAAAAGGTTTTAGATAAGTATACTTGTACAAATACGAAACCATATAAAAATATTAAATATGTACACTTGAAGTATAAATGTACTAAATACTTGTACTTAAAAAGTATAAAGTACTAAGAGATGAATAACCCAAAAGTACCATTTAAACATGCTTAAATAAGTTATACATCACTTAGACTTTTCAATAATCATTTAAGGACTAATTTGTGACTAAGTCAATTAGGAGGATCACTAGTTCACTTTGGTCAAACTTTGACTTTTCAAGTCAATATTGACTAAGTCAAGGTAAAGAAACCTATATCAAATAATGTACTTAGAAATAATTAAATCCTAATCAAATCTCAAATAATGAATGTTTTAAATAAAACACCTCAAATAAAGCGTTCCAAATCTTTTATATCAATACAGTTAAAATGATCAGTTAAGATAAGTGATTGGGGGTGGGCAGCCTGACAGTCAACCGCCTGCTATGCAGGCCCCGGGGCAATTCCTGTCGAAGAGTCGAAAGACCAGCCCCCGGCAAGAACCAAGAATAAAGCATGAAAACGTTAAGTTGGCCGTCAGCCGCCGAGAGCACCGGCCAATGCAGCCTGCCAAGGCTCGGCAGCCCCCCACTTGGAGACTGTCTGCCCTGGGGAAATCCCTGGCCGACAGGGCCATAAACCCCAGGGGCCCTCCTGTCATTTTGCCTAAGGTAATTGGGAATGGATGGATGGGAAGCCGCCACTTGTCACTCTCCCATCCAACCATTCCTCCTCCTCTTCTCTCTCTTGTGGGAAGGTATAAATACCTCCCCATTTCCCACATGAGAGGGGTGGGATTTTCTCTCTCTAGACTCTTACTCCTAAAACGCCACCTAGTTCCTCACGAGCTAGGTTCGTCAAGGCATTTCACGGACTGACTTAGGCATCGGAGAGGGTTTCCTCGGACAACCTCCGAGGCCCTGTGCGTTCATTGTGCAGGGAGCAGGCCATTTCCGCCGGGAAGGTCCGATCTAAGGAGTGAGAGAAAGGGGAGACCAAGGGAAGTCAAACGATCAGTTGTTCGCAATTAACCCGATTGTACAGCCCGGATCCTAGGCCGGGTGAATTGTTTCCGTGACCGGAACAATTTGGCGCCGTCTGTGGGGAACTTACGGTTGTGCTCACGAGTTACCCACTAAAATCAACCACTCATAACCACAAAATTAAACACAAACATGCCAGAAATTGTCGATGATAGTGTAGGAGCGGGTCCGACGGTCCCTCCGGTGACCCCCCTGTACGGAATGCCGCTGTCGGAGAGGGTCCCTCCTGCCACAATCCTTGGGGTAGAGGGAACCAATCCCCTCGGTAGATCTAACGCCGCTGCGACACCCGAGCTGGGGGCACGCCCTGGGCGTGCTCTCAACCTGACCCCAGCTCAGATGGCGCAGGCGGCCGCGTTCTTCTCGGCGATGTTGGATCAGGAGTTCACACCTGAGGACTTGGTAGGCAGGGTCGCATCGGCTCCTAGGCAACCGTCCCCAGTCAGCAGGGACGAGGCCGGGGGCACGAGGCGGACCGCCGCCAGAAACGCTCAGAGAAAAACAAGAAGAACAGCCCAAATATATGCACATGTGCAGAGGCGCATTACCGCCGACAAACCAGAACCACCTGTCCAGCAGGCGTTCTCTATTCACACGACAGAATCAGCGTCTGGAGGGCAGGGAGGCTTATCTCAAGGATTACAGGAGCGCATGAGGCCCAGGGAGCCCATGTCAAAACGCTTAGGGGAAAGGCCGGGCGGAGTTTTCTCCAGGCTAACTCCTGCAGCCAAGGAACAGTCAGCCCCTGGCCTATCCCAAAGTTTGCAGTCCAGGCTCAACCGAGGGCAACCGCTCGAATCCAGATATCATCAGGGTGAAAACCTCTGCCACTCCCAGAGGAAGAGGCCCAGACAGACCCCCTCGGGAACAGAGGATGAAGCAGCTAGCAGGCCGCCGCCGAGGCACCGCTCCCCCAGTACGAGGAAACCAACCCATAAACAATGGGAATCTCATGGTAACCAGTCTGGGGAGAGCAGGTCACGACTGGTGGGCAGGCCTACGAAAACCCCGTTGCACCCTGAGGTACAGGAGTACCCCATTCCAAAAATCAAAATGCCCACCATCAAATTTGACGGGACGACGGACCCTGAAGACCACCTGGCAGCCTTTGAGAGCCACATGGGAATGTACGATGTAGATGACGCCATCTGGTGCAAAGTTTTCCCTACCACCCTGGTAGGACTTGCGCAGGGGTGGTTCAGAGATCTCCGCCAGGGGTCAATCAGGTTCTTCCTAGAGTTAGCTGAGATCTTCCTTGAGCAGTATGCTGGAAACAAAAGAAGACGTCTCACCCGTTTCGACCTCATGACCTTGAAACAAAAGAAGGGCGAGAGTGTGAGAGAATACATGAGAAGATTCGATCTATCCTACCAGCAGGTTAGGGAGATCGACGATTCCACCGCCGCCTACGCCCTGACAATCTCCCTACTTCCAGGGGAAATGAAAAATCAGATGATCAGGGCTCAGCCAGAAAACTTGGCCATGGCCAGAAAAATCGCCGAGGGGTTCATTCTGCAGGAGGAGTTCCACGGCCTGACGGACACCCCAGCAGGCCAAGTAAAGCCTCAAGGGGGACCGCAGGGTGGAAAGGGCAGAGGTGAACCAGGCAAGCAAAAAGAGGAGGGAGACACTCCCAAGAGAGAACGCCCAGTCTACCAACCCAGATTCGATAGTTACACCGCTCTGAACAAGTCCAGGGCGGAAATATTCGAACTGGAAAAAGAAACTGCCAAATGGAACCGTCCAAGCAAACCTCGCAGCCCAAAAGGCGACCCAAAGAAATTCTGCACCTTCCACGACTGTATTGGCCACACCACTGAAGAATGCCGTCACCTGAAGGATGAAATTGAGAAATTAATCAGGAACGGATGGTTGGCCAACTACGCAGCTAAAAACAAGTCTCAGGAAGAAGTGTCTGAGAAACCCGAGGGGTCTGCGCAGAACCGGATGATAATCCACGTGATTTCAGGGGGCACTGAGGGCCAGCTCAGCCGAAGAAGTCAAAAAAGGCAAATGCGCGAGCTGAGAAACCAAATCTGCTACGCTGAGAAAGAAGGGAGCCCAAAGGGAGTGACACTAAGCATCACCCCTGATGATGCAGGGCGGGTGATATATCCACACAGTGATCCTCTGGTGCTGTCTCTGGAAATCAGCAACCATATTGTGCGAAGATGTATGGTAGACACTGGCGCATATACCAACCTTTTGTACAAGGATGCTTTCGAAAAAATGGGCCTAGAAAAAAGGCATCTACGGCCTGCTCCCGGATCCCTGTATGGATTCAGTGGGGCCGTCGTGATGCCCATGGGCGTCATTGACTTGCCCGTAACCTTCGGAGAGGGTTCCACAGCAAGAAATGTCAGGGCAACCTTTGTTGTTGTGGACGCAAGGTCTGCCTATAATGCCCTGATTGGCAGGGCCACGCTGGATGAAATCGAGGCCGCAATCTCCATCAGAGCTCTCACCATTGCATATGTCACAGACTTCGGGCTGGAAGGAAAGATACGTGGGGACCAGGAGTCAGCTAGACAATGCTACTCCGTGGCCCTACAAGAACACGAGAAGGACAGGAAAGGAAAAAGAAAAGCTGACAGTTCCCCCTGCAGGGAAGGCGAAGTCCCAGTTGAGCACCCGATTCCCGACCGCCTGGAACCGGGAGGCGACAGCATGCTGGTGGACTTGGAACCAGGAAGACAGGTCCTGGTAGGAACAGGCTTGGAGGAATCCTACCAGGCCGAACTGGTTAAACTTCTGAGAGAAAACAAGGACGTGTTTGCCTATTCCGCAGACGAAATGCCCGGCGTTGACCCCTCATGCATCGTTCACAAGCTGAACGTAAGCACGGAGGCTCGTCCCGTAAAGCAGAAGAAACGAAATATGTCTGCAGAAAAAGACGCAGCAATCAAGGAGGAGATCAATAAGCTCCTGAAAGCAGACTTCATTGAAGTCTGCGACTACCCAGAATGGCTGGCAAATGTTGTTATGGTCAAAAAGTCGTCTGGAGCATGGAGAATGTGCGTCGACTTTACGAACCTGAACAAAGCCTGCCCGAAGGACTGCTACCCGCTCCCTCGGATCGATCAATTGGTAGACGCCACTAGTGGCTACACCATGCTAAGCTTCTTGGACGCCTTTTCAGGCTACCATCAAGTGTACTTATGGCGGCCAGACAGGGTGAAGTGCGCGTTCATCACTAGTTCGGGCACGTACATGTACAAGATGATGCCCTTCGGGCTCAAAAATGCGGGGGCTACGTACCAGCGTCTAGTTGATAAAGTGTTTGAGAAGCAGAAAGGTAGAAACATCGAGGCTTATGTTGACGATGCCATCGTAAAAAGCAGGGAAGACAAGGAACACCTGACAGACTTGCAGGAAACCTTCAGCTCTCTGCGCGCTTACAAAATGAAACTGAATCCGAAAAAGTGCACGTTTGGAGTCCGCTCCGGAAAATTCCTAGGTTTCTTGGTCAGTTCTCGGGGTATTGATGCCAACCCTGAAAAAGTTCAGGCGGTCTTAGACCTCCCTGAACCCAAGACCATCAGGGACATCCAGCGCCTGACAGGACGAATGGCCGCCTTGGCACGATTTATTGCCCGATCAGCAGACAGAGCCACTCCTTTTTTCAAAATTCTGAAAGGAAACAAACAGTTCAAATGGGAAAGCGAGCAGAGAGAAGCCTTCGAGCAACTGAAAGACCATCTTAAGAGTCTCCCTACCTTGGCAAGACCAGTAGCAGGAGAGAAACTTTTTCTCTACATCGCGGTAACTAACGTAACTGTCAGCGCAGTCATCCTGCGGGAAGAAGCAAGCACCCAGCAGCCTATATACTTTGTGAGTCATGCGCTGGGGGCAGCTGAGAAGAATTATCCCATGGTTGAAAAGGCTGCCTACGCGGTCATAATCGCAGCCCGGAAGCTCAGACCTTATTTTGACGCGCATCCAGTCATTGTCCTCACCGATCAACCCCTGGAAAAGGTGTTGGAAAAATTCGAAAAATCGGGAAGGTTGTTAAAATGGGCAATTGAGCTGAGTGGGCTGGGTATATCTTACCAGCCAAGAACAGCCATCAAGGCCCAAGCCCTGGCAGACTTTTTGGCTGAGTGCTCCCATTCAGGGGAAGAGGAAGCCCCTGCCCAGGAGTGGGTCGTGCACACTGATGGGTCCTCCACGGCCAGCGGCGCAGGCGCAGGCGTAGTATTAACCAGCCCAGAGGGAGCCGACTTTGAACATGCTCTCAGGTTCGTCTTCCCAGCATCAAACAATGAGGCAGAGTACGAAGCAGTACTCGCAGGCGTCAGGTTAGCTAAGGCTGCAGGGGCGGAGCGAATTATCTTGGCGACAGATTCCCAACTCATCGCCAACCAGATTAATGGGGAATACGAAGCCAGAGACCAAACAATGGCCTCATACCTAGAAATGGTAAAAAGAGAACTATCCAGCCTGAAATCATACGAGATCAAACAAATTCCCCGATCCCAGAACAACAGAGCAGACGCCCTGTCAAAACTGGCAAGCTCCAGTCTGCAGGACATCCGGAGGTCGGTATGGGTGGACGTTTTACACGAAAGGTCTACTAATCCTGGTCAAGAGATTAATACCATGGAAGAAGAGCCAGAAAGCTGGATGACCCCTTTCGTCCAGTACAAGCGGCACGGTGCCCTACCACCAGATCCATTGCAAAGAAGGAAGGTACAGGCTAAAGCAGCCTGGTTCATATTCGTTAATGGAGAACTCTACAAAAAATCCTTTACTTATCCCCTGCTTAAATGCCTACGGGCGGATCAGGCCGCTGAAGTGTTGGATGATATCCATTCAGGAATTTGTGGACATCACATCGGCGGGAGGTCGCTGGCCCACAAGGCCCTCAGGGCAGGCTACTACTGGCCTACCATGCTGGCAGATGCCAGGAGCCTGGCCCAGAAATGCAGAAAATGTCAACTCTTCGCCCCGTCGATCCATGCCCCGGCCCAGGAGCTCAGGCCAATCCTATCTCCCATTCCCTTTGCTCAATGGGGGATGGACATTCTAGGGCCCTTCACAGTGGCCACAGGGGGCAGAAAATTTTTGATAGTCGCCATAGACTACTTCACCAAATGGGTGGAGGCTGAAGCAGTGCCCAACATCACTGAGCCGGCTGTCCGAAAGGTAATCTGGCGGAATGTCATTACCCGGTTCGGTGTACCGAAGATGCTAGTGTTCGACCACGGCAGGCAGTTCGATAATGACCCACTAAGGATCTGGCTAGAAAGCCATAACATCTCAGTCGCCTACTCAGCAGTCTGTCACCCTCAAACCAATGGACAGGCAGAAGCAGCCAACAAACAAATTCTGAATGGCCTGAAGAAAATGGTGGATGACTGCAAGGGTAGGTGGGCTGATGAACTCCCCAGCATACTCTGGTCCATCCGAACTACCAGGAAGGAGTCTACGGGCCAGACCCCATTTGGCTTGGTGTACGGAGCAGAGGCTCTATTGCCGATTGAGACAAGGATTCCCTCTCTGCGTTCCCAACTGTACAACCAGGCTGAGAATGAAGCCGTGATGGTCGAGGCCCTGGACCTGGTAAGTGAGCTAAGAGAGGAAGCCGGTACAAATATCGCTGCCTACCAGCAGCGAATGAGGAAAGCCTTCAATAGCAAAGTCCGGCAGAGGAGCTTTCAGGTAGGCGAGCTAGTCCTAAGAAAAACACAGGCAACTGGAAAATCAAGAGAGCATGGGAAACTAAGTGCCAATTGGGAGGGCCCATACCAAATAACTCAGGTTTTGGGTCCAGGCACGTACAGGATATCCAATCTAGAGGGACAGGAGCTGAGCGCTCATTGGAATGCAGATACGCTAAAAAAATACTACGTCTAAACAGAATCGTAGGCAGTTTTCACTTTTACAGTAAAAAGGCGGAGGACGATCAAAAAATGTCGACGGCTCCGACCACCCCAATGTCAAAGGAATTTTTAAAGAAATGAGAAGATACAAATTTATACTCGTTGTCTGTTCACACTTTCACAAACAAACGAGCAGGGGGCAATAGGGGGAGGCCCCCCTGTTGCCAAAATCAGGAAAAGTGAACCCCCCAACGCAAGCCACCCTGCTTGCCTCTGGGCAGACAGGGGACAGGCCCCCTGGACTTTGAACGAAAAGCCAGGGTCAGGCCGTATCAACAAGGACTGGGGGCAGGCCCTCCAACCTTGTATAAAAAACGCAAATGCTACCCTGCTTGCCTCTGGGCAGACGGGGGGCAGGCCCCCTGGACTTTGAACGAAAAGCCAGGGTCAGGCCGTATCAACAAGGACTGGGGGCAGGCCCTCCAACCTTGTATAAAAAACGCAAATGCTACCCTGCTTGCCTCTGGGCAGACGGGGGGCAGGCCCCCTGGACTTTGAACGAAAAGCCAGGGTCAGGCCGTATCAACAAGGACTGGGGGCAGGCCCTCCAACCTTGTATAAAAAACGCAAATGCTACCCTGCTTGCCTCTGGGCAGACGGGGGGCAGGCCCCCTGGACTTTGAACGAAAAGCCAGGGTCAGGCCGTATCAACAAGGACTGGGGGCAGGCCCTCCAACCTTGTATAAAAAACGCAAATGCTACCCTGCTTGCCTCTGGGCAGACGGGGGGCAGGCCCCCTGGACTTTGAACGAAAAGCCAGGGTCAGGCCGTATCAACAAGGACTGGGGGCAGGCCCTCCAACCTTGTATAAAAAACGCAAATACCACCCTGCTCGCCTCTGGGCAGACAGGGGGCAGGCCCCCTGGACTTTGAACGAAAAACCAGAGAGAGGCCATGACAGGCGCAATCAAACATACGAGAAAAAGGTCCTCAAAACAGTAATGCCATAGGAAGCAAAGGAAAATATCCTACAAACAACCCGTGGAGGGTGGAAAAATTTTACAAAGTCAGAAGAACTGAGTAGCAAAATATTACAAGAAAAACCATGAAACACTGGTTCAAGAAAATGCAGAGTTTTTATAAAAGAGAAGGGGCATCATGCGGCATCCTGGCGGGCGTTGGCGTCTGCTTCAGGCTGCCTAGTCACCCGGGCTTCATCCTTAGCAGAGTACAGGCTCCGGAAAGCGTCCTCGTCAAAAGAAGGGAACATCTCCCCTATCACTTCCATGACTAATACCAGAGAGGAATTGGCGCCACTCACAAAGCTGGCACCCACCGCTTCCTCGTTCTCCGCAGCCAAAGACTCTTTCTCCTTTGCCCATTCTCCCTTGGCCTGATCAAAAGCCGACTGTGCCTGGTCAAAAGCCGACTTTGCCTGTAACAGCTGCTCCTCCAAAACAGCCACCCTTCCCTTCAAATGCCCCATCTCAGCCAAAGATATGTTAGCACGGTCCAATGATTGTCGGCTCTCCTGCAGGTCGGCCCCCAGCTTGGCAACTTCCTTCACAGCCATCTCCCCCTGCACCCTCCAGTTATCAGCCTGCCTCTTGGCCTCCTCCAGTTTGTCCTTCAAGGAGCTTATCAAGGCAGCGTCCCTCTCTACCATAGCCAGGCGGTCAGGAGGAGGAGCCCCAGGGGTAACTGTTAGCTCTTCATCGCTCAGACGGCTGAGAGCTGCCAGTTCTGCAGAGGCCAACATAACCTTGGAGGTGCGTTGGATATATTGAAGCACTTGGTGGGAAGTAGAAGTTACCATCTTTGTAAGGCGGTCAGCCAGGACAGCCCCAGAGTCAGAAAGTAGGCCCGAAACGTCCACGCTATCCCCAGCCGTGTAGTGAAACTCCACATTCTCCTCTGGGAAGGGAACGCTCGAAGGCTCACGAGCAGGGCGTTTTGCATCCGGGGTAGAGACATCTGCCTCCAAATCCGCCACATCAGCGCTGGGGGGCTCCCTCTCTCTTTTTCTCCTCACTTCCAAGGGAGTACTCTCCCCGGTCCCCTCCGAGTCTCCAGGCTGCGTTCCCTGCGAGATCCGAGGGCCAGCTGAAGAAGCACCCTGCTTCTGGCCAGGGGAAGGAGTAGCCCCTGAGGTAACCTCCGCTTCCCCCTCATGAATGCTGGGAGTAGGAGTCGCCGGCTTCGATGAAGGCAGCCGGGGAGGAAGAGGCAATCTTCGACCTGCAGCGAAGTCTTTCACGAGCTTCATCAAGGCCTTACTTCCTTTCTTAAAGTTTGGCGGAAGAGGAGGGCGCTTTGAAAGAACGTGCAATTCCTCGCTCAGGCCTAACCTTCTGACCTGCTTCTTGGTCCAGGTCCAAGAATAGGAATCTGCAGAAAAGGAGAGGTGATCATTTAAAAAGCAGGGAGAGATGAAATCCCTGGAAAACCGCGACAACAAGAAAACCCTAGAACTACCTTCAAGGCCACGAATCAGGCCCATGGGAAGCAGGTACTCGTCAGTAGTGATAAGCTCCGCGTGAGGGAGCCAGAAAACAGGGCAAAAGTTCCCATGTTTGTCCGCCACGATCTCAAATTTTTCAATCAGAATCTTCTCCTTGTTGGTCAGCCTGACCTCCAGAGCCTTCCCCCCGACGCGAGGATGATACTCCTCACGCGTCTCCATGCGAGTGTGGACATGATTCCTAAAGTGTCTGGGAATCTTCCACCCCGTCGCGCTGTGGACGTATATGAAGTTGTTTTTCCAATCCTTGAGACTGCTCAGGGGTGGCCATACCAGGGCGTATTTTTTCTGTCTCAACAGAGACCAATAACCAGGGGAGCCATCCCCCCTGATGAAGACACCATTTGAAGGCCAACCATGAAGCGAAGGGCGTTGATGTAGGGCCCCTCACCATGGAACAGGCAAGTCCAAGTGTAAGCCACTAAAGCCCTAATGGCTGTTGCAGTCAGCTGAGCTATGGCGACATTCATCCTCCTGAAAGTGTCTTCCAGGAAGGGATGCAATGGAAATCGCAGGCCAAACTCTAGGGCCTTATGAAAGACAGCTACACACCCATCTGGGGGACAACATACTGTGTCCCTTTCCCCAGGGATCACTACAGTGTACCCCTCCCCAAAGTTGTAAAATTGCTCGATGGCCCTAGCTGCGTCGCATTCCAAGAGCAAGTCCCTATTTTTGGCCTCGGGGTAGGTCTGTAAGGGAATCACGTACTTCTCCTTGTCTAAAAAATAGGTCCTCCCTCTCTCCCTGCGGATGAGAGGACCGGCCACCCTGGCGGGGTCAACCTCCAGGGCTTCATCGTCGGAATCGATCACATCAAAGGGAGCTGGGTCAGGTGACTCAGCCCCCTCCCCCCTATAATCATCTCCCTCCCGGGGGCCAACCCTGGAGGAAGAAGCTACATCACGACGACCACCGTCGCCGCCGCTAATCCCTCCGAGCAAAGAATCGAAAGAAAGGGGGCGGGCTCGTGACATCTAGGCTATGGAAGGGAAGAAAAGAAGCGAAAGATTCAAAAAAGGAAAAAAGGGTTCTAACCTAAAAACGCCGGTGAGGTTATCAAAGATGGCGACAAGAGATGATCCTTGCTCCTCCAAGAAAGAAACGCTTGATCGATGAAGGGAATTCAAAAAGTGTTAGGGGGGGTAAGAGTATCAAGAAGAGTAAAAGAAGATAATGAAGGGAGAGATGGGTTTTTATATAAGGGCCCAAAGAAGTTCGAAAGGCTGAACCCATGACAAAACCTGCGAAGATTTTCCACGTGTCACGCGCTGAACACCGACTGCTCACCTTTTTCAAGAAGGGCCTCGGTAAACGGAAACGTCAGAAAGACAAGTCAATCAATGACTCCATTCAAAAAAAAAAAAAAAAAAAAAAAAAAAAAAAATTTCAAATGCGCAAAATATCCATTTCATTGAAAACACCGCAAGCGGAAAATACATCATAAGGCATACATGAAAGAAAAATTACATAAGGCTTGGAAAAATTCCAGCCTGACAGAAATTAAAGGCCCTGCCGCGCAGGCCTAGTCGTCCCCCAAATCTGGAGAGTAATCTCCAGGACTGCCTGGGCTCCCGAGAGCCGAACCCCAGTCCCAACTTGGGGAATCCAGAAAGGGGTCAGTTGCAGCCCCATCCTCGTCCCTATCGCTCAGGCAGCCGAGGCCTTCACTGTCGTCGGAATCACGGCTGCTGTCTTCCCAATCCCTTCCAAAAGGGACGGCTCGAGAATCGTCGCAAGAACGACAGCCTGTTTTCTTTACAGGCGAAGAAGGGCCCGACTCCAGGGAAGAGTCGGTATCGGAATTAGGGCCGAATTGTTCAGGGTGCAGCCATGGAAAACACTCATGGCACCCCCTGTCATAGCAGCCCCCTCCCTGGGGGCAACGCCTAAATCTAGGCACGGCAGGAGGAGAGGACCTCCTAGGGCGCTTGCCCATCCTGATAGAGGCCTTCCCTCTCCTCCGGCGAAGGCGAAGTCGGGAGCAACGGCTCCGGCGAACCGCTAAATAGGCAGCTCGTGCATATCTAAGTCGCCAAAACCCCCTGAAGATAAAGGAAACATGTTTGACTCCACGGCGCACCACACTTTTCTTAATCCAAGCCATGTTTAAAAGTGAAGAAAATGGAGAGATGGAAAGTGGAATGAAGCACAAGTGATCAAGAAAGCTGAAGATTTTATACTAAGGTGAACTCCGCATTAATAAGCGCTCCAACCACCCTGGGAGGAGAACCGCCAATCAGGAACTCCACACGTTTCCCCAAAATCCGCCCAGAAGAAAAGAGCAATCATTACGGGAGTATTCTTGCCTCTTTGCATTCCTGACAGGAACAGTACAAAGTTCCATGGGGAAGGCGCGAAGCATTAAATGCTGCGACAGACATGGAAGTCAACCCCCCCTCCAAGCAAGGATCGCCAGCAGAGGAAAAGTCTCACTTCCCTCCTACTGACGAGGGCCAATTGATTGGGGGTGGGCAGCCTGACAGTCAACCGCCTGCTATGCAGGCCCCGGGGCAATTCCTGTCGAAGAGTCGAAAGACCAGCCCCCGGCAAGAACCAAGAATAAAGCATGAAAACGTTAAGTTGGCCGTCAGCCGCCGAGAGCACCGGCCAATGCAGCCTGCCAAGGCTCGGCAGCCCCCCACTTGGAGACTGTCTGCCCTGGGGAAATCCCTGGCCGACAGGGCCATAAACCCCAGGGGCCCTCCTGTCATTTTGCCTAAGGTAATTGGGAATGGATGGATGGGAAGCCGCCACTTGTCACTCTCCCATCCAACCATTCCTCCTCCTCTTCTCTCTCTTGTGGGAAGGTATAAATACCTCCCCATTTCCCACATGAGAGGGGTGGGATTTTCTCTCTCTAGACTCTTACTCCTAAAACGCCACCTAGTTCCTCACGAGCTAGGTTCGTCAAGGCATTTCACGGACTGACTTAGGCATCGGAGAGGGTTTCCTCGGACAACCTCCGAGGCCCTGTGCGTTCATTGTGCAGGGAGCAGGCCATTTCCGCCGGGAAGGTCCGATCTAAGGAGTGAGAGAAAGGGGAGACCAAGGGAAGTCAAACGATCAGTTGTTCGCAATTAACCCGATTGTACAGCCCGGATCCTAGGCCGGGTGAATTGTTTCCGTGACCGGAACAATAAGTAATACAAACATTTATATTGTTTGTTGTCTTAAAATCGATATACATTCATTGCATGGAAACAACCGTACATCCAGTCAGTGTGTTGCCTAAGCCGGTGATCAGACACGTTTTCACAAACGATGTTTTGACACCAATCATGGTGAAAACAAATATGTGTGTCACGGCATTGCCGCTGAACTATTTTCACCATTTTGTGTTAAAAAGACTTGTTCCAAGTCAATAGACAATGTTCTGACCGGTTACCTTTAAGGAACCTAGTATATGTTCTCTCTCTGGTTGTCACACATGTACACTATCTAGACCGATGAGCTCGATATTCCGGAGATTCTGTCTTAATACTAAGACACCCAAATTCAGGCTACGTCACGTGTTGGACGCTATCTTGGTAAAGTTTAGGAGACGATGCGATAGAAGACAGCTTCGAAAGTAGACTACGACACTCGGAGTCACTGCACATGGGAGGCCATGATGCATCCTATCGGTGCGAGAAAATGGTAAGAAATAAATGGGCAAACAACTCTTTATGAGTTTTTCGGTAGAGTAGTCGTCCAGTTGCCATTGAGGTGCTCAGTTGTTTAAAGGTTCTCTTTCCCGAGACCAAGAGTAAGGATTGGGTGTGTGCGCATACATAGACAAGGGCACTGATTAGCTCTCACTCTCTATGTCAGATATCTTTGGGGGCGGAATACCTTCCGACCTTTATGTGTCTTAGCACTGTGTGGGACATTAACTGTTTAGCGGGGCCACTAAGTTCATACACTTGCAGTCCTTCTTCTCCGTATGTCTGTCGACTAAACCGAGTCAATTTAGGTGTTCGATCCTATTGAGCACTAGGGGTGAGATGTAAACCTCCTAGTATCGATATGATTGGCGGGATTGATGTTCCCATCCGCACTTATGGCGAGATGCAAGCCTTCAGTACGCATGAGAAATTAGTAGTCACGTCCCGTGCATTATGTGTAAAGAAAACCTTTGTTTTTAAAAGTAATGACTACAGCTTTCTAAATCACAAGTTTCGTTAAGCTTCGTTATTGTTCTATATCCATATGATTAATAACTAATGTGACTGAAGACAAGATGATGAAAAGTGATATAGCTGTTGTGTTTCACATGTTACATGTTGAATGAGTTGATTCACATGACGTATGCTCTACGATGAACACTATATGTATGCCTAATATGTTTATCATGTTATTCACTCGATGTATGTTTTACTTCTGTTGTATCTCACATGCTACTCATATGATGTATACTTATTGTATTTCGAATCGCATGCTTGTTTCACATGTCTGTTTTACTCGTGTGATAAATTGAACTCACTTCATATGTATCTCACATTGTATACATGTCGACTTGTAATGTGACATGCTTGCATATCTGTTAATTAGATAACGTAAATGTTATACTACATGATTATTCGAGCCGTGGTATATGGACGGTTAGGTTACTCCCACTAAGTGGAACAATGTATATTTAAATATGCATGCAGGATAACGGACCTTTAAGCTGGATATGGGGGCATGAGTGCAAGAGATTACAATTTAGTTGCCGAGAGTGTTAAACTATTAATCTTGTAACCTGAATTTTGTCAGACTACTTATATGTGGACATGACATAGGTCCACCCCGACGCGGCCACGCGCGGGTTTGGGGAGGCGAATGAATCTCATGTGAGATGGATTTCGAGTTGAAATTTAAATCGAAGTAGGAGTCGCCACCGAACTTTGTGGGAGTTCGGGCCCATTCGAACCCACTCTATGTCGTAGTGGGCCGTGTACAAAATACGGTCCATTTCCGATGTCAGAGTTTATCGGGCTCGTCCCTTTGCATTTGATACCGATACCGACATTATCGGTAATCGAATATTGAATGACTCTCGTTGCCAAAGGATTCGGACATCCGGAAACCATGGTTCTGAGTAAGGGGTAAGGGTACGTATTGGGAAGTTCACTAAGAACATCCAATCCCGCCCGCACTTAGCGGCCTTTACTAAGATATCGTTTGATTTTTATGTACGCGCGTTAGTTCGACGATTGAATGATATGCAAAGAGCGTTTTGACTAAATATGTGAAATATGTTTGCTAAGTCGTTTAATGCATGTTTGACTAAGTCAAAGTTGTTTTAGCATGTAAAATTCGTTTTAGTACAATAAAACAAAAGATATGCAAAAATAGGAGCAAACGGGTTAGTAACGGTTATAGAGAGATTAGAATGACATAAATAATATGATGCAAGGCTTTTAAAAAGATTTGGACACGTGATAGACTTAGCACATGTTGACCAAAGTCGTTAAAGAAGTTTTATCGAAACTTGAAGTAATGTTGAAGGTCCACGGGTTTGTCGTGGTAAAGGCCACTCGATCGAGTCAATGCTGGACTCGGCCGAGTGGTCTCTGGAAAAACCTTCTGTTCGGGTTTTGAGACGCCACTCGATCGAGTCATGACGGGACTCGGTCGAATGGTCCTAAAAAAAAAGCTTCTGATTCTGTTCTTTGGGAGTCACTCGATCGAGTGGCTATGGCACTCAATCGAGTGCCCCCTGTTCGAGGGGTGACTCGATTTGTAATTTTCGAAATTGCTTTTGATTTTCGAAAATTGATAAACTCGTTAAGTCGCATAAAAATATGGAATCAGTTGTATCCGACTTAAGATTTTCAAAACTCGCAAATATCTTATATTCGACTATGAAATTGATATCCGATATTTAGAGTGATTGTTAGGAAACGTTTTAGAAACTGTTTTGAATTGAAATAGATCTCTCCGCGTTTGTAATGTCGTATTGGTCTTTTAGGACTTTGTGACAATCACTTCGGCATCAACGAGAAAAGTTTTTGAAAGCGTTTTGTTTGATTGATTCCTTTAGATCCGATATTCGACTATAGAGTCGATATCGAATCCTTAGGGATGACTGAAAAATAGTAATAAAAAAAGATGATGATGATAGACGATGGACAAGGGATGACACGAGAAGAAGAAGAAAAAAAAACGTGAGAAAAGAAGAGGAGAAGAGAGAACGGGATAATGAACACCCTCAACCTACATGCTAGATTTGGTCTCGATTAGGAACTCGTAGTAACGGTGCTCGCGTAGGAGTAACGAGGATCTAGGGAGAGGTAAGGTGTTGTTATTTTTATATTTGCCTAAGGATTTCTAGGAGAATCGAACGGTATGTCGGTATAGTTTTCCTAGAGGATCAATATGTATGGATGTGTGATATGAATGATTGGTTGATAATTCGTGCGTTGGATGAATGTCTTGAATGTCGATGTAGATCCATTGTATGTTGTGGGTGTGGGGGTATTTATAGGATGAAAACCGTCTTGGGATAAGAGAATCCTAGTGTTTGGATAGGAGAAGTGGTTTCTTGCCGAGGAAGAAAGCAAATGGTTGAGAGGAAGTATAATTCCGCTTGTAGTTGTTTGAGGAGGAAGAAAACTCTCGGATTTTTGGCTAAAAAGAGGCCACTCGATCGAGTGGTTGATGGCACTCGATCGAGTGCCTGGTCTAAACTCGGATCAGACTGTTTTTGTGATCTCACTCGACCGAGTGAGCACTCCACTCGATCGAGTGGAGCTGGCCGGGTGATAAAACACTTCAAGAGATAAAATTTTATCTCTTACGGAATAGTTTAATGCTTTTTGTAGTTGATTTTTCGCGAGGAGTCTGACTTCGACCCAGCTTCTTGAACATCGTGCTAGATATTTTTGGCTCAGGAATTGGCTTTGACCGGGGTTTGACTCGGTTGCTAAAAGACGGTTTTGCCCTTGGTCTCGGTTTTGACCCAAATTAGTCTCATTTGACCAGAAATGTCTCACTGGGCCTGAATTTGAGGTCTGTTTTGTGAGATTTTTACTCCGCTAAAAGCTCGCGCCAGTTACTATTGATTCCGAGTTCATAATCAAGTGTATTTAGTCATGTTTACGTCCGATCATCATCGGGTGTTTTTTGGAAACTGCTATAGACACCTGGCGGTCAAAATGTGGGTGTCTACAGAGCCCCACTCTGACTGAGGCTTGGACAAGGCGAAAGTCAGAGTAGCTACCAGGCCAATCGAAGATTAAGACCTGGCAGACTTCCAATCGGGTCGTTTATAGTCCATTAGACTTGCGTAGAAGGGCTCGCCAGCCATAAGATAGAAAACATACCTGAGTGGATGCTAATAGCTCAATGGGGACTTGCATAAGAAGCCGCGGGTGTGCCCGTTCGCAGACACATCCCATCTTGGAGCGCGCGGGATCTTGCCTTGGAAGCTATGGGTGTATCTGTTTACAGATACATTCCGATTCAGAATTACGCGGGAGCTTGCATAGGAGGCTATAGGTGTATCTGTTTACAGATACATCCCGATTCAGAATTACGCGGGAGCTTACATAGGAAACTATGGGTGTATCTGTTTACAGATACATCCCGATTCTTTAGTAAAAATGTCGCCTGAGCTTTCCACTGGGGAGTTTTTGCGAGGAGACTTCCTTCTCGAGACTAGGTGTACCTGTATGATGCTGACACATAGCAATTCGTATGTAACATTTAGGCGAAACACCGATTTACGCTGGGGAAGTAAAAACTTGATGTTCCTTTGGGAAGCCAAGCTAGTACCTGAAATGTTAGATATATAGGCAGAAATAGCAAGATAGCATACAGGAAATGCATTTGGCATCTATAGACTGACTTGCGCTGGGGAAAATGATTTTTGCTTCATTTTGAAATCGAAGTCCTAAAAGCAACTCACGTGCTAGGAGATAAGTTTTCAAAATTGAAAGAGTTGGAAAAGAAATTTGCAGTTTAAATAGACTGAAATTTGACCTTGTCGAAAAGGATTTTCTCAAATAGCTAAGTTTTGCAAATTTTTAAAATGAGAATTGGAAGAAAGAGGCCTACCGACAGACTCGACTCTGGACGCGACAGGACGAGTTGACATACACGAACTGGACTCTCTATGGGTTGGACCGTGACTCGGTAGAGGAGTGGGCCACCTAAGATGACAAGACTCTTAAGCTGCACTATTCCATAACCTAGGCGAGTGGCAACACGGATGAAGTCGAAATGGGAACGATCTGTTATAGGGGGATTATAGTAGTCTGTAATGAGACTCTTTCTGCGGGACTCAGCAGTAAAAATGTTGTAGTCTAGTGCTCTTCTCGGATCTTTTTTGGTTTTTTTTGGGGTATATTCCCAAAGTAGGGTGCAGCTTCGAGTCCCTAACAGATTTCCGTCTTCGACTGAGCCGAGTACTAGGACACACTATAGAAAGGAGGCTAGTTTTTGAAAGTATTTGGATTATGTGAGTGGATGGAGAACTTTTGCCTAGGAGAAGCCCACAGGACAACAAAGCTAGTTGTTGAGAACATGACAGTGTCGTGACCGGAATGATGGTGCTTTTTGAAATGTGTGTCAATGTGGGTGGTTGTGCCTCTGTTAAAAGGCTGCCTACGTATTCACGTGTAGTGAAATCAAACCATGCCGTAGTTCAGTGAATTGGAAGATATATTATGGTGCCTAGTCTAATAGGACTTTGTGTGTAACTAGCCATATTGACGGTGTAGGCTAGGTGCATTCCCAATGATGTCTTGATCAAAGGGCCAGAATGGTTAGGATATTGATCCTGTGACTGTGAGCGTTCTCCGGGATAGCCCCCAGAGGTGGTGTGCACTATTTGGGCATGTTCTATGCCGACCGCAAATTGAGTTCCCGTGTTTGGGGTTGGTAACTGGTTTGAATGAGAAGAATTGGGATGGGACTTTAACGAGTTCTGCTCTCGGGGATTTTAACGAGTTCTGCTCTCGGGGATTTGACGAGTTTTACTCTCGGGGATTTGACGAGTTTTGCTCTCGGGTCTTTGACGAGTTTTGATCTCGGGTCTTTGACGAGGTTTGATCTCGGGTTTGCGTATGGTGATTGTGAATTCTGTTATGTAAAGGGGAAGTCAAGTAAAATGGCTCGAACTTTGATCGGGATAGGTTTTGATAATGCAGGATCTGGTTTCCATGTCTGGCCCTAATGGTTAGGAAATTCTATGGAGCTTGAATCCTCAAAATTTCGGGCTGTCTCTAGCCTGGGTCTCGGGAAGGTCTTGAGGGTTGTGATGTGGGAAGGCTAGATGTGGTGTTAGCTGACCAGCTCGATTATCTCTCCCTTATTTGATGGTATGAATTTTGACCGTACCCTGGTCATGGGGCTTTCACTTGAATTGACCGTTGATCATGGTCATGGGTTTTTGGGCCTTTTGCTTTTTTCTTTTTTTTCTTGGACTTTTGTTTTTTTCTTTTATTTTGTCCAGTTTTTTTTTTTGTTTATTTTTTGTTCGGTTGGTCAGACTAACACTAAGGTAGGGATGGCCAGTCTTATTGGAGGGGTGTTTATTGTGGGAAATGGGCTTGCCTCCCATCTTGAACCCAAACTAGGAGACTACCCAGATTTGTCCTAAGATTCGATACCGCTCCTGCTAAGTGTAGTTTTGTGGCTTCCTATGTCAGACATGGAATAGGTAAAGGAAAACAGAAGTCTCATTTCCTGCGGTCGTTATAGATGTGCCTGTAATAGTCACGTGCATGTGCTCACAGTGTATGATGGTGTTCATCATGTTCTCGGAAACACATAAGGGAAGTATATATGAGAAATAGAAAGGCTGATTTTATTGGATTTGAAAAAGAGGACAGAATACAATTGACTCTGACTCTGACTTTGAAATTGAAATAAATAGTATATTATAGACTCAGACTCAGACTTGGACTTAAATCAAATCCGGACTCCTGGATGCATGAGAGATAGATTGGATGCTTTGGTCATCGGGCCCTGTATAGTCCATGAGGGGCTTTGCAAGTGACAATGTTTCCAAAACGAGAGTCTTCCCGGCATCGAGGAAGTCTTGAATGAGGTGTTTCAGCTTCCAGCACTGTTCTGTATCGTGTCCCTTCCCTCTGTGGAATTTGCAGTAATGCTCGGCGTTCCATGCTTTCTAGCGTCTTTCCAAAGGTGGGTCGACTGTTGGGCCTATAGGTAGTATTAGGCCCTTCGGAACCAACTTCTGGAAAGCGACGGTGTAGGACATATCCAAGTGGGTAAATGTCCTTTCCTTTGACTGGTTCTTGATTTCTGGAGAGGTGACTTGAGGGTTACCTCCCCCGGTCTTGCCATCTTGAGGGTACCAGACAGTTTTGTAAGAGTGTTCACCCTTCAAAATGGCTCAGTTGGGTGATAGGCTGTCTTACCCGCTCTAGTTGTGTTAGACGGGATCGGGTTCTTACAAGGTTTTCTTCGATGGTGGTCACCCAGGCATTTAGGTTATCTAGGGCGGTATTGATTTTTGAGAAGATATTGTTAACGGAGCAAGACAGCATAAGCATACTCCCCTGGATATCCCCTTTCTCGACGCCGCGAGATCTGTTGTGGTTTGGTAACGCCTCACTCACAGGGTCCCTGATCGGAAGAGACGACAGGTGTTAGAACTCGCCTAAACTCGGTTTTGCGCAAGAGAAAGAGTCAAACTAGACATGGCCCGGGGTGACGGGTCGACAAAGACTCTTGGACCGGGATACTCGAACGTTGATCTAGGCGAGGTAACGACCCTGGCTTGGACTCGACCATGAGAGTCGGACGGTGTATGAGGGCGAGTCCGAAAATGGGGCAACCGTGTTTGACCGCGTCGCGTACTCGGACCAACCGCGGTGACCTAACCCTAAGTGACTTGAGTATTTGTAGCATAGGTTCGACTCGAAGAAGGTATCATAAGGACGCCGGTGTAAAGTACCCTTTAAGGTGACCGTGGTCGACTACTCGGGTGAAGGACAGCCCCCAAGTGAGACTAAAGACTCTGGTAGGACTCAAATGGTGCGACATCTAAGTGATTTAAAAGTGGCGTAGTGTGACAACACGTGTAATACATGACCCTTAAAGCACCCGTGATTGATCGCTCCGCTGAAGGGTAGCCCCCGAGTGAGGAAATGCCCGAAAAGGAAATGAGTCGGAAAGGACACCTAGACGGGTGACTCGTGAAAACCGACTCCTAGACGGGTGACTCGTGGATGGTGGACTCTCCCTAGGATTTGGCAAAGTGGGCCTAGTCCCGTTTGAAGGAAGATCCATGTGAGAATTCCCTAGACTTTGGACTCGAGTGTGTAAACGGGCTTCCCTTTGTAGGAGCTTGTCCTACGCAGGTGGGCCGTGCCTTGACAAATAAGGCGGACTGGGATGGGGTAGAAACTCGTGATGTAAGATCGACGGAGATTCGACGCTAGAGATTCTAACAACTTATGACAAGACCCGACACTACTAAATACGGGAAGTCCTAAGAAGAGGAAGGTTTTGAAAAGGGAAATTTGGATTTGAAAACCAAAAAAAGTCAGATAGAATGGCCCGATTTTTTTTTGAAAACCGAAACATCTTATCGAGTCGAATTTTCGGAAATTTTGATGAAGTTTGGGTAGCATACCGGCTAAAAATAGGCTATTTTGAGTCAAAATCATAAGTCCTAAATTCGGTAGCTTTCTGGGCTTTGAAAAATGGATAGTTTTGAAAAGATGCAATTTTTTGAAATGACGGTTTTTGAAAAAGACCAAAGAAGATCAAGTAGTATGTAGTCACGGAAACAGTATAATGACACCATGTATGCTCTTAGTCTAAGTCTCGGTCGGTCGAATATGGTCTATACCAACGACGATAGCTTTCTCGCAAATCAGGACGGTCTTCCTAAGCCGAGTTGGTCTTAGAACCTGCCATAAAACCAATGCGAGTTCCGCCATCGAAGTCTTTAGTGCACCCATTTAGGAATGCACCGCGGTATAGTGGGACGTCGGTCACAAGTAACCGGCCCGGGAAAGAATTGGGTTATGCATGAACCATTGAACTAAAACCACTACAAGAAAAACTGTTCCGGGCGTCCACCTGTTTGGCGTCCTTGGCATATGGACGCCGACATGGCGTCGGGAAAATCATACGGGCGTCCACAGTCGGACGTCAAAATTGGCGTCCGATTGCATTTTGGAAGGACAAAACTCAGGCCGATGGGCGTCCACAGGCGGACGCCATTTGGGGTAATTGGCGTCCACTGGCAGACGCCATTTTGGGTAAAACGGGCGTCCACCCATGGCGTCCGACAGTGGACGCTCGGCGAGTTGGTTTTGGCGACAAATACTCGCGCACCCCCTCTCTCCCCCATCACTCTCTAAAAAAAAAATTACTCTCTAACTCTCTTCCTCTCCTCGCCGCGCCATTCCTCCATTTCTCTCTTCAATTTATTCCTAATTTTTGGTATGTTTCTTACTTACTTAGTTGTTATTCATTATATTTAGTTCTTGTTTTCTATTGTTATCATTATTTATTGATAGTTTGCTAGTAAATATTGTTTAGGTCTAAATTTAGATTAGGTTGATTAGTTTAGGCCAAATTCGATTAGGTTGATTAGTTTAGCCCAAATTCGATTAGGTTGATTAGTTTTGCCCATCACAATTTTGATTAGGGTTTGATCAATTTGGTTGAATTGAGCTACAATGACCTCTAGGGCATTCCGTGAGTTTTTGTGTCACTTAGGATGGACCAAAAGGTGTCGTAATAATGCCGGATTTTCCCGAAACCACTTCTATCTTGATCGGGGTAGTAATTAGGTGTTAGCGGTGCTTTCGGAGTTTTGATATCTGTATCCGAAAATTTGACCTTATTTGACCTGTTTTAGCTGTTTTTGTCGGACCTAGGCCATGAATTTTTGTCTTTCGTTTGGTTATTTTGGGATTAAATTGATAAATGAGTTAGGGTTTTCGTAAATTGCGATGAAATTGTGATTACAATCGGTGACTGATTTTTGTAAGGTCAATTCTAGAGTAATAAGACATTTGGGTTTACTTTGACGTATTAGGGAATAAATTGAGGAAACTTAGTTAGAGAAATTAAGTTTAAGTTAAATGGTGATTAAATTTTCGTTTAGTATGTTACAAATGAAGTTAGGAAAATTAAACTTTAATTTGTTATATATATTTTTTGAACATAGAAAATGAAGAGGATTGAACGGAAATGGATGTATGAGGGAAGACTTGATAAGAAGAGATGTCCCACCGTCGAATTTCTGAGGGGTGTTGAATCATTTGTTGAGGTGGCTAAAAAGTCAGTAGATTATGCATCGAGGGGGGAGGTTAGGTATCCGTGTACTAAATGCAAGAACATAAAATTTCTTGAGATCCTTGTAGTTAAGGAACATGTCATCTATAGTGGTTTTTTACCCCAATACTATAATTGGATTTGTCATGGTGAGCCATCTCAGTGTGAGGAACCCGAAAACCATCAAAATGAGGGGGGATTGGGAGGTATGATAGTTGACGTTGTGGAGTGCAATTTATTTAATAACGAGAACACATATGGGAATGACGACTCACCTAACCCAGGAGACTCACCCAACCCACAAGACTACCCTAACCCACAAGATCCTAACCCACGAGCAAAGGCGTTTTTTGACATGTTGGATGCTTCGGAGAAACCGTTGTACGGAGGGTGTGATGTGACTTTGTTAGAAGTCGCGTCTATGGTAGTTAGCCTTAAATGTGAGTTCAACCTACCCTTTGCTTGTGTTGATGGTATTGCTGCCTTGCTCGAGAGAGTTATTCCAAAGGACAATATCATGACCCGATCATTCTACACAACCAAAAAGGTTGTGAAGGGACTTCAACTCCCGCATCAAAAGATTGATGCTTGTCCAGATGGATGCATGCTATTTTGGGAGGATGATGCGATGCTTGATGAATGTAGGAGATGTGGTAAGGGTAGGTATAAGATGGTTGAGGGGGATATTGTTTTGAGAGGTAGAAAAGGGAAAAGTGGTGTCAAGGGTAAGAAACCAATCCCAATAAGTCAGCTTACGTACTTCCCTATTGCACCTAGGCTTCAGAAATTGTATGCCACAAAAACCATAGCGGAGCAAATGAGGTGGCACAAGGAGGACATTAGGGTACTAGGGAAGATGTGTCATCCGAGTGATGGTGAGGAGTGAAAGCGTTTTGATAGACTACATCCCCACTTTGCGTTAGAACCCCGAAATGTAAGGCTTAGGTTGTGCACTGATGGTTTTGCACCGTTCGGCCAATTTGGTAAATCGTACTCTTGCTGGCCAGTGATGATCACACCTTACAACCTACCTCCTTGGTTGTGTTTGAAGCAGCCTTTCATCTTCCTATCTCTTATTGTGCCCGGACCCAAAAACCCAAAAAATCATTTGGATGTTTACTTGCAACCTGTTATTGAGGAAATGAAACAACTGTGGGAGGTAGGGGTGGAAACTTATGATGTCTCTCTTAGACAAAACTTTCAGTTGAAAGCAGCTTTGTTGTGGACTATAAATGACTTCCCCGCATACGGTATGCTCTCGGGGTGGTCTACTGCGGGTTAGAAAGCATGTCCGTGTTGTATGGAGGAGAGCAAAGCTTTTTATCTTCCAAATTCTAGTAAAATAAGTTGGTTTGACTGTCATCGATAGTTCATACCAGAAGGTCACCCATATAGAAAGAATAAGAAGGCATTCAAGAAGGGTGAGGTTGTGCTTGATGACGCACCTGATCGACTCCCCGGAGATGAAGTCTGGGAGTTGATTTCCGATTACCCGTCCACTATCGACGGAACAGAGCAGGAGTTCAAAGACCTCAAGAAGTTGAAAAATGGTTGGTTTAAACGTAGCATATTTTTTGACCTACCATATTGGAGGACTTTGTTAATTCGTCACAATTTAGATGTGATGCACATAGACAAAAAATTTCTTTGAGCAGTTGATTCACACGGTGATGGATGTGAAGGGGAAGAGTTGTGACACTATAGGCTCCCGGCGAGATGTAAAGAATTTTTGTGACCGTCCTCAACTGCACATCAAACGGGATGGGTCGAAACCGAGAGCCTTGTTCACACTTGACAAGGCTCAGAGAAAGGCATTGTTGGAGTGGGTAGAGAAGTTGAAGTTCCCTGATGGGTACGCCTCCGACTTCAAACGCTGTGTTGATCTTAAGAACCTGAAGCTGCAAGGGTTAAAGAGTCGTGACTGTCACATCTTCATGGAGAGGTTGCTTCCGGTATCACTAAAGAACCTTTTGCCACCGACAGTGTGGAATTGTATAACTGAGATATCTCAGTTCTTCCGAGATTTGTGTTCAGCTACAGTATCAATTGAGGACATGACTCGGCTGGAGGATCAAATTCCACAGATACTTTGCAAACTTGAGATGATCTTCCCACCGTCGTTCTTTAATTCCATGGAGCATCTACCTGTCCACTTGCCCTACGAGGCTAAGGTTGGAGGACCTGTCCAGTATAGATGGATGTACCCATTTGAAAGGTACATAACTTTTTGTAACTTCATTTATACATTTAATTTAAACATAGCTAATTTTTATTACTCCCTCCGGTTCTTCGGAATTGCAACATTTGATTAAAATATACCTCACAAATCATATAAAGTGTTGCAATTCCGGAGGGAGTAATTGAAATACATAACTTGTTTACTTAGGTTCCTCAATCATTTGAAGAAGAAAATTGGTAACAAGGCTAGGGTAGAGGGATCTATTTGTAATGCATATTTGACAGAAGAGATTGAAAACTTCTGCTCCCTCTACTTCGAGAAAGATGTTCAAACAAAAACAAAGAACTTGAACCTAGAACATTCGGTGTCCATTGATCCTATTATACCCGAGTTTTTTCAAAAGAAGGACGATGAAGGAACTTCATCCGCTGAGGGTTCTAGGACACTAGATGAGAAAGAGTATAGCCGAGTGCACCTTTACCTACTCTCTAATTGTGAGATCTTAGAGCCTTATGAGAGGCAATTTGTAACTGAATATGTCAGTGCGAATCCTGACGTGAACCCTGATGACGTTTGGAGTAAGCACGCCGAACATTTTCCGAAGTGGCTCAAGGATCACGTAGTTTCCTTAGACATACATGATGACTTGGTTAGAAGTTTGGCATTTGGTCCAATGCGAGCAGTTAAAACCTGGAAACGATACTCGGTGAATGGGTTCAATTTCCACACATTCAACTACGGGAAGAACAAGGCTAGATGCAACTTTGGTGTGAGTGTGTCATCTCTTGATGGTGATGAGTACTATGGTATTTTGGAGGAAATTTTTGAGTTGTGTTATGCCGGCAAAGAACGAGCGTATAGAGCTGTGGTTTTCAAATGTGAGTGGAAAGACAGCTCCGTCAACGGGACCCGAGTGCATGAACGTTACAAGATTGTGGAAGTTAATCACACAAAGAAATATCCTATGTACGATCCGTTCATACTCGCCCATCAGGCGAAGCAAGTTTATTTTGCTCCTTCTCCTTACACAAAAAATGACAGAAATCAAAGTCAATGGTGGGCAGTCTTTACAACTAAACCACGAGGACAAATAGACAGTTCTCTGTTCCAGGAAGAAGTTGTTTCAACTGGTACACGCTTATCTTCTATTGAAGAGGCCATATTCTCCGAAGAAGAAGATCAGAATGAAAGGGCAGATGAAGATTTTGAGGACAATGTTGATGATGGACAAGGAGATTACATGGTTATGGATGTTCCAGAGATCCTTGAGGAGGATGACGGACACGAAGAAGGCAATTGGGAGGACGATCAAGTGGAGGGCGAGGAGACGGAGGAGGAGGATCAGACTGAGGAGGATGAGGCTGAAGACAATAACGACAGTGAAGATGACTAAGCGAGTTGTTGTAGTAAGTTATATTGATGATTACATGACTAGGTCACTGTGCTACTTATTTGGTACATTACTTAAATCAAGTTAGAATGTAGTCGCTAGTTGTTGTTAACATTGTTTAATTTGTTGCAAGGTGAAGATAATGGCAGGCAGTAGATCGACCAGGAAACGTGGTGGGGGTAGTAGGTCTGCTCAGATGTCAACCACACAGCAGGAGGAGGAGGAAGTGATTCCCGAAACGATACCGGAGCAGACCGATGAGCATGAGGAGGAGGAGCAGCAGCAGGGGCAGGTGGAAAAGCTGGATAAGGACGATGCCGGTCGGGTGATTCTCAAACCTACAGGCACATGGTAATATAATCTAACTTGTTGATTATTCGTTTATAACATGTTTATTTTTGGACTACATCTTGTATGATTTTGTACATATATGAGCTTCTGGACTCGGTGCAGCTTTCTGCATAAAGATGTCGTCAGAGGCTGTACTACCAGCTACATGGTCGACAAAGAACAGGGGTATGCCTGTTGGTCTCAGGTGCCGGAGGAGGTACGACAGTGGTGGTTCAACCAATTCCGGGTATGTGGATTGTTTTGCTACCGAGTTTTTAATTTATAATGAGGACTTTGTAAATAATTTTGCTACTAATTATTAATCCTCCTTGATTGTGTAGATGAAGTTCAGTTGGGCACCCGAGTTAGAGGGAAGGTTCTGGAGCCGGTACAATGAGGCGTGCACACGATGTTTCACTTGTGTGATGAATAAACGACGCACGCGGGGGACTCCGCTAAAGGACCTTAGAGGTGTTGTTTTTATTTTGGTAATCAATTTTAACAAACAATCTAACTTCAATATTTCACTGTATTAAATAATATATTGGGTCGTCATAGTTTAGGTGAAGCATTGGAGTGATGGGTCGCGTACCACGACAAGGACTTTAAGGTCAGGTCTGAAAGGGCCCAGAAGAACAAACTGGCCGACTGTGAGCATGAGGGCCACGCAAACCCGACACATCATCGTGGTTCTCAGTCTTCTTTCAGTCCTGCCAAGAGGGTATGATTTCTACTAATTAATACCGTACTCTTACTTGAATAATCGGAAAATATTTTCGCATAATTTATATTCACCTAATAACATTCGTACTCATTTAATAGATGCAAGCTGAGCTCGGGAGGCTGCCAACCGCGGCGGAGATATTCTTCGACATGCATGGGCAGACCGATGACAAAGGGACTAGCTTTAAGACGAAAAAGGATCAGGCGCTCTGGGTGAGTACTAACTATTTCAAAAAAATCGACTTTAGTTGGTAGATGACTATCTTCGATGGTTTCATCTAATAATAACTTCAATTGAAATCGTTGTTCTGTACGACGCAGGACGCCTACCAAGAAGAGCTAGCGAGACTCGAGGCTGATCCTGATGTTGAGGAAGTCGACCCGAATGAGACTTGGTTCAAGGTCGCCAAGGGTTACAAGAAAGGTAGTGTGTACGGTGTAGGAAATGCACACGGTATGTACTTCACACCTCCCACACCGCGTGTCAGCACCTGCACACAAATGGAGTACACGCCGGCCGGATCGCAGCAACCCGACCCGGAGAAGGATGCCATGAAGGAACAGCTGACGGCCCAGCAGCAGCAGCTGAAGGACCAGGCCGAGAACATAAAGAAGATGCAGGAACAGATGGCCATGTTTCAGGCCATGTTCAGAAATTGCAACCAAGGTCGTCCCCCATCCCCTCCAGACGACAGAGACCCATTTGGTGATGGTGGTGGTAACTCTGGTGCTGCAGCTAGCTTCACAGTTTGCTGATTGTTTTTTGTTGCTGTTGTTGTAACTTAATTTGCGGATTATGTATCTTCTAACTAGTTTAGATTTGTGTATCTTCAAACCGTATGTTAAATTTTTTGTATATAAGTTTTTTCAGCAGAAATGAGTCGAGAGATGAAGTGTTTTGGTTGACTGAGAGTGAATAAGGTTGAGGTATTGTGGATAGTCCACATTTGTGGTTGGTTGAGTGTTGTGGATGTGGTTTATATTGCAGGTTTTGGCGAGACATTGAACACATGTTTACGGCCATGCAACAACGTAAATAACATCCGATAACGGACGCCATAACAGACGCCAGGGGAAGCTAGAATGGCGTCCGACTGTGGTTGCCAGGGGTCCCCAGATGGCGTCCACAGGCGGACGCCAAATTAAGGGCCCTGACGTCCGACTGTGGACGCCATCTGAGGACCCCTGGCAACCACAGTCGGACGCCATCCATGGCGTGGACTGTCGGTCGCCATTTCCCTTGGCGTCCAATAGTGGACGCCCGTTTAAAAAATGGGCGAGGGGTCGTGGCTTCCGCTTTCTGACGTCTGTTTGCGGACGCCCGTTTGCTTATAACGTCCACTGTCGGTGGCCACTAGGTGGACGCCTGGGGCACCTTTTCTTGTAGTGAACGTGTACATTACTATTTGAACGATTTCTTTTCGAGTCTCACCCTGAGGATGCCGATGGTAAGTGACTCATCAGTTGATCCCCAGTGGAGTCGCCAAATTGTGGACATGACTTAGGTCCACCCCGACTCGGCCACGCGCGGGTTTGGGGAGGCGAATGAATCTCATGTGAGATGGATCTCGAGTTGAAATTTAAATCGAAGTAGGAGTCGCCACCAAACTTTGTGGGAGTTCGGGCCCATTCGAACCAACTCTATGTCGTAGTGGACCGTGTACAAAATACGGCCCATTTCCGATGTCAGAGTTTATCGGGCTCGTCCCTTTGCATTTGATACCGATACCGACATTATCGGTAATCGAATATTGAATGACACTCGTTGCCAATGGATTCGGACATCCGGAAACCATGGTTCTGAGTAAGGGGTGAGGGTACGTGTTGGGAAGTTCACTAAGAACACCCAACCCCGCCCGCACTTAGCGGCCTTTACTAAGATATCGTTTGATTTTTATGTACGCGCGTTAGTTCGACGATTGAATGATATGCAAAGAGCGTTTTGACTAAACATGTGAAATATGTTTGCTAAGTCGTTTAATGCATGTTTGACTAAGTCGAAGTTGTTTTAGCATGTGAAATTCGTTTTAGTACAATAAAACAAAAGATATGCAAAAATAGGAGCAAACGGGTTAGTAACGGTTATAGAGAGATTAGAATGACATAAATAATATGATGCAAGGCTTTTAAAAAGATTTGGACACGTGATAGACTTAGCACGTGTTGACCAAAGTCGTTAAAGAAGTTTTATCGAAACTTGAAGTAATGTTGAAGGTCCACGGGTTTGTCGTGGTAAAGGCCACTCGATCGAGTGAATGCTGGACTCGGTCGAGTGGTCTCTGGAAAAACCTTCTGTTCGGGTTTTGAGACGCCACTCGATCGAGTCATGACGGGACTCGGTCGAGTGGTCCTAAAAAAAAGCTTCTGATTCTGTTCTTTGGGAGTCACTCGATCGAGTGGATATGGCACTCGATCGAGTGCCCCCTGTTCGAGGGGTGACTCGATTTGTAGTTTGAAAATTGATAAACTCGTTAAGTCGCATAAAAATATGGAGTCATTTGTATCCGACTTAAGATTTTCAAAACTCGCAAATATCTTATATTCGACTATGAAATCGATATCCGATATTTAGAGTGATTGTTAGGAAACGTTTTAGAAACTGTTTTGAATTGAAATAGATCTCTCCGCGTTTGTAATGTCGTATTGGTCTTTTAGGACTTTGTGACAATCACTTCGGCATCAACGAGAAAAGTTTTTGAAAGCGTTTTGTTTGATTGATTCCTTTAGATCCGATATTCAACTATAGAGTCGATATCGAATCCTTAGGGATGACTGAAAAATAGTAATAAAAAAAGATGATGATGATGATGATAGACGATGGACGAGGGATGACACGAGAAGAAGAAGAAAAAAAACGTGGGAAAAGAAGAGGAGAAGAGAGAACGGGATAATGAACACCCTCAACCTACATGCTAGATTTGGTCTCGATTAGGAACTCGTAGTAACGGCGCTCGCATAGGAGTAACGAGGATCTAGGGAGAGGTAAGGTGTTTTTATTTTTGTATTTGCCTAAGGATTTCTTGGAGAATCGAACGGTATGTCGGTATAGTTTTCCTAGAGGATCAATATGTATGGATGTGTGATATGAATGATTGGTTGATAATTCGTGCGTTGGATGAATGTCTTGAATGTCGATGTAGATCCATTGTATGTTGTGGGTGTGGGGGTATTTATAGGATGAAAACCGTCTTGGGATAAGAGAATCCTAGTGTTTGGATAGGAGAAGTGGTTTCTTGCCGAGGAAGAAAGCAAATGGTTGAGAGGAAGTATAATTCCGCTTGTAGTTGTTTGAGGAGGAAGAAAACTCTCGGATTTTTGGCTGAAAAGAGGCCACTCGATCGAGTGGTTGATGGCACTCGATCGAGTGACTGGTCTAAACTCGGATCAGGCCGTTTTTGTGATCTCACTCGACCGAGTGAGCACTCCACTCGATCGAGTGGAGCTGGCCGGGTGATAAAACACTTCAAGAGATAAAATTTTATCTCTTACGGAATAGTTTAATGCTTTTTGTAGTTGATTTTTCGCGAGGAGTCTGACTTCGACCCAGCTTCTCGAACATCGCGCCAGATATTTTTGGCTCGGGAATTGGCTTTGACCGGGGTTTGACTCGGTTGCTAAAAGACGGTTTTGCCCTTGGTCTTGATTTTGACCCAAATTAGTCTCATTTGACCAGAAATGTCTCACTGGGCCTGAATTTGAGGTCTGTTTTGTGAGATTTTTACTCCGCTAAAAGCTCGCGCCAGTTACTATTGATTCCGAGTTCATAATCAAGTGTATTTAGTCCTGTTTACGTCCGATCATCATCGGGTGTTTTTTGGAAACTGCTATAGACACCTGGCGGTCAAAATGTGGGTGTCTACAGTATACTGAAATTTTGTAATTCGGTTTTCAGTTGTTTTATTTTTAACAAACGGTTCAATTATCAATAAAAGATTCACTTGGAGTCGATGGTTTGAATTTTTACCACTTTTTTTGACTTAATTATTTTAGGGTAATTAATGTCATTAGAAGAACCGGGTTGTTACAGCATAGACATTCCTATTTTCATAGATTGTATAGCTTTCGCTGTGTAACCAGAGTTACGTTGTAATAGTTAATGATTTGTAATGTTTAAATTAGATGATCGGGTTGGCATTCCATGTTGTATTGTAATGAGCTACTACCTCGGAAAATCGATATGGTAACACTTTTATTTACTCGGGAATGTCTTGATAAGACTCCTGGTTAAATGGGGTGTTATAAAGATAAAGAAATGAATGAGTGAATATGAGCCACATATTCATGACTCAAAAAGGAAAGAGGGAAAAAAGAATGACTCAGCTCAAAATGAAAAGTGGGAACATAAGTCAGACTCGGAGGGAATATTAGTTACTCCACATGAAATTTCTTAATTCTCTTCAATTTCATATTTTTTATGCGATCCACTCATTTCCTCTTTTTTTCTCCCTAAACATCTTTCTTACTTTAGAAACCAAGTTCATATAATTAAGAAGATCCTTATGATATAGAACAATGGATAACGAACCCCTTAAAAATTTGAAACTTTTGATTTAACCTTATTACTTTTTCCCTAAGACAAATTCGTAACACTCGTAAGTTATGATCAGTACTCACACGTGTTGGTTTTCACAGGAAACTTGGCTTGCCGCTCACCCGACTATACAAATTTAACCACAATTCATTCTTAGGTAAATGTATGTTCCCGGGAGTGGGAGGCAGGTGGTTGATGCGTGGTGTTAAGATTTAGAGATGACCGGGGTTTATACAGTTAAGTCAGCTTACAGGCTTTTTCCCGTAATGGTTGTCGGTGAACAGGGTCTGTCTGATTTTTCTTGAGAGAAATGGCTTTGGGCTCGAATATGGAAATCGAACGTTCTCCTTTGGGTTAAGTTCTTTTTTTGGCAATTGTGTTCGAATGCCCTTCCTACAAAAGGTAACATTTCTCATCATTTGTCTCGGTTTAATGACACTTGCCCTATATGTTCCTGCAAGGAGGAGATTTGTCTCCATCTCATTAAGGGGTCTGGGTGGGGGTTTAGGATGGGTTGGGGGTGGAGATAAAAAAGGAGCATGGGCATGAGCGAGTAAGGGAGTGGGTGGAAGATGTGTGGAGGGAGATGGAGGGTGACGAGCGAGGGAAGGTTAAATTATGGTAGGTGTTCGGCTATGGGGGAGGTGCGAAATAAGTGAGTGTTTGAGGGGAAGAGGGTGAACATTGTTGATGTGATTAACCGTACCCGTGATACCATGGCAGAGGTTGAGATGACGGAGGGGGTAAGGTGTCGTGTGAGTAGAGAAACCGAGGGGCGAAGAGGTGGCAAGCGCCACCAGAGGGCATGGTCAAGATCAACTGTGATGCGGGGTTGAGGGCGGGAGGAATTGGGGTCGGTGTTGTTGTTAAAGGACTGGAAGGGGAGAAGCTATGAGCCATGAGCACAAGGAGATTAGGGAGATCAAACCCGGGAAGCAGAAACGGAGGTGATGCTCGAGGGCATTAAAGAAGCATGAAAGAGAGGACACCGTAATGTGATTTTGGAAAGCGATTGCATGGCCATCATCGACTATCTCAAGCAAGCAAGGGATGGAGTAATTTATTTCTTATTATTGATGAAATTCTTGATATAAGCTGTAATTTTGATACTGTCAGTTGGTCTTTCGTGTCACGTCGTCATTGTAATCGTGTTGCTTACAAGCTTGCTCAGGTTATGCCTTAGGGAAATCTTTTGGGATAGCCATGGGCCGGCAAATGTTGACTTTAATTTCTGAATTCCGATGATTCTAATTATATACGTCCAAGTTTGGGATATTAAAAAAAAAGATTGTTTTAGGGATTTTAGCTTTTTTTAATTAAAAGTGTAACACCCCGTTATTTTCCGAGTCATTTATAAGGTGTTACTTTTCTATTTGTTAAATCGAGTTTTTAAGTTGGAAAAATATTTTCGATGTCATAATAGTTTTGGGCCTTATAATAAATCGGTTTTGACTTTTTTTTAAAGCGGAACATTATTTTATGAACCGACTTTGTATCAGATTGGAATTTGGGTCAAACACAAAGAAGAATAAAAAAGGGAAATCATACTACTTAAACCCCACGACAGCCTAAGACCATCCCCATGCAAGGTCATGACCTAGGTCATGGGGGAATTAGATCCACAATTAGCTTGACCCTTTACATAAAAGGGTCATTTCATGACCTCTGCAACTCAACTTGACCCCAAGTGATGACCTCTTACATGGAGAGTTGTGGTTGGGTAATGTGAAAAGGAGAGAGGACAAGTAGAGAGCATGTTGGACAACACAATAATGAAGTGACAGTGTACCATCAATGCCAGATAAAAGAAGAGGTTGGCAATAAAATTGCTATAAATTTTATAATAATCCAAATAAAATAAAAAAATATATATAAAAATGACAATATTTTTTAATTGTCTACAAAATGAACTCAATTTTGACATATTTTACCCAAACTTTTAAATATTCTTTTTACATAATCAATATATATAATTAAAGGAAGCTTTTTTTATTTTACAATCAATATTAACTATATTATTATTTTATTTTCGGGTTTTGAGTAAACATGAGGTTAGAAGTAAACTTTTTAATTCTAACGTAAGACGGATTTTGAGTGAAAGTAGAATTCTTTTCATAAACAACACAAGTATACTAATTACTAATTACATATACGCAACACGGGTAATATGTCATATTATATATAACAATAACAATAGTGCATGGGCTTAAAATTGATTGATTATGTAACACGTAAAGATGATTATCATTATTAAGTATATTGATTATTATTAGTAATAGTATAAAATAATAAATTTTGATTGAAAATATAATTCATACTCTTAACCTTATAAGACAGATTTTTTTAATGTACATAATTTTTTTAAATAACTTTAAGCATGTCGGGTCAAAATACTGAATATGGGTCGATTTAATTGTGAGTCGTGTTATATGGTCCGAAACGGATTATGGTCAGAATACAAATAGTTTCGAATGTCGATTTTTTTACCTCTTTTTATTTATTTTAATAGTACTTGGTATTATTTTTATACTCCTTAACTATGATGTTATATTTCAATTATTTAAACTAATATTCATCGCACAGACTTTTGTAAAAATATTTTATGATATAATAATATTACGGGATATGTAATATATTTTCCTATTATTATGACAATATTTCTTCCTCATAATTGTGGTCTTATTGGAAATTGGATCATTAAGAGATATGCTATCACAATAATATCGGATTAAATAAGAAGTATTTCCATATTTACTCAACCTTGATGGAAGGTCGAGATTACCGTAATCTAAAACCCTAATAGGAAACCGGTGCTCTCTCTGCCTATATAATGGAGTCTTCCCCATCAGAAACTCCATGAGAAATGAAAACGTAATGCATGAATAACGATAACAACACTTATTACGTTATAGGACAAGATTATGAAACCGTACCTATTATTTTTATTTGAAGATCATATGAAGACGTATTATTATTATTTCAAGTCGTCTTATATATTATCGTCTTATTATTTATGAAGTCGTCTAATAGAGATCTAATATCGTTCGTATTAGATTTCGACTTATTCCGTAATGAGGTATGTCTTAATCTCTCTTAACTAATCTTTTGTGACCTTCACGTTGTTCAAAGATTTATGGGAATTATGTTTTATTTATGTCATGTTAATAATATGCTAACATGTGGTATCAGAGCTTAGGTTATTGAACTCATGATTGTCCATTAATTAAGATTAAGATTATACATCATATTATTAGTCCGTATTATAAACGTATATGTCCATTAAGTATATGTTAGCGGTGATAAGAGTATATATTTTGTTTACACATAACTATTAGTAAATCATACTCTCATGCAATTAATTTGTAACAATTATAATCAAGTATATAATGTTATCTCTCCACTATGCACTTATTAGTTAAATTAGTCCCATGATTGGTTGATTACTTGATTTGTTATTCAAGTTAATTGCTTGATTTTTTTAATATGATGTATTAATGTTAAGAATGAACATGAGATACTTAACAAATTATAGTACTGCATCCATAAATCATGTTGCTTAATTTTTATTTTTATGCACTAATTATATATTGGATAAAAGTTTGAGTTTTTTCGTATTAATAATAATTTGGACTTAGTTAACGAGCATGATATTGATGAATTGTTGTCAATTTACGGTTATCTTCGTCATTATTGTTGTTGTTATGATGTACGGAAACTTTAATGAACACGATATTATGACTTAAATTCTTTTATATTATTTGATGAGTAATCTCATGACAATATGATTATAACATACTCTGTATGATAATGTTTTACTAAAACATGGTTTCACCGCATTGATTATGATCATTCGATATAATTTAATCGCTTGAAAAATAATGATTTATGATAATTATAATTTCATATTCGGTTTTAGATAATGATAATATGAAATTCTTATGGCTAGATTTCACCGCAGTGAATTTACAACTAAAGTTCAATTTTGACTTACTACAGTCATTATATCGTTCACACATATAAAAATATATATTTACCCGCAGATAGATTATATTACCATGTGTAACATTCGATTCATTATATCGTTCCCATATAAAAATATATATTTACCCGCAGGTAGATTATATTGTCATGTGTAACCTTCTATTTATTTAAATATTTTAGTGACTACCCACAGGAGCACTATTATTAAAGATGTGTTGTTTCACATATTAAAGCCTTATTATTTATGTTGTATTATTTTATCACAACTAAAATTTACCTAATCAAGTGCAATCTTATGGTATAACTCTGTTGTCGAGCTTAATGGAACGAATAAACTACTCCGAATGAAAAGAGTAATTTAACTTCACTTTGAGGTTGATGAAATTGGATACTTGTCTTCGCAAAGACAAGCCGACTGACTTAACTTCTGAAAGTATTGCTCAAATATCCTTCCATGAATCTTTGGAGAGATCTAACAGATTATTTATTTTATTTTGTTGTTGGATAATACCAACATTAAGACTTAAGAATTCATTGTATGGACTGAAACAAATATTGAGACAACGTTCTTAAAGTTCGATAAAATCATTACTGATTTTAAAGAAAATATCGTTGACCTATGCATAAATCTCAAGATCAGTGGGAGTAAGTTCATATATTTGATTCTATATGATGATATTTTATTAGCCAGAAACGATCTTGGTTTATTACAATAGAACCAATACTTATGTCTGAAATTGCTAAATAATATCTTATGCATGGTTGGAAACTTAATGTATGCTCAGGTAAATCTGACATTATTGATGCTCACATCTAAGAAAATTAGATCACCCATAGGTGACTGATTATTTTGATTCAGATTTTGGGGATGGTATGTGTAGACACCCACATTTTGACCGCCAGGGGTGTCTATAATAGTTCCCGCCAAACACCCGATGATGATTGGACGTAAACGTGCTTTGATGGACTCGGATATGGGCTCGTAATCATGAACATTTGGTTTAGGCTTATTACGGAATACAAATCTTACAAAACCAACCTCAAATCCAAGCCTAGTGGGTCGTTTCGAGTCAAATAAGACTAATTTGGGTCGAAACCGGCACCAGGGGTAAAACCGTCTTTTAGCGACCGGGTCGAACCCGGTCAAAGATATTTTTTCCCGAGACACGCGGACCAACCGTGACACTACACGTTCGGTTTGGACTCAAACACTACAAAAAATCAGCTTCGAAAATATTAAACAATTCCGTTAAAGGTAGAATTTGATCTCGAGTGGAATTCTATCTGAAAATCGAAACCGTTCACAAACCAAGCTCAAATACTCGGCTAAGGCATCCCAAACAGCCAAAACACCCCACCAACCAGCCGAGTTCTTTGCCTTCTTCACCAAGAAAGCGAGTTCTCGTTCCCTTCAACCTCTTACGTTTCCTATCCAAACCGGTGTTTCTTGTTGTCCAAGCAAGACACCTCTCCTAAACCTCTTCGCCTATAAATAGGACCCTCCATTCAACACAAAAGACGGACATTGACACAGAAATTTTCACAAACCATTCTCACATTCCACCTCGTTATACTAAGCAATTCTCGACGAATCCAACCCGACAGAAACCGGCCAAAACCCGTCACGCTACGCGACCAAAACCGACCCCCTTTCGCATCACCTAATATGCCCAAACCGACACCTTAACTCATCCTGCATCATCCCGACGCTCCCGAGTTTAAACCACTTTCCGACGAGCCTTATTCCGAGAAAGCAAAACATGTAGGTTGAGGGTGTAAATCAAACCCGATTCTTCTCTTCTTCTCTCCCTTTCTCCATGTTTTTTTATTTTTTTTGAGTCGTGTCGTCGGTCGGTCTTTTTTTTAATATGGGTCATTCATCGCGTATTTTCTATTTATAATAATCGATACTACAAAAACTATTTTTTATAACGTTCTTAAAATACGATATCGATTCTCTAATCGAATATCGTATCTAACAAGAACAAAATTAATTAATTCTCGTTGATGCTAATAAAATCGCTACATCCTTTTTTAAACAAATTTCGACGATTTTATACGCGGAGAGAATTAACATCTTTTTTCGTTCGAAATTCTTTTTTACTTTTCGTTCAAACAAACTTTTTTTCAAAACCTTTTCTAAAATCATTCCGACTATTCGATATCGGTTCCATAATCGAATATCAAATACGACGAATATCGAAAATATGAATCGGGTATAAATTAATCCATATTTGTACGTGATTTATAAAAATTAACGATTTTCGACAAAATAAAAAAACCCGAACAGACCACCACGCCAGTCGCGCGCCTGTCAGGCGACTCGCGCGGTGGCCTGGTTGGCGGGCCCTCTTTTTTTCGTTTCCTCGCTTTTCTATTTTTTATTCTTTTCGAATCTTACATAAAAAGCGACTTTCGCGACATATTTCGATAAATACCTTTTTTTGACCTCGGTCAACGCGTGCTAATCCGTCATGTGACATAAATCTTTTCAAAAATCATGCATATTATTTATTTACTTCTTTATTCAATTTATTCAATCGTTACTAACTCGTTTTCTCGTGTTTGTAGCAATTTATTTATTTCTTTGTTTTATTAGACTAAAACAAATTCACATGCTAAAATAACTTTGACATTATTAGTTTAACATGCATTAAACGACTTAGCAACCCATTTATTTCTCTCTCACATGTCTAGGGAAAATAATCTTTGCATATCATTCAACCGTCGAACTAACGCGTATACACCAAAAACGAACGATATCTTAGTAAAGGCCGCTAAGTGCGGGCGGGGTTGGGTGTTCTTAGTGAACTTCCCAACACGTACCTTCACCCCTTACTCAGAACCATGGTTTCCGAATGTCCGAATCCATTGGCAACGAGAGTCATTCAATACACGATATCCGATAATGTCGGTATCGGTATCAAATGCTAAGGGACGAACCCGATAAGCTTTGACATCGAAAATGGGCCATATATTTTATATGGCCCACTACGGCATAGAGTGGGTTCGAATGGTTCCGAATAACCACAAAATTCGGTGGCGACTCCTACTGTTCTGGTCACGGAAACAATTCACCCGGCCTAGAATCCGGGCTGTATAATTGGGTTAACGGTGAACAATTGATCGTTTGATTTCCCTTGGTCTCCCCTTTCTCTCACTCCCTTGATCGGACCTTCCCGGCGGAAATGGCCTGCTCCCTGCACAATGAACGCACAGGGCCTCGGAGGTTGTCCGAGGAAACCCTCTCCGATGCCTAAGTCAGTCCGTGGAATGCCTTTACGAACCTAGCTCGTGAGGAACTAGGCGGCGTTTTTTAGGAGTAAGAGTCTAGAGAGAGAAAATCCAACCCCTCTCATGTGGGAAATGGGGAGGTATTTATACCTTCCCACAAGAGAGAGAAGTGGGAGAGGAATGGCTGGATAGAGAAGTGACAAGTGGCGGCTTCTCATCCATCCATTCCTAATTACCTTAGGCAAAATGACGAGAGGGCCCCTGGGGGTTCTGGCCCTGTCGGCCAGGGATTTTCCCAGGGCAGACAGTCTTCTGGCAGGGGGCTGCCAAGTCCCGACAGGCTGGGTTGGCCTATGCTCCCAGCAGCTGACGGCCACCTTTAGCGTTTTATGCTTCTTGTTTTAATTTCTTGCTAGGGGCTGATCTTTCAACTCTTTGACAAGGACCGTCTCAGGGCTTGCCTAGCAGGCGGCTACTCGACAGGCGGCCGACCCCAATCAATTGGCCTTCGTCAGTAGGAGGGAAGTGAGACTTCTCTTCTGCTGGCGACTCTTGCTTGGAGGGGGGTTGACTCCCGCGGCTGCCTTTGCATTTAATGTTTGCTCCTTCCCAAGGAGCGCTGTGTTGCTTGCGTCAGGTATGCAGAGGGTTTAGGGTGCTTTTGTAATGATTGCACTTCTTCTCTAGGTGGATTTTTGGGAACCGTGAAGAGTTCCCGATTGGTGGCTCTCCTTTCCAGGGTGGTTGGAGTGTCATTAATGCAGTATTTCTCTTGTATAAAACCCCAGCTTCCTCCACGTTCCGACTTAGTTTCTTTTCCAATCTTCCACTTTCTTTGTTTTAATCATGGTTTGGATTAAAAAATTTGTAACCCGTCGTGGAGTTAGATATGTTACATTTATCTTTAGAGGGTTTTGGAGGCTCCAATACGCTCGCGCTGCGTATCGTGCTGTTCGCCGTAGTCGCTGTTCACGGCTTCGTTCCCGACGGATGGGTCGGAAAGCTTCTGCTAGAACGGGAAAACGCCTCAGGAGGTCCTCTCCTCCTGTTGCGCCTAGGTTTAGGCGCTGCCCCCAGGGAGGGGGCTGTTTTGACAGAGGATGCCACGAGTGCTTTCCGTGGCTACATCCAGAGCAATTCTGCTCCAACCTTTCTGACACTGACTCTTCCTTGGCGTCAGGTTCCTCTTCGCCTGTGAAGAAGACAGGCTGTCGCACCTGCGACGAATCCCAGGCAGTTCCCTTTGGCAGGGACTGGGAGGATAGCAGCCATGATTCTGGTGATAGTGAGGGTCTTGGCTGCCTGAGCGACAAGGACGAGGACGGAGCTTCAGATGACCCTTTCCAGGGCTCCCCAGACTGGGACTGGGGCTCGGCTCTCGGGAGTCCAGGCAGCCCCGGGGATTATTCCCCGGATTTGGGCGATGATTAGACCTGCGTGGCAGGGTGTTTGGTTTCTGTCGGGCCGGAATTTTTTGTGCCTTATGTATTTTTCTTTCATATCCGTCCCACGATGTAGCTTTCCTTTGTAAGGTTTTAATGAAATGAATATTTTGTGCATTTGAATTTTTAATATGAGTTATTATTATTATTATTATTATTATTATTTTGAATGAGGTCGTTGATTGACCTTTCTCTCTGACGTTTCTGTTTATCGAGGCTCTTTTTGAAAAAGGTGAGCAATTGGTGTTCAGTATGTGACACGTGGACGATCCTCGAGGGTTTTGTCAGGGGATTCGTCTTTCGAACTTCTTTGGGCTTTATATAAACCCTTCTCTCCCTCCATTCTCTTCTTTTACTCTTCTTGATACTTTACACCCCATAACACTTCTCGAATCTCCTTCATTGGCCGAGCGTTTTCTTTTTGAGGAGCAAGGAACACCTCTTGTCGCTGTCTCCAGCAACTTCACCGGCGTCCTTAGGTTAGAACTTTCGAATCTCTCGCCTCTTTTCTTCCCTTCCATAGCCTATATGTCGCGAGTCCGTCCCCTTTCCCTTGATTCTTTGCTCGGGAGAACTAGCGGCGGCGACGGTAGCTGTCATGACGTTGCTTCTTCCTCCGGGGTTGACCCCAGGGAGGAAGACGATCATCACAGGGGAGAGGGTGCTGAGTCACCCGAGCCAGCTCCCTTTGATGTGATTGATTCTGATGACGAGGCCCTGGAGGTGGACCCTGCCAGGGTCGCCGGCCCCCTTATCCGCAGGGAGAGAGGGAGGACCTACTTCTTGGACAAAGAAAAATATGTGGTTCCCTTACAGACCTATCCTGAGGCTAAGAATAGGGACCTGATCTTGGAGTGTAACGCGGCTAAGGCCATTGAACAGTTTTATAATTTTGGGGAGGGGTACACAGTGGTAGTCCCTGGGGAAAAAGACACAGTGTGCTGTCCCCCAAAAGGGTGTGTAGCCGTCTACCATAAGGCCCTAGAATTTGGCCTGCGATTCCCGTTGCATCCCTTCCTGGAGGAAACTTTTAGGAGGATGAACGTTGCTATCGCCCAGCTGACTGCAACGGCCATTAGAGCATTAGTGGCCTACACCTGGACCTGCCTTTTCCATGGCGAGGGGACTTATATTGACGCCCTTCGCTTTATGGTTGGCCTCCAAATGGTGTCTTCATCTGGGGGGGATGGCTCCCCTGGTTACTGGTCTCTGCTGAGACAGAAAAAGTACGCCTTGGTCTGGCCGGCTATGAGCAGCCTCAAAGACTGGAAAAATAATTTTTTATACGTCCATAGTGCGTCAGGGTGGAAAATTCCTAGACATTTTAGGAACCATGTCCATACCCGCATGGAGACGCGTGAGGAGTATCACCCTCGCGTTGGGGGGAAGGCTCTGGAAGTCAGGCTGAGCGAGAAGGAGAAGATTTTGATAAAAAAGTTTGAGATTGTGGCGGATAAACATGGGAACTTTGGCCCTGTTTTCTGGCTCCCTCATGCGGAGCTCATCACGACAGACGAGTACTTGCTTCCCCTGGGCCTGATTCCTGGCCTTGAAGGTAGTTCTAGGGTTTTCTTGTTGTCACGATTTTCCAGGGATTTTATTTCTCCCTGCCTTTTAGATGACCGCCTTTCCTTTCCTGCAGATTCCTACACTTGGCGCTGGACCAAGAAGCAGGTCAGAAGGCTAGGCTTGAGCGAGGAGTTGCACGTTCTTTCAAAGCGTCCCCCCCTTCCTACAAATTTTCGGAAGGGAAGCAAAGCCCTCATGAAGCTTGTAAAAGATTTCGCTGCTGGCCGAAGATTACCTCTCCCACCCCGGCTGCCTTCGTCGAAGCCGGCGACTCCTACCCCCAGCATTCATGAAGGAGAGGCGGAAGTTACTTCAGGAGCTACCCCTTTCCCCTAATCAGAAACAGAGTGCCTCTCCGGCTGGCCCTCGGATTTCGCTGGGAGCGCAGCCTGGAAATTCCGAGGGGACGGGAGAAAGTACTCCCTTGGATTTGAGGAGGAAGAGGGGGAGGGAGGCTCCAAGTGCTGACGTGGTGGACCTGGAGGCAGACGCTGCTACTCCTGAGGCGAAGCGCCCAGCACGCGAGCCTTCAAGCACTTCTTTTCCAGAGGAAAATGCAGAGTTCCACTATGCGGCCGGTGACAGTGTGGATGTGTCAGACTTGCTTTCTGACTCCGGAACCGTCTTGGCTGACCGCCTTACAAAAATGGTGACCTTCACTTCTCATCAAGTGCTCCAATACATACAACGTACCTCCAAGGTTATGCTGGTCTCTGCGGAGCTGGCGGCTCTTAGCCGCCTGAGTGATGAGGAGCTGACAGTTACTCCTGGGGCCCCTCCTCCCGACCGCCTGGCCATGATAGAAAGGGATGTCTCCTTGATAAGCTCTTTGAAAGATAAGATGACAAGGCTGGAGGAAGAGTTGGAGGGGGCCAAGAAGCAGGCTGATCAATGGAGGCTGCAGGGGGAGATGGCTGTGAAGGAGATTGCCAAGTTAGAGGCTGATTTGAGGGAGAGCCGACAGTCGTTGGATCGAGCCAATCTATCCTTAGCCGAGGCGGGGCACTTAAAGGGGAGAGTGGCCGACTTGGAGGAGCAGCTGTCAAAGGCCAAGTCGTCCTTTGAGGAGGCTAAGGGGGAATGGACGAAGGAGAAAGAGACCCTGGCTGCGGAGACTGAGGGTGCGGTGGATGCCAGCTTCGTGAGCGGCGCCAACTCCTCTCTGGAATTGGTGATGGAGGTGATAGGGGAGATGTTCCCTACTTTTGATGAGGACGCCTTCCGGAGCCTCTATACCGCTAAGAATGAAGCCCGGGCGACCAGGCAGCCTGAGGCAGACGCCAACGCTCACCAGGATGCCGCGTGACGCCCCTTCTCTTTTACGAAAGCTTTTATCTTCTCGTACTGAGCCAGTGCTTATGGCTATTCTGTAATATTTTGCTACTCGGTTTTTTCTCTGACTTTGTAAAGACCTTTCCACCCTTCGTGGGTCTTGTTTTGTGGGATATTTCTTTCTTCTTTTTATGGCAAACTGTTTCGAAATTCGGGGATCCTTCTTTTGTTTGTTTGGTTACGCCTGTTTACCGTTTGTCCCTGAACTTTGTGTCTGCCCTCCTGGGGGTTCCTTGTAGTTTTTCTTTTTATTTTTATACAAGGTTGGGGGGCCTGCCTCCAGTCCTTGTTAGCCTGGCCTGTCCCTGGCTTTTCGTTCAAAGTCCAGGGGGTCTGCCTCCTGCTTGCCCAGAGGTAAGCGGGGTAGCTTTTGCATTTTTTATACAAGGTTGGGGGGCCTGCCCCCAGTCCCTGTTAGCCTGACCTGTCCCTGGCTTTTCGTTCAAAGTCCAGGGGGCCTGCCCCCTGCTTGCCCAGAGGTAAGCAGGGTAGCTTTTGCGTTTTTTATACAAGGTTGGGGGGCCTGCCCCCAGTCCCTGTTAGCCTGGCCTGTCCCTGGCTTTTCGTTCAAAGTCCAGGGGGCCTGCCCCCTGCTTGCCCAGAGGTAAGCAGGGTAGCTTTTGCGTTTTTTATACAAGGTTGGGGGGCCTGCCCCCAGTCCTTGTTAGCCTGGCCTGTCTCTGGCTTTTCGTTCAAAGTCCAGGGGGCCTGCCCCCTGCTTGCCCAGAGGTAAGCAGGGTAGCTCTTGCGTTTTTTATACAAGGTTAGGGGGCCTGCCCCCAGTCCTTGTTAGCCTGGCCTGTCCCTGGCTTTTCGTTCAAAGTCCGGGGGGCCTGCCCCCTGCTTGCCCAGAGGTAAGCAGGGTAGCTGTTGTGTTTTTTATACAAGGTTGGGGGGCCTGCCCCCAGTCCTTGTTAGTACGGCCTGTCCCCTGCTTGCCCAGGGGTAAGCAGGGTGGCCTCTGATTTGCGTTGGGGGGTTCACTTTACCCAATTTCGGCAACAGGGGGGCCTCCCCCTATTGCCCCCTGCTCGTTTGTGTGTGAAAGACGCGAGTGTGAACAGGCAACGAGTATAAATCTGTATCTTCTCATTTCTTCTTAAAAATTCTTTTTTTTTTTGACATTGGGATGGTCGGAGCCGTCGACATTTTTGACCGTCCTCCGACTTTTTAGTAAAAGTAAAAACTGCCTGTATTCTTGTTCAGACGTAATATTTCTTTAGTGTGTCTGCATTCCAGTGAGCATGTAGCTCTTGTCCCTCAAGGTTGGCGATTTTGTACGTGCATGGTCCCAGGACCCGAGTTACTTGGTATGGGCCTTCCCAGTTGGCACTCAGCTTTCCATGCTCTCTTGACTTCCCAACCGCCTGCGTCTTTCTCAGAACCAGCTCGCCCATCTGGAAATTCCTCTGCCGTACCTTGCTGTTGAAAGCTTTCCTCATTCGCTGCTAGTAGGCAGCGATGTTGGTACTGGCTTCTTCCCTTAACTCGTTCACCAGGTCCAAGGCTTCGACCATTGCAGCTTCGTTTTCAGCCCGGTTGTACTGCAGGGAGCGCAGAGAGGGGATCCTTGTCTCAATTGGCAATAGTGCCTCTGCTCCATATACCAGACCAAATGGGGTCTGGCCTGTAGACTCTTTTCTGGTAGTTCGGATTGACTAGAGTATACTGGGGAGTTCGTCAGCCCACCTACCTTTGCAGTCATCCACCATTTTCTTCAGACCGTTCAGGATTTGTTTGTTGGCTGCTTCTGCCTGTCCGTTGGTTTGAGGATGGCAGACAGCTGAGTAGGCGACTGAGATGTTATGGCTTTCCAGCCAGACTCTTAGCGGATCATTATCGAACTGTCTGCCATGGTCGAATACCAACATCTTTGGTAGACCGAACCTGGTGATGATATTTCGCCAGACCACCTTCCTGACTGCTGGCTCATTGATGTTGGGCACTGCTTCGGCTTCCACCCACTTGGTGAAGTAGTCTATGGCGACAATCAAGAATTTTCTGCCCCCTGTGGCCATCGTGAAGGGTCCTAGAATGTCCATCCCCCATTGGGCAAAGGGGATGGGAGATAGGATTGGCCTGAGCTCCTGGGCCGGGGCATGGATCGATGGGGCAAAGAGTTGGCATTTTCTGCATTTCTGGGTCAGGCTCTTGGCGTCTGCCAGCATGGTAGGCCAGTAGTAGCCTGCCCTGAGGGCCTTGTGGGCCAGCGATCTCCCACCAATGTGATGTCCACAAATCCCTGAGTGGATATCATCCAATACTTCAGCGGCCTGATCCGCCCGTAGGCATTTGAGCAGGGGATAAGTAAAAGACTTTTTGTAAAGTTCTTCATCAATGAGTATGAACCAGGCTGCTTTAGCCTGTATCTTCCTTTTTTGTAACGAGTCTGATGGTAAGATACCGTCCCTCTTGTACTGGATGAAGGGAGTCATCCAGTTTTCCAGTTCTTCTTCCACGGTATTAATCGTTTGACAGGGGTTAGTAGACTTCTCGTGTAAAACGTCAACCCATACTGATCTCCGGATGTCCTGCAGACTGGAGCTTGCCAGTTTTGACAGGGCATCTGCTCTGTTGTTCTGGGATCGGGGTATTTGTTTGACCTCATATGATTTTAGGCCGGCCAACTCTCCCTTCACCATCTCCAGGTATGTGGCCATTGCTAGGTCTCTTGCTTCGTATTCTCCATTGATTTGGTTGGCGATGAGCTGGGAGTCTGTCGCCAGGACAATTCGTTCTGCTCCTGCGGCTTTAGCTAGCCTGACGCCTGCGAGTACTGCTTCGTACTCTGCTTCATTGTTTGATGCTGGGAAAACAAATCTGAGAGCATGCTCAAAGTCAGTCCCTTCTGGGCTGGTTAGTACGACGCCTGCGCCTGCGCCATTGGCTGTCGAGGATCCGTCAGTATACACGATCCATTCCTGGGCAGGGGCTTCTTCCTCCCCTGAATGGGAGCACTCAGCAAAAAAGTCTGCCAAAGCTTGGGCCTTGATGGCTGTTCTCGGCTGGTAAGATATACCTAGCCCACTCAGCTCAATTGCCCACTTCAACAATCTCCCTGATTTTTCAAATTTTTCCAACACCTTTTCCAGGGGTTGGTCGGTGAGGACTACGACTGGATGCACGTCAAAGTAAGGTCTGAGCTTCCTGGCAGCAACTATGACCGCGTAGGCGGCTTTTTCAACCATCGGATAATTCTTCTCAGCTGCCCCCAGCGCATGACTTACAAAGTATATAGGTTGCTGGGCGCCTGCCTCTTCTCGTAGGATGACTGCGCTGACAGTTATATTGGTCACTGCGATGTAGAGGAAAAGTTTTTCTCCTGCTACTGGTCTTGCCAGGGTAGGGAGCCTCTTAAGATGGTCCTTCAATTGCTCAAAGGCCTCTTTCTGCTCGTTCTCCCACTTGAACTGTTTGTTCCCTTTCAGTATCTTGAAAAAAGGAGTGGCCTTGTCTGCTGATCGGGCGACGAATCGTGCTAAGGCGGCCATTCGACCCGTCAGGCGCTGGATGTCTCTAATGGTTTTGGGCTCAGGAAGGTCTAGAACTGCCTGAATTTTTTCAGGGTTGGCGTCTATCCCCCGAGAACTGACCAAGAACCCCAGGAATTTGCCGGAGCGGACTCCAAATGTACACTTTTTCGGATTAAGTTTCATTTTGTAGGCGCGCAGGGAGCAGAAGGTTTCCTGCAAGTCTATCAGGTGTTCTCTGTCTTCTCTGCTTTTCACGATGGCGTCATCAACGTAAGCCTCGATGTTTCTGCCTTTTTGTTTCTCAAACACTTTATCAACCAACCGCTGGTACGTAGCCCCTGCATTTTTGAGCCCGAATGGCATCATCTTGTACATGTAGGTGCCCGAACTAGTGATGAACGCACACTTCACCCTGTCCGGCTGCCACAAGTATACTTGATGATACCCTGAAAAGGCGTCTAGGAAGCTCAGCATGGTATAGCCACTGGTGGCGTCCACTAGTTGATCGATTCGGGGGAGCGGATAGCAGTCTTTCGGGCAGGCCTTGTTCAGGTTTGTAAAGTCGACGCACATTCTCCATGTGCCTGACGATTTTTTGACCATGACAACATTTGCCAGCCATTCTGGGTAGTCGCAGACTTCAATAAAGTCTGCTTTCAAGAGTTTGTCAATTTCTTCCTTGATTGCTGCGTCTTTTTCCGCAGACATGTTTCGTTTCTTCTGTTTTACAGGGCGAGCATCCATGCTTACATTCAGCTTGTGAACGATGCATGATGGATCAACGCCGGGCATCTCGTCTGCAGAATAGGCAAATACGTCTTTGTTCTCCTTCAGTAGTTTGACCAGTTCGGCCTGGTAGGATTCCTCTAGGCCTGTTCCTACCAGGACCTGTCTTCCTGGCTCCAAGTCCACCAGCATACTTTCGCCCCCTGGTTCCAGGCGGTCGGGCGCCGGGTGCTCGACTGGGACTTCGCCTTCTCTGCAGGGGGAACTGTCAGCTTTTCTTTTTCCTTTTCTGTCTCTCTCGTGCTCTTGCAGGGCCACGGAGTAGCATTGTCTGGCTAACTCCTGGTCCCCACGTACCTTTCCTTCCAGCCCGAAGTCAGTGACATACGCGATGGTGAGAGCCCTGATGGAGATGGCCGCTTCGATTTCGTCCAGAGTGGCCCTGCCAATCAGGGCGTTGTAGGCAGATCTCGCGTCCACAACAACAAAGGTTGCCCTGACATTCCTGGCTGTAGAGCCTTCCCCGAAGGTTACAGGCAAGTCGATGACTTCCATGGGCAGCACGCCTGCCCCACTGAATCCATACAGCGATCCGGGAGCAGGTCGCAGGTGCCTTTTTTCCAGGCCCATTTTTTCGAAGGCGTCCTTGTACAATAGATTTGTGTACGCGCCTGTGTCCACCATACACCTTCGCACAATATGGTTGCTGATCTCTAGGGACAGCACCAAAGGATCACTGTGCGGATATACCACGCGTCCTGCATCATCAGGGGTGATGCTTAATGTCACTCCCCTTGGACTCCCTGCTTTCTCAGCATAGCAGATCTGGTTCCTCAGCTCGCGCATTTGTCTTTTTTGGCCTCTTCGACTGAGCTGGCCTTCAGTGCCCCCTGAAATTACATGGATCACCATGCGGTTTTGCACTGACCCCTCGGGTTTTTCAGACACTTCCTTCTGAGACTTATTCTTAGCTGCGTAGTTGGCCAACCATCCGTTCCTGATTAATTTCTCAATTTCGTCCTTCAGGTGACGACATTCTTCGGTGGTATGGCCTATACAGTCGTGGAAAGTGCAGAATTTCTTGGGGTCTCCTTTTGGGCTGCGAGGTTTGTTCGGGCGGTTCCATTTAGCAGTTTCTTTTTCCAGTTCGAAGATTTCCGCCCTGGATTTGTTCAGAGCAGTGTAACTGTCGAATCTGGGTTGGTAGACTGGGCGCTCCTTCTTGGGAGTGTCTCCCTCTTCCCTTTGCTTGCCTGGCTCACTTCTGCCCCTTCCACCCTGCGGTCCCCCTTGAGGCTTTGTTTGGCCTGCAGGGGTGTCCGTCAGGCTGTGGAACTCCTCCTGCAGAATGAACCCTTCAGCAATCTTCCTGGCCATGGCCAGGGTTTCTGGCTGGGCCCTGATCATCTGGTTTTTCATTTCCCCTGGAAGTAGGGAGATTGTCAGGGCGTAGGCGGCAGTGGAATCATCGATCTCCCTAACCTGCTGGTAGGATAGATCAAACCTTCTCATGTATTCTCTCACACTCTCACCCTTTTTCTGTTTCAGGGTCATGAGATCGAAACGGGTAAGGCGTCTTCTCTTGTTTCCGGCATACTGTTCGAGGAAAATTTCAGCCAACTCTATGAAGAACCTGACTGACCCCTGGCGGAGGTCTCTGAACCATCCCTGCGCGAGCCCTACCAGGGTGGTAGGGAAAACTTTGCACCAGATGGCATCATCTACGTCATACATTCCCATGTGGCTCTCAAAGGCTGCCAGGTGGTCTTCAGGGTCTGTCGTCCCGTCAAATTTGATGGTGGGCATTTTGATTTTTGGAATGGGGTACTCTTGTACCTCAGGGTGCAACGGGGTTTTCGTGGGCCTGCCTACCAGTCGTGACCTGCTTTCCCCAGACTGGTTACCGTGAGATTCCCATTGTTTATGGGTCGGTTTCCTCGCACTGGGGGAGCGGTGCCTTGGTGGCGGTCTGCTAGCTGCCTCATCTTCTGTTTCCGAGGAGGCCTGCCTGGGCCTCTTCCTCTGAGAGTGGCAGAGGTTCTCACCCTGATGGTACCTGGACTCGAGCGGTTGTCCCTGGTTGAGTCTGGATTGCAGGCTTTGGGATAAGCCGGGGGCCGACTGCTCCTTGGCCGCAGGTGTTAGCCTGGAGAAAACTCCGCCTGGCTTCTCTCCCAAGCGTTTTGACACAGGCTCCCTGGGCCTCATGCGCTCCTGTAATCCTTGAGATAAGCCTCCCTGTCCTCCAGACGCCGATTCTGTTGTGTGAATGGAGAACGCCTGCTGGACAGGTGGCTCTGGATTGCCAGTAGTAATGCGCCTCTGCACATGCGTATACACTTGAGCTGTTTTTCTTGCTTTTCTCTGAGCATTTCTGGCGGCGGTCCGCCTCGTGCCCCCGACCTCGTCCCTGCTGACTGGGGACGGTTGCCTGGGAGCCGATGCGACCCTGCCTACCAAGTCCTCAGGTGTGAATTCCTGATTCAGCATCGCAGAGAAGAACGCGGCCGCCTGTGCCATCTGAGCTGGGGTCAGATTGAGAGCACGTCCTGGGTGTGTCCCCAACTCAGGTGTCACAGCGGTGTTAGATCCACCGAGGGGATTGGTTCCCCCCACCCCTAGGATCGTGGCAGGAGGAACCCTCTCCGACTGCGGCATACCATACAGGGGGGTCACCGGTGGGACCGTCGGACCCGCTCCTGCACTGGCATCAACGATTTCTGGCATGATTGTTTTAGTTTTGTGATTATGAGTGGTTGATTTTAGTGGGTAACTCGTGAGCACAACCGTAAGTTCCCCACAGACGGCGCCAAATTGTCCGGTCACGGAAACAATTCACCCGGCCTAGAATCCGGGCTGTATAATTGGGTTAACGGTGAACAATTGATCGTTTGATTTCCCTTGGTCTCCCCTTTCTCTCACTCCCTTGATCGGACCTTCCCGGCGGAAATGGCCTGCTCCCTGCACAATGAACGCACAGGGCCTCGGAGGTTGTCCGAGGAAACCCTCTCCGATGCCTAAGTCAGTCCGTGGAATGCCTTTACGAACCTAGCTCGTGAGGAACTAGGCGGCGTTTTTTAGGAGTAAGAGTCTAGAGAGAGAAAATCCAACCCCTCTCATGTGGGAAATGGGGAGGTATTTATACCTTCCCACAAGAGAGAGAAGTGGGAGAGGAATGGCTGGATAGAGAAGTGACAAGTGGCGGCTTCTCATCCATCCATTCCTAATTACCTTAGACAAAATGACGAGAGGGCCCCTGGGGGTTCTGGCCCTGTCGGCCAGGGATTTTCCCAGGGCAGACAGTCTTCTGGCAGGGGGCTGCCAAGTCCCGACAGGCTGGGTTGGCCTATGCTCCCAGCAGCTGACGGCCACCTTTAGCGTTTTATGCTTCTTGTTTTAATTTCTTGCTAGGGGCTGATCTTTCAACTCTTTGACAGGGACCGTCTCAGGGCTTGCCTAGCAGGCGGCTACTCGACAGGCGGCCGACCCCAATCACCTACTTCGATTTAAAATTCAGTTCGACCCATCTCATATGGAGATTCATTCGCCTCCCCAAACCCGCGCGTGGCCGCGTCGGGGTGGACCTATGTCATGTCCACTATTTAGCGACTCCGCTGGGGATTAACTGATGTGTCACTTACCATCGGCATTCTCAGGGTGAGACTCGAAAAGAAATCGTTCGATTAGTAATGTACACGTTTTAGTTCAATGGTTCATGCATAACCCAAATCTTTCCCGGGCCGGTTACTTGTGACCGACGTCCCACTATACCACGGTGCATTCCTAAATGGGTGCACTAAAGACTTCGATGGCGGAACTCGCATGGGTTTTACGGCAGGTTCTAAGACCAACTCGGTTAGGAAGTCTGTCCTGATTTGCGAGAATGCGATCGTCGTTGGTATAGACCCTATTCGACCGACCGAGACTTAGACTAAGAGCATACATGGCGTCATTATACTGTTTCCATGACTACATGCTACTTGATCTTCTTTGGTCTTTTCAAAAACCGTCATTTTCAAAAAAAAAACTTGCATCTTTTTCAAACCCATCTATTTTTCAAAACCCGGAAAGCTACCAAAGTTAGGACTTATGATTTTGACTCAAAATAGCCTATTTTTAGCCGGTATGCTGTCCAAACTTTCCAAAAAATTCAAAATCTCGGCCCGGTAACCTTTTTCTCGATTTTTTCAAAAAACTATCGGGCCTTCCAATCCGACCTTGGTCGGTTTTCAAATCCATCCCTTTTCAAAACTTTCTTCTTCTTAGGACTTACCGTATTTAGCAGTGTCGGGTCTTGTCATAAGTGGTTAGAATCTATAGCGTCGCAACTCCGTCGATCTTACATCACGGATTTCCTCCCTATCCCAGTCCGCCTTATTTGTCAAGGCACGGCCCACCTTCGTAGGACAAACTCCTGCAAAGGGAAGCCCGTTTACACATTCGAGTCCAAAGTCTGGGGAATTCTCACATGGACCTTCCTTCAAACGGGACTAGGCCCACTTTGCCAAATCCTAAGGAAGGCCCACCGTCCGCGGGTCATCCGTCTAGAAGTCGGTTTTCGGTCTTTTTTTCTCGTCTAGTCTTTTCCTTGCTCGGGATGTACCTTTTGATTCTAAGATCTGGGTCAGTTACTGATTACGCGATGCCCTTACAGATAGGCCACCCCACACCCAAGCCATGACGCAACAAGCCATAGATGAATTGAGGGCCTCATTGACCAAGCTGGAAAACATGATCACATCGATGAGAGAGGACCAGATCGCCATCCTTACCCGGGTAAGTGCCGTGGAGCAGGGAACTCCCAGTTGCAGTGTCGACACTACTGGGCCTTTAGCTGAATTGTCCAGCGCAGTCCACAAACTGTAGGAACAGGTCCATCTGTCGACCCAAAAATCCATCCACACGGAGAATGCTCGGATTTACACACCACTGACTGACGAACTACCCGCCAATCTTAATCTGACGGGCCTGCCAATGTTCGAGGGTACTGAAGACCCGGTCCACCATATCCGGGCCTTCAAGGAATTCATGGCCCTTAAGGGGGTTAAGTCCAACATGTTCAAGCACCTGTTCGCTTCTTCTCTCGAGAAGCACCCAAGGGCCTGGTACTACCGGCTCGATTCCAAGAAATACAAAACTTGGGATGACGTGGCAACGGAATTCGCTCGGAACTACGCCGACAACACGGAAATCCAGACCACTATGCGCACCCTGGAAGTAATGGCCCAGGAACCTAAGGAAGGATTCACGAAATACCTTCAACGCTAGAGGGCTGAAAGCGTCAAACTGGTCAATAAACCCGGTGAAAAAGTGCTGGTTGAAGCCTTCGTCAAGAATCTCCTTCCTGCTTACCGGGTCCACCTCCGGTACGCTATCATACCTAGCTTCGCGGTCCTAACTGAGATGGGAATGAGAATCGAAGAAAATAGGATATTTTGAGTAAAATCATAAGTCCTAAATTCGGTAGCTTTCCGGGTTTTTGAAAGTTGAATATTTTTGAAAAGATGCATTTTTGAAAAAGTTGACGGTTTTTGAAAACGACACAGAAACCAAATATCACGTAGTCACACAAGCATTATAACGACGCCATGTATGCTCTACACTTAGTCTCGGTCGGTCTATAAGGGGTCTATACCAGTGTACATAGTCTAGACGTTGATCGGGACGGACTCTCTAAGTCGAATTGAGCTTAGAACATGCCGCGAAACCCACTCGAATCGACTATGGACACCTTTTGACATATCCATGTTGGAGTATATCAATGGTATAGTGGGATGTCGGTCACCAGTACCGGCCCGGGAAAATATGGGTTATGCATGAACCGTAGAGCTAACACGCGTATTGTATTTGTCAAACGATTTAATGTTTTGATGCTAGTATTATCGATATTAATGATGTGATAATAACGATAATACAAAATAAATAAAAACGCGACCCGTATAACGACAACGCGACGCGAGAAGGAGGAAGAGAAGAGAAGAAACAGGGTTTTGTCACCCTCAACCTACATGTTCTTGTCTCGGATTAGAACTCGTAACCGTGGCTTTAACACTAGAGTCTTCGAGGTGGATGAAGGTTAAGTTATGGTGGCTCGGGTTTGTTGATTCCTAAAACTAGTTTAGGGTTTGCTAGTGTATTGCTTAGGATTTGCTTAGGGTGTATTAGGGTTGGAAAGGAGTTGAGTTAGGGTTGAATTTTGAGGTGTAAAGATGTGAAAAAAGGTGTCTTGAAGTGTGTGCAAAAGGGTTGCTTATATAGGAAAAGCTAGGGCTCCGGTTTAGGGTTACTCGACCGAGTAGGCAGCTGACTCGGTCGAGTGGCCTTGTGCGTCAGCCGTTGGGCTTGAATAAGGGCCCACTCGATCGAGTGGCCCAGCTGGGTCGTGCGGGTCACTTGTTTTGGACCGTGACCATGGATATTTGATGGGTTTGTGTTTGAATTGGACTTTTGATGTTTGAGGGTTTATTTTGCATGTCTCGGAAACGACCTTGACCGGGATTGACCCAATCGCGACAAGTCGGTTTTAATTCCGGTGTCGGTTTTGGCCTAAATTAGTCTTGTTTGACTCGGAATGGTCCGCTGGGCCTGGATTTGAGGTTGATTTTGTGAGGTTTGTACTCTGTAAGTGTGTTAGCCAGCGATTAATGGATTTGAGCCCGTATCCGAGCGCACAGAAGCATGTTAGCGTCCGATCATCATCGGGTGTTTTTTTTGGGAAACTACCATAGACACCTGGCAGTCAAAATGCGGGTGTCTACAGAGCCCCCACTCTGACTGAGGCTTGGACAGGGTGAAAGTCAGAGTATCCACCAGGTCAATCGAGGATTGAAACCTGGCGGACTTCCGGCCGGATCGTTTATAGTCCATTAGACTTGCGTGAAGGGCTCGCCAGCCATAAGCTAGGAACCGTACCTGGGCTGATGGTAATACTCCGTGGGGCATTTGGACTTGTCGCGTAAGTCCTGGGTGCGCCTGTGTGTTGGCCCCTCCCGTGAAAATGCTGGGGAATTGGACTTGTCGTATAAGTCCCGGGTGCGCCTGTATATGGGCTCATCCCGTGTTGATTCGAGAGAAAATGCCGCCTTTGGCTTCCGCTGGGGAGATATCGTGGGTTGCACGTCCCTGTTTGAGTCGTACCTGTATAAGTCACATAGAATGCATGCAACACGTAGGTAGTAAAATGACTCGCGTTGGGGAAAATGATTTTGAAAATTTGAAAATTTTGAAACTTTTGAAAATTTGATTTTTGAAATCTTGAAACTTTGAGATTTTTGAAATTTGGAAACTTTGAGATTTTGACTCCTAACAAAGATTAGGAAAGTTCTGAATGGAGATTTCCGTGCTAGTATCGAGACTAGGCTTGCGGTTTGATTCCATATAGGAATAGGAAATTTTCCTAAACGGTTTGCAAGGCTAATGCTATATATAGCCCCTTCTTGCTCTTGATTTCTTCATAAGTTACATCACAAAAGAAAGTCTCTTTATTTCCCTTAATGCAAAAAGAAAGTCTCTTTATCTTCTTAAGAAGTTTAGCCATGGGAATCGATAGATTGACCATTATGCTGCAGGAGTGGTCCTGTCGCTTTAGGGACACGGATAGGGTGGCTTTGAATCAGACGGGGATAACTCAGCTGTACCCTTTCCGTCAGATGGTGGTTGATCGTTATTTTCTGGATGCATGCTTGGCTTATTGGGATGACATATATCATGTCTTTGCTTTCCCTCGGGGCGAAGTCTGCCCTTTACCTGAGGAGATTGCAGCTATAGGAGGATGGAACCCGATGCTCCGTCCCGCCGTTCCGTACTCGATCTATGACCCGAGGAGGAAGCTGAGAGAATTTTTGGGGCTCTCCCACAATGAGGTGTCCCGTATGATGGAGGGTGATAATATTTCTCTGATCGACTTGGCTGAGAAATTTATGAATCCTCTTGATGTTCGGGTTAGACCGGCTTACGGTCGTAGGGCTTTCTCTTTTTGCATGCTCCATGTATATGCTTTCGAGGGTCACATGGATTTGTTATCTTGCATGGGAAGCACCCGTCTTTTGACCGTAGTAGATTTGATGGAGACTGAACACAGCCCGGCTTGGCTGATCACGGGCGAGATTATCCAAGGATTGGACAATCGTAAGAGGGACTCATCAATTCGTCTTACCGGGAGCACCCGTTTGTTGCAAGTATGTCACTTGGCCTTTCTTCAATTTTTCGATTTTTGATTTTTTTTGCGGATTTTTTTTTTACTGCGGGGGGTACTCGATCGAGTCACCCAGGCACTCGGTCGAGTACCCTCGATGAAACCCTCCTGATCTGCCTTCGGAGGTGCCACTCGATCGAGGAACCCTGGCACTCGATCGAGTGCCCTCGTAAAAAGCCCCCTGTTTGCGTTCAGGGGTACCACTCGATCGAGTATCTCAAGCACTCGACCGAGTGGCCTTAGGCGAACGCTTATTTTGCCTTGGAAACTCATGCTTTTGCTTCTTTTGCAGATTTGGCTATACGAGAGGCTATCAGTGATAGATCCTCCTCTTGATGCGGGCAATTACCGTCATAACCAGGTGATGACGAGGAGGCGGGCCATTGACTTTTCTCGTCAGATTACGCAAAAGTACTGGGACGAGGTTTTGTCTTTCCATGGTGGTCCGTTAATTCGATGGATCGTTCCGTGGTTGCCCATCTACCTTTGGAGTGACTTGGACCCGAGGGATAGGGCCCGCTATCAGGTGATCCTTTCTTTCAGGCAGACGGTTCATCTTTACCCAGAGCGCATACTAAGGCAGTATGGATGGACCCAGCGCATCCCCGAAGTTGAAGCAGTTGTGAGTGACCCTACCCAACTGACTGATGTGATGTGTGATACCTGGATGCAAAGATGGTACACACGGCATACTTGGCCCATTGTCAAATCTCGCCGCTCAATCTGGGTTTCAGATTCTTACACGAAGTGGACCAAAGCAGGAGATGCTAAAGCCCGAGCCGCTTTGAAAGTCGATGAAGCCTTTGACCTGCTGAGAAGAGAGCAAGCCAAAGACAACAGGGGGTTCTTTGATGAAGGAGACACTCCAGCTACCCTAGTTCGTCTAATGTCAGGTCACAAGAAGAAGACTAAGACTCAAGCTGAAGGGTCTAGTGCTAAAGGTGCTTGGGGGAAAGTGAGCCCCCAGACGGACTTGGAAAGAAGACTAGGCCCTAGGCTAGCCGTGCAGGACCGACTTGGCCCACGGGATAGGCTACCCGAGCGTGTGCGGGCCCGACTTGGGCCGAAGACTGTGATTGAAGACCCGTCGTCAAAGAAGCGGGTTCGGGCTAAGGAGGTTCCCCTTGTGATTAGGGAACGCTCACCTTCACCTCGGCGACCTCGGGCTCCACGTGACCCGAAGGACAAGGGAAAGGGGAAGATGCCCGGATATTAGTCTTCTTATTTTATTATTTGAATATTATTATTATTTTTGTGGTGTTATTTTTGTGTGTGTGCCGTTTTGGCATTTTTTTTGTAATCCCGAGTTTATCGAGATATTAATAAAAGACATATTATTGAACACCGTTCCCGTCTTTTCGTTTATTGCAATGGTTGTACTCTTTTGAGGGGTTGCCTAAATATCCACAAATAGCGGAATCAAACCAAACGTAGTTCAAAATTTGATTTGATTGATTTGATTTTTTTGCAATTTTCGAGATACATCAAGATCATTAATTCAAGATGTGCGACGGTAGAATAATTAATTCTAACTTATTGACTTGTCTAAAATTTTTGAAAATTTATAAAAAGACAAATTTTTATAAATTTTTGCAAATGACATTGAGATGGGGTTTATGGGTAGTAGCGCTTCAGCTGGTCCAAGTTGGTTGGGTTGACAAATTCGTTCCCGTCCAAGTCTGTCAGCATTACCGCTCCTCCTGATAGGACCTTCTTGACTAAGTATGGCCCAGCCCAGTTGGGTTTGAATTTACCCCTTGGGTCAACCGGTAGTAAGGCACGAACCGATTTTAGGACCAAATCCCCTTCTTTGATGTTTCGGGGTCTAACCCTTTTGTTGAAAGCCCGTTGGATTCGTTTTTGATATATTTGAATGTTGTTGAGGGCCCGAGATCGCTGTTCGTCCAGTAGAACTAGCGAATCGTATCCGGCTTGGACCCAATCTGCCTCAGGTACTTGGCTTTCCAGTAGGATCCGAAGGGATGGCACCTCTAGCTCGACTGGTTGGACCGCTTCCATTCCGTATGTCAAGTAATACGGGGTTACCCCAGTCGCGGTGCGGATTGAGGTTCGATATCCCCACAGGGCGAAATGTATTTTGTCGGGCCAGTCCCGGTAATTCTCAGCCATCTTTTTAAGTATGGTGACAATTGTTTTATTGGCCGCTTCTACCTCTCCATTTGTTTGAGGTCGGTAGGGAGAAGATGTATGCCTTTGAATTTTATATTTTGCCAGCAATGCGGCAGTTTCAGCTTGAAAGTGGGTCCCGTGATCGCTGATGAACTCATGAGGGATCCCATACCGGCATATTATTTTATTTTGGATGAATTTGGCCACGTGCTTGGCGTTCAAGACACGGTATGACTCGGCTTCGACCCATTTGGTGAAGTAGTCGATGGCCACTAGAATGAAGCAATGAGCTCCCATCCCGGAAGGATGCACCTTTCCAATTATGTCAATACTCCATGTCGAAAATGGCCATGGTGATGTCATGGTATATAATAGGGAAGATGGCATATGCTGTACATTGGCGAAGATTTGACAGTTATGGCAGTGTTTGACATACAACTGACAGTCTGTTTCCATGGTGTTCCAATAGTACCCAAGCCTCATGATTTTGCGGGCTAGCATATGGGCGTTCATATGCGGGCCGTTTTCACCATCAAGGACCTCGATCGGCCATGACCTTTTCGGCCTGTATTTTGTCGATGCATAGAAGTAGAGCCCCCTGTGCCGTCTTTTTGTACAATTGCCCGTCATCAGTTGGAACAAATTGGGTTGCTAATCTTCGTAGGGCCTTTTTGGCCCGATTTTCAGCTTCCGGGGGGTACTCCCCCGTTGTCAGGTAGGTTAGGACAACTTGATACCAAGGTTCCGGGTCAGTTATCTCGATATCCTGAATGGCGTGGATGTAGGCTGGCTCGGACCGTCTTTCGACACAGATTGGCATGCTGGTCAGGTGATCCGGGATGTTTAGTAAAGATGCTAATTTGGAAAGTGCATCTGCGAACTGATTCTCTTCCCGGGGCAGATAAATGTATTCTACCTTTTGGAATTGTTTCTCTAGAACCCTTACCCGTGCTTGGTAAGCCACGAGATTGGCGTTCCGAGTTTTCCATTTTTGGAGTGCTTGATTGATGACCAATGATGAATCACCGTGGACCCGGAGGTTTGTTACCCCTAAATCGGCGGCGGCTTGCAGCCCGTGAATGCACGCTTCGTATTCGGCTGCGTTATTGGTCACGTCAAAGTCCAATTTGATGGATAAGGGAGTTGTTCCCCTCGGGGTGAAATTAACAGGATTCCGACCCCAAATCCTCGGAAGTTGGATGCTCCGTCAAAATACAAATCCCATGTTTTGGTATCGGTATGGAATATATCTTCATCAGGAAAGGCCCATGTATCGGTGTGGCCTTCTTCGGATATTGGGCTGTCAGCGAGGAACTCGGCAACTACCCGGCCTTTGATGGCTTTTAATGGTACAAATTTGAGGTCGAACTCGGATAACATTAAAGTCCATCTTGACATCCTGCCGTTGAGGATGGGCTTCTCGAATAAGTACTTGATAGGATCCATTTTGGATAAAACATGTACCTCGTGACTGAGCATGTAATGTCGGAGCTTTTTAGCGGCCCAAACCAATGCTAGGCACGTCTTTTCGAGCATTGTATATTTGCACTCATATTCGAGGAACTTTTTACTGATGTAGTAAATAGCCCGTTCTTCTGAATCGACCGTCTGGGCCAGCATAGCCCCCATGGCCGTCCCTGTCGTCGTTAGGTATAACGACAAAGGCAGACCGTGTTGAGGTGGCATTAGTACCGGCGGAGCAGACAGAATCTCCTTGATTTTGTCGAAAGCCGCCTGACATTTGTCGTCCCATAGCACCCGTTCTCCGATTTTTAGCTTTTTGAAGATGGGTTCGCATACCATGATTAGTTTCGAAATGAACCGGCTGATGTATTGGACTTTCTCGAGAAACCCCCTTATTTCCTTTTCGGTCTTGGGTGGTTGCATTTCGGTGATGGCTTTGATTTTAGCTGGGTCGACCTCGATGCCGCGTTGGCTAACGATATGGCCCAGTAATTTGCCCGACGTTACCCCAAAACTGCATTTTTGTGGGTTCAGTCTCATGTTGTATTTTCGTAGCCGGGTGAAGAACTTTCTTGGGGCTGAAATGTGCCCGCTTCGGTCCTTGGATTTGACGATCATGTCGTCCACATAGACCTCCACTTCCTTATGCATCATGTCGTGGAGCAAAGTAGTGGCAGTCCGTTGATAAGTGGCCCCGGCGTTGATAAGCCCAAATGGCATGACAGTGTAACAGTAAGTACCCCAAGGTGTAATGAAGGTGGTCTTACCCATATCCTCTTCTGCCATTTTAATCTGATTGTACCCGGCATACCCGTCCATGAACGATAGAAGGGCATGATCGGTCATGTTATCCACCAGTATGTCGATGTGTGGTAACAGAAAATCGTCTTTTGGGCTTGCCTTGTTAAGATCCCGGAAGTCCACGCAAACCCGCACCTTGCGGTCCTTCTTGGGTACCGGCACGATGTTTGCAACCCAGTCTGGATATTCAGACACTTGTATAAAGCCTGCTTTGAATTGTTTATCGACCTCTTCCTTGACTTTAAGAGACCACTCGGGCTTCATTCTTCTGAGTTTTTGCTTTACCGGCTTGCACCCATCTTTGATGGGTATTCGGTGTTCGGCTATCTCCCGGTCTATACCCGGCATGTCCTTGTAGGACCATGCAAAGACATCTTTGAATTCCTGAAGGAGGTCTGCGAATTGTTTTCTCTCCCCTGGATCTAAAGATAGGCCCAACTTAAGCATCTGGGGCTCCGAAGTGGTTCCCACATTGATGGACTCGGTTTCTTCGATTACCGGATCTCGGGATTCCCTTTGCTCGATCTGCTCGACCAGATGTTGAGGTAGGGGTACCTGTTCGTCGGGTTTCTCAATGTCATTGCATATAAAATTTTTGAAATTGAAAAATTTTTGGAAATAAGACAAGTCGTAAGCAGAACGGTGTTCGTTATTATTATTGATGGTAAATTTTGAAAATAGCTCGAATAGAGCTGTCATCTGATCATTGGTCAGTGGTGGGATAGGGAGAGGTCTTGGGACAGGCCCCGAGACCTCAGTGGATAAGGGAAGAGGGGTTACAGACTCGACTTTAGCACCAGACCCTCTAGACACGGACTCAGACTCCGACTCTGACTCAGACTCAGACTCGGTATCCGACATGTCTCCCTCGCCGGTGGTCAGCTTGTAGACCCGTCCTTGACCGTCGGTCCATTTTATGGTCTTCCTCCAAGCCCTCGTCTCGGTGTTGGTACCGACCTCGGTGATTAGCTTGGTTGGGTCAAACCGATCGTTGCGAAGGATCAGGTTGACCAAGTCGTCCTTTGGAGCGGGGACGGCCTTGTCTTCTCCAAATAAGAGCCCCAGCACGGGCTCGGAGTTGTTTTCGCCTTCCTTTGATTCGGTCTGGAGGATGGCGAATATATCATCAGGGATGAAATTGCATTCCCGAGCCTTTTTGGTCTCGGGATATGTGACGGTGGGTTGGTAGAGGCCCACTTGGATAGCTCCGAAGACTGGAGTGACGAAGTAATCCGTTAACTTCGGGCTATAAGGGCTTATATAAGTACCCTTGAGAATGTCAATGGCCTTGTGAATACCGGCCCGAACCACGTTTTCCGGGGTCATAGCATACCCTAATCCGAAATGTGATTCGCCATCATTTAGGACCTCGATAATCTTCCCAGCTGGAAGATATGGCCTTGAGGTTATTCCGGGTAGGTAACCCAGATTTTGTAGCATCGCGTCGATGCTAGTTGTGAAGTGGGGCCTAAAGAGATACTCTTCTTCGATCATGCCCACGAAATCAAATCCTCGTGGGTCGGCCCGGCCCGTAGCGTTGCAGCTTGCTACGGTAATTGGGGTCGCCTCCAGCGTGATGATACCGTCTTTGAGGGGCATCTTGACTTTTCGATGGAGGGTAGATGACACGGCCTTGACTGCGTGGATCCATGGCCTTCCTAGTAAGAGATTGAATGATGAGGTGACGTCTATCACCTGAAACTCCAACTCTTTTTCGATTGGGCCTGTTATGATCTTCAATTTCACGGCCCTGACGACAGGTTTTGGGCTCCCGTCAAAAGCCTGGATAGTCTACGCCGTCGGAAGGTAATCGGCATCAGTGATGCCGAGTGCTTTTGCAGTCTTTAGAGGAAGGACATTCACGGCTGATCCATCGTCGATAAGGGTCATCGGGAGATATTTACCTTTGCAGATGACCGTGATGTATAGGGCCAGATTGTGATTGGGCCCAAACGGTGGTAGGTCAGCTTCGGAGAAGGTTATGAGCGGGCCTTCTTCTTTGGATTTGCCCTTAAGGTAGGGCATAATGGTGGCTACCATTTCAGCAGGGGTAGCTTCTGAATCAACCTTGATTTCATCGAGAGCCTTAGTCAGTGCTTCCCGATGAGATTGCGAGCTGACCAATAGTTGCCATATGGTTAGATCAGCTCGGACCCTCTTCATTTGCTGGACCAGAGCCGCGTCTGGGCTTGGTTCTTCGAGGGTAGGTTCCGTCCTGGCAGGTTCAGTGACGGATATAGGAATGGAACGCCCAGCTGCGGCGAGGTGATTGGTGGCTAAGGCTTTGGACTTAGCCTTTCGGACCTCCTCAAGGGTGATGGGGACAACTTCCCCTTTGGTTAAGTACACATCATCCTCATCGTCGAACCATATCCCGTTGATTTGTGGGATATGGGGAGAGATGAGGCGAGAACAGTCAATTACCTCACCGGTGAAGATAGCATGGGCGCTGAACGGGTTTTCTTTATTGCTCGGCTTGTCTCCGGGCAACGGGATTTTCCCGCTCTCGATAAGATCTTGGATCAGGTGCTTTAACCTCCAACACTTTTCTGTATCATGCCCGTTACCCCGGTGATACTGACAATAGGCTTGGGCGTTGTAAGTTTTGGGCCTCTTTTCTACTGGAGGTTCTGCAGTTGGGCCTATCGGCTGGATCAGGCCCTTTGAAGATAGCATTTGTAAGGCATAAGTATAGGTAGTCTCTATATCTGTGAATACCCGATTTGGTGTATTCTTCTTAGATGAGGTGTCGAGCAGGTTTACCTCATCGAAGATGCTGCGAGTTGCAACTGCAGGTGTGGGCTTGATCGTAGATGAACTTGCCTCTTGATAGCCTTTGGTAGAGGCCTTAGTCAGGCTCTCTAGTCTCAAGTCATCCTCGATTCTCGTGCCCATTTCAGTAAGGACAGCGAAGTTTGGGATGATAGCATACCGGAGATGGACCCGGTAGGATGGGAGTAGATTTTTGACGAAGGCTTCCACTAGGGCCTTTTCACCGGGCTTGTCAACCAACTTCACACTCTCAGCCCTCCACCTTTGCAGATATTTTGTGAACCCTTCTTTGGGCTCTTGGGCCATTACCTCCAGAGTATGCATTGTAGTCTGGATTTCAGTGTTATCGGCGTAGTTCCGAGCAAATTCGGTCGCCACATCGTCCCAAGTCTTGTATTTCTTGGGGTCGAGCCTGTAGAACCAGGCCCTGGGATGCTTCTCCAAAGCGGAAGGGAATAGGTGCTTGAACATGGCGGACTTTACCCCTTTGACTGCCATGAAGTCTTTGAAGGCCCGGATGTGATGGACCGGGTCTTCGGTACCCTCAAACATAGGAATTCCCGTCAAGTTGAGGTTGGCCGGTAGCTCGTTACTCAAAGGTGAATAAATGCGAGCATTTTCGGAGTGGATTGAGTTGCTTGTTGATAAGTGAACTTGCTCCTCGAGCCTGCGAACAACACTGACCAATTCGGCTATGGGCCCAGTGGAATCAGCTCCTTCAACTGGGACCGTCTTCTCTACAGTGCTCAGGCGAGTGTCCAAAGTTTCTTGGTTAGCGAGGATGGAGGTCAGTTGAGTCTCGATTTTGGTTAGGGCATTTTTCAATTCTTCCATCTTGCGTTGATGTCGGGTTGTGGCTGGCCTGTCTGTAAAAACACCGCGTAATCAGAAACTAGCCCAGAAATCCCGGAATAGAAAGTACATCCCGAACGAGACTAAAAGGGAAATGACTCGAGGAAGACACCTAGGCGGGTGACTTGTGAAGTGTGGGCCTCCCTTAGGATTCGGCAAGTGGGCCTAGTCCTGTTCGAAGGAAGGTTCACGTGGGACATCCCCAGACTTTTGACTCGATTGTGTTGACGGGCCCTCCTTCGTAAGAGTATGTCCTACTTAGGTGGGCCTTGCCTTAGTCTAATAAGGCGGACTGGGATAGGGAAGAAGCTCGTGATGTAAGATCGACAGAGCTTCGACGCTAGAGAAACTTGACAACTTAAGACATGACCCGACACTGCTAAATATGGGAAGTCCTAAGAAGAGAAAGGTTTTGAAAATTGATTGATTTGAAAATTCCGGGATAAGTCGGTGGAGGGGCCCGATTTTTCGAAAAGAATCGGAAAGTGCATCGGGCCTCGGTTTTGAAAGTTCGAAAGCGTTTTGAGTTTTGAATTGGGCAGCGTACCGTCTAGAAAATAAGCTATTTTGAGTACAATCATAAGTCCTAAATTCGGTAGCTTTCCGGGTTTTTGAAAGTTGAATATTTTTGAAAAGATGCATTTTTGAAAAAGTTGACGGTTTTTGAAAACGACACAGAAACCAAATATCACGTAGTCACACAAGCATTATAACGACGCCATGTATGCTCTACACTAAGTCTCGGTCGGTCTATAAGGGGTCTATACCAGTGTACATAGTCTAGACGTTGATCGGGACGGACTCTCTAAGTCGAATTGAGCTTAGAACATGTCGCGAAACCCACTCGAATCGACTATGGACACCTTTTGACATATCCATGTTGGAGTATATCAATGGTATAGTGGGACGTCGGTCACCAGTACCGGCCCGGGAAAATATGGGTTATGCATGAACCGTAGAGCTAACACGCGTATTGTATTTGTCAAAAAATTTCTATTCGAGTCTCACCCTGAGGATGCCGATGGTAAGTCACACATCAGTTAATCCCCAGCAGAGTCGCCAAATTGTGGACATGACGTAGGTCCACCCCGACGCGGCCACGCGCGGGTTTGGGTAGGCGAATGAATCTCCATATGAAACGGATCGAATTGAAATTTAGGTCTATGTGGAGTCGCCACCGAATTTTATGGTTATTCGGAACCATTCGAGCCCACTCTATGTCGTAGTGGTCCGTATACAAAATACGGCCCATTTCCGATGTCAGAGTTTATTGGGCTCGTCCCTTTGCATTTGATACCAATTCCGACATTATCGGATATTGTGTATTGAATGACTCTCGTGCGCCAACGGTTTCGGGCATCCGGAAACCGAGGTTCTGAGTAAGGGGTGAGGGTACGTGTTGGGAAGCCCACAAAGGACACCCAACCCCGCCCGCACATTAGCGGCCTCTACTAAGAATTCGAATGACTTACAATACGCGCGCTAGTTAAACGGGAAAATGCTTATGCAAACATTGCTTTCCTAGGCATGTGAATAGAAGTTAAAAAGGGTTTCTAAGTCGATTTAATGCAATTAATTCTAACGTCGAAGTTGAATTTTAGCATGCGGGTTCATTTAGTAGAATAAAACGAACAAGAATTAAATTGACAAAAGAAATAACAAACGCGTTAGTAACGATGTAATGACATAACGAATAATAACGGTTTGTGCAAATATTGAATTGAATTGAGTGATGTACGAGATGATGCACGGTTTGAAAAGATAGTATACACGTGATTAATTAGACACATGTTGACCTAAATCATAAAATACTGTCGAGTTTGAAAAGAAGGATGTACGACTCGTGTTTTGGTCGTTATGAGGTCACTCGATCGAGTGGTCGATAGACTCGATCGAGTAGACCCTGAAAAGAGGATTCTGTTTCGCGTTTTAGACCATACTCGGTCGATTTATTGACCAACTCGGTCGAGCACATAGCCACTCGACCGAGTGAGCTAGGCACTCGGTCGAGTGCCCCCTGTACGAATTGTAATTCGTTTGCAAATTGAATTGATTTAGAGATTGCTTTTGATTTTTGAGAGTTCGACGATTTTACCGAATCGGACATAAATATTGCACAATTCATGTTCGATTTGGCTTTTGTATAACTCGCGGATTTTGTTGAACCGAATATAAATATTGTTGAATTTATACTCGATGCTAATTCTGAATACTCATTGTATCCCATATTCGATTATTTGAATCGATATGGAATATTTGAGTGAAATAAAAAAAGATAAATTGATTATAGTTGCTTTAAATTAATTATCGTGATATGAACAAATCGCGTTAATTAATTCATATGACTTGATTGTTAGACTCGATATCCAATTATGGAATTGGTATCGAATCTAAAATCGACGCTTTACAATAAAAAAAAGAACTTGATTCCCTCGACTTCTCCGACATCGAGGTAAATCCCTAGGGATTGTGATGTCGGATCCGTGTCAACGGGTTTCGACCCTTATTGAAGTACGATATTTGTTCTTTGAGAAATCGATGTGATTATACGACTCGAATAACAATAATGATACGAACGATATGAGAATTATTGTGGAAGTTAACCTATCTCAATAATCAAGTAATTGGGATATCGGAACAAGCGACCGTCAACGCTGTGTGCAGTACACTTGTATATTCGTGTTTCCTTATTCCGATATCACTCATACTCGACACAAATTGATAAGCTAAGTATTTTAATGTTTTGATGCTAGTATTATCGATATTAATGATGCGATAATAACGATAAAACAAAATAAATAAAAACGCGACCCGTATAACGACAACGCGACGCGAGGAGGAAGAGAAGAGAAGAAACGGGGTTTTGTCACCCTCAACCTACATGTTCTTGTCTCGGATTAGAACTCGTAACCGTGGCTTTAACACTAGAGTCTTCGAGGTGGATGAAGGTTAAGTTATGGTGGCTCGGGTTTGTTGATTCCTAAAACTAGTTTAGGGTTTGCTAGTGTATTGCTTAGGATTTGCTTAGAGTGTATTAGGGTTGGAAAGGAGTTGAGTTAGGGTTGAATTTTGAGGTGTAAAGATGTGAAAAAAGGTGTCTTGAAGTGTGTGCAAAAGGGTTGCTTATATAGGAAAAGCTAGGGCTCCGGTTTAGGGTTACTCGACCGAGTAGGCAGCTGACTCGGTCGAGTGGCCTCGTGCGTCAGCCGTCGGGCTAGAATAAGGGCCCACTCGATCGAGTGGGTGGGGCACTCGATCGAGTGACCCAGTTGGGTCGTGCGGGTCACTTGTTTTGGACCGTGACCATGGATATTTGATAGGTTTGTGTTTGAATTGGACTTTTGATGTTTGAGGGTTTGTTTTGCATGTCTCGTAAACGACCTCGACCGGGATTGACCCAATCGCGACAAGTCGGTTTTAATTCCGGTGTCGGTTTTGGCCCAAATTAGTCTTGTTTGACTCGGAATGATCCGCTGGGCCTGGATTTGAGGTTGATTTTGTGAGGTTTGTACTCTGTAAGTGTGTTAGCCAGCGATTAATGGATTTGAGCCCGTATCCGAGCGCACAGAAGCATGTTAGCGTCCGATCATCATCGGGTGTTTTTTTTGGGAAACTACCATAGACACCTGGCAGTCAAAATGCGGGTGTCTACACACGATACCGAGAAATGCTGGAAGCTAAAGCACCTTATCCAAGATCTCATCGAAAGTGGCAAGATCCCTTTACCGGGAGGCAAACCCAACAACAAGGATAACCCGTTGGCCACTCACGCCATTTTCTCCGGGGAAATAGTGGATTGCTCACACCTCATTTCTCCATTTGTCCCGCAAATAAATGGGATCTGGTGCGACGACGAAGACGATGTCTATCTCACCAAGGGGGAAGCTGTCCCCATCACGCCCGAGGAGATTCAGAAGGTTAAGTCCAAGGTCTTAGCCAATAGTCAAGTTCTCATCATCGCCGAGCCGCTTAGGATGGAGCCCGCCCCGGAAGAGCCAACTACTGAAAAGGCTCTTGTAAAGCAGCTGAACAGGACTCGAGTTGACCTCTCTATATGGCAACTCCTAGTTAGCTCCCAGGAACATCGAGAGGCACTCACTAAGGCCCTCGATCAGGTCAAAATCGACTCTATGGCTACTCCAGCTGAAATGGTAGCCACGGTTCTACCCCACCTAAAGGGGAAATCCAAAGAGGAAGGCCCATTGATTACCTTCTCTAATGCTGATCTACCACCATTTGGGCCAGCCCACAACATGACCCTCTACATCACGGTCATCTGCCGTGGAAAGTACCTACCCATGACCCCAATTGACGACGGGTCAGCAGTCAACGTCCTCCCCTTGAGGACCGCCAAAGCCCTCGGCATTACCGAGGCCAACTACATTCCCGCAGCTCAAACCATTCAGGCTTTCGACGGAAGTCCAAAGTCAGTAGCCGGAGCCACAAAACTTACTATCATAACGGGCCCGATAGAGAAGGAGCTGGAATTTCAAGTGATCGACGTGACTTCTTCCTTCAACTTTCTTTTGGGAAGACCTTGGATCCACGCGGCCAGGGCTGTATCCTCCACCTTGTATCGGAAAATCAAGCTACCTTTTCACGACACCGTCATCACTCTAGAAGCCACACCTATGACTGTGGCTAACTGCAACACTTCGGGCCGCACCGATCTCTGGGGGTTCGACTTCGTAGGGGCCATCGAAGAAGAGCATCTCTTCCGTCCCTACTTCACGGTTAGCATTGACCGGATGTTGCAAAATCTGGGCTATCTCTCGGGGGCTACATCAAGGCCCGATCTCCCCGCAGGGAAAATCCTCGAAGTCCTAGATAACGGGAGGACTCAAACCGGCCTGGGTTATACCATAACCCCAGAGAATATGGGCCAAACAAGGACTAACACTGTCACTTTTGTTACTCCAGTATTTGGACCAGTCCAAACGGGCCTATACCGGCCCATCACCACGCGTCCTAGGACCCACTTGGCCCAGGATTGCAACTACATACCAGACGACATCTTCGCTCTCATCCAGGCCGAAGATGCTAAGAATGCGGAGCCCGCGCTGGGCTACTTTTCGGAGAGGAACCCACGGCCCCAACACCGAAGGAAGAATTGGTCAGTCTCATTCTCCGTAGCCGCACCTTTGATCCATCTAAGCTGATCTCGGAGGTCGGATCCGGGACCGGAAGCAGAGCCTGGAGGAAGACTGCCAAATGGACTGACAGTCAAGGAAGGACTTACAAGCTGATCACAGGGGAAGGAGAAATGCCAGAATCTGAGTCTGAATCTGAGTAGGAGTCCGAGTCAGAGTCTAAGATTAAGTCTAGTGAGTCCGGTGCTAGGGTCGATCCTGTAACTCCCCCTCTCCCTTTAGCTACTCCTGGTGCCTCGGGGTCTGTCCCGGGCACCCTATCTATCCCGCCACTGACTAGTGACCAGATGGCAGCTCTTTTCGAGCTATTTTCTCAATTCATGATCAATAATAACAACCGTTCTGCTTACGACTTGTCTCATTTTCAAAATTTTCTTAATTCCAAAAATATTTTGTGCAATGACATTGAGAAACCCGACGAACAGGTGTCCTTGCCTCCACATCTGATCGAGCAACTAGAGCAAAGGGAATCCCGCAATCCGGTAATCGAAGAAATCGAATCCATCAACGTGGGAACAACCTTAGAACCTCAGACGCTTAAGATAGGATTATCCTTAGATCCCGAGGAGAAACAACAATTCATAGTTCTTCTTCAAGAATTCAAAGACGTCTTCGCATGGTCCTACAAGGACATGCCGGGGATTGATCGCGAAATAGCCGAGCACCATATACCGATCAAGGAAGGGTTCAAGCCGGTTAAACAAAAATTCCGACGCATGAGGCCCGAATGGTCCCTCAAAGTCAAGGAAGAGGTCGATAAACAATTCTAGGCTGGGTTCATACGAGTCTCCGAGTATCGAGATTGGGTTGCAAACATTGTACCAGTCCCTAAAAAGGATGGTAAGGTACGTGTCTGTGTGGACTTTTGGGATCTTAACAAGGCAAGCCCGAAAGACGATTTCCCGTTACCACACATCGATATACTGGTGGATAACACAGCAGATCATGCCCTTCTATCATTTATGGACGGGTATGCAGGGTATAACCAAATAAAAAGGGCAGAAGAAGATATGGATAAGACCACCTTCATTACACCTTGGGGTACTTATTGCTATACTGTTATGCCGTTTGGTCTCATCAATGCCGGGGACACCTACCAACGAACCGCCACAACTTTATTACATGACATGATGCATAAACAAGTGGAAGTTTACGTAGACGACATGATCGTTAAATCTAAAGACAGGGACGGTCACATCACCGCCCTGAGAAAGTTTTTCACCCGATTACGCAAATACAATATGAGGCTAAACCCTCAGAAATGCAGTTTCGGGGTAACATCTGGCAAATTACTGGGTCATATCGTTAGCCAACGTGGTATCGAAGTCGATCCAGCCAAAATCAAGGCCATCACCGAGATGCAGCCCCCTAAAACCGAAAAGGAGATAAGAGGGTTTCTCGGAAAAGTCCAATACATTAGCAGTTTCATTTCAAAGCTAACCATGGTATGTGAACCGATCTTCAAGAAGCTGAAAATAGGGGAACGGTTACTATGGGACGACAAGTGTCAAGCAGCCTTTGATAGAATCAAAGAAATTTTGCCTTCACCACCGGTCCTGATGCCACCTCATCACGGTTTGCCTTTGTCACTATACCTAACCACGACAGAGACAGCCATGGGGGCTATGCTAGCTCAAACGGTCAACTCCGAAGAACGGGCTATATACTACATCAGCAAGAAATTTTTAGAGTACGAGTGTAAATACACCATGCTCGAGAAAACATGCTTAGCTTTTGTCTGGGCCACCAAGAAGCTCCGACACTACATGCTCAGCCACGAGGTACAAGTACTATCCAGAATGGATCCGATCAATTACCTCTTCGAAAAGCCTATCCTCAACGGCAGGATATTGAGATGGACCCTAATGCTGGCAGAGTTCGATCTAAAGTTCGTACCATTGAAAGCCATCAAAGGACGAATAGTAGCCGAATTTCTCGCTGACAGTCCCATAACCGAAGAAGGACACACCGACACCTGGTCCTTCCCAGATGAAGACATCTTCCACACTGACGCCGAAACATGGGACTTATACTTCGACGGGGCATCCAATTTCCGAGGATTTGGAGTCGGGATTCTCCTAATCTCGCCAAGAGGGGAACATACTCTCGTGTCCATCAAATTAGACTTCGACGTCAATAATAACGCCGCTGAATATGAAGCATGTATCCACGGACTACAAGCCGCCGCCGACTTAGGGGTCACAAACCTCCGAGTACACGGTGATTCATCTCTGGTCATTAATCAAGCACTCCAAAAATGGAAGACTCGAAATGCTAATCTCGTGGCCTACCAGGCACGAGTAAGGGATCTCGAAAAGCAATTCCAGAAGGTAGAATATATATACCTACCTCGGGAAGAGAATCACTTCGCAGATGCACTTTCAAAACTGGCATCTTTGCTAAATATTCCCGATCATATGACCAGTATGCCGATCTGTGTCGAAAGACGATCCGAGCCAGCATATATCCACGACATCGAAGATATCGAGATACCCGATCTCGAGCCATGGTATCAAGCTGTGTTGACATACCTAACAACCGGAGAATATCCACCCGGAGCTGACAACCGAGCCAGAAAGGCCCTGCGAAGACTGGCAACCCAGTTCATCCGCACCGACGATGGGCAACTTTACAAAAAGACAGCACAGGGGGCTCTCCGTTGATGTGTCGATAAAACCAACGCTGAAAAAGTTATGGCTGAGGTACATGATGGCGAATGCGGCCCACACATGAATACCCAGATGTTAGTCCGGAAAATCATGAGGCTCGGTTACTACTGGAATAGCATGGAAATCGACTGCCAGCTGTATGTTAGACATTGCCATAATTGTCAAATTTTTGCCAATGTACAACATATGCCACCGTCCCTGCTGTACACCATGACGTCACCCTGGCCATTTTCAACATCGGGAATCGATATAATTGGGAAGATAAACCCCTCGGGAACCGGAGGACACTGCTTCATTTTGGTAGCAATCGACTATTTCACCAAATGGGTCGAAGCTAAATCCTACCGTATTCTCAATGCCAAGCATGTCGCCAAGTTTATTCAAAATAAGATAATATGCCGGTATGGGATCCTTCGTGAATTCATCAGTGACCACGGGACCCATTTTCAAGCCGAAACAGCAGCCTTGCTCACCAAGTACAAAATTCAAAGGCATACATCTTCACCCTACCGACCCCAAACCAATGGAGCGGTAGAAGCGGCTAATAAAACAATTCTCACCATACTCAAAAAGATAGCTGATAATTACCGGGATTGGCCCGACAAAATACCATTTGCACTTTGGGGATATCGGACCTCTATTCGTACAGCGACCGGGGCAACACCGTATTACCTTACATACGGGATGGAAGCGGTCCAACCTGTTGAGTTAGAGGTGCCATCACTCAGAATCCTACTCGAGAGCCAAGTACCCGAAGCTGATTGGGTTCGAGCACGATATGACTCGCTAGTCCTTTTAGACGAACGACGATCTCGTGCCCTCAATAATATACAAATCTACCAGAAGAGGATCCAACGGGCTTTTAACAAAAGGGTGAGGCCCAGAAACATCAAAGAAGGAGATTTGGTTCTTAAATCTGTTCGAGCTTTATTACCAGTAGACCCAAGAGGAAAGTTCAAACCTAACTGGGCTGGGCCATATCTGGTAAAGAAGATTCTATCAGGTGGAGCAGTAATGCTAACGGATCTGGACGGGAATGAGTTTGTCAACCCAACTAACCTGGATCAGCTGAAGCGCTACTACCCTTAACCCACCTCTCTCAATGTCATTTGCAAAAGTTTATAAAAAAAAAAATCTTTTCAAACATAAACTTTTAAAGACAAGTCAAAAGCTAGAATTACTTATTCTACTGTTAAAAGCATCTTGAACCAATAGTCTTGATGTATTTCGAAATTGCAAATTAAGTCTGAACTACGTTTGGTTTGATTCCATTTATTGTGGATACGTAGGCAGCCCCTCAAAAGGGCACAACCACTGCAATCGAGAAAAAAAAACAGGAACGGTTTTTTTTAATAAACTTCTTTATTTATTTCAAAAAAAAAAAAATCTCCGATAAACTCGGAAAGTTACAAAAAATGACACAATAAATAATACTATTACTTAAATAATAAAAAAAAACTAAGGCATTTTTCCCTTTCCTTTGTCCTTAGTTTCCTTTTCTGTCCACCGACGTCGACGTGGAGGTGAACGCTCCCTAATCACCAAGGGAACCTCCTTGACCCGGGCGCGTTTCTTCAAACTCGATTCCCCGGTCACCTCATTCGATCCTAGGCGGGCCCTCACCCTCTCGGGTAACCTATCACACGGACCTAGCCTATCTCGGACCGCTAACTTCGGTTCGAGCCTTCTCTCCAAGTCGCTAGCACCGGTCTCATTAGCTCGAGTCTTAGTTTTTGACTTAGAACCCGACTCCGGCTCAACGAGGGTAGTTGGAGTCTCCTCTTTATCAAAGAACCACCTATTGTCTTTTGCCGATTCTCGACGGGCCAAGTCAAAAGCCTCGTCAGTCTTCAAAGTTTTGCGAGTCTCCTGGGATTCTTCAGAAGTCCATTTCCGGTATGACTCAGAAACCCAAGTGGTTTGACAAGGGCGAGGTATAGTCCATATGACACAGGTAAACCAGCGCTGTAGCCACGTGTCACACATAACGTCCGTCAATTGGAGCGAAACGCTAATGATTGCTTCAGTCTTGGGGATCTGCTAAAACGAACCAAACTGTCTCAGAATACGATCCGGGTAAATATGGACGGTCCAGTCCAAAGACAAGATCACTAGATAACGGGCCTTGTCCCTCTTAGCTAATCCCGTCAGTCTTGTAAGGAACCACCAGATGACATTCCATCTAATCAAAGGCCCACCATGGAATGTTAGCTCTTCATCCCGATATTTCCGATTTATATGATGACTCGAGCTTATTCGTCGGGACCTTGAGCCAATCTGACAGCTGCGATATCTGGATTGATAGACGCTCAGATAACCAGATCTGCAAAAAAATTTCGAAAAGTCAAAAACTTTCGAAAAATCAAAAAAATTTAAAAATTTTAAAAAAATAATCAAAAAAAAAATTTCGAAAATTTTTCGAAAAATCAAAATTTCGGAAAAATAAAAAAATTTCGAAAAATTGGAAATTTTGAAAAAGTTTCGGAAAATCGGGCAATTTTTCGGAAAAAGGAAAAAAAAGAAAAAAACGGTTGGATACCTGCAGAAGACGGATGCTCCCTGTCAATTGTCGATCCGATTCTAGTCTTCTAGCATCAAGACCCATAATAATCTCCCCGGTTATCAGCCAAGCCGGGCTGTGACCTGTCTCCATCTGGTCAACTATGCTAATCAACCTGATCTCACCCAAGCACGAGTCAGCATCCATCCGACCTTCAAAGGCATATCGATGCAGCATACAAAAGGCGAAAGCCCTACGCCTATGGGTAGAAGTAATTCTTGCACCAACTGGATTCATAAATTTGTCAGCCAGGTCAAATAGGGAAACTGAATCTCCCTTTACCATACGGGCTGTCTCAGCATGCGACAGACCTAGAAAATCCCTTAATCTTCTCCTTGGGTCAGGATAAAATGGGGGAATGGCAGGACGAGCATTGGGGCACCAGCCACCTATAGCTGCAATTTCTTCGGGAAGGGGACATATTTCTCCTCGAGAAATGCGAAAACATGGTGGGTAGTATCCCAAAAGGATAAACAAGCATCGAGAAAGTGTGAATCTACCCTAAGTCGCTGAAGTGGGAATAAAGCCACAATTCCAATTTGAGTTAGCTGGACTTTATCTTCGTCTCGAAAGTCTTGAGCCCATGCCTGAAGCATCGCGGTCAAATGATCAATACCCATTGCAAGAATAGTTTCTTTGTTTTAAAAGTCTAAGAGATTTTAAGATAGAAGAAAAGATTTGGGTTGGAATATGAAAATAAAGAGCCAGAACCCTCTATTTATAATAGAGAAAACCCCTTTCCTAGTCATCACAGGAATATGACTTTTTATCACATCCCCTACTTCATCTAGGCATACAGGCCTAACCGGGGAGTTTTAGGAATCTGTGTCAGAATCCGATTAGGAATCAAAGTCATCCCAAGCATCCTTATTTCCAAACTTTTCAAAAAAAAATCAGCATTTTTCCTTTCAAAATTTTCGAAAAAAAATCATCATCATTTCTTCCCCAGCATGAGTCGGTGTTTCACCTAAATGTTACATACAAATTGTGTCAGCATACAGGTACACCCAAGACTCCCGAGAAATTCTAAGAAAAGTTCCCCAGTGGAAAGCTCAGGCAACATTTTCTACTGGAGAATCAGGATATATCTGTAAACAAATATACGCATAGCTTCCAAGGCAAGCTCCCACGCAATTCTAAGACAGGATGTACCTGTAAACAGGTATACCCATAGCTTCCAAGGCAGCTCTCGCGACATTATCAACATCAACCCAGGTATGATTTCTATCTTATGGCTGGCGAGCCCTTCACGCAGGTCTAATGGACTATAAACGACCCGATCGGAAGTTTGCAAGGTTTTAATCCTTGATTGACCTGGTAGCTACTCTGACTTTTGCCTTGTCCAAGCCTCAGTCAGAGTGGGGGCTCTGTAGACACCCACATTTTGACCGCCAGGTGTCTATAATAGTTCCCGCCAAACACCCGATGATGATTGGACGTAAACGTGCTTTGATGGACTCGGATATGGGCTCGTAATCATGGACATTTGGTTTAGGCTTATTACGGAGTACAAATCTTACAAAACCAACCTCAAATCCAAGCCCAGTGGGTCGTTTCGAGTCAAATAAGACTAATTTGGATCGAAACCGGCACCAGGGGTAAAACCGTCTTTTAGCGACCGGGTCGAACCCGGTCAAAGATATTTTTTCCCGAGACATGTGGACAACCGTGACACTACACGTCCGGTTTGGACTCAAACACTACAAAAAATCAGCTTCGAAAATATTAAACAATTCCGTTAAAGGTAGAATTTGATCTCGAGTGGAATTCTATCCAAAAATCGAAACCGTTCACAAACCGAGCTCAAATACTCGGCTAAGGCATCCCAAACAGCCGAAACACCCCACCAACCAGCCGAGTTCTTTGCCTTCTTCACCAAGAAAGCGAGTTCTCGTTCCCTTCAACCTCTTACGTTTCCTATCCAAACCGGTGTTTCTTGTTGTCCAAGCAAGACACCTCTCCTAAACCTCTTCGCCTATAAATAGGACCCTCCATTCAACACAAAAGACGGACATTGACACAGAAATTTTCACAAACCATTCTCACATTCCACCTCGTTATACTAAGCAATTCCCGACGAATCCAACCCGACAGAAACCGACCAAAACCCGTCACGCTACGCGACCAAAACCGACCCCCTCTTGCATCACCTTACATGCCCAAACCGACACCTTAACTCATCCTGCATCATCCCGACGCTCCCGAGTTTAAACCACTTTCCGACGAGCCTTATTCCGAGAAAGCAAAACATGTAGGTTGAGGGTGTAAATCAAACCCGATTCTTCTCTTCTTCTTTCCCTTTCTCCACGTTTTTTTTATTTTTTTTGAGTCGTGTCGTCGGTCGGTCTTTTTTTTAATATGGGTCGTTCATCGCGTATTTTTTATTTCTAATAATCGATACTACAAAAACTATTTTTTATAACGTTCTTAAAATACGATATCGATTCTCTAATCGAATATCGTATCTAACAAGAACAAAATTAATTAATTCTCGTTGATGCTAATAAAATCGCTACATCCTTTTTTAAACAAAATTCGATGATTTTATAAGCGGAGAGAATTAACATCTTTTTTCGTTCAAAATTCGTTTTTACTTTTCGTTCAAAACAAACTTTTTTTCAAAACCTTTTCTAAAATCATTCCGACTATTCGATATCGGTTCCATAATCGAATATCGAATACGACGAATATCGAAAATATGAATCAGGTATAAATTAATCCATATTTGTACGCGATTTATAAAAATTAACGATTTTCGACAATATAAAAAAACCCGAACAGACCACCACGCGAGTCGCGCACCTGTCAGGCGACTCGCGCGGTGGCCTGGTTGGCCGGGCCCTCTTTTTTTCGTTTCCTCGCTTTTCTATTTTGTATTCTTTTCGAATCTTACATGAAAAGCGACTTTCGCGACATATTTCGATAAATACCTTTTTTTGACATCGGTCAACGCGTGCTAATCCATCACGGGACATAAATCTTTTCAAAAATCATGCATATTATTTATTTACTTCTTTATTCAATTTATTCAATCGTTACTAACTCGTTTTCTCGTGTTTGTAGCAATTTATTTATTTCTTTATTTTATTAGACTAAAACAAATTCACATGCTAAAATAACTTTGACATTTTTAGTTTAACATGCATTAAACGACTTAGCAACCCATTTATTTCTCTCTCACATGTCTAGGGAAAATAATCTTTGCATATCATTCAACCGTCGAACTAACGCGTATACACCAAAAACGAACGATATCTTAGTAAAGGCCTCTAAGTGCGGGCGGGGTTGGGTGTTCTTTGTGAACTTCCTAACACGTACCCTCACCCCTTACTCAGAACCATGGTTTCCGGATGTCCGAATCCATTGGCAACGAGAGTCATTCAATACACGATATCCGATAATGTCGGTATCGGTATCAAATGCTAAGGGACGAACCCGATAAGCTCTGACATCGGAAATGGGCCATATTTTGTATATGGCCCACTACGGCATAGAATGGGTTCGAATGGTTCTGAATAACCACAAAATTCGGTGGCGACTCCTACTTCGATTTAAAATTCAATTCGACCCATCTCATATGGAGATTCATTCGCCTCCCAAACCCGCGCGTGGCCGCGTCGGAGTGGACCTATGTCATGTCCACAGTATGACACAAGTCACTGTACTCACAGTTGCTTTATACCTCCACCATGGAAGCTGAATATGTGACTTGTTATGAGGCTTTAATATAAGGAGCATGATTTCGTAATTACCGTGATAATTATGAAATTGCAATCTTTTTCTAACTCCATGAATGATATGATATCTAAGGGAACAAAACACATGAACCTTAAATATCTTTACTGAAGCAAGATGTTAGATCACAAAATTAGTGAGATCTCTTTAATGATTCTACACTTGCTATATAATATTATTTCTGTTTTTCAATGTGTACACATTTATTATTGGATGAATAATAACGGAAATATAGTCTTTTTTAAGACTTTATGTGGACCATTACGTAGAACTCCACTTATGGCCTAACTATTCAATTCGTTGATGTAGTGGTACATGGAAGTAATCATGTTGCAAATTGACATGTGCACGCCATGACTCTCTTTAATGATTGAATTAGTCCAGGCACTTATGAACGTCGATTTAAATGAAGTGTTTTAGCATAATATGCGCAACTTATATATTCTCTAAAGAACATTATTGATGTTCCAATCGACCAAGTGGGAGACTGTAAGAATATTTTATGATATAATAATATTACGGGATATGTAATATATTTTCCTATTATTATGACAATATTTCTTCCTCATAATTGTGGTCTTATTGGAAATCGGATCTTTAAGAGATATGCTATCACAATAATATCGGATTAAATAAGGAGTATTTCCATATTTACTCAACCTTGATGGAAGGTCGAGATTACCGTAATCTAAAACCCTAATAGGAAACCGGTCCTCTATCTGCCTATATAATGGAGTCTTCCCCATCAGAAACTCCATGAGGAATGAAAACGTAATGCATGAATAACGATAACAACACTTATTACGTTATAGGACAAGACGGAGAAATCGTACCTATTAATTATGAAACCGTACCTATTATTATTATTTGAAGATCATATGAAGACGTATTATTATTATTATTTCAAGTCGTCTTATATATTATCGTCTTATTATTTATGAAGTCGTCTAATAGAGATCTAATATCGTTCGTATTAGATTTCGACTTATTCCGTAATGAGGTATGTCTTAATCTCTCTTAATTAATCTTTTGTGACCTTCACGTTGTTCAAAGATTTATGGGAATTATGTTTTATTTATGTCATGTTAATAATATGCTAACAACTTTATATTTCAATAAATTTTTAAAATTCTTTTATAATTTAAAGATAAAAAAATTAAATTGAATATTAGTTTATATTTTTAATTAAAATATTGAGTCATAGATCAAGATTTAGAGATCTTGTCTATTGACCTACTAAAAAACAAGTTGGGCATGTCGGGTCAGGTTTTGTCTTATAGTAATGTTGAGTACTATTTAACAAGAAAACACAATTTTCGTCTCTTTTGTGCAACTGTACAGGAGAATAAGTTACTAAAATGCTAGATGATTTAAGTTAAGATTAGACATAAAATTATATTCAAATAAAAGGATAATATATACGGAGTAATAATTAATTTCTCCCTTCATTTTTTTTACGGATATTTCCCACGGTACCCTCGAACTTTGACACAATACACATGGTATCCCTCATTTTAAGTTTATTCCTATGGTAACCTTGTGTTTTGTGTTTATTGCTCATGGTACCCCTGATCAATTTTCTGTAATAACGGCGTTAAAAGTTAGTTTAGTTAAAGTGATTAATTTGTTTCGGAGCAAAAATTAGTTAGAACAATTAACGAACTTCTAATTAAAATAATTGAAAATTGAGGGAATGTCCATGGTACCCCCGTGTTTTCAATGTTTTAGCCATGGTACCCTTATATTTTAAATTCTTTGCCCATGGTACCCTTGTGGTTACAATTCATTCAGGGGTACCATGGACAAATAATTGAAACCACAAGGGTACTATGGACAAAAAATTGAAATACAATGGTACCATGGCTAAAATATTGAAAACACAGGGGTACCATGGGCATTTTCTCAATTTTCAACTATTTTAATTTGAATTTCATTAATTTTAACGAATTTAAAAAAAAATATTAAAATTAATCACTTTAACTAAACTAACTTTTAACGCCGTTATGACGGAAAATTGATCAAGGGTACCGTAGGCACTAAATGCAAAACACAAGGTTACCATATGAACAAACTTAAAATGAGGGGTGTCATGTGTAATGTGTCAAAGTTCGAGGGTACCGTGGGAAATATCCCTTTTTTTATTAACTCCATGTGAGTTTGGTACAATTTTTTTTAAAAAGTGAAAAGGTAAGAGGAAATTGGTGATATAGTGCATGTGATGAGAAAAAAAATACTAATTATCAAACTTCCATATGAATAAATGAGGCTAACTAAAAAAAATCTCTAAAAGAAAATGGGGTTAAATCAAAAAAATGGAGAGTATATATATAGAATTGTTAATAGGTTAAAATTAGAGTTTTAACAAAATCTAGGCGTAGAATAGATTAACTAGAATTGGGCTTTAGACTTTGTAGTTTCTTCTTTTCAACGGGTTGAACGGGTCGGGTCATGTCATGTCCCTAAATTAACAGGTAATTTAGGATTTGGGTAAAAAAAAACTGGGTTCATGACCTAAAAAATAACAGATTGGGTGGGACAGATTTGCGGGTCACGTCGAATTTAAAGCGAGATGGTTGCATGCATGCAAATATATTAGATGTAGTAGAGTCAAGTGGTTAGCGAATAGAAGACATAAATAAACTCAATGTTCGCAGATGAGTTGTCATAGTCTCACGGACATATTAATATTGCTCACAGACGCAAGACCTGAGATTTTGATGAGTGTCATTTGTTTCACCCAGGTAACTAACGTAGACACTAGAACTGTCGAGTGGGTCGGGTCAAATATTGGTCCCTTATTGGGGTTCTGATCAGAATACGGGACATAAATAGTTTCGAACGCCTAATTTTTTACCGCTTTTTAAGCAAAAAAAAAAATATTTGATATTAAATTTTTATTTGTTTAATACTATTAGTATTATTTTCTTTAAATTATAATTTTTATATTTTAAAAAAATCAAAATTTTCTTATCCTGTCTCACTTCTTGATTTCTCTTAGTGTCGTCTCTTAAGATAAACATTGGTAAGCGGTGTCAAATCTTCGAAATGACAATGGTTTGAAATAATCATAATCACTTCGTCACATAACCAATTCTGGTTAAACGGGATGCGAGTAAAAAACGGGTTCATGCCTCTAAAAATGTGTCAGGTGGGTCAGGTCAAATTCAGAGCGAGATGATGACATACATACAAATATATTTAATGCGAAAGTCAAATGCTTAGAAAACAAAAGACACAAATAGGCCCAATGTTCCAAATGAGTTGTCACAGACATTAAAATTGTTAACAGTGATCAGGTATTATGATGAGCATTGTTTGTTTTAGTCATGTAGCTAATGTACATACTAGATCTGTCACCGGTCGGGGTATACAGGTCATGCTCAGAAATAGTTTCGAACACCTAATTTTGTTACGGCTTTTAAAGTAAAAAAAATAGTATGTATTAAATTAAAGTCGGGTTTATGGGTCGAGTCGAATTTGACAGATCTAACCGTCTAAGTGTAGCATCATAACCCGCGTCTGCTACTTTTCGTATAAAATACATGCAAATGTGTAGGGTTAATCCTATAAAATGACAATTATTTGAAATAATCGTAATCATTCCATCGCAGTCAATAATTTTAAAAGAAAGTATTATGCAAGGTTGATTTAGTAACGTCATTGTTACACCCGTGCATCGCACGAGCATCAAAACTATTACAATAATAAATAAATGTAAAAAATAAAAGTATTTTAAAATTTAAAAATTTTGACAATATTTTTGTAATTTTTGTTGTACTTTAATTCTTTTGTAATTTTGTCATTATTTTTTAGTTTTAGTTGGTAAAACATTAAATGAACTCATAAAATTCAAACTTTCCAACATTTATTAATTGAACAAATAAAAATATTAATTAAAAAAAATATCTTTTTCCCTCTATATAATGAACTCCATTTTCAACTATTTTATTAACCTTCATATTTTTCCTTATCTTAATATATATATACTACATCATATTATTATGTAAACATAAAAAAAATATTAAAAATATTATGGATTTAAACAATTTTGATTTTTCAAGTTATGATAATGATAATTACACTACATCTCAAGCAACTCCTATTATCGATTTAAATGAAAGTACTCAAAATTACATTCCTAACTTTAAGGAATTAGTTTCGAGTAACCAAGCTTTACAAAATCTTGATGTGTTCGGAAATTTGGTGTCATTGTCTCAATTTCCTACTCAAGAATTTGTTGAGGAAACCCCGAGTTATTGTGCCCATAAAAACAAAAACCGCCTACTACAAAAAAAACTCAATCCAACTCAAAAATCGAATCGTAATTGAAGTTCTAAGGAGGATGAAGCTCTTATGTCTGCTTGGTGTTTTGCTAGCACCGACTCAATAGTAGGCAAAAACCAAAAAGCTATTACAAGATGGGATAAGGTATTCGAGTTGTATGAGCAAGCTCGAGTAGAAAATCAAAGTCAAAGAAAACTTTGTATTAGGAGTCAAGATGCTATGAAAAGTCATTTTAAATGACTCAATTTTCTTGTCAATAAATGGACTGGTTGCTACACTCAAGTTTTAAACCAAGCACCGGCAAGCGGCAAAAATATTGCCGACGACATCGAATTTGCTCAAAAATTATTTCGTAATGTGAACGATGGTAACGATTTTGTTGATTTTGATGTTTACAATAACGTTATGGGTAAACACCAAAAGTGGTCTTTACAAAAAAACACTTTAGTGATATCGGGGATATAAGCAGTTCGCGGTGAAAAAGGTTAAGGTCGGAGATGGATTCGATTCTGTCTAGTGTTAATGTTTCTATCCATCTAGTGTTAACGTTTCTACCCCGTCTAGTGTTAATGGTGACATAAACATAAACCTTCGATCCGAAGGACGGGAAGCAGTAAATAAAGAAACGTAAAGGTAAATTCATGTATCCGGCTCTATGTTTAATGCGGAGGATATTTCACGTCTTGAAGAACATAGACTCACAACTGAAGCACAAGTCGAACAGCGACAAAGGATGATCAATACCGATTTGGAAATTGAAAGACTTTGAATTCAAAAAACATAAACGAAGATGGAGATGACATTTCTTAATACATTGTTATCAAGGCGAGATTTGAACCCAAATGATCAAGAAATGAATGATCGTCTATAAAAAAATATATGTCCGATATCTAGTGAATCATTATGTTTTTATTATTAATGTTTATTTTAAATGAATGGATGTAAAAAAAAGTCGGACCGTAATTTTGTACGAAGTATTAGCTTTTAATGGTGTTAATTATAATTTACAGAGTATGTTTTTTAATTGTGTCATGAAAACAAGATTGAAAAAAATTACGTATCATATAGTGAACTTTAATTCAATTTCTATCTAAATTAAATGTCACAAATGTGGAGGGTGAGTGTGAGTGAACCTTATTAATTGTGGAGGGTGAGTGAATATATATATTTTATAAATTGAATTGATGATGGTGAATATATTACTCCGTAATTAATGGTGTGTGAGAATTGTATTGATAAAGCACAAAATGAGGGTGGATACTGAAATAAATTTGAAAGAAAATTGATGAGAAAATTAATTGAGTGAATTTAATGGGGTGTTTGTTGGTGAGTGAATTAATTGATGAGTTAGTGGTGGGTGAATCCATTGTAGAATGAATGAAAGATTTCTCTTCTCTCTCTATATATGTATGTATGTATATGTGTGTGTATATATATACACACACATATATAGAGAGAAGTTTGTAACTTCCTGGAAATCCCTTACTCTTCATATGAATGAACTTCCTTAAAAAAAATGGAGGACTGACATCAACTCTGCTAGACATCGCGCCTCACAATCTTCCCCTCAACCAAACATCAATCCCTGTCATTACTTCCCTCTACTTTTATCCCGCTTATTACCCTTCCAACCCCTTCATTTTGAATCCATTTCTTCAACCCCATCCATCACCTACTACTCCCAATCCCTCTACCCAAAATCTCTCTCTAACAACTAAACTCCATCAAATAAGCTCAATCTCAGAACCGTTACTTCGACAATAACTCTGATCATCATATCAAGGTATGTTCATGCATAAAGTTCGATCATCGTTTTAGTGGTCAAACCCTAAAATTATCTGAATCTCTCTCTAACCTTTTGTAGAGGATATAATCATGTATAAACTTTTTATTTCTTTGATTAATGATATAGTCACCTGGTATTTCCTTGTTCAAGTTCATATAATCATATTTTTTTGGCCGATTAGTGTGTATAATCATATGATTTTTTCATATTCAAGTTCACATAATCATCTTGCTCTGATTTGTAGGTGTAATCATCTTTGTAACTATGAATGTGATTTTGCTAATGATGATTGAAGTATAATTAACTGTATGACTTTTATTTTCATTCTACGGTTTTATTTTTGTATTCACACATTTTAGGTTGTATAGTCACATAGTTGATGTTGTATAGTCACACTCATTTTGTTGTAGAATCGCCCTCATTTTTGCACTAATTAGTGGGTGTAATCATCTGCCTAATCGTGAACGTGACTTTGCTAATGATGATTGAAGTATAATTAAGTAGAATGTTTTTTTTCATTTGACGGTTTTAGTTGTATAGTCACACAGATTAGGTTGTATAGTCAAACTCATTATGTTGTATAGTCAAACTCATTATGTTGTATCGTCACACTCATTATGCTGTATAGTCACACTCGATACGTTGTATCGTCACACTCATTATGTTGTAGAATCACACTCATTATGCTGTATAGTCACACTCATTACGCTGTATCGTCACACTCATTATGTTGTATAGTCATATTCATTATGTTGATAGTGACACTCATTACAGTTATAGTCACACTCATTATATTGTAGGATCACACTGATTATGTTGTATAGTCACACTTATTATGTTGTACAGTGACACTCATTACGCTGTATAGTCACACTCATTATGTTGTAGAATCATGCAGCTGTACACTCATTGTAGTCACATATTCAGTGGTATAGTCATGTTCATTGTGTGTTTTAGATTGATTTTGTGTTTATCGCAGAGAAATGGCATGGGGGAAAGAGGAATATTGGCAAAAGGGACGGTGGGATGAAGAAGGTCGTGGAAGATGCAGCGACCGACCACATCGTTGGACAACATATCGTTGCGCACGTACCGGATACCACCACTTCAAAGACTGTGGGTAAGAGGAAAAGGGACCAATCACAAGATCCGCCGGTAGTGAGAAAGAGGACTGACATCGTTCTCGAACCAAGAGGTCCGCCGGATGTGAAGTGTAGGCCTAAGCGCTTGTACACGGTTATCTTGAATGTGACAGATGAGCAGAAAGAAAGGGTTCGTGATGTTGGGTTCGGTGGGTTATTGGGGTTGAGGTTCGATTCGTTCCCCCACGAGCATGCGCTTATGTTCCTGCGTGCGTTCTCTGACGGGCGTCATGTTTTCCGCGCATCGCGCCGGTAAGAGTTTATAGTGTCGAAGTACGATGTGCATGATTGCTTCCAGATACCTGTTGGACCTCAGCCGGTGAGCGTAATCCCGACAAAAAAATCAGAAATGAGCTGATTTGCCTCACGTAATCAGGTTAAAGGATAGCTGGAGGAAGCAGTTTGACGTTGTAAAAAGTCACACACTTTATGTTGTATAGTCACAAACTTTAGGTTGTACAGTCAAACACTTTATGGTGTATAATCACAGAGTTCATGTTGTATAGTCACACACTTTAAGGTGTAAAGTCATAGACTTTAGGTTGTATAGTCACACACTTTTAGGTGTAAAGTCACACAGTGTAAGTTGTATAGTCACACACTTGAAGTTTTACAGTCACACACCTTAGGTTGTATAGTCACACTATCAGATGTATAGTCACACACTATAAAATGTACAGTCACACTTTATGTTGTATAGTCACACACTTTATGTTGTATAGTCACAGACTTTAGGTTGTACAGTCACACACTTTATGATGTACTCCCTACGAGTTCCTATTTTTGTCCCACTTTCCTTTTTCAGCTGAGTTTCATATTTGTCCCACTTTTTTTAGGCCATCAATGTGTGGTTCATATTTGCTCTTTCATTTCTCTCTCTTCCCCCTTCTTTTTTGAGCCACTAATTTTTCCTTCCTTATTTTTCACCCAAAAGCTTTTGGGACAATAATAGGAACTCGGAGGGAGTATAATCACAGACTTCATGTTGTATATTCACACACTTGAAGTTGTATAATCACATACCTTAGGTTGTATAGTCACACACTATCAGATGTATAGTCACACACTATAAGATGTACAGTCACACACTTTATGGTGTATAGTCACAGACTTTAGGTTGTATAGTCACAGACTTGAAGTTGAATAGTCACACACTTTAAAATGTTTACTCACTAACTACTTGTATTAACATCGGTGCATGTGAGAAGATGCCCATGCTGGAATTGTGGAACAAAAAAGACGAAGGCCTGATTCTGAAAGAACAGATATTCTACGTGTGGGACGACTGGAGGCGAAACAGTTTCTCAGAATTTGCTTTGGACTCAGACATGGTATTATTCTGCATAACGTTACACATAATGTTCGTTAGTAGTGGTTATTAGCATAATGTTCTGACACTTTGGTTGCAGGTGTTCGTCCTGGTTTTATCCGGGGTCAAAGATCACTATAGTTCCTTCACACTGTACCGTCCGTCCAAATGGCCCTACGTAGACTTCCGTCTCCAACGACATCGTAGTCAAAGAAAAATTCCTCCTGACTGTCCCTCAAACTCTTGAATCCATCTATGAACAACTGACCATCCTGCTCGTGAACGAAGCACTTAACGTCCTTACTCCAATTCTTGAAATCAACCAACAATGCTCCAATGTTCTGAAATCCACCCGCCAGTTCCTTGCACATCTTGTACGTCCGGGTCGCCCCAATCTTTAGCTGTACATACAAATTGCAGTTGTATTAATCACGCGCAGTGAACTGTTGTATTACCACAGCTGAAACAAACGAAAATTTATAAACAGTACACACCCTTGAGTTATAAACGATCATCTCCTTTTGATATTTTGAGAGATTTCGAGAAGACTTTTGAAAGTGTCTGTCATTGACCATCACAAGGTCGTCGTTGTGTTGGTCGATGAATTCTTCAATAAAGAATCCACCGATCATCGCACAGAGCCTAATCTTTGCGCGACAACACGTCCTCGTCATCTTCGTCTTCCTTTTAGGTTCATACGATCCCACAATCTCTTAACCTTCCTTTTCTTGCGTGCTCGACACCTTGACCTGCTCTGCTGTGCTGTTTGGCCCTGCTTATTACACGACAATAATTTCTTCTTAATCGTACCATCATAGATCTTGTTGTCGTGTACCTTTTCACATCAAAACCACGGGAGAATGTGTACGATTTGTAAAACTCAAATGCTCCGTCGATGTCCACAAACGCTTGCCCTACGTAAGGAACACCAACTGCTTGTGATCCAATACAGTAGATGTTTTCATCAATGACTTGGTCTTCACCTGACGCATACGTGGACAACAATGCAAAAATCAGAGGTTTGAATGAACTTTATAACAACAAAGCTGTGTTCTGGAGATAATAAAGGAAAAACAACTGGAAACAAAAAAAACTAGATAGAACCCTAGAAACTATTCTGAAGATTATAAAGGAAAACAACTGGAGAATAAAAAAAACCTAGAAACTATGAACCCTAGAAATTATAAACCCTAGAAACTATGAATCTTGCAACACAAGTGTAACTTTCCTTAACAACGACTGTGACTTTCTCCAACAATGACCGTGACTTTGCTCATATAACTGTGTGATTACTACAGCTAATAGATTAACACCAAATAATTCAAGAAACAACTAGAACTACAAGAAACCAAAATGCAATATTAATCTTACACAAATGGTTTGAATGAAAATAACCATCACAAGAAAAAATGAACAAAAAAAAAACAGGAAAAAAAACAAATTTCGACTTTATAACAATACACACAGACAAGTGATTCAGGTGATTAAACCCTAAAAAAATACAATGGAGTAATATATAATGATGTAATTGTTACCCACGTATTAAATTATGTACTCAGCGAAGCGTGACCTTTCTTCGTATTGGGTGTGACTCTCACGTTGTAACTATGTGATTCTTCAAGTTAGCAAATTAATAAAAGATGGAATGCATAAATTTCCGAGCATACGAATTTATTTCATACCAAAATGCAGAAGTAAATATACTCATCTTATCTCGAACTTGATCAACAACCTCGAGCATATGATTATCGAAGGAATATTTTCACTGTAAATTTTCGAAGAAAAGTACCACTGGATGACGCTTGAGGAAATTTTTGAACAAATTTATGAAGAAAAATTATTGAAATTTTGAACCACGTAGAGAGGGAGTGGTTTGATGAGTGGGTTGTGTAGAAAAAATTTGGGTGATGAAATGAATTTGTTTGAATTGTGGTGAGAGAGGTTGGTTTGATTGATAGTGTGAGAGGAGGCAAATCATGCATGTTGCTGCTGCTGTCAGGCTGTGGCTGATTGACTATTTCTCTTTTTTTCATAAAAACCAAACAATCAATCTAAGCCATCCATTTAACACTTAATCAATGGACACAAACAAAACTTTCCATGTAGCACCCCGTATTTTAAATAGTGTTAAATTTTTAAACATTTATTTAAATCAATTTTAACTTTTGAAAAATTATTTTCATGAATAAAACTATTTTATTTTCTGATTGGGGTCGGTTGCCCGCCTTAGGCCGCCTGCCCATCAGGCCCCAGGGCGGCCAATCCCAGGAATAGGAAGGTCTGCCCAACAGTCTTCCCATCAGTCACTGGAATCTCAAAGTGTAGCCCTAACCCCTTGGGCCGCCCGCCAAACAAAGTAAGCCAGGCCTGCCGCCTGCTCCCAGGACGTTCCCGTCTGAACGGAACTGAAGGAGAACTGAGGACCCATCCGTCATTTTGCCTAAGGTAATTGGGAATGGATGGATGAGAAGCCGCCACTTGTCACTTTCCCATCCAACCATTCCTCTTTCTCTTCTCTCTCTTGTGGGAAGGTATAAATACCCCCCCATTCCCCACATGAGAGGGGTTGGATTTTCTCTCTCCAGACTCTTACTCCTAAAAACGCCACCTAGTTCCTCACGAGCTAGGTTCATAAAAGGCATTTCACGGACTGACTTAGGCATCGGAGAGGGTTTCCTCGGACAACCTCCGAGGCCCTGTGCGTTCACTGTGCAGGGAGCAGGCCGTTTCCGCCGGGAAGGTCCGACTCAAGGAGTAAGGGGAAGGGGAGACCAAGGGAATCGGACGATCAGTTGTTTATCATTAATTCGATTGTACTACCCGGATCCTAGGCCGGGTAAATTGTTTCCGTTACCGGAACAATTTGGCGCCGTCTGTGGGGAGCTTACGGTTGTGCTCACGAGTTACCCACTAAAATCAACCACTCATAATCACAAAATTAAACACAATCATGCCAGAAATCGTGGATGCCAGTACAGGAGCGGGTCCGACGGTCCCTCCGGTGACCCCCCTGTACGGTATGCCGCTGTCGGAGAGGATCCCACCTGCCACAATCCTGGGGGTAGGGGGAACCAATCCCCTCGGTGGATCAAACACTGCTGTGACACCCGAGCTGGGAGCACGCCCTAGACGTGCCCTCAATCTGACCCCAGCTCAGATGGCACAGGCAGCCGCGTTCTTCTCTGCGATGCTGGATCAGGAGTTCACACCTGAGGACTTGGTGGGCAGGGTCGCATCGGCTCCCAGGCAACCGTCCCCAGTCAGCAGGGACGAGGCCGGGGGCACGAGGCGGACCGCCGCCAGAAATGCTCAGAGAAAAGCAAGAAGAACAGCCCAAATGTATACGCATGTGCAGAGGCGCATCACCCCTGGCAAACCAGAACCACCTGTCCAGCAGGCGTTCTCTATTCACACGACAGAATCGGCGTCTGGAGGGCAGGGAGGCTTATCTCAAGGATTACAGGAGCGCATGAGGCCCAGGGAGCCTGTGTCAAAACGCTTAGGGGAGAGGCCAGGCGGAGTTTTCTCCAGACTAACACCTGCGGCCAAGGAACAGTCAGCCCCCGGCTTATCCCAAAGCCTGCAATCCAGACTCAACCGGGGACAACCGCTCGAGTCCAGGCACCATCAGGGTGAAAACCTCTGCCACTCCCAGAGGAAGAGGCCCAGGCAGGCCTCCTCGGGAACAGAGGATGAGGCAGCTAGCAGACCGCCGCTGAGGCACCGCTCCCCCAGTACGAGGAAACCGACCCATAAACAATGGGAATCTCACGGTAACCAGTCTGGGGAAAGCAGGTCACGACTGGTAGGCAGGCCCACAAAAACCCCGTTGCACCCTGAGGTACAAGAGTACCCCATTCCAAAAATCAAAATGCCCACCATCAAATTTGACGGAACGACAGACCCTGAAGACCACCTGGCTGCCTTTGAGAGCCACATGGGCATGTATGACGTAGATGATGCCATCTGGTGCAAAGTCTTCCCTACCACCCTGGTGGGACTTGCGCAGGGGTGGTTCAGAGACCTCCGCCAGGGGTCAATCAGGTTCTTCATAGAGTTGGCTGAAATTTTCCTTGAACAGTATGCCGGAAATAAGAGAAGACGCCTCACCCGTTTCGATCTCATGACCCTGAAACAGAAAAAGGGTGAGAGTGTAAGAGAGTACATGAGAAGGTTCGATCTATCCTACCAGCAGGTTAGGGAGATCGACGATTCCACCGCCGCCTACGCCCTGACAATCTCCCTACTTCCAGGGGAAATGAAAAACCAGATGATCAGGGCCCAGCCAGAAACCTTGGCCATGGCCAGGAAAATTGCTGAAGGGTTCATTCTGCAGAAGGAGTTCCACGGCCTGACGGACACCCCTGCAGGCCAAACAAAGCCTCAAGGGGGACCGCAGGGTGGAAGGGGCAGAAGTGAACCAGGTAAGCAAAAAGAAGAGGGAGACACTCCCAAGAAGGAACGCCCAGCCTACCAACCCAGATTCGATAGTTACACCGCTCTGAACAAATCCAGGGCGGAAATCTTCGAACTGGAAAAAGAAACTGCCAAATGGAACCATCCAAACAAACCTCGCAGCCCAAAAGGCGACCCAAAGAAATTCTGCACTTTCCACGACTGTATAGGCCATACCACCGAAGAATGCCGTCACCTGAAGGATGAAATTGAGAAGTTAATCAGGAACGGATGGTTGGCCAACTACGCAGCCAAAAACAAGTCTCAGAAGGAAGTGTCTGAGAAACCCGAGGGGTCAGTGCAAAACCGGATGATAATCCATGTAATTTCAGGGGGCACTGAGGGCCAGCTCAGTCGAAGAGGCCAAAAAAGGCAAATGCGCGAGCTGAGAAACCAAATCTGCTACGCTGAGAAGGAAGGGAGTCCAAGGGGAGTGACGTTGAGTATCACCCCTGATGATGCAGGACGGGTGATATATCCGCACAGTGATCCTCTGGTGCTGTCCCTAGAGATCAGCAACCATATTGTGCGAAGATGTATGGTAGACACGGGTGCATATACGAATCTTTTGTACAAGGATGCTTTCGAAAAAATGGGCCTGGAAAAAAGGCACCTGCGGCCTGCTCCCGGATCGCTGTATGGATTCAGTGGGGCAGGCGTGCTGCCCATGGGCGTCATCGACTTGCCTGTAACCTTCGGGGAAGGTTCCACAGCCAGGAATGTCAGGGCAACCTTTGTTGTTGTGGACGCAAGATCTGCCTATAACGCCCTGATTGGCAGAGCCACGCTGGATGAAATCGAAGCGGCAATTTCCATCAGGGCTCTCACCATCGCGTATGTCACAGACTTCGGGCTGGAAGGAAAGATATGTGGGGACCAGGAGTCAGCCAGACAATGCTACTCCGTGGCCCTACAAGAACACGAGAGGGACAGAAAAGGGAAAAGAAAAGCTGACAGCTCCCCCTGCAGGGAAGGCGAAGTCCCAGTCGAACACCCGGTGTCCGACCGCCTGGAACCAAGGGGCGAAAGTATGTTGGTGGATCTAGAACCAGGAAGACAGGTCCTGGTAGGAACAGGCCTAGAGGAATCCTACCAGGCCGAACTGGTCAAGCTACTGAGGGAGAACAAAGACGTATTTGCCTATTCTGCAGACGAGATGCCCGGCGTTGATCCCTCATGCATCGTTCACAAGCTGAATGTAAGCATGGACGCTCGCCCTGTAAAACAGAAGAAACGAAACATGTCTGCAGAAAAAGACGCAGCAATCAAGGAAGAAATTGACAAACTCTTGAAAGCAGACTTTATTGAAGTCTGCGACTACCCAGAATGGCTGGCAAATGTTGTTATGGTCAAAAAATCGTCAGGCGCATGGAGAATGTGCGTCGACTTTACAAACCTGAACAAAGCCTGCCCGAAAGACTGTTATCCGCTCCCTCGGATCGATCAATTGGTAGACGCCACCAATGGCTACACCATGTTAAGCTTCTTAGACGCCTTTTCAGGCTACCACCAAGTGTACTTATGGCAGCCGGACAGGGTGAAGTGCGCGTTCATCACTAGTTCGGGCACTTACATGTATAAGATGATGCCCTTCGGGCTCAAAAATGCAGGGGCTACGTACCAGCGGTTGGTTGATAAAGTGTTTGAGAAACAAAAAGGTAGAAACATCGAGGCTTACGTTGACGATGCCATCGTAAAAAGCAGGGAAGACAGGGAACACCTGACAGACTTGCAGGAAACCTTCAGTTCTCTGCGTTCTTACAAAATGAAACTAAATCCGAAAAAGTGCACGTTTGGAGTCCGCTCCGGAAAATTCCTAGGGTTCTTGGTCAGTTCTCGGGGTATAGACGCCAACCCTGAAAAAATTCAGGCAGTTCTAGACCTCCCTGAGCCCAAGACCATCAGAGACATCCAGCGCCTGACGGGTCGAATGGCCGCCTTGGCCCGATTCGTTGCCCGATCAGCAGACAGAGCCACTCCTTTTTTCAAAATACTGAAAGGAAACAAACAGTTCAAATGGGAAAACGAGCAGAAAGAGGCCTTCGAGCAACTGAAGGACCATCTTAAGAGGCTCCCTACCCTGGCAAGACCAGTAGCAGGGGAGAAACTTTTTCTCTACATTGCAGTAACCAATATAACTGTCAGCGCAGTCATCCTACGAGAAGATGCAGGCACCCAGCAACCTATATACTTTGTGAGTCATGCGCTGGGGGCGGCTGAGAAGAATTATCCGATGGTTGAAAAGGCCGCCTACGCGGTCATAATTGCAGCCAGGAAGCTCAGACCTTACTTTGACGCGCATCCAGTCACAGTCCTCACCGACCAACCCCTGGAAAAGGTGTTGGAAAAATTCGAAAAATCAGGGAGATTGTTGAAATGGGCAATTGAGCTAAGTGGGCTAGGTATATCTTACCAGCCAAGAACAGCCATCAAAGCCCAAGCTTTGGCAGACTTTTTAGCTGAGTGCTCCCACTCAGGGGAAGAGGAAGCCCCCGCCCAGGAATGGGTCGTGTATACTGACGGGTCCTCGACGGCCAACGGCGCAGGCGCAGGCGTCGTACTAACCAGCCCAGAGGGGACCGACTTTGAGCATGCTCTCAGATTCGTTTTCCCAGCATCAAACAATGAAGCAGAGTACGAAGCAGTACTCGCAGGCGTCAGGCTAGCTAAAGCCGCAGGGGCAGAACGAATTGTCTTGGCGACAGATTCCCAACTCATCGCCAACCAGATTAATGGAGAATACGAAGCAAGAGACCAAGCAATGGCCGCATATCTGGAGATGGTAAAGGGAGAATTGTCCGGCCTGAAATCATATGAGGTCAAACAAATTCCTCTATCCCAGAACAACAGAGCAGATGCCCTGTCAAAACTGGCAAGCTCCAGTCTACAGGACATCCGGAGATCAGTATGGGTTGACGTTTTACACGAGAAGTCTACTGATCCCTATCAAACGATTAATGCCGCGGAAGAAGAGCTGGAAAGCTGGATGACCCCTTTCGTCCAGTACAAGAGGCACGGTATCTTACCGTCAGACTCATTACAAAAGAGGAAGGTACAGGCTAAAGCAGCCTGGTTCATATTCATTAATGGAGAACTCTACAAAAAATCCTTTACTTATCCCCTGCTTAAATGCCTACGGGCGGATCAAGCCGCTGAGGTATTGGATGATATCCACTCAGGGATTTGTGGACATCACATTGGCGGGAGGTCGCTGGCCCACAAGGCCCTCAGGGCAGGCTATTACTGGCCTACCATGCTGGCAGATGCCAAGAGCCTGACCCAGAAATGCAGAAAATGCCAACTCTTTGCCCCATCGATCCATGCCCCGGCCCAGGAGCTCAGGCCAGTCCTATCTCCCATCCCCTTTGCTCAATGGGGGATGGACATCCTCGGACCCTTCACAGTGGCCACAGGGGGCAGAAAATTCTTAATTGTCGCCATAGACTACTTCACCAAATGGGTGGAGGCTGAAGCAGTGCCCAACATCACTGAACCGGCGGTCCGAAAGGTGATCTGGCGAAATATCATCACCCGGTTCGGTATACCAAAGATGCTGGTATTTTACCACGGCAGGCAGTTCGATAATGACCCACTAAGAATCTAGCTGGAAAGCCACAACATCTCAGTCGCCTACTCAGCTGTCTGCCATCCTCAAACCAATGGACAGGCGGAAGCAGCCAACAAACAAATTCTGAACGGCCTGAAGAAAATGGTGGATGACTGCAAAGGTAGGTGGGCTGATGAACTCCCCAGTATACTCTGGTCCATCCGAACTACCAGAAAGGAGTCTACGGGCCAGACCCCATTCGGCCTGGTATATGGAGCAGAGGCTCTATTGCCAATTGAGACAAGAATCCCCTCTCTGCGCTCCCTGCAGTACGACCAAGCTGAAAACGAAGCTGCTATGGTTGAAGCCTTAGACCTGGTGAATGAACTAAGAGAGGAAGCCAGTACCAACATCGCTGCCTACCAGCAGCGAATGAGGAAAAATTTCAACAGCAAGGTCCGTCAGAGGAGTTTTCAGATGGGCGAGTTAGTTCTGAGAAAGACGCAGGCGATTGGGAAGTCAAAAGAGCATGGAAAGCTGAGTGCCAATTGGGAGGGCCCATACCAGGTAACTCAGGTTTTGGGGCCAGGCACGTACAGGATAGCCAATCTGGAGGGACAAGAGCTAGGCGCTCACTGGAACGCAGATACGCTAAAGAAATATTACGTCTGAACAAAAATGTAGGAAGTTTTCACTTTTACTAAAGTAAAAAAGGCGGAGGACGATCAGAAATGTCGACGGCTCCGACCACCCCAATGTCAAAAAGAATTTTAAGAGAAATGAGAAGATACAGATTCATACTCGTTGCCTGTTCACACTCGCGTCTCTCACACACAAACGAGCAGGGGGCAATAGGGGGAGGCCCCCCTGTTGCCAAAATTGGGAAAAGTGAACCCCCCAACGCAAACCAAAAAAGCCACCCTGCTTACCTCTGGGCAGGCAGGGGGCAGGCCCCCTGGACTTTGAACGAAAAGCCAGGAACAGGCCAGGCTAACAAGGACTGGGGGCAGGCCCCCCAACCTTGTATAAAAAACGCAAAAGCTACCATGCCTGCCTCTGGGCAGGCAGGGGGCAGGCCCCCTGGACTTTGAACGAAAAGCCAGGAACAGGCCAAGCTAACAAGGACTGGGGGCAGGCCCCCCAACCTTGTATAAAAAAACGCAAAAGCTACCCTGCCTACCTCTGGGCAGGCAGGGGGCAGACCCCCTGGACTTTGAACGAAAAGCCAGGGGCAGGCCAGGCTAACAAGGACTGGGGGCAGGCCCCCCCAACCTTGTATAAAAAACGCAAAAGCTACCCTGCTTACCTCTGGGCAGGCAGGGGGCAGGCCCCCTGGACTTTGAACGAAAAAGCCAGGAGCAGGCCGTACCAACAAGGACTGGGGGCAAGCCCCCCAACCTTGTATAAAAAATGCTAAGGAACCTCCCTGCTTACCTCTGGGCAGGCAGGGGGCAGGCCTTCTGGACTTTAGGCGGAAGCCAGGAGCGGGCCGTACCAACAAAGACTGGGGGCAAGCCCCCCAACCTTGTATAAAAACACCCTGCTTACCCCTGGGCGGGCAGGGGACAGGCCCCCTGGATTTTAAACAAATGCCAGGGGCAGGCCAAGCAAACAAGAACCCTCCTACCTACAGGCAGGCGGGCTGCGAATCAAACTCATGAAAAATCAAAATATACAAAAGCAAACAGAAAATTCACATATAAAAGAAAAAGTAGCGTCAAGGAAATACAAGACAAAAGTTTTCAAGTTTTCAAGACAAATAGTTACAACCAAGAGTACGGCAGCCGGCCACCAAAGGGCTCGGCGCGCAAAGAAGTAAGGAAATTAAAGCGTTGGCACAGGCGCAGCAGGGGACGAGCAAGAGCCCTCTGAGGAAGACTGCCCTCCATGTTAAGCAGGGGGAGCGTCTGGACCGGAAGCATCTCCCTCAGACAGCCTACGCATTTGAGCTTCATCCTTAGCAGTGTAGAGGGCCCGGAAGGCATCTTCGTCAAAACCCGGGAACATCTCCCTGACAGCTTCCATAACAACCTTCAGGCAGGAGTTAGCACCATTAACGAAGCCCGCCGACACCGCCATTTCCACCTCCTGAAGAATCTCACCCCTCTCTTTCTCCCAATCCTCGGTCTTCGCCGCCAGATCCTCGGTCTTCGCCGCCAGATCGCCGAGGGCCGTCTGCAGATCAGAGTTTGCCTTGGAAAGGCGCTCCCCGAGGTCAATAACGCTCTTCTTAGCATGGTCCAGTTCAGCCAAAGCCTTTCTGGCCTGTTCCAGTTCAGCAAAGGCCTGCTGTGCTCTCTTGGACTCCTCCCCCAGGCGAGACACTTCCCGTGTAGCTTTCTCGCTCTCAGACTTCCAGTGGATAGCCCGACCCCTGGCCTCTTCTAGCTCAGTCTCCTTTTTCGCCAGCTGATCCTTCAGGCTGGCAATGAGAGCAACATCCCTCTCAACTGCAGAGAGGCGGTCGGGGTTGGCTAGTTCCTCTTCACTCAGGCGACCAAGGGCAGCCAGCTCCGCGGAAGCCTGCATAATTCGGGAGGTGCGCTTAATATACTGGGTCACTTGACTGGCAGCAGACTTGACGGTCTTGAGAAGATGGTCAGTTAAAACCGCCCCTGAGTCGGAGAGTAGGGCAGAAACATCCTGGCTGTCACCCGCATTATAGTGGAACTCAACATTCTCCTCAAAGAAAAGGGTGGCGGGAATCTCCGGAGCAAGACGCTTAGGTTCAGGCGTGGCAGTCTCCAAATCCACCACCTGGTCAGCGTTAGGGGCCTCCCGACTCCTCTTTCTGGTCAGTGCCCGGGGGTACTCTCCCCAGTCTCCTCGGAACCTACGGCCCGCGACTGCGGGGGAATCTGAATCCCTGCTGAAAGGCCCTCTTGCCTGCCAACAGGCGAAGGAGTAGCCTCGAAAGCAATCGCCCTCGCAGCTGGCGAAGGGGTAGCCTCAGAAACCGCCGTCTTGGCGGGCGTAACTCGAGGAGGGGGGGGGGAGCCTTGGCCTACTGAATGACAGGCCCTTCAAATGCTTCATCAGATTCTTCTCGCCTCTCTTAAAACCAGGGGAAGAGAAGGGCGACTTTGGATAACAGTGAGGTTCTCGTCCAGGCCCAGGCGTCTCACCTCCCCCTTTCTCCAGATAAAAGTAGCAAGAGCTGCAAAACAAACAAACAGGCCGTCAAGGCATTTCCGAAATACACAAGAGTAAGAAGGAATCACCAGCACTCCTGAACTACCTTTATCCAGACCCGGATTCATGCCCATCCGGGTCAAATAATTGTCAGTCGCTAAAAGCTCCGCATGAGGGAGCCATAAGGTGGGGCCATACACCCCGTACTTGTTAGTATGGCCTGCAAAGTAGGCCGTCAACTCCTTCTCCTTCTCACTTAGCTTAACCTCCAAGGCCTTCCCACCCACGCCAGGGTGGTACTCCTCAGGGGTCTCCATCCTGGTGTGAACATGTTTCCTGAAGTGACGAGGAATCCTCCACCCATGGGTGCTGTGTATATAAATGAAGTTGTTCTTCCAATCCCTCAAGCTGTCCATACCAGGCCACACCAAACAATGTCCCTTCTGCCTCAAGAGGGACCAATAACCATGGGAGCCCGTACTCCCAGATGAAACCATCTGCAAGCCCACCATGAACCGCAGGGCGTCGATGGAAGGCTCCATGCGGTGGAAAAGGCAGGTCCAGACATATGAAATCAGCGCCCTGACAGCTGTGGCTGTCAGCTGGGCGACGGCGACGTTCATGCGCCTGAAGATCTCCTCTAAAACAGGATGAAGAGGAAAGCGAAGGCCAAACTCTAAACATTTATGGTAAACCGCTATACACCCATCCGGGGGGTTGCATACGGTATCCTTTTCGCCGGGGACAACAACTGTGTACCCCTCCCCGAAGTTATAGAGCCGCTCAATCACGACGGCGGCGTTCTTGGCAAGGATCACCTCCCGATTTTTCGGGTCAGGGAAGGTACTCAGAGGGATGCGGTATTTAGCCTTGTCTAAATAATAAACACTACCTTTTTCCCGACGAACGAGGGGACCGGAAGTTCGGGAAGGGTTAACTTCCAACGCCTCATCGTCCGAGTCGATAGCATCGAACGAAGGGGGTTCAGGAGAATTACCGCCCCCACTGCCCGCCGAGTGTTCCTCCTCAAAATCAACCTCCCTAGAGGAGGAGGCAAAGTCCATCCCTTCTCCCCTCTTTGATGGGTCGATAAAGGGCAAAATCCTTTCACGGGTTCCGTACATGATTACTCTAAAAAAGAAGATGCAGAAAAAAGGAAATCGAAGAAAGAAACAAGAGTGGAGGATGAAAATCTGACCTAAAGATCGCCTGACCGCACGTCGCAAGCCCGAAGAAGGAGTCTCAGGGAAATGGGGTGCAAGGAAGAAGCAATCCGTCAATACCCAAGGGTTTTTGACAAAGTGAAGAGAGTGAAGGAATGTCGAAAGAGAAGAAAGATTGGAAAAAAGGAAAGTGATGGATAGTGAATCACTTTTATAGAGGAAGGCATGCCAAGAGTCGCTCAGCCCTCTGGAATTCGTCCAAGGGCTGCAGTCCACGTGTCACCCCTGGGGAGGTTTTGCCCTAGGCAGCTTCCCAAGAAAAACCTTGGGAGGACCAAAGGGTGTCAGCAGACTGGTCACCCTATGACGTCCCCCTAAAAAAAAAAAAAAAAAAAAAAAAAAAAAAAAAAAAATCGCAATACACAAACGCGTCGCCTGATCTTCATTTCATTAAAGTCTTGCAAAGAAAAGTTACACCTTAAAGACAAATATGAAAGGAAAAATACATAAGGCCCAAGAGTTTTGGCCTAACAGAAAAACAAATGCCCTGCCGCGCAGGCCTAGTCATCCCCCAGATCTGGGGAATAGTCTCCAGGACTGCCTGGACTCCCGAGAGCCGAACCCCAGTCCCAACTTGGGGAACCCTGAAAGGGGTCATTTGAAGCCCCGTCTTCGTCCCTGTCGCTCAGGCAGCCAAGACCTTCGCTGTCGTCAGAGTCGTGGCTGCTGTCTTCCCAGTCCCTTCCAAAAGGGACAGCTCGGGACTCATCGCAAGTACGACAGCCTGTCCTCTTTACAGGCGAAGAAGGACCCGACTCCAGGGAGGAATCGGTGTCAGAGTTGGGGCCGAATTGTTCAGGGTGCAGCCATGGAAAACACTCATGACACCCCCTATCATAACAGCCTCCTCCCTGGGAGCAATGCCTAAACCTAGGCACAGCAGGAGGAGAAGACCTCCTAGGGCGTTTGCCCATCCTAATAGAGGCCTTCCGACCCCTCCGGCGAAGGGGAAGCCGTGAACAGTGACTCCGGCGAACAGCTAGATAAGCTGTCCGTGCGTATCTGAGCCTCCAGAACCCTCTGAAGATGAAGGAAACATGTTTGACTCCGCGGCGAACTACACTTTTCTTGATCCAAGCCATGTTTAAAGTGAGGAAAATGGAAAGATTGAAGGTGGAATGAAGCACAAATGATCAAGGAAGCTAAAGATTTTATACCAAGGAAAACACCGCATTAATGAACGCTCCAACCACCTCTGCAAGGGAGAAAGCCAATCAGCGGAACGGCACACTGCCCAAAAATTCTCTATGCAAAGGGAGGTAATCATAACGAAAGACGTTTGAACTCCCTGCGCGCTCAGAGAAATTAAAACGTGTTCCCTCGGGAACATGCGACGCATTTAATACCAGTGCCCAAAGGGACAACCTCCCGCCGTCCCAAAGCAAGATGTCGCCTGCCGAGTAGGAACCCTGTTCTTCCTCAGCCGGCGAGGGCCAATTGATTGGGGTCGGTTGCCCGCCTTAGGCCGCCTGCCCATCAGGCCCCAGGGCGGCCAATCCCAGGAATAGGAAGGTCTGCCCAACAGTCTTCCCATCAGTCACTGGAATCTCAAAGTGTAGCCCTAACCCCTTGGGCCGCCCGCCAAACAAAGTAAGCCAGGCCTGCCGCCTGCTCCCAGGACGTTCCCGTCTGAACGGAACTGAAGGAGAACTGAGGACCCATCCGTCATTTTGCCTAAGGTAATTGGGAATGGATGGATGAGAAGCCGCCACTTGTCACTTTCCCATCCAACCATTCCTCTTTCTCTTCTCTCTCTTGTGGGAAGGTATAAATACCTCCCCATTCCCCACATGAGAGGGGTTGGATTTTCTCTCTCCAGACTCTTACTCCTAAAAACGCCACCTAGTTCCTCACGAGCTAGGTTCATAAAAGGCATTTCACGGACTGACTTAGGCAACGGAGAGGGTTTCCTCGGACAACCTCCGAGGCCCTGTGCGTTCACTGTGCAGGGAGCAGGCCGTTTCCGCCGGGAAGGTCCGACTCAAGGAGTAAGGGGAAGGGGAGACCAAGGGAATCGGACGATCAGTTGTTTATCATTAATTCGATTGTACTACCCGGATCCTAGGCCGGGTAAATTGTTTCCGTTACCGGAACATTTTCGTTAATTTAAAAAATATTCCATTATGAAAACATGGGAATTTATTTATCGAATTACTAAAAAATTTATCTTTCGTTAAATAAAATTTAAAACTCGAAAATATTTTTAATAATGACCTGTCGTTTTGACATTTTCTCCTCTCGTAAAAATTTAATAATTTACCGAATTTGTAAAATAGTGATTATTTATAACTTTTGTTTCATAATACTATTTACCGTCTATTTTACTTACCGTCTTACACATTTCTTTTTAAAAATAAATTTTCCGGTTTCCATGATTTTAATTCCGTAATCTCATATTTCAACTTTTTAAGAAAGAAAGAAAGACGTTTGTACGAGAAACGGACCGAAACCTGATCTTCTAAATGTCACCCACGTGTCTTGCTACCAAACTACACACTAACATACACTACTCACTACACTATACTACACACGTTACTATCTACCCATCTACTCCTACTAATTCTACAACCTACTTACAAAACTTACTTATTATATATAGTACTCCGTAGTCCGTAATATATACTCCTATATATTACTACTTCTACATTACTACTTAATATACGTACTGCGTACTACACATATATACTACTCCTACAATACTCCGTACTACATATTATACTTACTCCCTCGTTCTTCTATATAATTGTAGCATCGGGAATGAGGAGGGACCCAGTAATTGGCGGGATCATTTTTCTGGAACCGTATTTGGGTCAAATCAATTTTGACCAAAAATTCTTTAAAAAGGGGCAGGAGGCGACTTTCCTAACGTAGACAGTATTATTGACCTGACGACTTTTAATTCTTAATAACGTTAATAAATATTCCGTAATAACTTATTAAGGTAACCAAACTTTTCTTCTAACAACATTTTGTATATATAAGTATATTGTGTTACTAACTTAATCAATTGCTTATTTAAATATTTAGGCTTATTTGTATGACTAAAATACGTGATATTTATTTATGTTATATTTATGACTAAATTCAACTTAACTAAATTATCACTTGTTTAATTTATTTATTTATCACCTTTACATTTATATTTATATGAAAATTTGAGAAAATGTATAAAAGAACTTAAAATAATAAAATTTACTTATATCATTTTTCTTTGTATTTTATTTATTTAATTCTATTTATTACATGTATTTATTCTATGTACTTCATATTTTGTATATATTTTATATAATTGTAATTTTGGTCACATTTAATTTTTTTTAGTACTTTTAAATTTGTTTATATATTGTAATAGTAGAGTAAATTAGTATCCAACAAGATATTTTATTTTAATCATATATCATTTAAGTTCTTTTTAAATGGACAAAAAAACTTATAAATTACTTTTCTATAGTAAATAAATTTATTTTATTTTGAAACTCTTATAAAACTCTCATAAATATTAAACTGATTCTACGTCAAATTTTAAGTACGACTTTTAATTTATATATTCTTTTAGAAACTTTTATATTTTACAAAAACTTTAAATTTTAAAATAAAACTTTAAATTTTGAAACAATATTTTAGTATACTTTAAATTTATAAAACCTCTTTTAAAGAAACTCTTATTTTTAAATCAAAGTTATACGATATTCGGGATATAATGTTTTGGGTGACACTCGAGGATTAAAGTATAACGTTGTCACACTGAAAGTAAGTATTTGAGGATTTGATTGTTTCAAATGAGTCCGGCCAATTATTGAAGGTCACCAAATAATGTACTTCTTGTTCACGGGCGACTTTTATATAAAGTTTACGATACGAGTCTGGGACGAATAGCTTGTGTTGGATTCTACCATATGTGGTGTTTCGACTGCACTTGTAATGAAAAGCAGACTCAGAGGCTGCGGTCCGAGAATCGACCTAGCGTCAAAGGTAGTCGTCCTACGGTAGTGAGAGCTGCGGTTCAAGAGTCTGTGTAGGGTATGTGCGCATCTATAGACAAGTACTTGATCAGTATTACCACCTAGGTAGCGGGGGTAGAACAAGATTCTGAAAACTGCGGGTTTCTTCTTGGTGATGCAGAGAATGTAATCATCGGCTTTCATTTCGCCCAAAGCTTCGTCTGAATAAACGTATAATATAATAGAAGTTCGGGTTCAATTGAGCCTTATGGGTGAGATGTAAATCTCATAAGATCGGTTCGGTCTACGAATAGGTAACACGATTACTTCTATTGGTGAGATGCAAGCCAATAGGGTGTAGCGGTGATACTAGGAGCCACGGCTCGTGTGTTTATTCTCCGTTGACGTGAAAAATGATTTAAAAATCAAATGGCTGCCAATGTCTCATCTTTTAAACTTTATCGTTTTCATCACCTCACATGTTGATTAATCGAATTAAAGGAAACTATCTATTACGTGATATCTGATAAGCTAGTCGTATACCTATCAAAGATAACCAACTTAGGTCTAACTAAAAATATAGCTAGGGAAGTCAGGATCGTATCCACAAGGAGACAAATAAATTCTACTCGCAATTAAAGTCTATCTAAGTAACCAAATCGGGGGTTTGTAATTGGGTTAACTAAACTAAAGTAGTGAAGGAAAGAGAATTAAAGGAGAAGAAATTACTAAAATAAATAAGATGAATAAAGATGAATAAATATAGAGAGAAAACTAGGATCGTCGGTTCACTACGAATCTCATATGGTCACGGTCTAAATCACAGGTCTGTCGCAGATATTGGTCTAAGGGGTAGTGAAAAGGTCCTTCCGGTCCGCTATTCACCCTAGCATGCGTCTAAAGGCTTCCGATCTTATTAGGGCAAACTAATGTGTTGTAGCAGGTCTAACTTTTACCAGGCTTCCGATCTTAGGTTCAAGTTTACCAGATTCAATTAATCAATCATGCGCATTAACTGACTATTCGCGATTATATGCTACAAGTGACAACTCAGACACAATATCATTGACAAATCTATAAATTATTTAGCGACCACATTCAATTCGCAGATCCCCTAAATCCTAGCGAGGGAAATTAGCTACTCATAATTAATTCAAGAACAACAAGATTAATAAAAGAATTTACTAGATTAAACATCACGAATAATAATAAATTTACGACAACCATAAAACAAAGATTAAGAATAAGTAAATATGAAGAAGAACAATCAAGAAGGAGAAAGAAGGAAGAAAGATTAGATAAAATTACCAAAAGGAATGAAGGCGATTAGAATGTTACAATAACCGAGTTTTAAAGGAAGAAATTAAACTAGAAGTAATTCTAAGAGAATAAGAAGAAGAAATCTAAAGAAGAGTCTAGGAGAAGTAAAAGAGAATAGGGGAGAAGTGGTATTTAAAATCTAGTCTAATAGTTTCTTAAATACTAAGTTAAAACAAAAGCCCAAAAGTCTTGTTAACCCTAAAAATCAATTTAGGAAAGTCTCGGTCTTTGTCCAGTCTCGAGAATAATTGGTCGAGAATTTTGAATAGTCGGTCGACTATATGGATAGTCGGTCGACTATAAGAATAGTCGGTCGACTATTAGGATAGTCGGTCGACTATCATAGACTTGTTTCCGTTCTCAGCACTGCGCGCTCAACTTCAAACGCTTGCTATTTCTTCGTTACTTCTTCAAATCGGGCGTATAATATACCGTTGGAAATCTAAAAGAAAGAGCTTTCCAACGCAACTGGAATCAGCTCAATTGGAGTTGTAGAACCGAAGATATTCACGTTTTAAGTAGACCCGTTTGGAAACGATCATTCTCTTTTCTTATTTCGCATCAGATTTCATCTTTAAGCACGAGTTTTGCCTTGCTTATGCATCAACGGGTTCAAACCTGCATAAGATGCAACATGACCACAAAGTATCAAATTCGGGGGAAAATAGTAGACAATGCTACTCAATATGCATGGAAATGCGTGCGTAAAAGACGAAATAATCATATATAAATAGCACGCATCAAACCTCCCCAAACCGAAGCCTTGCTTGTCCCAAGCAAGCACAAGACAATGAAAAACATCCTAATGGAACGTATATAACTCATAGCGGAGTATGCTTCAAAGTTACCCAAACCAATGCGCAACGATTAAAGTCAATGTAAACAATCACATACAACAAGCTTGATCAATGACAACAATACTGAACTTTCAACCTTGCAAGACTCGTCTATGTCGGACTCTCACGGGTCGCTCATCACACAAAAGGGGTGATCTTGTGAGTTTATGTAAAAACGGAAAGACAAAACACTCACCTAAACTGCGACCTACAAGAACATGCATGCAATCTAACATGAAATCAATCTCTGATAACCGTACATACGCATTCTATCGGGAAAAGACACGTGCCAAGGACTTACATATGGTATAAAGTGAGGCTAATCGGGTAAGAAGGGGCAAAACGATATGGATATGAGGAGGTAAAAGCCAAGCTAGTATTCCCTACACCCATCAATAATAAATATTCCGTTCTCACCAAACTCCAGTCGAAGAAAATAGGCATAGCAACAAGCGCCTTATCAAAATCGCTTCCCACTAATAACTATGAAATTAGAGAGATCAATTCTTTTCTCATAGCAAAAACACATTCTTCTTCTAGTTTCACTTCATTTTTCTTTATTCTTACCTTTCTTTTCTTTTCTTCTTTTTTTTTCATTCAATTTTTTTCTTTCATTGAATTTTTTCTCGTTTTTTTTTCATTTTTTTTCTCAATTCATTTTTTTCCAATTCCCTTTTTTTCTTTTCCAATATCTTGGTTCCAAAATTAACCCGAAAAAAAAAAAAATTCCGTCCAACTAATCTACTAGCTTGACTACGGTAGGCTATATATGGCATGTAGTTGATAAACGGGTCAAACAGGTTAATTTGGCTATGTGAGGCTCATGGGAATTAATTAAAAGAAAGGATTTGTCTTTTTCGCACAAGTCAAAACCACGAGTCAAATGCATACAGGTACCAAGAGACGAATGTCATGCTTATGCAGTTTGATGTTACATGTCTCATAAGGAGTACTACTCTCACCCTAAAGGAAACTGATCATGGATGTCATCAGTTTAAAGGCTCTAATTCCTTACAAATCTGAGTAGTTTGCCAACAATGAGTCAAGTTTATTCGTTCAGTACCGTTAACCAAAGATACAAGAATACCGCATGTGATTATATACAAAAATTCTAACGGCGCACTAGGATAAGCAACTAATGAAAACATAAAAGCAATATCATCATCGCTACATAGCATTCCGACTCAACTAAGACTCGACTAAATGCAAAAACATATTTTTGGTTTTTGTTTTTTTATGCATGCGGAAATGCAAGAAATATGCAGATGGATGAAAACAGACAGAAGCATACCCTCCCCAAACCAAATCGCACAATGCCCTCATTGTGTACAACAAACAATAAGAGGCAACAAAAATACGGGGAAGAAATGCAAGACAATGGAAGTGCAAAAAGAAAATAGAGAAAATAAAAGAACTACTTACAAGATATATATGAGCGGAGACCTTCCCTAAACCGCTCCTAAGCTTCAAAATATACCAACTTCGTCATTTTACTTAAAAAACACATCAACGCCCTAAGTAGCATGTCATATTCCTGCGCATGTGAAATATGAAAGCAAATATAAGCACATGATAAGATATAAGTATCAAATGTCAAAAGTATGGAATGAAACATCTTATCACGGGGTGGAGGACCAATTTCCACATGAAGTACTGCACTAATCTCCTCGTTCGCAAGACATGGAGCACCAAAGTAAAAATCAGGAAACAAAGTATTAGTGGTCGTAGGAAAATGGTCATAAATTAGAAGCAGCGGGGCCGATAAGCATAAAGGTGGAAAAAGAAGTGGAATAGGGGGAACTAAATCCAAAACCTTAGAAGGAGAAAGGATAACGGGCAAAGTAACCAATAATGGTTCCTCTACAAAGTCGTGCTCATACTCGTCCCCTCGAACTTCGATTTCCGAACCAAACGGTTCTTTATTATGAACCACATCACGTAGATTCTCACAAAATGGAACCGGGGCACTCGTGTCATAGCTTTCGCCACAACTTATCTCATTGTCGAAACAAGGTTCCTTAAAGATATCCGCATTACTAGTCTCACCAACAGGTTCATCATTAGTCAAATAAAGTGAAAAGTTGGGCTTCACACTTTCTTCAGCTAACCAGTCAAAGTACTCTATCACCTCTTCATAGGACTTGCTTTCAAAATCCTTACAAGTGGAAAATATATAGGCTTTTGTAGAGTCTGTCATACCTTTAATGACTGTAAGAACAAGTGTTTCATTAGTGAAACGAGCGGATTTGAGAGAGCTAAGCCAATCACAAAACCTCTCCATATAAGCTCCAAAAGTCTCATCGGGTTCCTGTGGAAAATCTATAATAATCCTCATGGAAACGGTGAGAACGGTCTCAAGGAACTGGAGTTCCCTAAGACAAAAGATAAACTAAAATAACAAGCAGAAATACACCGTCTCCCCGGCAACGGCGCCAAAATTTGATAAGCTAGTCGTATACCTATCAAAGATAACCAACTTAGGTCTAACTAAAAATATAGCTAGGGAAGTCAGGATCGTATCCACAAGGAGACAAATAAATTCTACTCGCAATTAAAGTCTATCTAAGTAACCAAATCGGGGGTTTGTAATTGGGTTAACTAAACTAAAGTAGTGAAGGAAAGAGAATTAAAGGAGAAGAAATTACTAAAATAAATAAGATGAATAAAGATGAATAAATATAGAGAGAAAATTAGGATCGTCGGTTCACTACGAATCTCATATGGTCACGGTCTAAATCACAGGTCTGTCGCAGATATTGGTCTAAGGGGTAGTGAAAAGGTCCTTCCGGTCCGCTATTCACCCTAGCATGCGTCTAAAGGCTTCCGATCTTATTAGGGCAAACTAATGTGTTGTAGCAGGTCTAACTTTTACCAGGCTTCCGATCTTAGGTTCAAGTTTACCAGATTCAATTAATCAATCATGCGCATTAACTGACTAATCGCGATTATATGCTACAAGTGACAACTCAGACACAATATCATTGACAAATCTATAAATTATTTAGCGACCACATTCAATTCGCAGATCCCCTAAATCCTAGCGAGGGAAATTAGCTACTCATAATTAATTCAAGAACAACAAGATTAATAAAAGAATTTACTAGATTAAACATCACGAATAATAATAAATTTACGACAACCATAAAACAAAGATTAAGAATAAGTAAATATGAAGAAGAACAATCAAGAAGGAGAAAGAAGGAAGAAAGATTAGATAAAATTACCAAAAGGAATGAAGGCGATTAGAATGTTACAATAACCGAGTTTTAAAGGAAGAAATTAAACTAGAAGTAATTCTAAGAGAATAAGAAGAAGAAATCTAAAGAAGAGTCTAGGAGAAGTAAAAGAGAATAGGGGAGAAGTGGTATTTAAAATCTAGTCTAATAGTTTCTTAAATACTAAGTTAAAACAAAAGCCCAAAAGTCTTGTTAACCCTAAAAATCAATTTAGGAAAGTCTCGGTCTTTGTCCAGTCTCGAGAATAGTCGGTCGAGAATTTTGAATAGTCGGTCGACTATATGGATAGTCGGTCGACTATAAGGATAGTCGGTCGACTATTAGGATAGTCGGTCGACTATCATAGACTTGTTTCCGTTCTCAGCACTGCGCGCTCAACTTCAAACGCTTGCCATTTCTTCGTTACTTCTTCAAATCGGGCGTATAATATACCGTTGGAAATCTAAAAGAAAGAGCTTTCCAACGCAACTGGAATCAGCTCAATTGGAGTTGTAGAACCGAAGATATTCACGTTTTAAGTAGACCCGTTTGGAAACGATCATTCTCTTTTCTTATTTCGCATCAGATTTCATCTTTAAGCACGAGTTTTGCCTTGCTTATGCATCAACGGGTTCAAACCTGCATAAGATGCAACATGACCACAAAGTATCAAATTCGGGGGAAAATAGTAGACAATGCTACTCAATATGCATGGAAATGCGTGCGTAAAAGACGAAATAATCATATATAAATAGCACGCATCAATATCCTTTAATATTTTTGTAAGCATATTATTTGTTATTCACATGAGTGTCTTATGTGTATGAGGTGATGTTAGATGAACGGCTTGGTTGCTGTCCCTCTCAGCGTCCACTGTTTTATTTTTTTGCAGGTATGAGACGTTGGAGAATCGAGCGAGAGATTTAATAATATGTTTAGCTTAAAAATGAAATTTATATTTTGTACTAAGTGAATCAAGATTATGTAATTAATAGTCGTTTATTGTAAGAATCCCTAGCGATCCAGATTTATTTACACTATGATATAATTTTAACTAAATGACTTAGATAACTTTCCGCTTTATCTATTATTTTAAGTCATCGAAAATCCGGGTTGTTACATCCCTACTTCCCAATCCTTATCAAACTTCCTTAATCCTCCCTCTATATATTATATATATAGAAGTATGATCATTTACATTTACCTTTTTTTTTCCTACAATTTACATTCTTTTCTAAACCATTGGATATAAATAGATCAATGGATGAGATTAAAACTTGAGACCATTAAACAAACCCTAATTTTTCTCACTATTCCTCTTATTTTGTTGTCCTGAACTTTACGTTCTTTCTTTAAGAAAAATATACACACAATTCTCCAATTTATCATCCAATTTGAATTCCATTCAAGATTAATCTTTCAAGTTCATCTAATTTTGTTCTCCAACTCTTTATTTTTGTTCCTTTTCATATTTGATCCTTTTGTTGATTTTGAGTTCCGATTTGTTTGATTTCAATCCTATAATTTTGAATGATTTCTGCAGATATCTTGTTATTGTCGTTATTGTTCTTGTTAGTATCTTGTTTTTGATCAATTCTTTTGCTAATTTTTAGAATTTTTCTTTGTTATTCTACATGTTTTGATATACTGTTTGAGTAATTTCTGCATTTTTATTACAAGATTGGAATTCAAAATTATGAATATTGCAATACTTGAATATAAACACTAAAATTCTTGAATATGAACATTGAAATAACTACGAATTATTTTAGAGCATGAATTTTCTGTTTTTGGTACATTATTATTGCTCTGAAATTGTCAGTTATTTTATTATGATGTTCCAATTATTTCAATACATATACATGATTATTGTATTTCAATTGGGAAAATTTGTATAATCTATAATTTCTAGGTTTTTTTAGTAAGATTTTGTGTTGATTCAGAATTGCTCATTATATAATTCTACATTATATGTTGTTGCAATTATTTCAATTCTTATATTATATTATTTGCGTAAATCCTGCATCTTTACTTACAAGATTAAAAATTGAAATTATGCTACGATACTTGAATATAAACAATGAAATACTTGAATATGAACATTGAAATAACTAAATATTACTTCAGAATAGGAATTTACTATTTTTGACACATTATTACTTTTATGAATTACCCAGTTTTTTATTATGTTATTCCAGTTATTCTATACTATTGTTATGGTTATTCTATAAAGTGTTTACAGTTATTCTATCGCACATATGTAATTATTGTATTTCAATTTGTTTTTTGTACTTTCAACTAATCCTTTCTTTTTTGTTTTTTTGTCTTCCCGTGAGGTTTTGTTTTTTGTTGGGTGCGTCTTCAATAATATGCAAGATGTTTCACCCTAATACAATAACACGAGTGTTATTTATTACAATAACTGAATTTCTGCGTCGAAATAATTACGTAAAGTCAGATAATTAACATTATTCTAAAATTGATTGGAACGGAGGGAGTATATTACAATAACTGGAACAACATAATACAGTAATACAAGTTATTCAATACAATAACTGAGTTTCTAAATTGGAATAACTACGTATCTACATTGGAATAACAACGTATAACCTGACAAAATTAATTGAAGAAATTGAACTTGAATTGAAGAAATTGAACGACTTAATTGAAAAAATTGAACAATTAAACAAATTGAATGTCACTTTTATGCAAAAATTAAAGTGTACGTAGATTTTTTAAATTTGGTTCTGATCTTGTGATAGATAAGCATATATTAAAGTTAACAATATTTTCTCAAAAGAATCCTGAGAATTTCATACCCATGACGTATATGATGTGCAACTGTTATATAGAATATGGGAGGGTTTTTTTTTTGATGTAAAATACTAATATCTTGGCCCTTCATCCCATGAAATCCAATTGCTTAAATTAAAAGGTAAATTGTACCAAAATGAGAAAATGTACCAAATCTCTCCCCCCCTCTCTCTCTCTCTCTATGAATAACATAATTTATATGACTTTTTTATCGTTACATTATTTTTCAATTTTTATTATCCTTTTACAATGTCTGAAACAAGTTCGAGCTCAAATTCTTCAAATGACAATAATGTCGATCAAAACAGAATTTTGGATTACGAGTGGGAAACCGAAATGGATAAAGAATCAGAGAAACTACAAAACTTTATAGCCGAGCGAATCAATGAACATGTTTCCAGAAATATACAACATCCAATTCATGCTCCTAGACGGCCAAGGAAAAATATTGAGAGAAGTTGTGACGACGGTCATAACCAATTGTGGAATGACAACTTTATGGATCCGGTGTATCCCAAGGAGTTGTTTCGCCGCAGATTTTGCATGCACAAGAATGTATTCATGCGCATAGTTGATGCTCTTTCTGCCAATGACCGATTTTTTCAACAACGAGTCAGTGGTAATGGAAGATTTAGTTTTTCACCTTTGCAAAGATGCACAGTTGCTTTAAGAGTTCTGGCATATGGTTCATCTACTGATGGTCGGATTTGCCGCGGGTCCTACACATCAATATATAACCAACTAATCCTAACGGTAGCTAGGGTAAGTCGGGTCGTGTCCACGGAGACGGTAATGTAATGTCTAGACTAGGTCTACCTAGAAACAAGGCTAAGTCACACAAACGAACACAAAGAGAACGATAATTGACATGGTATGATGGTTGAAGAAGTATGAACTAGACTAACAATGAACTAGAAATAATGTGAACTAATAGAAACAACTAAGATTTACTAAGCAATTAAACTAGAGAAAATGATCGACTAAAGAGGTGGAGAATTCAAATATGGGAAGGAGTAGGGTTAGGTCGGGTTCATAAGCATAGTAGGATGATTGGGTAATCAAGGGTATAGGTGCCACTTAGTCACTAAGGTCGGTTTGCGCTCTCGCGCCAAAGCCAAAGTCCGCACTCTCGTGTCTAAGACTAGACCCGAACATTCATGCAAGATGCTACTCAAAACACAAACATTCAACCACAAATTGAATACACAATGAGAAGGAGAGAACAAGCATGAGAAGCATTATTGGCCACTACTACCCATACAAGCAATACAACAAACACATAGTGTGCCCAATAAGTGACTAGCAAGAAATGAATCACCTTTACCCACAATCAAGTCCTAATCACCCATAATCCACACTTAATCCCCCTACTAACCCCACAAGGAATCTACTCACTCATTATCAAACTAACAATAACAATGCTAAGAGAAATCAACATAAACAACCAAACATTCATTATGAACAAACAAGAACAAATAAACAATATATAAAGATTAAAACTTGATAGATTAACAAAGATTAAGAGAAAAGAAATTATACCCACTACAATAGGATGAAGAAGATGAGAACTTGAATTAATAAGAAACCCAAATAAAACTCCAAGGTTGTCAAGCTTTGAATAATCTTCAAGAATCTCCTTAATACAAGACTAATTACTTGATTAAACTAAGATTAACTAAAGATTAACTAGAGATGATGAGAGGCTAATTAGGGTTTTGAATGCTTAAGAGAGGTCTAAAATAATCTAGGGTAAAGTATCATGCTTAAACAATACAAGGGAGGAGTATTTATAGGGTTACAAGAATGAAGGAGGAAGATAAAAGTCATGCGGCTACAGTTGGGCCATCCCGTCCGGGATGAGGTCCTTCCCGTCGGGGATGGGTCTTGTAGGCCTCCAATATGATCTTTAAGGTTCGTCCTTGCTTCTCATGGACTTCTCATCGATTCTCGGGGATCGGGATCGAGTCTAAGGAGCTCGGGATCGGGTCCCACGGTCTCAGGCTCGAATCCAAGGCATCGAGTGATCGTTCCTTCACTTCGTTGGCTCTAAAAAGTGTATGAAACGAGTCGGAATCGTTCCAATTCTTCATGAATGGTCTCGGGAACCTGAAACGAACTAGAGGAAGCATAAGTAGCCCATGAACCGCTCCCAAGGAGCGATTCTGCAAGGAAAAAGGGACCAAAACACAACAAACTAGGCACTACAAACTACACTTATCAACTCCCCCACACTTAACCCTTACTCGCCCTCGAGTAAGCACAAACTAACTACTAAACTAGCCGAGCGGGTATTAGCGCACCCTACGCCCTTTCAACTCACGCGAGAACACCTAGAGGACAAGTGCTCTCCGCAAGGCAAGTGAGGTCTTGCGACAAAACCGTGGATGCAACCGGACACAAAAACACATAAACAAACAAACATACAAACAAACACACAAAAGGTTGCACCCAAAAAGAAACAAATACCGCTTCCCTCTAAAAGGCGGTGAAAGAAGCACCGGTCTAAGACTCAAGGCAAGTGACAACGTTCCCAAGCTAGCAATACAAACCAAAATGGACAAAACCCTAATAGTATGACGACAAAGCAACAAAAACGTTGGTAACTTACCTAGGTTCCTCCTAACCTTCTAAGAACGTACTACGGGACGATCGGCGGGATGGAAAAGGGATGAACCACGGTGTTAGTCGACACTGTAGGTAAGTGAGACCCCGCCCCCTTTAGCAATGAGCCAAGAGGGTCGTCCCATGCCCAAAAACCGCCCAACTAGTCCAAGTAAAAAGGTGGATATGATTGCAAAATGAGGGAAGACCGACCACTACCGCTATCATCCTTCCTAGGGACTCGGTCCTTTGGTAGGCTCTTCACGGTAATGATCGGAAAAAGGCTTATTTTTTAGATGTGGGGATTATTTTTGTGAGACGGTTTTCTTTTGGCATTTTTGCTTTGTGTGTTGCTATGCCATTTCTTTTTCATCTTTTGTATTTTCTTTTTGGCTTTTTGTGCCTTTTCTTTTTCTTCAATCTTTTCTTTCTTTCATTTTCTTTCTTTTTTCTTTTTTTTGCCCTTTTGGCTTAATATGAGTGTAGGCATTTCTTTTTGCAACTAAGAAAGAGAGATTTCAACATAATGCAACTTTATTTCGTGGATATGTGTAGGAGGTAGGGGAATGGGAGAGTCGGGAGCGCGCTTTCCCTTCAAACCCACAAAAAAAAGGGGGGGAGAACTTGGACTAATCAAACAATTCCGAACACGGTCACCTAGGGGACGGGACTCGGCAACCAAGGCCTTTTCACACCATGGGTGGTCATAATGGTCAAAATGCAAATCCCGTAGTTAATCCCTAGTAAGCTAGGTGGACTCAAGGTAAGAAACGAACGAAATCATTGATTTAGGGTCATTCTACTAGACTAAAGTCCAAGACTCGACTTATACTACTAGAGAGGGAAAGTAAACACTTGCACACTAGCCTCTAAACCGGGTTTTCGAAAACCTTTTTACACACTGGACACAACTACACATCATAAAACAAAGACGACAAAAACGGAAGATAAGGAGACAAAAGGCAACAAAACAAAACAAATCAAAACAAACATACAAAGAGAACAAACACCACCCCGAATTTCTAAATAAGCAACCAATCAACCACAAATCTTTACAAGGCTCCACCCGAGCACACATCATCACAAATATCCTCCACACTCCACAAGAGAAAAGAGGAAAAGGGATGAAAGATGTTACCGGATGTCTTGAAAGCTCTCCAAAGCTATCGGTGATTAAGCAACCTATAAGGAAAAAGGGAGGTAAAACATGCACAACACAACAAATATACGACATAACGACACAAAAAGAAAACACACAAAAGAAAATCTTTTTGATTTTTGTGAAAACTTTTCAAATTTTTAGGGTTTTTAAAGATTTTTCGGAAAAACTACGAAAACAAAACTAACTATGATAGAATATCACTCCCCCACACTTAAGCCTAGCAATGTCCTCATGCTCGTCCGTAGTGTATGGAGACCAAAAAAGAAAGGAAAAGAAATTACGAAAATAAAGCTAAAAATCAAAAAGAAAAGTGGAGAAAATGGTAGAATGTGTCCGGCCGGGGTGTAGTCAAGTCACCATGGGCCGAGACAAGAAAAGATATGGATGGGGGAAGAAATAAAAAGAAAGAAATAAAAGGAAAATCAGAGGGGAGGACTAGGTGTAATCAAGTCACCTAGCCCGGATTCCGCCCAAATCCGACTAAATCCTACAAAAAGGGTGAAAATCTTGTAAATTTGGATTTTGAAATGACTCTCAATGTAGTCACGTCATTGAGAGTCGGGAGCAACAATTACCAAGGCCCCGAGGGCCACCATGACACAAAAGTGTATAAGGGGAGGGGAACAAACAAAGGAAAACAAACTATAAAAGACGGAAAAGAAAGGATAGTTGCCGTACCATGCGGTTAGCAACTCAATCGCTCCATCGTCTCATAAGTCAATATCGGCAAGTAGCTAGTTGTCGTCATTGCTATTCCTCTCCAATCTCGATATTGTTCCATGGTTGGAGCACAAAGGTATAAGGAGGTGGGTTTTGATGTGAAAGTCGGTGTAAAGTGAAGAGAAAATGAGGTAAATATGTGTATATGAAGTGTAGGGGTCATATGAAGGGTAAGGATAGGTAGGGAGGTTGGGAGGGGGTATAAAGTGGTAGGGTGGGCTCAAATGACAAAGAAGAGGCTAAAGGAGGAACAAGGCATCATCCCGGTCGGGATGGATGGTCCCGGTCGGGATGACATGCCCGTCCCGGTCGGGAAGCCCTTGTCCCGGTCGGGATGACACTCCAGAGAACCCCATTTTTGGCACACTCATCCCGATCGGGATGACATCCTTCCCGGTCGGGATGGTTCATCCCACTCGGTCGGGATGCACTCTTCTCGGCCGGGAGGAGTCTTCTAACCCTTTATAACTCCAAAAGCTCGTTCCAAGCTTCAAAAACCGACTCTCCTTCACACGATCCAAGCTCTAACAATAACCCCTCCTCTCTAGGATTCATCTTCACTTCACACCTATCAAATGGGCTCAAAACATTCATCAAAATCCCTCCCTCACATCACTCATCAAAATCCCTCCCTCACATCACTCATCAAAATACCAAATCACAAGAATTACACAAAACCTAAAAATATTACAAGGAAGAGATATATACAATAAGACGGTTCTTTTGGAACTCCGTCAAACCAAAGGTGGTGCATTCTTCAATTCTTTTTCAACAACACTATAACCAATTCCATCGCCATCAAGGGCACGAAGAAAAAAATCGAAGGCTCTTGCAAAGTCTTCAACCAAGCTAGTGGAATACCAATCTCCACTCCAAGGATCATCACATCCTAGCCTCGACGTTCCCGGGGCATCCCGATCTACTAAGTTCAATGGCTTGAACTTGTAATTTCGATCCTTCGGTATATACCCAAACGTCCATTTATCCTCATGTGGCCCCAAGGGAGGCTCATCTTCCTTCTTGTCTTGGCACTTGTCTTCAAACTCATGATATGGGCACTCATCCGCCCCAATCTCGGAATCATCGTCCTTAATTCCATAAAAGTCGTTCTTCAAGCTTTTACTCGTCCCATCCCCTAGACCGACGTCCTTCATGGCGGTAATCATTTTACAAGACTCATCATTAGTAGGCGAAGTGTTGCCTTGGAGGTCAAACACGAGCTTCTCATCGCCTAGCTCAAATGTGATCCTACCGTTCTTTACATCGATCATAGCACCGGCGGTGTGTAGAAATGGGCGCCCAAAGATAATGGGAGTGATAGCATCTTCCGGCATATCAAGCACAAGGAAGTCGACCGGAATGAAGAACTTCCCGATTCTTATTGGCACATCTTCCAACATCCCCAAAGGTCGGTTGAGGGAACTATCGGCCATTTGGAGTGTAATGGAAGTACTCTTGAGCTCCTTCATCCCAAGTCGCTCACAAATTGAATAGGGAATGATGCTTACACTCGCACCCAAATCACATAGTGCTCTCTCAATCTTGAAGTTGCCTATGGTGCAAGGGATCGAGAAACTACCCGGATCCTTCAACTTGGGAAGCGTAGAACCTTGAATAAGCTCGCTCACCACTCTTGTGAACGCTATAGTCTCTTCCTTGTCGACGGATCTCTTCCTAGCCAATATTTCTTTCATGAATCTTCCATATGCCGGGATTTGGGTAAGTAGATCGGTAAATGGGACACTCACATCCAATTTCTTCACAATATTGAGGAACTTGTCATATTGGATATCCACCTTGGTCTTCATTTGCCTTGTTGGGAAAGGCAACTTAATGTGAACTTTGTTTTGCTCATTAGGGGTAGACTTCTCAAACGACACTTCCCTTTTACCCTTGTCTTTTCCTTGAAGTGGGGGAAGCTTGTCTTCTTGGGGTTTCTCAATCTCCCATAAGACTTGCTCCTCTATTGGATTTCCCAAGCTTGGATCATCTTGAATTGGAGACACAACTTCTTCCATTGGTACATGCTCATTAGGGGGTAAGGGGGAGTTATAAGATGAACCGCTCCTCGTGGTAATAACATTCACATGCTCGAATTTCGCCATTTCACCTTGAGGAGGTAATTGCCCCTTTTGCCTTGAAGAGCTACCCGAAGCAAGTTGAGCTATTTGGGTCTCGAGCATCTTCATATGAGCATCTCTTGCCAAGTTATCCCTTTGAAGTTGAGTAATGATTTCTTGTTGGGTTCTTTGTGTCTCCAATTGACTCCTTTGCATGTCCAACATTGACTTTTGCATGTCGAAATCCCGAGGGGGAGATTGTTGGTTATGAGGAGTGTTTGTGATGGCTAGAGGAATGCCATAATCATGAGTAGGAGACCGACTCCTTGGCTTGCTTTCTTGTCGATTACCTTGGGTTGCTTGTTGTTGTTGATGGTTCCCTTGGAACCCATGAGAGTTGCCTTGATTAAGGCCTTGATTGTTGCCATGGTTGTAGTTTTGATGTCCTTGGTTGTGTTGGTTTCCTTGGAAACCACCTTGATTGAAATTCCCTAGTTGGAATCCTTGATTGTTGTTGAAGGTACCTTGGTTATTTTGCTTGAAGTTGTTGAATGGCCTTGGGTTGCCTTGATAACCTTGGTATCCTAGATTGTTGTCCCTTAAGGGAGGTGGAACATAGGGACGGTGTTGTAGAGCTTGTTGTTGAGAAGCTTGATGGGAAGCTTGGTACATATTAGGATAGGGGGCACCTTGCTTGAACGCTTGAAAGGCGTTCACTTGCTCAATACTTCCCCGACAATGTATAGGCTCATGTCCAACTATCCCACAAGTATCCCACATCTCATAATAAGGTGTATGAGGCACAACTCCCAAAGCATTTACTTCATAAATCGAGTGTTGGTTGGAGGAACTAGCGCTTTGAACTTGATTGATGTGGCTTTGGAGCTTCTTGTCAATGGTCTCCATGTGAGTTTTTAGTTGAGCTCCAAGGTCAATGCTTAGTTGTGTGATAGCATCGACCTCGTGCCTACCTCCTCGATTCGCCTTCCTAGGCCTTGAGTATTGGGAATTTTGGACCGCCATCTCTTCAATTCGTGACCAAGTTTGGTCATCATCCACCTCGATAAACCTTCCATTCGATCCCATATTGAGTACGGCCCTTGAGTCTTCATATAATCCGTTCCAAAATTGTTGAACAATGAACCATAGTGATAGACCATGGTGAGGGCAAGAGCGGATCAAGGCTTTGAATCTTTCCCATGCTTCGTAGAGGCTTTCTTCATCATGTTGTTGGAATCCCGTGATAGAGGCTCTCAATAGATTTGTCTTCTCCGGGGGATAGAATTGTTGGTAAAAAGCCAATGCTAGCTTCTTCCAAGTATCAATACCAAGAGTCGCCTTGTCTAACCCTTTGAACCATTGCTTTGCTTTACCGATCAAAGAGAAAGGAAATAGTACCCACCGGATTTGATCTTGGGTTATTCCCGGTTGTGAAATAGCATCGCAATAATCCGAAAAGGTTTCCATGTGTTGATGAGGATATTCGGTTGGTAACCCATTAAATTGACTTCGCTCGACCAATTGGATAAATTGAGTCTTTGCCACGAAATTGCCGGTATATGCCTCCGGTAAAGCGGTTGGACCGGGCAAGACTTTTTCATCTAATTACTCTATTCTATGCATACTTTTTCATCTAAGAAAAAAAATAGTAATTACGTTCATATTCCCTACCTTAAATCATCCAAGAAAAAAATTCAATTAACTACGATAATGGAGAACAATGCAATTGACGGTTCATATACGCAACAATCCATTCATGAAAGGTACAAACAATTTTTTTGGTTGATTATTCTTAATATTGTCATTGTTATTATCAATGTGCTTCGTAGTACACTCAATTAACAAAATAAAAAACAGTCAAAGAGCCTCTTAAACAATTGAGCAAGATGATGGTGGATGATTAATTACTGTTTGTTTATATTACGAAAGTGAACTTGTTGATTTTGTTTGAGTAAGATGATTGGCCAATGATTATTATTACGTAGGTCTTATATTGCTCTTTTGAATATGTTGAGATTAATAGCAATTTTTTCCTTTAATTGTCTCATGCAAAATGGTTGTCTTCTTTTTTGTTTAATTGACTGATAATATCATACAGTTTACTGAATCATGGATTTATTTATTTATTTTTTTCTAATAATTATCCGGTATACCACAGGTTGAATATTGTCAATTTTATTGATTTAAACGAGTTACCTGAGCATGAAATATGTGAGTCAGAAAGACAAGGAATGGTACTATTGGATAACAATGAACTTGAAAATGCAAGTGTAAAGTGTTTTGAACCGTTTATTGGTCAGTGCTTTCTAAGTGAAGAAGAAGCTTATAGATTTTATGATAATTTCGCGAGAAAAGAAGGTTTTTCCATTCGAAAAGGTCGGTTTTTTAATAAGAATGGGAAAATGATTAGACGTGATTTTTTTTGCCATCGAGAAGGAAACCCAGATGAAAAAATTGTTGATCCTTCTAAGGAACAACGAAACCGATCATCAGCTAGGTGTGGTTGTAAGGCTTTTATGAGGATCACTTTGAAAAAATCTAATGATATTTTTCCTGAAGAATGGCAAGTTACTCTATTTACACCATTTCATAATCATGATTTGCTATCACCTACACAAGTGCGTTTCCTTCCTTCTTACCGCACGATTTCTAAGGAAGATGAGCAACAACTTTTATTATACAAAGACGCTGGCCTTTCAGTGAGACAAATAATGTGAATCATGGAGCTTCAAAAGAATGTGAAACATGGTGACCTTTCTTTTTTTTCAAAAGGATCTTCATAATTTCTTTGGTAGGATTCAAAGAGAAAATTTAGACAATGATGCTATTGATCTTCTTGAATATTGTAAGAGGGCTAAGATGGATAACCCTAATTTTGAGTTTAGTTATACAATTGATGCTGAAAATAGACTCGAGAATATATTTTGGTCACCTGCTCATTGCTTTGACTTGTACCAAGAGTTTGGCGATTCTACGGGATTTGATACCACCTACAGAGTGAACTCTTATGACATGCCTTTTGGCATTTTTATTGGTATTGACAACCATGGAAGAACTATATTATTTGGTTGTGCCCTTATTCGTAACGAACGAGTTGCTACTTTTCGTTGGTTAATGAAGGTATGGGAACCCCTAATATTTCATCGTTTTAATTTAAAGTAAAGTGTATATAGTTGTATTAATTGTTAATAATTTAATTACTTTGCTAACAGACTTTTGTTACACTCATGAATAAACCACCGGTGACAATCATTACTGATCAAGATCTGTGGTTAACGGAAGCAATTTCCAAAGAAATGCCATTTACAAAACATGCATTTTGCATATGGCATATCACATCAAAATTTTCAGGTTGGTTTACTACACTTCTTAGAGAGTGGTATTCAGCTTGGTGTGCAGAATTTTATAGACTCTACAGGTTGGAAAATGTTGATGACTTTGAACAAGAATGGCCCATCGTGGTTTCAAAGTTTAATTTGCAAGGAAACAAACATGTACAGGGGTTATATGAGATTAAGGAAAATTGGGTGCCGGCCTATCTTCGTGGCTATTTCTTTGGTGGAATGACGACAACTGGAAGATGTGAAAGTATTAATAGTTTTGTGAAACGTTTTACAACTTCGCGCTCATGTTTAACCCAACTTATCAAACAGGTAATAAGCTTTTGGTACTCTCTTTAATTATGAGCTCTAGCTAGATACCTACTTCAATTTATTGCATTTTTTCTATACGTTTCCTAAAGTTCACTTTTAACACTTGTAGGTCGATCTTGCGATTGAGGACGTTGGGCTAACCCAACTACATCATTCCATGCTAGACACGTATAGGGGTTCTACTTTACGTACTTTGTCTCCCCTAGAAGAGCAAGTACAAAAAGTTTTTACGGTATTCTCCTTCAAAAAATTTCAAGAAGAATTTGAAAGAGCTACTCAATACAAGGTAAGTGAGAATGACAATTTTGTTTTCATTGTGCAACACTATATGGATCAACGTTCACGAAAGCATAGTGGCACATGGAGCAGTGACACGATTTTATGTAGTTGTAAGCACTTTGAGTTTTGGGGTATAATTTGTCGGCATGTTTTATCTGTGTTTATGCACAAGGATTGTATTGAAATACCGCCACTGTATTTACCGGTACGATGGTGTCGAGATGAGTTCCACTCTAGAGTTGTTTCCATTGCCGATCAAAGGACAGTGAGTTCTGAACAAGGGTTGGATAATCAAATTGTCAATCTCGGTGATGATTATATCGCCAATCCTCCAATTTCGAAAACAAAAGGTCGACCGAAACATACACGAGAAAGAGGCGGAAAAGAAGTTGCAACTAAACAAGGGAGGAGTTGTACTTTGTGTAAAAAATTTGGGCACAATATCACTACTTGTCCCGATAAGGAGAATGTACATGTCAATATCGTTCTAGAGAATGATCGGGTCAACACCATAACGAAGGTGCAAGCTAAAAAGAGGAAAAAAGACGTCCAAGCACGTGATGAAGGCGTGAATCCAGTTTTTTTAATGAAAAGATAATACAATTTATTGATTGTATGGATATTATTATTTTTTTATTGATTTCTATAAATATTACTTTTAATGTGGAACTAGAGTACTGTATTTATACAATTAGTTTTACATTTTTTTTAACGAATTGTGAGTGTGTACAATTAGTTTTACATTTTTTTTAACGAAAAAAAAGTGATTAGATGATAGGTAGGGTATTTAAGGTAGGGAATATGAACGTAATTACTATTTTTTTCTTAGATGAAAAAGTATGCATAGAATAGAGTAATTAGATGATAGGTAGGGTAATTAAGGAAGGAGAGAGAAGAATATTATATGGTTGTAAAATAATCACTAGAATCCCACTAATTAGGGAATGGTAACTAAGGATAATGCTTAACCTATGCAACTAGTATCATTATCATGTGCGCCCAATGGGCACATGATAGAAAATCCGTTAAAATATATAGTGTTCATTACCTTGAGACTCAAATAGTAAATTGTAAATACATTACCCAAATAACTTGTACTATTTAAAATGTTACTTTAAATTAACACATAATATTGCAATTTCTTCTCAATCATATTTTGTAAATTACTTCCACTTTGAATAAAATTAAAAGTTCACTCTTATAAGAAAAACAAAGAGTTTAATGTTATCTTGAAATGTGTTTATAAACATAATCAATTTAAAGATCAATAAAAATATAATATTATACTTGAAAAAAATAAATGAGAAATTATGGATTTGACATGCAGTCATTGGCTTCGCATAATTTTGGTAAATGAAATTAATCCCAAAGATAAAATTTTGAACTAAAATTAGAATCGACAAGCAAATTCATACGGAGTATCATATATTAAAAACTGATGGTCTTATTCATGAAATAAACCGATTGAAATGTGAATACAAACTCTCAAATGTTTTTTATCATTTCTCCATGGCTTTATATATATATTTTTTAGTTATATTATGATGTTCTTGATGATATATTTAATATTAACTTTGATTAATCTTTAAGACAAAATAGATGAAAGTATAATATATTATTTTTTTGGTTATAATATGAAATTCTTAATGCATGATAATATAATGATTAATATTAACTTGAATCCCCCTTTTCACTAACCAAATAACAAATCTCCAAATTTTTCTGCCTACTAACATATAGGCCTACCATATGGGCCTACTTTTAGATTATTTAATATATATTGGTTGGACTTATATCTAAATTACTCATGCATGTTAACTGCAATCAATAACTATATGTTTAAAAAATACTACCATTTTTGTTATACCATAAAATAGTATAAATCTTTTTCTATATATCATACTAATTAATTGATTGATTAATTGACAATACAATATAATTATATATATACTATCATATATTTAACAGTATACGTAAGGCTAAATATATGCTAAATATATCACAATTTTACGGCATTCCATATATATGCCATAATTATTATATCACATTATATTTCAACCCATATCAAGTTTCATGTAATACCGATAATTGTATTTCTGAGTATCTTTGACAGTATAATATTTAAAGGGTAATAATATACTAGAAATGACATTTTGCTTAATTGAGTATATACTAGAAGATATTATTATAATTAGTTCTATACGATATAATTGTATATCTTTTTTGATTTAAAATCAATCTTTTAATTGTAGAAGACGATCAATATTTTGATTTTGTATAATTGACAGGATTTGTGTGATTGATTTTGATAGACTTTTTAATTGTATACTATCATATATAATTGATTGCTATACAACACGTACTCTAGTATTCTATATATCATATAGAATATAGAATACTAATTAATTGATTGGTATACTATCATATATAATCATATATAATTGATTGGTATATATTTAATAGCATGATATATTTTATTCTATATATCATCCCCTTTCCACTAACCAAATAACAAAACTAATACGTTTTCCTGCCTACTTTGTTGGGCCACTTATTGAGCTCCTCTTAATTGGGTCATATCACGTTTTTTATTGGTTGACTTATCTCTATGGGCTATTCTATTTTTATTATAAATAACAAATGTTATATCACGTTATCTAATTAAGGCGGTGGTCATTTAATTGTTGATAATTAAGACGGTTGTGAACGTGATATAATATGATTACATGATGGAATTTATGGCATAATAATTATATTATATCACATCATGTAATGCATATATTCCGTATATAGTGCATAAATTCCTTATAATATGCATCTATATTATTTTCCATATATTCTTCCATAAATTTTATCAACAATCCATATATATGACATAATTATTATATCACGTTATATTTCATTCCATATCAAGTTTCATATAATATCGATACTTATGCTACATAACAATTTTCAGTAATTATGTCTAAGATGTGTAATATACAGTATCCATATAATTATGCTACATATCAATACGCATGCAATTTTCCGTATTATTTTGCCATAAATTCCGAATTTTATTAGAGTTTATGAACACTAATAATATTAATGATTTTTTGGAGTATATATAATAGCTTTATTAAAATATACATGTATTGACTTACTAATTTATCTTAATTACCTAACAAATTCTAATTATTCTCTTAAATCTAAATCACAAAGTTGTGTAATGTAAAAATTAATATGTAAATTTTAGAATGCCTATAAAATAAATTTGCATATGTACCGTGCATATGCACGGGGTCTATACTAGTTGATTATCAAGAGTCGAGACAAAAGGAGATGAAAAGGTAAAACCAACCAAATTATTGAGGTCTTTTTAGAAAACTATTAAGCTTTCTTAATAACAATAAATTTATGTTTTAAGTGAATATCAATTTTTGTTTGGCCCAAGTAACTGTTAGTCATTGATATTTTACTTTAAACTAACACTCAAAATATTGAAACCTTTCTCAATCATATTTTGTAAAATACTACAACTTTAAATATAAATAAAAGTTCACCTTTATCAACAGAAAATCAATGTTATTTAAAGTTAACTGTAAAATGTATTTATAAATCAATCAATATAAAGATAAATAAAATTATAATATTATGCCTGAAAAATGAGAAATTGCGGGCGTGACTATCGGGTTCGAATAAATTTTCTAAATAAAATGTAAAGGTAAAATCAGAACTAAATTAGAATCAGTAAACAATAATGCAAATTGATGTCTTACATAACTGAAGGTAATGTCTAAAATATAAAGTGAATGAAATGTAAAAACAAAGTCCTCAATTATTTTTATCTCTTCATTGCTTATATATTTTTTTTAGTAAGTATTTATATTAAATTTGATTGATCGATCATTAGACGATGAAAGTGGATGAAATGGTGAAACAACCAAATTTTCAAAATTTATTTTTAGAAAAATATTAAGTTTTCTGAAGACTGAAATATTAAGTTTTGTTTGTCATTTTTTACTATTTTTTTTATTTATTGATGATTTACCTTTAAAATCAAATATTAAATATACCAAAATAATTATCATCATTACTATGTTACTTTGATTAACACTCAAAATATCGCAACTTCTTCTCAATCATGCATATTTTGTAAATTACTTCAACTTTGAACATAAATAAAAGTTCACTCTTATGAACACAAAATCTATGAGATTTAAAGTTACTCAAAATTTATTTATAAAAATATTCAATATAAGGATCTATTGAAATAAGATATTATACCTGAAAAATGAGACATTGCAGACTTGATTAGTGGTTTCACCAAGTTTTCTAAACTAAAACAAATGCAAAAGATAGAATTAGAAATAAAAATAGAATCAACAAACAACAACGCAAATTCATTTCTTACAAAATTGAATTGAGTATACATAAAATAAAGCGAATGAAATGTGAATAAGATTTCACAAAATTAAAAAGTTTTTTTCTCATCCCTTCATTATTTTACTTTTATAGGTATAATATGAAGTTCTTAATAATAAATAATATAATAAATAATATTAAATTTGATTGTACATTAATACAAATTAAAAGTAGATGAAAAGAAGTACATCTAAATGATTAAGTTTTTTTTTTTAAAAAAAACCATTTAGTTTTAACACTAACAATAAATTTATGCTTTAAATGAAATATTAATATTTATTTTCCATTTCCTTAATTTTTTTTTAAAACATCTGTTTTTGACATATGAAATAAAATTTAATGTTTTAAGTTACTTTTTAACTATATTGTATAAAAATATAATAAATAGTAATTTTAATAAAAAAACGTAATACAAATTGTACTTCGTAATAGTTATGGTAAACGATTCTTCTTCGATTAAAAGTTTTTGCTAAAAAAATGTATATAACCTAACAAATGAAAATTCATAATTTTAAAAATGTTACGAGTATTAAATTATTTACTATTTTTTTAAAGAAGGTGTAATAAATGTTAGTGATGAATACTTAATAAAAAATGTTAACAATAATAAATTTATTAATGAAGGTAAATACATAATTATGAAACAAATTAATAGTGCAATAAATTTTAAATGTAAGAGAAATAAAATAGCAAACACCTAAGAAATGGAAAATATTATTCTAAAAAAAGTTAATTATTACACCATTTTACAATAAGGGAAATAAAACAATTAATAATAAAGAGAAATGAAAAGATTTTGATATAACAATTAGTAATGTAATAAATAAAAATTGGGATTTTCTACGCGGTACCCTTATGTTTTTCACTTTTCTACATGGTACCCCTACCTTTTCTATGTCTATACATGGTACCCTTGAAGTTTACTATTAATTTAACTAGCGCCCCGAAAGTTTTTTTCCATCAAGTTTTGTCGTTAGATTATATTTTTAACTTAGGATTAAGACTTCAATATCATTTAACTTAGATAATTAACAAGTAATTGAGCTTAATTTAAGTGTTATCATTTGATTTGACAATATAACGTCAAACATATAATCCGTTTAGATTCGGAGTATAATTGCAAACACGTACACAATTGTTAGTTTAAGTTCAATTATCGGTTAATTAGATATGTTAACTGACGTTTAACTTTTAATCTTGAACATAAGAAGGTAATTTTTTGCCAAAATTTGACGGAAAAAAAGTTTAGGGATACCAATAAAGATAATAATAAAGTTTAGTGGTACCAAAGAAACTTTTGGTAAAGTACAAGGGTATCATGTATACATGTAAAAAGTGTAGGGGTATAATGCAGAAAAGTAAAAAGTTCTGGGGTACCACGTAGAAAATCCCATAAAATGTTTAATAAAAATAAATAAATAAATCAATAGAAATTATATTAAAGACGCCACGTGGCAAAAAAAATTATGGCAAAAGTTGTCTTGTAACTATATATAGATTACAAATTAAGTTAATAAAAGTTATGTAACTTTCAAATGGGTACATCCATCTATATTGGACAGGTCCTCCAACCTTAGCTTCGTAAGGCAAGTGGACCGGTAGATGCTCCATGGAATTAAAGAACGACGGTGGGAAGATCATCTCAAGTTTGCAAAGTATCTATGGAATTTGATCCTCCAGCCGAGTCATGTCCTCAATTGATACTGTAGAAGAACACAAATCTCGGAAAAACCAAGATATCTCAGTTATAGAATTCCACACCGTCGGTGGCAGAAGTTGCTTTAATGGTACTGGTAGTAACCTCTCTATGAACACATGACAATCATGATTCTTTAAACCTTGCAACTTTAGATTCTTATGATCAGCACATCGCTTAAAGTCAGAGGCATACCCATCAGGGAACTTCAACTTCTCTACCCACTCCAACAAGGCCTTTCTCTGAGCCTTGTGAAGGCTATACACGGGTCTCGGTTTGGTTCCATCTCGTTTTATGTGCAATTGAGGACGGTCACAAAAATTTTTTACATCTCGCCGGAAGCCTGTAGTGTCACAACTCTTACCATCTACATCCATCACAGTGTGAATCAATTGCTCAAAAAAGTTTTTCTCTATGTGCATCACATCTAAATTGTGACGAAGAAACAAAGTACTCCAATATGGAAGGTCAAAGAAAATGCTTCGTTTAAACCAACCATTTTTCAACTTCTCAGATCATTGAACTCCTGATTGGTTCCATCAACAGTGGACGGGTACTCGGAAATCAACTCCCAAATTTCATCTCCTGGGAGTCGAATAAGTGCATCATCAAGCACCACCCCACCCTTTTTGAATGCGTTCTTGTTCTTTCTATATGGGTGACCCTCTGGTAAAAACTGTCTATGACAATCAAACCAAATAATTTTACTAAAATTTGGAAGATAAAAAGCTTTGCTTTCATCCATGCAACAAGGACAAGCTTTCTGACTAGCAGTAGACCATCCCGAGAGCTCACTGTATGCAGGAAAGTCGCTTATAGTCCACAACACTGCTGCTTTCAGCTGAAAGTTTTGTCTCAAAGATACATAATATGTTTCCACCCCTACTTCCCACAGCTATTTCAATTTCTTAATGACAGGTTGTAAGTAAACATCCAAATGATTTTTCGGGTTTTTTGGTCCGGAAACAATAAGAGATAGAAAGATGAAAGGCTGCTTCAAACACAACCAAGGAGGTAGGTTATAAGGTGTGATCATCACATGTCAACAAGAGTACGACTTACCAAATTGGCCGAAAGGTGCAAATCCAGCAGTACATAACCCAAGCCTTACATTTTGGGGTTCAACTGCAAATTGAGGATATATTCTATCGAAAAGCTTCCACTCCTCACCGTCACTCGGATGACACATCTTGCCTAGTACCCTAATTTCCTCCTCGTGCCACCTCATTTGTTCGGCTATGGTTCTTGTTGCATACAATTTCTGAAGTCTAGGTGCAATGAGGAAGTAAGTAAGCTGACTAATTGAGATCGATTTCTTACCCCTATCACCACTTTTACATTTTCTACCCCTCAAAACAATATCCCCCTCAATCATTTTATACCTACCCTTACCACATCTCCTACATTCATCAAGCATGGCATCATCCTTCCAAAATAACATGCATCCATCGGGACAAGCATCAATCTTTTGATGCGAGAGTTGAAGACCTTTCACAACTTTTTTGATTGTATAGAATGTTTGGGTCATGATATTGTCTTTTGGGATAACTCTCTCAAGCAAGGCGGCAAAACTATCGATACAAGCGAATGGTAGGTTAAATTCATATTTAAGGCTAACTATCATAGATGCGACTTCTAACAAAGTCACATCACACCCTCCATATAACGGCTTTTCCGAAGCATTTAACATGTCAAAAAATGCTTTTGCTCATGGATTAGGCTCTTGTGGGTTACACTCTTGTGGGTTAGGTAAGTCGTCATTCCTATATGTGTTATCGTTGCTAAACAAGTTACACTCCACAGCATCAACTATCATACCTCTCAACCTCCCCTCATTTTTTCGGATCTTGGGTTCCTTGGATTGAGAGGGCTTACCATGACAAATCCAACGATAATAATTGGGCGAGAAATCATTACGGATGACATGTTCCTTAACCACAATGATCTCAAATTTTTTTTTTGGTGAAATGTGAGTGTAATATATAGAAACCGTAACCATGTACAATCAATCCACTAATCCAAGGAGCAACCTAGGAAACAGTGGATCCAATAAAACCAAAAGACAACACAAAAAGCCCACATTTTACATGAACAAGACAAAAAAAACAAAAATACAGGGAGAAGTAAACATCTAGTTCAATTCTTCCCCCGGCATCATCAAACGGAGTCTATCCTTGAGTTCCTTCTGGATGTGGTGCGCCACCGTCTCAGGAGTTTGAAGAGTGCCTTCAACTCTCGCTTTGTTTCTCTGTTGCCACACATGGTAGTAAAATGCAACAATCACCATTGCATTCTTTTTCCCCTTAATATCCTTCACATGATCCTGCAGCATTTCTATTCTCAAGACCGGACCATACCAAGCTTGAATAGCATCGAGGGTCTTCCTGGCATACTCACAATCAACAAAAATATGGTCGATAGTTTCTTCCCCGGCCTGACAAGTGCAGCAGCTATCGTCGTCAATGTAACCCCACTGCCTTAATTTGTTCTTAGTCTTCATACCTTCGTTCATGACCATCCCGGCCATCATCGCGTGTTTGGGGATGTTCCAATTGTTCCAAACCACGCTAGACCAATTTTTCAAGCTGCTCGAGGTATGAAGCCATTCATACCCGCTCTTGACCGTATACACCGCAGCAGCAGCCCAAATCTTGTTTCTATATCCCGCCTTCAGTTTGTCTTTTATTCGGCATATGTTCTTCCAGTTCCAGTTATCACCCGGTTTAGGAATGTAGTCGTCCCAGTCCTTATTCTTCAGGTAGACCTGATTTATCCATTTGATCCAGAGCTTGTCCGGTTGGGTATACACCCAATCCACAATCTTTCCAATGGCAGCCATATTCCAGCTTCCGACCTGTTTTACATTCAGTCCTCCCTCGTCTTTTGGCAACGTAATCTTGTCCCAAGCAATCGGAGGGACTCTTTGATACTCTGCCGTACCTGCCCACAAGAAATTTCTGCAAATTGCTTCCACTCGCTTGACAACAGAGACAGGCAGAATAAAAATAGAAGCCCAGTAGCAGTGGACCGAAATGAGGACCGCATTGATCAGCGTAATTTTGCCTGCATACGATAGTTTTCTCGCCTCGATACTCCTAATCCTAGCCACAATTTTTTCAATAAGAATTTGACATTCCTTCTTTTTTAATCGTCCAGGTTTAATAGGGATTCCCAGATATTTAAAAGGCATCTCCCCTTCATTAAACCCAGTAACAGAAACGATATCATCAGCCAAATTCTGATCCACGCCATTGAAGTAAACTTCGGATTCACTGCTATTTTTTTCCAATCCCGTGGTCTCAGAAAAAGTAGCAAATGCTTTCATAAGTAGTAAGATGGACTGGGCGTTACCTTTACAGAACATAAGGAGGTCATCTGCGAACATAAGATGGGTAAGCTTGAGTTGTGTACAAAGCGGGTGATACTGAAAACTGTGTTTATCAGTGGCATATTTGAGTGTCCTGGTCAGATAATCCATACAAAGAGTAAACAGGAGAGGTGACATGGGGTCACCTTGCCTAAGTCCTCTTTGGCCTCGAAAGAACCCGAACGAATTTCCATTCATAGTGATAGAGTATGAAGTGGTAGTAACACAGCTCATAATCTGCGTAATAACCAAAGGAGGAAACTTTAGGGCTTGTAAAATTTGCTCGAGGAAGTCCCACTCCACCGAATCATACGCCTTTTGGAGATCGATCTTGAATAGACATCTCGGTGACGAGCTCTTCCTGTCGTATAGCTTAACCAAATCTTGGCAAATAAGGATATTCTCAATAATTGATCGACCTTGGATAAATGCACCTTGTGTATTCTCAACAATATCGGGCAGCACTTTTGCAAGCCTATTGCATAGCACCTTAGAGATGATCTTGTAGATTACGTTACAGCAGGCAATAGGCCGGAACTGAGTAACATTTGAAGGCCTGTCGATTTTAGGGATCAAGGACAGGTTCTTAGCATTGATCTGCGTCAAGATCTGACCCGTCCTGAAGAAATCATGGACTGCATTACATATCTCTGGCCCAATGTAGTCCCAAGAAGCTTGGTAGAAACCACTGGTATAGCCATCAGGACCGGGGGCCTTATCTTTCGGTATGGAAAAAAACAATATTCCTAATTTCTTCATCAGTTACCTGCTGTAGCAGGATGCTATAGTTCTCATTAGAACATGTTTTTCCCTTATTTACAATAGATCTTCTTACTGGCCGGGTAGGTCTTGATTTACCAAGCAAATCAGAATAATAATTCAGGAAAGCATCCTGAATGTCACTGCTGGTGTTGCATAATCTACCTCTAGCATCGTCAATTTGAATGACTCTATTCTTTTGTTGTCTTTGCTTAAGACACATATGAAAGTACGCCGAGTTGGAGTCACCCTCTTTCAACCAGTGGGTCTTGGCTTTTTGTCTCAAGAAGATGTCCCTTGCCATTTGCAGCGTCCTGACTTCTCTAAGCAAACCGTTCTCCCTTTCAATTAGTTCGCCATCCGTGGGTCTGGTCTTAAGCATATCCTGAACTTTATCAAGGGCAGTAGCGGCAGAGCTAAATTGCACCTCAATGTTATCAAAACACTCCCTATTTAATCGTTTGAGCATTGGTTTTAGGGCCTTTAATTTTTTAACAATACGGAACATCGGCACTCCCTCCACCTCTCTTTCCCATTGCATCTGAACTGTGCTATGAAAAGAGGGAGCCAAGGTCCACATATTGAAGAATTTGAAACTCCTTTTGTGATTATAATCAATAGAGGTTGAACTAACAACACAAGGAGTATGATCAAAGATTCCCTCATTGTGAAAATGCGCCACCATTTCAGGAAATGAGTCATACCAGTCCGGGTTAATTAGAAATCTGTCCAGTCTACTAAATTTTCTAGTCCCTGCCTCTTGTTTGTTTGTCCACGAACAGTGCGCCATTAGCAGTAATATGTAACTATTAAAGTTACAGATGACATACGATAAAGTTGCATTTGTTCAAAATTGATATGTAACTATAACATTCAGCACTTTTATCACTTCAAGTGATAAAGTGCAACTTTATCACTCATCTCGTGTAACTTTAAGCACTTTTTGTGTAACTTTAACACTGAAACTTATGAACTTAAAAAAGTTGTTGACCTTATTTGAACCTACCTACCTATATATATATATGTATGTATATATGTATGTATGTATGTATGTATGTATGTATGTATGTATGTATGTATGTATGTATGTATATGTGTATATATATATATGTATATGATGGGGGTTGGTAGCCTCCCACGGGTCGCCCGTTAATCCAGATCCTGGAAGAACCCGACCCAAGAACAAGAGGAAGACCTGCCCAGCAGACCACCTAGCAAGATCACTGAAAGCCCCCCAAGCGGGTGACTTTAATCGCTTAGCTGCCTCGCACGGCCTTGCCGCCTGCCGGGCAGGGCCATCAAGCCCCCTGCCTGCTTCAAGAGCGCTCTCGCCCCAGGCAGGACTATGGAGAACCAAGGACCCCTCCGTCATTTTGCCCAAGGTAAAAGGAAATGAGTGGACAAGGTGAGCCCACGTGTTACTCACCCGTCCACTCAATCTCCTCTCTCTTTTCTCTCTCTTGGAGGAAGGTATAAATACATTCCCTCCTCTCACATACAAAAGGTTTGATTTTCTCTCTCTAGACTCTCACTCTAAAAATCGCCACCTTGCTCCTCACGAGTAAGGTTCCTCAAGGCATTTTCACGGGCTGACTTAGGCATCGGAGAGGGTTCCCCCGGACACCTCCGGGGCCCTGTGCGTTCATTGTGCAGAGAGCAGGCCGTCTTCGCCGGGAAGGTCCGACCATCGGAGTGAGGGAAAGAAGAGGTCAAAGGAAGTCAGAAGAATACCACCGGAGTAAGATCTTGATCATAAGATCTGAATCTGGTTCGGGTAAATTGTTTCCGTGACCGGAATAATTTGGCGCCGTCTGTGGGAAGGAATTCGGTTGTGCTCACAAGTTACCCACAAAAAATCAACCACAATCAAACAAAATGCCTGAAATTGTAGAGCCAAATTCTGGGGCGGGTCCGACGGTACCACCGGTGATCCCCCTGTATGGCATGCCTACACCTGGGATGACACCTGCTGCAACAATCCCAGGGGTAGGACGAGCAAGCCTCCAAGGAGCGCCCAATGGAGAAACTACAGTTGCAGCCGGGTAGGTTGGCCATCAGAGGCCCAGCTTGAACCTCACCCCTGCCCAGGTTACGCTGACCGCCGCCTTCTTCTCGGCCATGCTTAACCAGGAGTTCACTCCGGAAGACCTGGTAGGCAGGATCGCAACGACCCCCAGGCAGCTTCACTTTGAAGGAGTGGAGGGAGCTGGGGGCACGAAGCGAACCGCCGCCAGGAATGTCCAGAGGAAGGCAAGGAAGACAGCTCAAGGGTATGTGCAGGCCCAGAAGCGCCTCACCGGAAATCAGAAGCATCCTGCTCAGCAGCAAGCTTTCTCCATACATACCACTGAGTCTACCTCAACCATAGAGAAAAAGGGTTTATCCCAAGATCTCTAGGATAGGATGAGGCACAGGGAGCCGATGTCGACACGCCTGGGGGAGAAGCAGGGAGATGTCTTCTCCAGGCTGAACCCGGCTGGGTCACAACGAGCTCCAGGGTTGTCCCAGAGCCTGCAATCAAGGCTCAACCATGGGCAGCCACTGGAGTCAAGACACCGTCAGGGTGATAATCTGGAGCCACCCCTGAAAAAAACGATCCAGGCACCGCTCTCCTAACAGGGATGATGAGGCCATGAGTAGGCCGCCACCCAGACACCGCTCCCCCAGCGCTGGAAAACCGACCCCTAAAAGATGGAATGACCACGATTACCACTCTGGTGGGAGCAGGTCAGGAATGGTGGGCCGACCCACCAAGACGCCCCTCGACCCTGACGTGCAGGAATATCCCATCCCAAAGATCAAAATGCCCTCCGTCAAGTTCGATGGAACCACTGACCCAGAGGACCACCTGGCTGCATATGAAAGTCATATGGGGATGTACGATGCCGACGATGTAGTCTGGTGCAAGATATTTCCCACCACCATGGTGGGTCTGGCCCAGGGGTGGTTCAGAGATCTACCGCAGGGATCAATCAGTTCCTTCATAGAACTAGCAGAAGCTTTCCTGGATCAGTACACAGGAAACAAAAGGCGCCAGCTAACCCGATTTGAATTGATGACCCTCAGACAAGAAGGGTGAAACTGTCGGGGACTACTTGAAGAGGTTCGACCTGTCTTATCAGCAGGTCAAAGAAATTGACGACTCAACTGCAGCATACGCGTTAACCATCTCACTGCTCTCAGGGGAGATGAAGAACCAAATGATTAGAGCCCAACCAGAGACCCTGGCCAAAGCTCGAAAGATTGCCGAAGGCTTCATGCTGCAGGAGGAATTCCATAGCATGCCGGATACCCCCACAGGCCCCTCCAGGCCACGGGGGGACCGCAGGGTGGACGCAGCAGGGGTGAAGCAGGCAGACAGAAAAATGAGGATGGCGATACTCCAAGAAAAGAGCGTGTAGCTTATCAACCCAGGTTTGATAGCTACACAGCTCTCAACAAGTCTAGAGCAGAAATTTTCGAGCTGGAAAAAGAGACAGCAAAGTGAAATCGCCCAAGCAAGCCACACAGTCCGAAGGGTGATCCGAAGAAATTTTGCACATTTCACGACTGCGCCGGACATACCACTGAGGAGTGCCGGCACCTAAAAGATGAAATCGAAAAACTCATCAGGAATGGGTGGCTGAGTAACTATGCTGCGAGGAACAAGAGTCAGAAGGAAGTGGTGGACAAACCTGAGGGATCAGTGCAAAATCGCCTGATAATCCATGTAGTGTCGGGAGACGCGGAAGGCCAGATAAGCAAAAGAGGTCAAAAAAGACAGATCCGCGAGCTCGGAAACCAGATATGCTACGCTGAGAGGGCCGGGAGTCCAAAGGGCCTGACCCTGAGCATCACCCCCCAGGATGGAGAGCGGGTTATCTACCCTCACAGCGACCCTTTGGTATTGTCCCTCGTCATCAATAATCATATTGTGAGGAGGTGTATAGAAGCCTGTAACTACCCTGAATGGATGGCGAATGTTGTGATGGTGAAAAAGTCCTCAGGCGCCTGGAGGATGTGCGTGGACTTCACCAATCTCAACAAAGCCTGCCCAAAAGACTGCTATCCTCTCCCAAGGATTGACCAGCTAGTAGACGCCACCAGTGGGTACACCACACTCAGCTTCTTGGATGCCTTTTCAGGCTATCACCAAGTGTACCTCTGGCAGCCCGACAGGGTAAAGTGTGCTTTCATCACCAGCTCTGGTACGTATATGTATAAGACGATGCCATTCGGCCTCAAGAACGCAGGCGCCACTTACCAGCTATTGGTCGACAAGGTTTTTGAGAAACAGAAGGGCAGAAACTTGGAGGCCTGCGTCGACGACGCAATTGTAAAGAGTAAAGGGGATGCAGAGCACCTGAAAGACCTGCAAGAAACCTTCTCTTCCCTACGCACATATCAAATGAAACTGAACCCCAAGAAATGCACTTTCGGTGTCCGCTCTGGAAAATTTCTGGGTTTCTTAGTAAGCGCCAGGGGTATCGATGCGAACCCCGAAAAGGTTCAGGCAGTGTTAGACCTCCCAGTGCCAAAGACAATAAGAGATATCAAGCGCCTGACAGGCAAGATGGCTGCCCTGGCGCGGTTCATTGCTAGGTCGGCCGATAAATCAACACCCTTCTTCAAAGTGTTGAAGGGAAACAAGCAGTTAAAATGGGAAGATGAACAAAAAGAAGCCTTCGAACAACTCAAAGAACACTTGAAGAAACTGCCCACCCTGGCGAGGCCAGTGGCAGGGGGAGAAGCTTTTCCTCTATATCGCCGTAACAAACACAACGGTTAGCGTGGTGATTCTGAGGGAAGAAGCAGGCTCCCAGCAGCCGGTATATTTTGTGGGCCACGCCCTAGGGGCAGCGGAAAAGAACTACCCGTTGGTTGAGAAAGCAGCCTATGCAGTGATCATTGCAGCGAGAAAGCTCAGGCCTTACTTCGATGCCCACCCTGTCGTGGTATTAACTGACCAGCCCCTGGAGAAGGTTCTGGAAAAGTTCAAAAAGTCTGGAAGACTATTAAAGTGGGCCATAGAGCTGAGCGGGTTGGGAATATCGTACCAGCCCAGGACCGCCATCAAGGCAAAAGCCTTGGTGGATTTCCTGGCTGAGTGTTCCCACTCAGAAGAAGATGATCCGCCTTCCGAGGAGTGGGTGGTATACACGGATGGATCCTCTACAGCCAACGGTGCGGGGGCAGGAATTGTGCTAACTAGCCCTGAAGGAGCGAACTTCGAGCATGCGCTTAGGTTTACCTTACCCGCATCAAATAACGAAGCTGAATACGAAGCCGTGCTGGCAGGCATTAATTTAGCCAAAGCTGCAGGGGCCGAGAGACTCGTCCTGGCAACAGACTCCCAACTCATCGCCAACCAGATTATTGGAGAGTAAGAAGCCAGGGACCAAGCCATGGCCGCCTACCTGGAAAAAGTGAAGCGGAATTATCGGGGTTAAAGTCCTATGAAGTCAGGCAAATCCCCCGGTCCCAGAACAACCGGGCAGATGCTCTGTCTAAACTGGCCAGTTCTAGATTACAGGACATAAGAAGCCCAGTCTCAGTAGACGTGGTCTAAGAAAAATCTACCACCCCCTGCCAGCCAGTTAGTGTCATCGAGGAAACAGGGCCCGAGGATTGGATGACCCCAATCATCCAGTTCAAGAGATACGGAACCCTTCCGTCTGACCCTATGCAAAAAAGAAAGATGCCGGCAAAAGCCGCGTGGTTCATATTAATCGGTGAAGAGCTGTACAAAAAATCATTCTCCTCTCCTCTGCTCAGATACCTGGGGGCAGAGCAAGCCGCAGAAGTTCTAGATGACATTCACTCAAGAATCTGCGGCCACCATATAGGCGGGAGGTCACTAGCCCACAAGGCCCTAAGGGCAGGCTACTACTGGCCAACTCTCCTAGCTGATGCAAGGGATTTAACCCAAAAATGAAGAAAATGTCAGTTATTTGCCCCATCAATTCATGCTCCGGCCCAGGAACTCTGGCCAATCTTGTCTTCCCTTCCCTTCGCCCAGTGGGGGATGGACATATTGGGCCCCTTTACTGCGGCAACGGAGGGCCGGAAGTTTTTAATAGTGGGGATCGACTATTTTACAAAATGGATTGAAGCCGAAGCAGTCCCAAACATTACCGAGCCTGCAGTCAGGAAGGTGATTTGAAGGAATATCATAACCAGATTTGCCCTACCAAAGATGCTGGTATTTGATCATGGAAGGCAATTTGACAACGACCCCCTAAGGGTTTAGCTGGAAGGTCATGGCATAGCAGTCGCCTACTCTGCCGTCTGCCATCCACAAACTAACGGGCAGGCCGAGGCTGCCAACAAACAAATTCTGAACGGCCTAAAAAAGATGGTGGATGATCTCAAGGGCAGGTGGGCAGATGAATTACCAAGCATACTATGGTCAATCAGAACCACCCGGAAAGAATCCACGGGACAGACCCTCTTTGGCCTGGTCTACGGGCCGAGGCCCTGCTACCCATTGAGGTACGAATCCCCGCCCTGCGAATGAGGATGAGGAAAGCATACAACAAAAAGGTGAACAAAAGAAGTTTCCAAGTAGGAGACTTGGTTTTAATAAAGACGCAGGCAGTCGGGAGGTCAAGAGAGCATGGAAAGTTAAGCGCCAATTGGGAGGGCCCGTATGAGGTCACCCGGATCATGGGACCAGGAACCTACAAGATTGCCCACCCTGAAGGCCAGGAGCTGGCCGCCCACTGGAATGCCGATACTCTAAAGAAATACTATGTCTAGCCCCAAGAAGTTGGAGAATTTTCTTTTCTTTTCAAAAATTGGTGGGGGACAGTCAGGAAAAAATGTAGAGGAATCCGACCATGGATGTCTTAAGAAATAAGAAAGTGTCCTGAATTTATACTCGTTGTCTGTTCAAACTTGCATTTCACACACAAACGAGCAGGGGGCAATAGGGGGAGGCCCCCGTGTTGCTAAAACCAAGGAAAATAGACCCCCCCAACAAAAAACCTAAGTCCTCCTGCCTACCTCTGGGCAGGCAGGGAGCAGGCCCCCTGGACTTCGACCAGAAGCCAGGGTCAGGCCGGGCCCCACGTGCCGAATGAACAAGGACTGGGGGCATCCCCCAACCTTGTATAAAAAACACAAAGTCCCCCTGCCTACCTCTGGGCAGGCAGGGGGCAGGCCCCCTGGACTTCACCAAAAAAGCCAAGGATCAGGCCTGACCTTAGAAGAAAAACATCAAAATAAAATAAAGAAAGTGCATTCATAACGAGAAAGGAAGAGTCTAAAAAGATGAAAAATAAAAATCCAGGCACAAGGGAATTAAAGTATTACATCAAGCTGGCAGCCGGCCACATTAGGGCCCGACGCGCAAAAAAACTAAAATATTAGCGAAGAAGCAAAGGCGCAGAAGGATAAGGACAACACCCCTCGGAGGACGACTGCCTTGCATGTTAGGCAGAGGGAGCACCCTGAACAGCATCAGGAGTTCCCTCAGGTGACCCGTCAGCTCTTGCCTCATTCTTGGCAGCGTAAAGGGCCTGAAATGCATCCTCATCAAAGTCAGGAAGCATCTCCCTGATAACCTCCATAACAAACTTCAGGGAGGAAGTAGCCCCGGCGTTAAAATGCTTTGCCATTGCAGAGTTGGCCTCGTTGATCAGATTGTCCTTCTCTTTGCGCCACTTCTCCCCCTCCACCTTCAAATCATCTTGCGCCCTCTGAAGGTCCGAGCCAGCCTTGGTTAGGCGATCCTCCAACTCAGACGCTTTCCTCTTGAAATGCTCCAGCTCGGCAATCTTTTTCCTTGTCCGCTCCAGCTCAGCTGCCGCCTGTTTAGCCTGCTCCAGCTCCATTGATAGGTTGGCTGCTTCCCTCACAGCTCTCTCACCCTGGGATTTTCAGCGGGCTGCTTCGTCCTTAGCCTCTCCCAGCTCGCCCTCACATTTAACCAGTTGATCCCTCAAGCTGGCAATTAGAGTGACGTCCCTTTCAACCACCGCCAGGCGTTCAGGGAAGGGGCACCCAGAAGTAACACTTAACTCCTCGTCGCTTAAACGGCTCAAGGCCGCCAGCTCCGAAGAGGCCTGGAACACCCGGGAGCAACGCTGAATGAACTAGATCACCTGGTTAGTGGAGTAAGTCAGAGACTTGGTGAGATGGTCCGCCAGCGAAGCAGTAGAGTCAAAAAGCAGGGCAGAGGCATCGATACTCTCGCCGGCAGCAAAGTGAAACTCGGTATTTTCTTCGGAGAACAAGGTGCCTGAAGCATCGCGAGCAGGCCGCTTGGCCTCAGGTGTGCTGGCATAGGCCTCCAGGTCCACCACCGGGACATCGTCCAGTGTCACTTTATCTTTTCTTTTCCTACCAACCAGGGGACGGCTCTCCCCAGTATCCTCGGAGAATGAAGGCTTTGACCCCGCTGGAGGCTGAGTCCCAGCAGGGGAACCTCCGCGCCTGCTAGCAGGGGAAGGGGTAGCCTCTGAGGGTGCCTCCCCTTCTGCATCCCTAACAACTGAGACCGGAACCGCAGGTTTTATAGGAGTTGGCTTTGGGGGAAGAGGAGGAAATTTCACCCTGTTGATAGACAAACTCTTCACGAACTTCATCAGGGTTTGCTTCTTGAAGTCAGAAGGAAGAGGGGGATGTTTGACAAAGGCTGAGAGATTCTCGTTCAAGCCAAGGTCCCTCAACTCGTTCCTCGACCAAAGGCAAGTAGCAAGGTCTGCAAAAAAGATAAGAAGGATAGTTGAGTAAAGCACACAAATAAAAACAAGGCAAGAGAAGTTTAAAATGCTGACAGAATCCTTGAGCTACCTGCACTAAGACCAGGGTTTAGGCCCACCCGAGTCAGATAATTATCAGTCGCTATAAGCTCAGCATGGGGGAGCCAGATGTCAGGACCATATGAGCCTCTCCTGTCCTTGGAAGAGGCGAACCGGGCGACCAAATTCTTTTCTAACTGGGTCAGCTTGACCTCATGAGCTCTCCCCATAACCTCAGGGTGATACTCTTGGCGTGTCTCCAGCCGGGTGTGGACATGATTCCGGAAATGACGAGGAATCCTCCACCCCGTAGCACTATGTACATAAAGAAAGTTGTCCTTCCAGTCCTTCAGGCTACTCATCACCGGCCACACCAGGGAGCTCTTCTTCTGGCGAAGGACGGAAAAGTAACCGGGGGAGCCACCCCCTTCAGTAGAGGCCACCATTTAAAGGCCAACCATAAACCTTAGAGCGTTTATGGATGGCTCCACGCACCAGAACAGGCAGGTCCAGGCATATGCAATCAACGACCTGACGGCAAGGGCTGTCAACTGGGTAACGACCACATTCATGCGCTGAAAGGCCTCCTCCAGAAATGGGTGAAGGGAAAAGTGTAGGCCGAATTCAAAGCATTTATGGTACACAGCGATACAGCCCGTAGGAGTATTGCATACTGTGTCCTTCTCCCCAGGAACGACGACAGTGTAACCCTCCCCAAAATTATTGAACCTAGCTATGGCGTCCTCAGCGCTTTTTTCCAGAATAATGTCTCGGTTTTTAGGGGCCGGGTATGTTCTCAAGGGAATCCTATATTTGGTCCTATCTAAGTAATAGACCCTCCCTGGCTGCCTAGGAATGAGTGGGTCGGCGATGGTAGAGTCATCAACCTCTAACGCCTCATCGTCAGAATCAATAACATTGAGAGGACCAGGCTCGGAGGAATTCGCACCCCCACTGTCCTCTGAATGATTTTCTTCAGTCACCCTGACACCCGGTCCCCCAGAGGAGGAAGCAAGGTCAGCGTTAACACTGTCCCTGCCCCCTGTCCCTTCAGTCGAGCGACTAGTAAAAGAAAGAATCCGGGCACAACGTTGGGACATGATGACCAAAGAAAATAAGGAAAAGCGAAGAAATAGAAAGACGAGGAATTCAAGGATTAGGACTCTAACCTAATTCGCAGTCGCCGGATGAAGACGCAAGAAAATCCCTCAAAGTCTAAAGAATGCTTGGCAGAAGAAGGGTTTGTGAGGGGAGGTTCGAAAATGTGGATATGTAAAAGGGGGAATGAAGGGGGAGTCGGTACTTATATAGGCGCAGGAAGACGAAGAGCCGCCCAATCAAAGGGTTTTCCCAAGAAAAGCCCCCCCATGTGTCACACATCCAAAATTGAACCACCCATCACTTCCCAAAGAGCCTCGGGAAGGCAACAAGAGCAGAGAAAGAAATCATTGCATAGCATGACATCATCAATTCAAAAAAAAATGAATGAATAAATTGCGAAACAAAGGCCCACCTGATTCTCATTAATTGAAAGGCCCAAAAGGCCAAAATTACAAGACAAGGTGAGAGCAAAAGATTACAAAAGGAGCCTGGTATCCCAGGCTCAGTCGGCCAGCCTGCATACACAAGGCGGGCCTAATCATCATCGAAACCTGGGGAGTAATCCCCGGGGCTGTCATGACCGCCTATGTCGGATCCCCAGTCCCAATCATCAGAGTCCTTGAAAGGATCGTCAGGACCTTCTTCCTCACCCCTGCCAGAGGAGTAGCACTAACCCTCGCTATCTTTCGAGTCGTGACTGCTCACGTCCCAGTCCCTGCCGTAGGGAACCGCCCTGACGCCTTCAGGGTAACCATGGCCTTCTCTCCTCACCAAGGGCGAGGAAGGACCTGACTCAGAAGAAGAGACTAGTTCAGGGCAATTAGGATCGAACTGTTCGGGGTGCAGCCAAGGAAAACACTTATGGCACCCCCTATCATAGCAACCTCCCGCCTGGGAGCAGCGTCAAGGTGGAGGACCAGCAGGAGAGGGGGACCTCTCGGGGCGCTTGCCAGCCCTGGAGAGAGTTTTTCTCCTGGTAGCCCGTTGAGGACGGGAGCGGTTGCGCCTACCACGACGAAGAATCAGATGAGCCAGCTTGGAGTACCTTAACTGTCGACGTCCTCTAAAGCAGAGGACGTCCACGTAAACTCCACAGCAAAAAACCGTTTTCCTAATCCAAGACATTTTTTGTTCTTTGAAAAAGAGTAGAAGAAGAGCGAGAACGGATTGTGAAAGTGGTGGAAGAAATTGAAATTTATACAAGAGCGAAATTAAAGCATTAATGGCGTTCCAACCACCTCTGCAAAGAGGGGAACCAATCATTAGCCTGACACACTGTTCGAAGATCCACTTTGCAAAGAGGAGTAATCATGAAAAAGGACGCTTAAACTCTTTGCATACCCAGCGAAGTTAAAGCTTTTTCCCTCGGGAACACACGACGCATTTAATGCAAAAGTGTTCAAGGAATAAACCTCCCGCCATCCCAATCAAGATGTCGCCTGCTGAATAGGAGCCCCCGCTCCTCCCCAGCCAGCGAGAGCCAATTGATGGGGGTCGGTAGCCTGCCACGGGTCGCCCGTTAATCCAGATCCTGGGGGAACCCGACCCAAGAACAAGAGGAAGGCCTGCTCAGCAGACCACCTAGCAAGATCACTGAAAAGCCCCCAAGCGGGTGACTTTAATCGCTCAGCTGCCCGGCACGGCCTTGCCGCCTGCCGGGCAAGGCCATCAAGCCCCCTGCCTGCTTCCAGGGCGCTCTCGCCCCAGGCAAGACTATGGAGAACCAGGGACCCCTCCGTCATTTTGCCCAAGGTAAAAGGAAATGAGTGGACCAGGTGAGCCCACGTGTCACTCACCCGTCCACTCAATCTCCTCTCTCTTTTCTCTCTTCTGGAGGAAGGTATAAATACTATCCCCCCTCCCACATACAAAAGGTTGGATTTTCTCTCTCTAGACTCTCACTTTAAAAACCGCCACCTTGCTCCTCATGAGTAAGGTTCCTCAAGGCATTTTCACGGGCTGACTTAGGCATCGGAGAGGGTTCCCCCGGACACCTCCGGGGCCCTGTGCGTTCATTGTGCAGGGAGCAGGCCGTCTTCGCCGGGAAGGTCCGACCATCGGAGTGAGGGAAAGAAGAGGTCAAAGGAAGTCAGACGAATACCACCTGAGTAACATCTTGATCATAAGATCCAAATCTGCTTCGGGTCAATTGTTTCCGTGACCGGAACTATATATATATATAGGAATTGGAAATGGAATTGAATGTCAATAATTCAATATCTAGAATTAGATTCATGAAAATGAAAATACATACGAACAAATTAAAGTTGAATTTCCCTAATGGCTTGTTTGGGAATTAGGAATTGGAATTGAATTCCGGATTTGAGATGATTCAAGTGTTTGGGAAAACCAAGAATTTAGAATTGGATTCGAGATGAATTTCATACCAATTCCAACCTTGTTTAAATTTGACTTTCTCAAATGACTACCCCATGGTAGTCATTTCAATTCCCACTATTCTTTTTTTCTTCGCGTAAATCTAGTCGGAATATATATATATAAAATTTTTGTCCCTAATTGAAATTATACATTTTCGTTATGGAAAAAAAATTCAAAAATTAATTTTTTGTGACCTCAACCCGGCTCCGCCCCGCCCAATTCCAATTCCAATTCCAATTCCATGGATACCCAAACAATATTTTGGAATTGGAACTGGAATTGAATGTCAATAATTCAATATCTAGAATTAGATTCATGAAAATGAAAATAATTCCATGTTTCCAAACGCTCCCCAACATAATTTAGTACTAACTAACACAATTATATTTACGGAATTACTTTTTCCTAAGGAGCCTTTACTCAATCCTAACGAATTTTCCTGAACATTTCTTATTGTACCCTTGACAAAACCACTAGCCTCTTAGATTCAATTTAATCTTTCTTCGTTTTATCAATTTTTATACTCTATTAACGCTTCTGAATTTGATTATCAATTTTTAATTTAATTATTGATGACGTAATATCTATTACTGATTTATTTAATTATCTTGCTTATTAAATTTGAAATACAAGAAGGAAATTAAATTTTTATAAATAGTAATACAAAAATATGATAATTAATGTAATATAAACTTTGAATTTTGACATATAGTGTATAAAAAAATATATAATCAAGTGAAAAAAAGAGAATTAATTTATGTGAGAAAAGGAAAACAAATAAAAAAAAGGAAAATTAACATTAAAATAAAGAAAAAATAAAATAAACAAAACAAAAAAACCCCCAAATTTCAGCCTTACACCCCTCCGTTGTTCCACCGCACCACCCACCACCCTCACCCAGATCCAAACCCGGACCCAACCACCCATCTACCGCCCCGACCCAACCTTCACCTACCCAGCCACGACCACCGACTCCAGCCACCCAACTACCCTGACCGATGACCACCCTCACTAACTCACCCACCACCAGACTGACCCGACTCTCCCCCACCAAACGGCACTCCCGACTTCAACCTGCCCAGCCGTCCCTCCCCACAAACCTCGGATGATTCCGATGCTTGGTTCTTCATGTTTATGGAGAATTGAATTTTGGGGGTTTCCTAGAGAGAGAACCACAAAATTAATTTTGAGAATGACATAAACGAGGAGGGTAAATAAGTAAAAAGTTGTTAGGATTGAGTAAAAGCCCGTTAGAAAAAAGCACGACCCTATATTTACTAAGAGTAAACAACAAACCTGATGGGGGTCGGTAGCCTACCACGGGTCGCCCATTAATCCAGACCCTGGGGGAGCCCGACCCGAGAATAAGAGGCGGCCTGCTTGGCAGGCCATCAGAACGAAGCCTAGTTGAAGTCTCCAGGAGGCTCCAACTAACAGCTCCAAGGCAACCCCCCCCCCACCCCCCCGCGCCTGCCAGGCAAAGCGCTCACGTGTCATCCCCTCATCCACTCACATCTCCTCTCTCTCTCTCTCTCTCTTTCTCTCTCATTTCCCTCTCTCATGAAAAGGTATAAATACTTTGCCACTTCCCACATAAAAGGGGTTCGGCTTTCTCTCTCTAGACTCTCACTCTAAAACCGCCATCTTACTCCTCACGAGCAAGGTTCGTTAAGGCATTTCACGGGCTAACTTAGGCATCAGAGAGGGTTCCCTCGGACACCTCCGAGGCCATGTGCGTTCCTTGTGCAGGGAGCAGGCCAACCCCGCCGGGAAGGTCCGATCACCGGAGCGAGAGGAAAGAAAGACCTGCAAGATTTGACGACAATCACTAAAAGCATCGATATTGGATACTAAGACCCGGATTCGATTCGGGTTAATTGCTTCCATATCGGAACAATTTGACGCCGTCTGTGGGGAAGAAATTCGGTTGTACTCACGAGTTACCCACAAAAATCAACCACAATCAGACAACATGCCTGAAATCGTTGAAGCCAGTTCTGGGGCGGGTCCGACGGTACCACCGGTGATCCCCCTGTATGGCATGCCTCCACCTGGGACGACACCCGCTGCTACAATCCCAAGAGTAGGGCGAGCGAGCCTTCAAGGAGCGCCCAATGGAGAAACTGCGGTTGCAGCTGGGCAGGTTGGTCATCAGAGACCTAGCTTGAACCTCACCCCTGCCCAGGTTGCACAGACCGCTGCCTTCTTCTCGGCCATGCTCAACCAAGAGTTCACTCCGGAAGACCTGGTCGGCAGGATCGCAACGACCCCCAGGCAGCTTCACTTTGAAGGAGTGGATGAAGCTGGGGGCACGAAGCGAACCGCCGCCAGGAATGTCCAGAGGAAGGAAGGAAGATAGCCCAGAGGTATGTGCAGGCCCAGAAGCGCCTCACCGAAAAACAGAAGCAGCCTGCTCAGCAGCAAGCCTTTTCCATACATACCACAGATAATACCACTGAGTCTACCTCAGCCATGGAGAAAAGGGGCTTATCCCAGGACCTCTAGGATCAGATGAGGCACAGAGAGCCGGCGTCGACACGCCTGGGAGAGAAACAGGGAGATGTCTTCTCCAGACTAACGCCAGCTGGGTCACAACGAGCTCTAGGGCTGTCCCAGAGCTTGCAATCAAGACTCAACCATGGGCAGCCACTGGAGTCAAAACACCGTCAGGGTGATAATCTGGAGCCACCCCAGAAAAAGCGGCCCAGGCATTACTCACCCGTAAGAGAGGATGAAGCCATGAGTAAACAGGCGCCCCGGTACCGCTTCCTCAACATTGGAAAACCGACCCCTGGCAAGAGGGATGACTACGGTTACCAATCCACTGGGAGCAGGTCGAAAATGGCAGGCAGGCCCACAAAGACTCCGCTTCACCCTGAGGTGCAGGGATACCCCATTCCTAAAATTAAAATGCCGTCTGTCATGTTTGACGGAACCACCGACCCAGAAGACCATCTGGCGGCCTACGAGAGCCATATGGGAATATACGATGTTGATGACGCAGTTTGGTGCAAGGTTTTCCCCACCACTCTAGTAGGGCTGGCCCAAGGGTGGTTCAGGGACCTGCCGCAGAGTTCCGTTTGCTATTTCATAGAGTTGGTTGAAGCCTTCCTGGATCAGTACGCAGGGAATAAAAGGCGCCGGTTAACCCGATTCGACCTGATGACCCTGAGACAAAAGAAGGGTGAAACTGTCAGGGAATATTTGAAGAGGTTCGACTTGTCTTTCCAGCAGGTCAAAAAAATCGACGTCCCAACTGCAGCATACGCCCTAACCAACTCGTTGCTCACAGGGGAAATGAAGAATCAAATGATCAGAGCCTAACCAGAAACCCTGGCCAAGGCTCGGAAAATTGCTGAAGGTTTCATGCTCAGGAAGAATTCCATAGCCTGCCGGACACCCCTACATGACCTTCCAGGTCGTAGGGTGGACGCAGTAGAGGCGAAGCAGGCAAATAGAGGGCTGAGGAAGGGGATACCCCCAGGAAGGAGCATACAGCGTATCAGCCCAGGTTTGATAGCTACACGGCCCTCAACAGGTCAAGAGCGGAAATTTTTCAGTTAGAAAAAGAAACAGCTAAGTGGAACCGCCCCAGTAAGCCGCGCTGTCTGAGAGGTGATCCCAAGAAGTTTTACACGTTTTACGACTGCGCCGAACATACTACTGAAGAATATCGCCACCTGAAAGATGAGATCGAGAAGCTCATCAGGAATGGCTGGTTGAGCGCCTACGCGGCAAGGAACAAGAGCCAGAAAGAGCAGGCGGATAAGCCTGAGGGTTCAGTGCAAAATCGCATGATAATTCACGTAGTGTCTAGAGACGCAGAAGGCCAGATGAGTAAGAGAGGCCAGAAGAGACAAATCAGAGAACTGCAAAACCAGATATGCTATGCTGAGAGGGCAGACAGCCCAAAGGGCCTAACCCTGTCCATCACCCCCCAGGATGCAGGGCGTGTGATATACCCTCACAGCGACCCTCTGGTCCTATCTCTAGACATCAACAACCACATTGTGAGAAGGTGTATGGTGGATACAGGAGCCTACACCAACCTGCTATACAAAGATGCGTTTGACAAGATGAATTTAGAAAAGAGGCACATGAAACCTGCCCCCGGATCACTGTACGGGTTCAGCGGAGCAGGCGTGCTCCCAATGGGGATCATCGATCTACCAGTGACGTTTTGGGAGGGGGTCTCAGCCAGAAATATCAGGGCATCATTCGTTGTGGTAGACGCAAAATCATCGTATAACGCTCTGATAGGCAGGGCTACCCTGGATGAGATTGACGCTGCCATATCAATCGGAGCATTAACCATAGCCTACGTCACGGATTTTGGCAAGGAAGGAAAGGTGTACGGCGATCAAGAATCAGCCAGGCAGTGCTACTCTGTAGCCCTGCGCACCCATGAGACGGAATGAAAAAGCAAACGTAAGGCCGACAGTTCCCCCATCAGGGAAGGCGAGATCCCAGCTGGCCAGCAGACAGCGGGCCACCTTGAACCTGGGGGAGAAAGCATGCTGGAGGAACTGGAGCCAGGCAGGCAAGTCCTGATAGGAGCGGACCTGGAAAGTTCCTACCAAGAAGAATTAATCAAAATCTTGAAAGACAACAGGGACGTGTTTGCCTACTCGGCAGACGATATGCCAGGGGTAGATCCGGCTCACATTGTTCACAAGCTGAACATGAGTCCGGAAGCTCGCCCTTTTAAGCAGAAGAAAAGAAATATGTCCGCGGAAAAAGATCAGGCCATAAAGAAGAAATCGAGAAGCTTTTGAAGGCAGACTTCATAGAAAGCTGCGATTACCCTGAGTGGTTGGCCAACGTGGTGATGGTAAAGAAATCCTCGGGGGCTTGGAGGATGTGTGTAGATTTTACCAACCTCAACAAGGCCTGCCCGAAGGACTGCTACCCTCTCCCGAGTATCGATCAGCTGGTAGACGCCACCAGCGGATACACTACACTTAGTTTCTTGGATGCCTTTTCAGGCTATCACCAAGTCTACTTCTGGCAGCCGGACAGGGTAAAATGTGCCTTCATCACCAGTGCGGACACATTCATGTACAAGATGATGTCGTTCGGGCTCAAAAATGCGGGCGCCACCTACCAACGACTGGTCGACAAAGTTTTTGAGAATCAAAAGGCAGAAACTTGGAGTCCTACGTCGACGACGCAATTGTAAAGAGTAAAGGGGATGTCGAGCACCTGAAAGACCTATAAGAAACCTTCTCTTCTCTGCGCGCATATCAAATGAAACTAAACCCCAAGAAATGCACTTTCGACGTCCGCTCTGGAAAATTTCTTGGTTTTTTAGTAAGCGCCATGGGTATCGATGCAAACCCCGAAAAGGTGCAGGCCGTGTTAGACCTCCCTGAGCCAAAGACCATAAGAGACATCCAGCGCCTAACAGGCGGAATGGCCGCCCTGGCACGATTCATCGCCAGGTCAGCCGACAGATCAACACCTTTCTTCAAAATATTAAAAGGAAACAAACAATTCAAATGGGAAGATGAGCAGAAAGAAGCCTTCGAACAGCTGAAGGAGCACCTGAAGAAGCTGCCCACCCTGGCGAGACCAGTGGCAGGGGAGAAGCTCTTCCTTTATATTGTCGTGACAAACTCAACGGTGAGCGCGGTAATTCTAAGGGAGGACGCAGGCTCCCAGCAGCCAATATATTTTGTAAGCCATGCCCTGGGGGCAGCAGAGAAGAACTACCCCTTGGTCGAGAAAGCAGCCTATGCAGTCGTTATTGCAGCCAGGAAGCTCAGGCCTTACTTCGACGCCCACCCTGTCGTGGTATTAACTGACCAACCCCTGGAGAAAGTGTTGGAGAAGTTTGAAAAATCTGGAAGACTGTTGAAATGGGCTATAGAGCTAAGTGGGTTGGGAATATCTTACCAGTCCAGGTCTGTCATCAAGGCGCAAGCCTTGGCAGACTTTCTGGCAGAATGTTCTCATTCGGAAGAAGATGATCCACCCGCCGGAGAATGGGTAGTATACACCGACGGGTCCTTTACAGCCAATGGTGCAGAGGCAGGGATTGTGCTAACCAGCCCTGAGGGAACGGACTTCGAGCATGCGCTCAGGTTCACCTTCCCTGCATCAAACAACGAGGCCGAATACGAAGTTGTATTAGCAGGTATTAACCTAGCTAAAGCTGCAGGGGCCTAGAGACTCGTCCTGGCAGCGGACTCCCAACTCATCGCCAACCAGATCAATGGAGAATACGAAGCCAGGGACCAAGCCATGGCCGCCTACCTGGAAAAAGTGAAGCAGGAATTATCAGGGTTAAAGTCCTACGAGATCAAACAAATCCCCCGGTCCAAGAACAACCGGGCGGACGCCCTGTCGAAACTGGCCAGTTTCAGCCTGCAGGACATAAGGAGGTCAGTCTGGGTGGATGTGCTCTAAGAAAAATCTACCACCCTCTGCCAATCAGTCAGTGTCATTGAGGAGGCAAGGCCTGAAGAGTGAAGACTGGATGACCACAATCATCCAATTCAAGAAGTATGGAACCCTTCCATCAGACCCAATTCAGAAAAGACGAATGCCAGCAAAGGCCGCCTGGTTCATATTAATTGGCGAAGAACTATATAAAAAATTGTTCTCTACACCCCATGCTCATGTGTTTGGGGGCAGGGCAGGCCGCAGAGGTGCTAGATGACATCCACTCAGGAATCTGCGACCATCATATAGGAGGAAGGACGCTGGCACACAAAGCCCTGAGGGCAGGATACTATTGGCCGACCCTACTTGCTGACGCCAGGAGCCTGACCCAGAAATGCCGAAAGTGTCAACTCTTCGCCCCCTCAATACATGCTCCTGCCCAGGACTTGAGACCAATCTTGTCCCCCATCCCTTTCGCTCAATGGGGGATGGACATTCTGGGTCCATTCGCCACAGCAACCGGGGGAAGGAAATTTCTAATAGTGGGAATCGATTATTTTACCAAGTGGATTGAAGCTGAAGCCGTCCCCAACATAACAGAGCCGGCAGTTCGGAAAGTAATCTGGAGAAACATCATGACAAGATATGGCCTGTCGAAAGTGTTGGTTTTCGACCATGGAAGGCAATTTGACAATGATCCCCTGAGAGCCTGGCTGGAAAGCCACGGCATAGCGGTCGCCTACTCAGCCGTCTGCCACCCCCAGGCCAATGGGCAGACTGAGGCGGCAAACAAGCAAATACTGAACGGCTTAAAAAAGATGGTAGATGAACTTAAGGGAAGGTGGATTGACGAGTTACCAAGTGTACTATGGTCAATCAGGACCACCAGGAAAGAGTCCACAGGGCAAACTCCTTTTGGCCTGGTCTACGGGGCCGAAGCCCTACTACCCATCGAAGCACGAGTTCCCACCTTGCGTTCCCAGCAGTATGAAAAGGCAAGCAACGAAGATGCGATGGCCGAGGCCCTTGATCTAGTAAGAGAGATAAGACAAGAGGGATGCATCAATATTGCCGCCTACCAGCAACGAATGAAAAAAGCATACAACAAGAGGGTGAAAACAAGAAATTTCCAGGTAGGGGACCTGGTCCTGCGGAAAACGCAGGCCGTGGGGAAATCAAGAGAGCATGAAAAATTAAGTGCCAATTGGGAAGGCCTGTATGAGGTAACCCGGATTATGGGACCAGGTACCTACAGAATTGCTAACCTTGAAGGTAAGGAGCTGGCCGCCCACTGGAATGCGGATACACTGAAGAAATATTATGTCTAGCACTAAGAAACTAAGAGTTTTCCTTTTTCCAAAAATTGGCGGAGGACGATCAGAATAGAGTGTCGACGACTCCGACCATGGATGTTTTAAGTTTTGCAAGAAATAAAAAGAATCTTGAATCTATACTCGTTGTCTGTTCAAATTTGCATTTTCACACACAAACGAGCAGGGGGCAATAGGGGAGGCCTCCCTGTTGCTAAAGCCAAGGAAAACAGGCCCCCCGACAAAAATACAGAATCCCCCTGACTGCCCAAAAGCGGGCACGGAGCAAGCCCCCTGGACTTTTGACAAAAAGTCAAGGCCAGGCTAAACGAACAAGGACTGAGTCATACTCAACCTTGTATAAAAAACACCAGAATTCCCCCTGACTGCCCAAAGGTAGGCAGGGGGCAGACCCTCTGGACTTTGACAAAAAGCCAGGGACAGGCTAAATGAACAAGGACTGAGTCATACTCAACCTTGTATAAAAAACACCAGAAACCCCCTAACTGCCCAAAGGCAAGGAGGGGGCAGGCCCCCTGGACTTTGACAAAAAAACCAGGGTCAGGCCAGAGCCCGAAGCACGATAAAAAAATAAGCGTATAGAAAGCAAAGAGAAACATTCATAAGGATAATAAGAGGTATTCATAAAGATTACAAAACAAAGTGGGAACAAAAAGATACAAAAAGAGCCTAACAGTTTGGCTCAAACAGCCTGCATATGCAGGTCAGGCCTAATCATCATCATAACCCGGGGAGTAATCCCCAGGGCTGTCATGACCACCTGCATCAGAGCCCCAATTCCAGCTATCGGAGTCCTCGAATGGGTCAACAGGGCCCTCCTCCTCATCCTTGCCAGATGAGTAGCCCTCCGACCAGACCTAAGGTAAAGAGGTATGAGTGGACGACGTGAACCCACGTGTCATCCCCTCGTCCACTCACATCTCCTCTCTCTCTCTCCTTTCCCTCTCTCATGGAAAGGTATAAATACTTTGCCACTTTCCACATAAAAGGGGTTCGGCTTTCTCTCTCTAGACTCTTACTCTAAAACCGCCACCTTACTCCTCACGAGCAAGGTTCGTTAAGGCATTTCACGGGCTAACTTAGGCATCGGAGAGGGTTCCCTCAGACACCTCCGAGGCCCTATGCGTTCCTTGTGCAGGGAGCATCCCAACCCCGCCGGGAAGGTCCGATCACCGGAGCGAGAGGAAAGAGAGACCTGCGAGATTTGACGACCATCACTAAAAGCATCGATATCGGATACTAAGACTCGGATCCGATTCGGGTTAATTTCTTCCATACCGAAACAAAACCTAAACTTAATATTATTAATTTATAATTCACCTTAACATATTTATACTAACAAATTAGTCAAACTAAACCCAATTTATTCACATTCTCACCGAATTCGTCACAATATCAATACCACAAAATCTAATATTATACCAACAATCTACCTAATCAAAATTTGGCTAAACTAATGGCCAAACAAACAATGCAACTCAATTGAGACCCTAACAATATTAAGTATCAAACTAACAATAATAACTAAAAAAATTGAAATAAATCAAAAATAACAAACATTAAACTGAATAAGTAGTAATTATAGTAAGAAAACATACCGTAGAATTAGGAAAAAGAAGGGAAAGTAGAGAAGAAACATGGGTGAGGTTTAGAGAGAATGTAAAGAGTGTTTTTTTAAGAATGAATAAGGCGAAGGGGGTCAGCGAGTATTTGTGGCGATCTGGGGAAAGCGGGCGTCTGACAATGGACACCCATTTTTTTTTCTGAGACACTGCATGACGTCCGCTAGTGGACGCCCGTTTACCCAAAAAAATTCCCACCCAAATCCTCATTGGACGCCATCAATGGAGTGCGATAGTGGACGCCCGTGATTTGACGTAGACGCCATATAGGCGTTTGTATTCCCAGGACTTCCATCAGATGGACGCCCGGGACCGTAATTCTTGTAGTGTGTATAACATCCCCTATATACACAAGTGTATATGTAAGCTTTTTGTGAATATGGGAAACTCATACCTCATAGTTAGGGATGGCAGTGGGTCCAAGACCCGGCCCAGACCCGACGGATCGAACCCTAATGGGACGGGTCTGGGTGTCATATTTTTGGACCCAACGGACATGATCGGGTCTGGGTCCTTAAAAAAACACGGGTCCGGTTCCGGGTCTAAGTTCTGGACCCAGACCCTGACCCAGACCCATGGACACATGAGAAAAAAAAAATATTCATCATTTTTATGCATTTTTCCATCAAATTGTCACTTATAATTACTTATGTATCTTTATTAGGAGATTTAAGCATCAATTTAATTGGTTTCTTGTTGCAAATGATGAAAACTACTAAGATTTTCGAGGAAAAATTGAAATTATAGTTGATTTTTTGGAATTTTCTATAGTTGTTTTGTGTAACTTGTTATATTTTGGATCCATGGGTAGACCCAGACCCGTCCCATCTGGGTCTAAGGATTTTGGACCCATGTGGGTCTAGGTCCAGTGTGGACATGACATAGGTCCACCCCGACACGGCCACACACGGGTTTGGGGAGGCGAATGAATCTCATGTGAGATGGATCGAATTGAAATTTAAATCGAAGTGGAGTCGCCACCGAACTTTGTGGGAGTTCGGGCCCGTTCGAACCCACACTATATCTTAGTGGACCGTGTACAAATTACGGCCCATTCGGATCTTAGAGTTTATTAGGTTCGTCCCTTTGCATTGCGATGTCGATACCGACGTTATCGGATATCGTGTATTGAATAACTCTCGTGCGCCAATGGATTCGGATATCCGAAAACCATGGTTTTGAGTAAAGGGTGAGGGTACGTGTTAGGAAGTTCACAAAGAACACCCAACCCCGCCCGCACTTAGCGGCCTCTACTAAGATATCGCTTGACTTTTGAATACGCGCGTTAGTAATACGATGAAATGATATGCAAACAATGTTTTGACTAAACATGCGAATATTTGAATGGGTTGCTAGGTCGATTTAATGCATCTAATACTAACGTTGAAGTTGTATCTAGCATGCGAGATTCATTTTAGTACGATAAAACGAATAACGGAAATAAAATACCAAAATAAGAACAAACGTGTTAGTAACGATGATAACGATAATAACGGTTTGCAAATAATATAAGAATGCTATAGAATGATGTAACGAGATATGATGCATGGCTTTGGAAAATAATTTTACACGTGATTGCCTTGACACGTGTTGACCGAAGTCACGAAAATATTTTATCGAGACTCGAATGACGTTTAGGGCTCACGCTTTGACGTGATGAAAGGACGCTCGATCAAGTCATTGAAGACCTCGACCGAGTGTGCCTCGGAAAAAGTTTTCTGCCCGGAATTTGAGGTATTACTCGACCGAGTCATTGAGACACTCGGCCGAGTGAGTCGCCACTCGATCGAGTCATTGAGAGACTCGACCGAGTGGTCCTCAAAAAGTCATTCTGCCTCGGTTTTGGGATGCCACTCGATCGAGTGGGCTAGGCACTCGATCGAGTGCCCCCTGTACGAACAAGGTTTCGTTTCACAATTTGTATGAATTTCGAAATTGCTTTTTGATTTTGGAAGATCGATGATTTTTTTGAGTCGCGCAAAAATATTATACAGTATGATTTATGCTCGCCTCGAATCTTTGATACTCGTTGTATCCGATATTTGATTATGGAATCAATACCGAATATTTAGAGTGTAATCTAGAAAAAGATGTTGTAAGTCGTTTAAATCTAACTTAAAACGAAATAAATTATCTCCGCGTTATAGTGTCGTAATTAGTTCTTTCGAAGTATGTGACAACTATTTTAGCATCAACGAATTCGTATTAGTTAAATTTATTGACTAATTCGTTTAGATATGACATCCGACTATAGAGTTGGTATCGTATCTAAAGAATGACGCTTTATAATTGCTTGAATTAAAGATTGATTCCCTCCGCATCTCGACATCGTGATAAACCCTTACGGATTATGTGATGTCAGATCCGCATCAACGAGTTTCGACTTAACTTAAATAAAAGTGCCTGATTCGAAATAGATTTTGAAAATCGATGCACATGCGTTATTTGACGATGATGACGATGACACGAATAATAAAACGTGACTAGCGACGCGACAAAAAGAAAAAAATGCTATTGTTGATGTTGACTCGCTTCAACAATCAAATACTCGGGGTGTCGGGATAAGCGATCAGCCACGTCGGGTGAAACACCCTTGTATTCGGATTTTCTTATTCCGTCATCCTTTGTATTCGACACGAATTATCGAGTATTTTAATGTTTTGATACTAGTAGTATTAATGATATTAGAAGCAAAAAAGAAAAAAAAACGAGGAAGACGACGAAGATGGACGAGAAAAGAGAAGAGAGAAAAGGGAAGAAATCGGGTTTGTATGCACCCTCAATCTACATGTTTCGTGTTCTCGGTATGTAACTCGTCTAGTTGTGGCTTGAGCACGGGAGTATCGAGATTTATGTAGATGGAGTTATGGCAGTTTAGGGTTTGAGCTTTCCTTGATGCTAGGGTTTAGGTTGAAGAAGTATGATTAAGGTTGTAAAGATGTGTGTAAGTTGCATGCAAATGAGTGTTTATATAGGCATTCTTCATCACCCGACCTAGGGCTACTCGACCGAGTGCCCTGTTGACTCGATCGAGTGGCCCAAAGCAGACGTAAAACGGTCTTGTTGAAGGTCCACTCGATCGAGTGGGCTTACAGTCGATCGAGTGGGTCAGCTGGAGCGAAGGGGTCCGGATTTTTGATCGTGGGTTGAATATTTTTGTAGATCTTGTATTTGGGTTGGACTTTTGATATTTGCATGGCTATTTTGTGTTTCGTAAACGACTTTGACCGGGGTTTGACCCGGCCGCTAAAAAGACGGTTTTATTTCCAGTGTCGATTTTGACCTAAATTAGTCTTATTTGATTGTAAATGACCCGCTGGGCCTGAATTTAAAATTAGTTTTGTGAGATTTGTATTCCGTAAAAAGCCCAAGCCAGAAACTAACGGTTTTGAGCCCATATCCGAGCACGTAGAAGAATGTTTGCGTCCGATCATCATCGGGTGTTTTTTGGAAACTGCTATGGACACCTAGCAGCCAAATGAGGGTGTCTACAGGTAAGTATGACGGGTCTGGGTTCGGGTCCTATTAGACCCACCTAGACCTATCAAACGGGTCGCGCGGTCGGGTTTGGGGTTCGGGTAAAATACGGGTCGGGTGTATTTTGGGTTTGAAAAATACGGGTTTTATACGGGTCGGGTTTATACGGGTTTCGGGTCAAATACGGGTTATTAACGCACTTTGAAGACATTATTTTTCTTTCACTTTTTTTTTATCATAAATACAATTTTTTTTAAATTTTTTTAATCATCTCATTTAATATATAATATTAGTGAGAATAAACATGTTTTATTTAATATATTTTTTAATATACATTGATATTTTATTTCTATAGGAAGTACGGATATATATGACGAACTTTGACTCGATTTATTAATTTTTTTCTCAATATAATAATCATGTGATAAAAATATGATTTTAACGATATATATATATATATATTATTTCTCAAAATTTTGAAAAAAAAAAAAAAAAAATTCCTAGTGTTTTTGAGAAATTTTAGTGTATAATAACAATATATTTTTAAATTATCTATTTTCGGGCGGGTAACGGGTTCGGTCGGGTTTTGACCCACAATATTCGGGTTATAATCGGGTCGGGTCACTTTCGAGCGGGTTTTTTCGGGATTTTTTTTGGGCGGTTTAGGGTCAAGTTTTTGGGTCGGGTCAGTTTTTGACAGGTCTAGACCCACCCCATTGCCATCCTTACTCATGGGTTTGAGATATGGTTATAAAAACAAGTTTTTTATTCAAACAAACACATGGTATGGTGTTATTAGTTCATTCCAAACTCATACTATCTTATATCCAATATTAATGAGTGCTGTTTTTCGTCGTCGACATTTCAGCCACGTCGTCGGCGCTTTTTAAAGTAAAAGACGATCTTGCCCTTGCCTTGCCCTTGCCTTAATTAGATTAGTTAACTAATGTTATGTAATTTTAGAAGTTAGATTAGTTATTGAAACTCGTTAATGAAGCGGTTTTTTAATTTTTCAAACCGTTCCGTTATTATCTTGTCCTTATTATATATCCACTCAAACTCCACTCACCATATTTAATTTAATTTTCTCTCACTTAAAAAAAGCGTCTTTTCTTTAGAGAAACCCGACTTTTCTAGAAACCCGACTTTTCTAGAAATTAGGTTGTCGGCGATTTTTAATGTGAAAAGACAACAACGTCCTTCCCTAATTACATTCACTAACTTTGTTAATGAAATTAAAAAGTTTAATCATGTTAATGAAACTCGATAATAAAACGTTTTTTTTTTTTTTTGAAAACCGTCATTTTATTATGTTACGGATTATGTTATATTATATATCCTCCCCCATCCACAACAACATTAATATTATTAATAATATTAAAATTGTATTAATAGGCGATTTTAGGAGGTTTTAGAATCAAATATAGATAATAGTTTAGTAAGGTTTATCAACAATGTTCAGTTGGTTTAGTGGTGAAGAGGCTCATTTGTGTTCAAGAGGTAGTTCGCGTCTGCGGGGCCTCTTAGACGCGAAATTCATGCGTCTAGGGGACCCCCCAGACGCGGTTTTCCGTCGTTGAGGTCTGTTTCCAGACCCAGTTCGCGAAAAATCGACCCCCCAGACGCGGATTTCCAGCGTCCAGGGGACCCCTTAGACGCGAAATTCATGCGTCTAGGAGGCCCCTCAGACGCATGAATTTCGCGTCTGAGGGGCCTCTTAGACGCGAAATTCATGCGTCTAGGGGACCCCCCAGACGCGGTTTTCCGGCGTCGAGGTCTGTTTCCAGACCCAGTTCGCGAAAAATCGAGCCCCATTTCGATTATAATTAATACTATTAGATTGATAGTTTAGGTTCCCCATAGCTAATTTGTGTGTGATATATACCCTAATTGAGTAGTTATTGTTTTCTATATTCGATTTTGGTATCGATTTGGCTGATGGTGGGATCGATTTCTGCGAAATATAAATTTCCTAAACATATTCCCGGGATACATTGAGACACGTGTCTCGGAGACCGTTCAATAGTCCAAAAACCGACATTTCATATTAGTCGGGAATATATTTGTTACGTTAGTTAAGAAACTTAATTAAATTCATTAGAATATATTACATAAGGGTAAAAGAGTTACGTTGAGACACGTGCCTCAAAAACCGTTCAAGAGTACAAAAACCGTAATTTTAATTTACTCGGAAATATTAATTACATTGATTAACAAACTTAATTAATATCATTAATCATAATTAGGGGAAGGGTAAAAGAGTAAAATTCACGTATAAAGCGCCGATGACGTGGCTGAAATGTCGACGACGAAATGTAGTAGTGATATTAATCAACCAAACATCAACATCCAACTATAATTATGTTGGGTTAGAATAAAGGAGGCAATAATATACTCCCTCCGTTCCAACCATTTGTATACGTTTGCTTTATGCACGTACGTCGATACTCGTTTTCTTTTGTCTATATATTTAGTTACATATTACTAAAAATTACTCCCTCCGTTCCAATGAATTGTTTGCCTATTCCATATTGGGGCGTCTCAATGAATTGTTTGCCTTTCTATTTCAGGAAAGCTTTTTATTATGTAATTTGACCCTTGGCTCCACATGTCACTTCCCCATTGGTTCTCTTTCCCTTGATGCCAACAGCAAAGGCAAACAATTCATTGGAACGGAGGGAGTATAAAAATTTGATATTCATAATGTATTTTATTAGACGCTTTAAACAAGATCTCACATGAATATCTTTTATTTTACATATTAGAAGTTACATTGAAGATTCTCATCACTTATAAATAGTGTTAAAAAAACCAAATGTATACAAATGGTTGGAACGGAGGGAGTACTAATATAAATAACGGGTCAAATACGACCCGTTTACATAGAAAAAGATGTACTATAAAGAACCCTTTATGGTTTTGATGTTCAATGCCAAAGTATTTACACAAATAGCGTTGGTTTCAAACTATTTATGCCCAATAGTTCCACGTCATCAATTTATATATTTTTTTAATTTTTTTGAACATACCGCTGTGGAGAACAGCGGTATAAACTTGGATCATATTGAGACAAAAGAGAATATGGGCCAAAAACATACCCAGGGTATACCGCTGTGGCCCATAGCGGTATACACCTTGGGCTGTGTCAATAATCTTCAACTTTTGGTTTTCTCTTTCATTCTTTTCCTACGCTTCCTCTGCAACTTGTTCTTTATGCATTTCTTCTTCTGTTTTTCACTTTTCTCATCATCCTGATTAATGTCGGTCTCCTTTCCCTATTAGGATTCCATTTCCTTCCCGTTTCTTTCTCCAACACCATTTCAATCACTTCTTTTCCATTTCCCAATTCAATTAAATCCTCCTTCTAACTCCTTCCATCTTCAATTGATACTCGATTAATTGGTGCCCGAGTCTACTGCGCTGCTCTGATATTTCAGATAATAACGGTGGAGGTGCAATTACGAGGTGGATCCTACTTGTTCTGGCCTTTGGTTCAAAAGTGGAGGGCATTCGAGGCCTGTGATGCGACTGCGCTGCGACGGAACATGACAGAGGAGTTGGGTGAACGGAGAGTGGGACTACGCGTGGTGCAGAGTGGGGCTGCGCATGGTGGCTATCGAGCTGGGCACTGGCCTGGGTAGGTATTGCTGTATTGCAGTATTAGCATTGAATCTGTGATGCGTGATAGAACTCATAGAAGTGGTGATAGAAGTATAGAACTGGTGGAATGGTGTGAGTTGAAGATTATTGACACAGCCCAAGGTGTATACCGCTATGGGCCACAGCGGTATACTCTTGGGTATATTTTTGTCCCATATTCTCTTTTGTCTCGATATGATCCAAGTTTATACCGCTGTCCTCCATTATGACGTGGAACCATTGGACATAAATAGTTTGAAACCAACGCTATTTGTGTAAATACTTTGGCATTGAACACCAAAACCATAAAGGGTTCTACTATAAAAGCAATGAGTTGTCTATTCTAAATAAACTGATAATATTTGAGTTGTTATAATAAAGTGAAGAATACTTCCGCCACAGGGGACTAGTTGATGGGAATGAATCACAGGAATGAGCATGGAAGTAGTAATGTTGTGTGTTCACTGTTGAGTGAGTCAGTCCCTTTATCTCCGTGATCATCCGCACACTTCGCAGCTCTCTCCTCCATTTATATTTGATGCGACAATTTTACAATCATTATTTAACACTTCTAATCATCTTCTTCCGCGTGTTATTACTTCCATAATTACATCATTAATACTTGTACTTCATTATTTGTGGTTTCACATGATTACCATTACATGCAAATATTTTCCCTCTCATTATTCAACTCATAATAATCTCTCTGTTTCTTCCTCTCCTCTCCTCTCTCCTACCTGAATTCTCGTTCAAGTATCAGTTTTTTGGAATATCTGGGTATTTGTGATTCATACTTATCTATCCAAAGAAGGAAACTTTCTGCTGATAATCCCTTTTCTTAATTTTATCTGGGCATCCCTTAATTTTGTGTTTTAATATTGGCGGGATTGTGAAATTATTCCAAGTTGTATACTCTTTAAATCTCTTTGACATTCTTAATATTTGGTAAGTTTTGTTTATGTTTATGATGAACAATTGAACATGCTTGCGTTTTTTTTTGATATTCATCCTTTTCAATCAGTAGTGATCCCCTGAATAATGAAACTTTTCAGTTCCAATTTTTCTGTTTTTTTCTAGTGTTTTTGATATTTATTCATGCTGTGAATTTTTCTGTAACCAGAGAGTAATTAATCCATTGATAGTCTACGATTCACAATTTTATCAGGAAGGAGATGTTTCTCCATTTAGTTAGATGATTTTATTCTATTTTGCGCCTGTGATTGTGATCATAAATTCATAATCACTTAATTTTGCACTTAATCAAATGTAAACAAGTGATCGAGAGCGAGAGCGAGACAATGGTGGTACAGTTTGGTTGTAGCTGGTCTTGCTATCGAGTTTAAGTTGATGATCTTGTAATTTGGTTGTAAATTATACTACCTCCGTCCCACCAAGATTGTCCCGTTTCATTAAAATACTCCTCGCATATATTAGCGAAATGGAACAATCTTTTAGGGATGGGACGGATGGAGTATTACTCGCGTTATTTTGAATCTTCTCACGTTGTTTAAAACCACTACTTTGCTATGGTAATTGATGTAATAATGCTAAACTTTCCTGATTATCAACGTCATTAATTTTCTGACACTTATGTTCTATGGCGCTTGACAATCTAATCTCAGATGTGAAGACTTTCAGGGGTTGTGAGATGGAGGGTAGGACAAAGATATAACTTGAACGAATACCATATTGAGAGTAGTTGTTAGCCATGGCATTTCAATTAAGTTCTCTGTTGTCAAGTAAGATGGGAACGTTGTCCACCTCCGATCACAGTTCCGTGGTCTCAATGAATTTGTTTGTAGCACTATTATGTGGCTGCATTGTGATCGGCCACTTGCTCGAGGAAAACCGATGGATGAATGAGTCCATCACCGCACTACTTATAGTGAGTTGCCTTGTTCATTCGCTGTGTTGATTTTGTTCGTCCATCTTGAAGTTTTTTTTTTTTTGTGGTTGAGTTTAACTTGTGTATTTTGGTTGTGATTTGTGTTATGTTGTGGTAGGGTTCGGCCACGGGGGTTTTGATTCTCCTTATCAGTGGAGGAAAGAGTTCTCATTTGTTGGTGTTCAGTGAAGATCTTTTCTTCATCTATCTTCTTCCACCAATTATATTTAATGCCGGGTAAGCTGGTTCCGAATTGAGAATGTATGTGAGAGTAAGCCCATTTATCTTCAATGCATTCTTTGAATAAGAAATGAATTTTGGGGTGTCAGTTGTGATTTGTGAAGTAGAGACTTGAATTCTTAGTACTCAAAGTCTAGATCTTTATTTTTATGACAGCATAATGCTATATGACGGGCTACTGGTTGTTATGGAACTTTTAAGTCTTCTGAAATCGTTATTAATCAATGGACTAGATTTGGTTCTGCTTAATGACTCGTTTGTTTTTGCTTAACTCAATCGTGTATATATACATATAAGCTTTCTATTTTTCTCAATTAATCTGTACATGCTTCATAGAAGAATTCCATTATTTACTTTCCGGTCCATTTAGTTGTAGGCGGACCTTTTCTTGTGATTTTAAAACGTAATGTGACCCACCTGAAGGATTGCAAGATTTCTATGAATTTTCTTAAACTTTGTGCCAATACAGAAGTTGGCAAATTTATTTTTATGCATCAATGGAGTATGTATCAAAGATCTTCAAGGATGATCTTGTTTTGAATGTCAAATCCGATCACTGACATGGTTTACTTTCTTGTTCCTTAGGTTTCAGGTTAAAAAGAAGCAGTTTTTCCGTAATTTCATTACCATTGTAATGTTTGGAGCTCTTGGTACATTAGTATCTTTTTTCATCATTACTTTTGGTAAGTCTGACCACTGTACCTCTAATTTCTTGTAATTCCATAGTAGCTTCTAGGACGTTTGCATAATCTTTCACTAATTACAATGGCAAAACTATAATATCCTGTTCTCCTTTCTAAGAAGCCTTATCTTTAACTTCTTTAATGTAAATCATATTAAAAATTACTCATGTACAGTAGTTCAAACGGGCCGGGCCTGTCTAGGCGACCCGATCCGGCACGATAAAAGGCACGACCCGGCCCGGGCACGATGACATGTGGCTCAGGCACAAGCCCCGGTCGACACAGCCTGGAGTCGGACCGTGACATAAATTTGAAGAAGAGTCCGTGCCTAGGCACGAACCTAAACCCAAAAATTTGAAAAAATCTGAAATTTTGGCCAGGCCAAATGGGCCGGGCTGACCAGGGGGTCTGTGCCTAGCCCGTGCTTCGGATGGGATATGGGGATCCGGCTGGGCCAGGTACGGCACGACGGGCCTTCTACATACCCATGCCTAGGCCGAGCTTGGTTGGAGCTGGGCACGACCCGACGCGAACGAACTGCCACCTCTATTCGCCACACTACTACTATGTGATTTTATTGGTAGTGTATGCCGAAGAAAATATACTCTGTCTGAAGAAAGATAATTAGACCGTTTTAGACTTGTGTTTGAGCGTGTTCATTTGTGGTTTCTGATACAGGGGCTATGGAGTTGTTCAAGAACTTGGATATTGGCTTTCTGGAATTGGGAGACTATCTTGGTATTTCACTCTCTGATGTTTCTAGACCTCATTTCTTCATCAAGTTGGGATTGTATTGATTCTTTGAACTCTGTTTTCAGCAATTGGAGCAATATTTGCTGCAACCGATTCTGTTTGCACATTGCAAGTGAGTACATTTCGAATTTGGAGAGAACACTATAATTGCGTAGGAGTTAATAAATTATCTTTGATGGAGCAGGTGCTGAATCAAGACGAGACCCCTTTGCTCTATAGTCTTGTCTTTGGTGAAGGTGTTGTAAATGATGCCACATCGGTCGTGCTTTTTAATGCGATTCAGAACTTCGACCTCACAAATATTGACCATCGAATAGCATTACAGTTCTTTGGCAATTTCCTATATCTTTTCTTTGCAAGCACGCTTCTTGGAGCGGTAGTAAGTCTTCTACCTCCTTTCATGGATTTAATACTCGTGAAATGTCTCAAGTTAGGGAATGCAATGTTGTTAAAGACTTGACTCTGGAGGCCGGGAATAAGAACTACCTGACTTGAATCTGGACTAAACCAGATTGTTTGGAGTTTACACCCAAGTATCTTATTACGCGCGCGATGGTTATCTCTGGCCTGGTTTGATGTTAGCTTGTTTATTTTGCAGACTGGTTTGCTTAGTGCTTATGTCATCAAGAAGCTGTATTTTGGAAGGTATGTCGAATGATAAATGATAGTCAATCACAAACTCATACTATCTCCCGAAAATCTATCACATACATCTTTGTAAGTGCAATATGTCTCTCATTGATAACTAAATTACAGGCACTCTACTGACCGTGAGGTTGCTCTCATGATTCTTATGGCTTATCTATCCTACATTCTTGCCGAGGTGACCATTTAATTCTGAAAACGTATCAAAAATTTTGTTTCTCATTCTGTCAGCAGCTAAATATGTTGCATTTTTTGTAGCTATTCTATTTCAGTGGAATTCTTACCGTATTTTTCTGCGGGATTGTCATGTCCCATTACACATGGCACAATGTAACTGAGAGCTCAAGAGTGACAACCAAGTACTATTCCTTCTCATTCTCTATTGCCTTTTTAAAGATCACAAAATGTTAAATGACATGATCTTACATGTGAAACTAGCCCATTAACTCTGAAAGGCTGCAGTTATACGAGCAATACATAATTATCCAGGCTAGTCTCATACTGTGAGACTGTCTCACTCACTGTTTTAAAAATATTATGGCCAACCAGATTCATGGATCCCTTGTTCTTCTAATATCACAGGCATGCTTTTGCAACACTGTCATTTGTTGCTGAGACCTTCCTCTTTCTGTATGTCGGTATGGATGCTCTAGACATCGAGAAGTGGAAATTTGTTAGTAGTAGGTATGCATATGTCAGAACTCAGAAGGGTGATTGAAATAATCTCTGGAGGTATCAAATCAGCTAACGATCTGTTTTTTATGTTCTTGTTGCAGTCCCGGCATATCAGTGGCTGTGAGTTCCATCTTGCTGGGTCTTCTCATGCTTGGGCGAGCCGCTTTCGTGTTTCCCTTATCCTTCTTGGTGAATTTCTCCAAGAAAAATCCTAGTGAAAAGATCTCTTTCAGGCAACAGGTAATTCAACTTTTTTCCTTTTCGTTTGAGATATATCGGTCCTTATCATCTGATGTGAAATAGTGAAAGTATTAACATTCATCTAATTCTTCAAGGTGATCATATGGTGGGCTGGTCTCATGAGAGGGGCTGTCTCTATGGCTCTTGCTTATAATCAGGTATATAAGGGCTGTCATTATCGTTGGATTCACTACAGAAAAGGATATTATTGTCTTTACAGTCACAATATTTCCTAAGTGGAAAATATGTGACTACGTGTGTTGAATTGAATGATTCACAAATGAAAATGTAGTAATCCTAAATGAGCCAAAGTAGTGTGTGTTTATTTTTTGGACAATCACAAACTGCCGATAAGGCCTTAATCATGAAATAATGCCAGCTTTGTTTGTGCAAGTGCTGAGGTTAGTGACTTCCTTGTGCAGTTTACGAGGGGAGGGCACACAGAGCTAAGAGGCAATGCAATCATGATCACAAGTACAATAACAGTGGTTCTTGTGAGCACGGGGGTAAGTCATCTTGTTAATATAAGCTTCGTTGGTGGTTGGAGTTTTGCTTTTGTTAGGGGACACCAATTTTCTCTCTTCCTGGAGCAAAATAATGCACCCAATTCAAAGTTGTCTAATATGGAGTAAAACATAACTTCAATAATGTAAATGTAATCAACGTACCGGCAACCTGATAGAGTGGGTTAGGTCTTGCTTTGCAGTCAAATTAGCATATATATGGCTTAGTAACTCAACTAACTATGAAGAATAGAATATGGATGGTAGATTTAATAGTTATGTGAAAACCGTTGTCATACACGCGATGAATCCTTGCAGGTATTTGGGTTGTTGACAAAGCCCTTAATAAGGTTTTTGCTCCCTCATCCAAAACACTTCGCTAGTGCAAGCAGTATATCATCAACTGATTTGGGAAGTCCTAAGTCACTTACTTTGCCGTTTCTTGAGAGTCGGGGAGAGTCAGAAAGTGACGTGTGCAACCAAGATGGGAACGGCGCTGTCAGAGACCGGGGTCAGCCCGGCAGCCTCAGGATGCTTCTGAATGCTCCAACCCACACTGTCCACTATTACTGGCGTAAGTTTGACGATTCTTTCATGCGCCCTGTCTTTGGCGGGCGAGGCTTTGTGCCCTTTGTCCCTGGCTCACCAACAGAACACAGCACTAGTAATTTGGAGCCAGTTACTTGAGACCGGGAATAACCTGTGATGTGAAGTTTGTGTGAAATACAGAGCCCCGTGGTGACCACAGCCACAAGGGCGACCAATACCATAATATAAAGAGGCGAAAGTCCCATCTTGTGGCCTGGGCGTTTCTTGTACTACATATTCTATGAATGGACGACGATTATCTAAGGGAGATGGGTGAAGCATGGTGGTCCATTGTATTCCTTGATGTAACTATAGCAGACTATAGTAAAGCTTGTTTACTGATGTCATGTGTGTGCATACCCCATATGATATGGGTACTTTGGTATGGCACGCTTGTAGAGTTTTAGACTTGTACCTACGTTTTTTCCTCTTGGAGGCTAGGATTGTCTCTTCCTCATTCGGTCCGAATGTGTAAAGAATGCTTTTATTGTTGATTGATGTCACTCGTGTACTCGTAAACTATTACGGAATACAGAATAGAAGAATGCTGATCATAACAGTTAGTATGTTACTACGACGAAAAGTTTAGTAAAAATTTGTATATCAATGTGTTGACTTAAGGCAGTTCACCAGTTACCGGTCAATTAGCTTTGGTATGTGTACAGTATAAACAGAGCATCAAAGAAGAAACAAAAAGCACCAGTGGTCTACTGGTAGAATAGTATTGTTACAGACCCAGGTTCGATTCCCGGCTGATGCATTTCTAAGCTATACGCTTGTAGTGCCCCCTTGGGTTCGACACGCATTCATATCTTGGTGGGTGAGAGTATTTTTCTTTAAAAATTGAATTAGTAAATATTGTTAAGGATGTAAATTTCATCCGACCCACTTAAATTCAATCCACCTGAATAAAATTGATGTAGGAAAAGCTGAACTAAATGGATTTGGACTCTCTTTCTCCCTCTTCATGTCCTACTCCCACCACCACAAAATCCCAAAAACAACGCTTTCCCTGACCACCATCCACCACAGGCCACATACCTCCAAACTCTTTAATCCACTTACTCTCACCTTGTTGTCGTCTACAACCGTTGTCCTCGGCTCTCTGCCAAGCAACACTGGATATGCTAATACCCGTTTTCCTCCGTTCTTCGCCAATCAATACCCGGATTTGTTTTAGTCGTAAGTGGTGTTGGACTTGATGCTTCAAAAGAAGCAAATACTAGGAATTAGTCTTGGAACGTAATTCCAAACTAATTGTACGTTTTTCATTCTTGACTAATGTGGTCTCCCGTAATTGATTGTGTAGTCTCCCACATACATTATTTCTATGTTGAAATTGTATTTACTATTCTTAATTCATCACTATATCCCCCTATCCTCTATTCACTAAAACAAAAACCAATGAGCAAAGTAGTCATTTCAATTTTCCCGCCTAATTTCAACCTCTTCATTACCTAGATTGGGCTTGATTTTTTTTGTCCAAATTCATTACAAGCCCAATTGTGCAAATGTGCAATATCAACCCATATAATAACCAAAGCCCTTAACGCATTTAACTATCAATTGATAAATTCAACTAATTGAAAAATATTAATCATATTTAATACTATCATTAACGCAATTACATTCAATAATTAATACTATTGTTACTTAAAAAAATGTATTTTATTATATTTTATAAATAATGTTATTATAAAATGTTATAAAAATTATACGAAGTATAAAATTATTATTTTTATTATTTTTTACTCCAGTTTACAATATTAATGTTAATAATTTTTTTAGTTATTATTTTAAATATGATATACTCACATATATAATAATATCGTAATAATAGTTTTGACACGTCATCAATCTAGCGGGTCGACCCGTTCGACGGGTTTAGATCCTAAATTAATGGATCATTCCGGGTTTGAGCCAAACTGGTCGTGGGTCAAAATTTTAGGGTCTTGACTTTTGAACCTACAAATTAAAATGGATCGACTTTACGAATCAAGTCGAAATTTGACTGATATATTCCCAAATTTAAATGTCCGTTATCTAATCATAATCACTTAAATTTAAAACAAATCAATTCCAAAAAATACTCTACTAAACGTTAAATATACAAAGTTCTGTGTAATCTTTTTTAATATGGGTAAGATAATTAATTATGGCATCCAATATCATTTCTTACTTGTATTCTGACTCTATTATGTGATATACAGAATATAAATCAGGCGCAATCCGATCAATTTATCATGTATACTTTTTATAAAATATTAATTTTATGGACTACATATTAATAGAAGATACCTTTTTACTACAGAGTATTTCATACCCACATTTCCAAAATTACTCTTACCATTTCTTTCATTCAATTCATCAATCAATGTCTTTTCCCTCTTTCTCTCTTTCCCCAAATCAATTCACCATCACTTTTCTCTCTACAAATTCATCACTCCATCAATTATCAAAAGAATAAATTCAAAAATGTAATTACTAATAAAAGATGAAAATACCTAATTGACTTTTTAAAAATTAATTAATGAATTTTAATTAAAAAAAATATTCTACGTAACCAAAAAATGAGTGTCAAATTAGGGTTTTAATTGGGAAAAAGAATTAATCAATAATATAACCTTCAATGATTATATTAAAAAGTAAAATCGTTAATAAAATCAACAAACATAATTGTTTCAATGTTAATTATATTCATTCATAAGTTATAGAAAAATCTAATTAGAATTTAAATAAATTAAACAAAAAAACTCATCAATAAGAATAATGATTGGGATTGATTCAATAATCAATTCACCGTCACTTTTTACTCCACGTACAAATAATGATCCATAATCCTAAAGTTATTGAAGAATTTGGCAAAGTTTTGAGGATCAAAAAAGAGAGAATTTGTTATGGTTAATAGAGATGAAAAGGAGAGATTTTTTTAAGAAAAGGGTATGAAAGGAAAAATAATGAAAAAATTGGGTATGAAGTAGTAAAAGTCGGGTATGATTTAGCAATTACGTCTATTTATTAATAAGACTAATTTTATAGCCATTTCAACCTAATAGAATGCGACTATGTACTTTATACCGAAAGATAGGGTAGTGACTAATTTTATACTCATTTTATTCTAATAGAACGTTACCCCATACAGAAAAATAATGTAGTGACAAAATATATTTTTATTATGGTTAATAAAAAGTAAAGGTTACAAAATTGACTGAGAGCGAAAACATAAACGATAGACTGAAACACTAAAGAAAGAAAAATGTAAATTATTGACTTAATTGAAGAGAATAATTTTAGAAGCAGCTAAACTATTTATATAAGCAAAAATTAATGAAAAACCGTGCGTAGGCACGAGTTTTGTGAGTGCTGTTTTTCGTCGTCGGCATTTCAGCCACGTCGTCGACACTTTTTGATGTAAAAGACGATCTTGCCCTTGCCTTAATTAGATTAGTTAACTAATGTTATGTAATTTTAGAAGTTAGATTAGTTAATGAAACTCGTTAATGAAGCGGTTTTTAAATTTTCAAACTCGTTAATGAAGCGGTTTTTAACTAATGTTTTTTTGTGTGGTTATTATACCCCACTTACCCCCCCACTTTCCCTCCACTTACCCCCAACTCACACTCAACACATATAATATCTATTTTTCTCTCCTCTCACAAAAAAAACCGTCTTTTTTTTTCGAGAAATTCGATTTTTCTAGAGATCCGACTTCGCCTGAAATGGATCGACCTGTGGTTAGTACATTCTTGTTTATATTATCTTTCCTTGTTTTTCTTTTTTTGATTTAAAATTGTGAGGAATGTTAGTTTAGCATAAGAAATTATAAATAAATCGATGTTAGTTTAGCTTAAGTAATCGCATTTTGTTGTGTAACATGTTCTTTAAGAAATCATTGTAACATGTTCTTTAGCGTAAGAAATCGAAATCGAGTATGAATGTAGCGGGCGAAAAGGTTCTGGGCGCCATTTTTGGGTGTCTGGGAGGTCTCCTGGGCGCCCAAAAATGGCGTCTGGGGCATCCCCTTGGTGCCATTTTTGGGCGTCTGAGAGGTCTCCTGGGCGCCCAAAAATGGCGTCTGGGGCGTCTCCTGGGTGCCATTTTCGGGCGTCTGGGAGGTCTTCTGGGCGCCCAAAAATGGCGTCTGGGGCGTCTCCTGGGCGCCATTTTTGGGCGTCTGGGGCTGTTTTCGTGTTTTTGTTTTTGTTTTTGTTTGACATATTTTTTTATATCGTGACTCGGGTGTCGTTATTTATAATTATTATTATGAAATTATACGAAATGTTTATATGATTACGATTATTATGAATATTATTTGAATTATTATTATCAAGTTCATGAGTAGAATTTTGTATACGAAATATTTTAATTAAATAGAATTTATGGAATTATTATCCGTATAATTATTATTATGAAATTAAATAAAATTGTGTAACTAACCTGTAATTTTTTATCGGTGTATCAGGAGGACCTTGGTGGGGACGGTATTGACTATCGCGTATGTTTTATTTTTGGGCCAGCGTTCGGTAGTTCGAATGAGGCATTCAACTACGCTAGTGAGATAGTTTCGGCTCTTGGGTTCACCTTAGTGAAAGCGAGCAACAAAACGCAAAGTAATGTGAACCCGAACCGTCTTGGTCAAAATTACTTTAAATGCAAGTTTAACGGGAACCCGGCAAAAAGTACGAAGAATTCTCAGAAGATCGGTTGTAAATTTTGGGTGAAGGCGTGCGAGAGCTTAGACAGGGAACGATGGATTTTAGCCATCGGTCCATGTGGCACGCACAACCACCCGTTACGGGTTTACGCTGACGGGAACAGACGTCTAGACGGCCTTGACGAGGCCGAGAAAGAGTATGTTCGGAACGGTATTTGGGAGCAAGACACCAGCCCAAATACACGAGGGCCTTCATCAGAAAAATCCGGGGAAACCACGCCCCTCGATTGAGACGATATACAACATCGGGGGGGAAGTTGAGGGCGGAGGCAAGGGAAGGTCCTAACGCCATCGAGCAGATGATGGTACTAGCGCGCCGGGCTCTATACGTCCACTTCTTCTTCGAGCACGAGATTACGAGTGTCGTGGAACGTATATTCATGGCTCACCCCGAGTCCGTGAAACTGTTTCGTACTTGGCCTTACGTAGTCACTATGGATGCGACCTATAAGACGAACACGTACGATATGAAGTTAGTGGAGATGATCGGGGTGACTCCCGTTGGGAAACCTTATCTGATAGCGTACGCCCTACTTCGATATGAGGACACGGTGTCCTATATTTGGGTGCTTCAGAAGTTGAAGCTGCTAATTGGGGACCGGGCACCGAACGTGATTGTCACGGATAAGGCTCAGGCGTTGACGGGGGCAGTAGTGAACGTCTTTCCGGCTCCGCAGACCCTGAATCTGCTCTACACGTGGCACATATCTAACTGTGTGGAAAGTCGTGCCCTGAGATACTTTCATGGTCAGAAGGACCGAGTAGCGACCTTCATGCATGGAGTGTGGTACCCTCTCTTGTACTCTACAAGTATGGCGGACCTCGAAACAAAATGGAACAACATGAAGTTGAAGTGGAGGTTGTCGGGAATTCCTCTTTACATTCATGACACTTGGGGTACTTTCAACCAATGGAATCACGCGTACACTGATCGATACCTCCTCTTTGGCAACACCACCACATCCATCGTTGAATCTGCGCATGCGGCTTTGAAGAAGGCTCTTGGCACGTCGATAGCGTCTTTAGATCGGTTGTTCGATAGGATCGACAGGCTAATTGGTCGTCAGCAGTTGAAACTGCGGACGAAGTTGGAGACATCTCGCAGGAAGCGATCAACTACTCTACCACCCATTTTGAAGAACTTGAGACTCAGGGTAAGTCGTAAGGCGTTGGACTTGCTGTCCGGGGAACTGAATAAGATGCAGGAGTTGGGAGATCGGGTTTATTACGACTGCCGGTGTGTATTGAGGACGTCCAAGGGTTTGCCTTGCGCATGTGAACTTGCCGGGTTGATGGCGCAGAATTCCGTACTGCAGTTGACCGACGTTCATGTGTTTTGGAGGACGCTTGACTATGCCGAGGAGGAAGCTTTGCCCGTCAGCGATAGATTTCAGCTTGACGGGTTGATTGAGGAAATACATACGAGTGATCCTAGTATGTGGCGACATTACATTGATGTGCTGAATTCAGCATTACGTCCCGAGGAATCTGGTCTACTTGATCCGACCCCGAATCCCAGAAAATCTAAGGGGACAGGGAAGTTGCGTATCGGAGTCGAACACGCGAGGCTGAGGTACGGCACCACCGACACGGGAGCCACCCCGAGTAAGTCGGTCAGGACTACGCACGCGTCAACGCCAGGGAGCAGTCAGTCGACCGACCCACCGATACCGACCGCCAGCCAGTCCACCACGGGCACATGGGAAGGGCTACCGAACGCCCCCTGGAGGTGAACTACATGAGGGGGCCCTTTCCGGACATGAGCAAACTTGTGGGTTTCATGTGTCCGTACCTCGTGAACTGGATAGATGTTATTGGGGACGCTCACTGCGGATTCCGTGTCATGGCTCATGCAGTGTACGGTGACCAGTCCAGTTTTACTCGCCAGAGAAGGGCGTTGTGGGAGCACATCCATTCCCCCATGTATGACACCGTGTACGTCTTAGACGACGACGGTCGAGAAGGCGCCTTGACCCGTGTAGGTACGACGACCCCCCTCCCGGTAGGTGACGAGCATTATCTCGCAGACTGCGATTTATTCGGTTTTGCCACAATAAACAACTGGGTTATATGTCGAGTATCCGAACGCCTCGAATGCAAAACCTACAACCCATTGCGAGAAATGCCAGGTAACCATGTCCCGTTTGGCGTAATGTGGATAATGCACGTTGGACGCGGGGGGGGGGGGGGGGGGGGGGGACGGACGACTGTCCGATGCCTCCTACACATGGCCTTTGGCACCGCGCACATGACGTTACTACAGCTCATTACCCTCACATTTACCGAGAACGTCAAGACAGGTGGGTCGAGGAGTGGAATCAGTACTTTCCGCGTGCGCCGATCGATCCCAACGACCCAGGTGGTGCGAACAACCCATTCATCATGTAGTGTAGTATAAATATTAGACCAACATTTGTATTATGTTCATATTTTAGACCAATATTGTATTCATTAGTAAATTTTAGTAAGTGTAAATATTAGACCAGCATTTGTATTATGTTCATATTTTAAACTAGTATTGTATTCATTTGTAAATTGTAGTAAGTATGCGCGCTGTTGCTGTTGTTGAGGCAACTGCAAATCTCGTAACGACAGTCCAATACCACTAATAACAAACAAACTAACATCCAAATCATCCAAAATGTAAAAAGAAACGAGTAGTCAACATAAACATATTACAAATCAACCGAAATCATCCGAAATACAAAATAAAATCCCTAACAGTCCAGACATAAACAAATTACAAATAAAATCCAAATCAGTCAACGGCGACCTCGTTTCCCCTGGGATCGGGGTGGGCGGTCACCCGGGAAGGGGACGGAGAACGGGCTGGAACGACATCAACAAGTCGTCAAGATACGCATGTCGGGCATCCGGGTCGTCCATAAAGTGCTGAGCCGCAGAAAAGCGCTCCATCAACGAAACTGCGACCTAAAACAAGATGGCAGAGGTTAATATAAATAAACAGACAGTTAAATATTGTCAAACACCAAAATACAAATTGAATACCTGCTGTGATCCCCCAGCGAGTCTCGCCTGCTCCTGGACATCGGCGGCGGATGGTGGTATGATCCTCGGGTGAGAGACTCTCGTGTACCAAGCGTGGTAATCCTGAACCACTTCCCCCGGGTAGTCCACGGGCCGCGAGATCCTCCTCGGGTCAACGCGACTAACCTCGCAACTCGCCCAAGGGTGGTCCTCGTACTCCGCACCGAACTCAAGAAGGTAGACCCCACCCCCTGCCCCGGTCGGTGCACCTTCACCGGCGTAGGCATCGACCAGGGTATCTTCTGAACGTAGCCTAATTGTCTGATGACCCAGTCTCCCTGGTAAGGCTCAACAATGTCCATGAAGCGCAGTATCCCGTAGAAGGAAGTAGTAACATGCGACGTGTAAGCGTGTCTCACGAAAGGCTCCCAGCAGACCCGATCTGCTGTAAGTCCATCAAGTGAACGACGGTACTCCAACAGCTTGCTATCATGCGTCGATGGTTTCCCGACGCCTACCCACGCACAAGCCCGTGGAGAAGTCGACATAATCTGGATCGGTGCCCCCGACCTAAAGTCGGGGAAGTACTCATAGATCCAGACCTGAAGCAGAGTCAAACACCCGGCCAAAGTGGAAGCCCCCTGCCTCGAAGCCATCCCCAAACTCCTGTACAAGTACGCCAACGTACCAGCACCCCACGCAAAACGACTGGTCGAGTCCAAGCTGTTCGTCAGTGGGAAGACTGACGGACGAATACGATCACTGGACCTATCCACGAAGAGAAACACCCCCAACAACGTGATCAGGTAACCCTGAATAGTCTGCTCCTGGGTCCCAGTGCGCATCTTATCATGCACGGCCCTCGCTAGTACCCCCCGCTCCTGTAAATGGGAGGGCCCCCTCCACTCGCGGGCGCCTTCAACTGCGCATCGTTCATCCCGAAGAAGTTCCCTACAGCAGTCATTCTATCGGCCAGACGCCCTGTGTCGTTACGAACCACGCAGGGCTCACCCTGGATAGGGAGCCCTAAGATCCGTGCGACATCGTGCAGCATGATGGTCATCTCCCCGAACGGCATGTGGAATGTGTTCGTATCCGGCTGCCACCGCTCGACGAATGCTGTAAGGAGCGGTATGTCCAAATGGCGTAGAATGCACGCCCGTAGGTGCATCAGGCCAGTCTGTCGGACAGCATCCACTACCTGCTGAAATCTGTTGAACGCCTCCAACTCCCTCACGATCCTAGGACGGTGGTAGGTCTTCAACAGACTGACCTCGTGCTCTGGCTCTGACCAAAGCAGACGCGCCACATGACCACCGAAGCTCGGGATCACCGATGGATCGATGGGACCTCCGGGACTAGGTCCCTGCAGAAGCCACGAAGTGTCGCTCCGTGGACGCCGGTGAGCCCTCGAGCCAGAAGTACCGACACTCCCCTGAAAAGTTCCTCCAGGCCCCTTCCTGTACAGAACGGCCTTACCCTTCCGCGACGTCTCTGTGTCCGTCTCCTGCTCCCGCTCCTCAGCCTGCTGCTCCGAGAAGTCGTCAGGGAAAGCGTGCTGCCTCTCTGTCTCATCGAACTCCATGTTTAGGTCGGCAGACTGTAACGACCTGGACGGCTCGGGGACACCACCACTCGCGGTTCCCTCCGAAGAACCATCACGAGTACCGCTCGTGATACGAAAATGTGGAATAGGAATTTCCTGTCTACCCCCCCACTGAGGAAGACCCGCCCACCCCATACGCATCAGCCGTCTGTGGTGGCTCCGTGGTGATCGATGGCTCTGGTTGGCCGGTAGGTGGCACTCGTTCCCTGTCCCGAGCGCGTGTCGACGCAGTGACTCTCCTACCGTAGACCCGACTACTCTTCCCCTTATCAGCCATCTACTTTTATAAATTCGACACGGTGATAAAACAAAACTATGTCACTTGTTAACATTAATAAGAAATTAATTTAACGTTCTCGTACAATTTTGTAAATGAAACAGTGTTCAACCAACCAATATTGGGAGTTCAGATTCATATTTAAAATTTATTTGAAAAATCAAATAAATAATAACGTATATTCTTCTCAACAAAAATATTTTCAAATAATTTGGTCACCTATATACTAATTTCAACTCATGATAACATTTACTAGTTTCATAAAAAATTTGAATTTTACAAGATGATCAAAGGGAAATGTATTAGTTGTTAATAATAATATTTAATTTTATACGTACTACAGTTATTTTTAGCTAATTTTTAACTAATTTCTTTCAAGTAATTTTACCTACGATTTGTTATTTCGATAAGGGTCGTCGATTAAGTAGTTTTCTAGCTAAAATTAGCCTTCAAAAGAAGTTTATTTTTTTAGTAAACACTACTAACCTTAAAATAAGTACTCATCGTTATCTCAATTGGGTAACCGATTTTAGCGAAACATAACGACTACAAGTTTTTCAACAAAATTGAACTTTTGTACCTATTTTTGAAGCTAAATTGATTTTTTTTAACCTAAAGAACCTATATTTTTTCAACCTATTTTTTCATAACCTAAAGAACTTAAACATAACCTATTTTTTCAACAAATTTTTTTCATTACAATAAATTGAAGCTATATTTTTTTGAAACAACAATAATTAAACCCATAACCCACACGGCAAAGCATACAAACCCAATTCAATTCAATAATCAACCACTAAAAAAATAACATTTACTATTCAATTCATATCAACAAACATAACTCCATAACTAACTAATCAAAGATATAAAAATACCGACCCACAATAACATTTATCGAAAAATAAAGTAAACAAACTGAGACGGATCATAGCGTGTAACGTTTTAAAAACAAAAAAAAAGGCGAAAATCGGCCCAGACGTTCAAAATAGGCGCCCAAGAGGCCCCTGAAACGCCCAAAATTGGCGCCCAGGAGACCTCCCAGACGCCATTTTTGGGCGCCCAGGGGGCCTCCCAGACGCCATTTTTGGGCGCCCGCGACCATTTTCAGCGAACACCAACCCAGAAATCGCCCCCTCTTCGCGATATTTTCATACAAAACGGCCACCAACATCGAACATAGCATACCATAACTACTCAAATCGGGTATTACATGGATTGTTTAAGCATATAATAGTTGCGGGGAACCAAAACTACCAACCTAATACGAATTATAATCAAACAAATCGACCTAAAATAATCAAATAAAAACTCAAAAGTAATACAAAATAGACAGATCTACTTACTTGACTACGGATTTGGAGTGGGAGTGGAGGCGGTTTTAGATTTGAAAAACGATTTTTAAAAGGAATTATTTGAGAGAGAGAAATAAGTGAAAGTGAATTGTGAAGAGAAAGGGGTTTATATATAAATTTCCTAAACATATTCCCGGGTCACATTGAGACACGTGTCAAAAACCGTTCAAAATTTCAAAAACCGTAATTCTAAATTAGTCGGAAAAATAATAATTACATTAATCCTGAAACTTAATTAAATTCAGTAATCACAATTATAGAAGGGTAGAACAGTTACGTTGAGACACGTGCCTAAAAACCGTTCAAAAGTACAAAAACCGTAATTTTAATTTAGTCGGGAAATATTAATTACATTAATTAAGAATATTGATTAATATCATTAATCACAATTATGGAAAGGGTAAAAGAGTAAATTCACGTATAAATCGCCGACGACGTGGCTGAAATGCCGACGACGAAATGTAGTATTTAGTTTTGTACTAGTAAACCAATACCCCAAAACTTAAAGATACACACAACAATCACACATCTCTTCTTCTATCTACATTTTCACTCTATATCTCTCGGGAGTTACTTGGCAACGTTCTTGGCGGGGGTCATTTTGTAGTTTCTGAAAGATGTCAATCCCTTGTCTTGTACATTCATCCCCTATTCACTAAAACAAAACCAATGAGCAAAGTAGTCATTTCAATTTTCCCGCCTAATTTCAACCTCTTCATTATGGGCTTGATTTTTTTTGTCCAAATTCATTACAAGCCCAATTGTGCAAATGTGCAATATTAACCCATATAATAACCAAAGCCCTTAACGCATTTAACTATCAATTGATAAATTCAACTAATTGAAAAATATTAATCATATTTAATACTATCATTAACGCAATTACATTCAATAATTAATACTATTGTTACTTTAAAAAAAAATGTATTTTATTATATTTTATAAATATTGTTATTATAAAATGTTATAAAAATTATACGAAGTATAAAATTATTATTTTTATTATTTTTTACTCCAGTTTACAATATTAATGTTAATAATTTTTTTAGTAATTATTTTAAATATGATATACTCACATATATAATAATATCGTAATAATAGTTTTGACACGTCATCAATCTAGCGGGTCGACCCGTTCGACGGGTTTAGATCCTAAATTAATGGATCATTCCGGGTTTGAGCCAAACTGGTCGTGAGTCAAAATTTTAGGGTCTTGACTTTTGAACCTACAAATTAAAATGGATCGACTTTACGAATCAAGTCGAAATTTGACAGATATATTCCCAAATTTAAACGTCCGTTATCTAATCATAATCACTTAAATTTAGAACAAATCAATTCCAAAAAATACTCTACTAAACGTTAAATATACAAAGTTCTGTGTAATCTTTTTTAATATGGGTAAGATAATTAATTATGGCATCCAATATCATTTCTTACTTGTATTCTGACTCTATTATGTGATATACAGAATATAAATTAGGCGCAATCCGATCCATTTATCATGTATACTTTTTATAAAATATTAATTTTATGGACTACATATTAATAGAAGATATCTTTTTACTACAGAGTATTTCATACCCACATTTTCAAAATTATTCTTACCATTTCTTTCATTCAATCCATCAATCAATGTCTTTTCCCTCTTTCTCTCTTTCCCCAAATCAATTCACCGTCACTTTTCTCTCTACAAATTCATCACTCCATCAATTATCAAAAGAATAAATTCAAAAATGTAATTACTAATAAAAGATGAAAATACCTAATTGACTTTTAAAAAATTAATTAATGATTTTTAATTAAAAAAAACATTCTACGTAACCAAAAAAATGAGTGTCAAATTAGGGTTTTAATTGGGAAAAATAATTAATCTATAATATAACCTTCAATGATTATATTAAAAAGTAAAATCATTAATAAAATCAACAAACATAATTGTTTCAATGTTAATTATATTCATTCATAAGTTATAGAAAAATCTAATTAGAATTTAAATAAATTAAACAAAAAGACTCATCAATAAGAATAATGATTGGGCTTGATTCAATAATCAATTCACCGTCACTTTTTACTCCACGTACGAATAATGATCCATATTTCTAAAGTTATTGAAGAATTTGGCAAAGTCTTGAGGATCAAAAAAGAGAGAATTTGTTATGGTTAATAGAGATGAAAAGGAGAGATTTTTTAAGAAAAGGGTATGAAAGGAAAAATAATGAAAAAATTGGGTATGAAGTAGTAAAAGTCGGGTATGATTTAGCAATTACGTCTATTTATTAATAAGACTAATTTTATAGTCATTTCAACCTAATAGAATGCGACTACGTACTTTATACCGAAAGATAGGGTAGTGACTAATTTTATACTCATTTTATTCTAATAGAACGTTACCCCATATAGAAAAATAATGTAGTGACAAAATTTATTTTTATTATGGTTAATAAAAAGTAAAGGTTACAAAATTGACTGAGAGCGAAAACATAAACGATAGACTGAAACACTAAAGAAAGAAAAATGTAAATTATTGACTTAATCGAAGAGAATAATTTTGTAAGCAGCTAAACTATTTATATAAGCAAAAATTACTGAAAAACCGTGCGTAGGCACGAGTTTTGTACTAGTAAACCAATACCCCAAAACTTAAAGATACACACAACAATCATACATCTCTTCTTCTATCTACATTTTCACTCTATATCTCTCGGGAGTTACTTGGCAACGTTCTTGGCGGGGGTCATTTTGTAGTTTCTGAAAGAGGTCAATCCCTTGTCTTTTACATTCATTACTGTCAGTATAAATATACAATGCTAATTGTGTGAACACTAATATACATAATATGCTAATCAATTAGGAGATACATGAATCAATTAGGAGATACAAGAATCATTGATTTTATTTACAGAATATTGCCATATTCTATTACGTCCCCACAGTCGAAACGGTAGGTGAGCGGACGTTGAAACTGGATCGAAAATCGTTGAACAGGGCCCTAGGAAGACCTTTAGTGAATATGTCTGCAAATTGGTAACGGGAAGGGACATGGAAGACCTTTATATGACCGAGAGCAACCTTCTTTCGAACAAAATGAATATCCATTTCAATGTGCTTAGTTCGTTGATGGTTGACGGGGTTGCCGGCGAGATAGATTGCACTCACATTGTCACAGTAGATGATAGTAGCTTTAGTGAGAGGACAATGGAGGTCGAGAAGGAGGTTTCAGAGCCAACATGTCTCAGCAACAGTGTTAGCAACACCGCGATATTCTGCCTCGGTACTTGAGCGGGACATCGTGGGTTGTCGTTTGGAAGACCAATAATATTATCACCCAAATATACACAATAGCCAGAGGTAGAACGATGGGTGTCTGGACAGCCTCCCCAATCAACGTCGGAGTAGGCAATGAGGGATCCCGTAGAAGAGGGCCGTATGGTGAGTCCGTGAGTAGAGGTGCCACGGACATAACGGAGGATACGTTTAGGGCCACAAGGTGAGGTTCTCGAGGGTCGTGCATATAGAGGCAAATTTGTTGGACTGCATATGAGATATCCGGACGGGTGATAGTTAAGTATTGGAGGATGCCGGCAAGGCTGCGGTATGTCGTCGGGTCAGAGATGGCAGGCCCCGAGGTGGGGCTGAGTTTGGCTTGTGTGTCTATCGGAGTTAGTGACGACTTACAGTTGGTCATGTTGGCATGGGCTAAAATTTCTTCTGCATATTAGTTTGGGATAGAAAGAGGCCATCAGGTCGGCGGCCAACAGCAATTCCGAGAAAATAGCTGAGCGGGCCCAGATCAGTCATTGCAAATTCAGACCGAAAACTACGAATAATGGACTTACGAAGCGAGTCGGAGGAGGAAACGAGGATGATATCGTCGACATAGAGAAGGATAAAAGCCGTGTGATGAGAAGTCTTGAGAATAAATAAAGAGTGGTCGACGCGACTATGGATGAAGCCAATAGAGTAGACATAAGATGCGAATTGTTGGTACCATGCCCGTGGAGCCTGTTTGAGACCATATAGAGATTTTTTCAATAAGCAGACATAGTCGGGATGTTAAGAGTCACGAAAACTCGGGGGTTGATGCATGTAGACGGTCTCAGAAAGGTGACCATGTAAGAAAGTACTCTTCACGTCAAGTTGGTGGATGGATCATGTTTTGGATACAGCGATGCTGAGTACTGTCCGGATTGTGGCGGGTTTTACGACAGGGCTGAAGGTTTCATCACAGTCGATACCAACCTGTTAGGACCTGCCATTGACAACAAGACGGGCTTTGTACCGTTCTAAATCACCGTTAGATTTAAATTTATGTTTAAAGAGCCACATGCAACGAGTGATATTTATATTAGCTGGCTTAGGAACCAAGACCCATATTTCATTTTTAATAAGAGCATTAAATTCATCGTTCATGGCCTGTTTCCAAAAAGGGTCACAGAGAGCGGTAATGGGGTCGCGGGGGATAGGTGAGAGGGAGGTGGTAGTGTAAAAGCTAGTAATGATGCGGGGTTTATGGATCCCGTGTTTGCTACGGGTTTGCATGGGTGGTGAAGAGGGTGTGGAAGATTGGTTTGTAAGATCAGAGGTGGGCTGGATAGATGGTTGGTCTATCGGTTGGGTTGGGAGTGATGGGGTCGAATCAGAGTGGGAAGTAGTGGACTGGGCCGAGGGAGTTGTTGTGAGGGGAGGTCTGGTAGGGGAAGCATGAAGGGTGGAATTGGGTTGGGCCGAGGGAGTTGAGTTGGTGTGTGTGTGTGGGGGGGTGGGGTGGGGTGGTGATGTGGGAATCAAGGAGGGGGAATTGGGATGGGAAGGGGAGTTGGAGGGGTAGGATGGGCCTGTTATGGAACACTCTTATTGGGCCGTCTAGAGTACACCAGAAGAGGTGGGCTGATTTGTTTTATATTTTGGTGGTGAGTGATATAGGGGCTGGGCTGTGAGTCTAGAAAAGAGTATGAGAGTGGAGTGGTAGACGGAGTGTCATGAAATGGGAACACCGTCTCGTGGAAAGTGACGTGTCTGTTAATTAGGACCTTGCGAGTGGATAACTCGAGACATAAGTAGCCACGGTGAGCGGAAGGGTAACAAAGAAAGACACACGGAGAGGAACGAGGGGCAAGTTTATGTATGGTAGAGGAGGGAGTGTGTGGATAGCAGAGGCATCCGAAAACACGTAAATGAGAGTAAGAGTGACTTTTGAGGTAAAGTCGTTGGGTGGGGGAGGTTAGGTTGGGATTTTTTCGGGGAGTTATATTGTGTAGAGATAAGTGGCCATGGCTAACGCATAGGGCCAAAGGTTGGGGGAACACGTGATTGAGCAAGGAGAGTACGTATAATATTATTTAGTGTACGTATTTTACGTTCGGCTTTACCGTTTTGGCTAGAAGTGTGGGGACAGGAGAAGCGAAAGTGAATACCATTATTAGAGAAATAATTGTGATACAGGGAATTATCAAATTCACGGCCGTTATCGCATTGAAATTTTTTAATTTTTTGATTAAATTGGGTAACGACAAGGGAGAAAAAATGATTAAAGATAGAGAAAACTTGAGATTTATTTTTAAGCGGGAATGTCCAAAGGAAATTAGTGTAGTCGTCTAAGAATAGAAGGTAGTAGTAGTGATTTAGGTTACCCGGGACGGGTGAGGTCCACAGGTCACTATGGACAATATGAAACAGTAGAATAGTTGTAGAATTAGATGGAGAAAATGGGAGTCGAGTGTGTTTCCCGAGCTCGCAAGCATGGCATAGAGTATTCCGAGACAATTTATTACAAACAATACTTTTATTTGAACGTAAATAATTTAAAATGTTTGGCCCCGGGTGACCGATTCGGTTGTGCCAAGTCTCGAAGGTGACGGCCGAGAGGGCTAATAGGGCTTGGGGAGCAGCTTTATTTAATTTGGGAAGAGAGCATCTCATAAGACGGGTCCCCGTCCGCAAGTCTTTCATAGTAAAACCAAACGGGTCAAATTCCACAGAGACAGAGTTATCAGTTGTAAATTTACGAACTGAGACTAAATTTTTCACGAGAGTCAGGACATGAAGGACGTTTTTAAGTTTTAAGAGGGGGTTGGGACGGGATAAATAATTGTCACCGTAACCTTTAATGGGAACAAGTTGGCCATTTCCGACAATAATATTAGGTGGAGTGCTCATATTAAAATAAGAAGGGTTTTTCTATGGGCCCTCAACTATCGACTTTTTCAAGTGGTACCCTCGCCTTTTTCGAATTACAATGTGTACCCTTAAACTTTGTAAATTATTCTATATTGTAGCCAAAGTTAAAATTTTCCAACGAAAATTTCTCAATTGATGATATAATATAGTGATTATTCCTTATTTAACTTTCATCAACCACGATATATTTCTTCAATTTGCATCCTTTACTCGAAAAACTTCATTCCACTACACTACGACATAGGGGTGACGAAGAGATTGAGGTTGAAAGATTTAAAAGAGTGAGGGAGATAGGTCGACGTCGGCCGACAACAGAGGTGCGTTGTGACGGGCATTTGGTGACTTGGTCAATGGTAAAGTAAAAGAGGTGGTTCGAAGCAACAAATTGGATTGATTAATATGTTAATTATTCATTTAAAAAAATTATTGTAATACACTTACCACTTTGGCTATGATATGGACTAATAAGTAAATTTAGGGGTACACATTGTAAGTCAAAAAAGGTGGGTGTACCACTTTGAAAAGCCAATAGTTGAGGGGCACCCCATAGAAAAACCCAACAAGAGTACCTGACTCGGAAGTCATGTGAGCGGAAACCACCTTGTCCGTATACCAAGCATCATCGGGCTCCTGAAGTGAGACAGACTGAACAGAAGCTGCTAACTCAGTTGGATAATAAATCTGTTGATAAGGTTGAGGAGAAGAAAACACAGGAGCCTACGCCACGAACGCTTGTTGGGGCCGCGGACCGAGGATGCCGACACTAGTATTTGACGATGGCACCCACCCCTGGGTGGGGTAGGGACACGGAGGAGCGTGCCAGGTAGCGCCGAAACTAGGGGCCGGTATCCAAGCCCAATTTCCGGCGGAGGAAGCGACGGAGGGCGGCTGAGAGGAGCGACCACCGCGCGCCTAGTGGTTGTTGGGGCGGGTATTACTGCCTCTGCCACGGGTAGATTTGCCCCGGTTGGAGCTAGAGCCGCGGCTATTGTGGTGACGAGAGTTCGCCGGAGGTGCACGGACGGGGGGTGCGTCAAGATCTGATCCATCTCCATCGTTCGTGACGGTGGTCAGGGCGTCGGCGTAGAGGTGGCGCTAGACTGGGCTTGGCGGGTTTCCTCGAGGGTAAGCATCGATCGGGCTTTGAAAGAGGAAGGTAACAGTTCGCTTTGTTGAATTATAGTGGCGATATCGCTGTAGCCTTTGGACAGATTAGTGACCATATGAAGTACTAATCGGTCTTCATCGACGGTGGAGCCGACATGCTTGAGTTGGTCCGTGAGCCTTTTTAGGGCTTGACAGTAAGATAATGACACATTAGGAAATTGATCCATATGTGTGGCGGAAAATTATTGTTCGAGGAGGACCGCCCGGGAGTGTTTGTTATCAGTGAACAAGGTGTGGACCCGTTTCCAGATTTCCTTGGCGGTGCAGCCGGTCTCTACAACCGTCTTAAGGATATCGTTAGAGACGGTGGAGAAGAGTCACCATTTCATAATTGCATCAAGACGAGCCCAAAGGGCTGGATCAGTCTCGACACTGGAGGTCTCGTCCTTGGTGGGGTCCACAAGATAGTGACGGACCTGATACGCTATGGCAGTAGCGAGAAATAACTCGGCCCAGAGGTCATACTGGACATTCTCAAATTCGAGGACAATGGCGACATTATTTTTGATATTAGTGACGCCGAAAGCGGGATGGGAGGGAGTTTTGTCAGAATTTGAGGGTGCCATAGAGTAGGCAGTAGGTTGAAGAGGGTGACAAGGGCCGAGAAAGGAAAGGAAAGGTTGATTTTATGAGGTAAACACTGATACCATGAAAGATGTCAATTCCTTGTACATTTATTACTGTCAGTATAAATCTACAAGTCTAATTGTGTGAACACTAGAAGATACTATCCTAATATACATAATATGCTAATCAATTAGGAGATACATGAATCAATTAGGAGATACAATAATCATTGATTTTATTTACAGAATATTGCCATATTCTATTAGTTTCATCTACACCGAAACTACAAAGGTTGTGTACTCCTGGGGCGATTGTCATGGAAAACTGTGTGTAGAGTACGGGACAAATTCAACTTTAGGACAGTGACTTGTTACGCCACAATTGTCTTTTATCCAACAATAAGCTATATATCTCATTATTACGTATTTTACATCAACTTATTTGTATTTACTTATTTATCATCTTATTTTGTCTTTATAACTCACTACAATAATCTTGTCCAACTTTCGTTACTGTAATCGTACTCATTTTCGGTACTAACCTTATACGGAGTAATATTTATCCAACAAGTGGGATGAAAATACTCTTGTAATAGAGAACTAGTGTAGGTCCCGTGCGATTGCACGGTATTTGGTAGGTTTCGTATTAATAGGTTGATCGTATAGTAGTTTGAATGTGCGAAGAAGATAATATTTTACAACAATCATAACACTTTGTTGGGCAATTTGATAAAATCCATTATGAAGCTCCGGGTCTGTAGTATTAAATATGCTGGGGACAGCATAGCACAATCATGAAATAAAGAAGAGTCTATGTAATAATTGTCATTTAATTTGTCTAACTGTGTTATTTAATAAACGATACCATAAGGTAATGAGAAATATATGAAGCCGTAGCACATTTGAAATGACAGAGTGATGTTCAGGTACTTATGCATACAATATATACAATCCTCGCATATAATGTGCGGCAAGAAGATAAAAAGTAGTGTGTAAGTATAAGGCTATACTTTTATAATATTAGCTCATCTGAGGTTTTGGAAGACTTCCTTGTACACTACATTATCGGTAGTGTTCCCTATAACATTGTCATTGTAAGAATCTAAACGTGTCAATAGGAAGTTGGAATACATGTCAAGTATATATTATATGTAAGAATCTAATAGTTGATCAGTACTCTACTACTGAACTGACTGACCTCTTCAATCTTCAGTAGAGCGTAATGCATACTTAACAATTCTGAATCGTCATTAACCCGCGTGACAGTGTAAACATTATAGTTATTTGATAAGTTGTAGTCAGTAATGTTGATCTTGAAAAGGAATTGCTTCTGCAGGAGATCGTCAAACTCCACTGGGAATAGGTCATCCTCACCGTTCTGTCATTATTTGAGTGGTTAAAGTGACAAAAGTGAAAGTTTTTTTTTATAGTTTAAGCATATGCAAACTGTTACATACAATAGAGTTTTTAGAGTTTAACTGAAGAACATTGTATATCCTAAAATTCTAAATTTTTTGTAGTTTAATTGTCAATAAACCTGTATCAATGTGTCACGCAATTCGGTGGCCGATCTCTGTAGTAGTTGCACCATCTCACGACAGAACATTATATAAGATGAAGTGCCGGACTCATCTTCTACCTTGAACACAACCTTGAACCTAGATTTTGGTAAAAGAGTGACATCGTATTAGGATATACTCATAGTCAAATTGAGTTGTATATTAAGTAGTAGAAGTAAATGCTTTAAACCTCGTATCAGGGTATTTCACTGTCATTTTGCATTTTCCACAATAGTAAACGTTGTTTCCCTGTGGGTTAACTTTGGTTACGCATTTCTTGCAAGATGAGTAGCACCAATTGTGCTTTGTGTCAACTTGTTTAATTTTGGCAGCAACGGCGAAAAATCCTGGCTGCATATGTAGCATATTATATACCGTGTTAGTTGCAGAAATGATATGTGGAGAAATAAAAGTTAGAAGGATGCACGAATTTAATATTTGGTCAATGTTTATCACCTCATTTGCTTTCAGAAGATCTGCTACACATTTTCTGTTCGTCAAGGTCTTGAAATCATCGGACGCAGATAGTGGCCGTCCAACGTCTAACAACTCTAGGTTTTCAGCACTTGCATCCGGTTTCCCAATACTATGGATCCGGTTTCATAGTCAAATACGTACTCAAAATAATTAGTTAATATCGCTTTCACAAAATATATATACCTATATACGAACATATATTATATAATACCACGTTATCCTTGTTGATTAAAGCATCCCATATATATTTATACCTATATATAATATATGTTAATATGTGAAGTAGTTTCGTATGACATGATAACGTGATTCATGTATATTACTGTAATATATATATATATATATATTATATCAATATAAGGAGATAGTACATAACATGATTGATCATTATACAAAATCTTTCAATTATATATGGCATATAATCAAACAATTAATCAGTCAACAATTAAATTAATTCCTCCACGTCTCCTTGGTGTCATTAATGTCACCGACCATATTGAAACGTCGGGATTGAGACGCAAACATTTTTTGGGTATGGTGTGAATAAAGTTGAAAGATTAGAAAATTAAAAGACTAATTACGTATAGTATGGAAGTGAAGCTAGAATGATGTTATTTATAGAATAATTATAAGAATGAGGTAGGTGAAAAAGTAGAACAATTTATAGAGTAGAATCAACCGTGCATATGTGAAACAGTAGTATCCTATAATAATTTATAGATTAGTTATTTATAGAATAATACCATATATAGACCCTGCTTGATATATAATATATTTCATTGACATATCATATACAGTAGTATCCTATAATAAATAGTAGTATCGTATGTTACTAATCATTTATGTCAATACTATAAAGAGATTAGTTATTTATAGAATAATACCATATAAGAGTGTTGATTGATTTGTTGATCAATCAACAATCAATTAGTTAGTATGAACCGTCCATCAATTCAATCTGATTTAAATTATATACTATTATATTATTAGATATAACTATATTACTATATATATGTTATATATAATCAATACTTGTGATTATATTGTTACTATATAATATCTACAAATATCCTATATTGAATAGATCATGGAATAAGATTATACATATCGTAATATTATGATATGTCATAACAATTGGTAAAATTAAAGTAATATCTTCTAGTGTGGACTTGAATAATACATATATATATCATGTGACACATATTGTACAATAAAAATAATCGTAAATATTTTATATTCTATGTGAAATATTGTACGGGATAATGCAATCTCCAATTAACAAAAATAATGCAACTATTTGGTTAAAACGGGATACAATATGCTTATACTTTTAAAAGAAAAATTGATGATACATACCGTATTAAATATTGTATGTGATACTTTCCATTAAAAATGTGATTTTCGTAATCAATGTAATCAATCAGATTTCCTCAATTGCATACCTCATGTGGTGTATAGCTTTATATGTGATGTAGTGACATTTGTATCAGTAAGATGTTAGAGTGTATTTGGAGAGGAGAAGGGTGATAGACACATGAGGTCAATGGTTCGAATCTCACTTAGCCCATTTTTTTTGTAGATAACTTTAGGCGGGAAAATATGTGAGTTGAGTTATTTGGTTAGTGGAAAGGGGATGATGAGTTTAATGTACTAGAGTAAATGCTATTGTAATTACTTTGTTGTTCACTTTTATATAGATCAAATTGTTGGTTTTGATTGAGCTTTATTCATCTTATGATTTGTATATTTGCTATTACATTTTTTTATAGTTTTCTCACGTTAAGTACCCGAAGCACCCGTGGATGACGGGTGGGTTTGAATCGGGTGGAGTGTTAATCGGGTGACAGGTGGACTAGGCGTAGTCGGGTGAGGCTTCCCCCGATCCGAAACTGACCTATTGAAATCCCTAATTACAAGGGGAAAGAGCACGACACGACTAGGGGCAAGCCACCTCGGGCTACCAGCCTACCACAACAACCAACGTCGATCGGGCAGCCACCCCGGGTAGCCGGGGTTGGTGTTAGCTTGGCCTTTTGATAGGCCGGATTTAGTCGTAGTTATTACGACGGTTTTTGTGTGTTTTTGTGAGCTTAATCGGGTGTCTTGTAGTGCATTTGTGTCATTTTGGTACAAATGTAATATAAGTTATTTTGAGGATTCTGATCTCGACCGTTAGTTGGGCCAAGAATGGATGACTCATGAAGAATTGGAAAGCCCAGTAGAAGACACGGAGCGAGGAAAAAACAAAGAAAGCCGTGAAGAGCAGCAGACCGCCACGCGAGTCGCCCCAGATCCAGGCCGGCCGCGCGGAGGCCTGTTTCCGTGACGCGTTTCAGCCTTATTCTACCTTAATTTATTACGTTTAGAAGACTTTGTTTTATTTAGGAAACTTTATATCTTTCTATTTTATTATTATTATTTTTATTAGGAGACTAGTATTAGGTTAAGTAAGGGGATTGATAATTCATAATGATCATTATCACGTTCAATTAGAAAAAAAAGAGAAGAAAAACCCTAGCATGAAGAACTAAGTCTTCAATCTCGGATTAAGATTTGAAGCTTCTAATTATTCAATTGTGAGACTTTAATTATTCTTTATCCTATGTCTTGAGTATTGTTATTTCTCCGTTTATATTTGCATGATTGTTGAATGTTTAGATTAAAGTAGCTAATTAATCTTTACAATTTTCAATCTATTGTTATTCTAGCGATTGAATCCGTAATTGTTCAAAACCGTTAGATAAAGTAACAATCTTTAACCTTAATATTGGATGCGTTTCATCATATCTAGGTTAGAGAGAGAATTAACTTTTGATTCGAACTAATAATCGCGTGTTTTATTGGTCGTCACTTCTATCATTCTCTATTCGCGTGTATTAGGTTGTTTGATAATTAGGTTATTTGATTATCGTGTTTCGAGTAAAATAATATTCATATGAGATTCGGGATATTCTTCCCACGATAGTTTGCTCAAGAGTTAGGAGAAAGTTGTTAGTCTATGATCAATTCGATAATTAGTTGTGGAAATTCTTACCCGAGATCGTTTTAATCATCTGAACTCATTCATTATTATTATTATTATTGATTTCGTTATTTGCTTCTTAGTTAGTTTTAATTACTCAATCACCCAATCACCCCCTTTCTTAGTTATTAATTTCTAGTTTTAATTCACTTAAATTACTTCGTCTTCTCCGTGGATCGACCCTTATTTCCCTTATTTCACTTAAATAGTATTTTTGGGAGCATACGACTTCGGCTCACCAAATTTTGGCGTCGTTGCCAGGGAAGGCAATAGTTAATTTTTGTGTTTTATTTTATTTTTATTTTAGGTACGCTAGCATATGCATAATACTCGTTCCACTAACAATCTACTCGAGCCCTTCGACTCAGAAATCGAACGTTCAATTTTCAGGTGGAGACAGGGTGATAATAGCGAATTGATCATTTTTCAGCAACCCGAGCCCGAAAGTGAACTAGAATCTACACCAGAGTCTGTACCCGAATCTGAGGACGAAGTAATCATGGCGAAAGAAACGCGGACTCTGAAGAAGCTCACAGCTCCTGATCTTGTGGTTCAACCGTTGTGCATTACTTTCCCAACTCTAGCCGAGGGAGCTACTTTTGAATTGAAATCGGGTCTGATTCATCATCTACCCACTTTCAATGGAACGAGCATCGAAGATCCGAACAAACATCTTTCGGATTTCCATATTGTATGCTCTAGTATGAAGCCGGCGGGTGTGACTGACGAGCAATTGCAGCTACGAGCATTTCCTTTTTCATTGAAGGGAAACGCAAGAGATTGGTTGTACTATCTATCACCTAATAGTTTCACAACTTGGGTGGATATGAAGAAGGCGTTTCTAGAGAAGTACTTCCCACCGTCCCATTCCGCACACTTGAAGAAAGCTATTAGCAATGTGGAACAACGAGACGGGGAAACCATGTACGAGTTCTATGAGAGATTCAAACAATTATGTGCTAGCTGTCCTTATCATGGGTATTCGGACCAGGATCTTATCTTGTATTTCTGTGGAGGACTTATACCCGAGGATAGTCACATGATTCATTCGGCTAGTGGCGGTGGTATAGTGAACAAGAACCCGATACAAGCATGGAATATTATCTCTGACCTGGCGGAAAGTTCAAGGGATTATGCTATAAGGAACTCGAAGCGCGCTGTTAGCTCATTGAATTCTAACTCAAACCTTGAAGAGAAGGTCGATAGTCTAACATCGGCAATCCAGGCTATGATGGGAGGTAGACAACATGCTACGGTGTGCGGTATATGTTCCACAGAGGGACATCCTATTGATTTATGCCCTTATGTGCAAGAGAGTGGTTTCGAAGAGGTGAATGGTGTTTGGGATAACACCTCGAACAAGAAGAAATGGGATCCTTACTCCGCAACTTACAATGAAGGATGGAGAAATCATCCAAACTTTGGATGGCGTAATTTTCAAGGTCAGCAATCAAGTGGCCCTCCTAGAGGTCAATTCATTCCACGACCTCAAGGACAGCAGTTCACATCACAAGTGCCACAACAAAAAGCAACACCGAGTTCATCAATGTCCACGAAGGACATGATTCGTGAACTCACTGTAAGTGTCACTCAAGATCGAGCGTAAAATAAGCAAAATTTCAAGAATCTTGAGACTCAAGTAAGTCAATTAGCAACCGCAATTAATCGGTTAAAAGCGGGACAAACGGGCGGTCTACCGTCTCAAACGGTAGAAAACTCAAAGAAGAATGTGAGTGCGGTGTCCTTGAGAAATGGAAGACAACTAGTAGAGGTCGAGAAGCCTAAACCTAGATCCAAGGAAGTTGCTATCCAAGAGGAAGATGAGATGGTCGTTGATGATGGGAGTGCACATGTGATCGAAGGTGATAAAGTGGTGCCGAGTTCTACAGTTAAGGCACCATCGGTTCAGATCCACGATTCTCCACCACCTTTTTCCGAAGCATTGAAGGATACTCGTAAGAAGGAGCATGATAATGATGTTTACGAAACCTTTCGTAAATGTGAGGTAAATATTCCCCCTTTAGAGTTACTTAAAAGTGTACCCCGATATGCTAAGTTTTTAAAAGAACTTTGTACTATAAAGAGGAATAATAGGCTTAAGGGAATCGAGAAGGTAAAGGTAAGTGAACATATTTCAGCCGTGTTTCAACGTAAATTGCCCACTAAGTGTAGAGATCCGGGAATGTTCACAATACCTTGTACTATAGGAGACACCGAATTTCATAGAGCTAAGTTAGATTTGGGTGCTTCGATTAATGTGCTTCCTTATTCTATCTATCAGTCACTTAAACTTGGACCCATGAGTAAAACTAATATTGTCATTCAATTAGCGGATCCGTCTAATGTTTATCCTAAGGGAGTCATAGAAGATGTTTTGGTCATGGTTGATAAATTGATTTTCCCTGCGGATTTTTATGTGCTAGACATGGAGCACGATAGACATGCTGCCCCTATATTGTTAGGGAGACCATTTATGAAAACTGCGAAAACTAAGATTGATGTTTGCAGCGGTTCTCTTACTATGGAGTTTGATGGTTAGGTGGTGGAGTACAATATCTTCAATGCTATGAAATTCCCCACCGAGGAATATTCTTTATGTCTTATTGACGTATTTGAGCCATTAGTGCAGGAAACTTTCGATTTGGATAACCCAGATGAGTTGCAGGTCGTGATTGAGAACGATATAGCAGAAAAGAAGTTTGATGATTTAGTGTCTGCTAACTTGCAGGAAACAACAGCTGAGTTGACCGGGGTGTCCTTTGTGCACATGGTTCCACCTTCATTGAAACTAACCGTGCCTAGTGACACTTTGTTACCATCTATTTTGCAGGCACCAGTTGTAGAACTGAAACCACTCCCGGATCACTTGAAGTATGTGTTCCTTGGTGAGGGAGATACATTGCCTGCATATCTCTAGTAAGCTCAGCAAGGAACAAGAAAAGCGGTTGGTGGAGGTGTTGAAGGAGAATATGCAAGCTATTGGTTGGACCATTGCTGACATCAAGGGCATAAGTCCATCGACCTGTATGCATCGGATTTTGCTAAAGGATGAGGCAAGACCGGTAAGGCAACCGCAGCGAAGGTTGAACCCTCCTATGATGGAGGTTGTGAAGAAGGAGGTATTGAAACTTCTGCAAGTAGGTATGATCTATCCTATTTCTGATAGCAAGTGGGTTATCCTACTCAGGTTGTCCCTAAGAAAAGTGGGGTCACAATCGTTGAGAATAAGGATGGGGATTTAGTACCTAATTGAGTCCAGAATGGATGGAGAGTGTGTACAAATTACCATAGGTTGAACACGGTAACTAGGAAAGACCATTTTCCTCTCCCTTTTATTGATCAGATGCTCGAGAGACTCGCAGGCAAAGCATATTACTGCTTCTTGGATGGTTATTCAGGCTATTTTCAGATAGCAATTGCTCCTGAGGATCAGCAGAAGACTACTTTTACATGCCCTTTCGGCACATTTGCGTACCGACGCATGCCATTCGGGTTATGTAATGCACCCGCAACATTTCAGCGCTGCATGATGAGTATTTTCTCCGAGTATGTGGAGAATTTTATTGAGGTGTTTATGGACGATTTTACTGTGCATGGTAATTCTTTCGATGCATGTTTACATCATTTATCACTTGTTTTGAAGCGTTGTGTTGAAACTAACCTTGTACTTAACTCTGAGAAGTGTCACTTTATGGTTGAGCAGGGTATAGTTTTGGGACATGTTGTGTCGGGTAAGGGGATCGAGGTAGATAAAGCGAAAGTTGATACAATTAAGACTCTACCTTATCCTACTAACGTGCGCGAAGTTCGCTCCTTTCTTGGACATGCAGGTTCTTACCGAAGGTTCATTAAAGATTTTTCCAAGATTGCACAACCATTGTGCAAATTGTTGCAAAAGGAGATTAACTTCGTTTTTGATGAGGCGTGTAAGAAGGTATTTGATGAGTTAAAAACTCGTCTCACAACCGCTCCAATCATTCAAGCCTCTAATTGGTCTCTTCCCTTTAAGATCATGTGTGACGCGAGTGATTATGCTTTAGGGGCGGTCTTGGGTCAAAAGGATGGGAGAGCTTCTCATGTTATTCATTATGCTTCAATGACCCTTAATGATGCACAACGCAATTACTCTACTACTGAAAAAGAGATGTTGGCAGTTGTCTTTGCTTTAGAAAAATTTCGTTCTTACTTGCTTGGTACTAAAGTTGTTATTTATTCAGATCATGCTGCGCTTCGCTACTTGATGACGAAGAAGGAGGCCAAGCCGAGGTTAATCCGTTGGATTCTCCTCCTTAGTGAGTTCGATGTTGAAGTAAAGGATAAGAAAGGTGCAGAAAATGTGGTTGCGGACCACTTGAGTCGGTTAGTTCAAAATGATGACCATGACCATGGTTTGGAGTCGGTAAAAGAGGTTTTTCCTGATGAAACTTTATTTGCTTTACGTACTCTAGAACATTGGTATGCTAATATTGTTAATTATTTGGTCTCTAACAAGTTTCCGACTCGTTTTTCTAAAGCTTAGAAGGATAAGATTCGCAGTGACGCGAAAGATTATGTGTGGGATGACCCCTACTTGTGGAAACATTGCTCTGATCAGATCATTAGGCGGTGTGTTTCTGAGAGTGAGATGTCCTCTATTCTCACCTTTTGTCATTCTCATGCATGTGGTGGACACTTTGGATCCAAAAGAACAGCGAAGAAGGTACTCGATTGTGTTTTTTTACTGGCCACATCTGTTTCGAGATGCGCAAGCATTTTGTAAGTCCTGTGACAACTGTCAAAGGGTGGGGAACATATCCCAACGTAATGAAATGCCCTAAAACCCCATTTATTGTGAAATATTCGATGTGTGGGGGATTGATTTCATGGGACCGTTTCCTAACTCTTCTAGATTTATTTATATATTAATCGCTGTTGATTATGTGTCGAAGTGGGTAGAAGCACCCACGAAAACTGATTACTCTAAAGTGGTTGCAGATTTTATCAAGTCTTTCATATTTGTTAGGTTTGGAATTCCTAGAGCCATAATCAGTGATCGTGGAACGCATTTCTGCAACAGAACCATTGGCGCTTTGTTGAAGAGATATCTTGTGACCCACAAAGTTTCGACCGCATATCACCCGCAAACTAACGGGCAAGCCGAGGTGGCAAATACAGAAGTGATCTGAAATCTATTTTGGAGAAAACGGTTAATCCGAATCGGAAGGATTGGAGTCAACGCTTAGAAGATGCGTTGTGGGCATATCGGACCGCTTACAAGACACCCATAGGGATGTCTCCATATCGGTTAGTTTTTGGAAAACCGTGTCACTTGCCCGTAGAGTTAGAACATCGAGCTTACTGGGCGATCAAGAGCTTCAATACAAGCTTAGTGGGAGCGGGTGAAAGCCGGAAATTGGAGATACAAGAACTCGAGGAGATTCGGAATGATTCCTATGCAAACGTGGCGATTTACAAGGAAAAGACGAGATGTTTACATGACAAAATGATATCGAGAAAAGAATTTATTGTCGGTCAAAAAGTGCTCCTCTTTCAGTCACGTCTCAAACTATTTCCCGGTAAACTACGTTCACATTGGGTAGGACCGTATGAAGTTACGGATGTATCACATCATGGAGTTATTGAGATACGTAGCTTGGATACGAATAAGGTTCTGAAAGTGAACGGTCAACGCTTAAAACCGTATTATAAGGGGTTCCGAGTTGAGACGGTGGAGAGTTTGACTTTCTACGAGCCCATTTATGCAGATTAAGTCATCTCGTCACTCAGTCGAGCGAACGACTTTAAACAAAAGTGCTTCCGGGAGGCAACCCGTGTCTTGTAGATCTTTCTTGTAAAATTTTGTTTTACGGGTCATAAATCGTAGTATTAGTTTCGTTGTTTTCCTTAATAGTTTGTTTCTTTTATTTACTTAATTTTATTACTAACTTTTCATGTTTTTATAGGTAAGGAGAGTGTCGATTTTCCAGGGGACTGGGCGACTTGCATGAGTCTTGGGCGACTAGCATGGAGACCCCTTGAAGTCAATGCAAAAATTGAAGAAAAATAAAAAAGGGGACGAAGTTCCAAGCATTGGTGCGAGTCGCGCTGCCTCTATGCAACTCGCGCAGGTCCTCTCTCTCACAGGTAAATTTTTTTAATATTATTTAAAAAAAATAACAAATTAAAAATTAAAAAATCAAAAACATATCAGCTTACCCAACATCCTCTTTCACTAATTTAATTTTACCCCAACTTAAAAAACCCTAATTTCCTTTTCCCCAATTCAGTTTCAAATCCCTAAATCAATCCCAAGTCCAATTCCTAATCTACCCCATATCTTCTTCCCTTCACTCATCTCTGTCCACTGTCGCTGGTCTGGTCTGTCGCCGGTCAGTTTGTGGTCTGTCGCCGATCAGTTCGGCGTCTGCGTTCGTCGCTGTCGTTCATTCCGGGTCCGTCACCAGTCTGTCTCTGTTCTGGGTTAGTTCGTCGGGTCGTGTGGTTCATCGCCGGTGGTCAGCGTCGATTCCGTCGTCAGGCGAGTCGCGTCACTCCTCAGGCGACTCGCGTGGGTCTGGTGAGTCGTCTGCCTCCAGTGTTGGGTCGAGTCAGCAGCCGTGCACTTTCCGTGTCTGTCGAGGTTGTAAGTCCTTAACTCCTCCTCTCGCTCTCTTCTGTTTCATTTCTCTAATTCCGTAGTTTGTGCTGTTTGTGAGTTGCTAATTCTGAGTGGTGGAAATTCTGGTGTCTGAGTCGTTGTCTGCCCGTCCTTCCTGCGTGCTGTACGCCCAGTTGTAGTCAAAATCCCGTTTGGTCATTGAATTCCAGGGCAAGTCCGTTATGGTCCGTCTACTTGTTTGGGTCTGAGTCGGGTGTCGTCCGAGTTCACAGTTACATATTTTATGTAGTTTTCACTAGTTAGTGTCACCTGTCCTAGAAACTCTTAAGTCATGGCCCCGAAAAAGCAAAAGACGACTCCGGTTGACTATATGGGGTGTAAGATTTTGAGTGCGAAACAGAAATCGGTATGGCGCCAACTATTTGATCGAGTTATTATGTTGACTAAGTTTGTCGATAATTTGGCATTGGAGTTGCTCGGGATCAGGGATACAATCCTATTATGAATAATAATATGTACAAGCTAATTAAACCTCAATTAGTTAAATCTTAATTTGTTAGCCTAATTTAAATCTAACCTCAAAATAAGAGTAAGCCAATTTAACTGATTTACCGTAAAACTTAGGGAGTAAACTAAGAAAACCTGAATTTAACTTTAAAGGTTTTTCAAGAGTAGGAAATACGATACTCAATGGGGTGGTTGTCACATCTGGTGTAGCCAATTGCTTTAATGTTTTCTCAGCCATCTTTACTTCTTCTTCCTCAATAAAAAACTTGTCAAGTTCTAATGGTTCCTCGGCCTTTCTTCTCAGAAATTCTTTCCTTAGCCTCCTTGCGGTTTTCTCGATCTCGGGATTGAAATTTACAGCTCCTCTGGATCGACGAGTGTTATGATGATGCATACACCTAATGGGACGAGAAACAAAAAAAAATAAAGAATTAGGAGGGGAGAACATTAGTGGCTGTATCTATCTTTATTACCTTATATACATACTAAATAGCCAAACTTCACAGAATGTATACACAAAGAGACTAGGTTAATTCTGGATTGATACAACACCAATAAAAAAAACTAAAGAATTGACAATTTTGATACAAAAATTGACGTGTATGGTCCAGTGTGCATACACAAGGCATCATATACAATATATACACACATGTAATACCAAAATACAATAAAAAAAATACAATATACCAAATAATAAAAATTATTACCAAAATACCGAGTTATCAAAATACCAAAATTTGCTAAAAATCATGAAATTATATACAATATAATCAGGATCACAAATACAATACACACATGTACAAGCTAGAATGAATAATAATAATATGTCTCCCCGGCAACGGCGCCAAAATTTGATACGTGTCGTTACCGCACTCAAATTAATAATTTATAACCTTACTCTTATCACGCTAACGATATTAAAAATTACGTAGTATAGTTCAAGTAAGGGTCGATCCCACGGAGAGACGATTTATTCATTAACTAGTCCACTACATATTTACGCGATTATATTAACAATATTAACAAGAATATATACAGAATGGGGAGTTTAATTAATTGTCTCGAAAAATCTAAACTAATGAATTACTCCAAAATAAACTATACTAATATCCTAAACCTAATATATACAAGTGAAACAAGCATAATAATTCGGCTCATATATTTCTTATATTTAGTTACCCATTCAGTTACTAAATCGACTCGTCGTACCCATATTATTTTATTACTAGATTAATTGTAGAGAATTTAGCCGCTAAATCTCCCTATCCTTCCTTACTTATATTCAGTGTCGAGCCGCTCGACCACCAATACTAACTAATTAATTATTACGTAAGTTTCGACGCTCCGTAAGTTAACTAGTCGCATTAAGTACAAGAAAGACATCATTAATCCTAGTCAATTAAAATTAACTAGATCAAATTATACTCCTAGATTAATCTAGTGACAATTCGCAGTCCTAAATTAATATAGTTGCTACTCGGTTGTATAATTTAACGCCGCGCCAATTAATACAACTAGCTATTGAACAATAAATACGAGTATAAAATTGAATACTAATAAAATAATATTGGTAAACTAATTGATTTCGTAACTGAACGATTAACGTCATATAAGATCCAAGACAAAATTAATAACTGAAATTAACAAGTATTAAGGAGTAGAGAACTTAATATCTAGAACCGAAAGACTCCTCCTTGATTTGGTTTCGACACCTCCACAAGTAGTGCTTCCGTCTTCCCTCGAGTTGAAGCCGCTTCACCCGACGGACTGCTCCGAGCTCCAGAAAACCGTTAACTTCAATTACTAATAGGGTTTGGTATTTTTGTGTTTGCTTGCTTGAGTTATTCATGATGGGGAACCGGGTATTTATAGTTACACTGTGTCAAAATTTAGGAAAGATTTGAGATATAATTCTAGGTAGAAATATGGAAAGTTAATGAAATTGGAAGAATAAGAGATATTGAATTTCTATATCCTGATATTATATCCCCTTCATCTCCGTAGTGTTTTTGGCAAGTATCTTCATCAAATATATTTTTCCCTTCTTTCCTTGATATTGGAATCTCTTCCTCTTATTCTAATCTACCACCCAACTTTCACTTGGGTTGTATTCAAAACCTTCGTTATTTGGACCATCTTTCCATGACTTATCGTTCCATTACCTATTAATCATAATTAACGCTGAAATCAGCCCATTTAGCACGATAAATAATACACATGCCCTTAAATATCGAATCTCACAAAATTGTATCATATAGTTTAAATATTATTATAAACGAGGTTAACGACACATAAAAACGGGGTGAAAATATGAATATTTAGCGAGTTATCAATGAGGTGTTGACATTATTGACTCGTATTGGGTTAGCAAACTTTTACGATATGTGCGCGAACACGTATAAGCGCTACACACTTGAATTCTTGTCCACCATAGAAGTCCATCGTGATGACGACCCCCTCACATTACTTTTCATCTCGGAGATTCAGAACGAGATGTAGACTTCACAGAATTGAGGGAGGCGTTGGGTATAGCACCGAGAGGGGGGCGGAATTTCTGACTCCTACTACTCGTATGATGGATGAATTTTGGAAGAAAATAGCTGGGAGTGCTTATGAGGGGGATATGAATGCTGATATTATTCATCCTGCCCTTCGTTATGTTCACCGACTTTTGAACTCCACATTTCTTTGCAAAGGTGAACCGACACATCTACCTAGGGCGGATTTGATGTATTTGTGGGCCATGATGCCCGAATGTTTGGGAACCCGGGATTGGCTCGATATATTCTTGAATTATTGTGAGAAGCACTAGAAGGCGGTCTCGGGGAATAATCCGATGGGTGGTATGGTTACTCTTCTAGTTCAGTATCTTGGCCTACCCAAGATGACGGATTCTCCTGTTGTTGGTGATATTACTATTAGTATAAAGTTCATGGAGAGTTGTTCTATGATTTCGTGACCGATTGCTAAACACTACCTAATCTGGACGCTCGGCACGTCCCACCAGCATTTCATGGTTTTGCCTCGTCCAGATGGGAAACCGTTACCGTTGGGGCCTACTGCGGCTGCGTTTTACCTTCCTCATGATGAGGAATTTCCTAGACCAACTACCGAGCCTAGTGCCCCGGTTGTGGAGGAGCTCGAGGGTACGTCTGATTTTGATCGTTGGAATGATTGGCGCGAAGCAATAGAAGATCGAGTGGAAGAATCTGTTGACAATAGTAGGTTGGCCGCTGAGTTCAGTCGATGTATGAATCGGTTGCAAATGAAGTTGCATCCTAATGACTACTAGGAACCATCTCCCGAGTTTTATGAAGAGCTTACAGCCCGTGAGCAAGCGAGATCATCTAGGAGGGCGGCACGTGAGGCTAAGTCACGTGACGCCGGCTCCTCTTCTCACTCTTGAGCCCGAGGTATTTCTCTTCCCATTTCTTTTATTGTCCTTAGTTCACACATTCGAGGACGATGTGTTATTCAAGCGTGGGGAGGGAAGTTATCTCGTTGTATATAGTAGTTATTTCCTATTACGTCTTTTATTTGTATTTCAATTTTAAAAAAAACGAAAAAAAAGAGAAAATTTGAAAAAAAGAAATAAATAAACCCGACTAGGTGAAAACCCGGAAAGGGCGCCTAGGCAAGAATGGGAAATGTGGCCGAGGACGGAGTGAAAACCCGAAAGGGCGCTCCGAGTAAAAAGAAAAATCGAGTTGCGTGCCACGAGAGTAGTGTGAGGAAAAAAAAAGAAAGCTAGAGTGAAAATTCGCAAGGGCGGACGCTCTAGGCAAAATGAGGGAATTAGGAAAAAATCACTACTACTTTCTCCGTTTTCGGTGTTGGCGTCATAAGAAGGGTGACATGGAAGGTCGGAAGGGTAGGATAGTTGGCTAAGGTGAGAAGAATCGTGGTGCGGTGTAGTCGGAGCACTATATCTTTAGCGATTGGAGATGTTTTTTTGATATATCGAACTATTAGAGGCGTTTAGAATTGATCACATGTGTGGGTTGTGTAATATTGTGGTATACATTTTTACCATCGGTGACATTAGTAGCACATGTGATCCGTTCTAGGATTGGAGAAATAAGGGGCGTTAGATATTGACATTAGCTTATCTTTATTTGCTAATGTCCCTTGTTTCGATGATGTGAGCCGATGATAGTAGTTTGATTTTGGATGTGTTGATTCACTTGAACATTGGAGTTGAGTTTCGTTCAATTGGTGGGTTAACTTGTGCATAGTCTTAAACGAGGGAGTTTGGTGGAAGGTGAGTGAGGGCCGGTGTGTGTAACGTTATTCCCGCGCATTTTGGACCGGTGATGGTTGTGTTTATTGTGTTCCTTGAGTTTTACTCGAGGACGAGTAAAGGTTCAAGCGTGGGGGTATTTGATAGGCCGGATTTAGTCGTAGTTATTACGACGGTTTTTTGTGTGTTTTTGTGAGGTTAATCCGGTGTCTTGTAGTGCATTTGTGTCATTTTGGTACGAATGTAATATAAGTTATTTTGAGGATTCTGATCTCGACCGTTAGTTGGGCCAAGAATGGATGACTCATGAAGAATTGGAAAGCCCAGTAGAAGACACGAAGCGAGGAAAAAACGAAGAAAGCCGTGAAGAGCAGCAGACCGCCACGCGAGTCACCCCAGATCCAGACGAGTCGCGCGGCCATGCGAGTCGCGCGGGTCTTGCGCGGGTCGCGCGGAGGCTTGTTTCCATGACGCGTTTCAGCCTTATTCTACCTTAATTTATTACGTTTAGAAGACTTTGTTTTATTTAGGAAACCTTATATCTTTCTATTTTATTATTATTTTTATTAGGAGACTAGTATTAGGTTAAGTAAGGGGATTGATAATTCATAATGATCATTATCACGTTCAATTAGAAAAAAAAGAGAAGAAAAACCCTAGCATGAAGAACTAAGCCTTCAATCTCGGATTAAGATTTAAAACTTCTAATTATTCAATTGTGAGACTTTAATTCTTCTTTATCCTATCTCTTGAGTATTGTTATTTCTCCGTTTATATTTGCATGATTGTTGAATGTTTAGATTAAAGTAGCTAATTAATCTTTACAATTTTCAATCTATTGTTATTCTAGCAATTGAATCCGTAATTGTTCTAAACCGTTAGATAAAGTAACAATCTTTAACCTTAATATTGGATGCGTTTCATCATATCTAGGTTAGAGAGAGAATTAACTTGTGATTCGAACAAATAATCGCGTGTTTTATTGGTCGTCACTTCTATCGTTCTCTATTCGTTAATGCTAGTATTGAATTAAACTTAATCTCGTGTATTAGGTTGTTTGATAATTAGGTTATTTGATTATCGCGTTTCAAGTAAAATAATATTCATGTGAGATTCGGGATATTCTTCCCACGATAGTTTGCTCAAGAGTTAGGAGAAAGTTGTTAGTCTATGATCAATTTGATAACTAGTTGTGGAAATTCTTACCCGAGATCGTTTTAATCATCTGAACTCATTCATTATTATTATTGATTTCGTTATTTGCTTCTTAGTTAGTTTTAGTTACTCAATCACCCAATCACCCCCTTTCTTAGTTATTAATTTCTAGTTTTAATTCACTTAAATTACTTCGCCTTCTCTGTTGATCGACCCTTATTTCCCTACACTATTACTTTAGTTTTGTGGTTATAAGTGCATAAATAGTATTTTTGGGAGCATACGACTTCGGCTTACCACTTTCCACTTCCCGACTTTACTGCAACATTCAACGTCAAAGTACTATAAATATGGGATGAATTGGAGCAGTGTTGGCATCTTATTCTCATCCTTTTTAGCTATTTTTACAAGAAAAACATATTAGAAAGCAGCATTAGTTTAGTTATTATACTCACTCCGTTCATATCCAAACTACACATATTCCTTTTTAGTCCATTCAAATCTACTTGTCACATTTCTCTTTTGGTCAATTATTATGACACTTTTACCTTTATCTCTCTCTTCTATTTACAAAAAATGGCCCTCGTATAGCCCACCTTATATTTGTTCTATTTGTTAATAAAGTAGATGATGGGGTCCTTACAATATAATTTAATAGTTTTTTAATGATACCCTAAAAACTTGTACAAAAATGAAATGTGTAGTTTGGATATGAATGGAGGGAGTAGTAAACTAGTAGCTTCATTTCCACGTTCAAGTAGTTTTGGTAAGAAGAATTTCAGCTCTTATGCGGGCACTTCTTTGGTACTTCTATTTTTCTCTTCTTTTCCCTCACATTCCCTGTCTGAGTTTCTCTTCGTTTTAATTTCTTTTGTTTAATCTAGTTTCTCTTCCCTCACGTATTTTTTCATTTTTCATTTTCCACTACACATTTATACCCACCTTAATTCATAATAATAAATGGGAGGGGTGACTCTTATAGAGAGACCGAAAGAGTATTACATTGTTACGTTGGTTAAGACTAGTTAGACACGCTTTATATACCCTAGTTGTATACCTATGAAAATCTCTATGCTGATGTCGTCAATGAGGGTATGAAACACGATGAGGTCTTTTTAGCTAATGTGTTATTAGAATAATTTTCTGTCTCATTGAGTGAGTATAGGAAGCATCTAAAACACAAGAAAAAAGATTTATCACTTCAAAAGCTCATTGGTCATATGAGGACCGAGGAAGCTAATCACCTCAAGGATAGGTCTGTCCTTTTGTCGTTTGTCTCTACTAAATCTAACCTTGTTGAAGTTGGGGGTCTGTCTCATGGCAATAATAAGGGTAAGAATAAAGTGGGTTAGAGTCAGGGTTAGGGCAAGGGTCCAAGTAAAGGGAAAGGTCAAGGTGCTAAGGGAAAGATTAAAGGAAATTCTACCAAGCCAGTTCCCAAGATCCATAAGCCGAATCCAAACCTTGTGTGCTTTGTGTGTGGGACAAATGGGTCACAAAGCATACTCATGTCCTCAAAAGAAAGGTGGTTAAGCCTGTAATCCCCTAGAAATTCTAACGCAATACAGTGGCGGAAACACTGTAGAGTGGGATTAAAACACACTGACAAACTATATCTTATTAAAAGAAATGGTAAGTCAATACAAAGATCTCTTTTTACAAAAGGGCCAAAAGAAAATTCTCCAAACATGTTAATACAAAACCATTAATCGTTAATGAGGAAAGAGTAGGATCCACGCTACTCGCTAGCTCACACCCAAAACCCAGCAGCAAATACCTGTCATGTTATAAACATAACAGCCACGTCAGTGGGGAGTAACTCGGACGTTCTCCCAGCCATATTATATCATATGGAAAAATAATAGTATTATTATACCAAAATATTTAAAATGGAAAACATTAAAACGATATAATAAAAATAAGTTTTCAGCGAAACTTAAAGCATTTGCAAACCTGCAAGTCAATATCAATCGATAATAATAATAATATTCAAAAATGGCGTTATGGAAATCAATCAGTGCAACGGAATAGACTTTCACTAGGATAATACTCAAACTAGCTTCGAGAACTTAGTCAAAACAAATTAGACTTCGGTCTCTAACTAGGCAACTCAACTATAACAGGACTGCGTGCAGCGAGGTCCTGGCTTAAGTAATGCACACCCCTCCTGGATACAAACCATATCTAGTTCAACCCGACGCGACTTACACGATGCGATATCTAAGTTTAAGGTCAAAATATACACACTCCTGAACACAAACCATGCTCAGTTCAACGACCAATGCGTCTCAACATAGACACACTAGCTTTATAGTTGATGGCAAAACGTATACCCTAAACTGTATTACTCTACCCATACACTTGTTCTCATTCCATAACTCCAAAACAGCCATTATCGATATTCAAAAGTAAATATAATCAATATAAATAATATGAGGATAAAATGAATAAATAGTTTATATAAAAAGGGAAACTCTCTATAAATAGAAACTTACTAATTTTAGAAACTTACTAAAAATAGTCTTATAGAAAATACGTGAGATTTTAAATTAGTGAAATGTATAAAATAGCATTTCTAAATAAATTAATATTTTATTATTATCGTCGTTATCGTAACTTTATTATATTTCTAAATTCATTACTCAAAATATAAATAAAATATAATAAGTCATTTTATAGTATTTTATAAATAATCAGAAAATCGAGTTAAAACTATAAGTTTCAGAAAAGAGACGTTTTATGAAAATGATATCAAAATTAATTGAGTCGTCGAACTTTATAAATGAGATGAAATTTACGAGGCATTCAAATTATTTTTAACAGATTGTTTTTATTAATAAATAATACGGATTTTAATAAAAATAGTCAATCAGAAACAAATAGGAAATCATTAGTGAAAATAGTCTCGACCAAAAATATATTTAAAACAAAATCGACTATTTTCTCATTTGTTAGAATAAATCATAAAACGAAAAGTAATTTATTAACAAATATACAAATTTCGATTAAAATATAAAAATACGATTTTGAGTGAAAATTATTAATTAACGAAATATGACAAAAATATGAAATTGATATTATTTAGTTACTAGTGTCATGATAACCAACAAAATATTATAACGATCATAAATAATAAAATTAGTAACGATTTATTAAACGATATCGGAAATTTGTAAAATATTTATAAGGTATACAATTTAAAATTAATATTATTAGCAATAATAAATAGCTAAATTAGAAAAACTGAAGTTAAAATATTTACTATATACTACTACTCAAACATACGATATAAAATCAAGTAACGTCCTAAAGTTACCTGGAGTCGAAATCCAAAATGTCGTCCCTCTAGATCAATCCAAGCTCCAAACTTTAATAGTGACGCCTTTAGCTCCAAGCGGTAGAATCGGCAGTCTTCTGAGCATGATCCACCACGACAATCGAGAAGACAAATCAATAGCATCAACGTCGGCAAGGACATCAACAGCACAAAAATGAAAAGGAGACGGAATAACACAAGACAGCAACAACAACAGCAACAGAACATACACAACATCAGTGTGAGCAACGTGCAGCAGTGACGAATCAAACCAGACGCGAGAGAAGAAGAAGAAGCAACAAAAAAAGAGAAGAAAAGACGATAGAAAACCGCAATTGATAATGTAATAGCGGCAGAAGAAATGAAGAGTAGCAGAAGCAAGGATATCATAACAGCAGAAAGAAGCAACGACGAGAAAACGAGGAAACAGCGCAGTAGTACAACAAAATATGCAGCAAGACGGAAACAGATGGAGACGGAAAAAAAGATGACAACAAGTAAAGAGGGAAAGGAAAAGATTAGAAAAGCTGAAGAAAATAATACGGACAGCAGCAGCGATGAACACGGTAACGGTAACAACAACATGATGGCAGCAGAACGAGAAAGCGCAACAGTAAACGCAAGAAAACGCAGCAGCAGAACAAAGGATGAAAGGAAGAAGAACAATAATAGAAACGAAAGAAGAAATGAACAGCAGCAGTGTATCACAGCAACAACAATATTAAGGACAACATCCAACCGAACCAAAAATCAGAAGGAGAAGAAAGGAGAACGGAATAAAAGGGCAGATTGCATCACCTTCAAACAACGCAGCCGCAGGTGCAAGGGAAAGGCGCTGAACGTGAAGATGTTTACGAGCTTAAACAGGGCAGGGACGCACGAAAACAGGAGCAGCAGCGTACAGTAGCAGAAGGACGAAAATGGCAGAGAAACAAGATGCAACAGCAGCGGCAAAGAACACAGCAGCAGCAGCAGGAAGCAACAGCAGCAGCAGGAAGTCACAACAGCAGTACGCAGCAACAGCAGCGAAGAAATGGAGAGAACGAAAAGATGAAGCAACAATAGCATAGAAACAAAACGAGAACTAGAAGGAGAAGGAGAAGAACAGATCACTCACCGAGTTCCGACGACGAAGAGAATAGGGGGACGAACAGGCTAGTTGAAGAAGAATGAAAAGAGAAGATGAGGCGTAAGATGCGGCAACAAAAGATGAAACAAGGGTGACGAAAAAAAATAGAAGGGAAAGAGCAGGTGAGATGAATGAAGGGGCGTTAAACAGCACAAAAAAATATGGGGACAGAGGGCTGAATGTGAGGCGGTGGAACAACCAAAAGAAAAGAAAGGGGATAAGGAGAAAGAATAAGGGAAGGGGGAAAGAACGTGAGTGGAGGATGAGTCACTCAATTAATGTGAGTTAAATACGACTTACAATAAAAGTGTATCGATTCCGAGACAATAGTATACGATGTATGCTGATTTAGTTAAATGAATCGGGATAGGGATACGAATTACATGAATTCCGTAACGATAAGTTGACTGACCCACGAATCAGGTTAAAACGAATTAATGAATAAAATTAATAAATAATCGGACCGTCAAACAAAATGAGTAAATAAAGTACTCGAGACGAAAATGAAGCTGATAGAAATAAATAATTAGACGATCAAATAGTATTTCCCGATAAATAATAAATTTTCGATAAAGTGAATTAAATTGATTTCTCGAGGAAAGAAAATAAATATTTTGACGAAACTTAAAATAAATGAGCTTCGAGCTTAATGTATATAAATGAAAAGAATTTAGAATTTAAATCGTCGAAATAGACTTTCGATAAAAAAATAAATTAACTATAAAATGAATCGAAACATACATAAAAATATGTTTTAAATATAAGGAGAGTTTCCGAGACAAATAGAATTTTTATGAGTTTGAAACGATTAAACGATAAATTCGTTTTATAATAATTTTAAGAATTACGAGTTAAATCGTAAAAATAAAAATACGAACAAAATTTTATTTTAATTTAATTTATAAAAATCGGGGGTGTTACAATCTTCCCCACTAAAAAGAAGTTTCGTCCTCGAAACTTATAAAAACATAATCGAAATCGAAGACAAATTTATTTTTCAAGATAAGTTGGGCTTAGAACCCGAAGTTTAAAATCATTCAATTTAACAAAATCGTAAGTTAAAAATTATTCGATAAAATAATGACGACAAATGATATTTGTAAACAAACTCGAGGGGGAGTACCCAAATATTTTCAAAGCGACAGTAAAACGTTTTGTTTAAGATATTTGACAAGATTTTGTTTTAAGACTAAACAAAAATTTCGAGAAATCAAGTTTTGTAGTTAGTAAATAAAAATCAAACCAGTCGTCAAACATTTTCAAAAACAGATTTAAAGTCTACCAACAAAAAGACAAAAAATTTAGACATGCGAAATCTTTAGAAAATTTTAAATCGTTTTACATAATAATCTTATAGAAATCAAAATTTTAGCGATTAAGAAGGTTTTCGTAAAATTCAAACGCTCGAACATAGAAATTTAAAACAATTTCGAAACACTTTAAAATAAATTATTTAGACCCTGAAACGGAACTAAAAATAAAACAAAAACAAAATACAAAGTTTTGAAATTTATAACTCAAAATGTTAAAAGTTCATGAAAATCAAAATTTTTAAATTAGACAAACTTTTCATAGCATATGCTCGGAAAAAGGTAAACGGATAAATAGAGTCAGAGTCAACGACAAATCGAAACCAAAGTTTTCAAATCCGATAAAAAAGTCGAAAGGGATTGGCTGAAGAAGAAGAAGCGGGATTCAAGAGAAGCTAAGGGGAGGACGAATTTGAGGGTCAAATAGAACTCTCAAGGATTGAAGAATTAAATTAACCATCTCGAGATTCGCGGTACGACTCCCACAACCGGGTCCCTAATTTCCATCAAATAACGTTAAGTCCAATACCAGGCGCTAGGTGGTACTACTCAGTCACAATCTCTAAAAACATCTTACATGATTATCCAATCGTTCAAGTGACACGATACTAATCCCCAGATGCTTAGAATCAAATCCATAATTAAGATTCCAACGGTTAACAAAACATACCCAAACTTGCCACTGTTAAGGCTCATAAATCCAAAGTTCATAAGGTTTGAACTCGAGGTGTACTCCAAATTTCTCGAGTTAGGAACTCTAAACAAGGTCCACCAATTTAACAATGTTTGGACACAAAATCCTCTAAAATGATCACAAACATATTTATAATGCCACAAGTACAGTAGTTGGGAAAGTACAACAAATCCTCAAACACGCTCAAACCTATAGGTAATGGCGCAACACTCACATCTTCAAATACGTTATTCGACTAATGTTTCTGTGAAGTCCATCAAATTTCACATCGTAACAACGAATCCACCAAAATATTTATTAACTCAACCCAGCCACAATCTCGTTGGTCTAAGAGTTCTGAACTATAAATCCATCCAGATGATTCGCATTAAGTATTCCTCAAAACAACGCGATAAATCCAACATCTAATTGTGCAATATGTTTCTCTTCTTCAAGGCTAACAACAATTTATCCAAGTTAGATCACTTAACTCCAAATTTCATAGGTTACAACCCTAAACAACGATCAACAATCTAATCCACAAGATATACGGGTAATCTATGTCAACCAAAATTTCTAACAACATAAATGAAAACCTTCAATGGTATCACAACACTCAGGCTAACACTTTAAACAATACTCTATGATCCCAAATACTCGCGACGAATCCATTAAATAAGCATTAGGTAAAGAATCCAAAGTAATATTATCAGTTACCCTTAGTTTGGTTCTAGGTTAGGTACTAGGTATCCATCAAAGGTGACATACTCTTACTACTCCGAAATATATTCAACCCTAAGTACTCCAAAATAATTAAAGTAACCTATAACCCAAGGTTCAGAGTCTAAGGTATCATCCTAATTCCATCAAGCAACATCTTGCTATTCAAATTAATCCTCCAGAATTTCTCACTTGCTTAGAAGATAGGGTAGACTCACAATCCTCCAATTAGGTAACAAGGGTTTACAAAATCTTAAACATCTATAACACGGGGTTCAGTAAGACAGAAACCGGTCTAACCAAAGAATCTCAAGAGAAAGATGGTAGAATAGAAGAATAGAATGAGAATTCACCAAACGAAAGAAGATGAGAATATAGAAGAGAAGAATTGGAAGGAGTAGAGGAAGGAAGGAAGGAATACATGATCCTATAATACTAAGCTCCTGAACCAGAGGAGAATCTTCGGGTCTCCAGAGTTCACGAGGGAACTAAATGGATTACTTCATCTTCTTGTAGGGGAATGAGCACAGTCGTGGGTCGCTCCATCAGGATCTACTGCTACATCAAGGAACATGAATCTACTCTTAATCATCTGTAGCTTGAGCAAACTAAATCTGAGCTGAAAGGTCACCATTGTATCTTCCTTGTAGCACAAAGTTGTCCACTCGAATCAGCAAGTGATGAGAGTTCTGAGCAGGTCTTGTCCCGATCTTGAGCAGCATCATATCAGCATCTTGTTCATTCATCTTCTTCCAGTCAAAAGCAACAAATATTCAATGCTAATCATCGAGTTACAAGAACATATAAACCTAACAGTTAAGTCCTTATTTTGGTTTCTACCCATCTCTCACTAATATTTCTTTAATATTCAAATCATTACTGGTATTTTTCCTAAAATCAGGTGTAAGCGTCGGGAGCAACAATGCTCTGATACCAACAGTAATCCCCTAGAAATTCTAACGCAATAAAGTGGCGGAAACACTGTAGAGTGGGATTAAAACACACTGACAAACTATATCTTATTAAAAGAAATGGTAAGTCAATACAAAGACCCCTTTTTACAAAAGGGCCAAAAGAAAATTCTCCAAACATGTTAATACAAAACCATAAATCGTTAATGAGGAAAGAGTAGGATTCACGCTACTCGCTAGCTCACACCCAAAACCCAGCAGCAAATACCTGTCATGTTATAAACATAACAGCCACGTCAGTGGGGAGTAACTCGGACGTTCTCCCAGCCATATTATATCATATGGAAAAATAATAGTATTATTATACCAAAATATTTAAAATGGAAAACATTAAAACGATATAATAAAAATAAGTTTTCAGCGAAACTTAAAGCATTTGCAAACCTGCAAGTCAATATCAATCGATAATAATAATAATATTCAAAAATGGCGTTATGGAAATCAATCAGTGCAACGGAATAGACTTTCACTAGGATAATACTCAAACTAGCTTCGAGAACTTAGTCAAAACAAATTAGACTTCGGTCTCTAACTAGGCAACTCAACTATAACAGGACTGCGTGCAGCAAGGTCCTGGCTTAAGTAATGCACACCCCTCCTGGATACAAACCATATCCAGTTCAACCCGACGCGACTTACACGATGCGATATCTAAGTTTAAGGTCAAAATATACACACTCCTGAACACAAACCATGCTCAGTTCAACGACCAATGCGTCTCAACATAGACACACCAGCTTTATAGTTGATGGCAAAACGTATACCCTAGACTGTATTACTCTACCCATACACTTGTCCTCATTCCATAACTCCAAAACAACCATTATCGATATTCAAAAGTAAATATAATCAATATAAATAATATGAGGATAAAATGAATAAATAGTTTATATAAAAAGGGAAACTCTCTATAAATAGAAACTTACTAATTTTAGAAACTTACTAAAAATAGTCTTATAGAAAATACGTGAGATATTAAAATTAGTGAAATGTATAAAATAACATTTCTAAAGAAATTAATATTTTATTATTATCGTCGTTATCGTAACTTTATTATATTTCTAAATTCATTACTCAAAATATAAATAAAATATAATAAGTCATTTTATAGTATTTTATAAATAATCAGAAAATCGAGTTAAAACTATAAGTTTCAGAAAAGAGACGTTTTATGAAAATGATATCAAAATTAATTGAGTCGTCGAACTTTATAAATGAGATGAAATTTACGAGGAATTCAAATTATTTTTAACAGATAGTTTTTATTAATAAATAATACGGATTTTAATAAAAATAGTCAATCGGAAACAAATAGGAAATCATTAGTGAAAATAGTCTCGACCAAAAATATATTTAAAACAAAATCGACTATTTTCTCATTTGTTAGAATAAATCATAAAACGAAAAGTAATTTATTAACAAGTATACAAATTTCGATTAAAATATAAAAATACGATTTTGAGTGAAAATTATTAATTAACGAAATATGACGAAAATATGAAATCGATATTATTTAGTTACTAGTGTCACGATAACCAACAAAATATTATAACGATCATAAATAATAAAATTAGTAACGATTTATTAAACGATATCGGAAATTTGTAAAATATTTATAAGGTATACAATTTAAAATTAATATTATTAGCAATAATAAATAGCTAAATTAGAAAAACTGAAGTTAAAATATTTACTACATACTACTACTCAAACATACGATATAAAATCGAGTAACGTCCTAAAGTTACCTGGAGTCGAAATCCAAAATGTCGTCCCTCTAGATCAATCCAAGCTCCAAACTTTAATAGTGACGCCTTTAGCTCCAAGCGGTAGAATCGGCAGTCTTCTGAGCATGATCCACCACGACAATCGAGAAGACAAATCAATAGCATCAACGTCGGCAAGGAAATCAGCAGCACAAAAACGAAAAGGAGACGGAATAACACAAGACAGCGACAACAACAGCAACAGAACATACACAACATCAGTGTGAGCAACGTGCAGCAGTGACGAATCAAACCAGACGCGAGAGAAGAAGAAGCAACAGAAAAAGAGAAGAAAAGACGATAGAAAACCGCAATTGACAATGTAATAGCGGCAGAAGAAATGAAGAGTAGCAGCAGCAAGGATATCATAACAGCAGAAAGAAGCAACGATGAGAAAATGAGGAAACAGCGCAGTAGTACAACAAAATATGCAGCAAGACGGAAACAGATGGAGACGGAAAAAAAGATGACAACAAGGAAAGAGGGAAAGGAGAAGATTAGAAAAGCTGAAGAAAATAATACGGACAGTAGCAGCGATGAACACGGTAACGGTAACAACAACATGGCGGCAGTAGAGCGAGAAAGCGCAACAGTAAACGCAAGAAAACGCAGCAGCAGAACAAAGGATGAAAGGAAGAAGAACAATAATAGAAACGAAAGAAGAAATGAACAGCAGCAGTGTATCACAGCAACAACAATATTAAGGACAACATCCAACCGAACTAAAAATCAGAAGGAGAAGAAAGGAGAACGGAATAAAAGGGCAGATTGCATCACCTTCAAACAACGCAGCCGCAGGTGCAAGGGAAAGGCGCTGAACGTGAAGATGTTTACGGGCTTAAACAGGGCAGGGACGCACGAAAACAGGAGCAGCAACGTACAGTAGCAGAAGGACGAAAATGGCAGATAAACAAGATGCAACAGCAGCGGCAAAGAACACAGCAGCAGCAGCAGGAAGCAACAGCAGCAGTAGGAAGCCACAGCAGCAGAACGCAGCAACAACAGCAAAGAAATGGAGAGAACGAAAAGATGAAGCAACAATAGCATAGAAACAAAACGAGAACTAGAAGGAGAAGGAGAAGAACAGATCACTCACCGAGTTCCGACGGCGAAGAGAATAGGGGGACGAACAGGCTAGTTGAAGAAGAATGAAAAGAGAAGATGAGGCGTAAGATGCGGCAACAAAAGATGAAACAAGGGTGATGAAAAAAAATAGAAGGGAAAGAGCAGGTGAGATGAATGAAGGGGCGTTAAACAGCACAAAAAAATATGGGGACAGAGGGCTGAATGTGAGGCGGTGGAACAACCAAAAGAAAAGAAAGGGGATAAGGAGAAAGAATAAGGGAAGGGGGAAAGAACGTGAGTGGAGGATGAGTCACTCAATTAATGTGAGTTAAATACGACTTACAATAAAAGTGTATCGATTCCGAGACAATAGTATACGATGTATGCTGATTTAGTTAAATGAATCGGGATTGGGATACGAATTACATGAATTCCGTAACGATAAGTTGACTGACCCACGAATCGGGTTAAAACGAATTAATAAATAAAATTAATAAATAATCGGACCGTCAAACAAAATGAGTAAATAAAGTACTCGAGACGAAAATGAAGCTGATAGAAATAAATAATTAGACGATCAAATAGTATTTCCCGATAAATAATAAATTTTCGATAAAGTGAATTAAATTGATTTCTCGAGGAAAGAAAATAAATATTTTGACGAAACATAAAATAAATGAGCTTCGAGCTTAATGTATATAAATAAAAAGAATTTAGAATTTAAATCGTCGAAATAGACTTTCGATAAAAAAAATAAATTAACTATAAAATGAATCGAAACATACATAAAAATATGTTTTAAATATAAGGAGAGTTTCCGAGACAAATAGAATTTTATGAGTTTGAAACGATTAAACGATAAATTCGTTTTATAATAATTTTAAGAATTACGAGTTAAATCGTAAAAATAAAAATACGAACAAAATTTTATTTTAATTTAATTTATAAAAATCGGGGGTGTTACAAAGCCGCCCAAGCTAACATTGCTGAATCAGATGATGATATTATTGCTGTGGTGGTGGTTCAGGTCAATCTTTTGGCAAATGCTAGTGATTGGATTTTGGACATAGGAGTGTCAAGACATCTCTGTGCAAACAAGGAGTTATTCGCTGAGTTTGAAGATGTATCCGACGATGAAAAGGTCTACATGGGTAACTCTTCCTCTGCACTGATCACTGGAAAATGCAAGGTGTTTCTTAAACTAATTAACCTCTGGGAAAACTCTTACTCTTAATAATGTTTTGTATGTCTCTACTCTGCGTAAAAACCTAGTGTCTTGTGCCTTGTTAAAGAAAGTTGGTGTGAAACTTGTTTTTGAGGCTGACAAGGTTGTAATGTCTCGCAAAGGAGATTTTGTGGGCAAGGGTTATCTCAGTGGGGGCTTATTTGTTTTGAACTTTGACTCTCCTGCTATTAATAATAATATTTCTTCTTCTGCTTATATCGCTGAGTCTATTGATGTTTGGCATGCTGGATTGGGTCACGTGAATTATGAATCGGTTAAAAAATTGAAAGCAATGTCGCTTATTCCTTCTTAACCACTGAAGTCTTCAGTAAACGTCCTAGTTGTGTAGAAGCTAAGTTTACTAAAAAGCCTAGTAAACTAGTTAAAACTAGACATACAAGTCTTCTCGAGTTAATTTACACCGACCTAGCTGACTTCAAGAGTACTATGAGTAGAGGAGGTAAATTTTATTATGTCAGTTTTATTGACGATTACTCAAGCTACACTAAGGTGTATTTGCTTAAGAATAAAAGTGAAGCTGAAGAGATGTTTATTAAATACAAAGCTGAGGTAGAAAATCAACTTGACAGGAAGATTAAAAGAGTCAGGTCCGATAGAGGTGGTGAATACGGCTCTAATTATTTAATATATTTTTGTGAGAAAAATGGATTAATACATGAGTCTAGTCCTCCTTACCAACCTCAGTCAAATGGAGTAGCTGAACGTAAAAATAGAACTCTAAAAGAAATGATGAATGCTATATTTTTAAGTTCTGGCCTTTCTGACGATATGTGGGGGGAAGCGGTGCTTTCAGCTTGTCACATTCTTAACAGGGTACCTCCTAAAAAATTAGACAAGACACCTTACGAATTATGGAAGGGTTATGCCCCTAACTTAAGTTTCCTTTAAGTGTGGGATTGTTTGGCTAAAGTAGGCTTACCTAGTTTTAAGAGGCATACTGTAGGACCTAAGACTTATGACTGCATTTTCATTGGTTATGCTCAAAACAGTGCTGCTTATAGATTCATGTCGTTGAATGACCGTTCTATTTCTGAGGCAAGAGACGCCGAGTTTTTTTAGCATGCTTTTCCTTTAAAGAAAGTTGTTGATTCACCTCCTAATTTGTCTTATATGCCTGTTAATCGCGTTAATAGTTCTATGCATGCTAGTATTAGTACTGTTGATGATCATGCCAGTGAACCTAGAAGGAGTAAGAGGCCTAAGATTGAAAAGAATTTTGGAGATGATTTTGTCACAACATTCTTAACTGAAAATGCTTGTGGTGATTGTGCTTGTTTTGAATTCATTTCTGTTTATTTAATAGAAGATGACCCAAAAACGTATGTGTAGACACCAAAATTTTATATATTTCGGTATCCATTTATGTCTATTATCTTTAGTATTTAGGAATAATTATCAATAAATATTGTGATAATATCTTAGATACTGTTCCGGTCACGTAAACAATTAACCCGACTTGGATTCGGGTTGAACTTGATACTACTTTGATGGTGATCGTTTCACTTCCCGAGTCTCTCCTTCCTCTTACTCCTTGATCGGACCTTCCCGACGGAGATGGCCTACTCCCTGCACAAAGAACGCACAGGGCCTCGGAGGTGTCCGAGGAAACCCTCTCCGATGCCTAAGCCAGTCCGTGAAATGCCTTGACGAACCTTACTCGTGAGGAGTAAGGTGGCGTTTTTAGAGTAAGATTCTAGAGAGAGAAAGTCCAACCCCTTTCTTGTAGGAAATACCGAAGTATTTATAGGTTCCTCCAAGAGAGAGAAAAAAAGGATAGAGAAAGAGGAAGAATGAGAGGACGAGGAGGTGACACGTGGGTTCATCTCGTCCACCCACTCTTCCTTACCTTAGGCACGGATGGAGGGGCTTCCAGTTTCTCCCCCCTGCACCTGCCAGGGAGGGATCCCCTGGGGACTGGCAGGCAGGGGGGCTTGTCTTGTTTGGCCATATCAGGCAGTTCGACCCTTTCAGGCAGGGGCAGATTTGCCTAAAGCCCGGAGCGGCTGAGTTTGCCCTTTGGAGGCTTCCTGGTAAGGTTTCGCGGGCTGGCCTGCCGCACAGGCCTCTATTTTTCTTCCGGGTCGGGCTTCCCCCGGGCCCATATGGGGGGCGACCCGTGGCAGGCTACCGACTCCTATCAGATACTATAGAATATTCTTAACTTTCTCTCTAAGCTAGGCTATAAATACGATCTTGTCCAATGTTTGGAGGAGGTCATATGGATTAAGTCTTAAACGACCCCATCATCCTACTACCAAATTGTAGGTAAATGGAATAAGTCACAAAAAGACCCCCATCTTCCCCCTACGGGATTTAAGTCGATAAGACCCCTGTAGAACTATAAAAAACCCTAACCTTCGAGATTGGAATCAAGAGATCCACGGAAGTTGCAACGCTCAATCTTTCGATTATCAAAATAAAACTCTTGTTTTCATATTATTTTGTATCTGTTATTTAATTATCCCGGGTATGAAGTTTTATGTTTTACTAATTGGTGAACCCAACGTGAAGATTTTCGCTCTTCATCTCCAATCTAGAAGGATCCAGATCTGTAGAAGTCATGGAGGCAAAAAAAATCGACCTCAAGTCTTTCTACAAAGTTTCGAGACAAAGTTGCAACCGACTTCGAAGTCTCTACAACAAATCTCGAGGGGGCATTTGTAGACACCAAAATTTTATATATTTTGGTATCTATTTATGTCTATTATCTTTAGTATTTAGAGATAATTATCAATAAATATTGTGATAATATCTTAGATACTATAAAATATTCTTAACTTCCTCTCTAAGCTAGGCTATAAATACGGTCTTGTATCCAGTGTTTAGAGGAGGTCAGATGGATTAAGTCTCAAACGACCCCATCATCCTACTACCAAATTGTAGGTAAATGAAATAAGTCACAAAAGACCCCCATCTTCCCCGTACGGGATTGAAGTCGATAAGACCCCCGTAGAACTATAAAAAACCCTGACATTCGAGATTGGAATCAAGAGATCCACGGAAGTTGTAACGCTCAATTTTTCGATTATCAAAATAAAACTCTTGTTTTCGTATTATTTTATATATGTTATTTAATTATCCCGGGCATGAAATTTTATGTTTAACAGTATGATGAAGTTATGAGATCCATAGATGCTAATTTTTGGGAGGAAGCTATTAAAAGTGAGTTAGATTCTATTGCTTCTAATCAGACCTGGGAATTAACAGATTTACCTAAGGGTAGTAAACCCATCTGTAGTAAATGAATTTTCAAAAGGGAATTGAGACCCGACGATACAATAGAAAGATTCAAAGCTAGACTTGTGGTGAGAGGGTTTACACAAAAGAAAGATATTGATTATTTTGATACTTATATGTGACTAAGATTTCCACCATTAGAACTCTTATTGCTTTAGCTGCTATTCATGATCTTGTTGTTCATCAGATGGATGTTAAAACTGCTTTCTTGAATGGCGACCTAAAAGAAGAGATTTATATGTCACAACCCGAGGGGTTTGTGTTAAAGGGTCAAGAGAGTAAGGTGTATAAATTGAGAAAATCACTATATGATCTAAAACAAGCACCTAAACAGTAGTATGATAAATTTCACAACACTTTGACTGAAGATGGCTACATAACCAACAACTCTGATTCATGTGTGTACTCCAAGATGTTTGGATCAGACTGTGTGATTATTTGCCTTTATGTTGATGACATGATAATTTTTGGTAGTAATTTATTTGTTGTAAATAAAACCAAACAGTTTTTGTCATCACGATTTGAGATGAAAGACTTGGGAGAAGCTGATGTTATTCTAAGAGTCAAATTGATTAAAAACTCAACTGGAATATCCTAAGTCAATCTCATTACGTTGAGAAAATGTTGAAGAAATTTGATAGTTTTGATGTTACACCCGCTAGAACTCCTTAGGATGCTAGTATACCTTTGCGTAAAAACTTGGGTGATAGTGTATCCCAAGAAGAGTGTGCTAAAATTATAGGAAGTGCTAAATTATAGACATTGCTTATGTTGTTAGTAGGCTAATTCGGTATACACATAACCCCAATGATGAACATTGGAATGCTCTTTGACGTTTACTAAGATACTTGAAAGGGATAGTTAATTCATGTCTGCATTTCGGTAAATATCCTGCTGTGTTAGAAGGATTTACCGATGTGAACTCGATTGCAGGTAATGATGAAACAAGTTCCATTAGTGGTTATGTGTCCACCTTAGGTGGAGGAGTTATATCGTGGAAGTCTGTGAAATAGACTTGTATAGCAACCTCCACCATGGAGTTCGAGTTTATTGCTCTTGAGTTGGCAAGTCAAGAAGCAGATTGGTTGAGAAACTTACTAGCTGACATACCCGTGTGTGTGGTGGTGAGTGGGGGTGGGGAACAGGTTGCACCAATCTCCCTGCACTGTGATTGTTAAGCAGCTATTAGTATTGCTAAGAATGATGTTTACAATGGTAAGAAAAGACATATCCGGATCAAGCATGCTGTGGTGAAACAATTCCTGAAAAAATGGAGTGATTGCTGTAGACTATGTGAAGTCTGAACGCAATCTTGCAGATCCGATCCTTTCACAAAAGGATTAACGAGAAGAGTACTTCTCGAATCGTCGAGGGGAATGGGGCCGAGGTCCTTAAGTCAAGATTAGAGAATGAATCTTGATGGGCTTAAAAGCTTACATTCCTATGGTGATACATGATCCATAGCTAGTTTTGGTGGTGCTTTAAGACGCATTTGATGGATTGTGTGAGTAAATAAAGGTTGGATTTACGTCCTTAATGGCTTGTGTGAGATGTGCTATTGAGAAGCACTAAAGCCACCTACGTGCGTGCGTGTGATGGTTTTGCCGCCATCTAGTTGAGAGTATAAAACTTCTCACTAGAGCACTCACTAGAACCAGGGTAAACGCATGGCTTTGAAAGCGTCGCACTTTGAAATTGCGGAACGACCCATTTTTGAAGGTATGATATGTGTTGTGGGGGTCTCAACCGAAGCTCAATTAGGAATTCAAATCGAAAGATATTCACTAGTTGTAAGTAAGTTGTTGCCTCATTTCACTAAAACGTCAATTCAATTCGTAAGACATTGAATGTCTAAGTATCAAACACTTCCTTACCCAGGATTCTTCCTTTCCCGTCTTTGTTTTACTCTTTGCCATCTGTAGGGGATTGTTGGGTGATAGCAAAGTAGGTGTTGCCTTTCATCTTTCTTTTCTATCCCACATCGGTGGGTTATAGAGCTTGAGAGCTCTTTATAAGACTCTCTTGGCTTGGTTTCATTAGTTGTGTGAGTAATGAGCCTTTTAGGGTGATTGGTGTGGTTGGGCCTATGTGACGACACACACACACGCACGCACACAGCCCGGCTTGGCTCGAGCTTGGGTTGGGGTTTGTGTTTGGGTAGAGCACTTGCGGTGCGGGCTATGCCCGACTTTTACTCTTTTGGGCCTAGGCTCCTCAAGCCTATAAATACCAGCCTGCACACACACTTTCTAACACACAAGACGATTACCACAGTGTCGTGCCGACATAGTTTTCAAGTCAGTGGCTTACGTACCACGACACTGCTTCTATTTCAGTTTTACGGTTTCTGTCCCGAACTTGTTGCTTTCGGTTTCTGTCCCGTGTTGCTCTCCAGAATCTGTCCCGTGTTGTCGCTTTCCGGTTTTTTTGTCCCGTGTTGCTCTACGGTTTTGTATCGTTCGTCCCTCTCGGTTATGTCATTATTGTCCCGTTCGCGACTAACAAGTGTCACGACGAGTATCCTTATCATGGCTTTGAGATGGAGGTGACTTGTGATGGAGTGTATGATGATGATATTAGGAGATTTGATTATTTTGCTTTATGCACTCGTGTATCGTAAATAGGGATGACAATGAGTTCGGGACCCTACCCAGACTTGTCGGATCTTACTATAATGGGTCGGGTATGGGTCCTCTTTTTTTAGACCCTGCGGGTATGGGTCGAGTATGGGTCCTTCAAAAATATTTCACGTCCGGGTCTTATACGTTAGACCCAGACCTGACCCTTGGACCCGATAAAATAAAAGAAAAAAAGAAAAAAAAAACACTTATTGAATACTACATCGTACAAACTACTACGGTTCTCCTCTCAACATTTTCGTTTGTATCTTCCTGACCTCCCATACTCATGCTGCATGATGTATATATAGTTGCATACCCCAAACTTTTTTAAAGTTCCTGGAGTAATTATTACATACGGTTTTACTCGGTCTTTATTGGGTTTTTAAGTGTCCGGTTAAAGGTCATATTCCTCTGTTTTATTCATACTTCCTCATTTTATTTATTTATTCAATTGCCTTTTATATTAATTGTAAGAAATATTTTAATCAAGGACAAAAAATGAGCAAGACAGAGGAACTATACATTAAAAAAATTAAAAAAAAGTATACATATTAAATTGTCGAGCAAGAGACCCGGCCGTGAAGGACCCGGACTCTACCCATACCCATCGGTCCGGGTCCGGGTTCAAATTGTGAGGTACGGATCCGGATCCGGGTCTGGATCCTGCCAGACCCGACCTATTGCCATCCCTATTCGTGAAGGCTATGACCTAGTGTAAACCTGCGAGGTAGACTATGTATTGTTTGACCACATCAGATAGTCTTGATCCATTTTCTCGTGTACCAATCCTAGATTCTCCTCCTAGTTATGGTTAGGGGAATGTGCACATTCGGAATGATGGGGTCCAACTTTTATGGTGGTGATAGTTAGTTGGTCGCAAGAACAATGTATTTGGATGATGCATGTGTGGTCGCCATAAGGTGACGGTTATTGTGGTCATGAGTTGAGTAAATTAAACTCAAATTATATCATTTGGCTTTGATATCGCGTTGATCTTGATTATCCTCCTTGACTCGTACTGACCTTTTGTATATCTTAAATTGTTCACCAAAGTTTATTGATGAGGCTGTGACAATCTAATTGACATTTTTGGTCTTTTGGGGAGCAGTGCAACGTGCAAGTTAATATTTGATATTAGCATGAATGATGGTTACTTGTATGGGCTTGGGATCGAGCGCATCCGATAACTCATTACTTATGTTCAACAAACCTTTAAGACTTTCGTTGAAGTTTGATGATGACAAAACTTTTGGGCATGAAATCACAATCGTTTTTTGTCGTATTCAAATATGTTACGTTTCCATTATTGTTAGTGATAATGTATTTTGCCTCGGTGCTTCAAGATGGTAATCCCCTTATTTACTTTGGAAGGTCTTGTTATGGTTCTCAGGTAAATGTTGGTGTTGCAGTAATAATGCTCCTATGATGGATATATGTTAGAAACACCCCATTTAGAAACACCTCATGTGAGTCTTACCAATAATGTAGCAAAATCTTGAGGAAAGTCTTCAGATTATTGGTAATCTTGAGAAAGTCTTAAGATTATTAGTAGTTTTAAGAAGATTATTTATAGTCTTGAGGCGAGTCTTGTCTCAAAACTCATGTGAATCAATATTGTACCAAAGTCTTAAGTTGAGTCTTGAATTTTAAGGACTCAACTTAAGACTTTTGTGGGGTCGTGACTTGTGACAAACATTTCTCGACATACGACCCGATAAATTACTCTCATTTACACAATTTTTTATTTTCAACAATAATTTGGTCAACAATATCCAATTTGACGGAATCGACAATTCACAATCAATATATACCTGAATTTCAAACTGGCATACTTCCAAATTACTATGCTAATCGGGATAGGTTTTTCGAGAATCATACACGACTTTGCAACCGATCAAGACATCATCAGCTCTAACACGACTTAGTGGAACACATTTGGACTCGTTTCAGAGGAGACGCTAGTTAGATAATATTTTTAATTTTTAAATTACTAATCTAATATTTAAATTTTTAATGAAGACTACTTATTAATCTGTCATGTATGTTAGTATTTTATATCATATGTCAAACTAAATCAATATAGCTCAGACTATGTAGGAAAAAATAATTATTAAAATATCATAAATTAATATAAGTAAAGTACAATTAAAATATCGTAAATTATCCGGATCTATAATATGAGCGAAACCCAAAAGATAGTCAACTCGTATTCTTGTATATCATACAAAAATCAACAAAAAAATAAAACAAGTTAATTTTTTTTAAATAAAACTAATTAGTAAAGTAATACGAAGTAAACATTTGTACCAAACAAGTAAATTGTAGTATTGTTTAATCACAAACTAATTACACCAAATTAATTAACTTTCTAATCAAAAAAGGATAAGGTGAGTCTGAGCAGAGTTTGACTGATAATGTGTAAAATCTGAGGTGAGTCTGGACAATAAATAAATATTAAAAGTAGGTGGAAAGCTGAGGTTGTAGAGTCTTAAAACTTTGGTAAGTCTTACTATTGGAGATACCCTTACATGTGCATCCACTTTAAAGAACCCACATGTCAGCTAGATGCTCCTTGTCTTAGACCACGAAAGCTAGAGGTCTAATCATCATTTTTTCGTCATGATGTTGCATAGACGGCAGAATCCCTTTTTTTTTAACGTACTCCGTAGGACATTCTAACCTTCAATAACCTCGTTCACTGCACTTATGGTATGACTCACAAGAAATTGATCCCCTAGGGTTAGACTTAGAAGACTTCTAATTCTTAACACATCGAAACCCTTTATTTCCCGGCATGAATTTGCAACCCAACTGGATCTCTAAACATCTACCACATAGTTAGTTGCCTTCTTACGCAACTTCTTAGTGTAAAGTGAGAACTTCATCTTTTCTAGGGCCAAAGTCTTCTTTCCCACCACAGGCGACTCCACAAAGTTATCGTATGATGACGGAAAAGAAATGAGTAAAATAACCGCACATCCTCATAATTTATCACAACATATCTATGTTTCATAGATCTATCACAACATATCATGTTTCATAGATCTAACAATAGAGAGTTAATTCAGGGCGGATCCAAGAATTCGAAGTATCTTGGGCTAAATTAATATCAATGGTTCAACTGTGCAAAGCAAAAAAAAAAAATGGAGAGAATTGCGAGATATTGAAATCAATTTCTAAATATATGTGAGTAATTATTACAAAATAGATCTCGTCGTATAAATATTTTAAAATATAATCTAATAACGATACAAGTTTCATGAAAATATTAAACACAAATGTTGAATATAATTAAAAGTGATTCATCCAAAAAAAATGTCATTAAAAGATAAAGTTTCTTGGGAGATCATCCCAATGATGTGAGACATAATTTATCCTACACTAAAATGGAAAATAATCACCACACCATACATGTGAGAGGACTAACAATAAGCTATTGTCTCATTCGATAATTCGTGGGAAAAACATATGACAAATCCTTTTAACAATATTCTTTTTTAAAGTGAGTGTAGTCAATATTTTTCTTTTTCATAAATACAACCTGAATAATACGTTAATATTCAAGTAAGGTTTCTAACAAAATGAAAACAACAAAGTAAAATACCTACTTGATTTAACAACAAAGTAATATTATTCTTTTTGATACATGATTTTTATTTTTGCCTAACACTTACTTGGGCTAATCCGCCCTTGTTAAGTCTATGAAGGTGATCACAAAGTAAAATACCTACTTGCATATTTAGGCCAAACAAATGTTGTTTCAATAGCAACTTATTGTTGAGCGTCTTCGTCATATGAACACCCTTTGATTCTGCCCACATATCAGCTAATGTGTCTTGCGTGCAACTTTTGTAATATAGTCGTTTGTTAATTAAACATAGTAAGATGGTCGAATACTCTAATGAGCCCTCTCTCATTTTCACCAAATCAAGATCTTCTCTGTCTCAGTTACCTTAGGATCACCCCCACAGTCACTGCTATAGTCTTCGTCACCTTTGTCGCAAAACCCCCCGTCATGGATTTTCAGATGTACTACTGCTCAAGCAAACCTCTCATCTTTATCTATCATAGACCAAAATTGTTACCTCCCGTAAACTTGTTGATCTTGATAGTTGCTACTTGTTCTGCCATAGTCTCTCCAAAAGCTAATAACCTTAAGTCTGATTGACGGTAAGGATTTTGTCGTCTATCCTACCGATCAAAATAATATCAACGAACCTGAGCTAGGTAGTTAGGGTAAGTCGAGTCGATCCTCAGGGACGGGAGTTCCAAACTAGAGGGTGCCATGGTCTAAGACTAGGTTCAAGACAAACTAGGGTGATTGACTAAGATTGACTAATGACTAAACTAAAGTCTATAACATGAAATAACAAGGCAAAACAAACAACTAGTGATAATGGAAAGCGAGATAAATCAATAAGAAGAAACTAGGGCTAGTTCGGGTTCATGGATGCCAAGGAGATTCTAAAGGGAAACGGGGGTGCTAGCAAGGTTTCGTAGCCTAGGTTACATTTGGGCTCTCGTTACTTAAACGGCCTAGGGGTCTCCTCACCACGCTCTCGCTCCTAGTGGAGGAACCAAGCCCAACACCAAACAAGAACATGCAAGAGAAGAAGCAAGAAAAACAAGGAATGATCATCTCAAGTCTCACAAGCATTTTATCAAACATGTAGAGTGCAAGGCATTAGGAAACAACAAAAACATCAACTAGCATCACCCATCTCACCCCAATCATCCCTAATCACACCCAATCTCCCTACTAACCCTAGGGAAAAACTACTCACACATAACTAAAGAACTATCAACACTAACAAGTGAAACCCACAACATAAGAACAAGAACATTCATAATGAAAAACAAAGAGAAACAATAAACAAGAGATAAAGAATTAAACTTTACTAACAATCAAAGATGAATGGAAAGATTGAAACTTGCATATAGAGAAAACCCAAATACATCCACCAAGGTTGTCAATCTTGATAGAATCTTCAAGAAATCCAATAATACAAGAGTAACTAACTAAATTTGGCTTAATAGAAGAGTAATTAAGGAAGGATTAAGCTAATCTACACTAATCTAAGCTAAACTAACCTAAAGTAGTCTAGGGTTCTCTAATGTAAGGTAGTGTGTCTAAAACAATACAAGAGGGGGTATATATAGGGTTCCACGAGTAAGGGAGGTGAAATAATGAAAATCGGGCAGAGCTGGGTCCTTCCCAGCCGGGAAGGAGGTGATCGCGGTCGGGAAGGGATGGTCCCGGTCGGGAAGGGATGGTCCCGGTCGGGATGGTGATGCTCTCGGCCGGGATGGCCCCACAGAAGGTCGTCTTTTCTCGTCATCTCATCTCGGCCGAGATGGGTACTTCCCGGCCATGATGGGTCCTTATTTGCTCTTCATAGGCTTCTTATCGATGCTCGGTGCTCGGAATATCATCAAGTGGGCTTCATGGGACTCGGGATCGAGTCTAAGTCACCGAATCATCGTCGCTTCTCTTCATTGGCTCCATATGCATCGGAAACAAGTCGGAATCGTTCCATTTCTCCAAGATAGGCCTTAGGAACCTAAAACAAGCTAGAAGAAGCGTAAGTAGCCTCAAAATCGCTCTAAAGAGCGATTCCACAGGAGAAAACGGGACCAAACACGAGAAATAAACAATACAAATCATACTTATCAACTACCCCACACTTAAACCTTACTCGCCCTCAAGTAAGCACGGACTAACTACTAAACTAATAAAAACTAAAATACTAGCCGAGCAGGTATTAGCGCACCCTACGCCCTTTCAACTCACGCGAGAACACTTAGAGGAAAAGTGCTCTCCGCAAGGCAAGTGAGGTCTGGCGACAAAACTGTGGATACAATGGGACACGAAAAACACACACACAAACAAACAAACATACAAACAATCGGTTGCATCCAAGAAGAAATAAATACCGCTTCCCTCAACAAAGCGGTGAAAGAGACACCGGTTAAAGACTTGAGGCAAGTGACAACGTTCCCAAGCTAATAACACAAATTGATATGGACAAAACCCTAATAGTATGACAACAAAGCAATAAAAACGTTGGTAACTTACCTAGGTCCTCCTAACCTCCTAAGAACGTACTACGGGACGATAGGCGGGATGGAAAAAGGATGAGCCACGGAGTTAGTCGACACTGTAGGTAAAGTGAAACCCCGCCTCCTTTGGTGATAAGCCAAGAGGGTCGTCCCATGATCAAAAATAGTCTAACTAGTCCAAGTAAAAAGGTGGATATGGTTGCAAAGTGAGGAAATACCGACCATTACCGCTATCATCCTTTCTAAGGACTCGGTCCTTTGGTAGGCTCTTCACGATAACAATAGGTAAAAGGCTTATTTTTGAGGGGGTAAGATCTTTTTGTGGAATGATTTTCTTTGCATTTTTCTTCTTTTGCATTTTTTTTGCTTTTGATTTGCTATGCCATTTCTTTTTCTTCTTTCGTTTCTTTCTTTATTTTTCTTTCTTTTTGCCTTGGTTTGCCCTTTTGGCCAAATTTTGTATGCACTCATCACAACCAAGCATGTGTAGAAACCTCGAGGCAATGCAACTTATTTGTGAGATATGTGTAGAAGGTAGGGAAATGGGTATGTCGGGCGCGCTTTCCTTTCAAACCCACAAAAAGGGGAAAAACTTGGACTAATCAAAACAATTTCAACCACGGTCACCTAAGAGAACGAGACTCAGCAACCAAGGACTTTTCACTCTGTGGGTGGTCAAGGTGGTCAGTATGCAAACCCCGCAGTAAATTCCTAGTAGACTAGGTGGACTCAAGGTAAAGAACCAACGAAACTATTATTGATTTAAAGTCATTCTACTAGACTAAAGTCCAAGAATCGTTTCATGTCACTAGAAAGCGAAAGTAAACACTTGCGCACTAGCCTCAAAACCGGGTTTTCGAAAACCTTTTCTACACTAGACTCACAAACTATACAAGACAAAAAAAAAAGACGAAACAAAAATGAAAGAAAATGAGACAAACAAAACAAAACAAAATAAAACAAACACACACAAAAAAAGATAAACAAGCACCACCCCGAACTTCCAAACAAGCAACCGCATCAACCACAATCTCCAAAAAGCTCCACCCGAGCATACACCATCACAAATTCTCTTCCAAACACCAAAATGGAAAAAGGAGAAAGAGAAAGAAGGATATTACCGGATGTCAAGAGCTTTCCGAAACTCACGGCGATCAAGCAACCTACGAGGAAATGGGGAGGCAAAACACACACAACACAACAAATATACGACACAAAAGAAAATCTTTTTGGCTTTTTTATGAAAATTTTCAAATTTTTAAGAATTTTTAAGATTTTTCGGAAAAACTACGAAAATAAAACTAACCTAGACTAAGATATCGCTTCCCCACACTTAAACCGAGCAATGTCCTCATGTTCAATCGGTAGTGTGTGGAAGACACTAAAAAGAAGACAAAAAAGGGGAAATAAAGCTAAAAATCAAAAATGAAAGTGAAGAAAAGGTAGAATGTGTCAGGCCGGGGTGTAATCAAGTCACCAAGGGCCGAGACGAGAAAAGATATGGATGAGGGAAGAAATAAAAAGAAGAAAATAAAAGTAAATGGGAGGGGAGGGCTAGGTTTAATCAAGTCACCTAGCCCCGATTCCGCCCGATTTCGACTAAAATCTACGAAAAAGGAAATAAAAATGAAGAAAAAGTGAAAAGAACTTGTCAATTTGGATTTTTTCAAATGATTCTCGACGTAATCACATCATCGAGAATCGGAAGCAATAACCACAAAGGCCCCGAGGGCCGCCATGACACTAAATGCATAATAGGAAGGGGAAACATACAAAGAAAGACTAGCAAATAAAAGACGGAAAAGAAAGGAGAGTCGCCTTACCAAACGGTTAGCAACTCAACTAACTTCATTGTCTCAATGATCGTTATCGGCACCTTGCTTGTCTTCATCATCATTATTCCTCTTCTTCCTAAATGTAGTCTCAAGTAACGGGCTTGCATTGGTGTAAATGAGGTTGGGATTCAAGGGAAAACTCGGTGTATAGTGATGAGAAGATGAGATGAAGGTGTATAATTGAAGTGCAAGGATGAAATGATAGTGGCAAAGGTGAGTAGGGAGGTTGGGTGGGGGTATAAAGTGGTGGGGTGGGGCTTAAATGAAGAAAAGAAGGCGAAAAAGGGCTGCAGGAGCCCATCCCGGTCGTGACGGACAATCACGGTCGGGATCATGCTCATCCCGGGCGGGATGGCCTATCAGAGAGCCGTCTGTTGAAGCACAACTCGTCACGGTCGGGATCATGCTCATTCCGGGCGGGATGGCCTCTCTAGTTCTTCATTCCCCTTGATTTTACCAAGTCTTCCACCCAAATAATACCTCGGGATCCAAAATCCCGTCCCCAAAAGCTTGTCAAAAGCTCAAAAACCAACTTCCTCCACCAAGCTTCAAAGCTTATATCATCCAACAACTCTTCAAAACTCTTCATCCTCACTTCAAACTTATCAATCAAACTCAATAACCACATCAAAGATCCCTCCCTCACATCACTCAAGAAAACTCCGAAAGACAAGAACTCCGCAAAAACTTACAAATTCTAGAAACAAACCAACCAATCACACAAATACAAATACAAAAAACTCAAAAGAAGAGGAAAGAGATATTTACAACATGATACTCTCACCGTCTATGCCCCCATATCCATCAAGGGCTCGGAGGAGTAAATCAAATGCTCTAGCAACATCTTCATGAAGGCTCATGTGGCCGAGCCAAGCTATCTTCAAAAACTTCCAAGTCGGAGGTAAGAAGCGATCATTTTCATGCTCGGGTTTCTCGTGATATCCCGGGTCTTTCCAACCAACAAAGCAACGAATCTTATGACCATCCGGTAGGTATAGTGGTCTAAGGTCATGCTTGGCGTTATGGGTTGGGAGATCACATCCTAAGGGTGTTGCTTCTTTTACGGGTTCAAGAATAAAATTCTTCTTCTCCGCCCGACAAGGATCTAATTCATCAACCGTCTCACAAGACAAAGGACTCGAAATCAAGTGCGATTAAGGAGGTGAAGGCATCAAGTTTTCTTCATTGGAGGCTCTAGAGGAGACCTCATCGTTTTCCTTACTAGAATTCTCACCATGAAGAATAGAACAAGGATTCACCAAGCGAACGAAGATGAGAATATATAAGAGAAGAATTGGAAGAAGCAGAGGAAGGAAGAAAAGAATCGATGATCCTACAATACTATGTTCTTGAACTAGAGGAGAATCTTCGGGCCTCCAGAGTTCACGAGGATTACTTAATCTTCTTGTAGAGGAACGAGCACACAAGACTAGTGTTGTTCCATCTGGATCTACTGCAACATCATGGAACATGAATCTACTCTTGATCATCTAACCTGTAGCTTGAGCAAACTGAACTGGAGCTGAAAAGTCACCATCGACATCTTTCTTGGAGCCCCAAGTTATCCACTCGAGTCAGCGGGCGTTGAGAGTTCTAAGCAGGTCTTGTCCCGATCTGGAGCAGCATCATATCGGCATCTTGTTCATTCATCTTCCTCTAGACAAAAGCAACAAATATTCAATGCTAATCATTGAGTTACAAGAACATATAAACCTAACATTTAAGTCCTTATTTTGGTTTCTACCCATCTCTCACTAATATTTCTTTAATATTCAAATCATTTACTGGTATTTTTCCTAAAATCAGGTGTAAGCGTCGGGAGCAACAATGCTCTGATACCAACTGTAATCCCCTAGAAAATCTAACGCAATACAGTGGCGGAAACACTGTAGAGTTGGGATTAAAACACACTGACAAACTATATCTTATTAAAAGAAATGGTAAGTCAATACAAAGGCCTCTTTTTACAAAAGGGCTAAAAGTAAAATCTCCAAATGGGTTTATACAAATCCATAAATTATACGAATGAAGAAGAGTAGGATCCATGCTACTCGCTAGCTCACACCCAAAACCCAGCGGCAAATACCTGTCATGTTATAAACATAACAGCCACGTCAGTGGGGAGTAACTCAGACGTTCTCCCAGCCATATTATATCATATGGAAAAATAATAGTATTACTATATCAAAATAATTAAAATGAGAAAACATTAAAACGATATAATAAAAATAAGTTTTCTGCGAAACTTAAAGCATTTGCAATCCTACAAGTCAATATCAATCGATAATAATAATATTCAAAAATGGCGTTATGGAAATCAATTAGTGCAGCGGAATAGACTTTCACTAGGATAATACTCAAACTAGCTTCCAGAACTTAGTCAAAACAAATTAGACTTCGGTCTCTAACTAGGCAACTCAACTATAACAGGACTGCGTGTAGCGAGGTCCTGGCTTAAGTAATGTACACCCCTCCTGGACACCAACCGTAATCCAGTTCAACCCGACGGCGACTTACACGATGCGATATCTAAGTTTAAGGTCAAAATACACACTCCTGAACACAAACCATGCTCAGTTCAACAACCAATGCGTCTCAACATAGACACACCAGATTTATAGTTGATGGCAAACGTATACCCTATACTGTATTATTCTACCCATACACTTGTCCTCATTCCATAACTCCAAAACAGCCATTATCGATGTTCAAAAATTAATATAATCAATAAAAATAATATGAGGATAAAAGGGATAAACATTTTATATAAAAAAGGAAACTTTCAATAAATAGAAACTTACTTAAAATAGAAATATTATTATAGAAGGTACGTAAGTTATTAAAATATGCAAAATGTATTAAAAATAACATTTCTCATGAAATTAACATTTTATTATTATCGTCGTTATCGTAACTTTATTATATGTCTAAATTCGTTACATAAAATATAAATAAAATATAATAAGGCAATATATATAGTATTTTTAAATAATTACAAAATCGAGTTAAAACAATAAATTTTAGAAAAGAGTTGTTTTAAGAAAAACGATATCAAAATTAATTGAGTCAACGAGTTTTATAAATTAAACGAGATTTTATAAAGCTTTCGAATTAGATTTAGCAAATAGATTTTATCAATAAATAATTCCGATTTTACTAAAAATAATCAATCGTAAACAAATGAGAAATTATTAGGGAAAATAGTCTCGACTAAAAATGCATTTAAAACAAAATCGACTACTTTCCCATTTATTAATATAAGTCGTAAAACGAAATTAATTTATTGAACAAGTATATAAATCTCGATTATAATATAAAAATACGATTTTGAGTTAAAAATTATAAATTAACAAAATATGACGAAATATGAAATCGATATTATTTAGTTACTAATGTCACGATAAACAACAAAATAATTTAACGACCGTAAATAATTAAATTACTAAACATTTATAAAATGATATCGAAAACTGTATAAGATAATAAGACATAATATTTTAAAAATTAATATTATTAGCAAAATAATAAATAGCTAAAAAAAAATTAGAAAACGGAAGTTAAAATATTTACTACATGCTACTACTCAAATATACGATATAAAGTCGAGTAACGTCCAAAAGTTACCTTAAGTCGAATCAGAAACAGACGCGTAATCGTACTCCTTGATTAGTCCAAGCTCCAACCTTTGAATATGAAAAGTCGTTCTCGAATCTTGTTCTTCAAGAGAACTCCGAGGCTTTCCGCGAAACCCCAACTAGACAACGATAACAACAATAGTAGAACCCAACATAAGCAACAGCATAAGACAACGAGAAATGACGGAAAACAAAGGACAACACAGGAACAGCCACAACAACGACACGAAAGAAGCAGTGTTTGCATCAGCAGCGAGCAACCGACAAAGAGAGGAGACAAAGGAAAAGGAGAATAATCGAGAGATTAACAACCTAATCGACTAACCACAGTAACCCATGACAGCAGCAGCAATGGGACATAAATAATGAATAGAATAGAGGAATAGAAGATGAATCGAGGCTGAAGACGCTAACAACAATCACATACAAACAAGACTGCTGAGAAACAGGTATGAATCTGAGCTTAACAATTGCACAACAGCGACCGAAAAGGGAGAAATGCGAACCGAGCGGAACGAACACATAATAGCAACGAAAATGATGAATCTGTAGCAATACATATCATCAGGCAACAAACTCGACATCGAAACGAGTGAAAAGGACGCACGAGAAGAGTGACAACAACACAAACAACTGACGTAGGAGTAGCAGCAGCATACAACAGTAACAATAACAACTGACGCACAAAACGAAGAAGTAGGAGATCAAACAGCGGCAAAACGCAGTAGCAGAGGCATCAGGAACGAAAACGGCATGAAATCGATTAGCAAGGAAGAAATAAGAAGAGGAAGAAGAGAAGAAAAGCAGCAGCACAGAACAACAACAACAGCAAAGGTATCAAAATAGCGAGAAGGCTGATCGAAGAAGAAACGAAGCAGTAACAAAACCACGAAAACAAGGCAACTGCATCAGAATTCAAACGAAAAAAAAAACAGTAGCAGCAACGCCCAAGGAGGACAACAAAAAGAACGAACAAATTAGAACGGAGTAGAAAACGAGTTACCTTAATCGAAAACAGACAGCAATGGAGATAGATGGAGATTAGGTCGATAGATTTAGGAAAAAAAAGGAAAAAAAAACGGAGGCAGAGGAAGAAGCAGGGCCGAATTCAAGATGAAACATCAATAGGACGACAGAAATAAGGAGACAAAACTGAAGAGAGGCATGGGAAAAGATGCGAGAATGAGAAGAATAGGAAGCAGTGAGAGCATGTATGAGTGTCGTTCACTTCCAAAAAAAAAAGAAAGGCATTATATGGTTAAAATAATAGGGTAGTGGATAAGAGTCAATTAATAAAATAGAGTGTTAGGCAGGAGAACATCGAGACAAAAGTCGACATAATCGAGAAATCGTGTTTGAGGCGAGTTAGAAACGGGAATTAAACAAATATAGCGCTTAAAATAATGTAAATAAAATATTTTTCGACGTAAGAATAAATATTCGAGAAAAGCTCAAAGTTATGGAAAAATAAGTAAATTAATTTCGAAAAGAAAATAAATTGTTTCTCGAGAATAAAATAAAACTTTGCGATAAAGATAAAGTTACACGAGAAAATAAATGAACGTTCGATGAAAATGAATTAAAAATGATTTCCCAGAAAATAATAAATTTTTGGACGAGGTTTCGATTTGAAAATAGAAATTTGAGCTTAAATATAAAGAATTTAGAATTGAAATCGTCGAAACCAAAATTGGATAAGAATTACGTGAATAAATAACTCGAAACATAAATAAAATATATTTTGAATATAAGAAGACTTTTCGAGACAAATAGAATTTTTAGGAGTTTGAAACGATTAAAATATAAATTCGTTATATAAACTTTTTAAGAATTACGAGTTAAATCGTAAAATTTAAAATACGAACAAAAATTTAATTTAATTTAATTTATAAAAATCGGGGGTGTTACAATCTTCCCCACTAAAAAGAAGTTTCGTCCTTAAAACTTATAAAAACATAATCGAAATCGAAGACAAATATATTTTTCATAAGTTGGACTCAGCAACCCGAAGTTTAAAATCATTCAATTTAACAAAATCGTAAGTTAAAATTTATTCGATAAAATAATGACGACAAATAATATTTGTAAATGAACTCGAGGGGGAAGACTTCCCAAATATTTTCAAAATAACAGTAAATCATTTTAATTAAGAAATTCGACAATACTTTGTTTTAAGACTAAAGAAAAATTTAAGAAGTCAAGTTTTGTAGATAGTAAATAAGAATCGAAACATTCGACAAACATTTTCAATAACAGATTTAAAGTCTAACGACAATAAAACAAAAATTTAGACATGCGAAGTTTTTCGAAAATATTAAATCGTTTACATGATAATCTTATAGAAATCAAAATATTAGCGATTATGAAAATTTTTGTAAAAATTTAAACACGCTTAAAAATTGAAATTTGAAACAATTTCGAAATACTTTAAACTAAATTATTAAGGCATTTTGAAACAGGACTAAATATATGTTATCAACCAAAAAAAGAATACGAAAACGAAGTTTTGAAATTTATATCTCAAATGTTAAAATTTCACTATAGCCCAAAATTTTAAAATAGTCAAACTTTTCATAACATAGGTTCGGGAAAAAGGTAAATGGATAAATTATTGAGTCAGAATCAACGACGAATCGAAACAGAAATTTTCAAACCCGATAAAGAAGTCAAAGTGACTGGCCGAAGAAGTAGCAGGGTTTAAAAATTAGAATGAAGGGGTAATTAGGGATTAACGAGGGCCAAAAGGCAACTAGACCGACATGTCACTCGCCATGTCATTAGATTAGGACTGCAAGTTGGCACTTAACAGCCATACTTAACGACTAATTCTAGTTTAGTCACGGTTTAGAGTAATTAACAGAGTTCAGGGGCACAGTTGGGAATTGCTTATACGCAGGAGTACAACTGGGAAAAGTGAAAACATAGAGGGTACAAATGGGAATTTCCCTAAACTTTATCTAGTTGTAACTTTATCTTTGATGGAAAGATTAGTATAAATACAACACCATTCTGGGTTACTAAATTCATGTTTTCTATTCATCAATACACCATCTAAATCTGAGAAGAAATGGTTTAGATCCGACAATAAAGAAAGACGGTCGAAGGTTTCGGGGACAATATATTTGGGTTGTTGATAAAGTTGTTCAGGAATCCGATAAGTAATGGCTGGAGGTTATTTCTAGATCTTATTATTTTGCTTTCGCTTTTGAATTCATCGTTATGTTCATTTATTAAAGCTTCAGTTTATACCTCTGTCATGCTTATTTTGTCTTCATCCGATTATACCATTAATTTACAGAATCGTTGAGAAGAGATTTATTCTGTATATATGAACTATTAGCTGTATCATGATATTCCTCGTACTACGTTTCTTATTGTATCTCGATTGTTTCTTCTGGGTTGAGATATATAAAAGAGAAGGTGGAAAAGAAACTTCTGGGATAGTATAAAGGATTTTTTTTTTGAATGGTACTGTAGACCTTTTATTTTTCTGGGTTGTGTTAGCTTTATTGTGGAGAAGTTGAAGATGGATTTATTTTGTGTTGTATTGTATTTGCACACTGTCATATGGTCTTGTCTTTGGTTTAGCCAACTTTATCTAATTTCACGTGTCATATTAGTGTGTCCATTCGGCAAGGCTAAACGCCTATATTAAATTCTTATTGCTCTCCCTTCTCTCTAGCATTAATTTCCCTGACATATAAACTAGCTACTCCCTGTGCATGTTTCCTCGTTCATTTTGGAATTTTATCTCACACTGGAGTACTTTTTTGTGGTGCCATGTACGAGTATAGTCAGAATTATATGTTACGGTTTGGGTCATATGAATATTAAGTTTGACATGATAAATTTCAGTATTATTATTATTATGTCGGTTTTGAGTTGTCTATATAACTTAAGCTAAAATATATAGATTAATAAAGTAATGTTGAATGATTCATAAATTTTATTGGTTAGGGAGTAGCCACAACATCTCTAATTGTTTGAAATTTCGTTTTGGAATCACGTGTAGTAACTAAACATTAATTTTAATCAATCGTACGTCAGATAATAAAATATACCCACAAGAAATTTTGTTATATTTGTATGATTAATTAGGATGAATATTAAACTATATTTCTTGATCTACCCACATGAATTAAGAAATAAAAATTTGATAGTCTCATCATTGAGTTAATTAAAACTAATTACTATTATGAGTCTAATTGGAGTAGGATTGATAAGTGAGTTTTCTAGTGCTTATTTCTTGTGTTTGGTCCCGGTTTCTCTTGTGGAATCGCTCTTGGGAGCGGTTTTGAGGCTACTTACGCTTCTTCTAGTCTGTTTTAGGTTCCTAAGGCCTATCTTGGAGAAATGAAACGATTCCGACTCGTTTCCGACGCATATGGAGCCAACGATGAGAAGCGACGATGACTCGGTAGCTTAGACTCGATCCCGAGTCCCATGGGGCCTAGTCCCGAGCACCGGGAGTCGATAAGAAGCCTAGAAAGAGCAACTAGGGACCTAAGTGACCATATTTGAAGCCTACAGGACCCATCCCGGTCGGGAACACATCCATCACGACCGGGACGAGAAGAGGAGCAAAGACGGGTTACTGGAGGATGATCCCGGCCGGGATCATGACCTTCCCGGTCGGGACCACCTCTTCCCGGTCGGGATCATGACCTTCCCGGCCGGGAAGGGCCCAGCACAGCTCCGCTTCAATTCTTTCATCTTCCTTACTTACGAAACCCTATATATACATCCCTTTTGTATTGTTTTAAGCACTTTTCATTACTCTACCTTACATCCACTAAACCCTAGACTACTTTAGGTTAGATTAGCTTAGATTAGTGTAGATTAGCTTATTTTTTAATTCCTTATCTTTCTCTAGCTTAATCTTGTTCATTTAGTTATAGTCATTGTTTATGCCAAGTTCTCTTCATTCTTTCACTATGAATGCATTCATCATGTTGTTTGTTGTGATTGTGAATGTGGTTTGCATTGGGATGAGTAGTGAGTAGTCTCTTGCTAGGGTTAGTAGGGGGTTTGGGTGCTTTAATGGGTGATTGAGGGTTTGTTTAGGATGTTGGTGATAGTTTTGGTTGCTTCTTGGTTGTATGCATGGAATATGTTTGATGAAGTGCTTGAAGGACTTGTAATTGCAAATGCATGTTTTCTTGCCTTCTTCTTGTGGTCTTGTATGTTGCTAGGATGGGTTCTTGCGCGAGAGCGGGGAACCTCTAGGTCGGTTTTGGAGCGAGAGCCCGGATTATACCTAGATAGCTTGACTACCCCTTCACATTTGCTCTCCGTTGATCATCTCATCACCCTTGAACCCGACCTAATCCTAGTACTTTCCCGATTTGATTTCTTCTTCACCTTAGCCATTATTCTTTTAGCTTTAGTTGTTATACTTAGTTCATTCCTAGTTATAGTTTTATCCCCCTTCATCGTTTTAGTTTGTTTAGCTTAGTTCACTTAGTCTAGTCCTTAGGTAGACCTTAGTCTAGACACCTCTTTCCGTCCCCGTGTATTCGACCTGACTTGCCCTATCTACCCAGTTAGGTTTAGTTGGTTTACTTGGTGTGGGGATACACGGCGAATCCCTACCATCAATTTGGTGCCGTTGCTGGGGACGGTGCTAGTTTAGACTTTGTTTGCCTATTTACTTGACTCTGTCTTTGTTTTTGTGTTTTTCTTTGTTTTCCTTTGCTTCTTGTGCATGTGAAGTTTATTTCCTTCTTGTCTATTGCCCAAAATGCACTAGACTTCTCACGTTTACTTCTAGTCTACAGTTTATGCCTAGAGGTGGTGACCATCCTCTTATTTATAACCCAGAGCTGGAAAGGTTTTTTCGAAATCTTCGTCAACGGACGGTTGCTAGATTGAAAGGTTCCCAACCGGGTACAAGCAACGATTTTGAGCAAAACGTGAGGATTGATCTAAACTCCCCACCCATGGAGGCCACCATGAATTCCCCTTCTCCCTCTATGAATCAAAGTTATGCCATGACGTCTTCTAACTACTATCAAGCTTCTTGGGGTAATCAAGAAACTCGTGGATATGAATTTCAAGAGCATGGAAACGGCTTCCAACAAGTGAATGCTTATCAATCTTATGATCATGGTGATTATTACTCAAATTATCATCGTGAACCCATCATGTTTCATCATAACTCTTCATATGAAAGCCAATCTCCCCAAAACCCACCATATTACCTTTACGTCAACCACATTATGAGTCCCAAAACCCACAATACCACCAATCATCTCAACCTCATTATTACCAACCATATGATGCCCCACCCCTTGGGCATCATCAAGGTTTTCAAGTAGCACTCCAAAACTCCAATGACCACCAAATGCCCAACTTGAAGTTATATCGATCGATTCTTCAAATGCAAAAGAGTCAACAAGAAATGGCCATCCAAATGCAAAAGGAACAATATAAAATGATGGCCCAAATTCAAAGGGAAAATGAGGCATGTAAAGCTAGATTAAATGCTATAGCGGCTAAAACCTTAATGTTTTTAACTCGAACTTCACAACTTATTGAAGGATGTTCATTTGGGGAAGGGGAACAACCCAATGATGAAGTCGCTAATGAATTCCCTTTGAGAAGCGAGAGTTGCTATGAAGAACCTCGATTGTCTACCCAAGATGAGACGAATGAGGAAACAACCCTTGATGAAGACATTGTTGGTGAAGAATTGGATGAGGTTAGTGGGAATTTGAAGAGTTTCATTGATGAAAGCATCGATAAAATAGAGGAAATTCAAGAGTCTATCCCCTCCATACTTGTTGAACCTTCAATCCCCTTCGCTTGCCCTCCTCTTGACATTCATGCCGCTTCTAATGAGCCTATTATTGAGGAAGATGAAGTTGGGAAAGAAAATCTGTGGGATGAGTTGAGTGAGGTATTAGAAGTTGTGAAGTCATGGGACATGAACGATGAAATCAAGTCGCCCATATGTGAAAATCCAATAAAATATTGTGAACCCCTTGTGTGTAATTTGGATCTTGGTTTAGAAGAGGTTGAAACCGCTTGTATGAGTTTTAAATCTCTTCTTGTTGATGATGTGGGGAAGAACAATGTGTTAGGATTTGGAGATATTGGGCCGGAACTTGTTGATGACTCGGGAATGGTTGATGAAAAGAAGAGGGTTAAACTCCCTTTTGACTCTTGTGTTAAATATTTGAAGCTTGCTTGTGGTTGGAGGCGATGTTTAGGGAGGAAGAGGTCATTAAAGCTAGTAGGTTGGAAAGACCCCGGAGACCACATGAAACATGACAATGGGTCTTTAGGTGACTACTTCTTGCTTCCGACTTGGAGGCTTTGGAGGATAGTTTGGCTCGGGTACTCAATGAGCCCTCATTATGATGTGGCTCGAGCATTTGACTTGCTCCTCCGAGCCCTTGAGGGTTATGGATAGGAATGAAGAGTCCACCATCCTCGGTTTGACGGAGTTCCTCAAGAACCGTCATGTTGTATATTCCCCTTTCCTCTTCTTTTGAGCTTTTGTGTTTGTATTTGTGTGATTTGTTTGTTTCTAGGCTTTGTATGTTTTGTGGAATTCTTTAAATTTGGAATTTTCTTAAGTGATTTGGAATTTGTTTGATGTGATCTTTGATGGAAGTTTTTGAGTTTGATTGATAGGTGTGAAGTGAAGATGAAGAACTAGAATGGGATATGGATGATAGAAGCCTCAAGGCTTGGTGGAGGAAGTCGGTTTTTGAGCTTTTTATAAGCTTTTGGGGACGGGATTTTTATCCCGTAGTTGGTAAAGTTATAAGGGTGGAAGACTTGGTAGAATCTAGATGAATGATGAGCTAGAGAAGCATCCCGCTTGAGATAGGTGTCTTCCCGACCGGGACGAGTTGTGCTCCAAAAGACAGCTCACTGTGAGGCCATCCCGCTCGAGAAGGGAGAGCTTCCCGACCGGGAAGGCATGATCCCGACCGGGAAGGGTTGTTCCCGACCGGGAAGGAGTACCTCAGGTGGTTTTCGCCTTCTTTTCCTCATTTAAGCCCCACCCCACCGCTTTATACCCCCTCCCAACCTCCCTATTCACCTTTGCCATTATCATTTCATCCTTGCACTTCAATTTTACATCTTCATCTCATTTTCTCATCACTATACACCGAGTTTCCCCCTCAAATCCCAACCTCATTTACCCCAATACAAGCCCAGTACTTCAACCATGCGACTACATTTAGGAAGAAGAGGAATAACGATGATGAAGACAAGCAAAGTGCCGATAACGATTATTGAGACGATGGAGTTGATTGAGTTGCTAACCGTTTGGTAGACAACTGTCCTTTCTTTTCCGTCTTTTATTGCTAGTCTCTCTTTGTATGTTCCCCTTCCTTTTATGTATTTAGTGTCTTGGTGGCCCTCGGGGCCTTTGGTAGTCATTTCTCCCGATTCTCGATGACGTGATTACATCGAGAATCATTGGAAAAATCCAAATTGACAAGTCTGTTCACTTTTTCCTTATTTTTAATTCCTCTTTTGGTAGAATTTAGCCGAAATCGGGCGGAATTCGGGCTAGGTGACTTGATTACGCCTAGCCCTCCCCTCCCATTTTCTTTTATTTTCTTCTTTTTATTTCTTCCCCCATCCATATCTTTTCTCATCACGGCCCTTGGTGACTTGATTACACCCCGGCCGGACACATTCTACCCTTTCTTCACTTTCATTTTTTGATTTTTAGCTTTATTTTCCCTTTTTCGCTTCTTTTTAGTGTCTCCACAGACTACCGATTGAGCCTGAGGACATGGCTCGATTTAAGTGTGGGGGAGCGATATCTTAGTCTAGTTTAGTTTTATTTTCGTAGTTTTTTCGAAAAATCTTAAAGATTCCTAAAAATTTGAAAAATTTCATAAAAACACCAAAAAGATTTTCTTTTGTGTCTTCTTTTTCTTTTGTGTCGTATATTTGTTGTGTTGTGTGTTTTGCCCCCTGTATTCCTCGTAGGTTGCGCGATCGTTGACAAGTTTCGAAAAGCTCAAGACATCCGGTAATATCCCTTCATTTCTTTCTCCTTTTTCCTTTTTGTGAAGTTTGGAGGATGTGTTGTGATGGTGTGTGCTCGGGTGGAGTTTTTTGGAGTTCGTGGTTGATTGGTTGCTTGTTCGGAAGTTTGTGGGTGGTGATTGTTTATTTGCTTGTGTGTTTGTTTTGTTTTGTCTTGTTTCGTTTCATTTTCTTTCATCTTTGTTTTTTCATGTGTAGTTCGTGTCTAGTGTAGAAAAGGTTTTCAAAAACCCGGTTTTGAGGCTAGTGCGCAAGTATTTACTTTCCCTTCCTAGTGATATGAATCAAGTCTTGGACTTTAGTCTAGTAGAATGACTTTAAATCAATAGTTTCGTTGGCTTCTTACCTTGAGTCCAACTAGTCTACTAGGGATTTACTGCGAGATTTGCATTTTGACCACTTTGACCACCCACGGAGTGAAAAGGCCTTAGTTCCCGAGTCCCGTCTCTTAGGTGACCATTTTGAAATGGTTTTGATTAGTCCAAGTTTCCACCTTTTTCGTGGGTTTGAAGGGAAAGCGCGCTCCCAACATACCCATTTCCCTACCTTCTACACATTTCCACAAATAAGTTGCAAAATATCGAGGTTCCTATACTTGCTTGGTTGCAATAATTGTCTATGATACAAAATTTGGCCAAAAGGTCAAACCAAGAAAAAGAAAGAAAAGAAAGAAGAAAAAGAAAAAGACAACAAATCAAAAACAAAATACAAAAGAAGAAAAAGAAATGACATAGCAACTCAAAAGCAAAATACAAAAAGAAAAATGCCAAAGAAAATCATTTCACAAAAAAATTCTCACCCCCTCAAAAATAAGCCTTTTACCGAGTCCCTAAGAAGGATGATAGCGGTAATGGTCGGTCTTCCCTCACTTTGCAACCATTATCCACCTTTTTACTTGGACTAGTTAGGCTATTTTTGAGCATGGGACGACCCTCTTGGCTTAACGCTAAAGGGGGCGGGGTTTCACTTCACCAACAGTGTCGACTAACTCCGTGGTTCATCCTTTTTCCATCCCGCCTATCGTCCCATAGTACATTCTTAGAAAGTTAGGAGGAACCTAGGTAAGTTACCAACGTTTTTATTGCTTTGTTGTCATACTATTGGGATTTTGTCCATTTCGGTTTGTATTATTAGCTTGGGAACGTTGTCACTTGCCTTGAGTCCTTAACCGGTGTTTCTTTCACCGTTTTGTTGAGGGAAGAAGTATTTGTTTCTTTTTGGATGCAACCGTTTGTTTGTTTGTTTTTTTGTTTGTTTGTTTGTTTGTTTGTATGTTTTCGTGTTTGGTTGTATCCACAGTTTTGTCGCAAGACCTCACTTGCCTTGCGGAGAGCACTTTTCCTCTAAGTGTTCGCGCGTGATTTGAAAGAACGTAGGGTGCGCTAATACCCGCTCGGCTAGTATTTTAATGTTTATAAGTTTAGTAGTTAGTTAGTGTTTACTCGAGGGCGAGTAAGGGTTAAGTGTGGGGGAGTTGATAAGTGTGTTTTGTAGTGCTTATTTCTTGTGTTTGGTCCCAGTTTCTCTTGTGGAATCGCTCTTGGGAGCGGTTTTGAGGCTACTTACGCTTCTTCTAGTCTGTTTTAGGTTCCTAAGGCCTATCTTGGAGAAATGGAACGATTTCGACTCGTTTCTGACGCATGTGGAGCCAACGATGACAAGCGACGATGACTCGGTGGCTTAGACTCGATCCCGAGTCCCATGGGGCATAGTCCTGAGCACCGAGAGTTGATAAGAAGCCTAGGAAGAGCAAGTAGGGACCTACGTGACCATATTTGAAGCCTACAGGACCCATCCCGGTCGGGAACACATCAATCACGACCGGGACGAGAAGACGAGCAAAGACGGGTTACTGGAGGATGATCCCGGCCGGGAAGAGCCCAGCACAGCTCCGCTTCAATTCTTTCATCTTCCTTACTTACGAAACCCTACATATACCTCCCTCTTGTATTGTTTTAAGCACTTTTCATTACTCTACCTTACATCCACTAAACCCTAGACTACTTTAGGTTATATTAGCTTAGATTAGTGTAGATTATCTTAATTACTCCTTAATCTTAGTTTAATTCTTGTTGAATCTTTGTATTATAGAAGACCTATTGGGGGATTTCTCTATTGACAACATTGAATTCCATTTCTTTGGGTTGGATTTAATCAAAGATCCTTTCTTTTCCTTCATCTTTCTATTTGTTGGTCTAATTCTCTTCTCCCTTATCTTTCTCTAGCTTAATCTTGTTCATTTAGTTATAGTCATTGTTTATGCCAAGTTCTCTTCATCCTTTCACTATGAATGCATTCATCATGTTGTTTGTTGTGATTGTGAATGTGGATTGCATTGGGATGAGTAGTGAGTAGTCTCTTGCTAGGGTTAGTAGGGGGATTGGGTGCTTTAATGGGTGATTAAGGGTTTGTTTAGGATGTTGGTGTTAGTTTTGGTTGCTTCTTGGTTGTATTGCATGTTTTCTTGCCTCTTCTTGTGGTCTTGTATGTTGCTAAGATGAGTTCTTGCGCGAGAGTGGGGAACCTCTAGGTCGGTTTTGGAAGGAGAGCCCGTATTATACCTAGATAGCTTGACTACCCCTTCACCTTTGCTATCCGTTGATCATCTAATCACCCTTGAACCCGACCTAATCCTAGTAGTTTTCCTATTTGATTTCTTCTTCACCTTAGCCATTATTCTTTTAGCTTTAGTTGTTATACTTAGTTCATTCCTAGTCATAATTTTATCCCCCTTCATCGTTTTAGTTTGCTTAGCTTAGTTGACTTAGTCTAGTCATTAGGTAGACCTTAGTCTAGACACCTCTTTCCGTCCCCGTGGATTCGACCCGACTTGCCCTATCTGCCTAGTTAGGTTTAGTTGGTTTACTTGGTGTGGGGATACACGGCGAATGCCTACCAACAAGGATTTTAGCCCACATGCAAGTTTTATGTCACTAGATTCATATGAGCATGATTTTACATTGGTAAAGCATGAATATAGTTATGTCTCAAATTATTAATAAGCATGTTATTATTTTTTTGCGGTTATTTTGTCTGGTAGTTCTTCTGATGTCATTTGAAATTCCTGAATTGAATGGTGAAAATTATAAGGTCTGGAAAGAGAGGGTACTACTGCAGTTAGGATGGATGGATATTGATTATGCTATAAGGAAAGACGAACCACCGAGTATAACGAAAGCTAGCTAGCGAACCTGATGCAGTTGATCTTTATGAAAAGTGGGAGTGATCTAACCGTCTCTCCATTATGTTCATAACGACCAAGTTATGTGCAAGTATTCGTGGTTCAGTTGATAAGTATGATAAGGTTAAAGACCTAATTTGTAACACCCCGTATTTTTGACCATTTTAGTTATTTCTAATAACGATTAACATTAATAAATCGAGTCTCAACAAACTATTTTAAACATTAATATTCAATTTTTGTGCCTTTGAAACCTTTCTATTTCACTTCACTGTTTGCAAAACTAAAATTTCTATCGTTATCGCAATTCTGCGCGATTTCGTAAAACGGTTCCTATTTTCTCATACAGACTCCGATTGAGGCGTTCCAAAAGGCTAAATTTATTATTTTTTCAAGATCTACACAATGGTGATATCCAAAATTTCATTTTCTAAGTGCATCAAAATAATATTGTACTAGACAACTTCTTTGCAATGAAAATTGTTATCCGATTAATCGTTTCTCGACTTCCAATTTCCGTACTTCTTTCTTAACCACTGTGTGACCAAATAAACTCATAAATATCATTTTAAGGGATGCCAAACCGTCTCTTTGAAGTCCAAGCCTCAAAATATGCCTAACTAATCAAAAACACCATATCTAGTAATGTACTTCTTAAAGTATGATTAGATACATTGAGTAATTGTCAAATTCTTGTCCACCCTTTGCTCCCCCATCAAATGCACGACTTGAGTGCTTATAACCGGACTTATTCTCTTCATTTACTCATCCATTCACTCACTTAAACACTCCTTCAAAGATCGATCTAAAAACCAAAGAAAATATACAAGTTTTCCTAAGTTCTAAGGTGTTTACACCACCATATCTCAAGACAAAATGCTCTTTCTTTTTCTTACCTTATACTCTTTATTTTTAAGTCTTATTCCTAGTACAATTACTAACTTAGTTTGTTTGTGTGTCCTTCTAACTTATTCATGAAGAGGAGCAAGAGGAAGGGAGCTTCGATCTTAGTATATTTAATTTTATAGTTGATCCGGAAAATTGTTAATAGGTAACCTAACTTTTCTTCGCCCTCAAATCTCGTAGTATAATGTTTAGACTCTAAATAACATATAACATCATGTTTAGGACTAAATCATTAGATCACCAAGTTTTAAGTTAACTATTTGTTGATTAATCACACAACAATACATGTTGTAAAATAGATTCTGTGATGTATGATGTATGTTTACGATTTTTCTATGTAAAAAAAAGTTTCGAATTAGCCTTAGGTTTCTTTATGAAATTTGTATATCTGAATGTCTAGAATAAATGAAAAATATGAAAATTAATTTTTTATGATTATATATATTTATTAATGATTTATTTCGTAAACTGCTTCTGTATGAATATATATATATATATATATATATATATATATATATATATATATAATCTGGGTAAATAATATGTTTCTTGATGTTAAACATTTTTTTTTGGACTTGAAAATAATTTATTATGTTCCTGATGATGTCTAGTATATGCGCGCCAAATTTCTTGTAAATTCATCATATGTATTTTCATTTATAAAATGTTTACTAAAATGGGTCAGATATGGAAAGATGATTTTATTTAATAACATTTATAAAGTATTTTAATCTAAATTTCTGGGATTAAGTTATGTATAAATATAGGTATCAATAATAAAAATTTGGTCCACTTTTGATATGTTTAAGTATTTTAAAATATTTAAAAGAAAGTATTGAAAACCGTATTTTTTTTTTGTTTTTAATTTGTTAAAAATAATAAACCATATTATTTTTTTGAAAAATGACTTTATATCTGAAAACCTAACTCATAAAAGTATGTTGAGCAAGAAAATCGTGAGTTAAAAATAATATTTGAAAAATGACTCATTTAGTACCCTTAATAATATTATCGATTTTGTTATTACTTAAAGTTATATGTTTGTAAGACTCTAAGTTTTGAGAAAAATAATACTTGATAAGGTTAAAAATGATTCATAATTGTTATAAATTTATTTGATTTTTGAAATATTTTACTAAGTATAAATAGGTTTTAAAAGATACGTATACTTGTACAAATATGAAACCGTATAAAAATACTAAATACGTACACTTGAAGTATAAATGTACTAAATACTTATGCCTAAAAAGTATAAAGTATTAAAGGACGAATAACCTAAAGTACTATGTTAAACATGCTTAAATGAGTTAAACATCACTTAAATTTATTAATAAGCACATAAGGACTAATTAGTGACTAAGTCAAAACTAAGGGTTGACTAGTTCACCTTGGTCAAACTTTGACTTTTTGTGTCAACATAGACCAAGTCAAGATAAAAAAATCTATCTTAAATAATGTATTTAGAAATAATTGAATCTTTATTCAAATCTCAACTAATGAACGCTTCAAATAATATACCTCAAATAAAATGTTCCAAATCTCTTATATCAAGATACTAAAAACTATCAGTTAAGATAAATTTTACGATGATTGATAATGTTTGTTAATCTTAAAATCGACATACTTAAATTCCATAGGAACAACCGTACTTCTAGTCGGTGTGTTACCTAATAAGCCGGTGATCAGACAGGTTTTCACGAACGATGTTATCGACACCAATCATGGTGAAATGGACATGTGCCCTGACAATACTCTCTGAGTTGTCTTCACCATTCCATGTTGTAATGACTTGTTCCGAGTCAATACACAGCCCATAGACCGGTCATTCTTATGGGACCCGGCATTGTTTCATCCCTATGGTCATCAGACATGTACCCCACGATGACCGCTGAGCTCGATATTCCAGAGACTCTATCTTTATAAGACACCCAAATTCAGCCTACGTTTTGTGGTGGGCGCTATCTTGGTAAAGTTTAGAAGGCGTTGCGATAGAAGTCAACTTTGAAAATAGACTACGACACATAGAGTCACCGCTCATGGGAGGCCATGATGGATCATGCCGGTGCGAGAAAATGCTAAGAAGTAAATGGGCAGCCAGCTCTTTATAAGTTTGTTTATAGAGTAGTAGTCGTCCAGTTGCCATTGAGGTGCTCGATTGTGTAAAGGTTCTCTTTCCCGAGATCAAGAGTATGGATTGGGTGTGTGCGCATACATAGACAAGGGCACTGATCAACTCTCACTCTCTATGTCGGATATCTTTGGGGGCGGAATACCTTCCGACCTTTGCCTTAGCAGTGTATGGGACACGTTTTGTTTAGCAGAGCCTTTGAGTCCATGCACTTGCAGTAACCGAGTCAATTTAGGTGTTCGATTCTATTGAGAACTAGGGGTGAGATGTAAAACTTCTAGTATCAATATGATTGGCGGGATTGATGATCTCATCCGCACTTATGGTGAGATGCAAGCCTTAAGTACGCATGAGACATTAGTAGTCACGTCCCGTGCATTGTGTGTAAAAGAAAACCTTCGTTTTAAACTAAATGACTACAGTTTTCTAAATTACATGTTTCGGTATGGCTCCTTATTGTTCTAAATCCACTTGATAAATTAGTTTGAACGAACACATATGTCAAAAGTGATATACTTGTCGTGTTTCACATGTTACATGCTGAATGAGTTGATTCACATGACGTATGCTCGATGATGATATATCCATTATGTTTCTCATATTATTCACAAGATGAATGCTTTACTGTTTACTTCTCTCATGTCATTCACATGATGTATTCTTTACTGTTTTACTTCTCACACGCTACTCACATGATGTATATTTTACTGTTTTACTTTTCACATGCCATTATGTTCACATGCTAAACTGAACCCACTTCATGTGTATCTCACATTATATACATGACTTGTAATGTGACATGCTTGCTTATCTGTTAATTAGATAACCTAAAGATTGTACTACATTGATTATTCGGGACCATGTTAGAAGGACGGTTAGGTTACTCCCACTAACTGGGACATGTATATTTAAATATGCATTCAGGTTGACGAACCCTCAAGACTAGACATGGGGGCATGCATGAGTGCAAGGGATACAACTTAGCAGATGAGAGTGTCAAATTATAAAACTTGTAACACAAATTTTGTCAGACTATTGTATTTAGAAATTTGTAATTCGGTTTTCAGTTGTTTTATTTTAACAAACGGTTCATTTATCGGTAAAAAACTCACTTGAGTCGAAGATTTTTAATTTTTACCACTTTTTACGACTTAATTATTTTCTGCCTTGTTAATTAATGTCATTTGAAGAACCGGATTGTTACATAATTAAGCCCATCGTTGAGCAGTATGTGACTTCAGACAAATCTCTTGCCAATACCTTAATTATGCAATTTTCATCTCTAAAGCTCACTCAAACTAAAGGCGTGCATGAATATATTATGCGTATGAGGGACATTGCGGCTCAACTTAAAGGCTTGAAGGTCACTATGTCCGACTCTTTGATGGGGCACTTCATTTTATGCACTCTTCCTTCACAATATGCACCCAGTTAAGATATCCTACAACACACATAAGGATAAATGGTCTATTATTGAGTTTATGACCATGTGTGTTCAAGAGGAGGGTAGATTCCTATTAGAAGAAGGTGAAAAAGTGAACTTTACCTCTTCTAAAAAGAAAGGTGATGATCACACTAAAGATAAAGAAAATGGGAAGATTCCAACTCAGTTGGTCATAAAGAAGAAGTCTTCGTGTTTATTCTGTAAAAAGAAGGGACACATGAAAAAAGATTGCCCTAAATTCAAAGCCTGGCTGAAAAAGAAAGGTAATTTTCTAGCACATGTATGCTATTGAATCATAATACTTGTTAGGTTGACGCTGACACTACAATCTATGTTTCGAATACCTTGCAGGGTATGACAAACCTAAGGATATCGGTGGCAGTGAAGCCTCTATCTATTCAGGAAATCGGATAGGATAAAGTGTGGAAGCCATCGGGACATGCAGTTTAATTCTTAATAGTGGTTTTAATTTGATTTTGCAAGAGACATTTTATGTTCCCAAATTTGCTAGGAACTTGATTTCTATTTCCAAACTTGTAACATTTGGATTTTGTTTAAATTTTTCGGACTCCGGTTTTAATATTTTTAAGAATTCTAAAATATTGGTTGCGATATTTTGTCTGAAAATTTATATCGTCTCAGTTTGCAAAATGATACCACTGAAAGTACTATGCATGTCAATACTGGTTTAAAAAGATGTATTTTGGATGAGAATTATTCTATATATGCTATGGCACCGGAGATTGGGATACATCTCCATTCAGAGGGTTAAGAGATTGGTGAAAGAAGGGGTACTTAGTACCTTAGACTTCACTGATTTCGAGAATTGTATTAGTTGCATTAAGGGAAAGCAAACTAATACTCATAAAACTGGTGCTAAGAGGAGTTCTAAGTTATTAGAAATCATACACACAGATATTTGCTGTCCGGACATGAACGCTAATGATCCGAAATACTTTATCACCTTCATTGATGATTATTCGCGATATATGAATCTCTACTTACTTCATTCCAAAAACGAAGCTTTAGATGCCTTTAAATTGTTTAAGGTTGAAGTAGAGAACCAATATGATAAGCGCATTAAAATCTTAAGATCAGATCGAGATGGTGAGTACTATGGTAGATACACCGAGAACGGACAAGCACATGGTCCATTTGCTAAATTTCTTCAAGAGCATGGGATTGTTGCCCAATACACCATGCCTGATTCTCCAGACCAAAATGGTGTAGCAGAAAGAAGAAATCGTACATTAACTGACATGGTGCAAAGTATGCGAAGTAATATTAATCTTCCATCACTTTTGTGAGTTGATGCTCTCAAAACGGCAATGTATATATTAAAACGGGCTCTTTCAAAGGTCATCTCTAAGACACCTTTTGAGTTATTCAAAGGTTTGAAACCGAGTTTGCAACATATACGCATTTGGGGATGCCCGTCTGAAGTGAGAATTTATAACCCACTAGAAAAGAAACTTGATCCAAGGATTATTAGTGGGTATTTCATTGAATATGCCGAGAAGTCTAAGGGTTATAGATTCTACTGTTCATCTCACACACTAGAATTGTGGAATCAAGAAATGCTAAATTTCTTGAGAATGACTTGATCTGTGGGAGTGATCAATTTCGGGAAATTGTTTCTGAAAAAGATCGCAATGAGGTTCCACCATCTGACTCAGGTGTTCGGTTGGTCGTCATTCAAACTCCTCAAGTCAAACCGAGTGTTAGAGGACCAAATAAGGAAACTCCACATACTGTTGATCGAAATCTGGTAGATTTGGAGACTGAGGAGGTTCGGGCCGAAGGTGAACATGTTGCACCCGAGGGTGAACAACCTTCATTAAGAAGATCTACCTGATAAACAAAAACAGCTATTTCTGGTGACTTTATGGTGTATTTACAAGAATTGGATTATTGTGTTAAAACCGATAGTGATCCTTTGTCATTTTCACAAGCCGTAAGTTCTACAAATTCAAACTTATAGATGAATGCCATGAAAGATGAGATGAATTCTGTGGCATCTAATGGAGTATGGGATCTCGTCGAGTTGCCTGATGGTGTAAAAATCATTGTATGTAATTGGGTCTTTAAGACAAAGAAAGACTCGCTCGACAATATAGAGAGGCATAAGGCAAAACTCGTTGCTAAAGGATTCAATCAAAGGGAAGGAATCGATTACACGGAGACTTTCTCTCCTTTATCAAAGAAAGATTCTCTCCGAGTTGTCATGACATTAGTAGCTCATTTTGAATTCGAGCTACATCATATGGATGTGAAAACGACATTTCTCAATGGAGATCTAGAAGAAGAGGTTTATATGAAACAACCTGAAGGATTCTTCTTTAGTGATGGTGAGAATTTGATTTGCAAGCTAAATAAGTCTATATACGGTTTGAAACAAGCTTCCCGACAATGGTATAAGAAGTTCAATACGAAGTTATTTCTTCATTTGGCTTTGAAGAAAATATTATGGATCGGTGTATATACCTTAAGGTCAGTGGGAGTAAGATTTGTTTCCTTGTGTTGTATGTGAATGATATTTTGTTAGGAACCAATGATAAGGGGTTTTTGTATGAGGTGAAACAATTTCTTTCAAGGAACTTTGATATGAAAGATATTGTCGAGGCATCTTATGTCATTGGCATTAAGATCCATAGAGAAAGATCCCGGGGCATTTTAGGCTTGTCTCAGGAGGCCTATATTAACAAAGTACTCAAAAGGTTCAGAATGAATGATTGTTCACCAGGTGTAGCACCCATTGTAAAAGATGAGTGATTCAGTTTGGACAAGTGTCCTAGGAATGACATTGAGAGGGAACAAATGAAAAAGATTTCCTATGCTTCAGCTGTTGGTAGCATTTCCTTTCCTTTCCTCTATATCCCATTAACCACTATACATAAACTTTATCTAGTTGTAACTTTGTCTTTGCTGGAAAGATTAGTATAAATATAACACCATTCAAGGTCACTAAATTCATATTTTCTATTCATCAATACACCATCTAAATCTGAGAAGAAAGGGTTTAGAACCGACAATAAAGAAAGACGGTTGAAGGTTTCGGGGACAATATATTTGGGTTGTTGATAAAGCTGTTAAGGAATCCGATAAGCAATGGCTGCGAGGTTATTTCTAGATCTTATTATTTTGCTTCCGCTTTTGAGTTCATTGTTATGTTCATTTATTAATTAGAACATGATAAATTCATATTAAGATTATACACACTCGTCACCGCCCAACTCCGAGCTACCTGCAACATTAATGTCAGTATGAATTAAGTGGTAGACGGAGCGAACTGTATATTTTTGATTGAGGACTGTTATCTACCTTATCTTCAACCTTCTCCCTTTTCCCCTCTCACAACCGATTCAACTAAATATAGATCAGGTGGGGTCGGAAGCCTATTTGAATAGGAAAAATATACCATATTATAAACAAATGTGAGAAGGTTGAAAGTAGAAACTAGATAACATTTGTCCTCTTGATTTACTTAATTTGTTTTTTTTTTGAAATGCAGATCAATTTCATTAATAATAAACCATACGATATCTACAAACGATATCAAATTGAACTGAATACATATTTGTAAAAAATAAATAAAGAACATCCTTGAGACAGTGATCACTATTCGAATAACACGCTTCTGATTGATTGTTTGAAATTGAGAGAAATAGATCGATCAAGTATTTTAGGTAAGTGTATGCAATGAACTTTTTTTGGCAAAAAATATTACATCAAGTAAAATGGGTACTGCGAAGAGTAATTACGTAAAACATAGGTGACGTGTTTACCTTTTCTTTTGCATATTGAATATAGCAAAAAATAATCTAATGTATCTCATAATTCGATACCAAAAGTTCGTACTCATTAAATGAAATCTATAAACACAAAAATGTTACAAGATCAATATTGATCAAATTTGGGACAACATTTTTTACGTTTGTGACGACATATTTGGTATAAAATTAAGATTTTACCACCCATATTAGAAAAACATTAGGTGGCTGTGTATGTATTACCGGTGTGTATATACGGAGTATATAGATATTGGTGTGTATATATATAGATATTGAAGTTTACACAAAACATCATCAACTCACATCTCCTTAAACCTCTTTATCAATAGTTCCTACTGATCATCATGGACCATCAGAGTCAGCCGAGAGGTAGCAACAACAATGCCAATCTCTTAGCCACTTATCATCGCATAAAGAATGAGATGATAAGAGAATCAGTAGCACTAAAAAGAGAGTTTGGGGCAGACTCTTTTTTCATCTTTCAAAACCCCGTGACGCTCAAGTATAATGTATGGCCAAGCGTCAAAGAAGCTCGACGCATGGCCGCTCTGCACCGGAATGAGGAGTATTTCAAATTCGTCAATGGAGATGTTTTTGTCGTTAACGGGGAAAATGATGAGCTCTAAGAAAGAAAATTAAATCTCTTTGTGAACAAGGATAAAGGCAACAAGTCTAAGAATGAAGATTCATATGTTATTTTAATATCCTTTTAAACAATTGAAATGAAACTTGTGTTGTAATCCAAATTTCACAAATAAAGAGTAAACATTTAATAATTTACGTATTGCTTTTTTCTTCTTCTTTTTACTCTTTTTATTTATGTTTTATTGTCGATAAGTTGCGAGGGGTGATAACAAGCGAAATCTAACACGAATTTCCCTTCCTTGAGTTGTACTTACGAAGCAAAACTCTATCTTACAAGATTGAGCTTGTTACCAAGCTTCCTACTTAACCATAAGTAAAGGAGACTAAAAGTGCAAGCCATTCCGGTCCGGTCCATCGCGACCATACTATTCCAGCACATACATCACGACCGGATCCTATAAAAAAACAAACAACTTTTTCAAAAAGTGTGTGTGTGTTTATATATATATATATATATATATATATATATTAGGATAAATCTTGTCCATCCATCCTTCTCTCATTCAATGGATGAGATGAGGACTTAGGCCATGACCATCCATGGATGCATTTTCTCTCCATATTGGACCCCACTCCTTCCACCTCACTTTTTCTACCCCACTTTACATTTCATAAAAAAAGTTCTTCCATCCATGGATTCAATTTTCTCTCCATAAAGGACCCCACCTCATTTATACTACCCCACTAATTAATTTTACTCATCTTTCCATTTTATTTACATAAATCATATCATAATTTTTTTTCTTAAACTTGATAATTATAAGTAGTTAACAATAAGCGATTTTTAATTTACGAAATAAAAAAAGAGTACATTAATACGCTATAAATGAGTAGTTAATAATAACTTACATGTTATAAATATTACGATTTTCATTACGAAATAAAAACCGAGTACATTAACTAAAAAGCGGTACAATACTAGATGCGTTAAAGAAACTTAGAGAGATTGACCCTGAATAATTAAACTTAAAGAAACTTGATAATTAAACAAAATAAAAGTTTTGTGAATTAGAGATTACATAAACACCGATAAATTCAGTCACTGTCTTCTGGAGCTTCACCCTCAAATTTGCGCCATATATGTTCAACTAGATCATCCCTAAGAGATTGATTGGAGGAACTATCCTCCAAATTAGCGCGATTAGCAATGAATTGTGACAACTCATTCACATAGGACATATTGTGATCGGACGGCTGAACACTGTATTCCCCACCCTCGACATCGTTATAGTACTCGCTTGGATCATCATATGAGGCATAACTATGTCGTTCATCCTCCACTATCATGTTATGAAGAATGATGCAGGTCTTCATTATTTTTTTCATAATATCACCGTCCCAACTCCTCGCCGGGTGACGAAGAATAGCAAACCTAGCCTGCAATACACCGAAGGCACGTTCCACATCTTTTCTAACTGCCTCTTGTCTTTGTGCGAACAATCTTTCTTTTGGTGTTTGGGGTAGGGGAAAAGATTTTACAAATGCAGACCAATTTGGGTAAATTCCGTCGGTAAGATAGTAACACGTGTTGTACTCACTACCGTTAACGACATACTTAACTAATGGGGCTCTTCCATTTAATAAGTCATCAAAAACCGGAGAGCGATAAAGAACCGTTAAGTCATTACATGTACCTGGGAGTCCAAAAAAGGCGTGCCAAATCCATAGATCTTGTGTAGCTACCGCCTCTAAAACAACCGTTGCTTTTCCACTTCTTCCTTGGAACATACCACGCCATGCATGTGGACAGTTTTTCCAAGTCCAATGCATACAATCGATCGAACCAATCATACCCGGGAATCCTCTTCTCTTGTTGATTTGTAAAATTTTCTCTAAATCATCTACGGTCGGACTCCTTAAATATTCATCACCAAACTGAGATATAACACCGTCGGTGAAGTGGTGGAGTGAATTCATAGCGGTGGTTTTACTGAGTCTCAGATACTCGTCAACTCTATCAGCTGCCTCTCCATATGCCAAAAGTCGAATAGCCGCCGTACATTTTTGAAGAGCTGAGATGGAAGATCGTCCAGACCCATCTTGCCCAGATTGAAAATAATCATCACTTGCTTTAACCCCTTCAACCACCCGGAGAAAAAGACGTTTGTGCATCCGAAATCTTCGCCGAAAAACATACTCGGGGTATGTTGGTTGCGGCGAAAAATAGTCTTTGAATAGTTGATTGTAGCCCTCCTCCCGATTTCTTTCGATATATTTTTTTTTGTAACCCACTTTTCGTTTTTCTCTTTTATTTTGGAGAGCTGCTTCTAATAAGACTTGAATAGCCTCAGCCCCTAACTTGCAACATTCGATCTCAAAATCAGATGAGTCAAAAGATGCGGGAGAGGAAGAAGAAGACATTTTTAGTTGTTCAAATTAATGAAATATGAAACTATATTTAAGAAGAAGTGTATTGAAGATGATTTGTAATGAATGGTTGTTACTACTCTATATATAGAAACCAATATTTTGAATTCAATTTTAAAATCCACATTTCAAATTTAATATACTGTACACAGATTCGTCTAAAATTCAAATATCTAACTGAATTCCAACGGTCAAATAATGACACTTTAATTTGACGATCAGAAATGAACTGTCCCAAAATATGACAGTTGAAATTAGAATTTTGAATTCAATTTCAAAATCCACATTTCAAATTTAATACACTGTACACAGATTCGTCTAAAGTTCAAATATCTAACTGAATTCCAACGGTCAAATAATGACACTTTAATTTGACGATCGGAAATTATTATAATAATTAAGTACGGTATTTTAAAGCTAACATATTAATTTCTTTCCAGTGTGATTTTCAACTATTTTCTATCTTCAAATTATTCCACTACTCACATAAATAAAAAGTAACGTATTTGATTAGGATAAAAATTTGAATTTAAATATAATAAAACGACTTAATAAATGAATATATTACAATACGATAATGTTATATTAAACATTACATTATGGAAACGATAACACAATATAAAAAATTACGGAGTAAACAATTAAAAGTTATTATTACTACAATTGATTATTAATTTCTTCCTCTAGTTGATCCATCTTCAATTTTTGGGCGGGAGTCGGATTTAATATTTGGCTGTACGTTTGAAATAATATTTGCTTCCTTTTCCATGCCAAATCACGCTCCTCCATTTCCATTCTGTCCTTATGTTTTTGTTTTCTCGTTAATTGCATTTCCGAGATTTTTTCGATGAAGTTTTCTAAATGATCACCCACCTTTAAAATAACTTCATCATCAAGAACACGAGATTTTCCTTTCTTTTTTGCCGCTTTGACGCCAATCGGACGTTGACTACTACCGATATCGGGCATGGATGCATCCGACGCACTGTCGTGGTCTCTAGTACGTTTACCGCTACTTTCTGATGCGGTATCGTTTTGGGTGACACAATTTTGTCGTTGAACCTTTGAACCGGTAGTGATAAATTCTTGCCATCTCGGAAATTTCTTGAGTAGTTGCCATTGATTTTCGTAAGTGCATGCGTTTGAACATAATGCCCGAGCCTCGGCAAGTACATCGCTATCCAACATTCCGCTTGTATTCCTTCTTTTGGCTTGGTCGTAGAAACCCGCGAATTTGGACACACCGGCACAAATTCTACACCACCGATTAGTCAACATGCTAATCGCACGGGGTCGTATCGTACTTGGGTTTGCAACCCGAGATTCATCATATTTTTCCTTGATTTTACCCCAAAATTTTTCTTTCTTTTGATTAGTACCAACTACACAATCGGTACTAACACGCATGTACGCCGAGATTAGAGCCGCATCTTCCGGATCGGTCCATTGTAATTTTTTCCTCGAATTTTTTGTGGATTGAGCGTTGGAAAACGTGTTGTCAGAATCATCTTCGGGGATAAATTGCGTTTCACGTACTACTTCAACTTCATCTTCAGCGTCATCATTTTGAGACAATTCAATAACGGGGGATTTCCCGTTACCTACTGTCTCCTGAGATGAAAAATGAGGGTTGGGTTCCCCGAATATTGAACGTGTAAAAGGATCGGGAGTATACGTGATTGGATTTTGAGGATAATTTTCGTAATTAGGGATGATGGGGTTGTTAGAGGAGGGGGAATAATAATTTGGCATTGGAATTGAGTTGGGTCGGAAATTTGGTTGAGGGAAAAAATTCATCGGAACATTTGGGTAAGGATTACTTTGGAGATATCGCATAAATTCGTGATATCTAGGGTCATTATAATTGAAATTATTGTTATTATTATTATTATTATCCATATTAAATTAAATAGCAAATTATAATTAATTGATAATAGGTAATATTAATTTGTGAGAATTGATTAAACACTTGAAAATGGATTAAACAATAATGTGAATATGAGAATAAAAGAGTGTGTATTTATACACTTAAATCAAAGTATCCGTTGATCATTAAAAAAAAAAAAAAAAAAAAAAAAAAAAAAAAAAAATTAAGTATCCGTTGCTGATCAAAATCATAATAATAATAATAATAATAATAATAATAATAAATGATGGTAATGATAATAAACAAGAATAAAAAGTACCCTACCCCACCACCTCTCTCCTCCCTCCCTTTTTCTGATTTCTCCTGCGCATGCCCCACCTTCTCTCTCCCTTCCCCTCACAATTCTCCTTCTCCATCCCAACGGGTAAATTCTCCTTCTCCATCATGGAGATTACCCTCTCCATGGATGGAGACTCCTCCATTTCTCCATCCTACCCATGGAGAGCCCTCAACTCCATGGGTGGACATGGCCTTAGGAACTCAATATATGAGAGGGACTCATAAAAACCTATATATATATATATATATATATATATATATATATAGAGGTAGGTTCAAATAAGGTCAACAACTATTTTAAGTTCCTAAGTTCCAATGTTAAAGTTACACAAAAAGTGCTTAAAGTTACACGAGATGAGTGATAAAGTTGCACTTTATCACTTGAAGTGATAAAAGTGCTGAATGTTATAGTTACATATCAATTTTGAACAAATGCAACTTTATCGTATGTCATCTGTAACTTTAATAGAGACTTAAAAAAATTGTTGACCTTATTTGAACCTACCTCTATATATATATATATATATATAATTCCACTGTTAAAGTTACACAAAAACTGCTTAAAGTTACACAAGATGAGTGATAAAGTTGCACTTTATCACTTGAAGTGATAAAAATGCTGAATGTTATAGTTACATATCAATTTTGAACAAATGCAACTTTATCGTATGTCATCTGTAACTTTAATATAGAGTTAAAAAAATTGTTGACCTTATTTGAACCTACCTCTATATATCTATATATATATAGAGAGAGAGAGAGAGATAGTATCATATAAGTCTCATTTCTATATCAGTAGACATTGTGCACTAAAGTTGTAAAGAGAAGGACTTAAAGTTTCAAAGTTATGTTCTGTAAATCAAAGGAGCATGATGTTGAAGTTTCAGAAACTGAGAGTTGAAGTTGTGAAGTTTTTGAACTGAAGTTACAAGCGTGCGGTAGATTGTTTTGACTTATATAATGTACACCAGTTAATTATGAAGTTGTAAATGTAATGTACTGAAGTTGCATTGCAGCTGAATTAAAGTTCCAAACAAACTGTTATTTAAATATTGAAAATCATGTACTGAAGATGCAAGTATACGTGTTTAGAAGTCTCAGAAAGTAACACCCCTAATTTTTATAAATGAATTTGTATTCATATTTTATTTTGTTTACAAATCTATCTCGTTTTCCTTAATTTGATTGTTTACTTTGACTTCGTCTTAATTTGTGAAATCTTTATTTTAGCTCGGATTTCTATTTTCAACTCAAGACTCGTTAAAACACTTTATTATTTCCTCGAGAAATCTTTTTTTTTTTTAAAACTTTCGTCAAATAGTTATCATTTTGCTTTCGAAAAATCAATTTAATTCATTTTGTTGGAAACTATTTATCCGTCGAGAAAGCTTATTTCCTTACCAACAATTATTTGAACTTGAGATTGACTAATTTGATTTCGGAGTCAACTAAGTATTTCAGACTTGACCCAAATATTTATTTTCAAACCAAAAATATTATTTTACAACTCATTTCACAATTTGGGCACGATTCTTTCCTAACACGATTTTAACCCGATTTATTCGTAAACTGATTATTGTTTTTTACTAATGATTTTCGATCAAACCATAAATTATTCCCTCACCCATAGCAAGTCCGTTGCCTCGTCACTAACTAGATGAGTCGCTAAGATGTTTTATATAATTTAAGCACGTCTTTTTATATATCCTAATTCTACTCAACCGCTTTTACCTCTAGTGGTTGATGTTGTTACGTCATTTACTCCAACTCCCTTACTTTTTTTCCAAGTTTTACGTTAAAACCCCCCCTTTCAGATCAACTTTACGTTCTTCATCATTCAGCCTGTCATTTCAGCTCTGTCTCGTTGTTTCTCGGGTCACAATCGTGTCTTGCTCTCTCGTTTTCCTCGTTCCTGCGGATTGCTACTTCCTGTGACTGTTGCGTGTTCCTCCTGTTGTTGTCCTGCTGTCCGTCGTCACCGACGTTGCTGCTGCGGTTACGTTCCTACCACTGGTGTTGTTATCATTGTTGTTGCTCTGTGTTTGCTCGTGGTATGGTTTGGTTTCTCCGTCTTTCCTCCTCGTTCCTTCTTTCAATCTTCCTTTCCTTCTTCTTATTCTTTTCTTCTTTACTCCTTCTTACACTAATTCTCGTTGCTGCTGTTGTTATTGTCGTGATTGCTGGCGAGACAAGTGTTGCTGCTGTCTGCTGTTACACCCCTGCTCCTCTCCTTTGGGTGCACTGTTGCTACGTTGTTGTTCGTTATCGTTGTTGGTCGTACAGCTCGCTACTATTGTTGGTGTTCAGCCGTTATTGCTTCTTCTTCTTCCTCTTCTTTTATTGATGCGTCTGACGTCGTTCTTGGTTGTTGATGCACGTCATTGTCGCTATCCTGATCATGTTGCTGCTGCCACGACTTTGTTCTGCTGTAGTTTGTCGTATAAGAACATCTCCTTTTCATCTTATTTCGTTCTTCGAATCAATCCTAATTCGACCTTAAATCAGCCCTATTTCATTCCTATCTCGAGGGTAATATATTACTCTTATTCTCCATCTCGTTTTCCTCTTTTTATTACCTTATATGGTTGTAATACCATATGTTAACTTATTTTGTAGGTTATATAGCTAGTTCCGACGAAGACGGTTATTTTATTAACTCGGATCCCAGTGAAGGTAACACATGATGGCATGACTCGGTATTGCATGATATATATGTTGAAGTTGTTTGTAGTATTGTTTTAAAATCAAATTCTTATATTAGTAAACATATTTGAATTATATCATAATAATATGTTTCAGATTTACTAAAAGTATTATAAGACCAAGACTAAGACATACAAATAAGAATTTACTTCGTATTTCTTAATAGTAATTATTTGATATAATAGTAATTATAATAGTATTTTGATACAATAGTAATTATACTTTATTATTATGTAATATGGTTGAGAGAACTGCCTGAGTTGCTCCCCACTGAATTGTGGCTGTTATGTTTATAACATGGTAGGTATTATTTGTTCCGGGGTTTGGAGTGAGCTAGCGAGTGGCGTGGATCTTACTCTTGAGTTATGTTTATTTATGGATTTTTAATCCCATTTGGAGATTTTTTTTTATTTTTTTAGCCCTTTTGTAAAAAGTGACATTTATATTGACTGATCGTTCTTTTGTAAAATTTAGAACATCAGTGTGTTTTAATCTCAAATCTTCAGTGTTTCCGCCAACATATGGTGAACTTAAGTTTATATTATGTTTACTAACATAAGATCATCATATGTTAGTAAGTCTATATTAAAGTTACATATGACATACGATAAAGTTACATTTGTTCAAAATTGATATGTAACTGTAACATTCATCACTTTTATCACTTCAAGTGATAAAGTGCAACTTTATCACTCATCTCGTGTAACTTTAATCACTTTTTGTGAAACTTTAACACTGCAACTTATGAATTTATAAAAGTTTTTGACCTTATAAGAACCTACCTCTGTATATATATATGTGTGTGTGTGTATATATATATGTATATATATATATAGAGTAAGGCTCTTATGAGTCCTTTACTCTATATGAGTCCTTAAGTCCTCATCTCATCCATTGGATGAGATGAGAATGGATGGACGAGATGCTTCCAATTATTTGCATTAAAAAAAAAAAGATTACGTTCCTAAAATAGCTCCCATGATTTTAGGAAACAATAACCCCATGATTACGTTCATTCATCATTCAGTCATTCACCTTGCAAAATTCATCAAAACCTAAAAAAAAAAAAAAACTTCCATCATCACGTTCCGTCATTCATTCAATCAAATCTGGGTTCAAAATCCCGTTACTATGGATTCAATGAGCGCGACATCATCATCAACTGTTGAAAAGCAATTGATCGAGTATAACAATGGTGAGTTTTGATATTTCTTTCACGTTTTGCTTCAATTATAATTCGGCGATCGACTAACAAAAATTAAATTTCTTTCACGTCGCTTTGGCTTCGTTTTTTATGTCAATTTTCATGTTAATATTGTTTTCATTGTCATCTCATTCATCATAGATTCATATTGATGGTTAATTGATATTCATGTCGATTTGGCTTCCCTTTTTACATCAATTTTTATGTTGATATTGTTTTTTCATTCATCATAGATTCATAGTGATGGTTAATTGATATTGATTCCATAGTTTTATGTTTGTTATTTGGGTTTTCAATGAGGTCCACTGATAATATTGTTTTGTTTTCTATGAACGCAGTCACGATGTTGAAGTAACATACGCTCTACATTATAGTAACACTCCATTGCAATTACAGTAACACACTGAACGTTACGAAACAGTTTTTGATGATGATGTTAGAGTAACGTACTTTACCAGTTAGAGTAACACAATGTAAGAGCTGAAGTAACACATTGGCTGCATGGGCGTAACGCATATGTATTAACGTTACAGTAACACTTAATTGCAATTACAGTAACACACTGAACGTTGAGAAACAGTTTTTGATGATGATGTTAGAGTAACGTACTTTACCAGTTAGAGTAACACAACGTAAGAGTTGAAGTAACACATTGGCTGCATGGGAGTAACACATTGTTTAATTTTGTGCAGGTGATATTGGAAGTGATGCGAATGCACAAGACAACACTGATAAAGGTGGATGAGGATGAGGAGGATGAAGTGGATGACGACGACGAAAATGAGGAAACTGAGGAAGACACTGAAGAAAATAAGGAGGAACATGTGTTTTGAGAATACTTGTGTTTTTGGTCATGATAAAAATATTTTTCTTTTTTTGTTTACAAGAATAACTGATTTTGTACACATTTTTTACAAGTAGCGTTGTGCTACGTAGCAATTAACTCTATATTTTATTTAATACATGTGCATTTGGTTAGAGTAACATCTTTGTTCTATTGGAGTAACACCTTTCGTCAGTTAGAGTAACAGACATAATGCATTAAAGTAACTGAGGACAGCAGCGTTTAAACAAATGATTACCAAAGTAATTGATGATAACTTGGATTGGAACCATTCATTACCAAATTAACGATTGTCGTTCTTTAAAGAACGATATATAATGCGTCAGAGTAATTAATGATAATAACATTGTTTAACCATGAGACAAAGAATAACACCATTAATTACTTGGAGTAACATCATTTTTTTATTAAAGTAACACTTATAATACGTCAATGTAACACGGGTGTGTAGCCTTGCTTGAGTTGAAGATGAAAGAATGAGCGGGTGTGTGTTTTGAAAGAAATTAGAAGTCGAGAGATTGAGTTTGGGATGATGAAGATGAAGAGTTTTAGTTAGGCGGGTGAGTTTGAATGAAAAAATTGAATGTGATGAAACATAATCAAGTAAGTTAGATGGTTGGAGATAATTAAGGGAGGAGAGAGGATTTTATTATATTTTTTCCAAAATATGTTATATATTACCTTAATTACTAGACTCAATCACCACCATCCATCTCATCTAAATCAATGGCTCTAAATAGGACTTATGGACTCAAAAAGAAAAAAAGGACTCACTTGATCTTTACTCTCTATATATATATGTATATATATATGTATATATGTATATATATATATATATAGAGATAGGTTCTAATGAGTCCCTATATAAGTGTTGAGTCCCTAAGTCCTCATCCTATCCGTTGGATGGGATGAGGATGGATGGACAAGATCCATCCTAATATTTTGTATTTAAAAAAAAAGAGAGGAAGATTTAGTATCCTAAAATAACTCCCATATTATAGGAAACAATAACTCCCATAATCACAATCATTCCTCATTCATTCACGTTCATTCACAGGTTCATCAAAACCTAAAAAAAAAAAACTCCCATCGATCATCACGTTCATTCATTCAATCAAATCTGTGCTCGAAATTCCGTTACTATGAATTCAATGATCGCGACACCTTCATTAACGGTTGATAAACAATTCATCGAGTATAACAATGGTGGGTTTCGATATTGCTTTCATGTTTTGCGTCAATTTTTATTCATTATCTTGATTAATTTGCGTCAATTTGTGTTCATGTTTTGCGTCAATTTTCATGTTGATATTGTTTTCATGGTCGTGTCATTCATGTTTTGCGCTAATTTTCATGTTGATATTGTTTTCATTGTCGTGTTATTCATCATAGATTCATATGCAAATCGTAGAACACACAAACGGTGAGTATATATGTTTTGTAATTTATACTGGAATCGCCATGGAAGTCATTAAGATGCTACTCAATTATTAGTTTTTACGTTTACAATATATTGAGTTATTGTAGTTCATATACTGCGTTACTTTAGTGTAGAGCATCTGTTACTTTAATGTCTACCATCTGTTACTTTATATGTCGTGTTACTTTAATACACTCCAATTGTTACTTTAGTGTTTTTCATCTGTTATTGTAGTGCATCTTAGTATCCTAAGAATTTTGGAAACTGCCATATTAAAAAAATAATAAAAGAAAAAGATATTGTTTCCTATAATAATAGGACGTGATTGCCACCAAAATAGGAAACAATATCAAAGAGTAACGCCATATAAAAAAAAGAAAAAAAATACTACTTCCTATAATTATGGGACGTGATGACTTCAAAATAGGAAACAATATCAAATAGTAAGATATTGCGTCATACTCTCATTTTTATCATTATATGAATTTTTTGCACTAACTTATATCTGGTGTTATTTTAATAAACATTATCTGTTACTTTAATTCATACTTTCTGTTATTTTAATGTCTGACCTCTGTTACTTTATATCTGGTGTATAAGCATACTCTGTTAATTTAATTCAATGTTACTTCAATGCACTTCATCTGTTACTTTAACTCTTGTTATCTGTTACTTTAATCCACATGAATGATGTAGGGATGTGGGTGAGAGTTTTCTCCATTGTGCGGTGGTGAGATTAAATCAAAGTTTCTGAGATGATGAAAAAGATGAAAAAGATGAAAAAGAAGAAGACGGAGAGAACGAGAAGGATGAAGAAGAAGAAGAATTATAAGTAGGACATTATGAGTAACAAGTGTGAAACATTGGAATTGTAATGGAGTTGATTTAGTTGGAATCTTGTACCACTTTTTGTTTTGGAGTATCTTAATAAAAACAAACATTGTTCTTTTTTTTAATTGGAACTCCTGTTTTTGCAAGAGACTACTCTCCAACGTAATTGATTTTATGAGTTAAAGTAACACAGTTCATGAATTAAAGTAACACATTGTATGAGTTAGAGTAACAGTTTTTGCAAGAGACTATGCACCGTAACAGATTTTATGAGTTAAAGTAACACAGTTCATGAATTAGAGTAACACATTGTATGAGTTAGAGTAATAGTTTTTGCAGGAGAATATATTAAACAACGTAACAGATTTTATGAGTTAAAGTAACGCAGTTCATGAATTAAAGTAACACGTTATATGAGTTAAAGTAACATAGTTGATTATGGCAGCAACATAGTAACATACATACCAGTAAGAAAATAATGATTTTTTTGGTGAAAATGAAAAAAACTTACTTTTGAAAAAACTTGTTGTGTGAGAGAAAAAACATTTAAAAAGATTGATAATAGAGATAAAAGATTTGCATTGAGATAATTAAGGAGGAGAGAGAGAAATGATATATTTACCAAATTTGTTAGTTATTTCCTTAATTATGAGATTAAATCTTGTCCATTAATCTAACATTGAATCAAGGGCTAAGATGGGGACTCACGGACTCAACATATATAAGTGGACTCACCTGATCCCACCTCTACATATATATATATATATATATATATATATACACACATACACATATACATATATATATATATATATATATATATATATATACACACACACACATATACATATATATATATATATACACACACACACATATATATATATATATATATATATATATATATATATATATATATAGAGTAAAGATCAAGTGAGTCCTTTTATTTTTTTTGAGTCCATGAGTCCTATCTACAACCATTGATCTGAGTGGGATGGATGGTGGTGATTGATTCCAGTAATTAAGGCAATAAATAACATATTTTGGTAAAAATAAAATCAAATCCTCTCTCCTCCCTTAATTATCTCCAACCAATACACGTTACTTCCTCACATTCAATTTTTTCCTCACATTCAATTTTTTCCTCACATTCAATTTTTTCATTCACATCCTAACTGAAACCCTTCACCTTCATCATCCCAAACACAATCGCTCGACTTCTGTTTCTTTTCAAAACACACCCGCGCATCCTCCCGTCTTCAACTCAAGCAAGGCTACATTGAAGCAACTCTCTAACTTCAGCAAAGATAGGTTTAGTTTATATTCGTATCTGATTTCATTAATTTTCTCGCTAATTATTGATTGATTTACTTTGCTGCGTTTGTGCCCTATAATTAATTGGTTTCGCTAAAGATTGTTGCGGTATCTGGGTATGAATCTGTAGAGTTTAATTGAATTCACCTACTTCATATTATGCTTCTACTATGCTTCTACTCTTCATACTTAGTCTAACATATATTGAATGTTACTCTAATGCTCTTATGGGTTACTGTAATAAACTTGAGGTGTTACTGTAAGGGGTTGTTCAGTTAGTATTACACATGTATGATGTTATTTTAAAGACGACCATGTGTTACTGTAATGTACAAGACATGTTACTTTTACTCCCATCTTTGCGTTACTTTGAATGCTAGTAATCTGGTACATTTAATTGTGTAGACGTGTTACTCTAATTTGCACTCTATGTTACTCTAACACTTTCTTTGTGTTACTTTAACGCGTATCAGCTTTACATATGGTATTTCTTTCACTCGTATCAGTTGTACTTTAATTTTATAATTCAGATTAAACTGTAACAATAGTTGTACATAATTATTGTACTTTTCAGATGGCAAAAGGAGGAGACAAATCAAGGTGCGATCGCGGTTGTTGGATAACGTAGATAAGTATGTGGACACTAGGCAAAAGATCATCGATGGTCCCAAGAGCAAGCCAACAAAGGGTCGAAAAAAATAACGTGCCTAACGAATTATGTCATATTTTTCTAATTACGAATAATGCTTTGTATCGTTTTCGAAACTTGTTATGTACATTAGTATTTTGATTATCACCAATGGAACAACGCTGTTAAACTCTGTTACCCTGACTAATTGTTCTTGTCACTCTAATTAACGACCGGTGTTACTATGGGAATGAATGAAGTTTACCCAATATACAAATGTGGTCTCATAATCATTGTGTTACATTGACGCATTATAACTGTTACTTTAATGAACAAATGATGTTACTCTAAGTCATTAATGATGTTATTCTTTGTCTCATAGTTAAACAATGTTATTATCAATGACGCATTATATATGGTTCTTTAAAAAGTGAATGTTGTTACTTTGGTAATGAATGGTTCTAATCCAAGTTATCCTCAGTTACTTTGGTAATGATTTGTTTAAACAACGTTGCTGTCCTCAGTTACCTTCATGCATTATGTCTGTTACTGTAACTAACGAATGGTGTTACTCCAATAGACATGAGATGTTACTCTAACCAAATACACATGTATTAAATAAATATATATAGTTAATTGCAACGTAGCACAGCGCTATGTGTAAAAAAATGTGTACAAAATCCAGTTCCTGTGTTTTGCCAACCCCCCCCAGAAACGGACTGTCTCTGCAACCTGAACTCCCGAATTAATCCGCACAAGCTTTTCAACATGAAAATTAATCCGCACAAGCTTTTCACATTTGCCTTGTCTTTTGCCCTTAGAAGTCTGTATCAATGAAGCTTTAGTGCTGTGTCTGCTTCAACAAAAAACAAAACAATAATATCAGTGAAGCTTACGTTACTGTAACTCAGGAGGTATGTTACTTCAATGACGTTTCTGCGTTAATATAAAACAAAACAATAGTATCAGTGTATATTATGGAAAACCTAAATAAGAAACATAAAACCCTGGAATCTATAAAGATCGATAAAGCAACTAACCATTGATAGGAAACTATGATGAATGAAATAACAATGAAAGCAATATCAACATTAAAATTGACGGTTATATCAATTCATAAGTTGTGTTACTCTAACTATTACACTATGTTACTTTAACATCATCATCATCAAACCCTTTTTTCTAAACGTTCAGTGTGTTACTGTAATTGCAATTAAGTGTTACTGTAACTCAGAAGGTATGTTACTTAAATGACGTTTCTGCATATCATCAAACAACGTTACATCAATGCAAATAATGTGTCACTGTAATTCATAAGTGGTGTTACCCTAACGTGTACAATACGTTACTCTAGCATATCAAAAAAACCTTTTTCCTGAACGTTCATTTGTGTTACTGTAATTGCAATGAAGTGTTACTTTAACTCAGAAGACATGTTACTTCAACGACGAATCTGCGTTAACTGAAATCAAAAAAATAGAATCAATGGATATCAGGAAAAATCTTAATAAAAAGCATAAAGACCTGTAATCTATAGAGATCGAGATATCAAAATACCATTGATACGAAACTGTGATATCAAAACGCAATGACATCAAAACAACGCAAATTGATACAAACTGTGATACGGAATGACAATGAAAGCACTATAAACATGAAGATCGACGTAAAAAAAAACGCAATTCGACGCGATAAAACATTGATATGAAAACGCAAATTGAAAGCCATATGACTATTGAAATCCATGAAGAAAAAACGAATAAAAACGTGAATGAAACACTGAAACTCACCATTGTTATACTCGATTAGTTGCATATCAACCGTTGAAGACGATGATGCGGTCATTGAATCCATTGTAGCAGAATTTCGAGTTCAAAATCGATGAATGAGCGTGAATGAATCAGAGTTTTTTTTTAAGGTGTGAATGAACGTGGAATGAAAATTGTGATAATGAACGTGAATGATAGGAAGTTATTGTTTCCTAAATTCTTGTGAGTTATTTTAGGAACGTAAATCTTCCCTTTTTTTTTTGTTTTTTTTTTAATGCAACGCATCTTGTCCATCCATCCTCATCTCATCCAATGGATGAGATGAGGACTCATGGACTCATATATAGAGAAGGACTCATAAGAGCCTTACTCTCTATATATATATATATATATATATATATATATATATATAGAGGCAGGATGCCCTACATTTCTCAAATCCCCTACATTTTACCTTTCATTTTTGGCCATTGATTTTGATCAAATGAGTGGCTCAGATTTGAGGCTTCAATATTAGAGAAAAAGAAAATCCACCTTCACTGACAGTTACATAGCAGTTAGCACACAAATATTCTCTCAAATTCTGTATACACAAATATTTCTGAAATATTTCACAAGAATTAGGTAAAAGAAAAAGATTGATCCTTCTTTTTCAAAAATGATTTCACACGCCTAACTCCCATCCTCATTGTCTGACAGTGTCTTCAATTTTCGGTCGTTGAACTACATAAGGTATTTCAGTTTCTTAATTTTATTTCGTTCGATTCGTTTAATTTTCAAAATTTAGGGGAAACGTTGTTTCGCTTTTTTTTTGGATTTTGAATTTACGTTATTTAAATTTTTGTTGCTCCAATTCCGTCAAGTTGAAGAAGAGTTGAAAAATTATTCTTGTTATTGTTTTGAAAAAATTACGTTATTAATAGTTTACTTCAGTTTCGTTATTAATTCATAGATTAGTTTACAATAATTGTTATTGTACTATAGAACAATTGTTATTGTACTATAGAATAGTCGGAATAGTTGGACAAAATTTCAATTGTTTAGGGTTTGATGATGGGTAAAAAGAAAATTAATGCTTATATATTTCAATTGATAACAAAAAATTCCAATTGAATATTGGCAGTTTAAAAAATATATATGCCTGTTAAAAAATTTCAATTGTTAACAAAAAATTTCAATTGTAAATTATTCTAATTTCAATGCTCGAAATTGTTCCAATTTCAATTTCAATTTCGTCTTACTTCGATTTCAGTTTACTATTTTGTCCGTTACTTTTTATTAGTTCAATAATTACTTTTCGATTCTGACTTCCCTTTATGTTGATTTCGTCGAATAGTTCATTTTTTTTCTCTATGTCACGTTTTTTTTTTTTTTTTTTCCAATTCCGATTTCACGATATAATAATGTTGTTTTGTTTAATCTTTTTGAATTTTGAATTAACGTTATTTAAATTTTCATTGCTTCAATTCCGACAAGTTTAAGAAGAATTAAAAAATCATTCTCGTTATAGTTTTGAAAAATTACGTTAGTAAGAGTTCGCTACAATTTCGTTATTAATGCGTAGCTTAGTTTACAATAATTGATATTGTACTATAGAATAATTGTTATAGTACTATAAAATAGTCAGAGTAGTTGGACGAAATTTCAATTGTTTAGAGTTTGGTGATGGGTTGACAAAAAAATTAAGGCTTATATAAGTTTTTGTTTCCTCAATTCCGTCAAGTTTAAGAAGAATTGAAAATTTATTTTTGTGGAAAAATTATTAGGAAGAATTGTAAACAAAATTATTAATGTATAGGTCAGTTTAAAATATTTTTTTTGTACTATAGAATAATTGTTATTGTACTATCGAATAGTCAGAGTAGTTGGACGAAATTTCAATTGTTTAGGGTTTGATGATGGGTTCACAAAAAAAATAACGCTCGAAAATTTCAATTGACAACAAAAAATTCTAATTGATGATTATTCCAATTTCAACGCTCGAAATTGTTCCAATTTCAATTTCAATTCCGTCTTATTTCGATTTCAATGAACTATTTTGTCCGTTACTTTTTGTTAGTTCACTAATTAATTTTCGCTTCTTATTTCCCGTTATGTTGATTTCGTCCAATAGTTCAGTTTTTTCTCTATATCACGTTATTTCATTTGCACGTTGTTTTTTTTTTCGATTTCACCATATAATAAGGTTGTTTCGCTTAATCTTTTTAGATTTTGAGTTGCCATCATTTAAATTTTCATTGCTTCAATTCCGTCAAGTTTAAGAAGATTTGAAAAACTGCTCTACATTTTTGTCAGAATAATTGTTGTTGTTACAAGAATAATTGTTATTATACTGTAGAATAAATCTCAAATATACGTGCACACAAACTGCATAACTATGGTCAATGTAACAGGTTAGAATAATTGTTGTCGAATTATAGAATAATTGTTGTTGTAATATAGAATAATTGCATTGATGTGTTACGATGGTGGACGAAGTTGGAAGATATTAAGTAATAACTACTCGACCGCTGTCCGATTTTTAAGAATGATATTCAGTTAATCTGTTGGAATAACTACTCGACTACTATGTAATAACTGAAATAGAAAAATACAATAACCGTTTATTATATGAAACAGTAACTGGTTAGTTAACATAATTGTTTACGTAATATCAGTTTACTGTAATTGTATTATATAACAACTGCAGTTATACTTACTACTAGGTTGCTTTATAATAATGATAATTTATGTTATCTGGACGAATAGACTTATTATATGTTGTCGGGTTTGAGAAGGTTAATAGACTTATTAACAAACAAGGATTCAAGGCTAATAGTAGCAAGTTGGTAATGATTAGCAACGACGATGATAGTGAAAAAAAGGGGGCAACAAAAAACAGAAGGGAAGAAGACAAAGTTAACTAGGACAGGCTGCCAAGCAAGCATAAAGTTTTCTTACGTGCTAGGGGGGTATAAGGTGGATCAATTCAACGAAGTCCATAATCACCCACTTTGTGCAATCCAGAATCAAGAGTTTGAGAAGGTTAATAGACACCTTACCCTGTATCACAAGCAGACCATTGTGAATAATTGTAAGCTGAATATTGGTGCTACAAAGACATTTAGGATACTGAAAGAGCAGTCCAATGGTTATGCTAACATTGGTGCCACCCTCACAGATTTGAAGAATTTCAAGAGAGATATTAAGTGTTTTATAGGTCTCCAAGATGCTCAGTTATTCATAAATTACCTTAAAAATCTTTCGGAGACGCAAGATGGGTTTTACTTTGCATATGAAGTTGATCGCCAGCAGTGTTTGTGTAGAGTATTTTGGGCAGATGCACAAGCGAGGAACAACTATTCCATATTTGGGGACACTATCTCCTTTGACCCGACTTACGATACTAACAAGTACTTTATGGTTTTCACTCCTTTTACCGGCGTGGACAACCATAAAAAGTCTGTTACTTTTGGTGCTGCGTTGTTGTCTCATGAGGATGACCTCGCGTTCGATTGGGTATTCGAGAAATTCTTGGATTGTATGGGGGGGGGGGGGGAAGAACTTCAGTGCATTATTACTGACCAAGATACTGCCATTAAAAATTCTGTGGAGAATAAATTCAAGGAAGCAACACACCGGAAATTGTATGTGGCATATCACGCTTAAGCTAACTGATAAAGTCGGTTCCACAATTTGTAGGGATACAGACTTCGTTGATCGCCTTGCGAATATTGTTTGGGATATTGACTTAGAGCCGTCAGAATTTGAAAAGAAATGGTGTCGAGTGATTGAGGACTTTGAATTGGAGAGCAACACCTGGTTAACAGACATTTATAGTATTAGGAAGAAATGGATACTTGCCTACTCGAGGGATCTGAAATTGGGCTGTATTTTAAGGACGACACAACGGTCCGAGAGCGAGAACAGTTTTTTCAAGAGGTTTGAGAGTGTGAATGGTACGCTAGTTGAGTTTTGGATGCGTTTTTAATCTGCTATGGACCAGCAATGTCACAATCAGAAATCACTTGATAACGTAAGTGACAACTCATTACCGCAAACTGTCACCCCAATAGGGCTTAAAAAACACGCTTCTAAGATCTACACACATGCCCTATTTTACGAGTTCCAAGAGGAGGCTAAAGAGTCCTTTTGTTCATGTTGTGTGGGTGGTATCAAGTTAGCCGAGAGCATAGAGTACGTCGAGGTCAAAGATTCAATGAAATAGACGACATTCCAGGTGAACTACTTTCCATTGTTTTTTTGGCCTTTTTTTAGGGGTTTCTTGGAAGTTATTTTATAGTGTAATATTGATTATTTCAACCCTTATTTATGGTTATTATTTGATTTCATTTCCATATACGTCTAAATTGGTCCTTCAGCATATAGAGAATATTTGAAAGGTCTGCTATCAAATACAGGTTACCCACAATGTCAACACAAATGAGACGACATGTACCTGCAAGCTCTTTGAGATGAAGGGAATTCTTTGCAGGCACATTATTTGGCATCTATCTGGGAAGCGGGTGCAACACATTCTCGAACCGTACATCCTAGACCGGTGGACCAAAAAAGCATATCGAAGACCAAGATATCATTTGGATGGGTCACTTGTGCAGGATGTTGATGTTACTGATGTTAGGAAGTTGGGTTTGTCAAAGTTATGGTCTGAATTTTATGCAACAATTAGTGTCCTCGCAACGATGCCCGAACATCATACCTATGAGCTCACAGACATACTGCAACAGTACAGGAAAAAGACTGCACCAAAGGAAGTTGTATTATCCAAGGAGAAGGAGATAGAGATGTTGTTGGGCTGTTCTACATCAACAGAGATTCAGGTTCGTCCACCTAATCCTTCAAGAAACAAAGGCAGTGGAAAAAGACTGATATCCAAGAAGAACCAATCAATCGAGAAGGCTAAAAAACCAAAGAGACTTTGCAACAATTGCAAACAAATGGCAAACCACGTCAAAAGAAATTGCCCTAACCCGTATGTCGATGACTCTTTAGTTGATGAAAATGAGGAAGACGGTTTGGAGGATGGGTCCGATTGTTTCTGAGAAGCGAATAAAATTAAGTTGGTCATATGAAGTTGATTGCATTCATGTTTTGACCGTTGCTGCATTAAGTAATTTCTATATTTTATTTCAATAAGTTTTTTAAAAATAACTGTTTTGAAAAAAAATAATTACAATTATTTCATCTTCACTGTACTAATTGTTTTACAATTAATTATACAGTGAAGATAAAAAAAAGATGGTTTACCATGGGTTAGAATAACTGTTTTTCTACTATAAAATAACTGCACTACTGTATTACAATAATTGTACAGTGAAGATGAAAAAAAATAATCAACGGATGTGTTAGAATAACTACGTGATACTTATATATAGCCAAGTTAGTACTATCCAATTGTTGCTTGCATCATTCATAAATACAGTTAGTAACTTGTCATTTTTGTATATATTTTTGCAACCTAATTAATAAAAAGATAATTGGTGCTTGACGTCATGAGTTAAATAAAAAAAAAGTACGGGGTTAAAATAACTGCTTTTCTACTATAAAATAATTGCACTATTATGTTACAATAATTGTGCAGTGAAGGTGGAAAAAAACCAAATCACTTAACACATGGTAAACCTGGAACAACGTATAATAACTACTAATGTAGTATATAATAACCACGGTCATATAATATAATAATTGGTCATCATACTTAACCAAATATGTTCCAAAAGACAGATATGTAAGACAGAATGATGAAATCCAAATTTTCTTGAACATAAAGTCTATAAGAAAATATCAATCTCCACCATCACTTTTGAATTACTTTAGCCTTTTTGTCCTTTATTTTGGAGTGCTTAGCCTTTTTTCCATTATCTTGTGGTACCTTCTCCTGACCTCTTGCGAATTTGCTCTTGCGGTTTTTTACAACCGCTTCTTTTATAGCACTTATATCTTTTGTGAACAAGTTGACAGATTCCACAAGTGAAGTCCTCGACTTCTTTACATCCGACATAAGCATGATACTTGCCATCTCAATCCATAGAGCAATCCGGTTAACTTTCTTGTCAATAAGAAAAGGGAATATCTTCCCCTCGTAAAGCAACATGTGGTACATGACGAAAAAACCACTTTCCGGGTTGTTCAGCTCGGGTTTTCTCCAACCGAATTCAACGAGCTTAATCGGGAATGAAGAAAAACTACCTGCAGTCTCCTCCAACTTCCTTGAATCGAAGAAATCAACCAAAAAGTTCACATGCAACAAACATATCGAAACGTTTAAATATATGCATGTTGAATTTTTTAAACTTGAAGTTTAAAATTTTAATAATTATATTTCCAAAGTACTTGGGATAATCGAACCGTCTGGAATACAATAACCTAATTTAAGCTAGAAAAATTAACATATATATAATATTGTTAGAGCCAATAATACTACTTTAATAAGTTGATTAAAATAACAAAAAGATTACTATCAAAATAATCAAATCAGTACTATAAAATAACTTGGTAGATACCGTCGTTTGGATATACAATAACTGCATTTGTTAATTACAATAACTGCGTACACACTTCACAATAACCGACAATTAAGCAGGGTAATTATATGTTTAAAGAACTTGAGAATAATTAAACAAGTTCGAATACAAAAACATAATTAAAGGTTAGAATAACCAACCAACTACTACAAAATAACTAAATTTGGGAAGACTTACCGCAAGTTCCACCAGTTTGTAGCACTTTGTGACATTCCAGTCCTTCCTGTAGATCTTATTATCCAACACCTCGACTGCTTTGCTTAAGGTGTTCACGCATATACATAAGTAGTGCGATTCTATGCATAATGGCAAGAAGATCAACTCCACATCCAGTTCACCGTTAGCCATATTTGACAGGTACAAGTCCCAACCCTGGATCAATTTGGACGTCTCGCGATTCTGGGAACCCCATTTATCAATCTCCAACATATCTTCAAGAATAGCCTATTATAAAAGGATGCACAATAAAAAATCATTCTGACATTTCAAAAGGTTATATGAGTATGACAACCATAATTAAAACTACCATGTGAGATGTTCCAAAGAAGATCATTGATGGTGTTTCACCGTCGACCTCCTCAACTGAGACCATGTGACTCAGTACCATCATCCAACATTTGATAACATTAACGTTAGTTGGCACTTCTGGTCTCATCGAAAGGACATCATTCTTATCCATGAAAGTTGTTCCAACACGGAACACCGTCTCACTGAAAGACAATTACATGAAAATAAATTGGGGAGATAATTATACAAAAATGGACTGGAAATGGTGACTAAGTTTGAATGATAAGAGTGGCATTATTAATAAGAGTGTAAGAAATACAATAACCAAAAGAGACCATTGAAATAAGTGAAGATGCAAAATGCAATAACTGTGAGTACTCAAGAAGAAGTTGAATGGCATTAAGAAATGCAATAACCAAAAGAGTTTGTTAGAATAACCATGTATACACTATGCAATAACTGAGATGATAATTACTGATATAAAGAAAAGAAGGATGAACATACGTATTCTCGAAGTTGTAGTCGTCTAACAGGCAGTAATCAAGAACCTGTTTCTTCAATCTGGGCATATGGGCAGTAAATCTTTTATTTGCCATCATAACCTTTGATGCTACAACTAAAGATGGGTCAGGCTCCCCACAATCAAGTGAGCACCCTAGACCATCCGATCCTGGGCGTTTAATCCCTCGTGAAGAACTGATAATCCCACCACTGCAATCCCCGCCAGTACGGTCCACCAGTTTTTTTGATGACCTTCGACTGTTCTTGGCATCCATCAAAGACTGCCTACATTTTCCAACCAAAACAGTCAACAACAACGAATTCATTTTAGTCCATTCTCCCACGTTTGTAAGCAATTGTTCCCTATGTTTGTTGATGTCGGCTAGGAGTAGAATGGCGGCTATTTCAGCTCGGTACAATATCCTTTTCAGTGGATCACCAAGTTCGCAAGAGAATACATCACCCACGTAAAACATCATGTGGAGCATCACAAAAACACCACAGTCCATATTTTGCGGGGCATCGGACTTCCACGGAAAAGGGACATTGACAAAACGAAATTGAGGAACATCCCGACCTTTCTCAAATCCATTCTTTACTAGGTACTTGGCAAAGAGGTCAACCTACAATAAATTACTAAGAAGTCTATATCAAAGACATCAACATCATGCAAAAATCGATAATATGTACAATATTGTTAGAGGCAATAATACTACTTTAATAAGTTGATTAGAATAACCAACTGATTACTAAAAAATAACTAAATCAATACTAAAAAATAACTTGGTGGACAACTTCGTTTGCTTATACAATAACTACATTTGTTTATTAGAATAACAAAGTAAACACTTCACAATAACTGGCCATATATATATTTGCTAATTAATTATTATAATTATGCAAGTTGAAGTACAATAATATAATTAAGCATTAGGATAACCAAATGAATACTACAAAATAACTAAATCAAAATTACAATGCACAAAAGGGGTCAACCTACGATAAATTACTAAGAAATCTATATAAAAGACATTAACATCATGTAAAAATCGATAAAGACAATTATAACGCGATAAAAGATAAAGGTCATAAGAAGAAATACATACAACGACTTCTGCACACAACATAAACGCACTGGTGTCAAAATCATCGTATATACGATTGTCGAGATAGTCGACCATCTTCTTCAAGAAGTTGATAACGACACAGAAAAAATGATCCCCGAGATGCAGAGGGAAGAAAACCTGACATTAAAAAAATATGGGTATAAAGTAACAAAGTAGTAATAGTATTGCCGCATATAATAGTAATAATCAGGAGTAATTACCAGATCAACGTTCAAGTTGACTGAATGTGGTGTGCATTTTAAAAAGTTATCCCATGCACACGTAACATGCTCGGTAAAGGACGCTTGTTGAACACGTGGTGCATAAATAAGATTCTTTATAGGGTCCTTTATAACAAAAATGGGAACAAATTAAGCAATCGAATAATCCACTACTTTATTTTAAACTATGACGTTATTTTAAATTGTTATTCTACTATAAAATAACTGCACTATTGTTATTCTATAAGCAATCGAATAACTGTTATTCTACTATAAAATAATTGCACTATTGTATTACAATAATTGTACAGTGAATATAAAAAAAGGGTAGTTGGTTTACCATGGGATAGAATAACGGTTTTTCTACTATAAATTAACTGCACTATTGTATTACCGGTGCTTGTATGTCATAATAATCGGCCACTTGAATATAAGATAACACATGGTCAACCAATACTATAAAATAACCAACTTCTTTTTAGAATAACCAACAGATTGCTAAAAATATCTAAATCAATACTAAAGAATAACTTTGTGGACAACTTCAAAATTCAAGCATTAGGATAACCAAATGACTACTACAAAATAACTAAATCAAAGCTATAAAATAACTGACATTGACAAGTAAGATTGTCATAAACAATGTAATAACAAATTCTAGACCAGTTAACATTTAGCTTAAGACATCCAGTAGAATGATAACTATGCATATAGAAATATAACAACCACTTTTGTGCATTATAATAAAAAAGAGAATTGTATTCATTACATCAATTGCCCTTGCTCGTATTGCATCGTCTGTTTCAAATCCTTCAGGGAGTTCCATGTAATTTTTTTGGCCTTCCTTAGTACTTACTCCTTGCTTTAGCGAACCCTCAACGTGTCGGAAACCTAATAAATTACATATTATAGTATGAATATAAATCCTTAGATGGCTATATAATTACATACTACCAAAAAAAGCCATAAGTTAGGGTAGAACATACTTTGTATTCCTTTTGATGGTTGATTTTAACAGATAGGGTATACATCTGCAATGTATTTCCCATTCCCCAACGAACCGGCCTTCATCTCCGCATTGGCCCTCTCCCGTATCAAAATGTCAGTCCAATGCTTTATGAGTGGGACATCGGACAGAGACGATTTTCCCTGGAATGACATTCTATGGAAGTACGCCATAATTACAACAATAATACAGCCACAGAGTGTACTGTGGCCGTTCCTGCATGCATCTACGGCTGACGTTAGTCGAGAAAATACATACTCGCACCAGTTGATACGTGTCATTTCCACACTCAAAATTAAATTTATAAACACTACTAACTCTACAGTAGATAGGGTAAGTAGAGGTCGATCCCACAGAGACTGACGTTATTATCTCAGGAAATTTATTATTTAATAGTATAGATATATATAAAAGGGGGGTTTTGTTGGTTTTGGAAATAACAATAATAAAGTAAAAACATAACAATAAATTAAAAAATTAATCATAACAATATTCGAGACATGAAATATATGATATAGTTGAGTTAATCATTGATTCAATTAATTAGACTCAAATAGATCGGTAACCAGTTAATCCCACGATCGCACGCAAATGACCAGTTTTATCGTTTTGACTCGTTAAATCCCGCGAACGCACGCAAGTTTAATCCTAACCAAATCTAATAAATTAACCATGAACGCACGAATTAACTTAACAAATTCAGTTGCATTAAGAACACCAATCAATAGAATTTTATAAAACCAGAACGCTACAATTAAATATAACTCAATTATCATACAAAATTCTAGCACTTAAATTAGACCAGAACGCTGCAACCTAATTTAAAACACTATTAATTTAACAATCGACTCATGTAAATAATCTAGGTGATCAAGCTAAATTAATAAACATGAAAACAACAGTCAAATCGTGAATTTCATACGAATATCAAAGTACTAATTAAACGTTAATACAATAACATAATCTCATAACTCATTGACAATAATCAATACATTACATGTTCGAATAACTGAAAGATTAAACTAACTAACTAATTAAACGATAAATAAACTAAATAAGATAGATAGATACAACCGTTAGATAAATTAGGAGTTGAATTGATCGCGTCCCGCATTACAATCCGGTTGAATTTGTACCGGCCTTGGCCATGAAGGCCAAGGCCTTCGCCCTATTCCTACGTACTCCTTTATGTGTGTTCCTCCTTATTCTCTCCTCCTTCTCTATTCATGATTGGGGATTGTATTTATAGTTTCCTTGGGTCGAATTTTTGGAAAGATTTGGGGTATAATTTCTGGGTAGAAATATGGAAAGTTGATGAGATTGGAAGAATAAGAGATATTAATTTCTATACCCTGATGAACGTATCTTCTTCTTGCATACCCGTGATGGTTTTGGTATCTTCATCTAATATATTTTTCCTTGATATTTCATTCTTTTACTTTCTCTATGAAGTGTGAGATATTGGCTTCCTTTCAATTGCAAGTGGGCTAATTGATTATGCATTGTTTTTTCTTTGGTCATCCTTCAACCGGTCCAATTGTAAACCGATCAACTCGTACCTATGATTCATAATTAATACGGAGTACAATTTAGCCAGTTTTATTCTAAAATAATATTTACTTAAATAATTAAACAATTTACTAAAAAGTATACTATATAGCCCAAATAATATTATAAATAATATTATTGACACATAAAACGGGGTGAAAATATGAGTAAATAGCGAGTTATCACCAGTCATGTTGTCGGATAGTTGATGGATTATGAACAACTTTTAGGAGTGCAAGGTCAACCAAATGGTATGATGTTGGCGCAAGGAATACCGACATCGTATAGAGGACAAACAATCGTTTGAACGATTCTCCCCCGTCGTCCTTGTCATCTAATTTTCTATATAACTGATGCACGAGCACTGCTTTGCTCCCTTCCACTCCAAACTCTTTTCGGAAATCACGTTTCATTGTGTCCTGGGATGACGAATTGTTATGTCCAGTTGGTACAATTTCAATCCCGCGATCCCCCATTGGCGATCCAAATATGTCGTGGAAATCTTGCTTGGACACCACAAACTTCACCTCCTGTGTCTTGAACATGTGGGCAGCTGCATTAAAGTGCCTGATAAATAAAGGGATGATGTCCAATGGTAGTTTTGTCAATCTCAACTCGAGTAAACCACCAAAACCAATATCTATTACTGCTTTTCTCTGATTTGGCCCAAGATTTGATATCAGCTCGACCAAGCTCTTCGGTCGACATCGCACATCTATGCTATCAGTCCTACGAATCAAACCATGCACAAATGAAGATAAATAAACGATGAGGATAAATAACACGAAAGACATTTGCAATATTAGACCAAAAAAAGGCAGCAAAAATAGTAACATACAATGTTATCGATTGAGCTTGGTTAGCCTTCTTTGGCTCAATCTTTATATTATCTATCTTAGACTGTTTTTTTTTGTTGAACCATCTTCACCTGACTTACGTTTTCGGGCGTTTTATGCTTTATTTTTTGCCATGTCTGTAGAAAAGATTACATGCGTTAGAATAATTAACAACAAAAGTTAACAAAACAATATAACGGTATTAAAATTGAAAATATAACTGACATTAACTATATTTCAAAAAAGGTTATTATAAGTTCAATTGGTATAGTTAGTTTTAATTAGCCTAATTAAAGTCATGTGCATGCGTATTGAAATATAATAACTTGATTTAAGCATTACAATAACTGAAATTTATAGTGTACAAAAAAAACTAAGCAATGGGAGTTTGGTTTAATTTGAAAAAAGCATATAGAAATACAATACCATGATTAAAGCTTTAGAATAAGTAATTAAATATTATAAAATAACTAATAAGCAAAAAAAAGAAAAGAAGTTTACTAAACAACTTACAATAACTGAATATGCACCTTACAATAATTGGAATTGGGGATTAGAATAACAATAACAAATTCGTTATTAAATGTATAGATTAGTTTACAATAATTGTTATTGTACTATAGAATATTTGTTATTGTACTATAGAATAATTGTTAGTTAACAACTATATAACGGTAGTAAAATTGAAAATATAACTGACATTAACTATATTTCAAAAAAGGTTATTATAAGTTCAATTGGTTTAGTTAGTTTTAATTTGCTTAATTAAAGTCATGTGCATGCGTATTGAAATATAATAACTTGATTTAAGCATTACAATAACTGAAATTTATAGCTTACAAAGAGAACTAAGGAATGGGAATTTGGTTTAATTTCAAAAATGCATATTGAAATACAATACCACGATTACAGCTTTAGAATAAGTAATTAAATTCTATAAAATAACTAAATAAGCAAAAAAAAAAAGAAAAGAAGTTTACTAAACAACTTACAATAACTGAATATGCACCTTACAATAATTGGAATTGGGGATTAGAATAACAATAACAAATTCGTTATTAAATGTATAGATTAGTTTACAATAATTGTTATTGTACTATAGAATAATTGTTATTGTACTATAGAATAATTGTTAGTTAACAACTATATAACGGTAGTAAAATTGAAAATATAACTGACATTAACTATATTTCAAAAAAGGTTATTATAATAAGTTCAATTGGTTTAGTTAGTTTTAATTTGCCTAATTAAAGTCATGTGCTTGCGTATTGAAATATAATAACTTGATTTAAGCATTACAATAACTGAAATTTATAGCGTACAAAGAGATCTAAGCAATGGGAGTTTGGTTTAATTTCAAAAATGCATATTGAAATACAATACCACGATTACAGCTTTAGAATAAGTAATTAAATTCTATAAAATAACTAAATAAGCAAAAAAAAGAAAAGAAGTACTAAACAACTTACAATGACTAACCCTTAGAAATATCATCCACTAATTAACACTCTCTCTCTAGGGCTGGCGAATTCCGGCGACTTCTGAAGCGTTTTCCGGCAACTGCGACATAGGTTCCGTCCTGATTTTGACAGGGGAATCTACTTGTTCTTTTCAAAGAGGAAGAAGAGAGCCATTCCGAATGGCCCTAAACCGGTTACGAGGAAGGCTAAGGAAGAAATGTTACGTAAAGTTTTGACTCCAAATGAAAATAATGATCAGGCAGCGGATTCCGCCTCTAAGAAAAATTTGAATGATATCCCAGGGCTTAACCTGGAATCAGATTCGGATGATGATACAGTTTCAGAATTTGTACCTGAGACGAACCCTATTCTTAAGAACGAGAATTCTGAGACTAGTGGTTGGAAACAGAGAGATGGGAAAAAGATTGTGGAAGTGAAAGAAGATGAAGAATTGTTGCGTTTTTCGGAAGATGATATGGAAGATGAAACAGAGTATTGGAGCAGCGTGGTGTATTGCTTCATCATGGGAGCAAATCCACCGTGGGAGGTAATTGAAGGGTTCGTGAAAAGAATTTGGAAAGAGCATGGGATCGATAAGATTTCGTTTCTCCCAAATGGAATTTTCATATTCCGGTTCATGGAAAAAGAAGCTAAGGTAAAAATTCTGAATCATGGACTTTTTATGTTTGATAATAAGCCGCTCATTGTGAAAGAATGGACACCAGACGCTAAATTAGATAAAAAGGATGTACAAGAAGTGCCCATTTGGATTCAATTACATGATTTGCCTCTAAAGTTTTTGGGTCGGTGTCTCCCTAAAATAGCGTCATTGGTAGGGCCGTATGTGAAATCTGATCTTGCCACTGAGGAGAGAACTAGATTGGGTTATGCTAGAGTCTTGGTATTGGCGAACGTGGGTCAAAAGTTCAGGAATTCTGTCAAATTTCTGGACGAAAATGGGAATATTGTGGAAATTTTTGTGAAGTATGAATGGAAACCCATTTGCTGTAGCAAGTGTCTTGGATATGGGCATGATGGAGCTAATTGCAGGAAGGGGGAACTGAGGAAAGTAAGGCTCGAGGCTAAACAAAAGAGGAAGGATGATGGGGTGCAAGGCAAGCAGCGTGTACAACATGTTAAGCAGACTGTACAGCAGCAGCCTAAGCAGACCGTACAGCAGCTGCAGATGCCGCCTGTTCAGCAGTTACAGCTGAATGGTTTTCAGCAGAAGCAAGGCTTTGTGAAGCCGCTGCACACCAAAAAACTGGACACGAATTCGGGTGAGTCCTTTGCGGATGTGGTGAAAGGGGGATCACCGAGATTAGGAAGGGGTGAAGGAAATGATGGGGTCGGTTTGGAGTTGGTTGTACATGGTGGTACATAATATTGGAGTCTGGAACGTACGCGGCATGTGTAATATAAATAAGCAGCGTGCGATTAGTGAATTCATTAGGAAGCAGCAGGTAGACATTTTTGGTCTACTAGAAACAAAAATAAAGAATAAAGCGTATGCTAAAGTTCATCAGAACGTGTTCCATGATTGGAGCATTACGACGATCAATCACTGTCATGAAGGAGGTCGGGTTTGGCTCTTATGGAAACATGAGAGGGTGAATTTGACTATTTTGGAGTATAGTAACCAATGTATCCACATTAAAGTTCAAACGAACTCGGGGAAGGAATATTGGCTCACGCATGTGTATGCCTTTAATGCCGCGTCTGGGAGAGTAGAACTTTGGAGAAGATTGGTAAACTATGCTGCTAGGGGGCCGTGGTTGGTCATGGGTGATTTCAACTGTGTGTTGGACGCTCGTGAACGACTAGGGGGATCCTCCGTGGAAGAAGATATGAATCAATTTCGTGTTTGTCTGGAGAATTGTGATTTGGGTGATATTAAGGCTAGGGGGTCTTGGTTAACGTGGAACAATAAGCACAGAGAGGCCGGAACGAGGATTTATAGTCGTATCGATCGTTGTTTGGTGAATGACGCATTGATGGGATTATTCCCGAATGGGTATGCTAATTTCTTACCGGAAGGGACATTTGACCATTGTCCGTGTGTGGTGCAATTGGAACAACCTCCGGCTAGAAGAAATCGCAGCTTTAAGTACATGAATATGTGGAGTAAAGCTCCTGAGTTCATGAATTGTGTTTCTAGGGTCTGGAACAAGGAGAGGAGAGGAACTCGTATGTTTCAATTCGTCTCGAAATTGAGTAGCCTAAAAAAACCGCTGAAAGAGTTGAATGCCACTTCTTTTTCGGATGTGGAAAGCAGGTGTTTGCAAGCTGAATTGAAACTTGAACGACTTCAGATTCAGTTGCGAACGGACATGAATGATGCGCTGCTGCAGGCTGAATCTGAATGCAATGCGCAGGTCAGAATGTTGCAGGCTGCGAGGGCTGTCTTTTGGGCGAAAAAGCTAAAACAGCAATGGATCCGAGATGGGGATGTTAATTCTGCTTTTTTCCATGGCCTGTTGAGAGCAAGACGGGCTCCGAATGCAGTTGTTGCGTTAGCTGATGCAGATGGAAACGAGTGCAGTAATAAAGGGGAGATAGAAGCAGCTTTTTTACGGTATTATCAGGGATTGTTGGGGGATTCTTGTACTGTGGATGCTGTTAATGTCGGTATTGTTCGTCGTGGGAAGATTTGCACGGCTGAACAGCAACAGTTACTCCTTCAGCCTGTTTCAGCAGAGGAGATAAAGCAAGCCTTGTTTAGCATTCCCTGAGACAAAGCACCATGTCCGGATGGTTTTTCGAGTCAGTTCTTCATTGATGCTTGGGATATTATTGGAGAAGATTTCTCGAAAGCAATTCATGATTTTTTTGTGTCGGGTAAGCTGCTTAAACAACTGAACTGTGCTAATATTACTTTGATACCTAAGGTTAATTGGCCTCAATCTGTGAAAGATTTTCGTCCGATTGCCTGCTGCAATGTCCTATACAAATGTATCTCTAAAATTATTTGTGCAAGGATGGCTTGGGTTTTGCCTCAATTGATTAGCCCGGTTCAAGGGGGCTTTATTGAAGGAAGGAGCATTGTAGAAAATGTGTTAATTTGTCAAGACTTGGTCCGAATGTATACTAGGGGTCGCATTTCCCTTAGATGCCTGTTTAAGGTTGACATACATAAGGCTTATGATAGTGTTGAATGGAGCTTTGTGGAGCAGATGCTGAGGGCCTTGGATTTTCCGTTACATTTCCGTAAGCTGATTATTGAGTGTGTTGAGACTGATTCCTATTCACTTTGTGTTAATGGGGACAATTTTGGATTTTTCCGATGAAAAAGGGGATTGAGACAAGGAGATCCGATGTCTCCGTTGCTTTTCACGATATGCATGGAGTATTTTACTCGTATTATTGATTTTGCTGCAACGGAGAAAAATTTTAAGTTTCATCCTAAATGAGGGGGGCTGAAGATTAGTCATTTATTATTTGCGGATGATCTGCTCCTCTTTTGTAATGGGGATTCGGATTCGGTGGAAATTTTATGGCGGGCTTTTGCTACGTTTAGCAAAACGTCGGGTCTGTGCATTAGCGTGGGCAAATCTCATGCTTATTTTGCAGGTGTGGACGATGACAGGAAAGCTGCGATACTGCGCTTTTCAGTCTGTGTGGAAGGAGCGTTGCCATTTCGGTACCTTCGATTTCCTATTCAGAGTACCAGACTGGGCAAGATTGATTGTGAGAAGCTGTTAGCACATATCACTGCACGAATCTCAGGTATTGGAGCTCGTAAACTTTCATATGCGGGTAGATTAACTTTGGTACAGTCAGTGTTATCTCAATTGCACAATTACTGGGCCATGGTTTTTATTATTCCGAAATATATTATGGCTCGTATTGGTTCACTTTGCCGGAACTTTCTTTGGGATGGTGGGGTGGAAGGCACTAATCGGGCACTAGTGAGCTGGGAAAAAAATTGTTGTCCCAAGGCTGAGGGAGGGCTTGGTCTGAGGGATCTGGTTACTTGGAATGAGGCGGCAGTGGCAAAAATTGCGTCATGGGTTTTTGATCAGCCGGATAGGTTATGGGTTCTGTGGGTGAATAATATTTATTTGAAAGGTTCTTCTTGGAGGGACTTTCAACCCCATTCGGATGTAACTTGGGCTTGGAGGAAAGTTTGTCAGGCTAAGGATAAGATTAAGCATCAGTTCGTTAATGATAAATGGCATGGTTCGGATTTACGGTATTCCATATCGAAGGCTTATGACAAATTCCGAGGACAAAGGCAGCAGGTAACGTGGTGGAGACTAGTTTGGAGCAATTGGAGTGAACCGAAACATAGCTTCATTTCGTGGTTAGTGTTTCGGGGAGCTTTGAATACGAGAGTGAAACTTTTGAAGTTCGGGGTGGCTGACTCGAACTTGTGTTATTTGTGTGAGGCCCATTCGGAGGATATTGATCACCTATTCTTTGGGTGTAGCTGGAGCACGAGGATTATGGCTATTTTGAGTGATTGGATTCAGAAGACTATTCCGGCGGTGGATGGTCTTTTATGGGCTAAGAATGTGAGGGGTACAAAACTTCACTGCAATATAATTTAGAATATGATTAATGCAGCAATTTACCACATTTGGAGGCAACGAAATTTATGTAGACTCGAAGGATTCGTACCGGTACCACAGATCACGGCTAAGATGATTAAGAAAGATGTGTTAAATAGAATAAGGTGTAACATTAAATACCCCATTCTTTCTAGAGACGCTAATTGGTTACATAAATTGATGTAATCAGTTGGTGTTTTTTGTAATTGGTTACACATTCTTTATATACATACTTACCATTCACCAAAAAAAAAAACTTACAATAACTGAATATGCACCTTACAATAATTGGAATTGGGGATTAGAATAACTGGATAGACAACATGCAATAATTGATCATACATAAAGCAGTATTTGCAAAATTTTATGTTAAACTCTAAAGTCAATTAAAGGCGACATTTGACTTCTTTCTATGAAAGCAGAGAAAACCGAGGCAGCAATGGACCAAAATAAAGGCGACAACGACAGTGAAAGACAAAGGCAGCAGCGACAGTAACAGTACAATAGCAAATTACAACAGAGCGGCAGAAACGGACAGTCAACAAAACCAACAGGCAGCAGAGTACAACAGGGCGGCAGAAACCTGGGCTGGAAAAAAAAAGTAAATTTAGTCAAGCAGAGCGGCAGAAACCCGGGCAGGAAAAAAACCAAGAAAAGCAAATTTCTTGAGATTAAAGATTGAAAACATTGAATTTCTTGAATCCCATCTATTCAATCAGCAAACAACAATATTGATTGAACACACGTAAATTTGATCAGAAATTCGATCAGCAATTTCGATTAAATTTAACAGCAAACGTAAATTAAACGTAAATTTAACATCTATTCAATCAACAAACAGAAATTTGATCAGTAGTTTAACAGCAAACGTAAAAAAAAATTGAACGCATTACAATAACAACAAACAGAAATTTGATCAGCAAACAGAAATATCGATTCAATCAGCAAACAGCAATATCGATTGAACACACGTAAATTTGATCAGAAATTTGACCAGCAATGTCGATTAAATTTAACAGCAAACGTAAATTAAACGTAAACTTAACATCTATTCAATCAGCAAACAGAAATTTGATCATCAATTTAACAGCAAACGTAAAAAAAAAATTAAACGTAACTAAAAGATCATTAAAGGAAAGATTGATAACAGTAAGATTGATACAGAAACGAAATTTGATTGAATAACAGTAAGATTGATACAGAAACGAAAGATTGATAACAGTAAGATTGATCAGAAATTTGATTAGCAAAAAGATTGATACAGAAACGAAAGTTTCATTAAACGCAAAAAGATCATCAGAAAATTAGAGTGAAAACATCGAAAGTACGATTGAATAGCAGTAAGATTGAAATTGATACAAAGAAATAAATTATTAGATGAGTGGCCATTGATCCCCTACATTTCTCAAATAAATTATTTTATTATGTTATTAGAAATAATTTCAAGCGTTAAAGTTGTGTAGTAATTGTATCAAATTATTACAGAAACTGAGAGTTAAAGTTGTGTAGTAATTGAATTAAAGTTTCAAGCGTACAGATGAATATTTTGTCAAAAAAAACTTCGTATTCAATATTTGAAGAAGACGCTATCATTCATAATTAAGTTTTATTTAAAGAACGATTTAAATTTCGTTACAAATTACATAAACATACCAGGGGGCACTTCAACAATTTGCAAATTCTCCATTACAAATTAATACTTCGATCGGAAACGAACGTCGCCTTGATAACGAAAACGGTAAAAGGAGGGAAGCCTCTGCCAAAAACTGAAGTGTCGACAAATAACAGAACCCAACAGCCCAAGAACAATTTAAACTGAAGCTGTGATGATGAAAAACGAAAATCAATATGTGGACATGACATAGGTCCACCCCGACGCGGCCTCGCGCGGGTTTGGGTAGGCGAATGAATCTCCATTTGAAACGGATCGAATTGAAATTTAGGTCGAAGTGGAGTCGCCACCGAATTTTGTGGTTATTCGGAACCATTCGAGCCCACTCTATGTCGTAGTGGTCCGTATACAAAATACGGCCCATTTCCGATGTCAGAGTTTATTGGGCTCGTCCCTTTGCATTTTATACCAATACCGACATTATCGGATATTGTGTATTGAATGACTCTTGTGCGCCAACGGTTTCGGGCATCCGGAAACCGAGGTTCTGAGTAAGGGGTGAGGGTACGCGTTGGGAAGCCCACAAAGGACACCCAACCCCGCCCGCACATTAGCGGCCTCTACTTTCCAATACGCGCGTTAGTTAAACGGGAAAAAGATATGCAAAGATTATTTTCCCTAAACATGTGAATGAAATTGAAAAGAGGGTTTCTATGTCAATTTAATGCAATTAATTCTACGTCAAAGTGGAATTTTAGCATGTGGGTTCATTTTAGTAAAATAAAATAAACAAAAATAAATTGACAAGAAAATAACAAACTTGTTAGTAACGGTATAACGATAATAACAGTTTGCGAATAATGTAGTATGATGCATGGTTTTGAAAAGAATAGTAGGTCACGTGATGGATTAACACGTGTTGACCGAGGTCAAGGAAAAAAATATATCAAGATTTTAAAAAAAATGTTTTGTCTAAAAAAAAATGATGTTCGAAGAATAATAATAAAAAAAGAGCGAAATTGCTTTCTTCGGAAAATTGATGATTTTATTAAATCGTGTACAAATATTGCGTAATTTGCACTCGACTTAATATTTTCGATATTCGTCGTATTCAATATTCGATTATGAAATCGATATTAAATACTTGGAATAATTTATACTCGACTTTAATTTTGATGCTCGTCATATCCCATATCAGATTATTGAATCGGTATGAAATGCTAGAGCGAAAACTTGAAGAAAATAATATAAGTCGTTTTAAATTAACTAGCATGATATAAATTTTCTCCGCGTTTATTAATGTCGTAATTAATTCAATTGAATTAGAGGACATCTATATTAGCATCAACGAAAATCGTGTTAATTAATTTATTTGACTAAATCATTAGATTCGACATCCAATTATGGAATTGGTATCGAATCTAATAGATCGACACCTTAAAAAAAACTCGCTTTGATTCCCTCCGCATCCCGACATCATAATTAATTCTTGCGAATTGTTTGATGTCGGATCCGCATCAACGGGTTTCGACCCTTATTAAATATAATGCTTGTTTTTGAAAATTAATGTAAATATATGACTCGAACAATGATGAAAACGAAATAAAAGAAAATTATTGTTTAAGTTAACTTATCTCAATAATCAAATAATCGGGGTATTGGAACAAGCGACCGTCAACGCTGCGTGCAGTACACTTGTATATTCGTGTTTCCTTATTCCGATACCTCTCTTATTCGACACAAATCGATAAGTATTTTAGTGTTTTGTATTAGTTATTATCGATATTATGACGCAATAAAGAAAAAAATAGAAAAAATAAAAAAAGTAAGAAAAAGCGAAGAAGATGACGAGAGGAAGAGAAGAAGGAGAGAACGGGGTTTTGACACCCTCAACCTACATGTTCTTGTCTCGGATCGAACTCGTAATCGTGGCTTTAACACAAGAGTCTTCGAGGTTTTATGGAGGTTAAGTTATGGTGGCTCGGGATTGATTCCTAAAACTAGTTTTAGGGTTTTTTTGCTAGTATAGAGTCGCTAGGGTTTGATTAGGGTTCTTCTTGAAGTGGTAAAAGTTGAATTAAGATTGAATTTGATGTGTAAAGATGTGTAATTGTGTGTGCATGGTGTTGCTTATATAGGCATTGCCCATGTATTTGGATGTTTAGGGTTTTATGCCCTGACGGACTTGACCTGATGGCCCGTCTGAAGGTGGACTGTAGGTTTTGCTTCTTGAGTTGGACTTTTGATGTTGTGAATGGTTGTTTTGTATGTCTCGGAAACGACCTTGACCAGGGTTGACCCAATCGTAAAAAAAAAAGTCGGTTTTATTTCCGGTGTCGTTTTTAGACCAAATTAGTCTTGTTTGACTCGGAACGGTCCGCTGGGCCTGGATTCGAGGTTGATTTTGTGAGATTTGTGCTCTGTAAGTGTGTTAGCCAGCGATTAATGGATTTGAGCCCGTATCCGAGCGCATAGAAGCATGTTAGCGTCCGATCATCATTGGGTGTTTTTTTGGAAACTGTCATAGGCACCTGGCAGCCAAAATGCGGGTGTCTACACAATCATCATTGGAATGCCGCGCGGAGTTAAGGCTGGTTTATGGAGGTTTGATTGCCTCGTGAAAATGTTCTTCGTGAGAAGCAACTATGTGATGATTACACCTGCCTAATCAATCTCTTATTTGCTTATTTACTCCTATATTATTTAATGTGTTATTTAATCCTAATTACACCTGCTTATTTATTTGCAATCTCAGCCGTCCGCGCAAGATGGATCCAATGGCCATAATTTGGACTTAGGAACTTAATTTTACCCAAGACCTTATTAGAACTCCCCCCCTATGATTTAGGTTCATGTGAGAACCACTCCTTCTATGGGAACTATGAGAACTCTTCTCAGCCATCAGATCCTATTATGTGAATGGATGGCTGCGATTGCACTTTGATTTCTTAATGCAATCTGAATTAGTTTTTCCCCCGATTAATTTTCTTTCCCCTACCAGCTTTCCCTCGTTCCCCCGATTAATTTTATTTTTGGCTTCAATTTGGTCCAATTTTAGTGTACCATTTGACAATAGCGTACCCTTTTTCAATTTTAGTGTTTCATTTTTCACCTTTAACGTACCCTTTTTCTGATTTTGCGTACCCTATTTCACTTTTAGCGTACCCTTTTTCAATTTCAATTTTAGCGTACCCTTTTTCAATTTCAATTTTAGCATACCCTTTTTTTACTTTTGGCGTACTCTTTTTTCAATTTTAGCGTACCCTTGTTCAATTTCAATTTTAGCGCATCCTTTTTCTATTTTAGCGTACCTTTTTTCAATTTCAATTTTAGCGTACCCTCACTTTTGAATTTTAGTGTACATTTTTTAATTCTCAAACTTGAAATTGATACAAAGAAATATTTTTTTTCTAAATTATTAGGATCTCCTACATTTCTCAAATCCCCTACATTTTACCTTTCATTTTTGGCCATTGATTTTGATCAGATGAGTGACTCAGATTTGAGGCTTCAATATTAGAGAAAAAGAAAATCCGCCTTCACTGACAGTTACATAGCACACAAATATTCTCTCAAATTTTGTATACACAAATATTTCTGAAATATTTCACAAGAATTAGGTAAAAGAAAAGGATTGATCCTTCTTTTTCAAAAATGATTTCACACGCTTAACTCCCATCCTCATTGTCCGACAGTGTCTTCAATTTTTGGTCGTTGAACTACATAAGGTATTTCATTTTCTTCATTTTATTTCGTTCGATTCGTTTAATTTTCAAAATTTAGGGGAAACGTTGTTTCGTTTTTTTTTTTGGATTTTGAATTTACGTTATTTAAATTTTTGTTGCTTCAATTCCGTCAAGTTAAAAAAGAGTTGAAAAATTATTCTTGTTATTGTTTTGAAAAAATTACGTTATTAATAGTTTACTTCAGTTTCGTTATTAATTCATAGATTAGTTTACAATAATTGTTATTGTACTATAGAATAATTGTTATTATACTATAGAATAGTCAGAATAGTTGGACAAAATTTCAATTGTTTGGGGTTTGATATGGGTAAAAAGAAAATTAACGCTTATATATTTCAATTGATAACAAAAAATTCCAATTGAATATTGGCAGTTTAAAAAATATATATGCCTGTTAAAAAATTTCAATTGTTAACAAAAAATTTCAATTGTAAATTATTCCAATTTCAATGCTCGAAATTGTTCCAATTTCGTCTTACTTCGATTTCAGTTTACTATTTTGTCCGTTACTTTTTATTAGTTCAATAATTACTTTTCGATTCTGACTTCCCTTTATGTTGATTTCGTCGAATAGTTCATTTTTTTTCTCTATGTCACGTTATTTCATTTGCAATGTCACGTTGTTTCTTTTTTTTTTCCAATTCCGATTTCACGATATAATAATGTTGTTTTGTTTAATCTTTTTGAATTTTGAATTGACGTTATTTAAATTTTCATTGCTTCAATTCCGACAAGTTTAAGAAGAATTGAAAAATCATTCTTGTTATAGTTTTGAAAAATTACGTTAGTAAGAGTTCGCTACAATTTCGTTATTAATGTATAGCTTAGTTTACAATAATTGATATTGTACTATAGAATAATTGTTATTGTACTATAGAATAGTTAGAGTAGTTGGACGAAATTTCAATTGTTTAGGGTTTGACGATGGGTTGACAAAAAAATTAAGGCTTATATAAGTTTTTGTTTCTTCAATTCCGTCAAGTTTAAGAAGAATTGAAAATTTATTTTTGTGGAAAAATTATTAGGATGAATTGTAAAAAAAATTATTAATGTATAGGTCAGTTTAAAATAATTTTTTTGTACTATAGAATAATTGTTATTGTACTATCGAATAGTCAGAGTAGTTGGACGAAATTTCAATTTTTTAGGGTTTGATGATGGGTTCACAAAAAAAATAACGCTCGAAAATTTCAATTGACAACAAAAAATTCTAATTGATGATTATTCCAATTTCAACGCTCGAAATTGTTCCAATTTCAATTTCAATTCCGTCTTATTTCGATTTCAATGAACTATTTTGTCTGTTACTTTTTGTTAGTTCACTAATTAATTTTCGCTTCTTATTTCCCGTTATGTTGATTTCGTCCAATAGTTCATTTTTTTCTCTGTATCACGTTATTTCATTTGCACGTTGTTTCTTTTTTTTTCGATTTCACCATATAATAAGGTTGTTTCGTTTAATCTTTTTAGATTTTGAGTTGACGTCATTTTAATTTTCATTGCTTCAATTCAGTCAAGTTTAAGAAGATTTGAAAAACTGCTCTACATTTTTGTCAGAATAATTGTTGTTGTTACAAGAATAATTGTTATTATACTGTAGAATAAATCTCAAATATACGTGCACACAAACTGCATAACTATGGTCAATGTAACAGGTTAGAATAATTGTTGTCGAATTATAGAATAATTGTTGTTGTAATATAGAATAATTGCATTGATGTGTTACGATGGTGGACGAAGTTGGAAGATATTAAGTAATAACTACTCGACCGCTGACTGATTTTTAAGAATGATATTCAGTTAATCTGTTGGAATAACTACTCGACTACTATGTAATAACTGAAATAGAAAAATACAATAACCGTTTATTATATGAAACAGTAACTGGTTAGTTAACATAATTGTTTACGTAATATCAGTTTACTGTAATTGTATTATATAACAACTGCAGTTATAATTACTACTAGGTTGCTTTATAATAATGATAATTTATGTTATCTGGACGAATAGACTTATTATATGTTGTCGGGTTTTTGAATTGCAGGAAAATCTATAATGTCATCTGCACAAGTTTATGTTACAATAATTGTGCAGTGAAGGTGGAAAAAAACCAAATCACTTAACACATGGTAAACCTGGAACAACGTATAATAACTACTAATGTAGTATATAATAACCACGGTCATATAATATAATTATTGGTCATCATACTTAACCAAATATGTTCCAAAAGACAGATATGTAAGACAGAATGATGAAATCCAAATTTTCTTGAACATAAAGTCTATAAGAAAATATCAATCTCCACCATCACTTTTGAATTACTTTAGCCTTTTTGTCCTTTATTTTGGAGTGCTTAGCCTTTTTTCCATTATCTTGTGGTACCTTCTCCTGACCTCTTGTGAATTTGCTCTTGCGGTTTTTTACAACCGCTTCTTTTATAGCACTTATATCTTTTGTGAACAAGTTGACAGATTCCACAAGTGAAGTCCTCGACTCCTTTACATCCGACATAAGCATGATACTTGCCATCTCAATCCATAGAGCAATCCGGTTAACTTTCTTGTCAATAAGAGAAGGGAATATCTTCCCCTCGTAAAGCAACATGTGGTACATGACGAAAAAACCAGTTTCCGGGTTGTTCAGCTCGGGTTTTCTCCAACCGAATTCAACGAGCTTAATCGGGAATGAAGAAAAACTACCTGCAGTCTCCTCCAACTTCCTTGAATCGAAGAAATCAACCAAAAAGTTCACATGCAACAAACATATCGAACCTTTTAAATATATGCATGTTGAATTTTCTAAACTTGAAGTTTAAAATTTTAATAATTATATTTCCAAAGTACTTGGGATAATCGAACCGTCTGGAATACAATAACCTAATTTAAGCTAGAAAAATTAACATATATACAATATTGTAAGAGCCAATAATACTACTTTAATAAGTTGATTAAAATAACAAACAGATTACTATCAAAATAATCAAATAAGTACTATAAAGTAACTTGGTAGATACCGTCGTTTGGATATACAATAACTGCATTTGTTAATTACAATAACTGCGTACACACTTCACAATAACCGACAATTAAGTAGGGTAATTATATGTTTAAAGAACTTGAGAATAATTAAACAAGTTCGAATACAAAAACATAATTTAAAGGTTAGAATAACCAACCAACTATTACAAAATAACTAAATTTGGGAAGACGTACCGCAAGTTCCACCAGTTTGTAGCACTTTGTGACTTTCCAGTCCTTCTTGTAGATCTTATTATCCAACACCTCGACTGCTTTGCTTAAGGTGTTCACGCATATACATAAGTAGTGCGATTCTATGCATAATGGCAAGAAGATCAACTCCACATCCAGTTTACTGTTAGCCATATTTGACAGGTACAAGTCCCAACCCTGGATCAATTTGGACGTCTCGCGAGTCTGGGAACCCCATTCATCAATCTCCAACATATCTTTAAGAATAGCCTATTATAAAAGGATGCACAATAAAAAATCATTCTGACATTTCAAAAGGTTATATGAGTATAACAACCATAATTAAAACTACCATGTGAGATGTTCCAAAGAAGATCATTGATGGTGTTTCACCGTCGACCTCTTCAACTGAGACCATGTGACTCAGTACCATCATCCAACATTTGATAACATTAACGCTAGTTGGCACTTCTGGTCTCATCGAAAGGACATCATTCCTATCCATGAAAGTTGTTCCAACACGGAACACCGTCTCACTGAAAGACAATTACATGAAAATAAATTGGGGAGATAATTATACAAAAATGGACATTATGGTTGTACAAAAAAATGGACATTATGGAAAAGGATTACATTAGAATAACTAAATGTACACAATGGAGTAACTGGAAATGGTGACTAAGTTTGAATGATAAGAGTGGCTTTATTAATAAGAGTGTAAGAAATACAATAACCAAAAGAGAGCATTGAAAATAAGTGAAGATGCAGAATGCAATAACTGTGAGTACTCAAGAAGAAGTTGAATGGCATTAAGAAATGCAATAACCAAAAGAGTTTGTTAGAATAACCATGTATACACTATGCAATAACTGAGATGATAATTAATGATATAAAGAAAAGAAGGATGAACATACGTATTCTCGAAGTTGTAGTCGTCTAACAGGCAGTAATCAAGAACCTGTTTCTTCAATCTGGGCATATGGGCAGTAAATCTTTTATTTGCCATCATAACCTTTGATGCTACAACTAAACATGGGTCAGGCTCCCCACAATCAAGTTGTGGACATGACATAGGTCCACCCTGACGCGGCCACGCGCGGGTTTGGGGAGGCGAATGAATCTCCATATGAGATGGGTCGAATTGAATTTTAAATCGAAGTAGGAGTCGCCACCGAACTTTGTGGGAGTTCGGGCCCGTTCGAACCCACTCTATGTCGTAGTGGGCCATATTTAAAACATTGCCCATTTCCGATGTCAGAGCTTATCGGGTTCGTCCCTTAGCATTTGATACCGATACCGACATTATCGGATATCGTGTATTGAATGACTCTCGTTGCCAATGGATTCGGACATCTGGAAACCATGGTTCTGAGTAAGGGGTGAGGGTACGTGTTGGGAAGTTCATCCGCCCGCACTTAGCGGCCTTTACTAAGATATCGTTCGTTTTTTATATACACGTGTTAGTTCGACGGTTGAATGATATGCAAAGATTATTTTCCCTAGACATGTGAGAGAAAAATAAATGGGTTGCTAAGTCGTTTAATGCATGTTAAGCTAATAACGTCAAAGTTATTTTAGCATGTGAAGTTCGTTTTAGTCTAATAAAACAAATAAATAAATAAATTGCTACAAACACGAGAAAACGAGTTAGTAACGATTGAATAATTTGAATAAAGACGCAAATAAATAATATGCATGATTTTTGAAATGATTTATGTCACGTGATGGATTAGCACGCGTTGACCGAGGTCAAAGAAAAAGTATTTATCGAAATATGTCGCGAAAGTCGCTTTTTATGTAAGACTCGAAGAGAATAAAAAATAAAAAAGCGAGGAAACGAAAAGAAAAGAAAGCCAGCGGACCAGGCCACCGCGCGAGTCGCCTGACCGGCGCGCGACTCGCGTGGCAGTCTGTCCGGTTTTACTTATTTTGTCGAAAATCGTTAATTTTTATAAATCGCGTACAAATATGGATTAATTTATACCCGATTCATATCTTCGATATTCGTCGTATTCGATATTCGATTATGAAATCGATATCGAATAGTCGGAATGATTTTAGAAAAGGTTTTGAAAAAAGTTTGTTTTGAACGAAAAGTAAAAAAAAAAAGAATTTTGAACGAAAAAGATGTTAATTCTCTCCGCGTATAAAATCGTCGAATTTTGTTTAAAAAGATGTAACGATTTTATTTAGCATCAACGAGAATTAATTAATTTTGTTCTTGTTAGATACGATATTCGATTAGAGAATCGATATCGTATTTTAAGAACGTTATAAAAAATAGTTTTTGTAGTATCGATTATTAGGAATAAAAAATATGCGATGAACAACCCATATTAAAAAGACGGACTAATGACACGACCAACGAAAAAAGACGAGAGAAAGGAAGAGAAGGAGAGAAGAATCGGGTTTGATTTACACCCTCAACCTACATGCTTTGTTTTCTCGGGATAAGCCTCGTCGGAAAGTGGTTTAAACTTGGGAGCGTCGAGATGATGCGGGATGAGTTAAGGTGTATGGTTGGACGTGTGGTTGGACGGTTTCTCGGGGCTTCGAGGCTTCTTTGTGAATATGTCGGGATTTGCTTCGAATTATTTCTAATAGATATCGAGGATGTATGTGTATAATGGCTGTAAAAAACCGTGTATATTGGCTGCTCAACCGTGTCTTTTGTGTTGGACGGGAGGTCCTATTTATAGGAATCGAGGTAGTCTTGCTTGTGTGACAAGAAATACCGGTTTGGATAGGAAATACGAGAGTTCTAGAGGAAACCAAAGTCTCGTTTCTTGGTGAAGAAGCCAAACATCTCGGCTGAAGAGGAGTATTTTGGCTGTTTCGGATGTCTTGGCCGAGTATTTGGAGCTCGGTCGGTGTCTGATTCGGTTTCTGGATAGAATTCCTACTTGAGATCGAATTCTACCTTCAACAGAATTGTTTAATGTTCTCGAAGCTGATTGTTTGGTAGTGTCGGAGTCCAAACCGGACACTTGAGGTATCACGGTTTGTCCGCGAGTCTCGGGAAATATCTTTGACCGGGTTTTGACTCGGTCGCTAAAAGACGGTTTTACCCCTGGTGTCGGAATCGACCCAAATTAGTCTTATTTGACTCGAAATGACCCACTGGGCCTGGATTTGAGGTTGGTTTTGTAAGATTTGTACTCCGTAATAAGTCTAAACCAAAAGTCCATGATTACGAGCCCATATCCGAGTCCATCAAAGCACGTTTACGTCCAATCATCATCGGGTGTTTGGCGGGAACTACTATAGACACCTGGCGGTCAAAATGTGGGTGTCTACACAAGTGAGCACCCTAGACCATCCGATCCTGGGCATTTAATCCCTCGTGAAGAACTGATAATCCCACCACTGCAATCCCCGCCAGTACGGTCCACCAGTTTTTTTGATGACCTTCGACTGTTCTTGGCATCCATCAAAGACTGCCTACATTTTTCAACCAAAACAGTCAACAACGACGATTTCGTTTCAGTCCATTCTCCCACGTTTGTAAGCAATTGTTCCCTATGTTTGTTGATGTCGGCTAGGAGTAGAATGGTGGCTATTTCAGCTCGGTACAATATCCTTTTCAGTGGATCACCAAGTTCGCAAGAGAATACATCACCCACGTAAAACATCATGTGGAGCATCACAAAAACACCACAGTCCATATTTTGCGGGGCATCGGACTTCCACGGAAAAGGGACATTGACAAAACGAAATTGAGCAACATCCCGACCTTCTCAAATCCATTCTTTACTAGGTACTTGGCAAAGAGGTCAACCTACAATAAATTACTAAGAAGTCTATATCAAAGACATCAACATCATGCAAAAATCGATAATATGTACAATATTGTTAGAGGCAATAATACTACTTTAATAAGTTGATTAGAATAACCAACTGATTACTAAAAAATAACTAAATCAATACTATAAAATAACTTGGTGGACAACTTCGTTTGCTTATACAATAACTACATTTGTTTATTAGAATAACAGCGTAAACACTTCACAATAACTGGCCATATATATATTTGCTAATTAATTATTATAATTATGCAAGTTGAAGTACAATAATATAATTAAGCATTAGGATAACCAAATGAATACTACAAAATAACTAAATCAAAATTATAATGCACAAAAGGGGTCAACCTACGATAAATTACTAAGAAATCTATATTAAAGACATTAACATCATGTAAAAATCGATAAAGACAATTATAACGCGATAAAAGATAAAGGTCATAAGAAGAAATACATACAACGACTTCTGCACACAACATAAACGCACTGGTGTCAAAATCAACGTATATACGATTGTCGAGATAGTCGACCGTCTTCTTCAAGAAGTTGATAACGACACAGAAAAAATGATCCTCGAGATGCAGAGGGAAGAAAACCTTACATTAAAAAAATATGGGTATAAAGTAACAAAGTAGTAATAGTATTGCCGCATATAATAGTAATAATCAGGAGTAATTACCAGATCAGCGTTCAAGTTGACTGAATGTGGTGTGCATTTTACAAAGTTATCCCATGCACACGTAACATGCTCGGTAAAGGACGCTTGTTGAACACGTGGTGCATTAATAAGATTCTTTATAGGGTCCTTTATAACAAAAATGGGAACAAATTAAGCAATCGAATAATCCACTACTTTATTTTAAACTATGACTTTATTTTAAACTATGGTACTTATTAAAAAAAAAGTAGGTGCATGAATTAAGGTTTAAAAGGCTTATACCGAATGAGTAGTCCAAAAAAAGAGTCTTGAAGTGGTAAAATCTTTGCCACCCTTATACACCATGTCATTTAATAAGCGTGCCCAACAGTCAATCATTGAAGTGACAATCATTGTCATAGGAGACAGTGAAATTATACAGTTTCGGGTGAGCATGTTAAAATCTGAGTAGCCACACAGATCCTCCCTACCACAAGACAATAAGTAAGAAAACACACTAATGGTCAGTATGTGTTGTCATAAGCAAATATGGTGTTAAATAAATGTGCATATTTAATGCTTACCCGTCTCGGAGCTCTTCAGTGTCGTTAACAAATTAATAGTCAAGGACATCTTTTCTAAGCTTTACAATTGGGGACAACAAGTCCTTGTAGTCACAGAAGAACTTAGACACACCAAGCTGAAAGACATTAACTTGCCCGCAGTTTATAGTACACCCTAGATCATCGAGAATGACACCCTTATACTTAGGGATAATGGTCGAATGCAAAAGATACAAATCTATCATACACTTGCTATGAAGTGATTCAGTCGAAAATGCATTCGTCACGGTGCGAGATATGACATCATTTAATGTAACAAAGTTCACACTATACTCCACCATCTGTAGAACAGAAGTACCAGCATTGTCACTTCCCTCCTCCTCACGTACATCCTTCTTATCCTCTCGCAACTCCATCTCCTTACGGAATGTATCAAATGATGGGAGACTATCTCCAGCCCGTCTGAGTTCGTCGGCTTTCTCGCTAACATAGTCAAAATAGCGGAGGAAAGAAGAATTGTTTTCGTCCATGAACTGGGGGGTCTGGGATAGTATAGAAGACACCTGAGAAGCATCATTGCCACCATCTTGCCCAATCTCAGCTAACATTGCATCTTTTCGTTGCTTGTATCTATGATAAAAAAGATCAGCGTCGCTCTTCATGATCAAGCAATGTGCTTGAAAAGACTGTAAGTGGAGAACATATATTGTGAGTAGAATGAATTCAGTTGGTGATAGAATAACCAACTGATTACTTTAAAATATCCAAATCAATACTATAAAATAACTTAATAAACTTCATAGCCATATATATATATATATATTGTTTAAGTAACTGTGATAATTAAACAGGTTGGAATACAATAACCTAGTTTCAGCGTTAGAATAACCGACAAACTATTACATAATAACTGAATTAAAAATGTAAAACAGGTGGTAAGTATGTAAGATGACGTAAACAAATCATAAGAAATTGTAGAGAAATTAACATATATACATTACTGTTAGAGGCAATAATACTACTTTAATAAGTTGGTTACAATAATTGTACAGTGAAGATGAAAAAAAAAACTGTTATTCTACTATAAAATAACTGCACTATTGTATTACAATAATTGTACAGTGAATATAAAAAAAGGGTAGTTGGTTTACCATGGGATAGAATAACGGTTTTTCTACTATAAATTAATTGCACTATTGTATTACCGGTGCTTGTATACCACAATAATCGGCCACTTGAATATAAGATAACACATGGTCAACCAATACTATAAAATAACCAACTTCTTTTTAGAATAACCAACAGATTGCTAAAATTATCTAAATCAATACTAAAGAATAACTTTGTGGACAACTTCAAAATTCAAGCATTAGGATAACCAAATGACTACTACAAAATAACTAAATCAAAGCTATAAAATAACTGACATTGACAAGTAAGATTGTCATAAACAAAGTAATAACAAATTCTAGACCAGTTAACATCTAGCTTAAGACATCCAGTAGAATGATAACTATGCATATAGAAATATAACAACCATTTTTGTGCATTATAATAAAAAAGAGAATTGTATTCATTACATCAACTGCCCTTGCTCGTATTGCATCGTCTGTTTCAAATCCTTCAGGGAGTTCCATGTAATTTTTTGGCCTTCCTTAGTACTTACTCCTTGCTTTAGCGAACCCTCAACGTGTCGGAAACCTAATAAATTACATATTATAGTATGAATATAAATCCTTAGATGACTATATAATTACATACTACCAAAAAAAGCCATAAGTTAGGGTAGAACATACTTTGTATTCCTTTTGATGGTTGATTTTAACAGATAGGGTATACATCTACAATGTATTTCCCATTCCCCAACGAACCGACCTTCATCTCCGCATTGGCCCTCTCCCGTATCGAAATGTCAGTCCAATGCTTTATGAGTGGGACATCGGACGGAGACGATTTTCCCTGGAATGACATTCTATGGAAGTACGCCATAATTACAACAATAATACAGCCACGGAGTGTACTGTGGCCGTTCCTGCATGCATCTACGGCTGACGTTAGTCGAGAAAATACATACTCGCACCAGTTGATACGTGTCGTTTCCGCACTCAAAATTAAATTTATAAACACTACTAACTCTACAGTAGATAGGGTGATAGAGGTCGATCCCACAGAGACTGACGTTATTATCTCAGGAAATTTATTATTTAATAGTATAAATATATATAAAAGGGGGGTTTTGTTGGTTTTGGAAATAACAATAATAAAGTAAAAACATAACAATAAATTAAAAAATTAATCATAACAATATTCGAGACATGAAATATATGATATAGTTGAGTTAATCATCGATTCAATTAATTAGACTCAAATAGATCGGTAACCAGTTAATCCCACGAACGCACGCAAATGACCAGTTTTATCGTTTTGACTCGTTAAACCCCGCGAACGCACACAAGTTTAATCCTAACCAAATCTAACAAATTAAATATGAACGCACGAATTAACTTAACAAATTCAGTTGCATTAAGAACACCAATCAATTGAATTTTATAAAACCAGAACGCTGCAATTAAATATAACTCAATTATCATACAAAATTCTAGTACTTAAATTAGACCAGAACGCTGCAACCTAATTTAAAACACTATTAATTTAACAATGGACTCATGTAAATAATCTAGGTGATCAAGATAAATTAATAAACATGAAAACAACAGTCAAATCGTGAATTTCATACGAATATCAAAGTACTAATTAAACGTTAGAACAATAACATAATCTCATAACTCATTGACAATAATCAATACATTACATGTTCGAATAACTGAAAGATTAAACTAACTAACTAATTAAACGATAAATAAACTAAATAAGATAGATAGATACAACCGTTAGATAAATTAGGAGTTAAATTGATCGCGTCCCACATTACAATCCGGTTGAATTTGTACCGACCTTGGCCAAGAAGGCCAAGGCCTTCGCCCTATTCCTACGTACTCCTTTATGTGCGTTCCTCCTTGTTCTCTCCTCCTTCTCTATTCATGATTGAGGATTGTATTTATAGTTTCCTTGGGTCGAATTTTTGGAAAGATTTGGGGTATAATTTCTGGGTAGAAATATGGAAAGTTGATGAGATTGGAAGAATAAGAGATATTAATTTCTATACCCTAATGAACGTATCTTCTTCGTGCATCCTCGTGATGGTTTTGGTATCTTCATCTAATATATTTTTCCTTGATATTTCATTGTTTTACTTTCTCTGTGAAGTGTGAGATATTGACTTCCTTTCAATTGCAAGTGGGCTAATTGATTATGCATTGTTTCTTCTTTGGTCATCCTTCAACCGGTCCAATTGTAAACTGATCAACTCGTACCTATGATGCATAATTAATACGGAGTACAATTTAGCTAGTTTTATTCTAAAATAATATTTACTTAAATAATTAAACAATTTACTAAAAAGTATACTATATAGCCCAAATAATATTATAAATAATATTATTGACACATAAAACGGGGTGAAAATATGAGTAAATGACGAGTTATCACCAGTCATGTTGTCGGATAGTTGATGGATTATGAACAACTTTTAGGAGTGCAAGGTCAACCGAATGGTATGATGTTGGCGCAAGGAATACCGACATCGCATAGAGCACAAACAATCGTTTGAACGATTCTCCCCCGTCGTCCTTCTTGTCATCTAATTTTCTATATAACTGATGCACGAGCACTGCTTTGCTCCCTTCCACTCCAAACTCTTTTCGGAAATCACATTTCATTGTGTCCTGGGATGACAAATTGTTATGTCCAGTTGGTACAATTTCAATCCCGCGATCCCCCATTGGCAATCCAAATATGTCGTGGACATCTTGCTTGGACACCACAAACTTCACCTCTTGTGCCTTGAACATGTGGGCAGCCACATTAAAGTGCCTGATAAATAAAGGGATGATGTCCAATGGTAGTTTTGTCAATCTCAACTCGAGTAAACCACCAAAACCAATATCAATTACTGCTTTTCTCTGATTTGGCCCAAGATTTGATATCAGCTCAACCAAGCTCTTCGGTCGACATCGCACATCTATGCTATCAGCCCTACGAATCAAACCATGCACAAATGAAGATAAATAAACGATGAGGATAAATAACACGAAAGACATTTGCAATATTAGACCAAAAAAAGGCAGCAAAAATAGTAACATACAATGTTATCGATTGAGCTTGGTTAGCCTTCTTTGGCTCAATCTTTATATTATCTATCTTAGGCTGTTTTTTTTGTTGAACCATCTTCACCTGACTTACGTTTTCGGGCGTTTTATGCTTTATTTTTTGCCATGTCTGTAGAAAAGATTACATGCGTTAGAATAATTAACAACAAAAGTTAACAAAACAATATAACGGTAGTAAAATTGAAAATATAACTGACATTAACTATATTTCAAAAAAGGTTATTATAAGTTCAATTGGTATATTTAGTTTTAATTAGCCTAATTAAAGTCATGTGCATGCGTATTGAAATATAATAACTTGATTTAAGCATTACAATAACTGAAATTTATAGCGTACAAAGAGAACTAAGGAATGGGGATTTGGTTTAATTTCAAAAATGCATATTGAAATACAATACCACGATTACAGCTTTATAATAAGTAATTAAATTCTATAAAATAACTAAATAAGCAAAAATAAGAAAAGAAGTTTACTAAACAACTTACAATAACTGATTATGCACCTTACAATAATTGGAATTGGGGATTAGAATAACAATAACAAATTCGTTATTAAATGTATAGATTAGTTTACAATAATTGTTATTGTACTATAGAATAATTGTTATTGTACTATAGAATAATTGTTAGTTAACAACTATATAACGGTAGTAAAATTGAAAATATAACTGACATTAACTATATTTCAAAAAAGGTTATTATAAGTTCAATTGGTTTAGTTAGTTTTAATTTGCCTAATTAAAGTCATGTGCATGCGTATTGAAATATAATAAGTTGTTTTAAGCATTACAATAACTGAAATTTATAGCGTACAAAGAGAACTAAGCAATGGGAGTTTGGTTTAATTTCAAAAATGCATATTGAAATACAATACCACGATTACAGCTTTAGAATAAGTAATTAAATTCTATAAAATAACTAAATAAGCAAAAAAAAGAAAAGAAGTACTAAACAACTTACAATAACTAACCCTTAGAAATATCATCCACTAATTAACACACTCTCTCTAGGGCTAACGAATTCCGGCGACTTCTGAAGCGTTTTCCGGCAACTGCGACGTAGGTTCCGTCCTGATTTTGACAGGGGAATCTACGTGTTCTTTTCAATGAGGAAGAAGAGAGCCATTCCGAATGGCCCTAAACCGGTTACGTGGAAGGCTAAGGAAGAAATGTTACGTAAAGTTTTGACTCCAAATGAAGATAATGATCAAGCAGCGGATTCCACCTCTGAGAAAAATTTGAATGATATCCCAAGGCTTAACCTGGAATCAGATTCGGATGATGATACGGTTTCAGAATTTGTACCTGAGACGAACCCTATTCTTAAGAACGAGAATTCTAGACTAGTGGTTGGAAACAGAGAGATGGGAAAAAGATTGTGGAAGTGAAAGAAGATGAAGAATTGTTGCGTTTTTCGGAAAATGATATGGAAGATGAAATAGAGTATTGGAGCAGCGCGGTGTATTGCTTCATCATGGGAGCAAATCCACCGTGGGAGGTAATTGAAGGGTTCGTGAAAAGAATTTGGAAAGAGCATGGGATCGATAAGATTTGGTTTCTCCCAAATGGAATTTTCATATTCCGGTTCATGGAAAAAGAAGCTAAGGTAAAAATTCTGAATCATGGACTTTTTATGTTTGATAATAAGCCGCTCATTGTGAAAGAATGGACACCGGACGCTAAATTAGATAAAAAGGATGTACAAGAGGTGCCCATTTGGATTCAATTACATGATTTGCCTCTAAAGTTTTGGGGTCGGTGTCTCCCTAAAATAGCGTCATTGGTAGGGCCGTATGTGAAATCTGATCTTGCCATTGAGGAGAGAACTATATTGGGTTATGCTAGAGTCTTGGTATTGGCGAAAGTGGGTCAAAAGTTCAGGAATTCTGTCAAATTTCTGGACGAAAATGGGAATATTGTGGAAATTTTTGTGAAGTATGAATGGAAACCCATTTGCTGTAGCAAGTGTCTTGGATATGGGCATGATGGAGCTAATTGCAGGAAGGGGGAACTGAGGAAAGTAACGCTCGAGGCTAAACAAAAGAGGAAGGATGATGGGGTGCAAGGCAAGCAGCGTGTACAGCATGTTAAGCAGACTGTACAGCAGCAGCCTAAGCAGACCGTACAGCAGCTGCAGATGCCGCCTGTTCAGCAGTTACAGCTGAATGGTTTTCAGCAGAAGCAAGGCTTTGTGAAGCCGCTGCACACCAAAAAACTGGACACGAATTCGGGTGAGTCCTTTGCGGATGTGGTGAAAGGGGGATCACCGAGATTACGAAGGGGTGAAGGAAATGATGGGGTCGGTTTGGAGTTGGTTGTACATGGTGGTACATAATATTGGAGTCTGGAACGTACGCGGCATGTGTAATATAAATAAGCAGCGTGCGATTAGTGAATTCATTATGAAGCAGCAGGTAGACATTTTTGGTCTACTAGAAACAAAAATAAAGAATAAAGCGTATGCTAAAGTTCATCAGAACGTGTTCCATGATTGAAGCATTACGACGATCAATCACTGTCATGAAGGAGGTCGGGTTTGGCTCTTATGGAAACATGAGAGGGTGAATTTGACTATTTTGGAGTATAGTAACCAATGTATCCACGTTAAAGTTCAAACGAACTCGGGGAAGGAATATTGGCTCACGCTTGTGTATGCCTTTAATGCCGCGTCTGGGAGAGTAGAACTTTGGAGAAGATTGGTAAACTATGCTGCTAGGGGGCCGTGGTTGGTCTTGGGTGATTTCAACTGTGTGTTGGACGCTCGTGAACGACTAGGGGGATCCTCCGTGGAAGAAGATATGAATCAATTCCGTGTTTGTCTAAAGAATTGCGATTTGGGTGATATTAAGGCTAGGGGGTCTTGGTTCACGTGGAACAATAAGCACAGAGAGGCCGAAACGAGGATTTATAGTCGTATCGATCGTTGTTTGGTGAATGACGCATTGATGGGATTATTCCCGAATGGGTATGCTAATTTCTTACCGGAAGGGACATTTGACCATTGTCCGTGTGTGGTGCAATTGGAACAACCTTCGGCTAGAAGAAATCGCAGCTTTAAATACATGAATATGTGGAGTAAAGCTCCTGAGTTCATGAACTGTGTTTCTAGGGTCTGGAACGAGGAGAGGAGAGGAACTCGTATGTTTCAATTCGTCTCGAAATTGAGGAGCCTAAAAAACCGCTGAAAGAGTTGAATGCCACTTGTTTTTCGGATGTGGAAAGCAGGTGTTTGCAAGCTGAATTGAAACTTGAACGACTTCAGATTCAGCTACGAACGGACAGGAATGATGAGCTGCTGCAGGCTGAATCTGAATGCAATGCGCAGGTCAGAATGTTGCAGGCTGCGAGGGCTGTCTTTTGGGCGCAAAAGCTGAAACAGCAATGGATCCGAGATGGGGATGTTAATTCTGCTCTTTTCCATGGCCTGTTGAGAGCGAGACGGGCTCGGAATGCAGTTGTTGCGTTGGCTGATGCGGATGGAAACGAGTGCAGTAATAATGGGGAGATAGAAGCAGCTTTTTTACGGTATTATCAAGGATTGTTGGGGGATTCTTGTACTGTGGATGTTGTTAATGTCGGTATTGTTCGTCGTGGGAAGATTTGCACGGCTGAACAACAACAGTTATTCCTTCAGCCTGTTTCAGCAGAGGAGATAAAGCAAGCCTTGTTTAGCATTCCCCGAGACAAAGCCCCAGGTCCGGATGGTTTTTCGAGTCAGTTCTTCATTGATGCTTGGGATATTATTGGAGAAGATTTCTCGAAAGCAATTCAGGATTTTTTTGTGTCGGGTAAGCTGCTTAAACAACTGAACTGTGCTAATATTACTTTGATAGCTAAGGTTAATCGGCCTCAATCTGTGAAAGATTTTCGTCCGATTGCCTGCTGCAATGTCCTATACAAATGTATCTCTAAAATTATTTGTGCAAGGATGGCTCGGGTTTTGCCTCAATTGATTAGCCAGGTTCAAGGGGGCTTTATTGAAGGAAGGAGCATTGTAGAAAATGTGTTAATTTGTCAAGACTTGGTCCGAATGTATACTAGGGGTCGCATTTCCCCTAGATGCCTGTTTAAGGTTGACATACATAAGGCTTATGATAGTGTTGAATGGAGCTTTGTGGAGCAGATGCTGAGGGCCTTGGATTTTCCGTTACATTTCTGTAAGCTGATTATGGAGTGTGTTGAGACTATTTCCTATTCACTTTGTATTAATGGGACAATTTTGGATTTTTCCGAGGAAAAAGGGGATTGAGACAAGGAGATCCGATGTCTCCGTTGCTTTTCACGATATCCATGGAGTATTTTACTCGTATTATTGATTTTGGTGCAACGGAGAAAATTTTTAAGTTTCATCCTAAATGCGGGGGGCTGAAGATTAGTCATTTATTATTTGCGGATGATCTGCTCCTCTTTTGTAAAGGGGATACGGATTCGATGGAAATTTTATGGCGGGCTTTTGCTACGTTTAGCAAAACGTTGGGTCTGTGCATTAGCGTGGGCAAATCTCATGCTTATTTTCCAGGTGTGGACGATGATAGGAAAGCTGCGATATTGCGCTTTTCAGGCTGTGTGGAAGGAGCGTTGCCATTTCGGTACCTTGGATTTCCTATTCAGAGTACCAGACTGGGCAAGATTGATTGTGAGAAGCTGTTAGCACAGATCACTGCACGAATCTCAGGTATTGGAGCTCGTAAACTTTCATATGCGGGTAGATTAACTTTGGTACAGTCTGTGTTATCTCAATTGCACAATTACTGGGCCATGGTTTTTATTATTCCGAAATATATTATGGCTCGTATTGGTTCATTTTTGCCGGAACATTCTTTGGGATGGTGGGGTGGAAGGCACTAATCGGGCATTAGTGAGCTGGGAAAAAAATTGTTGTCCCAAGGCTGAGGGAGGGCTGGGTCTGAGGGATCTGGTTACTTGGAATGAGGCGGCAGTGGCAAAAATTGCGTCATGGGTTTTTGATCAGCCGGATAGGTTATGGGTTCGGTGGGTGAATAATATTTATTTGAAAGGTTCTTCTTGGAGGAACTTTCAACCCCATTCGGATGTAACTTGGGCTTGGAGGAAAATTTGTCAGGCTAAGGATAAGATTAAGCATCAGTTCGTTAATGATAAATGGCATGGTTCGGATTTACGGTATTCCATATCGAAGGCTTATGACGAATTCCGAGGACAAAGGCAGCAGGTAACGTGGTGGAGACTAGTTTGGAGCAATTGGAGTGAACCGAAACATAGCTTCATTTCGTGGTTAGTGTTTCGGGGAGCTTTGAATACGAGAGTGAAACTTTTGAAGTTCGGGGTGGCTGACTCGAACTTGTGTTATTTGTGTGAGGCCCATTCGGAGGATATTGATCACCTATTCTTTGGGTGTAGCTGGAGCACGAGGATTATGGCTATTTTGAGTGATTGGATTCAGAAGACTATTCCGGCGGTGGATGGTCTTTTATGGCCTAAGAATGTGAGGGGTACAAAACTTCAGTGCAATATAATTCGGGCTATGATTAATGCAGCAATTTACCACATTTGGAGGCAACGAAATTTTTGTAGACTCGAAGGATTCATACCGGTACCACATATCACGGCTAAGATGATTAAGAAAGATGTGTTAAATAGAATAAGGTGTAAAATTAAATACCCCATTCTTTCTAGAGACGCTAATTGGTTACATAAATTGATGTAATCAGTTGGTGTTTTTGTAATTGGTTACACATTCTATATATACATACTTACCATTCACCACAAAAAAAAAAACTTACAATAACTGAATATGCACCTTACAATAATTGGAATTGGGGATTAGAATAACTGGATAGACATCATGCAATAATTGACCATACATAAAGCAGTATTTGCAAAATTTTATGTTAGACTCTAAAGTCAATTAAAGGCGACATTTGACTTCTTTTTATGAAAGCAGAGAAAACCGAGGCAGCAATGGACCAAAATAAAGGCGACAACGACAGTGAAAGACGAAGGCAGCAGCGACAGTAACAGTACAACAACAAATTACAACAGAGCGGCAGAAACAGACAGTCAACAAAACCAACAGGCAGAAGAGTACAACAGAGCGGCAGAAACCCGGGCTGGAAAAAAATGTAAATTTGGTCAGGCAGAGCGGCAGAAACCCGGGCAGGAAAAAAACCGAGAACATCAAATTTCTTGAGATTAAAGATTGAAAACATTGAATTTCTTGAATCCCATCTATTCAATCAGCAAACAACAATATTGATTGAACACACGTAAATTTGATGAGAAATTCGATCAGCAATTTCGATTAAATTTAACAGCAAACGTAAATTAAACGTAAATTTAACATCTATTCAATCAACAAACAGAAATTTGATCAGCAGTTTAACCACAAACGTAAAAAAAATTAAACGCATTACAATAATAGCAAACAGAAATTTGATCAGCAAACAGAAATATCGATTCAATCAGCAAACAACAATATCGATTGAACACACGTAAATTTGATCAGAAATTTGACCAGCAATGTCGATTAAATTTAACGAAAAACGTAAATTAAACGTAAACTTAACATCTATTCAATCAGCAAACAGAAATTTGATCATCAAGTTAACAGCAAACGTAAAAAAAAAATTAAACGTAACTTAAAGATCATTAAAGGAAAGATTGATAACAGTAAGATTGATACAGAAACGAAATTTGATTGAATAACAGTAAGATTGATACAGAAACGAAAGATTGATAACAGTAAGATTGATCAGAAATTTGATTAGCAAAAAGATTGATACAAAAACGAAAGTTTCATTAAACGCAAAAAGATCATCAGAAAATTAGAGTGAAAACATCGGAAGTACGATTGAATAGCAGTAAGATTGAAATTGATACAAAGAAATAAATTAAATACCTGATTATGAGCGTTGATTGAAATTGATACTTTCGATTTTTTGGTGAGCGTTGATGAGGGTTTTGGTGAGCGATGATGAGCGTTGATGAGCGTTTTGGTGTTGATTTTTGTTTCAGTTTTGCTTTAGGGTTTTGTGAGCTTGGTGAGCTTTGTGTTTCTAGTTTAAGTTTTAATCTTCACCCTTGATTTACTTAAATCTGAATGGTTGTAAGTACAAGGTAAATTGTACAAAATCATTAAGGTGGTAAAAGATCCTTTTTCTATATATATATATATATATACATATACATATACATATATATATATATATATATATTTATATATATATATATATAGAGAGAGAGAGAGATAGGTTCTCATAAGGACCATACCTCTTATAAGTCCATAAGTCTTATTGTTAGTCATTGGATTAACCTTGGATGAAGGGCTGAGATTTGATTTGCAATTAAGTGATGACATTAAATCAGAAAACATCTAACCTATCACTATCACCTTCTCTCTCCAAAAAAGAAGCCATCACGTTTTCCCCACCATTTCCATTAATTAACCATGCCAAATCCCAATAATGTTAAAAACCTTCCTCTTCGTCCATTATCTTCTCCATTGTTGCTTAGAATAAAATTATTTAAAGATAGTAGCAGATTCATGGCAAATATTGGTTCATCATTTTCTTCATCAAAAGAAACTGCTTTAATTTTTTGGATCTTCTTGAGGGCGGTAAATCAGAGTACGATTGTTTTTAATTGAAGTTTTGATCTGGGATTTTTTTCGCGAAGATAGGCAGATTATCGAAGTGTCGCCTAGTAAGTGACTCTTTAATTCGATTTTTTGTAGTATTTTTTAGGACTTTGATGTTTGTTTCATATGTTCTATGTATTTTTTAGGAATCCATTTTTAGTATTTTTTTGTAAGTTTTGATGTTCGATGTTGATTAAATTTTTTTTTACGATGGTTGATTATTTATTAGATACATGATGAAAATAGAGTAGCTTCATTAAACTATTTGTATAACATTGTTTATGTTTGGAATTATAATTACACAATATAAGAAGTGAAGTTACATTTTCTTTTGCTTAAAGAAGTATTTTAAAAGAGGAATTTGGTTAGAAATAATTTAATAAGACGCCTAAAATAGCGGTGAGTAGAAATTGCCTGAAGTGTCAAATGTTTAAAATTAAAGTTGCGAAATATATGATTTAAAGTTACATTTTGTGACCTAAATATATTATCTGAGAAGGTTAATTTGGCGGTGCAGTGGTAGAGGTTTTGCAGGTTTTAGAATGTACTCGTGCGTGAGTATTGTATGGTTGTTGAAGAAAATTTGACACCATATGTCGGGCAACAATCCAATCATGTTGAGGAGGTGGTTGAATTCTACAAAAAAATTAGGCCTTGCTTGTGGTTTTGAAGTTCAGAGGTGGTCCACGAAGAGGTTTGATGATGGCAAGTAAGACCGTAATAAAGTCTTCCAAATCGTATTCGGTAGAAGAAGGTTGTGCAAGTAAGACCGTATAAAAGTCAAAGATATCTAATTTGGTAGATATAGGTTGTGCAACTGTAACTCTTTTCGTCATATCAAATTACACGAATGTTTAACTTTATACATTAACTTTAACAACAAAGAGGAGACGGTTGAATTCTCTGAAAAAATATGGCTTTGCATGTGGTTTTGATGTGCGAAGGTATTCCATGAAGAGGTTTAATGATGGTACATTAAAAACGAGGTTGCTATTTTTTAACTGAGAGGGGTACATGCACTTACCTGTATATTCATGGACGTAGGTTGAAGTGTTAAATAAATAATGTTGAAGTTACAAATGAAGTGTACTAAAGTTGCGTTAATTCCAGTGAATTGGGTAAATTTTCTTGAATTACAGTTTCAAACATACAGTAGAAGGTTTAATGTAATGTTTTAAACCATATTTATATCATTTGGATTAGATAAAAGGTAGTAATGCTAAAATTTTACCAACTACTGTTGAAGTTACAAATCCGAGACACTGAAGTTGCACAAATACCAGTAAATTTGGAATTCAAACATAAGCTCTAGAAACAAATTGATGAAGTTACAAACTGAATCAATAGAAGTGACAGATAGATAAAGTTGAAGTCCCTCTACATACACCTAGAATTACGGACATTGAAGTTTCAAAAGAATTGAGTTGAAGTTATACAAATAATGTATTGAAGTTTCAATACATACAGTTGAATGTTTACAACATGGTATGAAAACAAACGTTTATTAAAGTTATGTTGTTATTGAGATGAAGTTACAAATTTAGCAGCTAAAGTGAGCTTCTAAATTAATTCAAGTTGCATATTGACAATTTAAAATCACAAACGGAAACAATTGCATATTGATCAGTTAAAGTTACAAACTGAAACAATCGAAGTGACAGATAAATATTGTTGAAGTTTCTGTACATACACCTATAATTGAGTTGAAGTTATAAAAAATTAGCAGTTACAAATGTATAAAATAATCATGGACATCATGTTTAGTAGCACTGCACTCCTTCAACTCCGATGCTCGAAATACGTGTGAGATTACTGACACCTTCCTCCGCTATTGCCTCGTTTCTCTTCAACAACCCCTCTTTGGACGACATCTCAGCTAACATATATGCAATAAAGAAAAAAGCACAATATTACATAAAAATCGTACAAATGGCAAATAAAATTCACAACAATCAGCCTATAAGACAATCCAATTGAGATTATTATACAAACTGCTATTATACAATCATTTTAAAACACAAACTGGAGTTACAATATATTAATTGAGATGAATTAAAGGTACAAAATATAAGAACTGAAGTTACAAAAATATATGAACTGATTCGAAATAAAGTTACAAATATATGATTTGAAGTTACAAAATATATGAACTGAAGTTACATAATATATGAATGACGCATAGTGTAGTATGAATGAACAAACAACTCGGAAAGATCAATTTCCTCCCACGTTTCTCCATAAACACATCAAAATCAAAAACGCTCTTCACAAAATGCAAAAATTGTTGAAATATTCAAGAACCCTAATTTGAAAGAAAATTATTATACGCTAATTTGAAGGAAATTGTTTGAAGGAAAATTGGGGTTATTATTCAAGAACCCTAATTTGAAAGAAAATTATTATTCAAGAACCCTAATTTGAAGGAAATTGTTGAAATATTATACTCTATTCACATAACCCTAATATTCACAATAGTTCACCTAAACCCTATGAAAATTATTATACGATCTACACATAGTAACTAACAACGATTATTATACAAAATTTGAAGGAAAAAATATCAGAAATTACCCGCGACAATCAGAAATTAATAATTTGAAGGAAAATTATTATACGATCAGAAATTAATGCCGATGAAGAGGGAAACGGTGGAGAGAATGGACAATGGAGATTTTTGAACTGATATTTGGAGATGAGAATGGAGAGAATGGACAATGGACAATGAAGATAAGAATGAATCTGGAGAGAGTAATGGAGTATGAAAAAGGAATTGAATATGGTGGAGAAAAAGAGGGTGCGAAAAAAGAGGTGTAGTTGGAATACCTAAACTTCATTTTTCTTTTTTAAAAATAAATAAAAACCATTACATCTCAACCATCCATTTTATTTGATCCAAAGGATAATAACAAGACTTATGAACTTATAAGAGGAGAAGGGACTTATATGATCCCTATATATATATAGTAGAGATCTAGTAAGTTCACCATATGTAAGTAAATCTATATTAAATTTAAAGATGACCGTTTTGTGTAACTTTAACACTGGAACTTATGAACTTATAAAAGTTCTTAACCTTATGAGAACCTATCTCTCTCTCTCTTTATATATATATATATAGAGAGAGAGAGAGTGAAGATCAAGTGATTTGTTTTTTTTTGAGTCCATGAGTCCTATTCTTAGCCATTGATCTAAAGAGGTTGAATGGTTGAGATTGCATGTAGTAATTAAGCTAGTAACTACCATATTTTGGAAATAATATGAGAAAATCCTCTCTCCTCCCTAGATTACTGTCAACTGATATCTTCTTCTCTCTCTCATGTCTTTCATTTTTTTCATTCAAACACCCGCCTAACACAAAAACCCTTCACCTTCATCATCTCTCATCTCATTCTATTTTTTCGCGCAACTGAAGCACAGCCGAGCACTCAATCGCTCAACTTAACTCAATCGCTCACCTTCAACTCGAGCAAGGTTATATTGAAGCAGCTTTCTAACTTTAGCAAACATAATGAACAAGGTGCGATCGCGATTGTTGGAAAACGTAGACAAGTATGCGGACGCTAGACAAAAGGTCATCGCCGCTCCCAAGAGCAAGCCAACAAAAGGCCGAAAAAAATAACGTGTTTACTGAATCATGTCATCTCTTTTCTAACTACGAATTAATGGTGTGTATTCTTTAGTTACCTGTCTAATTACATTGGTATTTTGACTATCACCAATGCATTGAAGCTGTTAAACTCTGTTACACTGACTAGCTGTACCTGTTACTCTAATTTACGTACTGCTGGTGTTACTATGGGGATTACTGAAGTTAACCCAATTTTCTTTGGTCTCACAATCTGTGTGTTACACCGAAGCACTGTAAATGTTACTTTAATGAACAATTTATGTTACTTTATGTTATTAATGATGTTTGTACAATGATATTGCAATCAATTCCTCTGACGCATTATATATTGTTTTTTGAAGAACAAATGTTGGTGCTTTGTCAATGAATGGAACCAATCCAAGTTATCCCCAATTACTTTGGCAATGATTTTGTCTAAACAACGCTGTTGTCTTCAGTTACTTCAATGCATTGTTTCTGTTAATGTAACAGACGAATAGTGTTACTCTGACACACATGAGATGTTACTCTAATCAAAAACACATGTATTAAATAAATATAGTGTTAAATGCACCGTAACACAGCGCTATGTGAAAAAAATTGTACAAAATTAGTTTTTTGTGTAAACCAGAAAAAAATAAAAAATTCTTATTATGACCAAAAAACACGAGTATTCTCAAAACACTTGTTCATCCTCCTCGTCTTCCTAGGTGTCTTCTTCAGTTTCCTCTCCTTCGATGTCTTCATGTACTTCATCCTCGTCATCCTCATCATTGGTTGGCTTAGTAGGCTGTTTAGGCGGTCGTGTTGCGTACGGATTTGGACAGTTTCGTTTGGTTAGCTTAGTATACTTTCTCACATCAAATCCGCAAGCCAGCGCGTAGATTTTGTAAAATTCCACTGCCTCATCAATTGTTCCAAATACTTGCTCCATGTACGGAGTGAAAACCTCACCCACATCTCTGCACCATTCCTGTGCATTCGGTTCTTTGCCAATGCTTCCTGCAAGAAATTGAAAAATGTCACGCCCATGGACATAAGTGTTACTTCAACTCATAAGTTGTGTTACTTTAACCCTTAAAGGAAGTTACTCCAACGTCAGCACCAAAAACCCTTTTCAGTGTTACGTGTTTATGTTACTCTAATTAGAATTAGATATTACTGTAATTCATAACTTGTGTTACTTCAACGCCATGACTGCTTCAACATAAAGCAAAGCAATAATATCAGTGAAACAATAATATCAATGAACCATTGTTATTAATCCATGATTGATCAAATGAATCAAATTCTACCTTTTCCAGTGTTGTCATGTGCGTTCGCATCTTTGGCAAAACCACCTGCACTAAATCAAACAGCGTTACACCCATGCAAATAATGTGTTACTACAATTCTTAAGTGGTGTTACTCTAACGTGTACAATATGTTACTCTAACATCATCATCAAAACCCTTTTTCTGAACGTTCATTTGTGTTACTGTAATTGCAAGTAAGTGTTACTTTAATGCAGAAGGCATGTTACTTCCACGACGTTTATGCGTTAATTGAAATCAAAACAATAGTATCAATGGATATCATGGAAAATCTGAATAAAAAGCATAAAGCCCTGTAATCTATAAAGATAGAGAGAGCAAATAACCATTGATACGAAACTATGATATCAAAACGCAATGACATCAAAAAAACGCAAATTGATACAAAACTGTGATACGAAATGACAATGAAAGCACTATAAACATGAAAATCGACGTAAAAAAACACAATTTGACGCGATAAACCATTGATATTAAAACGCACATTGAAAGCAATATGACCATCGAAATCCATGAATAAAATTGAATCAAAACGTGAATGAAATACTGAAACTCACCATTGTTATACTCGATCAGTTGCTTATCAACCGCTGAAGACGATGACGCGGTCATTGAATCCATTGTAACAGAATTCCGAGTACAAAATGGATGACTGAACGTGAATGAAGAAAGGGTTTTTTTTTGTTGTTTGAATGAACGTGAAATGATGAATGAACGTGAATGATGAATGAATGTGATAGGGAGTTATTGTTTCCTAAATTCATGGGAGCTATTTTAGGAACGTAAATCTTTTTTTTTAATGGATGCATCTTGTCCATCCATCCTCATCCCATCCAATGGATGGGATGAGGACTTAGGGACTCACAAAGAGTAAAGGACTCATAAGAGCCTTACTCTCTCTCTCTATATATATATATAAATAGGATCAAGAGAGTTAGTAGTCGATTGGGAAGTTGGTGAGTTGTGTTGTTAGCCATTGATTTGGGTTGGATGGATTGCTTAGATTAATAAAAAAAGGGAATGAGGTACCTCTGATTGACAGGCGTACTTGACAACAGCACTCAGCAGAGGTAAAGTGGCAACAACAGCATGCAATCACAGCATTACCATCATCAAAATTCACTCCCTCTCCATCAATCTCTCACCATTTTCCTCTCACTAAAATTCAAAATTCATCCCAAATCAAAATTCATCCCGTTATTTATATTATCATTCAAAATAACTAAACCCTAATTCGTATTTTGCTCTACATCTCCATGCTCCAAAGGTGTTGTTCCTCGAAGATTCATGCAATGATTATATCCTCGAAAATTTGCAGTCAAAAATTTCCGATCAACATGTAGGAGGTAAGATGAGTATATACCTCCTTTTTGGTTTGTTAATAATGGTTTTGTTTTTCTTTTTGTACAGTAATAATGGTCTTGTTCATCTTTATGTTGGTTTCTTTATCATTGTTATATTTATTATCCTTAACAACCATGCTATTATATGAGCAAAGTCACAGTCATTGTTCTTCAAAGTCACAGCCGTTGTTGAGAAAAGTCACATTTTATTAAGATCAGAGTTGAATACGTGTGTTGCAAGATTTTCAGTTTTTTGTGTGTAATATAGGGTTTCTTTTTATTGATCCAACCTCTCAATATTTATGTTGGTTTCTTTATCATTGCAAGATTTTCTTTATTGTTTGGTTTGTTAATTTGGAGAGTTACACAGCTATAATGTCATAGTCACACCCAATATGATGGACAGTCACACTTCACTGAGAATAGGTTTTGATGGTATCCATTTCGTTGTTTGGTTTGTTAATGTGAAGAGTCACACAGTTATAATGTGATAGTCACACTTAATATGCCGGACAGTCACACGTTGATGAGTACATGTTTTGATACGTGGGTTATTATTTTAACACTTTTAATCTAAATACTATTATATATAGTTTTCTGCTGTAGGTGTAGTTGTATTACGTTGAAGTTGCTTTATTATTCCAAATATTTATGTTGGTTTCTTTATCATTGTTATATTTATTACTGTCGTTTTTTGTTGTTGTTGAGTATTGCATGTTGGTTTTTAAATCCAAATTATTATTTTGTTGAATCCCTGTAGTTGTAGCTATGTTACGTTGAAGTTGCTTTATTATTCCAAATATTTTTGTTGGTTTCTTTATCATTGTTATATTTACTACTGTCATTTTTTTGTTGTTGAGTATTGCAGTTTGGTTTTTTGTGTCTTGTAGTTCTTATATTTTGTGGGTGTTAATCTTTAACAGCCATGTTGTTATATGAGCAAAGTCACAGTCGTTGTTGAGAAAAGTCACATTTCATTAAGGTCAGAGATGAATGCGTGCGTTGCAAGATTTTCAGTTTTAGTGTGTAATATAGGGTTTCTTTTTATTGATCCAACCTCTGAATATTTATATTGATCCAACCTCTGAATATTTGCAGTGTTTAGCGTTTAATATAGGGTTTCTTTTTTATTGTCCCAACCTCTTATAGTTATTTTTTGTTCCAACCTATATGTCAGTTGAAGACACAGTGAGTGTGCCTTACGTAGGGCAGAAGTTCGTGGACATCGACGAGCATTCCAGTTTTATCAATCTTACGCATGTTCCGTTGGTTTCGAGGCGAAGAGGTACACGACAACTAGATCTTTTGATGGTTCAATTAAGAAGAAATTGTTGGCTTGTAATAAGGAGGGTAAAACAGCTAGCCAGAGCATGGTGAAGTTGTCGAGCACGGGAGAGAAGAAGGGGCAAGAGTCTGTGGGATCGTATGAACCCAAAAGGAATACGAAGGCGACGAGGACGCAATGGGGAGCAAAAATTAGGCTCTGTGCAATGATCGGGGGGTTTTACATTGAAGAGTTCATCGAGAAACACAACCATGAACTTGTGATGGTCAATGACAGAGAGTTTCAAAAGTCATCTCGAAGTCTATCAAGATATCACAAGGAGATGATCGTTTGCAACTCGAGGGTGTGTAACGTATGCGAACAGTGTTGTTAGTGCATGGTTAACGTATGTGACTAATGCAGTTGCAATTTTGTTTGTGCAACTGAAGATCGGGGCGACTCGGACATATAGGATGTGCAAGGAGATGTCGGGCGGATTTCAGAACATCGAAGCATCGTTGGTTGATTTCAAGAACTGGGGGAGGGACGTCAAGTGCTTCATTCACGAGAAGGATGGTCAATTGTTCATAGACCGGTTCAAGTGTTTGAGGGAGAGTCAGGAGGATTTTTACTTTGACTACGATGTTGATGCAGATGGAAGCTTACGCAGGGTCATCTGGGCGGATGGTGCAGCTCGAAAGAACGACGCGGTATTTGGGGATGCATTTTCGTTCGACCCAACGTACGAAACCAACGTGTATTCTATGGTGTTCACATCGTTCACTGGTATGGACAACCACAAATGGTCTGTCATGTTTTGCGGGGTGTTGCTATTAAAGGAGGACTACGAGTCATTTATCTGGGTCCTCTTCCTTTTTCTGGAAGCCATGGGCGGGAAGGAACCGTGTTATACCATTATAGACCAGGACCCCGGGATTTTAAAAGCCATCCCAAAAATACTCAAAGCAGCGCACCAACGATGCTGCACGTGGCACATCATGAACAAGGTTCCAACGAAGTACGGCAGATCAAGAGAGGAGGCCTCGGTATTCGTAAAAGCCCTCAACGCAATTATTTGGGATGATGACATCGAGGCGTCGGAGTTCGATGATAGGTGGGGGCGGATTATGATCGACCATGATGCTGTGGGGATCGAATGGTTCGAAAATATGTTTGACATCAGGAGCAAATGGGTCGCCGCGCATTGCAGGGAGTTGAGGATGTCCGGAATTATGAAGACAACGCAGAGATCAGAGAGTGAGAACAGTTTCTTCAAAACGTTTAAAGACAACAAAGGTACGTTGGTCCAGTTCTGGATGCGTTTCGAAAGTGCGATGGACCAACAGAGGCACATGCAGAAGAGGCTAGACAACGATAACCGGCAGACATTCCCCAAAACTGGAACGGCGAATCCGATGGAGACCCACGCGGCAAGGGTGTACATGCATGTGACGTTTGCACACTTTCAGGAAGAGGTCAAGTTTTCGCTGTACACGTGCATCGTTCGTGGGTATCAGAAGGACGGGATCGAAGCGACAACAGTTATGGACTCCATCCGGGACCCCAACTACATTGTTGAATACAATCCAGGTGTTGGCATAGAAAGTCACTGTCCACGTTGTCTAGCCACACTCACATAGCCTGACTAAATAACCTAAATGGTGTGATTCTAAACTGCAGTAAGTGTGACTATACAACGTGGTGAGTGTGAATGCACAACGTAATAAGTTTTATTATACAATTCATTTAGTGTGACTATACAAAATAAAGAGTGTGACTCTGGAATGCGGCGCGTGTGATTGTACAACGTAATTCGTTTGATTCTGCAACGTAAGGACTGTGACAATGCAGCATAATGGGTGTGACTATACCATGTAAAGGTTGTGATTATACCTTTAGAACGTCACATCCTGTACGTTGCGTAGCTACTGTCCGTATAGTTGAGAGTCGCACTCTTTATGTGTTTTAATGCACTCGCAGGTACCGTGAGGGCAACTGTACTTGCAGGAAGTTCCGTCGGTATGGACTTCTATGCAGGCACGCTATTTGGATATATTCTTCCAAAGAATGGGAGACGATCCCGGAACGGTACGTGGCTTGTAGATGGACAAAGGATGCTCTACGTAATGTTAATGCATGCCCCCTGACAGAGAGTCGCCTAAGCGATGAGAAGGCTGTCACAGTCACGAGGCTGTTTTCGGAGTTCTATGAGACCGTCAGTCATGTCAGCAAAATGCGTAAGGAAGACATTAGTAATTTAGCTGACATCATTAGCGACTTCAGGTCCGATGTGGCGCCCTTTGCTGGCCCTTGTAGCAAGACGCAAATAGAGGAGATCCTCGGCTGTACGAGCGCAATTGAAATAACGATATTGCCCCCGAAGAAAGCCAAGAACAAGGGCAGTGGGAAGCGGATGTTTTCTTCTAAGGCGAAGGATGTTGCAATTGCCGTGAGGCCTAAACGGCTGTGCAACAACTGCAAGAGGATGAGGCACCGTGACAAGAGGAACTGCCCCAACCCATTCGCTGAGGACCCACCTATTGCCGACTTGTCTCTCGATGTTGAGGAGGAAGAGGAGGAGGAGGAGGAGGACCCGGTAGGGATTGCCGAGGAGGATTGTTCGTGAATATCCTCTTTTATGGAGAAACATTTTTTTGAAACATAAAGATTGTCGACATTTGACATGGTCAAGGTCCGTGATATTTTTTTCGTATATTGCGGACCTCAAACATTTCTAATATGGTGCAAGTAATAGATCATGGGGCAAATTTGTTTTTTGAAACATAAAGATTGTCGATGTTTGTAATGGTCAAGGTCCGTGACATTGTTTACATCTATTGCGGACCTTAATCATTTCTAATATGGCGTTAATCGTGGGGTCCGTAAAATTGTTTTTTGTTGATTGGCTGTAAAAATACATTGAAATAGCATTTGTAATGCTTCCTTACAGCGTAATGCATTAGTGTGTATCTGAAATGCATCATCTTTGGCTACAAATACAGCTGTACAGGAACATTATGCCTTTAATCTTTGGTTGACACGAAACAAGTGAGTGTGTTTGTGCAACGTAATGAGTGTGGCTTTGCAGTAGGCAGGGTGTGATTCTACAACAAGAGGTGGAGCGTGGTTACACTAATTGTAGGAGTGTGATTGTACAAGATAATGACTGTGATCCTACAATACACTGACTGTGATTCTTCAAAATGAAGTGTGTGACATTTGAAAGGCAGAAACCTAAACTGGTTTTATGACATGATGACTGTGATTATACACCACGTTGAGTGTGACTATAAAACTTGTTGAGTGTGACTATACACCATGTGTCTGTACATTAGAAAAATAGAGATGGAAATAGAGAAATAGCGAAATAGCGATGGAAATATTTGTACATTACAAAAAGTCCATCTCTTACACAACACTTAACACTTGAAACATAAAACCATTCCACGACATAATGCAGAAAACATTTAAAACTGTCATTAAATCTTAAAACACATAAAAACATCCATTACATACCATTAAACGCTACATTTTAACCCATATATACTTAACCCTCGTATTTTTGAAGTATCTTCTTCAAGTTGGCCAAATCACGCTGGAACCCTTTTCTAGTGCGGAAACATTCAAGACACTTTTTCATCAAGAATTGGACGTAGTCGTCCAGTTCGGTCTCCTTTTCTGTATCGCCAATGGATGCCACAAAGTTCCTCGCGTCTATGGCAGTGGCTACTAGCTGTATGGTTGTTAATTCATTGGATCTAGTAGTATCCAACAAACCATCCATGAACTTGCCATATGCTTGCCATAGCTGTATGGCTGTTAATTCATTGGATCTAATGGTCTCTTCCTTGTCGAAGGATCTCTTTCTAGCTAATACTTCTTTCATGAACTTGCCATATGCCGGGACTTGGGTAACTAACTCGGTGAAAGGGATACTCACATCCAATTTATTCACAATATCGACAAACTTGTCAAATTGAGCATCCACCTTAGTCTTCATTTGCCTTGTTGGGAAAGGCAACTTGATATGTATCTTGTCTTGCTCATGAGGTTAGGACTTTTCAATTGACACTTTCTTCTTTCCTTTGTCTTTCACTTGGGCTGGGGGGAGCTTGTCTTCATTAGGTTTTTCAACCTCCCACAAGACTTGCTCTTCCATGAGATTTCCCCAATTTTCATTGCCTTGAGATGGAGATTGCACTTCTTTCATTGCTTCATGCTCACTAGAGAACAAGGGAGAATCATAGGGTGCACCGCTCCTCTAGGGGATGGCATTCACATGTTCAAACTTCGTCGGTACACCTTGAGGAGGTAGGTGACCCCTTTGTCTCGAAGAACTACCCGAAGCAACTTCAGCTAGTTGGGTTTCAAGCATTTTTACATGCGTATCTCTTACCTTGTTTTCCATTAGAAGGTTAGTATAAAATTCTTGTTGAGCTTTTTGCATCTCCAATTGGCTTCTTTGTATCTCCAATATTACCTTTTGCATCTCCGGATCTCGAGGTGGAGATTGTTGATTTTGTGGGGTATTGATAATGGCTAGGGGAATGCCATAATCATGAATTGGAGATCGACTTCTTTACTTGTTTTCTTGTTGAGTATTTTGGGACCCTTGTTGTTGTTGAAAGTTCCCTTGGAACCCTTGAGTATTGCCTTGATTTAGGCCTTGAGAGTTACCATGATTGTGATTGTGGTAACCTTGGTTGTTGTTTTGGTATCCTTGAGATTGTTGGTTTCCTTGGAAACCACCTTGATGATTGAAGTTCCCTTGATTATGGAACCCTTGATTGTTGTTGAAGGCACCTTGGTTATGTTGTTGAAAGTTGTTAAAAGGCCTTGGATTGCCTTGATAACCTTGGAAGCCTTGGTTGTTGTCCCTTAAGGGAGGAGGAACAACATAGGGTAAACGGTATTGTTGTTGAGCTTGTTGTTGGGAAGCTTGGAACATGTTAGAACTTGGCACATTTTGAGGCTTGCAAGGGAAGTATGGGACACCTTGCTTGTATGCTTGAAAAGCATTCACTTGCTGAATACTACTTCGATAATAGGAAGGCGCATGTCCATGTATACCACAAATCTCACATATCCCATAATAAGATGTAGGTGTAACCGTTCCCATAGCGTTAACTTGATGAATCGATTGTTGGTTGGAGGAACTAGTGCTTTGACCTTGATTGAAATGATTTTGGAGCTTCTTGTCAATAGTATCCATGTGTGTCTTCAATTGTGCTCCAAGGTCGGCACTTAATTGTGTAATGGCATCGATCTCATGCCTTCCCCATCTACTTTCTTTCCTTCGCCTAGAGTATTGAGAGTTATGGATCGCCATTTCTTCAATTCTTGACCAAGTTTGGTCATCATCAACTTCGGTGAACCTTCCATTGGAGCCCATATTGAGTATGGCTCTCGAATCCTCATATAAACCGTTCCAAAATTGTTGGACTAAGAACCATTGTAAAAGTCCATGGTGGGGGCACGATCTAACCAAAGCTTTGAACCGCTCCCATGCTTCATAAAGGCTCTCTTCATCCCGTTGTTGGAAACTGGTGATGGAGGCCCTTAGCGTATTCGTCTTTTCCGGGGGGTAAAACTTCCGGTAGAACGCCAATGCAAGTTTCTTCCAAGTATAAATCCCCATGGTTTCCCTATCGAGACTCTTGATCCATTGCTTAGCTTTTCCAATGAGAGAGAACGGGAAAAGTGCTCAACGAGTTTGATCTTGAGTAACCCCGGGTTGAGATATAGCGTCACAATAATCGGAGAAGGTCTCCATGTGTTGATGGGGGTCTTCGGTGGGCAAGCCACTAAATTGATTTCTTTCTACAAGTTGGATGAATTGTGTCTTCGCCACAAAATTTCCGGCGTAAACGGCCGGTAAAGTGCTCGGTCCTGGCAAGACATCCTTCGTGAATGTAGAATGAGATGAGAACTGCGGCATTGTTGGATAAGCGGTAGATGATGGTGTAGATGGTGTTGAAGTAGATGTAGAAGGAGAACTAGGTTGAGAAGAGTGACTAGAAGAAGTACCAAAGGGATTGAAGAAGGTCCCTTCGGTATTGCCTTGAGGTTGTTCGTTCAAGTCAAATCCTTGAGCTTGTTCTTCAATGATATTGCTAGTACCCGGTTGAGAATTTCTAACCCGATCAACCGTCCGTTGGCGAAAGGCTCGAAAGAGTCTCTCCGGCTCTAGATTGAAGAGAAAGAAGTCGTCTCTCCTCCTAGGCATGCACTACACACTTGGAACAAACGTGAGAATACCTAGTGCTTTATGCGCACTAGGTAGAGACAATAAACAAACACAACCCAAGACAAAGAGAGAAGAAAGCTATAGAAACAAAGAAAAAGACTACAAAATATGCACAAAGTATAGAAGAAGAACAAAAAACGATAACTAAGTCCAGCTAATAAGCAAACTAAGTCTAAACATGCACCGTCCCCGACAACGGCGCTAAATTGATGGTGGGAGTTGTTGTGGGTCCCGCCACCAAATGAATCCAACTAAACCTAACGGGTAGCTAAGGTAAGTCGGGTCGAGTCCACGGGGACGGTAATAGGTGTCTAGACTAGGGTCCACTCAAAAACAAGACTAGGTTACCACAACAACACAAAGGGGAACAAACTAACAAGAATTGATTAACTATGATGATTGGAGGGGAAGAAACTAGACTAACAATGTAACACCCGCTATTTTTCCTAGCGTTTTTGTCTTTACCGTTATGACTCTGTCATAACTCTGTCACATTTTGGCCTTGCATTTCATCATTTTACTAAGCTCTATTTTCATTGTTGAGTTTAATGATTTATATTTTTAATTTTAAAGATTTTAATTCTTTCAAATCTATTTATTTGATTTTCTTCGTAAACTAATTAATTTTCCGCAAGGAATTCTGTTTCTCTTCGTGTTGACGTTTTTAAACTCGGTTTTAAGTTATACCTTTTCCTAAAAATGTTTGAATACGTTTATATAATATTTTCAACTAGTAAATATTTTTATTTACAAAAAGTTAGTCGTTAATGATTTTATTACGAAATTTCGCGAATAATTATTTTCTTACGCGAGGTTTACTCGAATTACCTTGAAATGCCTTTAACTATTTTACGATTATACTTTTTATCAACTTATAAATTATTTGAGGCCATTTCCTCACATTTTGGACCGACTAAGCTTCTGGTCACAATTTTACTACGTTTTAACGTTTCATTCTATCATGTTAAACCGTAAACGTAAGATTATTTTCTTTTCATTAAATTGATGCATTATTACTCAAACTCTTCATACACCTTCTTCCTTTATTTTGGCTGGTACTTTTGACTCACTTTCACCTTGTTTTTATCAAAAAATTCATTGTCATTAAGCTTGCATAAACCATCCATTTCCTACCATTCATTTTTACATTTAAACAAAAAAAAAATCCTTTCTTTCTTCTTCTTTTTGGCCATGTCACCAGCAGCCTCTCAAGGCTTACTCTTGCTTCAAATCGAGTCTTAATTGTCTCATTTTCATCGTCAAATTAATCCTTAATCCGTTCCTTCCGTTAAGGTAATAATCAATGTTGTTTCTAATCGTTATTCACCTTGATTTTTCCTAGTTTTCTTATGGTATTTTTTTCTACCATACTTTTCATGTATTAAGGATTTGTGGACGATCTCTAAGCCGATAAATATATTATCGATTCCAATTTGGATTTGAGGTAATGTGGATGTTACTCGGTATTACATGATTTTATTTGTGTAATTGCATGTATATAATTATAATTTTATTTTTGACAATATATGTATGTCATATAATCTGGAAAATTTTTAAAAGTTGAAAATTTGCATGTTTCGGTGTTTTTATCGCTTTTACGAGATTAACGATTAAATTGTTATAATAATTTGTAAAATCGTAATATTCGGCCTAAACATGTAATATATGATTATATTCTGTAAAAATGATGTTTTTGATGATTTTTAATAATTTAGTATTTTTCTGATATTTTAGTTATCGATTATCGAATTATTACCGTTTACAGACAAAAACGATTAAAAGCCGATTCTTAGTTCTAGTACTTAAACATTTTATTTTAATCTGATTTTTGACGTGGTGAAACTTTCTGATGAAATATAAGTTTCAAAAATTTTTCATAATTTTTCGGAATTGTTAAGTGGATGAATTAATTAATCACTTTAAATCATCGTTTTATCGTTAAAACCGTGTTTGTCGTTTAAATTCTCGATTTCTGGTCTTTGGTTTAAATCTGGAAAAATTATGATTCTGATGATTTCATAATAAAATGTAATTTTATGATTTTTAGTGCTTTAATAAAATGTTAGGAACGATAAATTTTATTATTGGAATCGTTAATTGTGAAAACGAGTTTTAAAGACGGTTTTGACGGGATTTATGAAATCTGGAATTTTTGGAAATCTGGAGAAATGGTAGATTCTGGAAAATTATGATTTTTAAGTTTAATAATAATTTTTGGAAATTAATACTTAAATCATTTTGTAATTACTATTTTTATTAATCGTTATTGTCGAGATTAGACGATTAATGAGAAAACGCTTTAAAAACCGAGTTTTAGTGTTGTAACGGAGGCGTCCCGTTACCTACGATTTGTTAATTATGTGAGAAGAACAAAAAAAATAGCAAACAATAATAAACTGACACACAGATTTACGTGGTTCACCAGCAAAATCACTGTTTACGTCCACACCGACAAGGAGACCAAATTCACTATTGTGGAGATAATAGTACAACAGTAGACCATAAAACACGCGCTTAATAGCTCACAGCTAAAGCCAGAAGTACTACCAATTCTAGCAAACAGATAGTAATCTCAAACTGGAAAGAGAATACCCAAACTGAGTCGACCTGCGACGAACTCACCGATGAGACGAAGGACAAACGATCTTGCGGCCAGCCAAGATCCGAACAAACTCCAACGGTCTCCAACGAACACGAGATCAATAGAACCACCAAATAATAGAGACTCTGTACAAACGGAGTTTTTCCCTCAAGAAAACTCTCACAAATCAGCCCTCTATATTGTGCTCTCAGATCATCTCTCTGTCCTAATTAACCTAGAAACTAGTCAGGTCTTTATATAGTATTATTCCACCTAAACTAGTTACCTAAACTAATTAGGAAACACGGTTCAATCATTCCTAAAACCAAACAATCTTATGTTACCAAAACATGAAGATCAACTTTAGGAAAGATATCAGCAACAAATCAATTCAAGGTCCAAAAGGACAATTGCTAGGCACTTATTTCCTAACATTTAGGATTCTGGAAAATTTTCTTTTCTGGACAGAATATCAATAAATACATTTTAAATTTTTAAGTATTTTTTGTACTATTTATTAAAGTCTTTAACTAATAAGTATTGATTTTGGACAAATTGTGATTTATTGTTAAAATGCTTCGTCTTACCTAAGAAAAATATTTTTCCAGCCATTTTGAAAGTATTTAAATCTGAAACTTTCTGAGTTAAATCATCCCTTAACATACTCTTAATGTATCCAATGGTTTAATTAAATAAAAGACGTTAAAAGATTTAATTTGACATTTGCCGTAAAATCCTATTTATAATCATACTGTCGAAACTAATAATAATTAGGGAATTTTAGTTTTGTAAATTTTGGAAACACCCTAATTAGTAGTATTTAAAATGTTTAAAACATTTCTAAATCAATTTATAAACACTTGTATGACGTTTCAACAATTTCATTAACTCAAATGTTCTAGTTTTGAGAATTAATATCGTTAAGGCCGAAAGTACTAGTTTTTATAAATCTATATCGTTTACTAAAAATGTTGTATTAGTATAAACTAATATTTTGCTATTTTGATATGATGCTATTTTTAGTAAGTTTCTAAAAATAGAAGTTTTCTAAAATAGAACGTTTCCTCTTTTGGAAAGTGATTCCTTTTCATTTTGTTCTCTTATTGTTTATATTGAATACATCTTTTAAATATCGATAATGGATTGTTTTGGAGTTATGGAATAAGGAAAAGTGTGGGTTTAGAGTAATATAGTCTGGGATGTACATTTTTGCCATCAACTGTAAGGCTGGTGTGTCTTTGTGGGGCACATTGGTTGTTGAACTGAGCATGGTTTGTGTTCAGGAGAGTGTATGTTTACCTTAAACTTAGATATCGCATCGTGTAAGTCGCGTCGGGTTGAACTGGATATGGTTTGTATCTAGGAGGGGTGTGCACTACTTAAACCAGGACCTCGCTGCACGCAGTCCTGTTATGGTTGAGTTGCCTAGTTAGAGACCGAAGTCTGATTTGTTTTGACTAAGTTCTCGAAGCTAGTTTAGTATTGTTCTAGTGAAAGTCTAGATTCTACATTAATCCTATCCATAACGCCATTTTGAATATTTTAATGTTATCGATATAAATTGGTTTGCAGGTTGGCAAATATTTTTATGTTTCTTCGGAAACCCATTTTAATATTTTGGTTTTGGCGCTGAAAGCTTATTTTAATATGTTGTTTTACTGTTTTTCCATTTTTACTATTTTTCCTATATTAGTAATTACTGTTTTAAAATCCTATTATACGGCTGGAAGAACGTTGGCGTTGCTCCCCACTGATTGTGGCTGTTATGTTTTAACATGGTAGGTATACGTGTTCCGGGTGTGGGCTAGCGAGCAGTGTGGATCCTGCTTATTTATTTTTATAATTATGTCCTATGGATTGTTCAAACCCCTTTTGTGGATTGTTTTAAATTTTGGCCATTTTATTTAAGGCCTATTGTTTGAATTTACCATTTTAATTTTACTAAGACATAGTTACAGTGTATTTTAATCCCGACTCTACAGTGTTTTCCGCCACTGTATCGCGTTAGATTTTCTAGGGGATTACAAACAATGCACTAGGAATATCAAGAACTAATTGAAGCACTAAAGCTAAAATAATCAACTAACTAGATGAGAAATTGCTAACAAGAAGGAGAAATCAAATTGGGAAAAGGTAGGGTTAGTTAGGGTTCATAAGTGTAGTAGGATAGCTAGGAAATCGAGGGTGTAAGCTTCACCTAGTTACTAAGGTCGGTCCGCACTCTCACGTCAAAGACAAAACCCGAATACTCATGCAAGATACTACCCAATACACAAGGATTCAATCACAAATCAACCACACAATGAGAAGGATGGTCAATTCTACTCAAACAAGCAATTCAACAAACACATAGAGTGCTCAACATGTGACTAGTAACAAAGAATCCACCTTTACCCTCAATCAAACCCTAATCATCCATAATCCACCCTTAATCCTCCTACTAACCCCACAAGAGTCTACTCAATCATATTTAAACTAACATCAACATAAACAAGAGAAATCAACACAAACATCCATTATGAACTAGCAAAAACAATAAACAATGAACAAAGATTAAAACTTGAATAACTAAACAAGGATTAAGAGAAAAGAGAATAAGAAGATTATACCAACAAATAAGAGGATGAAAAGATGAGAACTTGTATTAAAAGAACACCCAAAAATCTCCACCAAAAGTTGTCAACAGGGGCGTGCCCACGTTGTAGCAACATGATGCAGTTGCTACACCATAATTCAGAAAATTTTTGAGGGAATTGAATTTTTGCTACACCATTTACCCATTATTTAATACATTCTCATTCTTCCTAATCCCATTGCACAACATTCAAAGCATTTAAGTGTTACTCCACTCTGAAATTCAATTCTCCAATACTTTTTGTTAATCTGTGCTTTAATAGTTTTATTGTCATAATGATTGTATTTAATTATTAATGTCCATAATTAATTAACCCTTTAATTTTATTCAATGGCAAAATTAAGTCCATTGTATTTATTTGTTCTATAATAGGAATATTCCTTACATTAACGCAATTTTATCGTCACACTTTTTATTTTGGTAAGAATAATACTCTGTAAATAGTACAGTAATTATTAATAAATTTCTTATGAACTTTAAATAAAATACGAAGTATAATGATAGAACACGATAAAAATATTTCGTAATATAAGAAGTATGGTAATAAATATGTACTCGGATTTAAAAAATTCGCTACACCATAACAAAATTCTTGGGTCCGCCCCTGGTTGTCAAGGATTGATGAATTCTTCAAGAGATTCCTTAATACAAGATTAACTAACTAGATTAAGCTAAGATTAACAAGGATTAAGAAAAGAATAAAGTAAACTAAGCTAAGGATGAAGAGAGTCTAATAAGGGTTTAGAATAATGTAGATTAATGTAAGGTGCTTAAACAATACAAAGGGAGGGTATTTATATGGGTTCACGAGCAAAGGAGAAGAAAACAAGAAACACGGGTTGTGCTGGCACCTTCCCGGCCGGGAAGGGTGATGATCCCGACCGGGATGGGTGGTCCCGACTGGGAAGGACCTTGGTTCCGGTCGGGATGGCTCATCAGTGAAGCTGCTTCCCTTTGCACTTCATCCCGGTCGTGATATTTGCAATCCCGACCGGGATGGGTCTTGTAGGCTTCAAATGAGATCTCTAGGGTCCCTACTTGCTTCTCATAGGCTTCTCATCGACTCTCGGTGCTTGGGATTGAGTCGAAGGGGCTAGGGAATGGGTCCCAAGGGCTCGGGATCTAGTCTAAGCTACCGAGTGCTCGTTGCTTCTCTTCGTTGGCTCCAAATGTGTCGGAAACGACTCGGATTCGTTCCACCTCTCCAAGATTGGTCTTAGGAACCTAAAATGAACTAGAAGAAGAGTAAGTAGCCTAGAAACTGCTCCAAAGAGCGATTCCACAAGAGAAACTGGGACCAAACACAACGAATAAGCACTACAAAACACACTTATCAGCAGGTGTGGTGGCAACAGCGTCCGCTACATCCCAGTGACCCTCGAACGCAGCTGATTCCCCAGTGACCCCGTCTCTAGCTCCCCAGCTAGACGATCGCTTATCCTCCGTGCATCCCAATGTCCGATAAATGGTATGTCGCATCGCTACGGAAATCGTAGCGCTGGAAGTACGCAATCATCAGAACGGGGATGCACTCCCGGAGGTAGTTGAGGACTTTTTTGGAGTCACTCGTCTCCTTACCCGCCCGCACCAGATCCTGCAGGACAAAGCTACACCAGTCCTGTTCCCGAATCAATTCCACGTCATCCACTGCAGACAGCAGGCTCAGGTCGAGTGAGTTGTTCGTAGTAGGCCTGAGGAATGATGACAACAAGGACAACACGAACCTACGGACAAAGTCGTCGTCAGCGGCATCGGTTGTCATTAACTTTTCGTGCACTCTCCCTAATTTTATTGGATCGCTGCTGTCCACCACATGGAAGTCCTTCCTCCAAGTACTCTTTAACCTGATCACGTCAGGTGAGTCTGCTCCTTTCTTGTTTTTGGTTGGGATTACTTTAACCGGATGAGGTCCAAAAGGAAGGTGGAGGCAATCGTGGACGTCGTACTTTGACACCATGAATGCCTCCCAGCGTGAGGCACGAAATATGTGGGACCTGTTAGAAAACGCACGGAGGAACATAAGTGCGTGGTCAATGAGGAACGACTCGAACCTCAACTCCAATAGCCCACCGAAGCCAACACCACGGACCCTCTCAATCTGATCATCCGACAATTGCGCAATTAGCTGGTGCAACCGCCTGGGCCTACAGTGAACATCCGACTGACCTCCAGGCTCTCTTTTTACTGCTAGATGACCCTATTGTTGGTCCCCTTTCCTCTCACACCGAGACACCCTCTTCTTTTTCTTAGGCCTGCTTTCCTCAACATTTTCTGTCCCCCCCACACCCATCTCGGTGGCCGGTGTATCAAATGTGAGCCTCTTCTTTTTCTTAGGCCTGCTTTCCTCAACATTTTCTATCCCCCCCCCCCCACACACTCATCTCGGCGGCCGAGTTATCGAATGTGACCCTCTTCTTTTTCTTTCGCCTGCTTTCCTCAACAATTTCTGTCCCCTAACGTCCATCTCGGCAACGATGTGGTCCCCTGATGTATCTTCCACAATCTTCTTCTTCTTACCCAATTTTTTGTCCACAACCACTTTATCACTAATTACATGGTCGCGAACCGATGTCTCTGCCACGCCCTTCTTCTTACCAGCCTTTGTTCGATCTTTTTTCTTCGAAGCAGCCTTTTTGCTGCAATAACAACACGCGTAATGAGTGTGACTGTACAACTGAGTATACAGCTTTAACTGTGTGATTCTACAATAAAATGTCTGTTATTCTACAATACAGCCTCAACTCTGTATGACTATACAACCTCAAACGTGTGACTCCGCAACATAACGAGTGCGACTATGTAGCTTCAAACGTGTGACTATACAACAAAATCACTATGACTATACACTTTCACCAGTGTGACTTTACAACAAAACCCGCATCAGTTATGTCACATGCATCATTAGAACGATGATTGGGGACAAGTGTGACTATACAGCTTCAAACGAGTGACTATTCAACTTACAAACATTTTTCTTCCCAAACAGCCTAGGCAACTCTGTATGACTATACAACATCAAACGTGTGACTCTGCAACATAACGAGTGCGACTATACAACATTCTGTGACTATACAATGTCTCCAGTGTGACTTTACAACAAAACCCGCATCAGTTATGTCATATGCATCATTAGAAAGATGATTATGGGGACTTTAACCTGAGAAAATATGATTACTTTAACATAAACTTCAACAAGGAAGCATATAAATTGTATGACTATACAACTACATCAGTGTGATTGTAGAACATAGTATTTATGACTATACAACTACAGCAAAAAATGGTGCAGATATACAGAACAACAACAAAACCTGCCTAATCGATGTCACATGCATAATTAGAAATACGATTATGGGAACTTCAACATGAAAAAACAAGATGGATGTTCAGAACTTCAACATGGACTTCAACAAAGAAATAAAAACTTAATCTTTGACTCTATAACTACAACCACTGTACAACTACAACAACTTCAACTCAAATTTAGGGTTATCGGGTTGGAAAAATGCATTTCTATCACTTTTTAGGGTTTATGCATGACCGGAGTTCAACAAAGGTATACATTGGTCAAAATGGAAGTCGAAAATCGAACAAAAGGGTTGAAGAAAAAGGATATCGGAGGTCGATAATGGAACCTTGCTTCAACATATCTTAGAGAGTTACTAACTCTCTTGATCCCATCTCTCTCTCTCTCTCTCTCCTCTCTCTCTCTATATATATATATAAGAGGGATCAGGTGAGTCCACTTCTCATAATTGATTCTGTGAGTCGTCACCTCAACCCTTAGATTAGAAATAGATGAATGGTTCTGATTTATTTTGTCAATTAAAGAAATAACTGACATAATCTTGGTAAATATTTCAATTCCTCTCTCTCTCTTCCTTAATAATCTCGCTGTAATCTTCTCTCTCCTATCAATTTTTTCACCGACCCTTTCTCTCACATAACACATTTCTTCAAAATTAAGTTTTTCAATTCCCAAACCCTTCCGCCTAACATACTCTCCGTTTTGACGCATCCTAATGTTCATTTTAACTCATAGACTGTTATTTTGACTCATACAATGTGTTACTCTAATTCATGAATTGTGTTACTCTAACTCGTAAAATCTGTTGCATTACATAATAGTCTCTTGCAAACACAAGAGTTCCAATCAACTAAAAGAATAATGTTTGTTTTTATTTAGGATACTCAAAAACAAAAAATGGTACAGAAATTCCAACTGAATCAACTCCTTTACAATTCCAATATTTCACACCTATTACTCATAATCTGTGTTACTGTAACTCATTAAGTATGTTACTCTAACAAATAATGTGCGTTACTCTAACTCAATCTTACTACAATAAAGGATGTTACTCTTAAGGAATGGATATTGGTAAATCAATCAAACTCATAAACTGTGTTACTGTAACTTATTCAGTGTGTTACTCTAAAGAATAATGTATGTTACTCTAACAATATTGTCCTACTCAGAATTCTGCCTCTTCTTCTTCTTCATCCTCCTCGTCCTCTCCTCCTCCTCCCCCCTCCTCCTCTTCCTTCTTCTTCTTTGTCGTCAGAAGTTTTGATTTAATCTCATCATCGCGCCATCTTTTCGTTGTGTACCTTCTCACATCGAATCCACAAGCCAATGCATAGATTTTATAGAAGTTTACTGTCTCATCTACGTCCTTACAGATCTACCCTATGTATGGAGTGAAACTCTCACCCACATCCCTACACCATTCTTTTGCTTTTGCGTCTACTACAAAAACAAGAACAGTGCCAATAAATGTGGCGACAAACAAACAATCAGAACTTGAAATATGGCGGTATTCTAAATCCGGTATTACTGCAATGCAATAAAGTAACAGATGACAAGAATTAAAGTAACAGATGAAGTGCATTAAAGTAACACCGGATATATGTTTGAGCAAAAATGCAGTGAATAGGCATTCATTTAACAGAAGATGCTTATTCACAGAGGTTAGGCATTAAAGTAACATATGGTATGAATTAAAGTAACAGATGATGTGCATTAAAGTAACACCAGATATATGTTAAATCAAAAAATTCATAGAATAATCAGAACTTTAATAATATGCAGTTTCCATACTATAAACGTAAAATCTAATAGTATGGAGCATCTTAATGACTTCCATGGCGTTTCCTATATAAATTACAAAGTAAAACTCACCGTTGGTGTATTCGACAATTTGCATATCTGTCATCGAAGGAGAAGTTGCAGCCGTGCGAGGAAGAAGATGAATGATTGAACATGTTATTGAGTGTGTTGATTGAACGTGTATACTTTGATTGAAGATGGTTTGGTTGAAAGTGATGAATGAGAGTATGAACGTGTATACTTCTATGAATGGGAGTATGAAAGAGAGCGTTATACTGCAGTATCTTTCAATATTTTTTTTAATGAAGGAAACTATGATTCATCTTGTCCATCCATTCCTCTACCATCCAATGGATGGTATGAGGACATAGGGACTCATTATAAGAGAAAGACTCGTAAGAACCCCCCTCTATATATATGGGTTCCGGTGAGACAAAGGAACTCCTTGCATCAGCTAAGACACATTGTGAACCATTAGATTAGATCTAATCCAACGATCCATATTAAAATAACCTACAGAGAAGATTAGATGACAATCAACCCTCACCACTTCTGTAATCAAATTATTTCTCTCCTCCCACCCTTGGTACCCACCTTACTCTTAATCATTACGTATTTTATAGTCTCAACCTGACAGTTCACTCTCTCACCCTCCATTTACCTATGTTATCCATCTTTTAGAAAACTACTCATACGATTTTTCTTTAAATTTTTTCTTTATTTACTTGTTATGTTAATTTTACAATTGTGTGTGTGTGTTTATATATATATATAATATATATATATATATATATGTATATATAGAGTGGGGTTCTTATGAGTCCCTCATAAGAATTGAGTCCCTAAGTCCTCATCTCATCCATTGGATGGGAGATGGATGGATGAACAAGATTCATCCTAAGATTTGCATTAAGAAAAAAGAAAAAAAAGGGAGATACTGCTTCCTAAAAAAATTGCCATAATTTTAGGAAAACGGTAAATCACTTTATTCATTCACATTCTACGTTCATCATCATCAAACCTAAAAAAATGCATCACTTTATTCATTCATTCACATTACTACATTCATCATCATCAAACCTAAAAAAAATGCTTCCCATCAATTTGTGCTCGACATCCCGTTCTATGAGTTCAATGATCGCGACATCTTCATCAACTGTTGATAAGCAAATCGTAGAGTACAACAATGGTGAGTTTTCTATATTGCTTACAGATTTTTTTTTTTGTTATTTTTATTCATTTCATTTTATCACGTTCAATCTATTCATCTTCTTCTTCGCGCGATTGCAACTTACGTTCAATCAACTAACTCAATAACACGTTCAATCATTTCTCTTATTCCTCGCGGCGCTGAAAATTCTCATTCGATGGCGAATATGCAAATTGTCGAATACACAAACGGTGTGTATTTGGTTTCTAATTTATACTGAAAACGCGTCATCAGGATGCTCCATATTATTAGATTTTAAAGTTTACAGTATGGAAACTGCATATTATTGAAGGTCTAATCATTATATGAATTTTACGCACGAACAAATATATGGCATTATTGTAATGCACATACTGTGTTACTTTAATATACACAATCTGTTATTTTAATGGCTAACCCCTTTTATTTTAATGCACATAAAGTTAATTGAATCTGATGTTACTTTAACGCACTTCATCTGTTACTTTAGCTCTTTTCATCTGTTACTGTAATGCATTGGAGTGACAAAAAAGATTTAGAATACCGCCATACAAAAAAATAAAAAAATAAAAAAGAAAGATACTGTTTCCTATAATTATGGGACATGATTGATTTCAAAATAGGAAACAATATCAAAGAGTATCTCCTGTTATTTTAATGCACATAATGTTAATTGAATCTAATGTTACTTTAACGTACTTCATCTGTTACTTTAGTTCTTTTCATCTGTTACTTAATGCATTGGAGTGACAAAAAGGATTTAGAATACCGCCATATAAAAAAAATAAAAAATAAAAAAGAAAGATACTGCTTCCTATGATTATGGGACATGATTGACTTCAAAATAGGAAACAATATCAAAGAGTATCCCCTCATTCAAAGATAGATATTGCGTAATACTCTCATTTCTGATTATTATATGAATTTTTTGCACTAACCTATACTTGGTGTTATGTTAATGAACATTATCTGTTACTTTAATTCACACTATCTGTTACTTTAATGACTGACCTCTGTTACTTTATACCTGGTGTATAAGCATCCTCTGTTAATTGAATCTAGTGTTACTTCAATGCACTTCATCTGTTACTTTAATTCTTGTCATCTGTTACTTTAATCCATATTTCAAGTTCTGATTGTTTCTTTTTCGCCACGTTTATTGGCACTGTTATTGTGTTTAAGTAGACGCAAAAGCACATGAAAGATGTAGGGATGCAAGTGAGAGTTTCCTACATACATAAGGCATATCTTCAAGGACGTGGATGAGTTCAGTAAACTTCTATAAAATCTACACATTGGCTTGTGGATTCGATGTGAGGAGGTCCACAACAAAAAGATGGCGCGGTGGTTAGATTAAATCAAAGCTTCTGACGATGATGATGAAGAAGAGGACGAGGAGGATGAAGAAGCAGAATTCTAAGTAGGACAGTATATTGTTAGAGTGACATACATTATTCGTTAGAGTAACATACTTAATTCGTTACAATAACACAGATTATCAGTAATAGATGTGAAACATTGGAATTGTGATAGAGTTGATTCAGTTGGAACTCTTGTATCAATTTTTGTTTTGGAATATCCTTAATAAAAATAAACATTATTCTTTTGGTTAATTGGAACGACTCCTGTGTATGCAAGAGACTATTATGCAACGGAACAGATTTTACGTGTTAGAGTAACACAGTTTATGAATTACAGTAACACATTGTATGAGTCAAAGTAACACAATCTATGAGTTAAAATAATCAACGTCAAAACGGAGAGTAAGTTATGCGGGGGGATTTGTGAATTGAAAAAAATTAATTTTGAATAAATGTGTTGTGTGAGAGAAAGAAGATTAGTGAAAAAAAATTAATAGGAGAGAAGATTTGAGTATATAATTAGAGAGGAGAGAGAAAAAATGAAATATTTACAAAGATTTTTGTCAGTTATTTCCTTAATGGACAAAACAAATCTTAACCATTCATCTATTTCTATTTTAAGGGTGGAGATGAGGACTCATGGACTCAATTATGATAAGTGGACTCACCTGATCCCTCCTATATATATATATATATATATATATATATATATATATATATATATATATATATATATATATATATTTCATGATTTGGGAGTGCATATATTAATCATGGAATCTAAAATCGATTTAATTGTTTTAGGGTTGTGTCTGGTGATTCATTCTTTGTTATGATATTAACGATGATCGATGATGATTATAGTTTTAATTTCATTTTAGGAAATATATTTCTATATGGGCTAAAAATTTCATTATGTATACTACTAAACTTACTATATACTTAAAAAAACTGGTATATACACTACAAAACTCATTATATATACACTAGTAAACTTAACTATATATATACACTTAAAAACTCAATATAAACAGTAAAATAATTGTTAGACACAAAAAGTTTATATAATTATATCCGTATGAATATTTGATTTTTTAAAATATTTTTATACACAGTAAAATAATCAATATATATATATATAGAGGAGGAACTTTTCGTGCGATATGATTGTTCCGTTACATCAAAACTCAATTTAGGAAAATATCATTAATAATAATAAAAAAAGTAAAGAATCTTTTAATTATTATAATAATATATTTAATCTATCATATTAATGTGATGTTTTATACGAGTAATTTTCATCTTAAAACCTTTAAATTTCGTTTAACAAAAAATTATCGTAATTATTTTTATAAAAATGATATAATTAGATTCTTGGTAGAAAATGCTTTCATTTGAGTATAAATTTCGAATAATTTGTTTCATATTATTTGCTCAAAAAAGTGATGCATTTATTACATATAAAAATAGTAAAGTTATCCCACATCGACAAATTATAATAATCTGATGAAATTCTATATTGTAAATAAGAGTAAGCACCCGTCCTTAGATATCCACCAAAAATCTTTTGAGTCTTGGAGAACTCTTAAGATATGGATGATAAACCTTAACTAATTATCTCACATCGAAAAATTATGATGAGGTTATGAAATTTTATACTATAAATAAGAGTAATCGTTGTTATTAAATATCGACAAAAAAACTTTTGAGTCTTAAAAACTCTTAATAAGACTACAAACTTAAAATTATCTCACATCGAAAAAAATAAAATAAGATGATGATTCTATATTATAAATATGTGTAATCATGTGTTCTTTTGGTTCTTAAAAAGATCTCTTATGACAGTAAATTATCCCAGGTCAAAAAAATTATGATAATTGAATTCTGTATTATAAATAAGAATAATAATTCATTCTTAAATATCACTAATAAAAAAATTTTAGTCTTACAAAGTTTCATACTAAAATTACAAACTTAAGTAAAATAATCCCACATCGAACAATTATAACAAAATACGATGAAACTTTACATTATAAATAAGAAATAAGAATACTCAATTATATATTAAGACGATGAAATTCTATTATACAAATAAAAATAATCATTTCTCCAAATTATGATGAGGTGATTGAATTCTTTATTATAAATAAGAGTAATCATTCGTCTTTAAATATCAACGAAAAAAAATTAATCTTAAAAAAACTCTTAATAAGACTACAAACTTAAATAAAATTATCATACATCGAAAAATTATAATGAGATGATAGAATTCTATTATATAAAGTAATTATTCGTTCTATGATATTAACCAATAATGTTTTGAGTTTTAAAAAAAGTTCAGAAGACTATAAACATATGTAAAATTATCCATATCAAAAAATTATGATGAGGTGATGAAATTCAATATAGTATTATAAATAAGAGTGATCATTCGTCCTTAGATACAGAAGTACTACCTCTCATTCATTGGATTTCTACCATTTAGTGAATATATGTGAGGTATAATTAATAAAATGGTAGGATTCCAAAGAATGGGAGGGAGTATCCCACATCGAAAAATTATAAGTTGATCGAATTCTATTATGAGTTATAATTAAGAGCAATCATTCATCCTTATATGTCAATAATATGGATTCTTTTGAGTCCTAAAAGAGCTTTTAAGACTATAAACTTAAGTAGAATTATCACACGTCGAAAAATTATGATAGGGTGATGAAATTTTAAATTATATCATAAATAAGAGAAATAATTCATTTTAGATATTAACCAAAAAAATCTTTTGAGTCTTATTAGTTATAACAACTCATAAAGCTATAAATTGAAGTCAAATTATCCCACATCGACAAATTATAATAAGGCGATGAAATTCGACGAAACCATTTAGTTTCACCAGTTTATGCAATTCTCTAACTTGGTGTCATTATTATTGTGACTGAAAATCGGTTCGTGCATCACACGAACTTTCCAACTAGTTGTTATATATACACCCAAACAGTTACTATGTACACTAATTAATCAACATATATACACTGAAATAAATGTCATACGTATTTAATCAAGTTGATTTTCTCCTTTTACCTAAAACAATGGACACTACAAGAAATACTTCATATAGCTACCGTTCACGTGCGACTGAAAAATTCAGTTGCTTATTTAGCGACTGGAAGTCAATATAAGAGGAAAAAATAAATAGTCGTAGCGACTGAAAACAATCGCAAAAAAAAAAACGACGCGCGACTGAAATCGGTCGCTAAAAAAAACGACGCGCGGCCGATTTCGGTCGCTAAGGGTCTGAATTTTTTTTAAATAAGCGAACACCCCCCCCCCCCCCCCCCCTCCTTCGGTACAATCTCTCATTTCACTCCCTCTCTCTGAAACCCGTCTCCCTTCTCTCTAAAACTCGCCCCTCCTCATTTCCTCTTCATTTCTTCTTCAATTATATCATTTTCCTTAAGGTATGTTTATCTATCTATATTTAGTTTCAATTATTTGTTAATTTCTGTTTTTATCGATTTAAATAAATTAGTTATTGGCTTGGATAGTTTTTTAGTTGTCGGAATATTTATTGTAGTTAGAATGTTAATCGCCCAATTGGTTCCCCAATTTGAAATAGGTAGATTGTTAGTATAAAATTAGGGTTTGTGGTTAAGTAGTTGAATGAATTGGATTGTTTTGATGTGTTAGGAAATTGGAAGTGAAATAGAATTATGCCGATTTAGTGATGTAATTATGGACGGATTGGGTGGAAATAGTACTATGTTTAGGTGAATTGAGAATTTTACAGAATATGTGAATAGTGTATATATATTAGTAAATTACTTTAGAGGAAATAATTTGTATGTGGTTATTGTCTCAATTTTTTTAGATAAAAAAATGAAGAGACTGGAACGAAAATGGATGTATGGGGAAAGATTCGATAAGAGACGACGTCCCACAAAGGAATTTTTAGAGGGTGTTAATAGTTTTCTTGAGTTCGCTAAAACCCATCCCGAATACGCGTCAGAGGGTAGATTTAGGTGTCCTTGTGTGAAATGTAAGAACCTCAAATTCTTGGATAGTATTTTGATTAAGGAACATATTATCTCAAATGGGTTTAGCCCAAATTACTATTATTGGATTTCTCATGGTGAGACGTCTGCTGTTGAGGAATCTGAGGTTGCTCAGAATGAGGGCGGCGTGAGAGGAATGATTGTTGATGTGGTTGAGTGCAATTTGTTTAATGATGAGAACATGTACACTAACGACGATGACCAACCAACCCTACAAGAGCCAAACCCACGAGCTAAAGCTTTTTTTGATATGCTAGAGGCTGCGGAGAAGTCATTATATGGAGGGTGTGATGTGACATTGTTAGAAGTCGCGTCTATGGTAGTGACCCTTAAATGTGAATATAACCTACCTTTTGGGTGCGTAGACAGTGTCGCTGCGTTGATTGAGAAACTCATCCCAAAAGACAACATTATGACCGAAACATTCTACAATACCAAAAAATAGTTAAAGGTCTTGAACTTCTGCATCAAAAGATCGATGCTTGTCCCGATGGATGTATGCTTTTTTGGAAGGACGATGTCGTGCTTGAGGAATGTAAGATATGTGGGAAGGGTAGATACAAAACTGTAGATGAGAATATTGTTTTGAGGGGTAAGAAGGGAAAGAGTGTTGCGAGGCATAAAAAACCTATACCACTTAGTCGACTTACCTACTTTCCCATCGCCCCTAGACTTCAAAAATTATATGCAACCAGAACCATTGCCGAACAAATGAGGTGGCATAAAGAAGAAACTCGTGTAGAGGGGAAGATGTGTCATCCTAGTGACGGGGAGGAGTGGAAACGCTTTGATAGGATTTACCCTGAATTTGCTGAGGAACCCCGTAATGTGAGACTTGGGTTATGTACCGATGGGTTCGCCCCTTTCGGTCAGTTCGGTAAGCCATACTCATGCTGGCCTGTCATGGTCACACCGTAAAACTTACCTCCATGGCTTTGTCTGAAACCACCGTTCATCTTCCATTCTCTCATTGTTCCCGGCCCAAAAAATCCCAAAAACCACTTGGATGTTTACTTACAACCAGTGATAGAGGAACTGAAACACTTGTGGGAAGTAGGGGTGGAGACATATGATGTGTCGTTGAAACAAAATTTCCAGCTTAGAGCATCGCTTTTGTGGACTATAAACGATTTCCTTGCGTATGGTATGTTGAGTGGTTGGTCTACTGCGGGCCAAAAAGCGTGTCCTTGTTGCATGAGTGAAAGTAAAGCATTTTACCTAAGAAATTCAAGCAAAATTAGTTGGTTTGACTGTCATAGACAGTTCCTACCCGAGGGTCACATGTACAGGAAGAATAGGTGAGCTTTCAAGAAGGGTGAGGTGGTGCTAGATGAGGCACCGATTCGTCTCCAAGGAAATGAGATTTGGGAGGTGATTTCAGAGTTCTCATCTACTGTTGATGGGACCGATCAAGAGTTCAAAGATCTTAAGAAATTAAAAAATGGTTGGTTTAAAAGAAGTATCTTCTTCGACCTTCCATATTGGAGTACTTTATTACTCCGACATAATCTGGACGTGATGCATATTGAGAAGAATTTCTTTGAGCAACTGATTCACACCGTCACGGATGTAGAGGGTAAGACATGTGACACCGTAGGATCCCGAAAAGATTTGAAAAAAATTTGTGACCGTCCGAAATTGCATATCAAGCGGGATGGGTCCAAGCCTAGGGCCTTGTTTAGCCTTGATAAGGCTCAAAGAAAGGCCGTGTCAGAGTCACGGAGGGATACCACAAGGGAGCAGTGTACGGTACGGGGAACACTCATTCCCTGTACTGGACACCACCCGATGCTCGGGGGGCCCATGCGACCTCGACGGAGTGTGTACCACCCGTTGTTCAGGAGATGATGTCGGAAATACGAGAGGAGAGGGCGCTACGGGCGGCTAAGGCTGAGAAGATGAAGGAGCAGGATGAGAGGCTGAAGATGCAGGAGTCCGTTAACCTGCAAATTCTGGAAGAGCTACAACGCCTTAGAAGCATGCAGCAGCAGAACTGTAACTCCGGCCCCACTCCCCGACCCCGAGATTATAGAGACCCCTTTGGTGGTGACGGTGGTAGTGGTGCGTCAGCTAGTTTCACTGTTAGGTGAGTAGATTGAAAACAGTTTGTAGTTTGTGAATGTTTGTTGAAAACAGTTTGTAACAACACTTTTAATTTAGTGTATTAAAGACATTTGCGTGCTTGGTTGCCAATTCTGGAGTGTGAAGCTGGCGTAACGTTTGGAATGTTTGGAGTGATGTATGGGATGTATTTTGGTTGTTGGTTTGTGTTTTTGTGCAGATTTTGGCTAGAAACGAAATTAATGAAACCGGCCTATTTCAGGTTCGGTAGCGACTGAAATCAGTCGCTAATTTTTTCATTTAGCGATCGATTTCAGTCGCTGTAGGACGCTCAAAGATGCCACGTCACACCGCTTTGCGACTAAATCAGTCGCTAAGCTGACGCTCTCACCCACTGAAATCGGTCGCTAAAGGGCTGCCATAGCGACTGATTTCGGTTGCTAACTTTAGCGACTGAAATCGGTCGCGCGTAGGATTTAGCGACCGATTTGAGTCGCAAGATGCGACTATCTGTTGCGACTGTTTCTTAGCGACTGTCAACTGTCGGGCGTCTATATATATATATCGAGGATCCTTTGAGGCAACTCAACTCGTCGCATCCATTGAGGCACAATCTCAACCATTAGATTAAAATCAAATTAAAGGCTAAGATTAAAAAAAAACTCATACATACAATTTTTTTTCCCCAATTTTTTTCTCGGGAAAAAAATCAATATTTTTCAGGAAAAAAAAATTCGAAATTTTTTTTCCAAAAAGAAAACATTCCGAAAAAAAAACAAAAAAAATCGAAATTTTTTTTTCAAAAAATTTATTTTTTTCCCGAAATAAAAATATTTTCTTTTTCTGAAAAAAAAAACATTTTTTCCCAAAAAAAACACACCTTTTTTTTCCGAAAAAATAAACACATTTTTTTCCAAAAAAAAACATTTTTTTCCGGACATTTTTTTTCCCAAAAGAAAAAAAAATCCAAAAAAAATCATTTTTTTTTAATATTAAAATAAAATTGGTGTATATAAAAACAATTTCAGTGTACATAATAACTGTTTTAGGGTATATAAAATTCTACTATATCTAATAATTAAGTACATATGACAATTATTTCAGTGTATATATGTTGATTAATTGGTGTACATAGTAATCATTTGAGTGTATATAACAATAATTATTTTACTGTATATATTGAGTTCTTAAGTGTGTTTATATATATAGTGAGTTTAATAGCGTATATAATGAGGTTTTTAGTGTATATAACAGTAATTTTGATGTATGTTCCATTGTTGATTAACTGATGTACATATTAATTATTTGGGTGTATATAACAATTATTTTACTGTATGTATTGAGTTCTTAAGTGTATATATGCAGTGAGTTTAATAGCGTATATAATGAGTTTTTTTTTAGTTTATATAACAGTTACTTTTATGTATGTTCCATTTTTTATTAATTGGTGTACATAAAAACTATTTCAGTGTATATAACAATTATTTTACTGTATATATTGAGTTGTTAAGTGTGTGTATATATATAGTGAGTTTAATAACGTATATAATGAGTTTTTTTAGTGTATATAACACTTATTTGGATGTATGTTTCATCTTAATCTAATGGTCTAGATTGTGCCTCAATGGGTGTAAGGAGTTACCTGCCTCACCGGACCCCGCCTATATATATATATATATATATATATATATATATATATATAGAGAGAGAGAGAGAGAGAGAGAGAGAGAGAGAGAGAGATTCACATAAGAACACCCCTCCCTGTAAGTCCATAAGTCCTCTTTTCAGCCATTGGATGAATTGAAGATTAAGGGCTGAGATTTAAGTAAGAGTGATTAAGCAGCCTAATACCCTCATTAATTTAATTAAGCACGGGTGTGAGGTTAGCAAATACCAAGGAAGAAATTAATTTACGCTCTCTCTCCTACACAATTAAACACACTCTGAATGTTGATTTCTCCACCAAATAAATCACACGGACCAAATTCCATGATCGTGGTTCTTCGGCTTCTTCGTTTCTGCTTGGAGTTGAAGGTGTTAAAGGTGGTAGCATGATGGTGGCGGCAGTTGTTCTAGCGGGGGTGAATTATACATTAATTGAAGTTGTTATCTCTGAGTTTGTCATCTGGATGGAGGATATGCAGATTGTTGTTGTTCCGCCTGGTATGTTTGTTATAATTTATTTACTTTTGTAGTGGATGAGTTGTTCTTGTGGTTTATGCGTTGTTGTTGTTTAAGGACTAATTGTAATGGGGAAGTTGGGGTTTTTAGTGCAAGGTTTTTATTCTCGTCAAAGTTGGGGTTACTAATTATCGTCGAAGTTGCAAAGATTAAAATAGGGGTTGGGGCGGTGATTATTCTGTGGAGACCTCATTTTCTGTAGTTCATTGTCGTTCAGTTCATAGTCATAAGAACTGAATCTTTTAGTTTGTTAAAGTGTTGAATGTTACTTGTTGAAGTGGAGTCATGAAGTAGTTGAAGTTGAAGTTGATTTCATGAATTTGACTGTGCAGTTGCAAATGCTCTAGAGGGTGAAGAAGTTGCGGAGGTTGTGCCTCCTGTTCTTTACTATAGGGAAGTTGATAAGGAGAAGACACCTTATGTTGGGCAGAAATTTTCCGACGTCGATAAAGCTGTTGAATTCTATGAAGCGTATGGCTTCGCTTGCAATTTTGATGTCTGTAGGTGGTCAACAAAGAGGTTCCATGTTGGTACGCTGAAATCTCAGCTGGTAGTTTGCAGCAGAGAGGGTTTCACGTACGTCCCGAAGGCAGGTGACGGTGCAGCAAGAGGGGGAGGTTGTGGACGTAAGGTAGGTAGAAAGTGTAGTAAATCTAATTCTAAGGAAGTCGGTTCTACTGGTAGGACCGCTAAGAAGTTGAAGAAGAGCGATTCGGGGAAGCCCTGTGGTGAAACTAAGACGAGACGCCGGACCAAAGTGACAAGAGTTGGTTGCAACGTAAGAATCTTGTTGGTCGTAGTCAATGGTGTTGTGGTTGTTAAGGAGTTTACTTGTGGCCACAATCACGAGCTATTTTCAGTAGCGGAGAGAGAGTTCCAGAAACGATCTCGGCAGTTGTCGGACTACCACAAGCAGATGATAATTGCTAACTCAAGAGTAAGGCATTTCTTTTTCCGTAACGTTGTCGAAGTTTGTGTTCAATTTTGTTAAATATTATGTGGTGCGTGCATTATTTTGTCTTCTCGTGAAATTAGTATTTTCTCTGATCGCAGTTGAAAATTGGAGCGACACGAACGTACAATATGTGTAAGGAGCATGTGAATGGATTTGAGAATCTTGAGGCGAGCTTGACCGATTTCAAGAATTATGGGAGGGATGTGAAGTGTTTTCTTCATGAACGGGATGGGCAGCTATTCGTAGATAATTTTAAGGAAATGATGAAGAACAGGGAAGGATTTTTTTTTACTACGAGTTGGCAGAAGACGGAAGCTTAAATAAAGCGATATGGGTAGACGTTGCCGCCAAGAGAAACTACGCAAAGTTCGGGGATGCTACGTATGGGACGAACATGTACTCGATGATATTTACTCCGTTCACAGGTGTTGAAAATCATAAGAAGTCAGTGACGTTTGGTGGTGCACTAATTGCGCGTGAGAATAGTGAGTCTTTCGATTGGGTTTTCAAGCGGTTTTTAGATGCTATGGGTGGAAAGGAACCGGAGTACATAATAACGGCTCAAGACCCGGGAATTATTTCATCTGTTGAATCTGTTTTCAAGAAAGTGAAACATTGGTTTTGTATGTGGCACATAATGAACAAAGTCCATGTTAAATATGGTTCGACGAGAAGCGATTACCTTGAATTCATACTGAAGCTGAATGAAATTGTGTGGGACGATGATATTGAAGCATCGGAGTTTGTTGAGAGATGGATGGAAATCATGGAAGAACATGGACTGGTAGACGTTGAGTGGTTTAAGAGCACATTTGCCATAAGAAGTCAGTGGGTAATGGCTCACTGCCGAGACATTCCAATGGGAACCGTTATGAGGACCACTCAAAGATCGGAGAGTGAGAATAGGTTTTTTAAGAGGTTTGAACAGAAATCGGGTACGTTGGGGGAGTTTTGGACGCGCTTTGAAAGCGCCATGCATGGACCACCAAAGGCATACCCAAAAGAAACTCGACAGTGAAAACAGGCACTCAAGGCCTAAGACGGAGACGCATGTAGCAATGGAGACCGATGGTGCTAAGTTGTATACCCATGAAATATTCAGTGAATTCCAAGATGAGGTGAAGTTCTCAATCGACATTTGCACGGTCCGTGGCTTCGAGGTGGTTGACGGGGTTGAGATAACGAAGGTGAATGATCAAAGTAGAGATAGAGTCTATGAAGTGCGAGTAAATCCAGGTGCGTTTGATTTAAGTTATTATTACCTTCATTTTGAAGTTGCTTTTCAATATTCAAAGTTACGTTATGTGTTGACTGAAGTTGAATTTTCCTCCTCAGAATTGGATGACGCAAGGTGCAGCTGTAAGCTGTTCGAAAGGCGAGGGCTTTTGTGTAGACATTTAATCTGGATTTTAACGTCCTGTTGACATAAGACTATACCGGCAGCGTACGTATGCAGACGGTGGTTGGTTAAGGCTGTGGGAGGAATGTCGTTGGATGATGGTTTTCTTCTTCAGGGTACTGTAGACTTGATTGATGAGAAGCAGTTGGAGATGAGGAAGTTGTGGTCGGAGATTCACGAAGCAGTGGGCTTTGTTTGCAATAAGGGTAAAGACGAAGTTGAAAAATTACGAGAAGCGATACGCGCTTTTAGAGAGAGCGTGGGTGGAACTTCGGAGCCTCTGACAAAACGACGGGAGTTGGAGAAATACCTTGGTTGTGCGTCCACGTCGAAAGTGACGATATTGGCACCAAAACTGTCAAAGAACAAAGGTAGTGGGAAGAGGATGTTGTCAACGAAGACCAAGGCGGCGGACCTGGCGAAGAGGCTGAAACAAATGTGTAAAAATTGCAAGAGAATGGCCCACCACGATAAGAGAAACTGCCCCCAACCCCTTCACAAAGAATCCACCGTCGGAGGAGGATTCTGTTGGTGGCAGCGACGACGATGGATCGGACGACATTTTATGATTTCTCGAGTGACATATTGTGTTCGTTGTTAGCGTAATTCTTTTATGTGCTGGGTACTCCCTCGTTTTGTTTTCAGTCATGACGTAGTAAGGTGGAGTAGATCTCTCCCGTTATATACTGCGTCTCCGATTCACCTCTTTTTTTCTGTTTTTTGTTCGTCACTATACGTGGGTTATCTTAGTAACGTCTTCGTTGTATGGTTGAAAATGTAATGCCATGACAGTGTCATTTCAACTGTGACAGTTCTTCACTTCAGTACATAGGTGGTGTCCTTATAGTCTGTGTATTTAGTTTGTCAACGTTTGAAACTGTGTGAAAATGATGGTAATCTTGAAACTTGGTTGCCATTTATTTGCAACTTCGAACTTATGGAACCGTGTAATCTCTAAATTTTGCTGGCGTTAACTGTGTAGATTGTTTTGTTAACGTAATTTACGAAGATTTTGAGGAGTTGAAGTTGAACACGTTGTAATTTGAAGTAATATTTTCGCAATGTAGAAGTTGAAGAATGTGTAGTACAGACCTGAGACTGAGGTGCCAATGTAATAACCATTTTCGGTGCGCCTGAATTGTTTTTTTTTTGAAGTGTTAGTGTTCACATCGGATTCTTGGAAGTAGGCTTAACCAATTTTGTTAGAAGTTTTAAACTTTAACTGATGAAGTGACGTTGTTTTATCCTTGAAGTTTTGAATTTGAGAGTGACATTTAGGTGAAGTTACCAATTGTTGAAGTGTTGGTTTGGTGGAGTTGGAGTTACGTTGTTAAATCTTTGAAGTTGTATATTTCACAGACAAAGGTTTCTCACTGAAATAATGGAGAAATAACAAATTGTGTAGTTGAAGTGACGTGTGTGTAATACGGAAGTCCGTAATGTGGATCTAAAACTGAATTGTTGATGTGATTGTGTTGAAGTTGAAAATAATGTTGTGGATTGAAGTTCCTTTCTGCAGTTGTACCATATTCGTTGAGTCAAATAATGTATGTATATTTACATTTTCGTTGAGTCAAATGTACGAGTAAGTACGTTATATCAAAATTAGAGTTGTAATTTTCGTTGGGTCAAATTTCACCTTGTACAGCTGCATGAAAAATGATTCGTAAGCGAACACACTGCCGATCAAATATTGACCGTGAACAGGAAAACTAGTTCTTGTCATAGTGTCACAAAATATTACATGTTTCCGCAAATTTATCCAACTCCGCATATACTAACATACACGCGGAACTAGAAGTAGGTCTGGGTAGAGAAGTAGTAGTTTTTTTATCAGAACGTCATATTGTTTGCAATGAAGAGACTAATAACACTTTACTTTTTTGTGCGATTTTGGTCTTAGGGCCAGCACGGATCTTCACCATAGCACGTTTCACCTTAACTTCGGTTAGAATGTTGTCCTTGTTTGCGTTGAAGTCATCAATCAGCCTAATGAGTCGTCTACGTTGTTTGTTGAAGTTTGACAGAAGGAGAGTAGCAATGACCTCCGCGACAAGGAATCTCCTGGCGACCTTGGATAGCATATCCTCATGTGACGACATTTCACCATCGTACAGAAGCATGTGCATCAATGTGAAGAGACCAGACTCCTCTCTGTTCACCACGTTTTTCTTCCATTCCATTTTAACTTCTTTGATTGCGAAGGTGGAAACGAGGTGTCCCCCATCAACCTTCTTCTCTTCTAAATAGTCGCTCATCCCGGAAGCCTACAAAAAGAAATTAGATATCCGGAATATGTAATGATTGAGAGACCTGTACATTAGAGAGTATTAGAAATATTGTACTTACAATTATGTAAGCAGCCTTGTATATGTCAGATTTTTCAAAGTCGTTGTGTAGGTGATGGTCCAGCACATCGATCGTTCTGCCCTGTAAGTTGACACAAATGCAGGCAAAGTACCCATCGAGGTTGACCGGAACAAATATTAAGTCAGCTTCCAAATTCACAAATCTGCCACAGTCATTAATGAATATGTCCCAGAACTTGAAGAGCTTGTCTCGTAGGCCGTCTAGTGGTGTGGCCTGGTCGAAAGTCTCAATGAGGTTGGTGATGACATCCTGTGGTAGAAATCTAGATTTCAATAATCCAGTCCAAATTAAGTTGTGTTCACATGTAAGTAGTGTGGAGGTACGAGCACGTATGGTCTTTGTTAAAGTGCCTGACTACTGGAGTTTTTAATTGGGAACTTATGTGATTTTTTTAAAAACGAAGTCTGTATACTGAAGTTACCTTGTGAAAGTTAACCATAATTCAGTATGGTGTTCGTTGAAGTTGTCATGTTAAGTTGTTACGATTTTGGGGGTTGAAGTTGAAGACTGTGAAAATTGAAGTGACGTTTGTGTAGTGTAGAAGTGGAAGTAATTATAGTAAAGACCTTAGACTGTAGTGGCGATGTAATGGAAATAAAGTTTAAAATATCATACACTGAAGTTACGTTTTTATATCGTTGAAGTTTTATAATGTAACTGCTGAAGTTACGTTGTATATCGTTGAAGTTTAGAATTTTGGAGTTGCAATTAGGTGAAGTTACCTATTGTTGAAGTGTTGGTATCCTGGATTTGAAGTTACAGACATGAGGTGTACATTTAACTGAAGTTTATAACCTATGTAGTTGAAGTGACGTGTGTCTAGTACAGAAATCCATAACCATAGACCTAAAACTGATGTGCTAATATAACGATGTTAAAGTTGAAAAAATTGCGTACTGAAGTTTCCTTATGTAGTGGTAATGTGTCACAAGTTGAAGTTATAGAAATGATAGTTGAAGTTATGTTCAAGAACTTCTGGAGTTGTGAATGTCGTGGTTAAGAGTTGAAATGTTGGTTTACTTGTGTTGAAGTTACATTCTTACAACTTTGAAGTTTTATATTTCACAGAGGAATATTTCTTACTGGAGTATAGAGTTTACAGACATGAGGTGTACATTTAACTGAAGTTTATAACCTATGTAGTTGAAGTGATGTGTGTGTAGTACTAAAGTCCATAAACATAGACCTAAAACTGAAGTACTGATGTATTGATGTTAAAGTTGAAAATATTGTGTACTGAAGTTTCCTTCTATAGTGATAATGTGTCACAAGTTGAAGTTATAGAAATGATTGTTGAAGTTATGTTCAAGAACATTTGAAGTTGTGAATGTCGTGGTTAAGAGTTAAAATGTTGTTTTAGTTATGCTGGAGTTACGTTCTTACAACTCTGAAGTTTTATATTTCATAGATGAAGATTATTGAAAGTAGGCTGAAACAATATTGTTAGAAGTTTTATAATTTGACTGCTGAAGTTACGTTGTTATATCCTTGAATTTTCTGAATTTGAGAGTTGCAACTAGGTGACGTAACCTATTGTTGAAGTGTTGGTTTCGTGGATTCAAAGTTGCATTGTTGCAGCTTTGAAGTTATATATTTCACAGACGAAGATTTCCTACTGGAGTAATAGAGTTTACAGACATGAGGTGTACATTTAACTGAAGTACTGATGTATTAATGTTAAAGTTGAAAATATTGTGTACTGAAGTTTCCTTCTATATTGTTAATGTGTGACAAGTTATAGAAATGACATTTGAAGTTATGTTGAAAAAAGTTTTGAAGTTGTAACTTCAATGGTTAAGTTGAAGTGTTGGTTTAGTTTGGTAGAAGTTACGTTCTAACAGTTTTGAAGTTATATATTTCAAAGACGAAGCTTTCTTAGTGAGATGAGAGTTTACAGACATGAAGTGCACATAATGCCGAAGTTTATAACCTATATAGTTGAAGTGACGTGTGTGTGTAGTGCTAAAGTCTATATTCATGGACCCAGAACTGAAGTATTGATTTAATGGAGTTAAAGTTGAAAATGTTGTCTACTGAAGTTTACTTCTGAAGTGTTAAATTTAGACAGCTGATTATGTTACAAGGTCTAGACGACATTTGAAGTTATGTTCAAAAAGGTTTGAAGTTATAACTTTCATGGTTAAGAGTTGAAGTATTGCTCTAACAGTACTAAACTTAGAAAGTTAGAAAACTGAAGTATTTAATTTTCAACTAAACATAGAAATTTAAGAAAACTGAAGTATTTAATTTTGTTAAGAAAACTGATATAATAAAGTTAAGAAAACTGAACTATATATAAGATTGCATTCCGTAAGTGCGGAATTGTGTTGTTCGCATTCATATAATAGTGATGTAAATGTAAGGTCTTCAGAATAAGCTTACCGAGTGTCGTATCCTCATGTATGTCATATTTGGGAGAGTTTCGTCGACTTCATCAGATGCGGATAAGCGACTGAGTAGTATTCACCAGCATTCCACCACGAAGGAAAACATGTCGGTGTCAGGGAGTATTGTCAATATATCCCTCCGAGTTAGCAGAGCGTCCTTCCCGTAATATGCTAGTAGGTCACTGTAATTGAGAAAATGTGTAGTGATGTAGTCGTCGGCAGTGGTAAACAAGTACAGTCAAAGCATAGAAAAATGAGGGTAAGTGAAAAAAGTACTCGATTTTGAATCTGTAGTCGTGCAGTAAGCTGAAATCTGTTGCGTGCTTCCGTAAATTGGGGAAGGTGCTGAGTAGTTGTTGGTTGTCCCGGAAGAACTTTCACACAACGACGGCCTTTACGTCTACATCTCCGACCTCCAAGCTGCAACCTAGACCATCCCAACCCCCAATTTTGCGGCTACGTAAGAAGAACATTATGTTGCGATTTGGTGAGTCAGGTTGTGGGGATACGGGGGTCGTCGGCTTCTCGATGTACGGTCGTTTCGATGATGTTTCCGGACGTTCAGTCACTCTCTTCGATGACAATACCGTCTTCGAATTTGCGTTGGCAGCAGACTGATTGTCATCTGGAATGTCGTTTCCAGCCTCAAGACCCGGAGTTCTGTCCAGGTTTGTATTGTCCACAATGTCACCTGTATCACGTAAAAGGAAAATTGAATTAATTGTCGTCATTTATTTTACATACCACTGTTGTCGTTTTGGGACGTACCACCTGCAGTGTCATTTCGAGCCTCAGGACCTGAAGTTCTGTCCAGATTTGTATCGTCCGCAATGTCACGCAGTACCTCCCTCAACACCGCGTCTGACCCTTCATAATTCCCTGCAGGAGCTTCAGTTGTTGTTTTTGTAGATGTTTCACCGACAAAAGGTGCATTGCCAGTTGACTTCGGGAAACGCCTCGTTAAGTCACATAATTCGTCCATGTAACGGTGGAGTTTCTCGTTCGCCCAGAACGACTGCGATGACTGCGATGGACCTGGCTGCGTTACGCTAAAACGGGCCGTTGACAATACCTTGATTCTTTCCGCTATTTCACGGAGCGTAGCATGAAAAGCAACTTTGTTCCTCTCCATCATGAAATATAGGTCATGTAGTTCCTACGAGTATAAGAGTGCAATTAACAAATTAGGGGTTCTTGGGAACAATTGAAGTAATTATTTTAATGCTGAAACTTCAACACCATGTAAATGTCACTTTGACTTTAACGGTATGTCACTTCAACTGTGTATGTATTAACATTAAGCTACTTTTACGCAAAAACAAACGTAGATATTAAAGGAGGACAGATGAGGAAATGTACTTACGTCCTCTACCCGAGCCGCCGGTTCGCTGCCGTCCTCTAGACTATGAGGCAACTCCAGTTGGATATATTTTTTCACAACATTCGGGTCAGGGGGGTAAGACACCGTACGCTCACCAGTGTCATTGTCGGTAATTCTGGGCACGGTTATCACTTCAGCACCGTTACAAAACGAGCGCGGATAAGAAATATTGGACCAAACTTGCCTACCCAACGACCCTCCGAGCATTTCAGCATCAAGCCTTCTCGCGAGTTTGGCATCGTCCCAGTGCTTAATTAAGGGGAGCTCGTGGGGACACGATTCACCACGAAAATCAAACCTGTGAAGGTATACGCAGAAACAAACGTAGATATTAAAGAAGGACATCAAAAACGGAAGGTATGTGAAGGCCAAACGTACGTACACCAAACAGAAGGTATGAGAAACAAACCTGTGAAGGTATGTGATCATCAAAAACGGAATACAACCTGTAATAAACTTCGGATCACCCCTTGACTGGACCCCTGCCTGAACGATACCATTCAAAACGTACGTACACCAATCGTACTTGTTGATATCGTAAACGTTATCTACGACCTTCACAAGCTTGAAGTCAATTCCATTGTTGGATGTTGGGCATAGGAAAGACGACATCGCAAATAGGACGAACATCTTGTAGAACAGATCACTGCCTAGTTTATCCACCATCATGTCCTTCACAAGGCCTCCCAAATTCACTTGACTAGAGGCTTTTTTGACGTGATATCGGTTCCTCCAGAAATCCTTCAACACTTTTATTTCGTCACTATCGGAGTCTTTGTGTCGACCTATGGGAACCAAATCTACCTCGTACGGGCCACGAGGTAATAGAAAACAGTCGTCAACTTCGTGTTTGGTGACACTAAACTCCTTGAACTGTGACGCCCTAAAAACGTGGGATCCATCATTAAAGGCTCCAATAAAAACCGGAACGTATGAGATCGGGTACTTGTAGAGTTTAAAATCCAACAACCCGCCAAAACCAATTCAACAAACCGCCTATTTCTGTCTTTCATTAAGACTCAATACCAGCTTCGCAAGCCTACGCCCCCTACACTTCACAGGAATGTTACCAACTTCTTCCTCCTCTTCTGCGTCGACCCCCACAACCTCGACAATTTCATCTTCTGATGCCATATAAGCTATCACATACGATGAACAAACATGCATACAAATTGATAAGCATGGTAAAATCTAAAAACTAAACTATTAACAACCAAAACATGCATACAAATTAATAAGCATGGTAAAATCTAAAAACTAAACTATTAACAACCAATGAAACAGAAATCTAATACCAAACCGTGAAGAAAGTTACTAACAAGTGGTGAATAAAAATTTGATTTGTAGTGAGGAAAAAAAATCACAAATGCAGTATTAACAGTACGAAAGCTAATAACCCATCAAAACCCAGAAACATACATTCATACTACGATATTAACACATGCAACGAAACAGACCCAAAAGATTTGCAGTGAGGAAAAAAAATTGGTAAACCCTAGAAAACCCCAGAAATCAGTAAACACCATAAACTAATTTGGAACAATATTACCACAAAAAATTCCCAAATAAAAAACCAAATCAAACCCTAATTTCGCTAAAACCAGAAATAGAACACCAGCATTTGTGAACACCAGCAATGAACACCAGAAATAAAACCCCAGAAATAGAACACCAGCAATGAACACCAAATTCCCAAATAGAAAACCCCCAATTTAACAAGAAACTCGAAATTAAACATGAAAATCATGACTCAACGCAAAAACCATCAAATTGGAAGCAAACCCTAATTTCGCTAAAACCACCATAAATTGTCAAATTAAAAACCGAAAAGAGGAAACGATACCTTCAGCTGCAAAAAGAGGAGAAATCGACCAAGAACAGGGTACTTGAATCAACAAAGAAGATCGAACGTACGCTGACCAACAAAGAAGAGAACAAATCGACCGACGACAAGGTACTGACGATAGGTATGCTGATGGTTGTTCAAAGTAAAGGAGTAATGGAGTGAAAATAAAGTGAAGTATAATGGAGTGAGAATAGAGTGAGCGGGAATAGAGCATGTTGGGAACAGGGTAATGAATGAAGGTGGGAATATTGAGGGGAAAAAAAGAGGAGCTTTATTTCCAAATTAAATGTGAAGCAAGATCTTAGCCATCTATTTTGTTCTGATCCAATGGCTGATAATAAGCTTTATGGTCTTATAAGAAGTTAAGGGACTTATATGATCCCTTCTCTCTCTCTCTCTCTCTCTCTCTCTCTCTATATATATATATATATATATATATATATATATATATATATATAGAATTAGGATCTTTTACCCATGTCAATATTGCTACAATTTAACCATGATTACTAGCCATTAGATCTTACTCAATCAAGGGATGTTATTAAATGTTCAGATAATGTGAAACCCAATTTTTTTTGTGCAACTTTCACCTCTCCTTCTTTACGTTCATTTCTTATTTTCATTCTAAAGCTTCAATTTTTCAAAACCTCTCAATTTTGTTCTTCAATTTTCCATCACAATCAGTTTGTACTCAAGATTAAACTTTTAGGTTAAGTTAATTTCAATCTTTAACTCTTTAATTTCTTCTTTTTCACATTATGTTTGTTGATTTTGATTTTTAATTTTATCGATTTTGATATAGTAATTCTGTTCGATTTTCATATACATCTTATTAATTTTGGTATTGTTATTGTTAGTGATTTAGAAATCATACAATTTTTTGATTAATTTTTAGGGCTGGTACGTTATTCTACGTGTTTTGATACATTATTTGAGTAATTTTTATAATTTTGGTTACAAGATTGAAAATCGGAATTATAAATATTGCAATACATGAATATGAGCGATAAAATACTTGAATATGAACATTGAAATAATTACATATTATTTCAGAGTAGTACTACGTAACCTCAATGATATATTATTTCTGAATATATAAATCAATTCAATTTTTCTGATTTTATTCAATATTTCGTGTATTGGTATCATCTCAATCCAAATAAGATAAACCCTTTTGAGATTTTTTTATTTTGTGACAGCAGTAAAGTCCATCAATTTTGTGACCGCTGTTTTAATACGATCAATTTTTGGATTTTTGATTACAAGATTAAAAATTGAAATTATGAACATTGCAATATTTGAATATGAACAATGAAATACTTGAATATGCACATTGAAATAACTACATATTATTTCATAGCATGAATTTTGGTTTTGGTATATTATTAATTGTTACTATGAAATACCCAATTATTTTATTATGTAATTCCAGTTATTCTATACTATTGTCGCAGTTATTCTATATTATTCTTGAATTTATTTCATTATATTAGTTAGTATGTTTATAACCAGTGTTATTTTCTAGTGTTTTTATAGTTATTCTATAGCGCATATGTGATTATTGTACTTTAATTTTTTTCGTACTGTAACTAACACCCTCTTTGTTTTTGTCTTTCAGTGAAGTGTCTTTTTCTGGGTGCGCTCTCAATGATATGCAAGATGTTCCATCCTAATACAATAACTTGAGTTATTCATTACAATAACTGAGCTTCTACATTGGACTAATAACTATGTAAATCAGATAATATTATTTTAAAACTGATTATATTTGAGTGTCAGTCCAATATATAACATGAGTTATTCATTACAATAATTGAGTTTCTACTTTAGAATAACTACGTAAAATCAGATAACACTATTATAAAGTTAATTATATTTGATTTCCATCTCAATACAATAACACGAGTTATAATAACTGGGTTTCTATATTGGAATAACTACGTAACATCAAATAACATTATTCTAAAATTTATTATATTTGAGTTTCATCTTAATACAATAACACAAGTTATTCAATACAATAATTGACTTTCTGCATTGAAATCATTACATATCTACATTGAAATAACCTGGTAACATTATTCTCAGTAAACGATTGAGTTAACTATAAAATAATTATGCTTCTTCATTAAAATAATTTTGTTTATACATCGAAATAATTATAAAATTCTGAGAAAAATATGCTTTGGGGATTTAGAGAGTTCTAATCTCAGCTCTTGATCATGTCAGATCTAATGGCTACAATTAAAAGGTAAATTGTACAAAATATGACAAACGTACCAGATCCTGCCTCTATATATAAATGGGATCAAGGGAGTTTGGTGTGGATTGGGAAGTTGGGAAGTTATGTTTGTGTCCATTGATCATGGGTTAAATGGATGGCTTAGATGGATGGTGTGTTGTATTAAAAGAAAAGAAAAAAAAAAGGCAAGTTCAATCACTCACAACCTGACAACAACAGTAGCAGCGTAGCAGTAGCAGCAGCAACTTTACCCTCTCTCACACTATCAATCACACCCACCTTTCTCTCAACCCAATTCAAATTAATTCATTTCTATCACCAATTTTTTTCTACTCATCAAACCACTCACTCTCTACATGCTTCATAATTTCAATATTTTGTCTTCATAAATTTTAACACCAAATTTTTCAACTTCCATTCATCTTCATCAACATCTTCATCTTCAAGCTTTATTCATTCCACAAAAAAAACTTCATCTTCAAGCTTCATTCATCCAACAAAAAAGAAGAATTTCTTTATCTTCAAGGTTTGTTCATCCGAAAAAAAAGAGAACAACTTCATCTTCCAACTTAATTCATCCCAACAAAAAAATATTCTAATTAATATGTTATGGTTGGAAATATTATTTTCTACAAAAACATTCTAATTTAAAAAAAGAACAACTCATTTAGTGCGTAATGTTCTTGCAGAATTGCAAGGTCACACACTTTCAGTTGTTTAGTCACACTTATTATGCTGTATAGTCACACTCATTATGTTGTAGAATCACGCAGTTGTACACTCATTGTAGTCACATATTCAGTTGTATAGTCATACTCATTATAATGTATAGTCACACTCGCTATGTTGTAGAATCACGCAGCTGTAGAATACTTTGGGATTAATGTATCATTCGTTGAATCATCTTCATCTTCATGCTTGTTTTATTTTTCATACCTTTTTTTTATATTTATAAAATTATTCATCTTCATTATCCAAAAAAAATGAAGGTTAAATAGGATGAATGGACGACTGTGACTTTCCTCAGTAACGACATTCTAAAAAAATGAGAGTATTAATCACATACAAAATTAAATAAACATTCATTAAATATTCAACCTCCGTTCATGTTGGTTTCTTTTATAGTTGATTTCATGTTTGTAAGACGCAATTAAAAAATCTTCCAACTTCATTATCCAACAAAAAAACATTCTAATTAATATATGTTAGAAATATTATTTTGATATACTGTAAAAACATTTTAATTAAAAAAAATAACAACTCACTTTGTGCGTAATGTTCTTGCAAAATTGCAAGGTCACACACTTTCAGTTGTATAGTCACACTCTTTATGCTGTATAGTCACACTCATTATGTTGACGTTTGACATTACGCACAAAATGAGTGTGATTCTACAATAATGAGTGTGATTTTACAACATAATGAGTGTGATTCTACTGCATGGCAAGTGTGACTATACAAAATGAAAAACCAAAATCTGTCCCGGTTATACAATATTAGGAGTGTGACTATACAAGACAGCGAGTGTGACTATACAACAAGGCGAATGTGACTATACAAATACGACCACTTTTGGCTACAAGCCAATGGGTGCACAGTTGCGTGGTTTTAAAGGTGGAAGGATAAGTGATTTTGCTATAGACCTCACGTGATTAATTATGAAACTAGAAAATAGCGATGGAAATATATTTACATTAGACAAAGTCCATCCTTTACATATAGTACGTCAAACATAAAAATATTCTAACCAACCAAACATCCTTTACATATAGCACGTCTATCCTAAAGCAAACATTTTATCTCACATAAACACACAAGAGCTTAACGATGGTCTCCGGTACGTGCGCAACAATACGTTGTCCAATTACGTGGTAGGCCGCTGTATCTTCTACGACCTTCTTCTTCCCACCGCCCCTTTTACCAACATTCTTCTTTCCACCAACCATTTCGCTGCGACAAAACACACAATCAATCTAAATCACACAATAAATATGACTATACAACTGAATATGTGACTACAATGACTGTACGTACAGCTGTGTGATTGTACAACATAATGAATGTGACTATACAACTTTAAACCGCGTGACTATACAACATAAACGTGTGATCCTACAACATAATGATTGTGATTCTACAATATAACGAGTATGACTATACAACTTCAACTGTGTAATTATACAACTAAATTATACTTATTTATACTTCAATCATTATTAGCAAAGATGATTACACACACTAATCACTGCAAGAATTTGTGTGATTCTACAATATAATGAGTGTGACTATACAACATCAACTGTTTGACTATACAACCCAAAGTCTGTGACTACAAAACTGAAACAGTAAAATGGAAAATAAAAGTCATACAGTTAATTATACTTCAATCATCATTAGCAAAGTCACATTCATAATTAGAAAGATGATTATACATACGAATTAGAGCAAATTATTTAAACATTCATTAAATATTCAACCTTCATACATCCATATTCAACCTTCATTTTTTTTTGTGAATAATGAAGATGAATAATATTATAAATACCAAAAAAAGGAATGAAAAATAAAACAAGCATGAAGATGAAGATGATTAATTATTTTAAAGATGCTCTAAAAATATAAAAACAAATACCTGAAAATCGTCGAGGTTCGGAAGTAGGGATTTGACGAACGTGGAATCTTGAACGTAGATAATAAAATACCTGAAAATAGTCACAAACTTTAAGTTGTATAGTAACACTCATTATGTTCTATAGTCACACTCATTATGTTGTAGAATAATGCAACTGTAGAATACCTTGGAATTAGGGTATCATGCATTTAATCATCTTCATCTTCATGTTTGTTTTATTTTTCATACCATTTTTTTGTATTTATAAAATTATTCATCTTCATTATACACAAAAAAAATGAAGGTTGAATATGGATGAATGGACGACTATGACTTTAAAAAAATGAAAATATCTAACCATTCATTAAATATTCAACATCCATTCATCCATATTCAACCTTCATTTTTTTTGGATAATGAAGATGAATAATTTTATAAATACCAAAAAAAAGGTATGAAAAATAAAACAAGCATGAAGATGAAGATGATTCAATGAATGATACCTTAATCCCAAGATATTCTACAGCTGCGTGATTCTACAGCATAGCGAGTGTGACTATACAGCATAATGTGTATGACTATACTACTGAATATGTGACTACAATGAGTGTACAGCTGCGTGATTCTACAACATAATGAGTGTGACTATACAGCATAATGAGTGTGACTATACAACTGAAAGTGTGCGACTTTGCAATTCTGCAAGAACATTACGGACTAAATGACTTGTTCATCTTCATGTTCAAGCTCCATTCATCCCACAAAAAAAGAACAACTTCATCTTCAAACTTCATTTTAAAGATGAAGTTGTTCTTCTTTTTTTTGGATAATGAAGATGAATAATTTTATAAATACCAAAAAAAGAAGGTATGAAAAATAAAAAGAAGCTTGAAGAAGATGAAGATGAAGATGATCGAAGATGACGATAAAGATGAAGAAGAAGCTAAAAAAAATGAAGATGATCAAAGTTTATGCATAAACATACCTTGGTATAATTATCCGTCTTGTTGTGTTAAAAACGAAGTATGATCGGAGTTGTTGACAGAGTATGGTCGAAGTTATTAATGGAGCTTATTTGATGGGGTTTTGTTAGAGAGAGAGATGAATTGAAAAGGAGATGGGAAGGGTAATAGGCGGGAGAGAGAGTAGAGGAGGGAAGTAATGAAGTGATTAGTGATGGTTGATGGATGATGGCTGATGGCTGATTGCTGCAGCATGTCAGTCCTTTTTATTTAATAATTGAACCCCTCCATCCAACATCTATCTTAGGATGAATGGATGGATGGGATCAACACTAAGCAACTCTCCAAGAGTTACTAACTCCCCTGATCCCCTATATATATATATATAGAGAGAGAGAGAGAGGGGTTCACATAAGGACACCCCTCACTATAAGTCCATAAGTGCTCTTTTGAGCCTTTGGATGGGGTGATGATGGAGGGCTGAGATTTATTTGATCATAATTAAGACACTCAGCATTTAATACACTCTCTCTTTCTCCAACCAAATTTAATATACTCTCTTTCCAACTAAATTTAATACACTCTCTCCATTCCAATTTAATACACTCTCTCAAACCAAATAAATATTTAACATAAATTAGAATATTTGAATGTTTTCATTTGAATTTTAGTATTTGATGTTTGGAATTTCAATCGGAATTTGTATTCATCATATTTGACGGTTTTGAGTTAAATATTAATTGAGATGAATTAAAGTTGCAAAATATAATAACTAAAGTTACAAAAATAAATGAACTGATTCGAAATATAAAACATGACCGGAGTTTCAATATATGAGCTGAAGTTGCAAAATATATGAACTGAAGTTACGTGATATATAAACTAAAGTTACAAAAATATATGAAATGATTGGAATTGAAATTACAAAAAATGGGTTGTGGTTACAATATATGATCTGAAGTTACAAAACATATGAACTAAAGTTACAAAAATATGGACTGAAGTTACAAAATATGTAAAGTGAAATTACAAAAATATACGATCTGAAATTACAAAATATGTGAACTGAAGTTACAAAATATGTGAACTGAAGTTATAAATATATGGACTAGAGTTACAATATACGATATGAAGTTACATGTAACCCGAAGTTACAAAATATGTAAACTAAAGTTACAAAATATGTGGACTGAAGTTACAAATATGTATATAAAAAGCAACTCATTTACAAAGTTCGTACGGTCTTCATCTCCATTTTTAATTCTTCCTCTTCGTCTTCATCTCCATTTTTAATTCTTCATCGTCATCAAAAATCTACAATTATTAATTGAAAAAACATATACGATATTAATTGAAAAACATTTAATTAAAAAATGAAGACGGAAACAAATTCAATAACAAAAAAAAAAGAAAAACGAGTAAACGGACAATAAAAATCAAAAACATAATGAAAAAAAAAATATCAATTAGCATATATGGAGTAACATTGAAAACAATTGAAAAAGTGAATAAAGAAAAAAAAACAATTTCAGTGATAAAAAAATCAATTTATTACTTCAAGCCTGACAACTATTAGCAAACTTCATCATCACAATCAAATACTAAAATAAACAAACAAAACTTCATCCAGATCATTAACATTGTAAATTCGTGACACATATTTTTTTGATTCTACAAAAACTCTCACTCAAATCTGAATAAATAAGAAAATCCGTAACATTGAAACCCTAACCTAGGAAAATTCTGAATTAAAATCGATAAATTTAATCAATCGATGAGACCTTTGAAGAAAGACGACGTTGCGAACCTGACAAATATCTCTGCCCTTCAAGGTCCTTCCAGCGACGGAGGAGTGGTGGTGGAGGGGATGATGGAGATGGTGGTTGATGGAGGAGGTAAGGCGGCGAGATTGTCGGAGGGCGGTGGTTCGAGTTTGATGGAGCGTTGGGTGAGGAGAGGCAGTGAAATGGACAGAATTTTTGAGTTGAGAGAGAGATTTAATGGATGAGTTTTTTTTAGTCAGATCTAATGGGGGAGTTGAATAATGATTTATTAAAATATTGAATGGAGAAGAGAGAGAGAAGCATTGGAGGCTGAGTAGTGAGTATTGAGAATAGAGAAAAGCATTTAATGAATTAATACATCATTAATCAATTGTATAATCTCAATCATCCATCTCATTAATAAATCAATGGCTAATACTTGTCCTTATGTACTTATAAGGTTACACCATCCTTATTTGATCCCTTCTCTCTCTCTCCCTCTCTCTCTCTCTCTCTCTCTCTCTCTCTCTCTCTCTCTATATATATATATATATATATATATATATATATATATATATACAGTAAAATAAGTGTTATATACACCCAAACGGTTACTATATACAACAATTAATCAACATATATATACACTGAAATAATTGTCGTATGTACTTAATTACTCCGTATATGATTATTTGATATAGTATAATTGTTATATACGCTAAAACAGTTATTATGTACACTGAAATTATTTTTTTATATACACCAATTTGATTATAATATAAACAAAAATAATTAATGTATACACAAAAAAAAATAAAAAAATGATTATTGTTTTTGGAAAAAAAAAATCGGAAACAAAAAATGATTTTTTTCGGGAATTTTTTTTTTCCGGTAAAAAAAAGATTATTTTTTTCAGAGAAAAAAAAATGATTTTGTTTTCGGAATTTTTGTTTTAATTTTAAGTTCATAAGTTCTGGTGCTAAACTTACACAAAAAGTGCATAAAGTTACACGGGATAGGTCTAAAGTTACACTTTAGTGCTAAAAGTGTTGAATCTTAAAGTACATATTACACGAGATAAGTCTAAAGTTACACTTTATCAATTGAAGTGATAAAGGTACTAAAAGTACTGAATCTTAATGTACCTATCAATTTTGAAACACTTTTATCACTTCAAGTAATAAAGTGTAACACACACACACACACACATATATATATATATATACAGAGATAGGTTCACATAAGGTCAACAACTCTTATAAGTTCATAAGTTCCAGTGTTAAAGTTACACAAAAAGTGCTTAAAGTTACGAGATGAGTGATAAAGTTGCACTTTATCACTTGAAGTGATAACAATGCTGAATGTTATAGTTACATATCAATTTTGAACAAATGCAACTTTATCCTATGTCATCTATAACTTTAATATAGACTCAATTACATATGGTGAACTTATTTGATCTCTTCTCCAAACACACATGTAGTCTTTTGCCCCCATTTCAAGTATATATATATATAAAGTAAGTTCACCATATGTAAGTAAGTCTATATCAAAGTTACAGAAGATATAAGATAAAGTTATATTAGTTCAAAATTGATACTCCGATCCCCTGCCCCATTTCATTATTATTTGTGAGGAGTATTTTAATGAAGGGGTAAAAGATAGGGAACGGAGGGAGTATGTAACTTTAACATTCAACACTTTTATCATTTCGAGTGATAAAGTGTGACTTTAGACCCATCTCGTGTAACTTTAAGCACTTTTTGTGTAATTTTAACACTGGAACTTATGAACTTATAAGAGTTCTTGTCCTTATGAGAACTTACACCTCTCTCTCTATCTCTCTCTCTCTCTCTATATATATATAGTGGGGTTTAGATGAGTCCTTCTATATATTTGATTCCCTAAGTCCTTATATCATCAATTGGATGGTAATTCAATGGATGGACGAGATGACTTGGAGTAACACGTTTGTAACATAATTACTTGGAGTAACACACAGTTTTCATTAGAGTAACACGTTTGCAACGTTGGAGTAACATCATTCATATGTTGGAGTTACAATTTTCATGTAATACACAGTATCTATTAGAGTAACATGTTTGTAACGTTGAAGTAACACCATTCATGCGTTAGAGTATCTATTAGAGTAACATAAATAGAACTTTATACTAAACCAAACTACCATTGTTTGAGTAACATTAGTCCTACTTTAAAGTAACATTAGTCATACGTTTGAGTACCATTCATCTACCCCTATTCCAGTGGATGTGATGAGTTGTTGGAATAACGTTAGTCACGCGTTAGAGTAACTGTTGTGTGCCAAATTTAGCCCGTTTTTCAACCCGTTTAGACCCGTTTTCCTTTCGCTTTTGTGAGATTTGTGTGCGAATATCGCCTTATTCGAGTCTTTCTCTCTTTAGCGGTCTCTCTTGTGCATTTTACGTGTTTTTGGGTAGTTTTCCTATTATTTTGATAAGAAGTCATTGTCCAAGAGCATGCTCAAACTTAGATGGGCGCAAAGGAGTGAAATATTGTCCAAAGCATGCCACAAAGCAAAACTCCAAGCATCAAGGGTTAAACCTTGAACAAAAGGGCAAAACTATAGTCCATTGGGCATCTTTATCGGCTAGGTCAAATTTAAAATGGATATATCTAGAGTTCTAGACCTCGGATCGATACGATTCTAGTTGGAGGTGAAAACTTATATTCTTAGCTTTCCAACGCCATATCACAAGCCCCAATCGAAGATCAAACGAGAGAGTTATGGCCCTCTAAAGCCAAAGGGTGAAATTTCACCTGATGAGATCTAACCGGGCGAAATTTCATCCTACGAGATTTGTTGAGTTTTTTGTCATATTTTTCACCGAGTGAAACTCCGGCCGATAAGATTCTGACCGGGCAAAACTTCGCCCGATGGTGTTTCCTCCCCAAAAAGCCATTTCGGACAAAAAATCACACCGGGCGAAACTTCGTTCGACGGTATTTCGGCCATATTGGAAAGAATCTGCAGGGCAAAGCTTAACCCTATGAATATCCAAAGGGCAAAGTTTCATTTCAAGGGCAAAAATCTGTTTTGGGCTTTGTTTTAATGGCCCATTAAGGCTTTGTGTATACAATTAAAGGCTTTGTGTATACAATTAAATTCTAACGTTCTACCACATCATGCCTTATTAGAATAGATCTCATTTTGTAAGCTTAATTTTACACTACTCTCTTAGTAACTAATTAATATTAAGGAATTTTAGACCAAAGTAGAGATTTTGTAGGGTTTTTGAAGGCTTGGTGACATAATCCTTGGGTTTCTTTTTCAAAATTATTATTTTTATGCAACCTTCATCTTCCTCCTTGAGTTTTTTCTACATTATTGATACTTTTCTCTTCCTCACCTTTATTCTCTAAATAGTTTTCCCTCTAGTTTTCTCTATAGTTTATCATTTCCCTTGATTTTTCTTGTGTTGTTCTTGTCTCGATTGTAGATTTTGTTATTGGCTTTATTTTCTCAACTATTGTGTTATATTTAATTTTTTTCTCATTTCAAGTATGAATTGTTCTAGCTTGTTTATTGTTTTTACCAATTTTCTCATTTCTTGATTGTAAATTTTGTTCTTGGTTTTCTTTTGCCTCTTATTTGTGCTAGATTAAATTTTGTTCTCATTCTATAGTATGGATTGTTTTAGTTCATTTTCTCTCTTCTTTGTTTATAATGAAACCCCCATTATTGAGTAGATTTTAGTTAGGGGGTTAGGGGAAGAGGAATTTGGGTAACATGAATTATGGATTCTTGTGATTGAATACACTTGGATTGGTTTGTCTAATTTGGAATTGTTGTATATGTGTTGACTTTACTTGATCAATTCAGTTGACTCGTATTCACCTGAATCAATATGGGAAAACTCGAGGTTTGGGTAATTCTGGTTAGAGATTTAGATTTTTCGTCACGAAAGTGGGCTTTAGCGAAATTGGGTTGAGAAACCGAAAGGTGACTCGCTCCTTATCAATTGTGCATTGTTTGCTTGATTCCTTTATTTATGTGTCTCATTTTTTATTCCACGACTCACTCTAACTCACTTCCTCTTATCATTTTCCGTCTTAATTATTTTAAATCGACTATCTTAGTTTAGTTTCGAAACCAACCTCAAACCCCCTTAGGCTCCAAACACTTCTTGACTTAGACTTGACCGACTTAGATGTACCGTCCCTGTGGATCGATCCCGACTTACCACTACTACATAGTTAGTTTGTCGTGTTTATAAATATTGTTTGATTGTGGGTTCGCGACAACCTGCATCATTAACATTAGTCATACCATGGAGTATTGGCGCCGTTGCCGGGGACTGATTGTTTATTGTCTTAGACGTTATCTGCTTATTATTATTACCCTTATTATTACTAGTATATTTCTGTTTTATTAGTTTAGTCGGCTTAAGTGCCTCCCTGAGTTTAGCAACCTTTGTAAGGGGTTGTTAATAGTGTCGGTTGCCCAAAAAAATTGTTAATTTATTAATTTGATTATTATAGTTTTATTTTTATTTTTATTTACTTTCCTATCGATGCTATGTGTGTTTTGTTTCCTTTGTACTACACTTCCTTGGTCAATGTTACATTTTGCAGATTGTAAAATGACTTTTGAGTTGGTGTCAGTTGATTATTTCGCTTGGAGCATGGAAAAATAAGGGAACAATGATATTTTTGTGTCCAAGTAACATGATATCACCAACTATCGAATAATTGGAATCCGCTAAGTCCCTTGACCCTCTTATTTTTTTTATATGCTTAAAGTTTAAGTTCTCAATGTCTATTTTTGACATCGAGGACGATGTCGAGACTTAGTGTGGGGGAATTTGATAAGTCGGTATTTATACGTATTTTTACCCCTTTAATATTATTATTTTTATGTCATCTTTCGTATTATTCGAATTAAAATGATTATTTTATATAAGTTGTGTTTATTATTAAACTTTTGATATTTTTGTGCTAAATTGAGTTTTTAATATATATTTCTATTAACTAGTAATAACCCACTTGGATTAAGATTGCGAGACTACTAAAATCGTATGTATGTTTGCAAGTCTGTCTTAAGACGACAATATCTCACTCATACGATGTCGGAATAATGCGAATAAAAATGCATTGGAAAGCTAAGTTCAAGATGAACAACTTTGTTAAAAAGAGCATAATCAAATTCCATCATCTAATGGGTCAAAATCAAGCTTGAAACCATCAGCACATTATGGAAAAATAAGAAAAGAGAATCTGGTGTAAAAAGGAAAGAAGAAGATGGCGCCCGCTTTAGTAGTAGAGATTATGGGGGTACATCCTTTTGCATAACGATATCGATGTCGAATTACCAAATATCGTATATCAAATGACTCTCGTTCGCCAATGGTTTCGGGTATCCGGAAACTGAAGGTACTGAGTAAGGAGTGAGGTACGTGTTGGAAAGCCCACGAAGGACACCCAACCCCGCCCGCACTTAGCGGCCTCTACTAGGATATTGATCGGTGTTCGCGTGTTAGTAAGACGGTGAAATGATATGCAAACATTGTTTTGAGCTACGCATATGAAATACGTGTTTAGCTACGTCGTTTAATGCATCTTTAAATATGTCGAAGTTGTTTTAGCATGTGGGTTCATTTAAAAAGCAATAAATGCCACGCAACAGAAATAAACAACTCGAAAGTAAATTACTAATTACACGGGCGGAATACAACCCGGAATTCACAATACTTGAACAAATTGCGATAATAATAAATGGATTAGCGACTGTAAACGTAAACTATAAACGGACCCGTAAATAGATAACGTAAATTAAAACCGTAAATCGAATGATTGAACGAACTCCGATCACTTACACATTATGTTGTGTATTGATCGGAGGACAAAGGCTTTGGTACGCGTTAGCGCACGGGACCAGAGCATAATGCTAGCTTGATCACCGGGCCTCGGAGTCTTGTCCCGACTTATCCTAGTGAAATAGAAGTGCCTCGACTAATCGCATATCGGATACGACTAATGAGACGTCGACATAGGATTAATGATAAGAGACATTCACTCAAAGTTGTGAAGAAGCGAAATAATGATATATTTGAAATAACATAACGTATGGGTTTTAGAAGAGGAATACGTGATTGATTTAGCACGTATCGACTTAGTGCCGTAAATATAACGCAACGGTACTTTATATCGTCTTTCGACCCTCCTTAGAGGCTTATAAGGGGTCACTCAATCAAGTCATTAGGCGGACTCGATCGAGTGCCCTTGACGAAAACCTCCTGCCACTTTTTAGGGGGTCACTCGATCGAGCGGCCCTTAGCACTCGATCGAGTGCCCTCTGTAGCGAGTGACATGTGCTCTAAAAATGAACCAAATTATGAATGTACGATTTGAATCGAGAGATGATCGAGCTAAACACAAATATCAAACAATTTATACTAGTTCGATTCTCGATAACTCTTTGTGCACGACACTCGGTTATGGAACCGACATCAAACATTTCAGAGCGACGTTTATAGAGTCAAAAATGATCGGAGTAACATAAATATCAGATCCCTTCGCGTCACGATGTCTTTGTCGGGTCTTGTGGACCATACGACGATCGATTCGACGTCATCGGGTTTCATGCTAATTCAACCCTCGATAGCTCTTCATTTCCGACACTCGATTATGGAATCGATGTCAAACATTTTAGAGCAACGTTTTGAAATGTCATCAAATGCGCTCGATAACGAATTAATGCAATCTCGTTATAATTCGATGGGTCATGCTTACGCCATAAGGCGTCCTGACTCTTAAGCACCTAGGGCGGCGCGCCTCGTGGGGTGCCACCTCCATTACGACTTGCTCAGGGATTATACGGACTTTACGCAACATTTATTATCGAATGCACTCAATCAAAAAATTCATTTTGTCGTCACAAACATTTAGGTCCTTTGCATTTCGACGTCGTAGTTTGGCTTTTAAAGCCTACGACAATCGATTTAGCGTCATTGGACGTTTGCTCGAATCGGTTTTGAAAATAGTTTTTTGTATAATATACACGGTATTAATATAAACAAAATGTAAAAAATGATAAATAAATGTTAGAAGGTAGGAAGAATAATAAAATGTTAGGTGCGATAATAAAATGTTAGGTGCGATAATAAAATGTTAGATGCAATAATAAAATGTTAGATGTTAGTAGTTAGTAACGGAAATTAAATGTTAGATACAAAAATGTAAATGTTAGTAATAGTTAGTATACAAATGTATAAAAAGAATTACAGATTAGAAACGGGATTTGTACACCCTCAACCTACATGTCAATTGTCTCGGAAAACGGGCTCATGGAGTATCGCCATAGACACGGGAGCGGTGCGAGATATGAAGGATGAGTTAGGGTATATGATTATCTTTTGGGATTACCGAACCCTTGTCGAATGAAGGGAGTAATGGTTGAAGAGAGGTTCGATTTCGATTTTTGTATAAGGGAATGACACCAAAAGGTTGGAGAATTGGGAATAGGGATGGCAACGGGTAGGGTATGGGTCAGGTCCGGCAAGACCCGGACCCGGACCCGCACCCGTGTTTCACAAGTCGTTGGACCCCGACCCATCGGGTACGGGTAGGGTTCGGGTCCATCACGGGTCTTATGCACGACAATTTAATATGTGTAATATGTACGATAACCCGACATTTAAAAAGCCAAATTAAAATCGCCCACTCCAAACGTTAAAGACCATAAGGCAGCTGTGAGTTCATGACACTCGGTTACAACTGCGTCTTGCAAAGAAAATAAATAATATACAAGTAAACCTACAAAGTTAACTTACGGTAGCTTTAATGACATATTTCTGTCTGAAATGTAAATCTTTTTGCAAATCACTGCCCTTTCTTTTGCTTATTCTTACTTTGTTGCATTACACAAATATGGGAATACATATATTTTTTATTTTTTATACGGGTCCAAGGGTCGGGTTCGGGTCTGACTTTTAGGACCCGGACCCGGAATATTTTTGAAGGACCCATACCCGACCCGTACCCACAGGGTCCAAACACTACAAGAAAAGGGGAGATTAGCAACCGATATTTACCGACCACCAAATAATTGGTCGGTAATAAAGAATACCGACCGAAATCAGTCGGTATTTGTGTAATCAGTCGGTAATTTACAGACTGAGAAATAGCGGTCGGCAGAACAGGTATCAGTCGGTATTTGAGGTATTTACCGACCGATTTTGCAAAATTACCGACCGATTTTCTGTCGGTCGGTGAGTTTTTCGAATTAAATCACCAACTTCCTTCATTCATTACGATCTGTTACATACTCCCATCCAACAAAAACAAAAAACCCCAACCCCAGCTTTCTTCATTGTACGCGACCCAACCCCGTCACCCTCCCCTTCGCCGGACCTCTTCCCGTCGCCGGACCTCTCCCCTATGCCGGACGTCTCCCCTTCGCCGGACCTCGCCCCTTCGCCGATCTAGTCCTCCTTTTCCTGAAAATCAACAAATTTCAGGTTAGGGTTTGATTTTTAATTGAGTTTGTTGTTCAATTTTGTTTATATTTGCTTTGTTATTGTGGTATGTTTTATGAATTCAACTAGGTTAGTACAATTTAGATTCAATTTATTTGTTAGATTAGGGTGAAATTGGATTTAGGGTTAAATCAATTTTTAGTTTAGGGTCAAATTAGATGAATCTAGGTAAGGTAAGGGGTTTGTTTGTTTGTTTGTTTGCTGTATTAAGGTTAAATCAATGTAGGGTTTGTTTGTGATTAGATCATTGAGTTGTATTGTTTGTCATCATACATTTCTTGTTTACTAATGAAGAAATGTATCTCCCAAATTTGAGCTTTTTTGTTTGATTTTCTTCTTTTATTCTGCCCACAATTGAATCTTTATTGTTTTGATGATGGAACAATTTGTAAGTACATTGTTATGTGGAATAGTTAGTTTGGATAATTAAGGCTGAAGGAGTAAGTAGAGGTGTATTCGGCTGCCCGGTCCGATTTGAACTACTGTATATCTATTTGGGTTTAGGAGTCGGGACGAAACACGATTTCTGCACTTGCATTGTAGAGTAGTAATGTACATTGTTATGTGGATTACTTAGTTTTGATAACTAAGGCTGAATGAGTGAGTAGAGATGGGTTCGGATGGAGTAGTACGTATGTCAAATTAATCCCCTTTTTTGATGAAATTAATCGTCTTTTATAACGAGTGAAGTTGATCCGATCCGATCGGATCAGGTCGGGTCGGGTCGGGTCCGTTCACTTTGTGTTTGGGCTGATTTTGGGTCTTTGTCCAATTTTTTAGAGACATCAAACAATTGGGTCAATTCGGAGGATTTGGAGTAGTACATTGCTATGTTGTGCCCAATCCGCTTTGAACTACACCAGTTCCCATTCATAGTTTCATACCAATGCAAACATTCACTATACGATTATAAGTAATCAAATTGATAAAGATTAAACATAACTTTAACATAGTTTCATACCAATGCTAACATTCATCATACAAGAAAGAAATTCATGTTTCATCCTGTTTATAATTACATAAAAAAATTCTTCACATATTAGAATACATCTCCTAAAAGAAAAAATAAAATAAAATTAGTAATCTCTCAGTAAAAAGAGTTAATTTCATGTATTAAAAAAATCAATGTAAAAAGCTACTTCTATTCAAGGTTTTGGAAACAAAAATTCCTAGAGAAAGTTCGATCATAATTAGATTATTAGAACGGTTATATGACTCGATCAAATTCAGTAAAGAATACTAAGAATTTGAGTTTATATATTAAACTAAGGTTAGATGTGAAAACTTAATTAAATAATGTAGGGGTACGAATGAGATGGGATCATGGGAGTTCAAATTGTCTAATTAGAGTAAACGTATCAACCCCTACTCTAATTATATTCGATTATTGTTTTTGAACTAACGAGAGTAAACTCATGGTTATTTCTTTGTTATTTACTCCTTTTAAATATGTTATTTAATTAAGTTTTCGTTCCTCTTATAGAAAATCTAATAATGACAAATACCGAAAGAAAATGGATGTACGAAAGGGTAGACGATAGAAACAAAGTTAAGTATGAGTTTATACTTGGGGTGGATGATTTTATTCTATATGCTAAGGAACAAGAAGAATACAAGACACATAAGATTCTTAGATGTCCATGTGTGAAGTGCCAAAATTTGAAGTACTTGAATGAGTTTACAGTGAAAGAGCATCTCATTAGCAAAGGGTTTAAGCCTGGTTATACTAATTGGGTGTGCCATGGAGAACCCTTTTCTTTTATTGGTAATCCTAGTACTTCAACAAACACTAATGCTTTCATCGACCAACCTTATCGGGAGATGATAGTAGATGCATTTGGAGACATACTGTTCGGCCGTGTTGAGGATTCTCCTTTGGATGAAGAAGAAAGCCCCCACCATGATCAGAAAGAATTTTTTGAAATGTTAGAGGCCGCCGAGACACCTCCGTATCGTGGATGTGAGTCGTCATTGCTAGAAGTAGCTTCTAGGATGATTAACATTAAATGTGAGGACAACCTACCGGAAAGAAGTTTAGATAAGATAGCTGCTTTGATTGAGGATATCATTCCACGAGATAATCTGATGACTCGCACATTCTATGACACTAAAAGGTTGCTTAGGGGCCTTCAAATGCCCCATCATAGGATCCATTCATGTCAGGACGGATGCATGCTATTTTGGAAAGAAGACTCCATGGTTGATAAATGTAAAAAGTGTGGAAAAGATAGGTACAAGAAGAAAACTTTTAGTGGGGCAGACATACCTTTCAAAGTCTTAACCTATCTCCCTGTAGCACCAAGGTTGCAACGTTTATATGCAACCAAGAACATTGCAAAAGAAATGAGATGGCATATAGAAAATCCACGTGTACCAGGGATCATGGCTCATCCAAGTGACAGTGAGGCTTGGAAGCATCTAGATTATATGTTTTCGGAGTTTGCTAGTGAGCCTCGTAATGTTAGACTTGGACTCTGCACAGATGGTTTTACACCATACGGTCAATTTGGTAAGTCGTACTCATGTTGGCCGGTGATTCTCACTCCTTATAATCTACCCCCTGCATTATGCATGAAAAAACAATTTATGTTTCTATCCTTGATCGTTCCCGGGCCAAAAAATCCTAAGAAAAACTTGGACATATACATGCAACCTCTTATTGATGAATTGAAAGAGTTGTGGGACACGGGAGTGCTCACCTATGATGTGTCCAGGAAACAAAATTTTCGGCTGAAAGCATGTATCCTATGGACCATCAACGATTTTCCGGCTTATGGGATGCTCTCAGGATGGGCTACTGCTGGCAAACATGCATTTCCACATTGTATGAAAGACACCAAGGCGTTTTGGCTTCCACATGGGGGTAAAATGTGTTGGTTCGATTGTCACAGACAATTCTTACCCCTACATCATGCATTCCGTTACAACAAAACTGCCTTTAGGAAGGGTAAGTGCGAGGATGATGAACCACCTCTGATATTGTCAGGATGTGAAATCTAGGAGACGATATCAGACTACCCGACGATCATTGATGGTACTGATCATGAACTCAAAGAACTTAAGAAGATGAAAACAGGGTGGTTCAAAAAGAGCTTGTTCTGGGACCTACCTTATTGGAAGCATTTGTTGATTCGACACAATTTGGATGTCATGCATATTGAAAAAAACTTCTTTGAGCAATTAATTCATACAGTACTGGATAATAAAAATAAAACAGCTGACACCCATAACACAAGGAAGGACTTGCCCAAATTATGTAGTAGAGGTCACCTACACCTCAAGGACGGCCGCAAACCAAAAGCTCCATACACTCTTGACAAACTGCAAAAAAAGATACTATGTGAGTGGATATGCAATTTGAGGTTTCCAGATGGATACGCATCGCATTTAGGTCGCTGCGTCGACCTACACAGTCTCACACTTCATGGTATGAAGAGCCACGATTGCCATGTGTTCATGGAACGGCTATTACCCGTTGCTTTGAAACACTTGCTCCCAACTAATATGTGGAATTCAATTACCGAGATCAGTCAATTTTTTCGTGATTTGTGTGTCTCAAGCCTTACAACCCAAAATGTAGAGCGGCTGGAGAACGATATTGCGGAGATCCTCTGCAAACTTGAGAAAGTGTTTCCACCATCGTTCTTCAATTCCATGGAGCACTTACCAATACATTTGCCTTATGAAGCAAGAGTTGGTGGGCCAGTACAATATAGGTGGATGTACCCTTTTGAGAGGTATAATTGTGAAAATACTCAACTTATTAATGTTTCTTAATCATTATATCATTATAATTGTGAAAGTACTCAACACTATATCAAAATGTAGGTTTCTTAATCATTTGAAAAAAAAAGTGGGTAATAAAGCACGTGTGGAAGGTTCAATTTGCAATGCTTTCTTAACTGAAGAAATATCAAATTTCTGTTCTCTATACTTTGAAGACCACGTAGATACAAAGGCTAAGGATTTGGATGTGGGCACGAGAGATGAAAATGATTCATCTTTACCCGAGCTCTTTCGACAACACAAAGGTAGAGCACTTGCTAAACCAAAACAGAGATACTTGGACGAACAAGAGTTCGATCGTGCCCATCTGTACGCATTATCAAATTGTGAATTACTAGGAGAATATGAACGGTACGTAAATAGCCACAACTTACTTATTTATTTTAAAATTAAAAGATCTAGATGTCACGACTGAACTCGATAATTACAGCTTATTTGAGCAGTTCATTATGGAGCAACATCCACGAGCTAAAATGGATGAAGTTTGGACTACATATGAGAAGTTGTTTCCAAAATGGTTTAAAGGATATGTAAGTCTCAGTATTGACATATTAGAATGAAATAAACTTTGAGCACGTCACATATACATGCACTAACACTCTACTACGCAATTAGGTAACTGAGATGAATGTCAAAGATGATGTGATTCAAGCCTTAGCATTTGGTCCTTCTAAAGAAGTAAACACTTGGCAAAGATATATGATTAATGGGTTTAATTTCCACACACAGAAATATGGGAAAAACAGAGCTACCATGAATTACGGGGTTTGCGTAAGTAATGTTGAAGGAAACGATTACTACGGCACTTTAGAGCAAATTATTGAGTTGAGGTATTGTGGGGAGAAGAGAATTTATAATGCAATCATGTTCAAGTGTTCATGGATGGATAATTCCACAAACGGTACAAGTGTTCATGGCCTTTATAAACTAGTAGAAGTTAATAGTAGGAAGAAATATGGTAAATATGATCCTTTTGTACTTGCCCATCAAGCTAGTCAAGTTTATTATGCTCCATACCCAAACCCGAAGAAGGATAGAGATCATTGGTGGGCTGTTTTTAAGGGTCGGGCAAAGTCACAATTTAATGCACCAGTGGATGTCACGGTATTTCAAGAAGATGTGACTAGTACTTCATTATTATCTAGTCTTGTCGACGATGACGTCTTAGAAAGTTTTAGTGAAGGGGAGGACATGGAAGAGATGAATGAGAAGGGTGATGATGTGATTGTCGAAGATGATGACATTGATGAGGAGGAGGAATTTGAAGATGAGTTTGAGGAGGAGGATGAGGAAGAAGAAGAAGAGGAAGAAGAAGAAGAAGAAGAAGAAGAAGAAGAAGAAGAAGAAGAAGAAGAAGACGATGATGATGACGACGATGATTGCTAACTTGTATTTGTTTAGTCAATGAAATAGTTGTCGATTAACACTCATGGATAAATGCAGTTATTTGTATATTTTTGTTTGGTTTTAGGCAAGGTAATATTATTTGTTAAATGTTTTCTTGGATTGCATTTGGTAAGTGTTATTTGCATATGTTTGTTTATTTTGTCATTCAACAGATCATATCTGAAAGATGGTTGGACGTGGACGTGGAGGAGGACGTGGACGTGGACGTGGACCACAGGTGGAGGTCGACGAGCACGAGGAGGAGCAACAACAACAACAACAACAACAACAACAACAACAACAACAACAACAACAGGAAGATCTGCCCATAATTTCGATAGAACCCAATGGGAGATGGTATTGCTTATTCTATTATTATCGAAGTAGATGTAGTATATAATTTTTTTTATACAAAAATACAATTTGTTGTATTTGTTTTGATTAAGGTTTGATGACTCCGCTGTGGTAAGACGAGTAACGAAGTCATTCAAGGGTTTCTACCATGAACCGCATATGAACTACCGGGAGACCCCGAAGACGATCAAAGACAAATGGTTCGGCAATTTTAGGGTATACATTCACTTTAATTTATATGAGTATATTGCTAACTATATAGATATATATATAGTTATATGCACTTTTAATTGTTATTTGAATATTTTCTTAATATGTAATTATTAAATTATGATCGGTCACAATGTCAGGGCTACTGCTCATGGAAGCCCGAGGATGAAGAGCAAGTTAGAGAGAGATACGACGTCGAAGCACGAAAACGGTTGAAGGACACCGTCAACGACATCTGTGAATTGAAGAATGGCAAGAACAAAGATTGCCCGGGGTGGATGGTGCCGCAAGTCTTCAAGGACTTGTTGGAGAGACGGAAGACAAAGGCTTTTCAGAAGAGATCTAGGACAGCGGCGACGAATAAAGCTTGTGCTCAGCCTGGCCCTACACACCACGGGGGGTCGATCAAGGCAACTAAACATGCTTCCAGGCTGGTAATGACAAAATATATTAAAATGTTCCATAATGTTTTTATTAATATTTTTTTGAAGATGATAGTAATAATTGATCCAAGTTTATGCATAGTAAGTTTTAATTTGTTTTTGTAGATGGAGCAACTGGGTGGTAGGCGGCCCAGCGCGGCCGAGCTCGCAGAAACCATACATTCTAAGGAAGTCGAGGGTAAAAAGGTTTATACTAGTCGGAAGGCAAAAGCTACATTTGTAAGTGTTAATTTAGTTAATTATAGAGATTATCTTAAAATTCCTTAATAAATTAGTTATAACTTGTTCCTAAACATTAACTTTGTCTGTTTGCTAATAGGAACGTTTTGAAGAGCTCAAGAAAAAGAACGAGGAGGAGGGGAAAGAGAAAGAGGACGACGAACTTTGGTTTGAAGCGGCCGGGGGCTTCAAGAAGGGCCACGTCTACGGAGTGGGATCCGCCGGCCCATTGTACTTCACCCCCCCCCCCCCCCCTCCCTACACAGAATAAGGGGAATGCTTCGTGCTCTTATCATCCCGGTATTCTTGTACAACAAGAAAAACGGGCAGAAGCATTTCAAAACAAGATTTTGGAAGCCTTAGAGAAGGAAAAAGAAGAGAACAGGCGCTTTAGAGAAGAGACCCGGGAGCTCATGCAACAACAACAGCAGCTCATGTCAGCGCTGAACACGGTATTACAAACTCATAATTGTAATCCGTTTACCTTCAATAACGTCCGTAATCCGAATGATGATAATTCGGGAGGTGGTGGAGTTGGGGGAGCCGGGGTCGGTTTTCAGGTGTAATTGATTACTCTTTTAAGTTGTGTTAACTTTGATTTCTCTTCCAAGTTGTTTAGACACTTTACACTTTCATTAGTATTCTATTAGTTAAGTAGTTTAAAATTTTAGAAAGCTATGTCCATGATATCGAATGTTTTATGTGAATGAATTGTGGAGATGTTGGATTCTGAATGAATGTCACGAAGTTAATGAATGAAGGTTGAAGTGAATGATGTTGTAGTTTGAATGACTTGGAAGAATTGAATGGTATGATGGTTATAATGCAGGTTTGTATGTGCAAATTGGAGGACAACGAACAAAGTAGACCCATCTATTTTCATCAAATACACCGATCGAATCTAAAACTCTACCGACCGAATTAACCTGTTACCGACTGCAGGTTGCTAACCACAAAACTTGTCATATTTAGGTCGTTAAGTAATACCGACCGAAAAACTCGGTCGGTAAAAATCTCGTTTGCCGACCGAACTGCCGACCGCAAGACGTTCTTTTCCGACCAAACATCTTCCAGGAGCTTCTGTTTTGTGTTTGGTCGGCAAGTGTTACCGACCGCAAAATTCAGTCGGTATAACATTTTACCGACCGCCCAGTTAAGTTACCGACCGCGGAATCAGTCGGTAAGACCCTATTTACCGACCGCCCAAATCAGTCGGTATAACATTTTACCGACCGCCGAATCAATTTGCCGACCGAATATCAGTCGTAAATCACCGACCGCAGCTTACGGTCGGCAGTTTGCGTTTCCGACTATAGTTTTCGACCATATTCTGGCGGTCGGAAATATTCCATTATCGGTCGGTAATTGATTTTACCGACCGTTTTTTACTTTTGCCGACCGATTCTGTCGGTTGCTAAATAACGTCTTTCTTGTAGTGAAACAAATTAGGACCCGTACCCGACCCGTTAGGGTAAGACCCGAAGGGTCTGGGTAGGGTCCTGGACCCGTTGCCATCCCTAATTTGGAAGCTTGAAAAATGGTGAAAAAACTGTCCCCCTTGAAATGATGGATGAAGGGAAGTATTTATAGGCTTGGACCCCGTCTAGGGTCACTCGATCGAGTGCCCCTTGTTGGAAACGATCGAGTGCCTTATTAAAAGGGCCTAGGGTGGATTTTTTGGGGGTCACCCGATCGAGTGCCCTCAGCCGGATTGAGTGAAATCCGAGTTTGTATTAGGAAAGATTTTATTTGATTGATTTTGTTTTGACTTGATTTTGATTGCGTATAGGGATGCGTTTGTGGCTAGTTTCGTTCTCGGATTTCGACTTTGACCGGTTTTGGCTCGGTCACAAAAGACGGTTTTGCCCCCGGTGACGATTGCGTATAGCATTATTTTTTTTAAAACGACCCACTAAGTCTGAATTTGAGGTCAGTTTTGAGAGATTTGTACTCCGCTAAGTGCCCATGTCGGATACTATAGATTATGAGTCCGTATTCGAGCGTATTGATGCATGTTAACGTCCGATCATCATCGGGTGTTTTGTTGGAGACTGCTATAGACACTAGCAGGCAAAATGCGGGTGTCTACAACCCTTGCTCCTTTGGAACATGAAGTGGGCTCGTGATCATACTCTCCACAATGGTCACATGGTATTTCAACTTTATAGAGCTATGGTGGCGAAGATGATGCTTGTCTTGGTGGAGTTATCTCCCTTGGTGGGGTCATTTCCTTAGGTGGCGGCCGTCCTCGGGGTCGAGAAATGTCTTTAGAAGCAAACGCTTCAAATCTTTTGATTAATTCATCAATTCTCGCCTCAAGGCTACCTTCCACACTATTTGATGATTTTAACTCTTTACTCGATTTGTCGCCTTGATTGTTACTAGAATGTGCACCACTCTTTGCCATTTTCTCAAGTAGTATTTGAGATACGTTTTCTTTAAGTAAAAAAGAAATATCTTCTAGCCACCGTGTTGACATTTTCTTTCACGTGGTCAGATAAGGAGTTGAAGAATAACGTGTGAATAAGAAGCCAATTCAATATACCATGATGAGGACATCTCCTTTGTAGACCTTGGAATCTGTCCCATGCTTCGCTTAAATTTTCATTTTCCCGTTGTTGGAATGTTTGAATCTCCATCCTATGCCGATTAGTTTTGGATGGTGGGAAAAATTTCTCAAGAAAGGCATTGCAAAGATGTTTCCAAGTATGAAAGGTATTGTTGAGGAAGCTTTGGAGCCATCTCCTAGCTCTATCTCGTAAAGGTCAAGGGAAAAGTATGCTGTGAAGTTGGCATCTAGTGAGTCCGTCAAGCTTGACACCTACATGCTCAATGACATCTTCGTCAGGAAGCCCATGGAAGGTATGTTGTTGTATCAATCTAACGAAAGAGGTTTTAAGCTCAAATATTTCCAGTATGGTTCCGATGAAAACGGGGGAAGGAATCCCTTCATTAGATGGTTACGAATGGGAGCCAAGTGTGGCCATGCTTGCAGTCTTTGATGGTTAGGGGAGAAAAACTTGATACAAGTAGATGTGAGGTGTTGAGAAATGAAAGATAATTGGTGAGGAATCACGGTGTTGAGTTGATGCTTTGGCACACGAAGTTTGTAAAGTACTCGTTCTCCGAGTGGGGATCGAACAACTTGGGAACAAGGTATTCCTGACAAAAAATTCAAGTAGACAATGAGGCTCCTAGTACCAAGTGGTACTAGGGTAGAAAAAAATAAAATGAAAGAAAAAACCAAACATAAAAAGACGAAAACTCAATCAATTAGTCGCCGTCCCCGGCAACGGCGCCATTTTGATGGGGGTCATTGAGAACCCGCAGTCAAACAATATTTATAACCATAACAAACTACTACGTAGTAGCGGTAAGTCGGGATCGATCCACAGGGACGGTATGTGAAATTGGTCAAGTCTAAGTCTAATTGTGTTTGGGGTCTAAAGAGGGGTTTGGAGTAGGATTAAAACTAGACTAGAATAGTCAGATCAATCGGAAATAGCTAAAGCAGAGAGCAATAAGAGGAAAGGCGTTAGGCAGAGTCGGAGAATAAGAAACAGGATATAAAGACAAAGAATCAAGCAAACGATACACAATTGATAAGGGGTGAGTCATCTATCGGTTTCTCTACCCAACCTCGCTAAAACCCACTTACGCGGTGAAAAAGCTAAGTCACTAATCGGAATTACCCAAGCCCCGAGTTATCGAAGTGCATAATTAAAGGTATGATATGTAAATTTGTGTTTAGATGACAACCTAGTGACGATTCGACTTCTACAGGCATATCCTCCTAGTTACCTGCGGTGATTCCGTCAGAGCTTCGCTACAGTGAGTCGATGGGTCAATACACTAGGAAGAGTGGTGTTGATTCGTGGAATACAAATCGAAGAGAAAACGACTGAGTGGATCGTGCCTAATGTCGGAGTGCAACGCTAAAGAAGAGCTGCAAGTTGTGTGGAGCTCGTAGAGAGGAGAGAAAGAAATGAATTCTGAATTGTGTCAATTATGAGCGGAGAAGGAGAGTATTTATAGTTTTTCTCGTAGTTCAATTCGAGATTTCAGGCACCAGACGTCGTGCGACCAGTTTTGTGGCACCTTACACCAGGCGATGCAGAATAGAGGCGCCAGAGATGAGGCGATCAAGATTTTGAAGATCCGATTTGAAAACTTTACAAAGCGGAGATTATATGTAATCTTTGCTCTTGCTTGGTTGCTAAGATTTTGCCCTATACCCTAGCGTGTGCGCCATTGGGTCTCGGGCGCACGTCTCGAGTAGGGATGTCAATGGATCTTGGATTCTACCCTGATCCTGGGATCCAATACCTTAAGGATAGCATATGGATCAAAATATTTTGGATCCTGAGGATAAGGATCGGACCCTGATCCTTTTAAAAATAAAAGGATCCGGATAAGGATCCCGTCTTTAAGATCATGATCGACCCTTATCCTACCCTTTTAGTTGCATATTATTGTAATTTCTAAATTTAAGTCTGAGTCCAAATGTCTATACACAATCAGTTTGTGTTTCTTGTGGACTTTATTTCTTTTGAGTAATGTATTTTGGATAATTGATCTTTGTGGTTGTATGGAGTAGTGTAGACGTGTAATAGTGTTAGTCTGAACATTGAACTCCATTTAGCTACTTCACTTTGTTTGAACATTGTATAATTATTGATTGCTTCAACCCTTAGAATGGTGATTAGTTTGAACTTCTTTTTCTATGAGGTATGTTCTAAATTGTCTTTAAATGATTACATAAGGTGAGAATATAATCTAGAACCATAGATGAACTTAAAAACAAAAAGATCCTGATCCGATCCATATCTTATCCTGATCCTTAGGATCCGGATAAGGATCCGATAATTTTAGACCTTTAGGATATGGATCGGATCCGGATCCAAGGAGAATAATAAGGATAAGGATCAGATCCTATAGGATCCAGTCCAGATCCTACCCTTTGACATCCCTAATCTCGAGGCTCGACTCGGCCTGACGCGCTGACTCGGGTTTAACTTTATGTATTTCGGGATCGATTCGGAGCCCCAGTGTCGAAATTGACTCTAATTAGTGTCGACGCGACCGTAATGACAGACAAAGACCGTCTTGATATTGAATCAAATTTTCCGAGTAATTATTTGATCCGTTCTATAAAAAACTCATCTAAAACATCGTAAAATCTTGTCGTGTTTGTAACAACAAATTTTGTATAGAGATATTATAAATATCTGTAATACAAAACCGGAGTCAACAAATTATAATAATAGAAAAGTTCAAGTGTTCGGTTCTCTATTCTTCCTTTGATTCTACTATGTTGCTTTAGGCACACTTCAACGGTCTTCGTTCTTTGCTTGACTTTAGCTTCTTGGGAGGGTCGCGATGACTTGAGTCTCATTTCAATGCTTGATGTCGATTTGTTCTCCTACAGTAGGCGGCACGCTTTTGTAGTGCATGTTGCTACTTGGAACGGAGGATGCTTCGAGAATTTCAGAGCTTTTGTAGTCTTCTTTTCTCTTCACTTTTTGTCGTATATTTTTGTTGTTGTCCCTTCAAAATGATGGAGAAGCACTCTATTTATAGAATTTCTTCATCCATTCTTGTTGGACTTGGAGTTGGGCCTTTTGAACCCTTGACTTCTCTTCGGGCCCAATTGGCCGTTTCTTGACTTTTACGTCAAATTTGGTCAATGCTTGACATTCGGGTCAAGTTTGACAATTTCTCGAGATTTGGGCCAGATTGACGAGTGCTTGACTTTTTGGGTCAGTTTGACTTTTGGGCCAATCTGACATTTGTTTGACTTTTTGGCCAGCTTGACATGCTCTTGACTTTTGGGCCAAGTATACATTCTTCTTGACTTTTGAGTCAATTTTACCAAACTCGGAAATGAATCGAGCCGACTTTAACTTTTACGGGACAAATATAACTAAACTAAGTCAAAATTTGTTATTGACTTAGAATAAATAATTTCTTGCATTTTTGACACTTAAATAAATTTTTCGTGTCTACAAATTGCCCCCTCGGGACCTTGTCGTGTAGACGATTTGACCGTCGGAGGACATGGTCTCGAATTTTTCTTCTGACTTGGAAGTCGATAGGTACTGTGTCATCTTGTCATTTTAAAACTTTGCGAATGACTATGCGACCTTGATTTTTTTCTTTGACTTGAGAGTCGATAGGTACTTAACTCATCGTAGGAGTACCGATGTAGATTTTGAAGTATCACCCTGTCATTACGTGACTTGTCAGACAATGTTCTTGGTTTTTCTTTGACTTGGAAGCCGATATATAGGTACTTAACTTGTTGTTAAAGCATACCCACATAAACTTGAGACGTCACCCAATTATTCTTTTTGAATTTGACGAATAACTTGGGTACATCATCTTGATAATTTAATCCTTGTAAAAGATGTAACTTGCACTTGATCCTGGTCCGTTAGTGAATTTTACGTATTATACGAAAGCTCCGTCGGGGAAAGATCTTAATAGACCCCATATTTCAAATTGGATACACTTCAAAACGGATGACGAATTGCTCACTCTTACTGTAATCCCCTTTCCACTAACCAAATAACACAACTCATGTATTTTCCCGCCTAAAGCCATCCACCAACCAAAAATTAAAAAATTGATCAAATGAGGTATGTGCAAATCGAACCCTTAACCTCATGTGTGTTACCCTTCTCCTCTCCAACTACACTCTAACATCTTATTGATTAAAATATCACTACATCACATATAAAGCTATATACCACAGAAAATATGTAATTAAGGAAATTTGATTGATTACATTGATTACGAAAATCACATGTTTTACGTAGAAGATATCACATACAATATTTAATATGGAATGTATGATCATTTTTTTTTAAAAGTATAAACATATTGTATTCCGTTTTAACCAAATAGTTGCATTATTTTTGTTAATAGGAGATTGTACTATCCCGTACAATATTTTACATGGAATATAAAATAGTTATGATTATTATTCTATATCTTTCTGATCATATTCGAAAATCATATTCTTAACATCGATATAAAACTTAGTAACTATATAAAAATGGAATATATATTCCGATTGCTCTTACAAAGCCTAATACATAGTAAAAACTCACCGAAAATTCTTTATATACTACTCTAAGACAATAACAGTTACTAACATTTTTCTCAAAAATACACTAATTTAAATTGAGAAATAAAAGAACATTTCACTAATAAATTCTGAAACTATTCATTTTCATTAATGTTAAAGAAATTGACAAAAAAAACTTCTTTTTATGAAAATATTTAGATGAATTTTAAGATATGATGTCATTAACTTTGAGAAAAAAAATCAGTTATCTAAAAAATTTATTTTTAAAATGAGTTATTTACTTTAACTTTTACAAAAATATACTCCCCCGTCCCATTGAATTCTTTGTCTATTCCATATTGGGGCATCTCAATGAATTATTTGCCTTTCTATTTTAGGAATGTTTTTTTATATATATGTAATTTGACCTCCTCATGAAGTTGACTTCACATGTCACTTCATCATTGGACCTTTTTTCTCTTTTGTGCCAAAAGCAAAGGCAAACAATTAATCGGGACAGAGTGAGTATATACTCACTCGATATCTTCTCATTTATTCAAATGTGAGGATTATAATTATCATATAGAAAGATTATTTTGGTACGGGAGAGTACAAAATACGGAATATACTATTACTCCCTCCGTTCCAATGAATTGTTTGCCTATTCCATATTGGGGTGTCTCAATGAATTGTTTGTCTTTCTATTTTAGGAATGTTTTATATGTGCAATTTCAACATTCTCATGAGTTCTGCTCCACATGTCACCTTCTCATTGGATCTGTTACCCTTGGTGCCAAAAGAAAAGGCAAACAATTCATTGGAACGGAGGGAGTAAAATCCATATAAAAAAAGTTTCACAAATTACATAAAGAGAGAAGTGGGTATCTCGAAATGTGAGATGACATAAACCGAGTATATAAAAAATATAGACAATATTTTCATTAATTACACGTTATTTGATACAACGTACATTTCAAGCCATTAATCAAATATTTTGATTAGTTTTGCGATTTAAAAAATATTTTCCTATTTCTAAAGTACACCGTCGATAAATAGTAAAAATAAAATAATAAATTTTTTATTTTAAATCTTAAATGAAATATTTTATACGATAAATATTTTATAAATACCGTGCATTGCACGGGGTCTATACTAGTCTTGGAATTAATTCGATTGAAATTAATTGGCCTGGCATGATACCAAGCTTTGACCATTGGCAAAACGTAACTTAATGCCCATTGCCCAATGCTCTCTCTCTCTCTCTTTGACCACTTGCAAGCATTTGATTTAACAAACAGGCTATATGCACTTCACTGCCATCTTCTTCATATTTCATATTTAACTTGTCAGCTCCAATTATAACCCAACGGTTATAACAGCTGTCAGCTGCGTAAAAGCTTATAACTGATGCTATGCCTTGGTCAAATGTAATGAATTATGTTTAACGGATCATCAAGCCTTCTTACTCTTCTTCCCGTTGGAGCAAAATCAAGGTAGAAGTAATGACAATTAATTGGAAAGATTATATTCCCCGTTCCTCAAGCCTATAAATTAGAGCCTTGGCCATTGTTTAGGGACATCTTCTGCTCTCTACTACTTTGCAAACACAGAAATTATCAGTAATTGTCAACTTTCGTAACATTCAATATAACACTTCTTCCTCCTGCTGCTCATGCCTCGTGTTCGGATTCTACGAAGGTATTTCTCAGAATTTCCTTTGATTTTTTTTTCATCCTACTTCTGCATGTTGTTAGCTTGATTTCCTTCGTTTCGATCTATAGTAGCAAAGGAAGTGTTTGAACTAAAGTAATTATAACCTTCTGTAGCATAGGTTGTTGATCTTCAGCATTTTTTTTTTAAACTCGACGGAGTATTTCTTGTCTGATGTTATCATTGTCGTCGTCATCGAGTACTCTTGCGGGTCGAATTAATTAAGTTCTTCTGCTGGGTTTTCAATGCCTTAATTATCGATCCATAATTTTTCCTCTTGTATTGTGACCTTATTGATGCTGCCTTTCAACTGTACATGCTGGTCTTGACTCAACTCATCCCGTCTTTACTCAAAACTTGTCTTCCCTGCTTTGATTTTCTTTTTCCCAGAAAACTTGATTAAGACCGAACAGAGTGCAAGTATGGCGTAGTTACTCGACATGTGTCCTCGAATTTGATTTTTCTTACTGGCAGTTTCCTTGGTTGAACTGATTCTCAGCTGTCTCGATGCATCTTCAGATGAATATATTGCATTGGTACGCAATCTCCCCACTAGGTTTGTTCCCGGACGTTATTGATTGTATGCCTAATTTTTGCATCGTCCTTGTATTTTTGTCTAGCTCACTTGCAGGGGTGTTTAAGCAATTAGCATGACTTCAAGCTGTCATAATTGGTGCGGACACTTCGAGCAAGTCATTTCGACTTCTCATTTCAGTTCTCATGCAATGAACCTGGTTCATGGATCGTTGGATACTTTGGAATTTCGAGCGAATCATTTCAATTCTCTTTGGGAGTTATGATGCAATGAATTCGGCTCGTGGACCACTGGACAACTTCAAGTTACTCCAGGTTAGGTCATTTCGCCTCACTTGAGTTGTCATGAGGGAAGCCGTTTGGATCATCATAACTTTCTTGTGAGGAACCACGAATTGAACCCATCCGCCGATGTCTCGAGTCTTGGAACTCCGAGGAGGCCATTTTAGTTCTCTCATAAGAGACTATGAAATGAACCAACCCGTCGACCGCTAGATACAAGTCATTCTGAGTCGAATTACCATCTTTCTCCACAATTCCATCTTGCAAAAATTTCAAAGGTCCCTCGTCAAGCTATATGAAGACGTTCGATACAGCTACAAGGGTGCTTGAAGACATGAAGTATGACGAATCCTTCTTGCCATTTTGAAGGAGAAACTCGAAGAATGGAGCACGGTGAATCCTACTTGAAGATCAAAGATGAGAGAAGAATCCTGGACTTATCCATCGAAGGGAGGATGATGACGATCAAGGACTAGAAGAATGACATTTTCCCTCTAAAGCAACAAAGGCATTTGGGGAGCTTGATGATATGAAGACATCAATTATCTTGAAGCAAACATATTGTTGGGCAACGTCCTTGCGGATCCACGAAGTCTGTTTAGCCGTACACAGTTTAAACTCTTGCTGGCCAGGAGTATTTTTTTGAAGAATGGTGTTGGTGTGGCTGCACTCAAACAAAGTATTTGCTCGAGCTGCCTACGTGCTTGTGAAAGCAGATATGGGAGACAACTTACAAGATCAAGCCAACGTAGTTCATGGAAAGTTTTTTTTTTCTATTTGGGGGTGTGGCTGCACTCAAGCTACATATTCACTCGAGTTGCCTACGTACCTGCAAAGTATCGAAATAATCTACAAGATCAAGCCAACGTAGTTCAGGGAGGGAATTTTTTTATTTGGTGGATTTTTTTTTATGAAGTTTATCCTCTTGCTTAGGAGCATTTGTTGCAAATGGATTCAAGAGTAGTAGCGCTTTAGGAACTTTCCATTAATTGGTCCTACATGCACACCGTCTTCATCCACAATTTTGTAAGCACCATTGGAGTACACCTCTTGCACGACATATGGTCCATCCCACTTAGAAGTGAATTTACCTACTGGTTTGTGAGAGGTAATGATTGGCCTTCTTACGGCGAGCACCAAGTCCCCTATTTGAAAAGATCGAGGATTCACCTTTTTATTGAAAGCGCGTGCCATTCTAGCTTGATAACATTGAAGTGTTTGGTGTGCTAACAATCTTCTTTCATCAAGGGCTTCCAATTCTGCCAAGCGCAGCTTATCGTTATCATCACTTGAAAGTTCTTCTTGTATAGCAATACGCAATGATGGAATCTGCAATTCCATCGGTAGCACAGCCTCAACTCCATATACCAACGCGTACGGGGTTGATTGGGTGGGTGTCTTGTATGTTGTACGATATGCCCACGACACTTCACCAATTCTTTCGTGCCAATCACGCATCGACTTAGCCACCACTTTTCTTAACAAGTTGCAGAGTGTCTTGTTAAAGGCTTCAGCCAAACCATTTGCAGGGGCATTGTACATTGATGACTTGTATTGCTTGAACTTAAACTTTTCAGCTAACTTCGTCATCAGTTTATTAACGAAAGGCGTGCCATTATCAGTTATTATGCATTGCGTCACACCATACCGATGGATGATTTGGGTACGGATGAAATCAACAACAGTCTCCTTCTTGACTTCACGCACGGAGGCAACTTCTGTCCACTTGGAGAAATAGTCTGTTGCCGCCAGGATGAACGCATGTCCATTGGAGGCTTTTGGAATGATAGGTCCTACCACATCTAACCCCCAAGCTTCGAAGGGCCAGGACGATACAGTGGGATGTAGAGGTTCAGGTGGTTGATGTATTAAGTTTGCATTGAATTGACAGGCTTCACATTTTTTTGAGAAGTCCATGCAGTCTTGTACCATTGTTGGCCAGTAATACCCCATCCTCTTGACACGATCATGCAATTTAGGCCCGGATTGATGAGCACCACAAATGCCAGAGTGAGCTTCATACATGGCTTGAGCTGCTTCAGTTTCATCAAGGCACCTTACCCATTGCCCCAGAAAGAAACGTCTGTACAATGTACCTTTGTAGTAGATGAATCGTGGAGCACGTCGACAAATTTCAACTTTATGCATTGGATCATCGGGTAACTTATGATGTTCTAAGTAGTCGATGATGGGCTATCGCCAATCCTTCTTGTCAACTTGATAAGCGGAAATCATGTTGGTTGTCCCTTTGATTTCTTCCATTTCTAACAGCGGTATTACCCATCTATTGCAAATTGGAATGGATGTGACTTCATCTGCCTCCAGTGCCAAAGTGGCTGCAAGATTAGCGAGCGCGTCAGCCAACTTGTTGGCACTTCTCGGTACGTGACCGATGCGAACACTATCTAACTTATGGAGCAATTGGATTGCATATTGATGATAAGGGACAAGATCATCCTTCTTCACTTCATAATCATCGAGGATTTGATTCACCACCAATTGGGAGTCACCACAAATGTCTATGTCTTTGATCCCCATCTCGATTGCCATTTCAAGTCCTAAGATAAGAGCTTGATATTCAGCCATGTTGTTTGAGCATAGCTGGGTGAGGACAAACGAATAAGGCAATAGATGATTTTCGGGTGACAAGAACACGACACCGGCACCTGCACCATCTCGTCTTGAAGCTCAATCGAAATACATTTGCCATGGAAGAAGCACATCCACATAGAAGATTTCTTCACCAGGGAGGTCATCTTCTAATTCCCACCCACTTGGGATTGGATGGTCAGCAAGAAAGTCGACTAAAGCTTGTCCTTTGACTGACTTTTGAGGCACATGGACCATGTCATACTGCTTGAGTAACACTGCCCACTTAGCTAAGCGTCCAGACAAGACTGGTCTTGAAAGTATATACTTTATAGGATCATCCTTTGAAACCACATGAAATGTGTGAGCTTGCATATTGTGCCTTAATTTTTGGATTGCAAAGACATGGGCTAGACATATCTTCTCGATTGGAGAATAGTTCAACTCTGCTCCCACCAAAGTTTGACTCTAGTAGTAGAGTGCCCTTTCTTTCCGATCTTCATTTTCCTAAGCACATAATGCCCCCAGAGAACGTTCTTGTGCAGCTATATACAGGATAAGTGGATTTCCTTGAATTGGTGCCCCCAGCACTGGTGCGGAGGACAAGTACTTCTTTATGCTTTCAAAGGCATTGTGGCATTTTTCATCCCATTGAAATGCAATATCCTTCTTCATAAAATGGCTGAACGGTTGACAACGTCCAGCAAGGTTTGAAATGAATATTCTTATGTAAGCTAAAGGTCCTTGCAGTCCGCGTAACTCCTTCAAATTTCTCGGTACTGGCATTTCTCGGATAGCTTTGATTTTTGTCTGATCTATCTCAATTCCCCTATGTCATACCACAAATCATAAGAATTTGCCAAAGGAGAAACCGAATGCACATTTGAGAGGGTTCATCTTCAACTGGCATTTTCTTAGTCTTTCGAAGACATTTCGAAGGTCACTAAGATGATCCTCTTTTTCTTGGTCTTGACCACAACATCATCAACATAACATTCAATTGACTTATGCAACATGTCATCAAAGATTTTCTGCATCGCCCTTTGACATGTCGCTCCAGCATTCTTCAATCCAAATGGCATAACTTTGTAACAGAATATCCCTTTAGGAGTGCGGAAAGCTGTGGCCTCTTGATCTTCAGGTGCCATCAAAATTTGATTATATCCTGCTATACAGTCCATGAATGACAGAGCTCCATGACCGGTTGTCGCATCGATCATAAGTTCTGTAACAGGGAGGGGAAAGTCATCTTTCGGACAAGACTTATTCAGATCCCGAAAGTCCACGCATATACGTAGTTGACCATTCTTCTTTCTCACTGGCACAATGTTGGCTATCCATGTGGGATATTTGACTTCACGAATAAAGTCAGCTTCTATGTGTTCGTTGACCTCATTCTCGATCTCAGGAATAAGTTCTGGCCTGAAATGACGCTCAGGTTGCTTCTTGGGGCTTACACCCTTTTTTATTGCTAATCAGTGCACTGCAACTTTTGGACTCAGCCCTGGCATTTCCTTGTAGCTCCAAGCAAAAACATCTTTGTACTCCCTTAAAAGCTTTTTGTACTCATCTACCTCTTTGTCGGTAAGGAGAACACTAACATATATAGAACGGGGATCTTCAGGTGTTCCCAAATTAAGTTCTTTCAGGTCATCTACTGTTGACTGACCACCATCTTCTAACAATTCGGGGGCATCATCTACTTCTACCTATTCGTTAGGATCAGGGACCTCCTCCACAGTGATATGATATGTTGTCATTATTTCATCATCCAACGCTTTCAAATTTTTCTTAACTCGTGGCTTCAATTTTGTTGGCGAGAATTTGGATTTTCGTTGGTTTGTGAGGATGACAACACGTTCCTTGACTCTCAAAGGTTGCTCTTCCACAATGTCAACCTTCTCTATGCGCTTCATGCGAGAAGGGATGATACTTTTGAGATCATCATTGACTTTCACCTCCGTTTTCTCTTTTTTTTGTAGAAGCTGCATAGGATTGTTTACAAATATGAGCTTCTTTTGAATCACCCAGACGATTGAAGACTGGTCCTTTCTTCTTCCTTGAATGTGATGATGTAGCTGTCTGACGGATGCAATTATTAGCCTCTTGGTTGCCCAACCTTTTGAATACGAAGAAACGATTCCTTAAAGGTTTTTGTGGCTTTGAAGGCGATGATCTCCCTAACCGGTTGAACACTGAAGTGCTCTCTCTTATGGTAGATGGTCGAATCCTATCGAAGACAGAGGATCCTATTAAGGCATTATCAACTTCAACACCGTCTTTGACCGTGATGTATTGAGAAGATGATGCGTCGGCCTTGTGATTTGTTGAAATCTTGACTGTCATTGATGTTTCATAGCCTATACCAATCTTGGTTAAGCTACGACTTCGAGCTTCACCATCCGTCTTTACCTGCACATGCTTTCCTAATTGACTAGGATTCTCAAAGTCATATCCAGATTTTTCGAGCAACTTGTATGCATTGGTACTGTATACACCTTCTTCTTTTCCATCGTATAGCATGGTAGACGATGAAGTGAACCCTTTTAGGGGAGGTTTCACCACTTGCTTTTCATTTGACTGAGCTAATGGAGTAAAAAGCTTCACCATCCATTCTTGCTTAACTGATGGATTGTGCTTTGCTTTTTCCTTATGGAATGCCTTTGTACCATGATACTTCGCAAAAGGGCTTTGTCCTTGCTTGCGCCGCGACTTTGGGATGTATCGGAAGACGGGAGGCGAACTCTTTGGCAGCTCTCCTTCTCGAGCCTTGGTTTCTGAATCCTGGGTGGTTTTGTCTTTATCCTTGGATTGATTACCCTTGTCCTCCTTTTCTGTAGGAACATCAGGTTTGTTTGGAGAAATTGCAGCTCCCTTAACTTTGCCCCCTTTTCCATTGGAAGAAATAGTGGTCGGCATGAACTCACTTGAAGTGGCATTTTCCTCAAAGAATTTTGCATCAGTGAAGAATGAATATGCCTTAGTGAAAGGTTTGACATCACCATTAATATTTTGCTCGCCATCACGATAGTACTTCAAACATTGGTGAAGTGTTGAAGCAACTACATCATTTTCGTGCTTCCACGGTCGTCCCAACAAAAGCTTGAACGAGGTCTTTGCATTAATGACATGGAAGAGGGTGTCAGAGGACAAATCCGCCATGCTTAGTTTGGCGCGAATGATTCCAATCGCACGCTTGTCATTTAGATTAAAGCCATGGATTAGCGTCCGACTACTGGATAATTCATCTACTGTAATGCCTAGCTCCACCATGGTTGCCTTAGGCATGAGATTCACACCGGATCCACCATCGATCAGAATGCGACTTACTTTCTTCCCTCTGATGTACCCTGAGACATACAGTGGCCTATTGTGAAGTTTGGACCCAAGAAGAACTTCATCAGAGAATGTCAAGGCGGTGTTGCAGGATAGACATTTGGTCTCTTGTTCTACAGACTTGTCAACATCTTTTATCTCTTCTTCATACAGCTCAGGGTTTTGAAGTGCTTGGGAGACCTGATGACGCATCTCCTTAGTCAAGTGAAAGATTTGATTCCACTCCATGCGTGCGGGTAGAGAATCGAGCGTAGCCGACACTTTAGTGTCTTTGGGTAGATTCTCATCCTCTTCAGTGGCTACTTTTAAAGCATCAATTCCTTCTTCATTTTCTTCCTCTTCCACGATTACTTCAGCCGCTATTGTGTAAACGGTGACTTCATTGAGATAGCCCTCGGGGAAGAATTCCTTTAGGACAATTGGAGATGGAAGATCTTGCTCTAACAAATCAACAGGCATGACTTGTGACTTGGTCACTTTCTTTCCTTTCTTCTTATTCTTAGAGCGGCGTGATGCCTTCTGCTTTGTTTACTTGCTTCTTCTTTGAACCGGTTCTTGATTTTGAAGTTTTACTGGCTTTCTTGGTTTCTTGGGAGTGACTAGTGTCCATCCTTCATCATCATCCTAGTTCAAATCTAATTTGGGCTTGAAAAAATTGAGCTCACAGACGAGCTAGCGAGCTAAAATAATGCGAATTTGAGCCTAACTCCTTTAGGGTTGGTCTTTCACGCTTGAAGTCACTTGTGTACGTCTCCTTGCCTTTGTTTTGCTTGGGTTTTCCCGAAATTTTGACGGGCTCACTGGAGGTGGTTACATTCACTGTTTCCTTGGAAGAGCTTTTGGAACCCTTATCATTTTTCTTGAATTCCTTCTTCTCTGATGTTGCATTGGAAGAAGATGATCGAGTCTTTCCACGTGCCTTGATTGTCAGCTCCATATCATGAGCATGCACGAGTCGCCAACTCTTGAAAGCTTCGAGGTTTGATACCATTCAAGATGTAGAGCAGGTCCCACTTCATGCCATTGATGCACATTTCAACTGCAGAACCCTCGCTCAGGCGATCCTTGCACTCCAGACTTAGGGCGCGCCATCGGTTGATGTATTCTACAACGGGCTCCTCTTCCCACTGAGTAGTATTTGTCAACTCATTCATGCTCACAATGCGCCGTGTGCTATAGAACCTATTCATGAACTCGGTCTCCAAGCGATCCCAACTGTCGATGGACTCAGAACCTAAATCCGTGTACCAATCAAACGCAATGCCTTTGAGGGAACGGACGAACTGTTTCACCAATAAGTCACCAGCAGTCCCTGCGTTGTTACAAGTCTCGATGAAGTGTGCAATATGTTGCTTGGGGTTGCATTTCCCGTCGAACTGCTGGAACTTGGGGGGTTGGTAGCCTGAAGGCATGCGCATGTCATCGATCCTCTTTTTATACGGCTTCACATAGCGCAGTTTGTAGGAAGCGCCTTCATCTAACTGATTCTTGATGGTGCTGTTAGTCAAGTTACGCAGTTGTTCTTGGGTGAGAGGTTTTTCACCACCCTTTTCGCCATCATCTTTCTCACCGTCACTCGCAGCTTCACTTGCGGTATCTCCATGGTAAATAGAGCAATCCTTGTTACGAAGATCCTCCATTTCTTTTTGAAGATCTTCAATCCTTTTATTCTTGTCTTCGTTTTCCTTCATCATTTGTTCAAGGATTTTGTTCATGTTTGTCACTTGTTCTTCGAGGGTAGAGTCACCAATGGTCATCACTGATGCAATAAGAAGGACTTCCACTTCCTTTTTCTATGGGGAAGTTTTCTTCTCCTTGCGAGGGGATGCACTGGAAGACTTCAACTCTTTCTGATTTGTCTTTGAAGATGAAGCAGCCTTGCGAGAGGATCCACTTTTGGGAGATCCACTTATGGGACTCAACATCTTTTGCTCCTTACTTAGAGATGAAGAGGCCTTGAGAAAAGCAGTAGCAGCAGCAGCAATGGACTGAATGGAGTATCTACGTGGCATTCTGGGAACATTAGCAGCGCGTAGGCTAGCAGCAGCAGCATTGACAGCAGCCTTCTTCGTCATTGCTCTAGTGGACACACCAGCAGATTGCATGCCTGATTTGAGAGGCTCCTTGAGGATTGATGCATAGGATTGCTTAGGTGTGCTTGGAGTGTTCTCTGGGGAAAACATCTTCTTGTTGAAGTAGCTTGCTTTTGTAGGAGAGATGAGAGATAGTAGATTCACGTCGGGTTCACCAAAAATTTGTAGCAACAAATTTTGTATAGAGATATTATAAATATCTGTAATACAAAACCGGAGTCAACAAATTATAATATCAGAAAAGTTCAAGTGTTCGGTTCTCTATTCTTCCTTTGATTCTACTACGTTGCTTTAGGCACATTTCAACGGTCTTCGTTCTTTGCTTGACTTTAGCTTCTTGGGAGGGTCGCGATGAATTGAGTCTCCTTTCGATGCTTGATGTCGATTTGATCTCCTTCAGTAGGCGGCACGCTTTTGTAGTGCTTGTTGCTACTTGGAACGGAGGATGCTTCAAGAATTTCAGAGCTTTTGTAGTCTTCTTTTCTCTTCACTTTTTGTTGTATATTTTTGTTGTTGTCCCTTCAAAATGGTGGAGAAGTACTCTATTTATAGAATTTCTTCATCCATTCTTGTTGGACTTGGAGTTGGGCCTTTTGAACCCTTGACTTCTCTTCAGGCCCAATTGACCGTTTCTTGACTTTTAGGTCAAATTTGGTCAATGCTTGACATTCGGGTCAAGTTTGACAATTTCTCGAGATCTGGGCCAGATTGACGAGTGCTTGAATTTTTGGATCAGTTTGAATTTTGGGCCAATCTGACATTTGTTTGACTTTTGGGCCAGCTTGACATGCTCTTGACTTTTGGGCCAGCTTGACATCCTCTTGACTTTTGGGCCAAGTATACATTCTTCTTGACTTTTGAGTCAATTTTACCAAGCTTGGAAATGAATCGAGCCGACTTTAACTTTTACGGGACAAATATAACTAAACTAAGTCAAAATTTGTTATTGACTTAGAATAATTTATTTCTTGCATTTTTGACACTTAAATAAATTTTCCGTGTCTACAATGTTGCAGTCTGATCATCGGGTGTTTGTCGTGCACGCCTGCAGCCACCAAGTCCAAATCTGAGTGTCTACAATTAGGTCTAGTGAAAATTGAAATGATAAGAGGGTATTAATTAGTTGTATAAAAGTTGTGTTTTACCTTTTAATCTCAACCATCCATCTTATAAGAATCGATGCATGACTTTTTCCTAAGATGCATTGGCCTTGTCCTAAGCGTGTTCGATCAATACATGAGTTTTTCCTCCATTGATGACATGCCTTTTGGCCTTTTTTACGTCTATATGGCATAAGTGCATTTTCTTTGTGCCAGTTGTCCTATCAGCTATCGTTTTTCGTCCTGGAAGATGATGTGGTGAATGCTAAAGTTCGTGTCCTTTCTACTTGTTTCCCACTAGTAAAAAAACACCTACGGCGTCGCTGTAATTACGTCGGTTCTAAGCATATGCGACGCGAAAATGAGTTTTGCATCGATATTCTGTCAAAATGATGCATTTAAGAGAAGTGTTTGCGTCGGTTTTTTTTTCAAAAACGACGTATTTGCGCAAATACGTCGGTTTTATTTTCAAAATCGACGTATTTGCGCAAATACGTCGGTTTTAATTACATAACCGACGTACTTTTTTATTTTTTTGCGTCGTTTCTAAATTAAAAAAGATGCATTTCATATATTGTGTCGCTTGTACTTAATGAACGACGCCATAGATCAATTGCATCGATGTTAAAATAGAACCGATGCATAATAATTCCATAAATATAGAAAAGGGTAAATTCTCATTTAATATATACATTATTTGTTATACATAATAATAATTTTATAAATTTAAAAAACCTGCTCGTCTCAGAAGGTGTGCATTAGGTGCGGACGCACCGGGCCTCCATATTTCTATACTACTAACGTTCATATATTAGGTTTGTGATGCAAGAACTTAACATTACTAAATATCTTGTTGGTATAGTCATTGACCCTTCGAGGAGGGGAGCGGGGCTTGAATCCCCGTGTGATTTCTTTTTCAAACGAAAAATAATACTATCTTTTACTTATTTTTATGATAACCTCTTTTCAATTAGAGTAATTTTATAAAATAATGCTCTATAATAAAGAAATTATCGAATTGGGCCTCCTTTGAAAATATTTATCGAAAATGGCTTCATGTCAAATTTGCCGACTCAGTAAGCGGCCAAACCCGACAACATGATTGAAGCGTAAGAATGTAGGCTAAATAAAGTCACTGACGGAAAGCGACCGTAATGGATGTCGCACTCTCAGTGGGCGACTTGCCCAGGTGCACCAAAAAAGTTTAACATTCAATACTAAAGTAAGTAAGGATTCGAACCCAGGTGCTTAGGCATCCTACCACAAGAACTAACCATTACACTACTAGCACACTCTTGATTATGAAGAACTTTGAATATTATATATTGTATTTGTAAATTTAATTCCATCCACCACTTACACATATGATTATATAAATTTAAGCATGATAATAAAATAGTTGTATTACAATGTTGAGGTGGTTCAGACTAATGGTCAATAATTAATTGGCAGGGGATTGACCCCTTGCCTTTGCGTTTTTTTTTACATTTTGGCGCATTCTCAGTTAGCGAATGCGTCTATTTTATATTTTGTTAGGTTTAATGGCTCAGTGGGTTAGCAACTTTCTGACTTGGACCGCGTTTTCGATAGATACTTTCAAAGGAGCCCCATTTCAATAATTGCTTTATTTTATTAAATTACTCTTTGCATTGTGTTATTCTTGTTTTGGTTCATTTTGTGTTATAGGACGGTCCAGTAGATGATTTACCTAACCTGATTCTTGATTTTTAGTATATATTATTGATTATTTATTTTACGGCAATATTTTGTCATCCTATTCCATATATAGGTTACTCGTTACCATGTATTGATACCTTCGTCAATCTTTGATTTCAATATTCAGCTAATCGATAACTTTGGCTATAATTCTACGGATTAAAAAACTTACTTCCTCAATTTATTTTTTTAACTTCATTTATTACTAAACGAATACATTTAAGTGATCCAAAATAAAATAGAGATATTTAATTGTTTTTTTTAAATGTACAAACTGGAAAACAAAAAAAAATATCTCTGAGAAATTCCACATCTTTTTCAAACAAGAAGGAAGTATTTTTATTGCTCTTTATGACATTTAGGCTGGGAAAATAATATTGACATAATATTGTTTAAATCCCGTTGATCCTTGTAGCTTGGGGGCCGACTAAATACTTCGCACAAGGCCTTCGAATTCTCGGAAACAACCTTGTTAACAAAAGGATAAATTTATTTCAAATATATACATTATATTTGTGATACATACTAATTTCATTAATAAAAAAAGATTATTTTCTTTAAAATATTTTGATTGCGATAATAATTGCATAAATTAGAAAAAATGGATTTTTTTTTTAATTACAAATTCTTGTATGAGACGGTCTCACGATAAATTTATCGTGAGACCTTTCACATACAAGGAAGTTATCTTTAATATTCTTTAATCTTTAGTAGTATGTCTCACGATAAGTTACCGTTAGACGATTTTCCAAGGGAATTACTGATTTTCAATACATTATTTGTGTACTACGAATTTTGGACTTATGGAGAACTTGGCATAACTCATCCAACTCGAATGACCTAACTCGAATAAGTCAACCCGAACCAGGACCCGACACTCAAACTGAAGACCCGAGTTTGAAGTGTAACCCAATTTGACCCGTTGTGACCCGAAACTGTCCCGAATTTTATCATAGAAAACGAGTTGATATTTATAAATAAGTTGAAAATAGCATACCCAAAAATGACCCGAACCCGAAATGATCCGGTCCGACCCAAACTAAACCCAAATCTAATAACCCGAAAGTAGTCCGACCTGAAACTGACCTGACCCGAACTCGACACGGTTGACCAGTTTGCCAAGTTTACCGTTATAGCACAATTGAAAACATGAATTGATAAAATAAAAAATAAAATAGGGAATATACTTCCTACTTTAAAAAAATACTTACTACAGTTTTAAAGTAACTTCAAACCTGCAAACAGTTTTTATTTGAAATAGGCAATTCCAATAAAATAGGAAAGATCCCACGTTCATCATATATACTTGAAAAAAATCTTAAAACCTAGTATACTAGCAAGCTGCAGCAGTATAACTTATGACTGCTACTAATTAAGTAGCTTAAATTAATAACCTAAATACACTTTCTTATAAAAAAAAACCCACGTTTACATAACCTACTTCATATCTAGTAGGTCTTGAACAATTTTCTTCTTCTTCTTGCTTTAAATCCTTTAACATCCTCTCAACTCCACATCAAATAACTCACGTCCGTCTGATCTTGAAGCATCAACATTTTTCAGGTATATTCAACTGCCATCATTTATCCTTGATTGATAATTACTGATATGTTAGCTTTGTTCATGCATTTATTCCAAGTCTATTATTGAAATCTAATCAAATTGTGCTCTTTGTTTTGTTGAATTGATCATGCTTTGCTAATACAAATTTGCCGCCAACTGTTGCAGGTTTGAAGTCATCTGTGCTATTTCACGTGCCTCTGTTGTCAAGATACGCTGCTGGCAATATACCATCGTCATTGTCCTATCTTCAACATTGAAGGTATCTGTTAATGTCAACTGTTAATTATTTCCTGAATAAAATCTGCATAATTTTACTTCAAATCTGGAATACAGTAGAGATCAATATTTTCAAATATGCATTTCTGGTTGATGATGCAGTAGAGATCGGGTTGTTATACAGTACATTAGCAACATTGAGATACTTCGTATTAGCGTAGAGATCAGTTTGTTAATACGATGTTATACAAAGTTCTTTCTATCAGTTTGTAAATATAATCAGTATATTTACGATGTTAATACGATGTAAATATACTCAGTTTCTTAATACGATGTTCTTTCTATCAGTTTGTTATGCATTTCTGGTTGATAATACAGTACAGATCAGTTTGTTATATAGTAGAGATACTTCGTATTAGCGTAATTGATGGTTATTAACTTAATTTGATCAAGTTTAAATGTTCTCAAAGTAGTTCATTTCACTTCTGGTTGTTGACTTAATGAAAAAAGAAAAAAGAAAGAACATCGTATGGGCTTACTTTGGGAGTTAACGGAAGAACATGATATGAAGAAGAGAAAATAAAGTATACCCACTAAAATGGCTTACTCATTCCTGTAATAAGAAAAAAGAAGAAAAAAGTGACATTAGTGGAATAAGTACAGCTCATAGAAAGTCAATTACAAACCGTACATAAAAATACAATACACAAAATCACCTTGAAAACAAATCCCAACAGCAAAAGAGACCAATATCAGAGAACGAAATGAGTGCGAGTTAACAATTTAACTATAGTAACATTTATACAACAAATACAGCCTAAAAATCAGAGAAGACGGACTAGGATTGCGAATTGCTTTTCTTAACAAGTCTAGGTCATCGGAAAGAGAAGACTACCGGCGAACGGTGGGGCATCGAGGGAACGGTAAAAGTCGGAGTTCCTGAGTAGGGTTGTTGGAGATTTCGGGAACAATATGAGTGAAGGAGGTAAGAAGGTCGATTAGGGTGAAGGAGGCTGAAGTGCGAAATCAATATTACTTAAGGAGCGTAAGGTATATGCCTTGGCATAAAGGTTAGATTAAGTTAGAAAGGGAATAAAAACGATGTAAATTGAATTGTGAAAAAATGGGCGAGAGAGGAAATTACTCGATTCTTTCTGGGGAAATTTTTGGGAGCATTATTGGGAACTGATGCATTTATATCCATTTATATCAAAGGGTGAAGGAGGCTGAAGTGCAAAATCAATATTACTTAAGGAGCGTAAGGTATATGCCTTGGCATAAAGGTTAGATTAAGTTAGAAATGGCATAAAAACGATGTAAATTGAATTGTGAAAAAAAGATCGAGAGAGGAAATTACTCGGTTCTTTCTGTGGAAATCTTTGGGAGCATTATTGGGAATTGATGCATTTATATCAATTTGGCCGTGGTCTTTCCCTGATAGTCTGTGAAGGCAAACAAGGATTAGAACCATTAACAATATCCGACAATAAAGTCTGAACCCAATTAATCAAATAGAAAAACAACGTATAGATTACCAAAAAAGTAAATACAGATTTCAGAGATCAACATGTGAAAAGTCAACATGACGAAGTACGATCCCTATACACTCCAACCAATAGTTTAATCAACATGTGAAAAGTCAGCATGTGAAAAGTCAAAATGTGTTTGATAGTATTATTGGCACTTTGTTGAACATGCCAAATAAGACAAAGGATGGGGTCAAAGCTAGAAATGACGTGGTAGCTAGGGGGCGTGTTGACGTAAAGCCGATTGAGTAAGGAAGAGGTACGTACTTACCCCCAACTTGCACAACTTTATCTAAGACAGAGAAGATGTCGTTGTGTGAGTCATTAAAGGGAATCAAGGTACCGCACGGGTATTCCTCTAACATAAGTGGACTTGTGTCTTTGAAAGATTTGAAGTTGGTGGGATTGAAATCTCATGACTGCCATGTTTTTTTGACACAATTTTTGCCTGTAGCTATTCGATCTGTTTTGCCTAAGCATGTTAGACAAGTGATCATAAAGGTTTGCAAATTCTTCAGCGCAATTAATGCTAAAGACATTGATCCGGGTTCCTTGGATGAATTGCAGGCTAATATTAATGTGACACTTTGTGAGATGGAAATGTACTTTCCAATCAGTTTCTTTGATATTATGGTTCATCTAATCGTTCATTTGGTGAGAGAGATTAAACTTTGTGGCCCGGTGTTCCAGAGAAACATGTGGGCAATGGAGAGAGAGATGGGTACATATAAGAGACGAATGAAGAACCAGTATCGGCCTGAGGGTAGTATTGTTGAAGCAACTGTTGCTTGTGAGACACTTGGATTCTGCCAAGATTACTTGATGAGTGTCCAATCTATTGGACTTCCTACGTCTCGACACGAGGAACGACTTGAAGGGAAAGGTACATTGGGAAAGAAGTTCATTACAGTCGACCGTGTAACTTTTGGCAAAGCGCATATGTATGTTTTGGAACATACAAGTATGGTTAATCGATATATGAGTGAGCATTTAGCCTTATTAAGGAGAGAACATCCTTGTAAACGTGAAATTTGCTTGTTAAGTGAACATAATAGGACATTTGTGCATTGTTTCAAAGAAATGGTAATGACTCAGTTTTCAGACCCAATACTTAAGCTTGAGTTAGAGTCGGAGTTAAGATGGTTGGCCAATGGTCCTAAGCTTAATATCAAATCTTATGAGGGCTATGACATCAATGGCTTCTGCTTTTACACAAGTCGTCAAGATGAGAGGAGTACAATGCAAAACAGTGGTGTTACTATTTTAGCATCAGCGATTGAGTATGTACGAAAGGGCAAACCAATTGCCGATATAACACGGCCTTATTATGGAGTAATTCAGGACATATGTAAGTTTGACTATTATGAATTCCCAATGACCTTATTTCGATGTAAGTGGGTCGATTGTGATAAAGGTGTTAGAGTTGATGACATGGGTTTCACTTTAGTAGATTTCAATTTTCTAGGACCCAAAGAGGACGTGTATATTCTAGCGTCTCAAGCGAAGCAAGTTTTCTATGTTGAGGATCCTTTAGACAAGAGGCGTTAAGTGGTTCTTAATGGTAAAAGGTGTATTCTTGGTGTGGATGGTGTTGTTGATGAAGAACAATACGATCAGGTTGATGAACTTTCTCCTTTTCCCACCAGTGGCCAAGATGCGCATGTACTACGTGATGAAGTTTATGTGCGGAAGGATCATAATGAGGGAATATGGTTTGATAACCCCAAATAGTTTTATGACCGATAAAGGTATACGTATCATGTACTCCACTTCATCAATTTTTAATTGATATGTGTACGTCATTTATTAAATATATACTCGTATTTGATTAAAGAGTGGTGTCCTCAATAACTGTAGAATCGTTTTTTTATAAACTAATTATTTTTATATTGGTTTAGTATACTTTTTTTGTTACTGTTTTCAGGTGCGTAATATGGGTACTGACAAAAATAAGAAATCGGTGTCTAAAAAGAAGACAAGGGGTCCAACAACTGGAAAATCTTTAGACGAGATGATTAGTGAGGAGATGAGTGATGGTGATATGGATGCAGGTGAAATTAAGTCTATTAAGTTCAATAATCTTGGTAAGCCTTATGGACCGAAGTTAGATAAGTTTGGGACTGATATGGGAAAGTTGGCTTGAATGATCAAGATAACTCGAAAATGGAAAAATGTAAGTCAAGGCGAAAAAGACACTATTTGGCTTTGTGCGCAGGTAAGTAATTATTAGCATTATGATGATTTGTGTTTGAAATTTACATTATATCCTATAATAATGTTTTTCATTATTTTTGTTTTTAGAGAACATGGCATCTTGAAGATGACGCAAAGAAGTTTGTTTTAAAGGTTGTGGCTGAGAGATTAAAGGATTGGAGAGCGAAGATGACAAAACAATACATTTTCCCAACAGAATCGAACGATGATGACGAAAGAGTCGTTGAGAGTCCTGTGGGTAAGTATAAACAACTCACACAGGAAGACTAGGATGAGTATACTGATTGATGACACCATTGACTCCAAAATTGTATACGGATTATTAATATCAAATGTTGTCAATTTAATTTGTAAAGGAAATAAGGGCAAAGGCTCAAGCCTCACAGAAACATAACGAATATGTACATCATTTGAAAAGATCCGGTTACGAAGGCAAGAAGAAACAATGGTATGAAGAAAAACTTCGGAAAGAGAAAGAGAATAATCCTGATGTTGATCCTGCTATTACAAATTAACTCAAATAAAAACAATGAGATCCCTCTAGGTCTCCGTAGGTTTCCTTGGGAGGGGGCGATCCTAGGTTTGCCTAGGGCTTGATCCTGACTGTGTCAGGCCTTTTTATAGTACAATTCTTGCCCTAATTTTTCTTTTCTCCATAGTTTTTTGCTCTCTATTGAAAACCCTTTTCTTGTCGTCTAAGATACCGTTTTAGTTTTTCTTTTTCTGGAAGGCGGTGGGAGTATTGGTGCGGATGGATCGCGAGTCGATTGATCTGAATGTCAAGGAGGAGGAGGTACAGGTTGACCAGGGGGCGGTGGCGCCAGTAGCCATGGTGGACTGGATCGGGGACGAGGTGGTTAGGGATGAAAAGCATAGTACCTGTGTGTTGGGAAGGTTGTGGACTGATCAAAATATCTTATTGATACCATGATTCGAGCGTGGAAGACTAAGAAAGGTGTGGTGGGGGAAGTCATCGACAGACAGAAACGGATGGCTCTATTCAAATTTGATTGTGCTAGGGAGAAGGAACGTATCATCGCTGAGCAACCGTGGCATTTTGAGCGGCACTTGCTTCTTTTGGCTGACCTGAATGAAGAGGCCATCCTTACCGAGGTACCATTATTTTTCACACCAATTTGGGTACGGATTTACGATCTACCCATTGTTCGTCGTCTTAATGTTGAAAATGCTAGTAGTATTGGAAACACGGTGGGTGTCTTCTTAAAGGTTGACAATTCGGTTAATCCGGAAATTAATAGGTCTATGCGGATTAAGGTGATTATAGATGTGCGTAAACCTCTGATAGATACTATAACTCTACGGTCGAGAGGGGGGAAGGTTTGGCAGGTCAAGGTGTGCTATGAAAATTTGCCTTTTTTCTGCTATGTTTGTGGGCATCTCGGCCATGGTGAAAAGGATTGTGGGGATAGAAAGGGGCCTGTGGGCGAAGGGAGGAGGTTCGATGAATAGCTTAAGGCCTCCCCGTGGAGGGTGGTGCATAAGCAGTCTGAAAGTCGAGGGGAAGGGGGGAGCATGTGTGCTAGAAAACTCTTTGACAAGGATGATGCCAAGACTCGGGAACAGAAGGAATTAGCTCGAATGGTGGAGCAGCTTAGGGGTGTGAAACTCTCTTCGATAGGGGATACTAGTAACACACTTATGGCTACTAGTGAGGGGCAAGTTGATAACGGAAATGCGGTGGTTGGGGGTGTGAGTTCTTCGGAAAAAGAGGCAGATGAGGTGCAGGGGTCTGTCACCCCTTCTGGTACAATCCGTGAGAAACCAACTAGGGGTGGGAAAATTGTGGCTAGGAAGTTTATTAAGGTGGTTCGGGCTAAAGGGGTGGAGGGTGCGATGGAACCTACTGCTAAGGAAGGGGTGCACGCAGTAGGTTCGAAACACAAGAGCACCATTGAAGAAAGTTTAGAGGGCATGGGAGACGAGGTGGGCCCGGTAGAGAAGAAGTATCGAGGAGCTTTTGACGAGATGGAATTATAACTTCAAGTAGCGGTGGCTGGCGAGGACCAGCACCGCGAACAACAATGAAACTCTTAAGCTGGAACTGTCAGGGGTTGGGCAATCCCCTGACGGTTGGCTCCCTCACCGAATTTTGTTGGAGGGAGTGCCCTAACATCGTCTTCGTTATGGAGACGATGATGAGTGGGAGTGATCTCACTCGGTTACGAGGAAGGTGTGGTTATACGGATGGTATCTGTGTGAGTAGTCGGGGTCATTCTGGTGGACTCGGGCTATGGTGGAAAGATATTAACGCTGATCTTGTCTCATATGACAAAAACCACGCACTGATCGAGGTTAAAGGAGATGAGGGAGAAGAGGTGTGGAGGGCGGCCGGGATCTATGGCTGGCCAGAGAAGGAGAATAAGCACAGAACTTGGAATATGATCCGAAATATAATCTGCCGAGCATCTAATGTACCTATTGTCCTCTTTAGTGACTTTAATGAGATTCTTAGCCCATCGGAGAAAGAGGGGGGAAGACCGAGGAGTGAAGCGAGCATGGATGCTTTTCGTGAGGTAATTGATGATTGTGCGCTCACTGACCTCGGATTCGTTGGGAACTGGTACACCTGGCAGCGAGGTAGGCATGCTCACAACCTTGTCCGGGAAAGGCTGGATCGGGTTGTGGCGACGAGGGACTGGGTCGAAAAGTTTCCTGCTATGAAGGTTATCGTCAAACCGATCTTTGCTTCGCCGTCAATTCGAGGTCGCCCCTTTCGCTTTGAACCTTTTTGGCTAGCTGACGCACATTATGGAGAGGTAGCTAAAGAGGCTTGGGGGTCGGTCTAGGGAGGGGGTGCTATCGAGAGGGTCCGGGAATGCTCTATCAGGCTTAAACGATGGGCGAGGGTTCGTTTTGGTGATATCAACAGACGACTGAAGGAGAAAGAGGAGGAGTTGGGTGTGCGGCAGCGAAAACCGGGTTCGGCCGACATGTTAGCAAAGTGTAGTGAACTGACGAAGGAGGTGGCAGAGTTACGGTGTCAGGTCGAAACTTTTTGGAGAACGAGAGCTAAGTCAAATGAGTTACGCAACGGAGACCGGAACTCTGCATATTTTCATCATAAAGCGAAGCAGAGGAAGAGGAGAAACACTATTGTCGGGTTAGAAAATGAAAATGGCGAATGGGTGACTAGCGAGGCCGAGGTACAGGGGATCATTGGAGAGTATTTCATGAATATGTTCACATCCAGTAATCCGGGGGAGATAGAACCAGTTCTAAGCAGTTTAAATGGGTCGGTTACGACCGTCATGAATGCTAGGCTCGATCGGCCAGTGGAGGTGGAAGAATTTCGTGCCGCTTTGTTCCAAATGCACCCGAATAAAGCTCCCAGCCCGGATGGTATGAGTGCTCTTTTCTACCAGAAGTATTGGGATGTCGTCGGAAAGGATGTCTACAGTTTTGTCAGGGAGTGGTGGAATGGTCGGGCGGATATCCGTGCTATTAATAAAACTGTTGTAGTGCTTATTCCAAAGTGTAATTCCCCCCGTAAGTTATCGGAATATCGACCAATAAGCTTCTGCAATGTCTTGTATAAGGTGATCTCGAAGACCCTTGCGAATCGGCTTAAGCCTTTACTTGACGTTTTCATCTCGGAGAACCAAACCGCTTTCATTCCAGGTCGGTTAATAACGGATAACGCGTTGATCTCTTTTGAGACTTTTCACTCTATGAAGAGGGGCGGAGAAGGGAAGGAGGGAACTGTTGCTCTTAAACTTGACCTGAGCAAGGCGTATGACCGAGTCGAGTCGACCTTTCTCGAACACGTCATGTTACGGATGGGGTTTTCTCAGAACTGGATTAATCGAACCATGGTGTGTGTGTCTACGGTCAGCCATACGTTTCGTGTGAACGGGAAATATTTAGGGGCAGTAAACACGAGTAGAGGCCTACGACAAGGTGATCCTATTTCTCCGTATCTCTTTTTGCTTTGTGTGGATGTTTTTTCACGAATGATTCAGAGAGCGGCGTTGGAAAATAATATTCATGGGGCACGTGTCTGTAGGGGGGCGCCGAGGGTGTCTCATTTATTTTTTGCGGATGATTGTATTATTTTTGCTAGGGCTAATTTACAGGAATGCTCTTCCTTAGCTAATATTATTAGCCAGTTTGAGGGAGCTTCGGGACAGAAAATTAATTACTCCAAATCGGAGGTAGCCTTTAGTAAAAATGTTACAAGTCAAGGCGAGAGGCCATACGACAGCTGCTCGAAGTCCGGGAAGTGGAGAGATACGAAAAATATTTGGGGTTACCCACGATCATCGGAAAGTCGAAAAAAGCGATCTATGGGGGCCTGAAGGACCGTATTTCGAAGAAGCTGCAGGGATGGAAGGATAAACTGTTGTCCAAGCCGGGAAAGGAAGTCGTAATTAAGGCTATTGCTCAGGCTATCCCATCTTATATGATGAGCCTTTGTGCCATTCCGGACGGCCTAATTGACGAGATTCATGGAATTATTGCACGGTTTTGGTGGGGTTCGACAGAGGTGAAACGGAAAATTCATTGGTGGACGTGGAAGAAGATGTGCCGGCCGAAAAGTGTCGGGGGGATGGGTTTCCGTGATCTTCGGGTTTTTAACCAAGCGCTGCTGGCAAAACAGGTGTGGCGGTTCATGACCAAACCGGATTCCTTGGTCAGCCAGGTTTTTAGGGCTCGGTATTTTAAAAATGGTACTATCCTGGAGGCCAAGCGGGGCCATGATCCCAGTTATGTTTGGAGGAGCCTCTGGAATGCAAAACCGCTCTTAAAGGATGGACTTCGGTGGAGAGTTGGGAATGGCCAGAGTATAGGCATTTGGGATGAGGAATGGATTGTCATGGAGAATAGAAACCGATGTCCGGTGCCCAACTTGGAGGCTGATCCATTGTTGAGGGTAGCTGACCTGATTGAGCCTGACACAGCAAGATAGAATGTGGATATGATCACTTCGCTCTTTACCCCTGCTGAAACTCGGGCAATCCTTAGTATTCCCCTGAGTTCTCGTCTCCCAAACGACTAAAGGTTTTGGTGGCCGAGTCGAAGTGGGGATTACTCGGTGAAATTGGGATATTGGCTCGGTATGAAAGATCCCCAGCCTGTTCACGCATCCGGTGGGGAGGAGGAGTCGCTGCTGTGGAGACACATTTGGAAGTTGAATACAATACCCAAAATTGCTCATATGCTTTGGAGAGCGTGTATTAATACATTGGGAGTCCGAGCGAATTTGTTTTCACGACATTGCGTGCCTGACCCAATGTGCGGTCTGTGCTTTTCTGAGGCTGAATCGGTGGTGCATGCCCTGTTTAAGTGTGATTGGGCAGGTGCGGTCTGGGGTTCCAGTGAATTCGCAGAGCTCATTGAGGCGCCCCCATGTCCACCTTTTCTCGGTGTTTGGCCTGGCTCTTTTCTCAGGTGACTGGGGATTCGCGGGTTCGACTGTTGATAAGCTAGTCGTGTACCTATCAAAAATAACCAACTAAGGTCTAACTAAAAATATAGCTAGGGAAGTCGGGATCGAATTCACAGGGAGACAAATAAATTCTACTCGTAATTAGAGTCTATCTACGAAACGATCGGGGGTTTTATGTTTTGTTTTTATCTAAACTAAAGTAATGAAGGGAAGAGAATTAAGAGAGAAGAAATAACTAAAATAAAAGAAGACGAATGAAGATGAATAAATATATGGAGAGAAAACTAGGATTGTCGGTTCACTACGAATCTCATATGGTCACGGTCTAAGTCACAGGTCTGTCGCAGATATTGGTCTAAGGGGTATTGAAAAGGTCCTTCCGGTCCGCTATTCACCCTAGCATGCGTCTAAAGGCTCCCGATCTTATTAGGGCAAACTAATGTGTTGTAGCAGGTCTAACTTTTACCAGGCTTCCGATCTTAGGTTCAAGTTTACCAGATTCAATTAATCAATCATGCGCATTAACTGACTAATCGCAATTATATGCTACAAGTGACAACTCAGACACAATATCATTGACAGATCTATATATTATTTAGCAACCACATTCAATTCGCAGATCCCCTAAATCCTAGCGAGGGAAATTAGCTACTCATAATTAATTCAAGAACAACAAGATTAATAAAAGAATTCACTAGATTAAACATCACGAATAATAATAAATTTACGACAAGTATAAAACAATAATTAAGAATAATTAAATATGAAGAAGAAAACAATCAAGAACAAAGAAGAAGGAAGGAAGATTAATAAAATTACCGAAGGAATGAAGGCGATTCGAATCCAAAAGTTCTTACAATAACCGAGTTTTGGAAAGAAATTAAACTAGAGAGAATAAAAGTAGAGAAGAAGTCTAAAAGAAATCTAAAGAGAAGTAAGTTGTTGTACCCTAAAAGTGGCTGAAAAGCCCTATTTATACAGCTTAGGATGAGTTAAAAGCGGTTTAGGAAATTTCTTTGCTGAGCACGAAATCTGCCCGCAGTCCAAGAAATAGTCGGCCGACTATTATAATAGTCGGTCGACTATGGCCATTGTCGGCCGACTATTCCAATAGTCGGTCGACTATTCTCTCACTTCAGCAAGGACAATACACACCACAAAGTAGCCAATTCGGGGCAAAATAATAGTTTTCACTATTCAATAAACACGAGAATGCGTGTAATAAGAGCATAAAAGTGTATATAAAATACGCGCATCAAATATCCCCAAACCAAACCCTTGCTTGTCCTCAAGCAAGCACAAAATGATAACTCAATCCTAATGGAATGTACATAACTCATAGCGGAATATGCTCCAAAATCACCCAAACCAATGCGCAACGATTAAAATTAATGTAAACAACCACATACAACAAGCTTGACCAATGATAACAATACTGAACCTTCAACCTTGCAAGACTCGTCTATGTCGGACTCTCACGGATCGTTCATCACACAAAACGGGTGATATTGTGAGTTTATGTAAAAACGGAAAGACAAAACACTCACCTAAACTGCGACCTACAAGAACATGCATGCAATCTAACATGAAATCAATCTCTAATAACCGTACATACGCATTCTATCGGGAAAGGACATCTGCCAAGGACTTACATATGGTATAAAGTGAGGCTAGTCGGGTAAGAAGGGGCAAAATGATATGGATATGTGGAGTTAAAAGCCAAGCTAGTATTCCTTACACCCATCAATAATAAACATCCCGTTTTCACCAAACTCTAGTCGAAGAAATTAGGCATAGCAAAAAGCGCCTTATCAAAACCGCTTCCCACTAATAACTATGAAATTAGAGAGATCAATTCTTTTCTCATAGCAAAAACACATTCTTCTTCTAGTTTCACTTCATTTTTTTTCTTTTCTTTCTTCTTTCCTTTCTTTTCTTTTTCTTCTTTTTTTCCATTCAATTTTTTTCTTTCATTGAATTTTTTTCATTTTTTTCACAATTCCCTGTTTTTCTTTTCCAATATCATGGTACCAAAATGAACCCGAAAAAAAAAAAAGCAATTCCGTCTAATTCATCTACTAGCTTGACTAGGGTAGGCAATATATGGCATGTAGTTGATAAACGGGTCAAACAGGTTAATTTGGCTATGTGAGGCTCATGGGAATTAATTAAAAGAAAGGATTTGCCTTTTTCGCACATGTCAAAACCACGAGTCAAAAACGTACAGGTACCTAAGAGACTAATGTCATGCTTATGTAATTTGATGTTACATGTCTCATAAGGAGTACTACTCTCAATCCTAAAAGAAACTGATCATGAATGTCATCAGTTTAAGGCTCTAATTCCTTACAAATCTGAGTAGTTTGCCAACAATGAGTCAAGTTTATTCGTTCAGTACCGTTAACCAAAGATGCAAGAATACCGCATGTGATTATATACAAAAATTCTAACGGCACACTAGGATAAGCAACTAATGAAGACATAAAAGCAATATCATCATCGCTACATAGCATTTCGACTCAACTAAGACTCGACTAAATGCAAAAACATATTTTTGTGATTTTTTTTTATGCATGCGAAAATGCAGGAAATATGCAGATGGATGAAAACAGACAGAAGCATACCCTCCCCAAACCAAATCACACAAGGCCCTCATTGTGTACAACATACAATAAGAGGCAACAATAAATACGGGGAAGTAATGCAAAACGATGGAAGTGCAAAAAGAAAAAGAAGAACTACTTACAAGATGTATATACAAATGGAGACCTCCCCAAACCGTCCTAATCGGAGCTCTCGTCACCGCTCTCCTCCTGACTGCCACCATCGTCAGCTCCATCGTCGTCATCTCCCTCCTCGTCATCTCCCTCTCCATCATTTCTCTCCGCATTCCCGGCATTGTTACCATATCCCCCCTCGGGATAGGTGTAGTAAGTCGGGTGCCAAGCTGTAGGAGAGATTAGGCCGACCTGTACTCCATTGTTGTAACATGGAAAATCGGAAAGTGCCTGATTTAGTTGCACCGTGACTATCCAGTGGCACAACTCATTAAGCATTCCCGGGACCGCCGCTTGGTCGAGCACCGCCGGTATAACATACAGTGGAGGAGGCACAAAGTGAGCAGGAAATGCAGGCACATTAGAATAATCAGTATATGGAAATGCATAAGGAGGTCGTGGTGGGCCCGAAGGTCCAGCCGCAAAAGATGGTGTATGTGAAGCACGGCTGGTCGATCGGCTACCACCTCCTCGAGATTGTCGAGAAGGTCGAGACGGTTCACCCGTCTCGGGTGCGAAGTGTCTGGGGGTCTGAAGATCCCTCTTAAGTGGTAGCAAATAAGAGGGATACGGCGGAGGGTCCCGTTCAGGACCAAAGGGGAGATATGGGAAGGGGATAAGAGGTGGTAGATTGTAAGGGAGGATAACCGATTCATCCTTTGCTATGCGCCAACGCAAATCGGGACCTAGCCAATGAAGACCCCTAAGGACAGAAAAGTTCAAAAGGCAACTATTGAGTCGCTCGGCAGATGGAAGCTCGTGTCCTATAGGTTCCTCCCCATACGGGAAGTCCGGAAATAGCCTACGACCGATGTGAGAAACGAGGCCCCCACAATGAATGACAGAAATAAGCCCATTCCTGATATGTTGTAAATGGTGAGCAACAAGGGCGGCCACATTCATGACATATGGCCGCTCGCTATCGATGTTTAGATAGCCCGCTAGACTCTCTAACTCATCAGCATTAATATTATTCGGCTCAGTACGTCCGTAAATAGTGCACCCTATCAGACGAAGCCAGTATCGGATGGCCGGGTGGTGGACTTCGTTGTCCAGCTTACGACCCGTGTTACGATCAGTAATGCAAGACCAGATTTCATTGGCTAGACGGCGAGGGGGATGAATTGAATCCCCTTCGCTAGTAACACCTAAAAGCTGACCGAACTCGCGAACGGTCCTAGAAAAACTCGTGTTAAAGAGTCTAAAAAAAATGCAAGGTGTGTCCCAATTCAAGTTACTAAAAAAATTGAAACTACTAAAAAACTCAAGAGTAAGACCCTTATATGTGAATTCTAGCATATAAATTAGCCCACTCATACCGGTACCATTAAGTAAGTCAACAACAGGCTGATAAATGTCTAACCTGCCCAAGAGCTCACGGTCTAGAAACCGTGTCGGTGTTACCTTAAGAGCTGCCAACTGGACAAAACGCTCCCTCTGATCAGCTGAGGCAAATTGAACGTTTGGATATTCCGGTATGCTCTCCTCGGGAAATGGAACGAGGTCTTGACTCGGCATTGACTCCCGGCTAATGTCGACCCGACGTCTTGTGCTTCCCTGGCGTTGTCTTTTTCTTGCATCCATATTGACCTGAAATAGCTAAAATCAGACTAAGTGTACTACTCACACAAAAACCCCCAAATCAATTGAAATCAAAACCCTAATTTCATAACTGAAATTTGGGTAAAAACACTATAATGTGGATGAAACCAACAAATTTGGGTAAACAATATGAGTAATAACATAAATCCCAGAAAAACCAGGTCGAAATCTGAAATTCAAGCCTGAAAACAGATTATGAACAGTATGTGGATGAACAGATTCTGAACAGATTCAAGCCTAAAAACAATATGTGGATGAACAGTCGCGGCAGAAACCCAGTAATCGCGGAAAATAAGCGCCCGACAGACACGATAGTCGCCCGACTATCGGAATAGTCGTCCGATTATGAGAACAATCGCCCGACTATTCCGATAGTCGGCGACTCCGGCGAACAGCAGAGAACGTACAGCGCAGCAGTTAGACGGGAAAAAAAATGAAAATCAACACAAGAAAACTTACTTGAATGGCTGGAAAGTAGTTACAATTTCAATAGAGACAAGAAAATAGCAAGGATGAAGAGATTAAAGGAGATAGTGATGGGGAGAAGAAGATGGGTAGAGGTTGAAGATGAAGATTTGAAATGAAGAAGATGACGGTAAGGATGGAGGTAGGTGGGAGGAGTAAGAAAATAGGGTTTAGGAGTTGATTTCAAAATAAAAGTAACTGGAGTAAATGTGTAAAGAGAAAATATGACTTATGCAACGGAAATATTCAACCAAGGTGCGCGATATTTGCCTGAATTGTCGACCGACAATGGGAATAGTCGGTCGACAATAAAAATAGTCGGCCGACTATTATAAATAGTCGGTCGACTATTCTTGCCCAGCTCCAGTTTTCCGTCAGCAGCCTGTTCTCTGCAAAACTCAATTTCAACCTTTAGACCCTCGTTCTCACCTCACATAACCTATAATGCAGAAAATTAAATATGCTCTAACTAACTAAATGCAGGTACAGATGTTTTACAACCCGGGTTGCCTCCCGGTCAGCGCTGGTTTAAGGTCCCGCACGACCGTAGTCACCTTGCTCAGTTAGTGATTGTTTCGAGGTACAAAACCTCGACTTCTCCTCCTGTCTCGTCCTTAATATGGTGATGTTGGTCATTCACCTTGAAACGATTCCTCGCAGTGGACTTCTTCTTGTCTACTTTATTACTTATGATGACGGAACAAGACTTAGAATCGTCTCGAAATACATGGTCCGGTATATAGTGTGTAGATCCTAGCATATCCCACACAACATCATCATTAAGCTCATCGCCTGCACAAGTGTCTAAACACATCAAAGCCTCGAGTGGGTCCCTACTCAGGGAACCCATACAAACATCAAAAACAGCGTCATCAATAATATCGAGAGCATAGCATGTGTCTTCTATCATAGGCTTAGCTAATGTGTTAGCCAAGTTAAAGGTCACTTTATCGTCCCCCACCTCTAGAGTCAAGCGTCCGTGCTTGACATCTATGAGGGCCCCCGCAGTATGTAGAAACGGCCTACCCAAAATTATAGGAATTTGATTATCCTCAGCCATATCTAAAACAATGAAATCAACAGGTATAAAGAATTTACTTATCCTAACAGGGACATCTTCTAAAACTCCTAGGGGACGTTTGACTGACCTATCAGCCATCTGAAGAGTCACACTTGTGACTTTAAGCTGACCCATATTCAGTTTCTCGCAAACTGAATAGGGCATGACACTGACACTTGCACCCAAATCACATAAAGCTTTATCGATTACATGGGTGTCTATGGTGCATGGTATGGAAAAACTACCCGGGTCTTTCAGTTTGGGTGGAGACTTACTCTGAATTAGAGAATTACACTCAGCAGTAAAAGCAATAGTCTCATGTTCATTAAAGTTCCTCTTACGGGTCAGAATATCTTTCATAAATTTTGCGTAAGAGGGTACCTGGGTAATTAATTCCGTGAAGGGAACGGTTACCTGGAGATTTTTGACGACCTCCATAAACTTACTGAACTGATTCTCGATCTTCTTGTTCTTCAACCGGCTAGGAAAAGGAACTTGAATTTTGATCTGTTCAGTAGCTTTATCTCGTAGAACACCCGTTTCCACTTCAGCATCAGACGGCTAATCAGCAGCAATCGTCTCGGATCTGGATCTGGCCTCTGGAATATTCGGCCGACTATCAGGAATAGTCGGTCGACTATCAGGGATAGTCGGTCGACTATTTTCCTCCTCACCTGCAATTTCTGTTAATCTGTCAATGATAATCGGTCGACTATTATTGACCAGTTCGTCATTCACAGTAGTTTCAGCAGTTTTTAACGATACATCATCAACTATTACATCCTCAATTACATCCTCCACATTAACAGAATTATCATAACTAGGAATCTTGGGCTCGTCATAAGTAAGGCCGCTTCGAAGCTGAATCGCGTTGGCCGTATCATGTTGTTTTTCCGGCTGTGACGGTAGTGTGTCTGGTTGCCTAGCAGACTGATTTGTGGGAAGCTGCGCCACCTGCGTCTCCAACATCTTGATCTGTGCATCTTTAGATTGGTCACTTTTCTGCATCTGGATCATGAGAGATTGCATCATACTCTTCAATTCCTGATATTCACTAGGAACTGGAGCCGGAGTCACAGGTGGTGGAGGAAGAATAGCAAGAGGTTGAGTTGGCGGTGGAAGAGCTAGAGGCTTTTGGAAGCCTTGTTGTTGTCCGCGATGAGGCGGAACATAAGCTTGTTGCTTCGGCTGAGGAACTGGGTTCAACACATTCTAACTCGTCCAACTGAAGTTCGGATGCTCCCTAGTCCTCTCATTGTAGTAATTAGAATAGGGATTACCTTGCTTGAAATGTTGAAAAGCTAGAACTTGTTCCATCCCGGTCATACATTCCCCCGCGCTATGGCCTTCTATACCAACTCGCTCACACATTGCCTCCTGTTTGATCATGGCATGGACAGTTTGCTGATTCGACTCGTTTCTATGAGGCGGATTCTGAATTTTGTCGAGACGGGCATGAAGATGATCAAATTGAGCCATAATCTCACTAGTTTCCGTCGCGGCTACCCGAACACTACCCCTCGGATTTCCATATTCGGCTCGATGCGTGGCCATCTCCTTGATCAATTTCCAACCCTTGTCATCATCAACGTTGTTTTGGAAACGTCCGTTAGCTGCACCATCAAGAATAGCACGATTATCATCAAATAAACCGTTACATAAAAACCATGGTTCAAGTCCGTGGTGAGGAATAGAACGGACTAGATCCTTAAATCTAGTCCATGTTTCATGTAGATCTTCCAATGGTCCTTGCTTAAAACTGGTTATTTGACTCCGTATCTGATTAGTGCGCTGAGGAGGGTAGTAATGCTTATAAAAAGCAAGCGCCAATGAGTTCCAGTCATTGATGTTGGCTGCATCTTTGTCCAAATCTCGATACCATCTACGAGCTGGACCTGCAAGAGAAAATGGAAATAAGGCCTCCATTACTTGTTCTTGCGTTACCCCGGGAGCAACTGGAATCGAACAACAATAATCAGTGCCATATGCTGTCCGGGGTCTTCGTTTTTATTGCCCGAGAAGGTATTTCGCTCCACTAAATTGATATAAGCGGGACGAATCTCGAAAGAGCCGGTGGTAGGAGTCGGTAGCTTCCATCCTTTTGGGATGTTAGCCTGAGTCGGCTCGGAGTGAGTGGAAAGCTTCGGCGGCATGATCAGAACTGAGATATCTGACTCGGCGTCTGACTTGGTGCTTGAGTTGTCCTCTTCGTGGGACGAATATTCCGCTTCCAAATTAGCGAAAACTGGGTCAAGCGGATTAGATTTTTCCGCTTGACGAATTTCCCTCCAAAAACTCCGTCTAGCTCGTAAAGTCTTCTCAGGTTCGGGATCAAAAGGATGAATCACGGACCTGTTAGACCTGGGCATACACAGAACTAAGAAGGAAAATATGAGAACCTTCTCAAGGAACGTAAGTTCCCTGAGACAAAAGATAAACTAAAAAGACAAGTAAAATTAACCGTCTCCCCGGCAACGGCGCCAAAATTTGATAAGCTAGTCGTGTACCTATCAAAAATAACCAACTACGGTCTAACTAAAAATATAGCTAGGGAAGTCGGGATCGAATTCACAGGGAGACAAATAAATTCTACTCGTAATTAGAGTCTATCTACGAAACGATCGGGGGTTTTATGTTTTGTTTTTATCTAAACTAAAGTAATGAAGGGAAGAGAATTAAGAGAGAAGAAATAACTAAAATAAAATAAGACGAATGAAGATGAATAAATATATGGAGAGAAAACTAGGATTGTCGGTTCACTACGAATCTCATATGGTCACGGTCTAAGTCACAGGTCTGTCGCAAATATTGGTCTAAGGGGTATTGAAAAGGTCCTTCCGGTCCGCTATTCACCCTAGCATGCGTCTAAAGGCTTCCGATCTTATTAGGGCAAACTAATGTGTTGTAGCAGGTCTAACTTTTACCAGGCTTCCGATCTTAGGTTCAAGTTTACCAGATTCAATTAATCAATCATGCGCATTAACTGACTAATCGCGATTATATGCTACAAGTGACAACTCAGACACAATATCATTGACAGATCTATAAATTATTTAGCGACCACATTCAATTCGCAGATCCCCTAAATCTTAGCGAGGGAAATTAGCTACTCATAATTAATTCAAGAACAACAAGATTAATAAAAGAATTCACTAGATTAAACATCACGAATAATAATAAATTTACGACAAGTATAAAACAATAATTAAGAATAATTAAATATGAAGAAGAAAACAATCAAGAACAAAGAAGAAGGAAGGAAGGAAGATTAATAAAATTACCGAAGGAATGAAGGCGATTCGAATCCAAAAGTTCTTACAATAACCGAGTTTTGGGAAGAAATTAAACTAGAGAGAATAAAAGTAGAGAAGAAGTCTAAAAGAAATCTAAAGAGAAGTAAGTTGTTGTACCCTAAAAGTGGCTGAAAAGCCCTATTTATACAGCTTAGGATGAGTTAAAACGGTTTAGGAAATTTCTTTGCTGAGCACGAAATCTGCCCGCAGTCCAAGAAATAGTCGGTCGACTATTCTCTCACTTCAGCGTCCAGCTCTTACAGCTTCGTTTTGCCTCGGTTTTGGTTCGTTTTAGCTCTTTTGTCTTCCGTTCCTGCAAAAGGACAATACACACCACAAAGTAGCCAATTAGGGGCAAAATAATAGTTTTCACCATTCAATAAACACGAGAATGCGCGTAATAAGAGCATAAAAGTGTATATAAAATACACGCATCAACTGCTGGCCATGATTTGGGGTATATGGTATATTCGAAATTTAAAAACGTTCGAGGATAACCCCCCTTCGTCGGATGTTGTGCTGATGGGAAGGATACACACGGCTGAAGAGCACTTCCGATGTAGGAGAGAGCTATGTCCCCCGGTTTCGAGAGGGCAATCACAGGACCGCGTCTCGTGGCAAGCCCCTGAGGAAGGCTGGGTAAAGATCAACACCGATGCTGCCATATTTGCGAATGGTGAGGTGGGACTAGGAGCTGTCGGGCGTGACCACGAGGGGAAGATCGTAGCTTTCCAGTGCTGCCGGATCTCGTCGGTGTGGGAGACCAATATCGCAGAAGCAAAGGCGATGTTGCTTGGCTTGGACATGGCGGACCGTTTTCGGTTTCATCGGGTGGTGGTTGAGAGTGATGCTAAGGGGGTCATGGACACGGTTTCCCGGAGGCGGACAAACAGGGGCCTGTTGGGTCTGATTGTGGAGGATATTTTAGCTTCTTGCTCATCTTTTGTTCAGTGTAGATGGAAAGATATTAAACGAGATGGTAACGGTGTGGCTCACCACGTAGCTAGACTTTGTTCGAGAAGTGGGGAGGAGATTGTGTATGACTCGTCTTTTCCGGATGCCATTTAGCATTGGCGGAAATTGATTTAATATAATTCCCACTTTTCATGCAAAAAAAATGTTGTTCCTGCTATTTTAGAAGAACGTGTGAGGAAACGTCTTATGGACCGAGGGTACAACTGGATCAAAGGTCATACCCCACCATCTGGTGCCCCACCACCGCATACGCAAAAAGTTATAGATAATATTGTAAGTTAATTATAAATAAGTTTTTTTAAGACATATCAGTTAATATTTTTGTGGGTGTTTGTTTAATAAAACCACTTCATTTTGGTAACAAAAGCATTGGAACGAAAAACAAGAAATTGGTGAGTTTGTTCCTTCTAGACTTGAGGATGTGTTGGTAAAAGCACTAGGGAAACCCGAACACTTAGGGCGAACGAGGGGAGTTGGCAGTTTTATTGGAGTCCAAAAATATTGGGGAAAACCTGAAAGTCGAGATGATCATGAAAAAATGTTTACGGAGGCTGATGTCATGAAGATCATCGAGAACGTGAAGAGTGAACACTATGCCCAAATAAGAATAATGATGGAGCAGAAACTAGCTGAACTTATGAGAAATGGAGAAGATGCTAATTTAGTGGCTTCGCCGAAGAATCAATCATCTCTCCAATATGATCAAAGCAGTTGTGACTCCATTTATCCAAACGATCATTTTGTTCGATTAAAGGTAAGTTTCCCGGTTACTAATTTTTTAGCTCACTTTTAATATTGAATAAATTTAGTTTCTTTAACCCTATATTATGTGAATAATTTAGAAGAGAGTTTCTTGTCGACTTGGTGTTCATGAAAATGGAGATGTGGTCATTGTTGCTGAAGGGATGGTTTCACCATGGGTTGAAGGGAAAATGGTACATAACACTCCATTAACCATGCAGAATGCCCATGTCCAGATCGATAGAGTCATTAAGATTGATGCACCTCTTCCATGTCCATTCCACGAACATAGTAAGGTTGGTGAAGTGGAAGGTAGCTTTGCACAATGGCCAAGAATCTTAATATTCTTAGTGGATGATGAGGTAATAACTAGTTATTTCAAAATAATTATATCATAATTTTTTATCAAATTTTATTATTACAAATTTTACTATTCCAAAATCTGTTAACAGTCCAACTATGAAGAGAAGGAGCGAAAAAGAAAGGGCAAGTCAAAAGACACAACAAAAATTGAAAATACAGCTCCAAAGAAGGTAATATTCAATAGTAAGACTTGATCAATAGCGTGATTTTTTTTTTTTGCATGTTACATCTATTTATTTTATAGGCTAGCTACATTCCTTGAAAAAGACAAGGGGAAAGACAAGGCTATGGATAAATCAAATGACAAGAAACTTCTTAGTGTGGAAGAAGTTGATTGGTTGGGTCATCACTGTAGATCTTTAGAAGTGAAGTTGCGCTCTTTACCGCAAGATGCAGTCATCCCAATTTGGATTGATGCATCGGTTTATAATTACAAAGACACCAAATATGTTAATTGTCATTTGACCATTACTGAAATTAGGGAGATGTTTAGATATGATTGGCTAAATGTGGTTATGCTTCAAGCTTGGGGAAGGTATGGATAAACTAACGCCACAAGTATTTTTTACATCGTTAAATAGTTTCCTTACTAATGTCAACTTTTGTCCTACTAAAAATTATTGTAGTTTCTTATATGAAAGTGCAACTGACGCCAAAGCAACTGATGTTGTTGCATATTTGTGCCCCGTGAGACTTTTGGACTACATCGAAAAGCAACGAGATTGTGAAAATTATATAGGGTATGTATTGAAGACTGAAGAGAAAAAGAAATACATCATGGGGGCAATTTATGAAAAGTAAGTATTAAAATTATTTTGATTATGCATGCATATAGTTAACAACTATTTATTCATATAAGAAATAAAACCGGCATCTTTTGTCCTCAGTAATCATTGGATGTTGATCGTCGTCTGTTTGGAATTGAACACAATGTATATCCTTGACTCGCAACGAAGTACTTCTAAGAAATTGTCCATAAAAGCCGTGTTTCATGGTGGTTGGAGATTACATGGTGTTTCTGGCGGAAGACGTGATTTCAGTAAACCAAACAAACTAAATATTAAAGTAATTGAGGTAAGTAAATTTTAATTCTTATATTCTCTATAATTACTTATTAATCATTTAAAAAGCGTTATTACTTATATAGTTTTTTAATAAACGTAGTGTCCCCAACAACCCGAAGGTTATGAGTGTGGTTATTATGTTATGAAATGGATGTATGACATAACGTTTTACTACTCCAGACGTCCAGAGAAAGACTTTGAGGAGGTAGTTCTTACTTTAATTTATTTTCATTAAGGTAGATCAGTTCTATTTTATTTATGGTAACTTCTTACTATAAAAAACTGTTCGTCAAATGTAGGTGATTGCAAATTCAACCATGTCAATAGAAGATATGGATATGGCTAGAGAGATTTGGGCTGCCGATTGTTTAAAGAATATGTAATACGTGATTGGTCCATCTTAGTAACCTTAGCTTGTCCGGTTGTGCGATTATCATTTTGGTATATTTTTGAATGCATTCTTGTTGACACTATTGTGTAACGAATTAATTTTATAATGTTTTGCATTTGATGAATTAGTGGTTGATTGGAGTTCAATTGCAGATATTTAATTTTTATAATGATAATTATTAGTATTATGAGAAGCCGCTGGTGCGTATTAGGTATCAAATATTTCATTACCAAAAGATGACATATTGCATCCATTGATACAACCGACACAAAAATGTCACTAATTGCGTCGCTTCTAACAAAAAATGGATGCAAAATGCTACTAACTGCGTCGGTTCATTTGTTATAATCGATGCAAAATAGTCACTAATTGCGTCGCTTGTAACAACAACGAAGCAAAACCACACATAATGAGTCGATTTTAAATATTTTTTGTGTCGATAAAACATTATTAACTGCATCGCTTCTAAAAACACGATGCAAAATGCTTGCAAAGTGCGTCGGTTGTAGTACTTTTTGCGGCGGTTGTTTGGTACAAAGCGACGCATTAAATACGATATATGCGTCGTTTCTGGATACGAACCGACGCAAACAGAAATACATTTTTGTAGACACCCGCATTTTGACTGCCAAGTGTCTATGGCAGTTTCCAAAAAAACACCCGATGATGATCGGACGCTAACATGCTTCTATGCGCTCGGATACGGGCTCAAATCCATTAATCGTTGGCTAACGCACTTACGGAGTACAAATCTCACAGAATCGACCTCAAATCCAGGCCCAGCGGATCATTCCGAGTCAAACAAGACTAATTTGGGCCAAAACCGACACCGGAATTAAAACCGACTCGCCACGACTGGGTCAATCCCGGTCAAAGTCGTTTCCGAGACACACCAAACAACCCCTCAAACATCAAAAGCCCAATTCAAACTCAAACCCCTCAAAAACCCACGGTCAAGGTCCAAGCAAGTGACCCGCGCGACCCAGCTGGGCCACTCGATCGAGTGCCTCATCCACTCGATCGAGTGGGCCCTTATTCAGGCCCGACGGCTGACGCACAAGCCTACTCGACCGAGTCAGCCACCTACTCGGTCGAGTAACCCTAATCCGAAGCCCTAGCTTTTCCTATAAAAGGAACCCTCATGCACCCCTCTTAAACAACTTTCACAACCTCAAAAACCCTAGCATCCTACACACATACTACGTTTTTACCAACCCTAGAAAAACCCTAGGAAAACCGACTTTAGCAAACCCTAAACCTAGTTCTAGGGATTCAATCCGAGCCACCACAACTTAGCCTTCATACACCTCGAAGACTCCCGTGTTAAAGCCGCGTTTACGAGTCCGTACCGAGACTGAAACATGTAGGTTGAGGGTGACAAACCCCTTTTTCTTTCCTTTTCCCTCTTTTCTCGTTTTTTTTGCATTATTATTCCTATTATATATTATTATTATATATTATTATTACATATTATTATTATATATTATTATTATTACTATATATACTATTATTACTACTATGTTTTATTATTACGTATTATTATTAATATTACGGTTATTTTTATTATTTATCTTATCGCGCATTCATCTTTTTTTCAAGTAATTATTTCATAAGGGTCGAAACCCGTTGACACGGATCCGACATCACAATCCCTAGGGATTTATTTCGATGTCGGAGAAGTCGAGGGAATCAAGTTCTTTTCTTTATTTAGACAAAGTATCGATATGTTAGACCCGATGCCAATTCCATAATTGGATGTCGAGTCTAATGAATCAAATCAAATAATTTAGCCGATTCAATTTTCCGTTGATGTTAACGTAGAGGTTATCCATTTATAACACTACAAACACGGAGGAATACTTATATTGTCTCGGTTAATTTAAACGATTCAAATCAAATACAAGCGATTTCTGATCACGTACAGGTGCCACTCGGTCGAGTGCCTGCGTCACTCGATCGAGTGACATCACGAAATCCAGACAGAATGGTCTGCAGGACCTCTACTCGGTCGAGTCTCACAGTGACTCGATCGAGTGGCAGCCTACTCGGTCGAGTTAATCAATAACTCGATCGAGTGGCCTCAGTTTATGTCAAACCGTAAGTCCTAAACAACATTCAGGTCTCGCTAATTACTTTTTCTGAAATCCCTTTGTTTTCTTTTCACTCTATGTATTCTACGTCGATTCGGTAATCGAGTGTGGGATACGACGAGTATTCAAGTCCCGAATTGAGTATAAATTCCGCTATATCTATGCCCAATTCGTCAAATCGTCAAACTCTCAAAAATCAAAAGCAATTTCAAAATCGACCATTAAATTTGCAAACGAATCACAATTCGTACAGGAGGCACTCGACCGAGTGCCTAGTCCACTCGGTCGAGTGGCGCCCCAAAATCAAACCAGAATGTTTATTATACTAAATGAACCCGCATGCTAAAATACAACTTTGACGTTAATTTTAGTTGTATTAAATTGACTTAGAAACCCTTTCAATTCAATTCGCATGTTTAGGGAAAATACTGTTTGCATATCGTTTTCCCGTTTTACTAGCGCGCGTATTGTAAGTCATTCGAATTCTTAGTAGAGGCCGCTAATGTGCGGGCGGGGTTGGGTGTCCTTCGTGGGCTTCCCAACACGTACCCTCACCCCTTACTCAGAACCTCGGTTTCCGGATGCCCGAAACCGTTGGCGCACGAGAGTCATTCAATACACAATATCCGATAACGTCGGTATTGGTATCAAATGCAAAGGGACGAGCCCAATAAACTCTGACATCGGAAATGGGCCGTATTGTGTATACGGACCACTACGACATAGAGTGGGCTCGAACGGTTCCGAATAACCATAAAATTCGGTGGCGACTCCACATAGACCTAAATTTCAATTCGATCCATTCTCATATGGAGATTCATTCGCCTACCCAAACCCGCGCGTGGCCGCGTCGGGGTGGACCTATGTCATGTCCACAATTTGGCGACTCCGCTGGGGATTAACTGATGCGTGACTTACCATCGGCATCCTCAGGGTGAGACTCGAATAGAAATCGTTTGACAAATACAATGCGCGTGTTAGTTTTACGGTTCATGGATAACCCATATTTTCCCGGGCCGGTACTGGTGACCGACGTCCCACTATACCATTGATGTAATCCAACATGGATATGTCAAAAGGTGTCCATAGTCGATTCGAGTGGGTTTCGCGGCATGTTCTAAGCTCAATTCGACTTAGAGAGTCCGTCCCGATCAACGTCTAGACTATGTACACTGGTATAGACCCTTTCAGACCGACCGAGACTTAGTGTAGAGCATACATGGCGTCGTTATAATGCTTGTGTGACTACGTGCTACTTGGTTTCCGAGTCATTTTCAAAAATATCAACTTTTCAAAAATTACATCCTCCTTTTCAAGATATTCAATTTTCAAAACCCGGGACACATACCGAATTTAGGACTTATGATTTTACTCAAAATAGCCTATTTTCTAGCCGGTATGCTGCCCAAATCAAAACTCGAACTTTCAAAACTCATGGCCCAATGACTTTTCGTCCTCTTTTCCGGAAATTTGGGCCATTCACCGAGTCCACTCGGTCCTTTTTCAAAATCAATCAATTTTCAAAACCTTCCTCTTCTAGGACTTCCCGTATTTAGCAGTGTCGGGTCATGTCTTAAGTTGTCAAGGTCCGTAGCGTCGAAACTCCGTCGATCTTACATCACGAGTTTCTTCCCTTTCCCGGTCCGCCTTATTAGACTAAGGCAAGGCCCACCTACGTAGGACAAACCCCTACAAAGGAGGGCCCGTCAACACGATCGAGTCAAAAGTCTGGGGATGTCCCGTGTGAACCTTCCTTCGAACAGGACTAGGCCCACTTGCCGAATCCTAAGGAAAGCCCACACTTCACGAGTCATCTGTCTAGGTGTCTTTCTCGAGTCGTTTCCCTTTTTAGTCTCGTTTGGGATGAACTTTCTATTCCGGGATTTCTGGGCTAGTTTCTGATTACGTGGTGTTCTTACAGACAGGCCAGCCACAACCCGACATCAACGCAAGATGGACGAATTGAAAAATGCCTTAGCCAAGATCGAGACTCAACTGATCTCCATCCTCGCTAACCAAGCAACTCTGGACACCCGCCTGAGCACTGTGGAGAAGACGGTCCCAGTTGAAGGAGCTGATTCCGCTGGGCCCATAGCCGAATTGGTCAGTGTCGTTCGCAGGCTCGAGGAGCAAGTCCACTTGTCGACAAGCAACTCGATCCACTCTGAAAATGCTCGCATTTATTCGCCTTTGAATGACGAGCTACCGGCCAACCTCAACTTGACGGGAATTCCTATGTTTGAGGGTACCGAAGACCCGGTCCATCACATCCGGGCCTTCAAAGACTTCATGGCGGTCAAAGGGGTAAAGTCCACCATGTTCAAGCACCTATTCCCTTCCTCCTTGGAGAAGCATCCCAGGGCCTGGTTCTACAGGCTCGACCCCAAGAAATACAAGACTTGGGACGACGTGGCGACCGAATTTGCTCGGAACTACGCCGATAACACTGAAATCCAGACTACAATGCGTACTCTGGAGGTAATGGCCCAGGAGCCCAAAGAAGGGTTCACAAAATATCTGCAAAGGTGGAGGGCTGAGAGTGTGAAGCTGGTCGACAAGCCCGGCGAAAAGGCCCTAGTGGAAGCCTTCGTCAAAAATCTACTCCCATCCTACCGGGTCCATCTCCGGTATGCTATTATCCCAAACTTTGCTGTCCTTACTGAAATGGGCACAAGGATCGAAGATGATTTGAGGTTGGAGAGTCTGACTAAGGCCTCTACCAAAGGGTATCAAGGGGCGAGTTCATCTACAATCAAGCCCACACCCGCAGCTGCAACTCGCAGCATCTTCGACGAGGTAAACCTGCTCGACACCTCATCTAAAAAGAATACACCAAATCGGGTATTCACAGATATAGGGACTACCTATACTTATGCCTTACAGAGGCTATCCTCAAAGGGCCTAATCCAACCGATAGGCCCAACTGTAGAACCTCCAGTGGAAAAGAGGCCCAAAACTTACAATGCCCAAGCCTACTGTCAGTATCACCGGGGCAACGGACATGATACTGAAAAATGTTGGAGGTTAAAACATCTAATCCAGGACCTTATCGAGAGCGGGAAAATCCCGTTGCCCGGAGACAAGCCGAGCAACAAAGAAAACCCGTTCAGCGCCCATGCTATCTTCACCGGTGAGGTAATTGACTGTTCTCACCTCATCTCTCCCTATATCCCACAAATCAACGGGATATGGTTCGACGACGAGGATGATGTGTACTTAACCAAAGGGGAAGTTGTCCCCATCACCCTTGAAGAGGTCCGAAAGGCAAAATCCAAAGCTTTAGCCACCAATCATCTCGCCGCAGCTGGGCGTTCCATCCCTATATCCGTCACTGAACCTGCCAGGACGGAGCCTGCCCTCGAAGAACCAAGCCCAGACACGGCTCTGGTCCAACAAATGAAGAGGATCCGAGCCGATCTGACCATATGGCAACTATTGGTTAGCTCGCAAGCTCATCGGGAAGCACTAACTAAGGCTCTCGATGAAATCAAGGTTGATTCAGAAGCTACCCCTGCTGAAATGGTAGCCACCATCATGCCCTACCTTAAGGGCAAATCCAAAGAAGAAGGCCCACTCATAACCTTCTCTGAAGCTGATCTGCCACCATTTGGGCCCAATCACAATCTGGCCCTGTACATCACGGTCATCTGCAAGGGTAAATATCTCCCGATGACCCTTATCGATGATGGATCAGCCGTGAATGTCCTTCCCCTAAGGACCGCAAAAGCACTCGGCATCACCGATGCCGATTACCTTCCAACGGCGCAGACTATCCAGGCTTTCGACGGAAGCCCAAAACCTGTCGCCGGGGCCGTGAAATTGAAGATCATAACGGGCCCAATCGAAAAGGAAATGGAATTTCAGGTGATAGATGTCACCTCATCATTCAATCTCTTACTAGGAAGGCCTTGGATCCACGCAGTCAAGGCCGTGTCATCTACCCTCCATCGAAAAGTCAAGATGCCCCTTAAGGACGGTATCATCACACTGGAGGCGACCCCAATTACCGTAGCAAGCTGCAACGCTACGGGCCGGGCCGACCCACGAGGATTCGATTTCGTGGGCATGATCGAAGAAGAATATCTCTTTAGGCCCTACTTCACAACTAGCATCGACACGATGCTACAAAATCTGGGTTACCTACCCGGAATAACCTCAAGGCCAAATCTTCCAGCTGGGAAGATTATCGAGGTTCTAAATGATGGCGAGTCACATTTTGGATTGGGGTATGCTATAACCCCGGAAAACGTGGTTCGGGCCGGTATTCACAAGGCTATCGACATTATCAAGGGTACTTACATAAGCCCGTATAGCCTGAAGCTAACGGATTACTTCGTCACTCCAGTCTTCGGAGCTATCCAAGTGGGCCTCTACCAACCCACCATCACATATCCCGAGACCAAAAAGGCTCGGGAATGCAATTTCATACCTGATGATATATTCACCATTGTCCAGGCCGAATCAAAGGAAGGCGAAAGCAGCTCCGAGCCCGTGCTGGGGCTCTTATTCGGGGAAGACAAGGCCATTCCTGCTCCAAAAGACGACCTGGTCAACTTGATCCTTCGCAGCGATCGGTTTGACCCAACCAAATTAATCACCGAGGTCGGCGCCAACACCGAGACGAGGGCCTGGAGGAAGACCAAAAAATGGACCGACAGTCAAGGACGGGTCTACAAGCTGACCACTGGCGAGGGAGACATGCCGGATACCGAGTCTGAGTCAGAGTCAGAGTCGGAGTCTGAGTCCGAGTCTAGAGGGTCTGGTGCTAAAGTCGAGTCTGTAACCCCTCTTCCTTTATCCACTGAGGTTTCGGGGCCTGTCCCAAGACCTCTCCCTATCCCGCCTCTGACCAATGATCAGATGGCAGCTCTATTCGAGCTATTTTCAAAATTTACCATCAATAATAATAACGAACACCGTTCTGCTTACGACTTGTCTTATTTCCAAAATTTTCTCAATTTCAAAAATTTTATATGCAATGACATTGAGAAACCCGACGAACAGGTACCCCTACCTCAACATCTGATCGAGCAGCTCGAGCAAAGGGAATCCCGAGATCCGGTAATCGAAGAAACCGAGTCCATCAATGTGGGAACCACTTTAGAGCCCCAGATGCTTAAGTTGGGCCTATCTTTAGACCCAGAGGAGAGAAAACAATTCGCAGACCTCCTCCAGGAATTCAAAGATGTCTTTGCATGGTCCTACAAGGACATGCCGGGTATAGACCGGGAAATAGCCGAACACCGAATACCCATCAAAGATGGGTGCAAACCGGTAAAGCAAAAACTCAGAAGAATGAAGCCCGAATGGTCTCTTAAAGTCAAGGAAGAGGTCGATAAACAATTCAAAGCAGGCTTTATACAAGTGTCTGAATATCCAGACTGGGTTGCAAACATCGTGCCGGTACCCAAGAAGGACGGCAAGGTGCGGGTTTGCGTGGACTTCCGGGATTTTAACAAGGCAAGCCCAAAAGACGATTTTCCGTTACCACACATCGACATACTGGTGGATAATACGGCCGATCATGCCCTTCTATCGTTCATGGACGGGTATGCCGGGTACAATCAGATTAAAATGGCAGAAGAGAACATGGGTAAGACCACCTTCATTACACCTTGGGGTACTTACTGTTACACCGTCATGCCATTTGGGCTTATCAACGCTGGGGCCACTTATCAACGGACTGCCACTACTTTGCTCCACGACATGATGCATAAAGAAGTGGAGGTCTACGTGGACGACATGATCGTCAAATCTAAGGACCGAAGCGGGCACATTTCAGCCCTAAGAAAGTTCTTCACCCGGCTACGTAAATACAACATGAGACTGAACCCACAAAAATGCAGCTTTGGGGTGACGTCGGGCAAATTACTGGGCCATATCGTTAGCCAACGCGGCATCGAGGTCGACCCAGCTAAAATCAAAGCCATCACCGAGATGCAACCACCCAAAACCGAAAAAGAAATACGGGGGTTTCTCGGGAAAGTCCAATACATCAGCCGGTTCATTTCAAAACTAACCATGGTATGCGAACCCATCTTCAAAAAGCTAAAAATCGGAGAACGGGTGCTATGGGACGGCAAATGTCAAGCGGCTTTCGACAAAATCAAGGAGATGCTGTCTGCTCCGCCGGTATTAATGCCACCTCAACACGGTCTGCCTTTGTCGTTATACCTGACAACGACTGAGACAGCCATGGGGGCTATGCTGGCCCAGACAGTTGATTCAGAAGAACGGGCCATTTACTACATCAGTAAAAAGTTCCTCGAATATGAGTGTAAATATACAATGCTCGAAAAGACGTGCCTAGCATTGGTTTGGGCCACTAAAAAGCTCCGACATTACATGCTCAGTCATGAGGTACATGTGTTATCCAAAATGGATCCTATCAAGTACTTATTCGAGAAGCCCATCCTCAACGGCAGGATGTCAAGATGGACTTTAATGTTATCCGAGTTCGACCTCAAATTTGTACCATTAAAAGCCATCAAAGGCCGGGTAGTTGCCGAATTCCTCGCTGACGGCCCAATATCCGAAGAAGGCCACATCGATACATGGGCCTTTCCTGATGAAGACATATTCCATACCGATACGGAAGTATGGGATTTATATTTTGACGGGGCATCCAACTTCCGAGGATTTGGGGTCGGAATCCTATTAATTTCACCCCGAGGGGAACACACGCCCCTATCCATCAAGTTGGACTTCGACGTGACCAACAACGCAGCCGAATACGAAGCATGCATTCACGGGTTGCAAGCCGCCGCAGATTTAGGGGTAACAAACCTCCGGGTCCACGGTGATTCATCATTAGTCATCAACCAAGCACTCCAAAAATGGAAAACTCGGAACGCCAATCTCGTGGCTTACCAAGCACGGGTAAGGGTTCTAGAAAAACAATTTCAAAAGGTAGAATACATTTATTTGCCCCGAGAAGAGAATCAGTTCGCAGATGCACTTTCCAAATTAGCATCTTTACTGAACATCCCGGATCACCTGACCAGCATGCCAATCTGTGTCGAAAGACGGTCCGAGCCAGCCTACATCCACGCCATTCAGGATATCGAGATAACGGATCCGGAGCCTTGGTATCAAGCTGTCCTAACTTACTTGGCAACGGGAGAATATCCCGCGGGAGCTGAAAATCGGGCCAAAAAGGCCCTACGAAGATTAGCAACCCAATTTGTTCGAACTGACGACGGGCAATTGTACAAAAAGACGGCACAGGGGGCTCTACTCCTATGCATCGACAAAATACAGGCCGAAAAGGTCATGGCCGAGGTCCATGATGGTGAAAACGGCCCTCATATGAACGCCCATATGCTAGCCCGAAAAATCATGAGGCTCGGGTACTATTGGAACACCATGGAGACAGACTGTCAGTTGTATGTCAAACACTGCCATAACTATCAGATCTTCGCCAATGTACAGCATATGCCATCTTCCCTATTATATACCATGACATCACCATGGCCATTTTCGACATGGGGTATTGACATAATTGGAAAGGTGCATCCTTCCGGGACGGGAGGTCATTGCTTCATCTTGGTGGCCATCGACTACTTCACCAAATGGGTCGAAGCCGAGTCATACCGTGTCTTGAACGCCAAGCACGTGGCCAAGTTTATCCAAAATAAAATAATATGCCGGTATGGGATCCCTCACGAGTTCATCAGCGATCACGGGACCCACTTTCAAGCTGAAACTGCCGCATTGCTGGCAAAATACAAAATTCAAAGGCATACATCTTCGCCTTACCGACCTCAAACAAATGGAGCGGTAGAAGCGGCCAATAAAACAATTGTCACCATACTTAAAAAGATGGCTGAAAATTACCGGGACTGGCCCGACAAAATGCCTTTCGCCCTATGGGGATATCGAACCTCAATCCGCACCGCGACCGGGGCAACCCCGTATTACTTGACATACGGAATGGAAGCGGTCCAACCAGTCGAGCTAGAGGTGCCATCCCTTAGGATCCTACTTGAAAGCCAAGTACCTGAGGCAGATTGGGTCCAAGCCCGATACGATTCGCTAGTTCTTTTAGACGAACGGCGATCCCGGGCTCTCAACAACATTCAAATATATCAAAAAAGGATCCAACGGGCTTTCAACAAACGGGTTAGGCCCAGGAACATCAAGGAAGGGGATCTGGTCCTAAAATCGGTTCGTGCCTTACTGCCGGTTGACCCAAGGGGTAAATTCAAACCCAACTGGGCTGGGCCATACTTAGTCAAGAAGGTCCTATCAGGAGGAGCGGTAATGCTGACAGACTTGGACGGGAACGAATTCGTCAACCCAACCAACTTAGACCAGCTGAAGCGCTACTACCCATAACCCCCCATCTCAATGTCATTTGCAAAAATTTATAAAAATTTGTCCTTTTATAAATTTTCAAAATTATAGACAAGTCAATAAGCTAGAATTAATTATTCTACTGTCGCACATCTTGAATTAATAATCCTGATGCATTTCGAAAATTGCAAAAAAAAATCATCAATCAAATCAAATTTTTGAACTACGTTAGGTTTGATTCCGCTATTTGCGGATACGTAGGCAACCCCTCAAAAGGGTACAACCACTGCAATAAACAAAAGACGAGAACGGTGTTCAATAATATGTCTTTTATTAATATCTCGATAAACTCGGGAATACAAAAAAAAAAAAAAAAAAAAAAAAAAAAAAAAAACGGCATTCACACAAAAAAATCACACCACAAAAATAATAATAATATTCAAATAATAAAATAAGGAGACTAGTATCCGGGCATCTTCCCCTTCCCCTTGTCCTTCGGGTCGCGTGGAGCCTGAGGTCTTCGGGGTGGTGGCGAGCGTTCCCGAATCACAAGTGGAACCTCCTTAGCCCGAGCCCGTTTCTTTGACGACGGGTCTTCAATCACGGTCTTCGGCCCAAGTCGGGCCCGCACATGCTCGGGTAGCCTTTCCCGTGGGCCAAGTCGGTCCTGCACGGGAAGTCTTGGGCCCAGTCTCCTTCCCAAGTCAGTCTGGGGGCTCACTTTCCCCCAAGCACCTTTAGCACTAGACCCTTCAGCTTGAGTCTTAGTCTTCTTCTTTTGCCCTGACATTAGGCGGACTAGAGTAGCTGGAGTGTCTCCCTCATCAAAGAACCCCCTGTTGTCTTTAGCTTGCTCCCTTCTCAGCAGGTCGAAGGCTTCATCGACTTTCAAGGCGGCTCGGGCTTTGGCATCTCCGGCTTTGGTCCACTTCGTATAAGAATCTGAAACCCAGATTGAATGGCGAAATTTGACAACGGGCCAAGTATGCCGTGTGTACCACCTTTGCATCCAGGTATCACACATTACATCAGTCAGTTGGGTAGGGTCACTCACAACTGCTTCAACTTCAGGGATTCGCTGGGTCCATCCATACTGCCTTAGTATGCGATCAGGATAAAGATGAACCGTCTGCCTGAAGGAAAGGATCACCTGATAGCGGGCTCTGTCCCTCGGGTCCAAGCCACTCCAAAGGTAGATGGGCCACCATGGAACCACCCATCGAATTAACGGGCCGCCATGAAAGGACAAAACCTCGTCCCAATACTTCTGCGTAATCTGACGAGAAAAGTCAATGGCCCGCCTCCTCGTCATCACCTGGTTATGACGGTAGTTGCCCGCATCAAGAGGAGGATCTATCACTGATAGTCTCTCATATAGCCAAATCTGCAAAAGAAAACAAAACATGAGGCTCATAGGCAAAATAGGCACTCGCCAAAAGCCACTCGGTCGAGTGCTTGGGACACTCGGTCGAGTGGTACCCCTAAAAGCAAACAGGAGGCTCTTTACGAGGGCACTCGATCGAGTGCCAGGGTGACTCGATCGAGTGGCATCCCCGAAGACAGATCAGAAGCGTCTCACTGAGGGTACTCGACCGAGTGTATGGGTGACTCGATCGAGTACCCCCTGCAGTAAGAAAATTCGAAAAGAAAGAAGAAAAGAAAAATCAAAAATCGAAAAAGTCAAGTAACATACTTGCAACAAACGGGTGCTCCCGGTAAGACGAATAGATGAGTCCCTTTTGCGATCGTCCAATCCTTGGATAATCTCGCCCGTGATCAACCAAGCCGGGCTGTGCTCAGTCTCCATCAGATCCACTACAGTCAGAAGACGGGTACTTCCCATGCAGGACAACAAGTCCATATGACCCTCGAAAGCGTATACATGGAGCATGCAAAAGGAGAAAGCTCTACGGCTGTAAGCCGGTCTAACCCGAACATCGAGAGAGTTCATAAATTTCTCAGCCAAGTCGATCAGAGAAATTTTATCACCATCCAACATACGGGATACCTCGTTGTGAGAAAGCCCTAGAAATTCTCTCAACTTCCTCCTCGGGTCATAGATCGAATATGGGACAGCGGGACGGAGTATCGGATTCCATCCTCCTATAGCTGCAATCTCCTCAGGTAAAGGGCAGACTTCGCCCCGGGGAAAAGCAAAGACATGATATATGTCATCCCAATAAGCCAAGCAAGCATCCAGAAAATAGCGGTCAACCACCATCTGACGGAACGGGTACAATTGGGTTATCCCCGTCTGATTCAAAGCCACCCTATCTGCATCCCTAAAGCGACGGGACCACTCCTGCAGCATCACGATCAACCTATCAATTCCCATGGCTAAACTTCTCAAGAAAATGGCTAGATTTCCTCAAGAGAATTAGAGAGACTTTCTCTAAAGAAGGTTTTGTTTTGTGACTTGTGAAGAAAATCAAGAGCATGGAAGGGCTATATATAGCATTAGCCTTGCAAACTATTTAGGAAAATTTCCTAATCCTAATTAGGAATCGAACCACAATCCTAGTCTCAATACTAGCACGGGAATATCCATCCCAAACTTTCCTAATCTTTGTTAGGAGTCAAGAATCTCGAAGTTTCCAAATCTCAAAATCTCAAGATTTCAAATTTCAAAAAATCAAAAATTCAAATTTTCAAAAACCGTCTCTCCCCAGCGCGAGTCATTTTACTGCCTACGTGTTGCATGCATTTTATGTGACGCATACAGGTACAACTCAATTAGGAAAGTGCAACCCACGATAATTCCCCAGCGGAAGCCAACGACGGCATTTCAAGGGATGAGTCTACATACAGGCGCACCCAGGACTTACGAGACAAGTCCAATCCCCCACGGAGTTATCGGCTCAGGTATGACTTCTAGCTCATGGCTGGCGGGCCCTTCACGCAAGTCTAATGGACTATAAACGACCCGGCCGGAAGTCCGCCAGGTTTCAATCCTCGATTGGCCTGGTGGATACTCTGACTTTCGCCCTGTCCAAGCCTCAGTCAGAGTGGGGGCTCTGTAGACACCCGCATTTTGACTGCCAGGTGTCTATGGCAGTTTCCAAAAAAACACCCGATGATGATCGGACGCTAACATGCTTCTATGCGCTCGGATACGGGCTCAAATCCATTAATCGTTGGCTAACGCACTTACGGAGTACAAATCTCACAGAATCGACCTCAAATCCAGGCCCAGCGGATCATTCCGAGTCAAACAAGACTAATTTGGGCCAAAACCGACACCGGAATTAAAACCGACTCGCCACGACTGGGTCAATCCCGGTCAAAGTCGTTTCCGAGACACACCAAACAACCCCTCAAACATCAAAAGCCCAATTCAAACTCAAACCCCTCAAAAACCCACGGTCAAGGTCCAAGCAAGTGACCCGCGCGACCCAGCTGGGCCACTCGATCGAGTGCCTCATCCACTCGATCGAGTGGGCCCTTATTCAGGCCCGACGGCTGACGCACAAGCCTACTCGACCGAGTCAGCCACCTACTCGGTCGAGTAACCCTAATCCGAAGCCCTAGCTTTTCCTATAAAAGGAACCCTCATGCACCCCTCTTAAACAACTTTCACAACCTCAAAAACCCTAGCATCCTACACACATACTACGTTTTTACCAACCCTAGAAAAACCCTAGGAAAACCGACTTTAGCAAACCCTAAACCTAGTTCTAGGGATTCAATCCGAGCCACCACAACTTAGCCTTCATACACCTCGAAGACTCCCGTGTTAAAGCCGCGTTTACGAGTCCGTACCGAGACTGAAACATGTAGGTTGAGGGTGACAAACCCCTTTTTCTTTCCTTTTCCCTCTTTTCTCGTTTTTTTTGCATTATTATTCCTATTATATATTATTATTATATATTATTATTACATATTATTATTATATATTATTATTATTACTATATATACTATTATTACTACTATGTTTTATTATTACGTATTATTATTAATATTACGGTTATTTTTATTATTTATCTTATCGCGCATTCATCTTTTTTTCAAGTAATTATTTCATAAGGGTCGAAACCCGTTGACACGGATCCGACATCACAATCCCTAGGGATTTATTTCGATGTCGGAGAAGTCGAGGGAATCAAGTTCTTTTCTTTATTTAGACAAAGTATCGATATGTTAGACCCGATGCCAATTCCATAATTGGATGTCGAGTCTAATGAATCAAATCAAATAATTTAGCCGATTCAATTTTCCGTTGATGTTAACGTAGAGGTTATCCATTTATAACACTACAAACACGGAGGAATACTTATATTGTCTCGGTTAATTTAAACGATTCAAATCAAATACAAGCGATTTCTGATCACGTACAGGTGCCACTCGGTCGAGTGCCTGCGTCACTCGATCGAGTGACATCACGAAATCCAGACAGAATGGTCTGCAGGACCTCTACTCGGTCGAGTCTCACAGTGACTCGATCGAGTGGCAGCCTACTCGGTCGAGTTAATCAATAACTCGATCGAGTGGCCTCAGTTTATGTCAAACCGTAAGTCCTAAACAACATTCAGGTCTCGCTAATTACTTTTTCTGAAATCCCTTTGTTTTCTTTTCACTCTATGTATTCTACGTCGATTCGGTAATCGAGTGTGGGATACGACGAGTATTCAAGTCCCGAATTGAGTATAAATTCCGCTATATCTATGCCCAATTCGTCAAATCGTCAAACTCTCAAAAATCAAAAGCAATTTCAAAATCGACCATTAAATTTGCAAACGAATCACAATTCGTACAGGAGGCACTCGACCGAGTGCCTAGTCCACTCGGTCGAGTGGCGCCCCAAAATCAAACCAGAATGTTTATTATACTAAATGAACCCGCATGCTAAAATACAACTTTGACGTTAATTTTAGTTGTATTAAATTGACTTAGAAACCCTTTCAATTCAATTCGCATGTTTAGGGAAAATACTGTTTGCATAGCGTTTTCCCGTTTTACTAGCGCGCGTATTGTAAGTCATTCGAATTCTTAGTAGAGGCCGCTAATGTGCGGGCGGGGTTGGGTGTCCTTCGTGGGCTTCCCAATACGTACCCTCACCCCTTACTCAGAACCTCGGTTTCCGGATGCCCGAAACCGTTGGCGCACGAGAGTCATTCAATACACAATATCCGATAACGTCGGTATTGGTATCAAATGCAAAGGGACGAGCCCAATAAACTCTGACATCGGAAATGGGCCGTATTGTGTATACGGACCACTACGACATAGAGTGGGCTCGAACGGTTCCGAATAACCATAAAATTCGGTGGCGACTCCACATAGACCTAAATTTCAATTCGATCCATTCTCATATGGAGATTCATTCGCCTACCCAAACCCGCGCGTGGCCGCGTCGGGGTGGACCTATGTCATGTCCACAATTTTGCGTCGGTTTCAAACCGACGCAGGTAAAAGCGTCCCAATGATAGGCATCGCTTCAATAACGATGCAAAAAGGCCATTTAGAACCGACGCGGTAGGGTGTTTTTTCACTAATGTCCATCATCGTGCTTTGGCCTTTGGCCAATGTGTTTTCCTCTCATTTAGGTCTCTTTAAAGTTTCTTAAATTTTGTACTTTGTATTATGTTATCCTCGATCCCTTATAAAGAAGGACACACTTGAGTATTAGCTCTTAACGTGTAATAGCTTGGTCTTGTTTCCTCTGTCAAAAACTATCTCCAACAATTTACAATCATAAAAATATGTCCTAAAAGAGAATAGAAAATTATTGAATATTACACCCAAAAAATGGGATTAATAATTATTAAGTGGGATGGAAGGAAAATTAAATAGTCGGCTTAGAGCTAAGTGAGATGATAGTGTAATTTGTTTGACTATAAATCAATACCTAATAGCACCCTCGAAGTAATAATTCGTAGGCGATTAACTAACGTGTGATTATTCTAAGACAAAACAATATTTATCCCTCGGTTTGGCTATGGATTATTCTAGAGGAAATTTGTAATGGTGCAAGGTGGAGATGGACAAAAGAAATAGGGATTTCAATATTTCATTGACATCACTATAAAGAGTAACTGAATATAACGTAGTGTATAAAATAATATGTAGTGTACAAACAGCAAGCACCAGTGGTCTAGTGGTAGAATGGTACCCTGCCACGGTACAGACCCGGGTTCGATTCCCGGCTGGTGCATTCCCCAGGCTGTAATGATTCCGCTGCGCTTTAAGTGCCTCCCTTGGGTCTGGCACATTCCTCATCCTAATTGATCGACGGGAATTTGCGCATCTGAGCTTTGTATTTTTGTGTTGGTCTTACGATTTATATGGAGCTAGACGCGAGAAACTGAGGAAGAAGCAGATAGATAAAGGACATCGCTCTAGTGTAGTCGCGTTCTTATTCATTCAGTCATTTGGTCAGTGAATACTTCTGGTTCTGGGCCGTTATCTTTCATCTGTGAGTGTAGGCTTCTAGTTTCGTTCTGGATGTTGGGCTTTCTTGTTTCACGTGGCCACTTGTGTGTTGTTTTGCTTAGAATTTGATACCAATCCATACAGGGGAGTTACATACTCCTATTTTCCTAAATGGATTTGTCTTTTTTTTTGCCAAGAGAGGAGCGCACAACGTCACAGATGAGAGTCAAACACTCAAACCCCAACCTCGTGGTCGGAGTAAGAGAACTCTTGTCACTCGAACTAGCCCTTTTTCTCAAACGGATTTGTCTTTTATGGCAACGGAATTATATTTTTACTCAATAAGCACAATTTTTTTCATCGAATAACGCACTTAGTCGCATATCGCATTACAATATAATAGGACCTGAGACCTATTGTCTCGGGTAAGTCGTAACCACTAGATTAAGATATCTCCGGTAATATCACGATTTCTTGTAAGTCATCAACTTGTACCCTTTTTAAACTTTCCCAAATTAATCTTTGTTAATTATTCCATAAATTTCTTCTCTTTCCCTAAAAATCAATCAAATAACTCGTGATTCCAGCTTTAGATCTTAATTCCCCAACTCGAATCTCCCGTAACATTTTTGTCAAAATAATAATAATAATAATACTAAGGCACGTTGTTCCGTCGTAAGTGTGTCAAGTATCAGACACGTTGCACGACGATTGGGTATGGTTTCTTACCTTTCTCATTCTCCTCCCTCGGTGAGCTCAACACGGATGTTGTTTCTTTGCTTCAGCGGATTCGGAAATTCGTTATATCACAGGATGCTGGAGCAAGTGCAGCAACTCATATTTTCACTAGAATTAGTTTTGCGATAGCTAAGGGAGTGGGGACTCAGATAGTATCTTGGCTTCCCGCTAACTTTATGTAATTTGTTTTGGTGATAATACAAGTTCTATTTTATAAAAAAAACATTAAAAAAAAAATAATAATAATAATAATAATAATAATAATATCTAGGTGGGGGCCCAGATAGTATCTCGGCTGCCACCAATTTTTTTTAAACTTCGTTTTGATTCATCAATAAAATTCTCCTTTTATAATAATAATAATAATAATAAACAATATCAACGAATTTCTCTCTCTAGAAATCAGTTAAAATTTGCGAATCTGTTACTTCGCGCGCTTCCATGGCAACTGCAGTGAAGCGAGGTCCAGGTCGTCCTCCAAAGAACTCACGACATTCTCTTTCGCCTCCTAAACCTGATCGACCTGGTAGTGGTTTGGAGAAAAATTGTGACGATTTGGGGATTTCATCTGATAACCAGGGTCCTTCGTTGAAAGCTTTGCTTAATGACATCATAATTAAGGCTATGTCCTCAGCTGGTAAAATCTCTTCTACTAAACCTAATTCTGATTCTAGTAAGATTCTTGATCCTCCTGTTATCTCTAATGGAGAAAACCCTGATTCTAAAATTTACATGGGAAAAGTGAATAAACCTTCATGGTCTAAAATTACACAGACTAAACAACAAATGGGAATGAATCTTCAATTCTTTGAGGAAATACCTGATTCTTCTGAAATCACCATTGAAATGGATGATATTCAGGAAGAACTTAAGATTTGGCAGTACACTTTAATGGGTAATGTCATTGGCTCGAAACCCTCTTTACAGATAATGAAAAAATTTGTTCAAGAAAATTAGGATCTGTTAGCAGCACCTATAGTACAGTACTTTAAGAAGGGGTGGTTCTCCTTCAGATTTGATTCTAAGGAAGCTAATGAGAGGGTTTTAGGGGGTGGTCCTTGGAAGTTAGGGTCATGTACTCCTATTTTGAAGGAATGGTCTCCTTCTTTTTCTGATGAGATGGATAGAGTTACTACTGTTCCTATTTGGGTGATGTTTCCTGACTTAGACCCATATTTGTGGTCGGATGTGGTACTAGGAAAAATGGCTAGTAAAGTAGGCAAGCCTATCTGTGCTGATCTTGCTACTACTCTCAAGGCTAAACTATCATTTGCTAGGGTGCTTATTGAGGCAGATATATCTCAGCCTTTTCCTGAGGAAATAGTGATTTGTACTCCTTTTAATCAGTTCTCAGTGCAGAAGGTGCAGTATGAGTGGATTCCATATTTTTGCAAAGGATGTGGAAAACTAGGTCATACTCTCTCCAACTGTAAATGGGAAAAGAAGAAGGTGTTGGAGGAAAAAAGGAAGGCCGAAGCTGCTCTTAAAGCACCATTTGAGGTTGAATCTGGCCCTCATGGTGTGGGTTCTCAGCCTCCTAAGGAGCTAGGTGGTACCTCAGAACTTCAAAGGGTGATGAGTAAACCAGAGGATGAGGATGAGTCATCTCTCCCTGGTGGAAAGCGCCCTGAGAATGTTGCTGTAAAGCATCAAGAATGATCCATAAAATTTTATCAGGATGACACATTTATTCCAGTCTCTAAGAGAAGCTCTTCTTCTCAAAAGACCAAGCCTTCAATAATGGATGAGCCAATGATTTTGGCTAATAAATTTCAACTGTTTCTTAATGGAGATGGACTAGGTGGTACCTCAGAGCACCTAGGGATGATGAGTAAACCAGAGGATGAGGATGAGTCATCTCTCAAAGTCCCCTGGGTTAGCTGCTGTAAAGCACTCAGTAAGTCCAAAGGAGAAGGAGTCTACTTCATGTGGAATAGTGGAGGTCTTTAAGGTCCCACCTGATAAATCCCCACATGAAAGTAGCTTCTTGGAACATTAGGGGTTTTAACACCCCCACAAAACATAGTGAGGTTCTTAATTTCTTAGTAAAGAATAAACTGGATGACTTGGCTATATTTTGGAAACTAGAGTGAAAAGGAAGAAGGTGTCTAAGATTGTCAATAAATGGTTTAAGGGTTGGGCCTTTGTTCACAACTATGATCAACACTATAATGGTAGAATTTGGATTTTGCATAATGCTGCTACTGTGACTTTTACTCAGACTTTCAAGTCTGATCAGCTTATTTCAGGGTTTATTCATCACTTTCAAACTGGTGCTAATTTTCAACTTAGTGTGGTTTATGGGCACAATGATGGGATGGCTAGAGAATCACTTTGGAATGAGTTAATTGGTCTTGACACTGCTGCTGCTTGGCTCACTCTTGGTGACTTCAATATTATTAGAAGTCCTGAGGAAAATTGGGTAATTCTCCCCCTTCCTTGAAGGAGATGTGGGATTTTAATAATTGTTTGTTAGCTTGCAAACTGGATGATTTAAACAGTTCAAGATGTTCTTTGACCTGGACAAATAAAAGAGAGCCTGAGGACAGAATTTGGTCTAAGCTTGATAGGGTTGTGGTGAATCCAAATTGGAGCTCTGTTTTCCCTAATTCTTCTGCTTTATTCTGTGAATCAGGCATATCTAATCATTCACCCATTCTGGTTACTGTGTCTCAAGAAAGGGGTTTCAGGAAGAGATTCCTATTTTTAAATAGTTGGACATCTCATTCTTTGTATCACTCAGTGGTCTCTCATGCTTGGAGTATTTCTGTGTCTGGTTCTCCTATATTCTGTTTCTTTAAGAAGCTTCAGAATGTGAGGAAGGGCTTGATTATTCTGCATAAAAACCATTTTGCTAATTTTTCCTCTCAAGTCATAGATGCTAAAGAAGCCTTAATTGAATGTCAGAAGAAAATAAGCTCTGATCTTTTTTCCCTTTCTCTGTTTGAGGAAGAGAAGAAACTTCTTGCTGAATATCAAGAGTACAAATCTGTTGAGCTTAAGATGTTGCGACAGAGGGCAAAAATTAAACATCTACAATTGTCTGACTGCTCATCCAAATATTTCTTTGCAAAAATTGCAGAGAGAAAGACTCAACAGATCATAGGGGCTATACATGATTCCACTGGAGTCTTGAAAACTGGTAGGCAAGCAGTGGCTAATGCATTTCAGGACTATTATCAATCTCTACTTGGGAAGAGTAAACCTACCTTTGGTGAGTTTCCTTTTCAAACTTTATGCTTGGACAATAATGTGGTTGCCTCCTTAATCATTCCAGTCGCCACAAATGAGATAAAAGCTACCGTGTTTGGTATGGACATCAATAGTAGCCCAGGTCTGGATGGCTTTTCTGCTGGTTTCTTTAAGTCATCTTGGAGCACTGTGGGTGAGGATTTCTGTAAAGCAGTCCTAAGTTTTTTCAGATCAGGACATATGTCTAAGCAAGCCAATACAACTTTGGTAACACTCATTCCTAAGAAGAAGGAGGCCCACTCGGTATTGGATTATAGACCTATATCCTGTTGTACTGTGTTTTATAAAACAGTTTCTAAGATCCTAGCTAATAGACTTAAGCCTATTCTTCCTAGCATCATTGAGGTGGAACAAGCTGCTTTTGTGTCTGGTAGGAACATATTTGATAACATTTTGTTGTCCCAAGCTTTGGTTAAGGGCTATACTAGAAAGTTCCTCACTCCTAGATGTTTAGTAAAGGTAGATATAAGAAAGGCCTTTGATTCTTTGCAATGGGACTTCATAGAAAAGATGCTCCAGAAGTTAGGGTTTCCTGATCTTTTTGTGAAATGGATAATGTGCTGTGTCAGTAATCCATGGTATTCGTTTAATGTGAATGGGGAAGTAACTGGATTTATAAAAGGAAAGGGGGGGATAAGGCAGAGGGATCCCCTATCTCCTTACCTATTTGTTATGAGTATGGAATTCTTAACCAAATCTCTCCGGATGTTGTGCTCTCAGGCCAATGTGTCCTACCACCCAAAATGTTGTAGGCTTAATCTGACACATCTAATCTTTGCAGATGATTTGATGCTCTTTACTAGAGGTGATTTACCCTCTGTAATGGCTATTAAAAGGGCTCTTGATACATTTGGGTCTCTGTCAGGTTTGGTTGCAAATGTGGATAAGACTTGTATTTACTTTGGAGGTGTAGATCAAGGGGTGAAGGATCTAATTCTCTCTAGCACTGGGTTTGTTGAGGGTCAATTCCCATTTCGCTATTTGGGAGTCCCTCTCACTGATGCAAGGCTTAGCATCAATATGTTTAGTCCTCTCATTCTAAAGGTGCAACATGCTGTAGGCCATTGGTCTACTCAATTTCTCTCATATGTTGGCAAGGCTCAATTGCTCAATTCTTGCATATTTGGGCCGGAGAATTTCTGGTCTTCTAGTCTTCTGCTACCTAAAACAATACTGAAGTTGCTAAATAGAATTAGCAAAGACTTCTTTTGGGGGATCAAAGATGGGCATAGAAGATTAATATTCAAGAAATGAAGGGACATTTGTTCTCCCTGGGATTCTGGAGGGTTCAACATTAAGGATGCTCAATGTTGGAACACTGCCCTTCTCACAAAATGGTTGTGGATCTTTACAACTGGTCCAAGTAGTCTTTGGAGCATTTGGTGTAGACATTATGTCTTTGGCTTAGGATCTGTGTGGGATGCCAAGTCTAAGGAATACTTCCCTGGTAGAATCAAGAGCATTATAGCAGTAAAGGATCAGTTGCAGGTGCTTTGTGGATCTCATGAACAAGCTAAGTTGGCTGTAAGTAGTTGTTGTGCAGCCTCTAAATTCCATGTTTCTAAAATGTATTTGATTCTCAGGGGACCAGTTAAGAAGTTCTGGGGTTCATACTTTGCTTCTGACCTTTTTTGTCCTAGTCACAAAGTGATAATCTCTTTAGCCTTACAAAAGCAATTGGCCACTATCGATCCATTCAAGAGGAAAGGATTTTCTCTTGCGAACAGACGCTGTCTATGTCAGCAACAGGAGGAGAATGCTTCCCATCTATTCTTTGCTTGTGATTTTGCTAAGCAGGTTTGGATTAGTATGCTTAATTGGATAGGCTTGGCCTATGTAAAGCCTGATCTTCAGGCAGTGGTTCGTTGGTTGACAAATCACAGAAGTAAGAAGCATTGGAAGAACATTTGGTTACGGGTAAGTGTTGCAGCAGCAGTTTATCTCATTTGGAAAGAAGGAAACAAACGTATATTCACTGAGAAGATTTCTACTCTAGAGGCTGTTTTTGTAAACCTCAAATTTATTGTTCATACGAGATTTTTGTGTAAGCAAGGCAATCCTAAGTATTATAGGATGATAGAGAGAATGGCTTCAAGCTAATTCTGTAAATTTAGTGTGATAGCCTTTTTTGCATTATTGAAATTTTGTTTCTCAATGAAATGAAATGATATCCTTTTTGCAAAAAATAATAATAATAATAATAATAATAATAATAATAATAAGCCCTCTGAGATCGCTACCCCAAAACTTATGAGGAAATTGACAGATATATATTTCACGAGGGTTGCTACAACAGCGGAATTTGTTTTCTCCCTTACTCCGCGACAGGTTGCCTTGTGGAAATCTCAGCAGGGTGACAATTCTTCTGACTGGTTGAGGGTCGTCCCTATTACTGGGCTTGGGCAAACCATGAACGGTCGGACATATTGTAGTGTCCTTAGTTATCGCCTGGGAGTCCCTTTGTTTCCGTTTTCCGGGTCTTGCTCTTCCTGCCCAGAATACCCTCACCCTACCATCACTACTACAAATGAGCACTTGGGCCACGGTTGAATTCGTGGCAAAAGTGCTAAATTTTCGTGGCTAAAGTACTTTGCCACGGAAATACCATCCGTGGCGCAAGTGGTCGTGGCAAACAAATAGCCACGGGAAAAAAAACGTGGCAAGTATTGATTTTATTGCCACGGAGTCTACCGTGGCTAGAATTAATTTTTTGCCACGGATTAACCCGTGGCTAATTATGTTTGTAGCAAAACATTTATTCCGGTGACAAAATATATAATAAATTAAATAAATTAATAACCGTAAGAATTCTCTACCCCTATAGTAGTCACATCTGGAATGATTACTAGCTTTATTCCTGACTCATTCAGATATTATTTAATTCACCATACGCATCGAAGGGCCTTCCCAGGAGGTCACCCATCTTAACACTACTCTCACTCAAGCACGCTTAACTGTGGAGTTTTTATGGCCAGCTACCAGAAATAAAATTGAACTTTAATGACATAATCATTGGTTTGAATTCTTTTAAAGTGATGTTTTTCTTCACAAACTACATTTATTTTTGAGTAATTAATTTCTTTCCCCAATGATTTACATATTATGACTAAAAAATTATTCTTCCGGAAAAAAAAGAGTTTCGAAGTTCATTTTCGGACTCATGATTTCATTAATTTATCGATATTTATTTCTATTTTAGTTTCTATTTTCCACGTTCTTTTATTGCTAGTTCTTTCGCTATGTTTTTTTCTTTTCGCTATCGGTCATTATTTTATTTCATCAGTTTTTTATCCTCATTGAGTTTTCTCTTGCCTACTTCAAGTTTTACCCGAATTTTATTTTTCATTAAGTAAATGTTATTTTAAATTCATTTTTTAAAATATCTTCCAAATAATATTACAGAACAGTTATTGAATTAAAAAGTTGCCGATAAATTAATTTTGAATTTTCTCACTATTAGTCCTTAATTATTATATTTTCTTACTTGTATTTGTTAATTATTTGATTTTCTTATTTATACCTCTCTTTTTTTGAAAAATTATTTTGACTGGTTTTTGAACTTAGGCACAACTTTCCAATACATTAATCTTTCTTCCAAACCAAACAACTTGAAAGACAATTAAATTACAAAAATAATTATTGTTTTCACAGTCAAAGTTAATTCCATAAAAATATATAGACTGATTAGAATTCTTAAATACGAATTTAATAAAGCAATTTTTTTCACAATGAAAATATTGTAAGAGAATCAATAATTTGGAAAATAAAATCATTCTCGGTCACTTTGTTTTTTAAGTTTTTTTGTCTTAAAAAGAAGTGTATTACATGTGAAAAAATTAATTAATTAAGCAGTAAAAATGAAAGAATCTTAAATAATAGAGTAAATTAAAAATTACTCCCTTTTAAGATACCAATTTTAAAATTTACTCTCTTTTGAATTTTTTGTTAAAAATAACCCCCAAAATCTATCAAAAGTTCAAAAATTGCTCCAAAATATTATTTATGGACGAAAATGCCCCTAACTTTTTTTGCCATATTACTTCACCTCACCCTCTAACCAAGGGCATTTTCATCCTAAAAATAAATTTGGGAGCAATTTTTGAACTTCTGATAGATTTGGAGGTTATTTTTAACAAAAAGTTCAAAAGGAAGTAAATTTTAAAATTGGTATCTTAAAAGGGAGTAATTTTTTATTTACTCTAAATAATATTAGACGTCTCAATGATGGATGATCAATCGCATGCTTCTTTTACTTGATATGCTATGTACGCCACATTTTAGATAGCATATATAACACTATGTAAATGTTAGTTGTTTTTCAAAAGTCATACTTAAGATTATAGTATTTTAATAAAACATATTGTCAAATTAAAAGAAATTTATTACTTCAAAAATGATGATTAGTAAAAAATCAACAAATTAGACAACCAAAGTTTTCTTGTATTTAATTTTACAAAAAAATCAATTTTTTTTCTTAAAACTAAATATAATAATACCAATTTTTTATTAATAAAATATTTTCAAAGTTAATATTTTATTTTCATATTATCTTTAACTTTGAATTTTAATGAATTTTTTAAGATCAATATTTGACACTCGGCTTAAGTTGAAAGTAATTTGATTAAAGTTTGGAGAACCATTAGCCCCATGCATTTATTAAATTTGTGGCTAAAAATTAATTTCGCCACGGAGTAAATTATGTCGTGGCTAAATAATATTTGCCACTGAACAAATTCGTGGCTAAACATATTTTTGCCATGGGTGTGACATCTTTCGTGGCAAGAGTGATTATTGGCCACGACTTTAATAAAATTCGTGGCGCAAGTGAATTTTTGCCACGGGAAAAAATGTTCCCGTGGCATATTTTTTTCCCAAGTAGCGAATCAAAATTTTCCCGTGGCTAGGTAAAATTTAGCCACAAATAACAAATTCTCGTGGCATAATTCGTGGCGTAAGTGTCAATTTGTTGTAGTGCATTGTCGTCCCTATACGACCCTAGTCTTAGACTCTTAGCCACCCAAGTATACATCATGCACTTCCCCAATACTTCAATCACAAACGATGCTCCAGGGTCCTCAAGGAGGATATTTTTGGCGATCACACGGTGTCGTGTGCTGGTACGGTGGGGATCAAACACCACCACAACCTTGTCCGTGACACGGTGTTGGATATTTGCTTCAAGACAGGGATCTCCACAGGTAAGGAGATGGAAATTGCCCTCTGTGATGATAAAGACAAGCCCTTACTGTTAAAAATATCCCCTAAAGATACTATATTCTCCATATCAAGATGTTACATATATATTTATCATATCACGTTTACATTGCAAATACTGTTCTAGTTTGTACACTGTCACCTTTATGTAATCATCTTTGATTTAGTTTCTTTAATTACGTAGATTGTGATTTACTAGCTTAGTTTGTAAGATACAACTTACATATATTTATACTAATCATCTTGTAACGATGTAATTATGCAATAACAATATTAATCTTCATAAACTTAATATGGTATCAGAGCTCTAAGTGGTACATCATCACACCACCAACATCTCAACCATGGCTTCCAACCAACTAGCCAACCCACACGAACCAAACATCCCAATTTACGTCGTCAAATTATCCATGATCGACAAACTAAAACCAATTGAGTTTATGCAATGACAAGAGAAGGTAGAATCGATGCTTTTTGGCTACGATCTACTGAAATATCTTGATGGCTCACATTCGTGCCCAACGGATACAATACCCGACCCTACCCATACGGACAAGGAAAAACTTGCGGCTAACGTCTCGAACCCCGCCAACTACACTTGGAAACGACAAGATCAGTTTATCAAAGCGGCCCTCTTCGGCACCCTCTCGGCCGACTCCCATGCTATGGTAACCCGCCTTCCCACATCTTGTGAGGTTTGGACCACACTGTCCAAAACTTATGCTAACCCTTCACGTGATCACATCTTACAGATAAAAGACCGACTTGACTCTATTAGCAAAACCAACATCATGACCATATCTGACTACATGCACTCCATACAAACTTGCACCGACAAGCTAGCCATCCTCAGAAAACCCATAAACTCCGAGGACATCACGGCGAAAATACTCAGAGGACTTGACTACAAGACCTACAAACCTGTCATAGACACGGTAAATGCTCGAGACGGACCCATCTCATTCGGCAATCTCCACGAAAAACAAATTAATTTTGACCGCACTATTACTAAACAAATTGAGCCCAACATACATACATCCTTATTCACTCCCCAAAAAACATCTGGAAAACGTAAAAAAACCTACTCATCATGAAGTTGGATCATGTGGATCTCCACATGCGCGTAGCGCCAGTTCCGGTACCAATTGATGGACTCGTCGCGTTGATCTGCATAAATGACGGTCTTTCCCGCCATCAATTCTTTGGAGTCAGGTCTTAAATCTTTATCTTATCATTGGGGTCGATGTTGTTGAGGGTGCAGTACGCCTTTTAGATTCGCTTAGATAGCCACGATCAGTCGTCACCACGGTGGAGATCCAACTGGAGTCTGATGGTGGTGTCGGGCCTGGTGTGAGATAATACTCTATCGAGTTAGTCATTCGGTCGTTGTAATCCACAATTTAAATGAGCGTTTCGGCTTCCAAATGCTCTTCGGCCTCTTACCGCCTGAGCCGAATTCAGAACCGGAAGTGGGGGTGCTCAGACCAGAACTATGGTTGCTATCGTCCCTTCTAACAGCGACCAAAGTGCCAATGTAATGGCTGCAACGAAAGCCAGCAAGAAGCCGACGAAGACATCTCTCTTCAACCCAATTCAAATACAGTTTTTCAATTACAACATGTTAATTGACAACTATTTTGATTTTTAAGATCTTGGCAAATTTTTGAATATTTTGGCATCAAATAATTTGTCTATAAACGACGTCTTGGACTTCCCAATGCTCTTCCGATACCTACTTGAATAATTTGGACGAAAAACAAGTCACAATTAATTTTATGTGTAAAGAATTATGGTAATTTGGACAATAAATAATTCATTTACGGAATATTTCTCAAATAATTTTATTATACCATCCTAAAAAAAAATTGTTCATCAAATAAAAATATATGGAGTATTATTTTGATAAACAAAGTAAATAATTTAAATAATATCAATAGTTTCGTGGTAAAAATTGTGAATGTTTGTAAAAAATCATTAATTTCTTCAAATAGTTTTTTTTCATAAATGTATCTATAGAGATGGCCAATTTAGTTTATAAATGGCGTCTTGGGCTTCCCAATACTCTTCCGAGGCATACTTGAATAATTTGGATGAAAAACAAGTCATAATTAATTTTATCTAAAAATTTTTGTGATAAATTGGCCGAAAAAAGTTGTGCATCCAATAAAAATATATTATTTTGATAAACATAGTAAATAATTTAAATTAAATCAATAGTTTCTGTAGTAAAAAAATTGTAAATGCTGGTAAAAAAACATTAATTTTTCCGAACAGTTTCATAGATGTATCGAGTAATTCACTTAAAAACTCAAAAGCGCATCCCCAACAGTCAAACCTGTAATCTAAATTTGCCTTGACAACCGAGGTCACCCGTCACTGAGGAGGAGATCTAACTGAAGCCTGAGAGTGGTGCCCGACTTTCCGGCCGGTGTGACGTAGTACTCCATGACATTGGTAAGTTTGCCCGTGTAGTCGACAAAGTGGTTGTTGACCCATAGTCTACTAATCGTAGGAACTGGCTCTATCTTTGTGTCATGCAGTACGTAATTGAGGAATCATATACACCACCTGAGGAGGCTTGTCGCCACTGTGAGACTACAACTAGACCTGTTGATCGGAAATAACTGGCGGTGGTTGTCAACTCAGATCTACAATTGCTACACGGAGCTACGAGGATCAACCCAGTCACCCCAGTCAACTGTTGGTCTGGGAGTACTGTGCACTGCTTGGATCGCAATGGCGTACCCGTGGACTAGCGCACGAACTGCACCAAGCTAGGGAATTCACTAAGAAGGTTCGTATTCGTCCGCGGCACAGGGAGTGAGTCGAGACTTTTAAGTTTTCTGACGTTGAGTTTTCTGATGTGGAGTCTTCTGGATGTTGATTTCTTTCGAGACTTTTGAGTTTTCTATGTGGAGTTTTATGATGTGGAGTATTATGGATGTTGATTTGAGACTTCTGAGTTTTTGATGTGGAGTATTCTGGATGTTGATTTCTTTTGAGACTTTTTAAGATTTACTCTGTATCTTTTTTTTCTTTTGTTTTTCTGTATCAAATGAAACTGCGCTAAACTATTAGAAAGCACGAATCGGGACAAAGCGAGCGCTCGCTATCCCACAAATTTAATAGCACTTGTAACATTACAAATTCACCTATAATTTCAAATTTGACTTAGAAAAACCTAGAAAACCTATTATTAATCATGAATTTATTGATCAGTAGTTTTCAGGATTATGCAAGACAAACTAATAACAATACAAATTCATCTGTAACTTAAAAATAGACTCATAAACCACAAAACCCATTTAAAATAAAAAACAGAAGGGTCTTAACGTCGGTAGACATTTTGGCACGGGTCAATTACATTTCGTCCCTTTTCTTTCTCCAAGTAACACATTTTAGTTTTCATATCTTTCATTTTTTGTTCAGCATCTTCTTTCAAGTGGCTTAGGTTTCTAGTCTCTTTAAAAGTTATTCTCTTCTTTTCTTCTATCATCTCCTTCCATTTTTTTTCATTGTAAAATTCAGTCCTCTCACATTCAAGATCTTGAAATATGAGTCTATGCTCATTTTTTGCCTTTTCATCATATGTTTAATTTTGATGTTCCACGACAGGGCTGAGAGTCCGATTCCATTACATTTTGCGAGCTAGCATGTGATGAGATTAAAAAACAAACAAATCATCTTTTTAGAATGCAATTTTAATGTTTTATTTGAAATATGCATACCTGAGAGAAACCAAACTGTAATCGTCCAAGTCCAGTAAGAGTGACCAGAAGCATAACAAGACGAGAGCTTGTGAACCTGCAAACATTATAGAATCTAACTGAACTTAAAAGAATCAGATACTTAAAATTTAGACAACAAAATTAACAAACGTACATATCAATATGACCTATCACAAATTAGGATAATAAACCTAGAAAAAAAATTCGTAAATTATTTCCTCTAAAAAAGACACGCTTTTGAAATGGCATTTCTACAATTTTACATGATAAAATGTTGGACCTAATCATAGTACCAAACTGTAGACACCAACATTTTGACTGCCAGGTGTCTATGGTAGTTTCCCAAAAAACACCCGATGATGATCGGACGCTAACGTGTTTCTACGCGCTCGGATATGGGCTCAAATCCATTAGTTGTTGGCTAAAGCACTTAAGGAGTACAAATCTCACAAAACTGACCTCAAAATCAGGCCCAGCGGACCGTTCCGAGTCAAACAAGACTAATTTGGGCCAAAACCGACACCGGAAATAAAACCGACTTTTTTACGATTGGGTCAACTCTGGTCAAAGTCGTTTCCGAGACATACAAAACAGCCCCTCACAACGTCAAAAGTCCAAGTCAAACACAAACCCATCAAAAACCCAGGTCACGGTCCAAAACAATGGACCCGCGCGACCCAGCTGGGCCACTCGATCGAGTGCCCCACCCACTCGATCGAGTGGGCCTATTTCAAGCCCGACGGCTGACGCACTGGGCCACTCGACCGAGTCAGTCACTTACTCGGTCGAGTAACCCTAGCCGGGTGCCTTGCTTTTGCTTATATAAGCAACCCCATGCAACACACATTCAACAACTTTTTTTTGACCTAATTCTACCCTAATTCTACCTTAATCCAAACCCCACTCTACACCGAGCAAACCCTAGCCCTAGCCTAGGAATCGAAACCCTAAACCTAGCTTTAGGAATCACACCCTACCACCATAACTTAGCCTACATATCTCGAAACTCCCGTGCAAGCCGACACTACGAGTCCATACCGAGCATAAGAAACATGTAGGTTGAGGGTGCCAATTCCCATTCTTCCCTTCTTCTCTTCCTCTAGTCTTTTTTTCTCTTCATTTTGTTTTTTATTTAATTATCGCATCTGTAATACCGCTAATATCACTAGTACTATAAAACATTAAAATACTCGCGAATTTGTGTCGAGTGTGAGTGATGGTGGGATAAGAAAACCCGAATATACAAGTGTACTGCACACAGCGTTGCCGGTCGCTTATCCCATCACCCCGATTGCTTGATTATTGAAACGGGTCAACCTAAACAATAATTCGATTATTTTCGTTTGCATCGCATATTCACATCGATTTTTCAAAAACAAGCACCCTATTTTAATAAAGGTCGAAACCCGTTGACGCGGATCCGACATCACGATCTCTAGGGATTTATTTCGATGTCGGAAAAGACGAGGGAATCAAGTCTTTCAATTTAAGCAAAGTGTCGATCCGTTAGAGTCGATACCAATTCCATAATTGGATGTCGAATCTAACGGTCTAGTCAATTTAATTAACTAATGCGATCTTTTCGTTGATGCTAAAATAATAGTCATACGATTCGCTAGAATCACGACATTATTTAACGCGGAGAAAATCTATTCATATCGCGGTAGTTAATTTAAAACGACTCAAAGCAATTTTCTTTTATTTTCACTCTAGTATTCCATATCGATTCAATAATCGAATATGGGATATGACGAGCATTCAAATTTAGAATCGAGTATAAATTCCATAATATTTATGCTCAATTCATCAAGTCATCAAAATCAAAAGCAATTTCGAAATCGATAATAAAATTGCAAGCGAACCTGGTTCGTACAGGTGCCACTCGACCGAGTGCCTATGCCACTCAATCGAGTAACATCACCAAAACCGAGACAAAATGTCTTTTTGATCTCCACTCGGTCGAGTTGCAACGTACTCGGTCGAGTTGGTCAATAACTCGATCGAGTAGGGTCCCAAAGCCTGGACAGAACCTTTTTCAGAGGTCCACTCGGTCGAGTCCTACAATGACTCGGTCGAGTGACCCTTTATCACGTCAAACCGTGAGTCCTACAAAAGCATTCGAGTCTCGTTAACCGTTTCTTGTGACTTAGGTCAACACGTGCGTAATTAATCACGTGAAACATCTTTTTTAAAACCATGCATTAACTTATTTGCATCATCCTACACAATTCAATATTTGCACAAACTGTTAATATCGTTATACCGTTGCTAACCGTTTGTTGTTTCTTTTGTCAATTTTGGTTGTTTATTTTATCGTACTAAAATGAACCCACATGCTAAAATTTTACTTCGACGTAGAATTAATTGTATTAAATCGACATAGAAACCCTTTCAATTTCTCACATGCTTAGGGAAAATAATCTTTGAATATCATTTTCTCGTTTAACTAACGCGCGTATTCAAAAGTCATTCGATATCCTAGTAGAGGCCGCTAATGTGCGGGCGGGGTTGGGTGTCCTTCGTGGGCTTCCCAACACGTACCCTCACCCCTTACTCAAAACCTCGGTTTCCGGATGCCCGAAACCGTTGGCGCACGAGAGTCATTCAATACACGATAAGCGGTAGTGACGGTATCGGTATCAAATGCTAAGGGACGAACCCAATAAACTCTGACATCGGAAATGGGCCGTAATTTGTACACGGCCTACTACGACATAGAGTGGGTTCGAACGGGCCCGAACTCCCACAAAGTTCGATGGCGACTCCACTTCGATTTAAATTTCGATTCGATCCATTCTCATATGGAGATTCATTCGCCTCCCCAAACCCGCGCGTAGCCGCGTCGGGGTGGACCTATGTCATGTCCACAATTTGGCGACTCCACTGGGGATTAACTGATGCGTGACTTACCATCGGCATCCTCAGGGTGAGACTCGAATAGAAATCGTTTGACTAGTACAATACGCGTTTTAGTTTTACGGTTCATGCATAACTCATATTTTCCCGGGCCGGTACTGGTGACCGACGTCCCACTATACCATTGATGTACTCCAATATGGATATGTCAAAAGGTGTCCATAGTCGATTCGAGTGGGTTTCGTGGCATTTTCTAAGCTCAACTCGACTTAGAGAGTCCGTCCCGATCAACGTCTAGACTATGTACACTGGTATAGACCCTTTAGACTGACCGAGACTTAGTGTAGAGCATACACGGCGTCGTTATAATGCTTGTGCGACTACGTGCTATTTGGTTTCCGTGTCGTTTTCAAAAACCGTCAACTTTTCAAAAAAATGCATCTTTTTCAAGGTATTCAATTTTCAAAACCCGGGTCGCATGCCGAATTTAGGACTTATGATTTTACTCAAAATAGCTTATTTTCTAGACGGTATGCTGCCCAATTCAAAACTCGAAAACACTTTCGAACTTTCAAAACCCGTGGCCCAATACTCTTTTCGTTTTTTTTTTTTCTGAAAATTGGGCCCTCCACTGAGTTTTCTCGGATCTTCAAAAATAATCCATTTTCAAAACCTTCCTCTTCTTAGGACTTCCCGTATTTAGCAGTGTCGGGTCATGTCGTAAGTTGTCAAGGACTTTAGGGTCGAAACTTTGTCGATCTTACATCACGGGTTTCTTCCCCATCCCAGTCCGCCTTATTAGACTAAGGCAAGGCCCACCTACGTAGGACAAACCCCTACAAAGGAGGGCCCGTTTACACGATCGAGTCAAAAGTCTGGGGATGTCTCACGTGAACCTTCCTTCGAATAGGACTAGGCCCACTCGCCGAATCCTAAGGAATGCCCACACTTCACAAGTCACCCGTCTAGGTGTCTTTTCTCGAGTCATTTCCCTTTTAGTCTTGTTCGGGATGTACTTTCTATTCCGGGATTCGGGCTAGTTTCTGATTACGCGGTGTTCTTACAGACAGGCCACCCGAAACCAGATATCAACGCAAAATGGACGCATTGAAGGATGCCCTAGAGAAGATCGAGACTCAACTGACCTCCATCCAGGCTAGCCAAGCAACGTTAGACACCCGTTTGAGCGCCGTAGAAAAGATGGCCCTTGTTGACGGGTCAGAGACCACTGGGCCCATAGCTGAACTTATCAGCGTTGTTCGCAGGCTCGAAGAACAAATGCACATGTCGACGAACAACTCAATCCACACCGAAAATGCTCGTTCCTATTCACCCTTGAATGACGAGCTGCCTGCTAACCTCAACCTTACGGGAATTCTGATGTTTGAGGGTACTGAAGACCCGGTCCATCACATCAGGGCTTTCAAAGACTTTATGGCGGTCAAGGGGGTAAAGTCCGCCATGTTCAAGCACTTGTTCCCTTCCTCTCTCGAGAAGCACCCTAAGGCCTGGTTCTATAGGCTTGACCCCAAGAAATATAAAACTTGGGATGATGTGGCGACCGAGTTTGCTCGGAATTACGCCGACAATACTGAAATCCAGACTACAATGCGTACTCTGGAGGTGATGGCCCAAGAGCCCAAAGAAGGGTTCACAAAATATTTGCAAAGATGGCGGGCCGAGAGTGTGAAGCTGGTCGAGAAGCCCAGTGAGAAGGTCCTAGTGGAGGCTTTTGTCAAGAACCTCCTCCCATCCTACCGGGTCCATCTCCGGTATGCTATCATCCCTAACTTCGCCGCCCTCACTGAAATGGGCACGAGAATAGAGGACGACCTAAGGTTAGAGAGCCTGACTAAGGCCTCTACCAAAGGCTATCAAGGGGCAAGTTCATCTACGAGCAAGCCCACACCCGCAGCTGCAACTCGCAGCATCTTTGATGAGGTAAACCTGCTTGACACCTCATCCAAAAAGAATACACCAAATCGGGTATTCACAGATATAGGGACTACCTATACTTATGCCTTACAAAGGCTATCTTCGAAGGGTTTGATCCAACCAATAGGCCCGATGCCTGAGCTTCCAGTAGAAAAGAGGCCCAAAAGTTATAACGCCCAGGCCTACTGCCAATATCATCGTGGTAATGGGCATGATACTGAAAGAGTGCTGGAAACTGAAGCATCTAATCCAGGACCTGATCGAGAGCGGGAAGATCCCGTTGCCCGGAGACAAGCCGAGCAACAAAGAAAACCCGTTCAGTGCCCACGCAATATTCACCGGTGAGGTAATTGACTGTTCTTACCTCATCTCCCCCTATATCCCACAAATTAACGGGATATGGTTCGATGACGAAGATGATGTGTACTTAGCCAAAGGGGAAGCTATCCCCATCACCCTTGAAGAGGTCCGAAAGGCTAAGTCCAAAGCCTTAGCCACCAACCACCTCACCGCAGCTGGGCGTTCTATTCCTGCATCCGTCGCTGAACCTACCAGGACGGAATCTACCCTTGAAGAATCAAGCACTGACACGGCTCTGGTCCAGCAACTAAAGAGGGTTCGAGCTGACTTAACCATATGGCAATTACTAGTTAGCTCACAAGCTCATCGGGAAGCACTGACTAAGGCTCTTGATGGAATCAAGGTCGACTCACAGGTTACCCCTTCTGAAATGGTAGCCACTATTATGCCTTATCTCAAAGGCAAGTCCAAGGAAGAAGGCCCACTCATCACCTTCTCCGAGTCCGATCTGCCAGCGTTCGGGCCCAATCATAATCTGGCCCAATACATTACGGTCATTTGCCGAGAGAAGTACCTCCCAATGACCCTTATTGACGATGGGTCCGCTGTGAATGTCCTACCTCTAAGGACCGCTAAAGCTCTCGCCATCACCGATGCCGACTATCTCCCGACGGCGCAAACTATCCATGCTTTTGACGGAAGCCCAAAGCCAGTTGTCGGGGCCGTTAAACTAAAAATCATAACGGGCCCAATCGAAAAGGAGTTAGAGTTTCAGGTGATTGATGTCACCTCATCCTTTAATTTACTACTAGGAAGGCCTTGGATCCATGCAGTCAAGGCCGTCTCCTCCACTCTCCATCGGAAAGTCAAGATGTCACTTCGAGACGGTGTCATCACACTAGAGGCTACTCCAATTATCGTGGCAAGCTGCAATGCTATGGGCCGGGCCGACCCACGAGGGTTTGATTTCGTTGGCATGATCGAAGAAGAGTATCTCTTTAGGCCTTACTTCACAACTAGCGTCGACACGATGCTACAAAACTTGGGATACTTACCAGGGGCTACCTCAAGACCATATCTTCCAGCTGGGAAGATCATCGAGGTCCGGAACGACGGCGAGTCCCAATTCGGATTGGGGTATGCTATAACCCCGGAAAATGTAGTCCAGGCCGGGATCCACAAGGTCACCAACATTCTCAAGGGTACTTACATTGGCCCTTATAGCCCGAAGTTAACTGATTACTTCGTCACTCCAGTCTTCGGAGCCATTCAAGTGGGTCTCTACCAACCCACAATCACATACCCCGAGACCAAAACGGCTCGGGAGTGCAATTTCATCCCCGATGATATATTTACCCTCGTTCAAACCGAGTCCAAAGAAGAGGAAAACAACGCCGAGCCCGTGCTGGAGCTCTTATTTGGAGAAGACAAAGTCGTCCCTGCTCCAAAGGACGACTTGGTCAACCTGATCCTCCGCAGCGATCGGTTCGACCCAACAAAGTTGATCACCGAAGTTGGTGCAGATACGAAAAAAAGGGCCTGGAGGAAGACCATCAAGTGGACCGACAGTCAAGTACGGACCTACAAGCTGACCACCGGCGAGGGAGACATGCCGGATACCGAGTCTGAGTCTGAGTCTGAGTCCGAGTCTAGAGGGTCTGGTGCTAAAGTCGAGTCTGTAACCCCTCTTCCCTTATCCACTGAGGTCTCGGGGCCTGTCCCAAGACCTCTCCCTATCCCGCCACTGACCAACGATCAGATGGCCGCTCTTTTCGAGCTTTTCACAAAATTCACCATTAATAATAATAACGAAAACCGTTCTGCTTACGACTTGTCTTATTTCCAAAATTTTCTCAATTTCAAAAATTTTATATGCAATGACATTGAGAAACCCGACAAGCAGGTACCTCTACCGCCACATCTGATCGAGCAGCTCGAACAAAGGGAGTCCCGAGATCCGGTAATCGAAGAAACCGAGTCCATCAACGTGGGAACCACTTTAGATCCCCAGATGCTTAAGTTGGGCCTATCCTTAGATCCAGAGGAGAGAAGACAATTCACAGACCTCCTCCAGGAGTTCAAAGATGTTTTCGCATGGTCCTACAAGAACATGCCGGGAATAGACCGGGAAATAGCCGAACACCGAATACCCATCAAATATGGGTGTAAACCGGTAAAGCAAAAACTCCAAAGGATGAAGCCCGAATGGTCTCTCAAAGTCAAAGAAGAGGTCGACAAGCAATTCAAAGCGGGCTTTATACAAGTGTCTGAATATCCAGACTGGGTTGCAAACATCGTGCCGGTACCCAAGAAGGACGGCAAGGTGCGGGTATGCGTGGACTTCCGAGACCTTAACAAGGCCAGCTCAAAAGACGATTTTGCGTTACCACACATCGACGTACTGTTGGATAACACGGTCGATCATGCCCTTCTATCATTCATGGACGGGTATGCCGGATACAATCAGATTAAAATGGCAGAGGAGGACATGAGTAAGACCACCTTCATTACACCTTGGGGTACTTACTGTTACACTGTTATGCCATTTGGGCTTATCAATGTCGGGGCCACTTATCAGCGGACCGCCACTACTTTATTACATGACATGATGCACAAAGAAGTGGAGATCTACGTGGACGATATGATCGTTAAGTCCAAAGACCGGAATGGGCACATTGCGGCCCTAAGAAAATTCTTTACTCGACTGCGCAAATACAACATGAGGCTAAACCCTCAAAAATACAGTTTCGGGGTAACATCGGGCAAATTACTGGGCCACATCGTTAGCCAACGCGGCATCGAGGTCGACCCAGCTAAAATCAAAGCCATCACCGAGATGCAGCCACCCAAGACCGAAAAAGAAATATGGGGGTTTCTCGAGAAAGTCCAATACATCAGCCGGTTCATTTCAAAATTAACCATGGTATGTGAGCCCATTTTCAAGAAACTGAAGATAGGGGAACGGGTACTGTGGGACGACAAATGTCAAGCGGCTTTCGATAAAATCAAGGAGATTCTGTTTGCACCGCTAGTATTAATGCCACCTCAACCCGGCTTGCCTTTGTCGTTATACCTAACAACGACCGAGACAGCCATGGGGGCTATGCTGGCCCAAACAGTCGATTCAGAAGAACGGCCTATTTACTACATCAGTAAAAAGTTCCTCGAATATGAATGCAAATACACAATGCTCGAAAAGACGTGCCTAGCGTTGGTTTGGGCCACTAAGAAGCTTCGACATTACATGCTTAGCCACCAGGTACACGTATTATCCAAAATGGATCCTATCAAGTACCTGTTCGAGAAGCCCATCCTCAATGGCAGAATGTCCAGATGGACTTTAATGTTAGCTGAGTTTGACTTCAAGTTTGTACCATTAAAGGCCATCAAGGGTCGGGTAGTAGCCGAGTTCCTCGCCGATAGCCCGATATCTGAAGAAGATCACACCGACACTTGGGCCTTTCCTGATGAAGACATATTCCATACTGACACCGAAACATGGGATTTGTACTTTGATGGAGCATCCAACTTTCGAGGATTCGGGGTCGGGGTTCTGCTAATCTCGCCACGAGGGGAACACACTCCCTTATCCATCAAATTGGACTTCGACGTGACCAATAACGCAGCCGAATACGAAGCATGCATTCACGGGTTGCAAGTCGTCGTTGATCTAGGGGTAACAAACCTCCGGGTCCACGATGACTCATCGATGGTCATCAATCAAGCGCTCCAAAAATGGAAAACTCGGAACGCCAATCTCGTGGCTTACCAAGCACGGGTAAGGATTCTAGAGAAACAATTCCAAAAGGTAAAATACATTTATCTACCCCGGGAAGAAAATCAATTCGAAGATGCACTTTCCAAATTAGCATCTCTACTGAACATCCCGGATCACCTGACCAGCATGCTAATCTGTGTCTAAAGACGGTCCGAGTCGGCGTATGTACACGCCATCCAAGACATCGAGCTAGCCGACTCGGAACCTTGGTATCAGTCAGTCCTAACCTACTTGGCAACGGGAGAGTATCCCCCGGGAACTGAAAAACCGGGCCAAGAAAGCGTTACGAATATTGGCAACCCAATTTGTTCACACGGATGACGGGCAATTGTACAAAAAGACGGCACAGGGGGCTCTTCTCCTATGCATCGACAAAATACAGGCTGAAAAGGTTATGGCCGAGGTACACGATGGTGAAAACGGTCCGCATATGAACGCCCATATGTTAGCCCGAAAAATCATGAGGCTCGGGTATTACTGGAACACCATGGAAATAGACTGTCAATTATATGTCAAATGTAACACCCACTATTTTTCCTAGCATTTTTGTCTTTACCGTTATGACTCTGTCATAACTCTGTCACATTTCGGCCTTGCATTTCATCATTTTACTAAGCTCTATTTTCATTGTTGATTTTAATGATATTTATTTATATTTTAAAAAGATTTTTAATTCTTTTAAATCCATTTATTTGATTTTCCTCGTAAACTATTTATTTTCCGCGAGGAATTCTATTTCTCTACGAATTAACGTTTTTAAGCTCGGATTTAAGTTATTCCTCTTCCTAAAAATGTTTAAATACTTTTGTATAATATTTTCAACTAAGAAATATTTTTGTTTACTAAAGAGTAGCCATTATGATTTTAATACGAAGTTTCGCGAATAATTATTTTCTTACGCGAGGTTTACTCGAATTGCTTTGAAATACCTTTAACAATTTTATGATTTTCTTTCTATCTACTTACAAATTATTTTGGGACATTTTCCCACATTTTGGACCGTGACCCCCCTTGGCTCACCCCTACTACATTTTTTTATACACTTCATTTTATTATGTTAAACATTAGATATTTATTTCTTTCTTCATTCATTTTGGTGGATTAATACAAACTCTTCACACTCCTCTCACATTCACTCTTGGCTGAAATTTTTGAGGTGAATGTACCTAGTTTTCATCAACTTTTAAGTCACCATTCATTCCATATCTCTTCACATTTTCCTCTTTATTCATTCTTCCATTTTATTTAGCAAAAACCTTTTCTTTCTCCCTCTTTTTGGCTGGTGTTCCTGCCCATTTTCAGCAGCCATTTTCGTCCATAATCAAGCTTTGATCGTCCTATTTTCGCCTTCTAAATTATCGTCTCTCTTTCCCCTTTGTTAAGGTAATAATCGATGTTATTTCCGATTGTTATTTACCTTGATTCTTTTAGTTTTATCATGGTATTTTTGTACCATGTATGTCATGTGATTTAGGATTCTTGGTCGACCCCGAAGCCGACGAATTTATCGTAGACTCGGATTTGGATTGAAGGTAACGTCAGTGTTACTCGGTATTGCATGATTTTATTTGTGTAATTGCATGTATATTATTATAATTTTATTTTTGACAATATATGTATGTCATATAATCTGGAAAATTTTTAAAAGTTGAAAATTTGCATGTTTCGGTATTTTTATCGCTTTTATGAGATTAACGATTAAATCGTCATATTAATTTGTAAAATCGTAATATTCGGCCTAAACATGTAATATATGTTTATATTCTGTAAAAATGATGTTTTTGATGATTTTTAATAATTTAGTATTTTTCTGATATTTTAAATATCGATTATTGAACTATTACCGTTTACGGACAAAAATGATTAAAAGCCGATTTTTAGATCTAGTACTTAAACATTTTATTTTAATCTAATTTTTGACGTGGTGAAACTTTCTGATGAAATATAATTTTCTAAATATTTTCATAATTTTTCAGAATTGTTAAGTGGATGAATTAATTAATCACTTTAAATGATCGTTTATCGTTAAAACCGCGTTTGTCGTTTAAATTCTCGATTTTTGGTCCTATGATTAAATCTGGAAAAAATATGATTTTGATGATTTCATAATAAAATGTAATTTTATAATTTTTAGTGCTTTAATAAAATGTTTGGGACGATAAGTTTTATTAATGGAATCGTTAATTGTGAAAACGGGTTTTAAAGACGGTTTTGACGGGATTTATTAAATCTGGAATTTTTGGAAATCTGGAAAAATGGTGGATTCTGGAAAATCATGATTTTTAGGTTTAATAATAATTTTTGGATATTAATACTTAAATCGTTTTGTAATTACTATTTTTATTAATCGTTATTGTCGAGATTAGACGATTAACGAGAAAACGCTTTAAAAACCGAGTTTTAGGATTCTGGAAAATTTTCTTTTCTGGACAGAATGTCCATAAATATATTTTAGCTATATTACGTAATTTTTTTACTGTTGATTGAAGTCCTTAATTAATAAGTATTGATTTTTGGACAAATTGAGATTTATCGTTAAAATGCTTCGTCTTACCTAAAAGAATTATTTTTCCAGCAATTTTGAAAGTATTTAAATCTAAAACTTTAAGAGTTAAATCATCCCTTAACGTATTCTAAATATATCCAATGGTTTAATTAAATAAAAGACGTTAAGAGATTTAATTTGACATTTGCCGTAAAATCCTATTTATAATCGTATTGTCAAAACTAATAATTAGGGAATATTAGTTTTTTAATTTTTGAAACACCCTAATTAGTAGTATTTAAAATGTTTAAAACATTTCTAAATCAATTTATAAACACTTGTATGACGTTTCAATAATTTCATTAACTCAAATGTTCTCGTTTTAAGAATTAATATCGTTAAGGCCGAAAGTACTAGTTTTATAAATCTATATCGTTTACTAAAAATGTGGTATTATTATAAACTAATATTTTCGCTATTTTGATATGATGCTATTTTTAGTAAAGTTTCTGTAAATAGAAGTTTGAAAGATTCCTCTTTTGGAAAGTGATCTTTTTCTTTTTGTTCTCTTATTATTTATAATGATTATATCTTTTATATATCGATAATGGCTTGTTTTGGAGTTATGGAATAAGGATAAGTGTGGGTTTAGAGTAATATAGTCTGGGATGTACGTTTTGCCATCAATTATAAAGCTGGTGTGTCTATGTTGAGACACATTGGTCGTTGAGCTGAGCATGGTTTGTGTTCAGGAGTGTGTATATTTTGACCTTAAACTTAGATATCGCATCGTGTAAGTCGCCGTCGGGTTGAACTGGATTACGGTTGGTGTCCAGGAGGGGTGTACATTACTTAAACCAAGACCTCGCTGCACGCAGTCCTGTTATAGGATAGTTGCCTAGTTAGAGACCGAAGTCTGATTTGTTTTGACTAAGTTCTCGAAGCTAGTTTAGTATTGTCCTAGTGAAAGTCTAGATTCTACACTAATCTTATCCATAACGTCATTTTGACTATTTTATTTGTTATCGATATAAATTGGTTTACAGGTTGGCAAATATTTTTATGTTTCTTCGGAAACCCATTTTAATATTTTGGTTTTGGCGCTGAATGCTTATTTTAATATGTTGTTTTACTGTTTTTCATTTTTAATATTTTTCCTATATTAGTAATTACTGTTTTAAAATCCTGTTATACGGTTGGGAGAACGTTGACGTTGCTCCTCACTGATTGTGGCTGTTATGTTTTTAACATGACAGGTATGCATGTTTCCGGGTGTGGGCTAGCGGGCAGACATGATCCTTGCTCGATTAATTTTAATAATTATGTTTTGTGGATTGTTAAACCCCCTTTGTGGATTTACTTAATTTGTGGCCATTTTATTTAGGGCCTAATGTTTGACTTTACCATTTATATTTTTATAAAAACATAGTTACAGTGTGTTATAATCCCGACTCTACAGTGTTTCCGCCACTGTATCGCGTTAGAATTTTTAGGGGATTACAGAACACTGCCATAATTGTCAGATCTTTGCCAATGTACAACATATGCCATCTTCCCTATTATATACCATGACATCACCATGGCCATTTTCGACATGGGGTATTGATATAATTGGAAAGGTGCATCCTTCCGGGACGGGAGGTCATTGCTTCATTTTGGTGGTCATCGACTACTTCACCAAATGGGTCGAAGTCGAGTCATACCGTGTCTTGAACGCCAAGCACGTGGCCAAGTTTATCCAGAATAAGATCATATGCCGGTATGGGATCCCTCACGAGTTCATCAGTGATCACGGGACCCACTTTCAAGCTGAAACTGCCGCATTGCTGGCAAAATATAAAATTCAAAGACATACATCTTCGCCTTACCGACCTCAAACAAACGGAGCGGTAGAAGCGGCCAATAAAACAAATGTCGCCATACTTAAAAAGATGGCTGAGAATTACCGGGACAGGCTCGACAAAATACCCTTCGCCTTATGGGTGTACCGAACGTCAATTCGCACCGCGACCGGAGCAACTCCATATTATTTGACATATGGAATGGAAGCAGTCCAGCCAGTCGAGCTAGAAGTACCATCCCTCAGAATTTTACTTGAAAGCCAAGTACCTGAAGCAGATTGGGTCCAAGCCCGATACGATTCGTTAGTCCTTTTAGACGAACGGCGATCACGGGCCCTCAACAATATTCAGATATATCAAAAGAGGATCCAACAGGCTTTCAACAAAAGAGTTAGGCCCAGGAACATCAAAGAAGGGGATCTGGTCCTGAAATCGGTTCGTGCCTTACTACCGGTTGACCCAAGGGGTAAATTCAAACCCAATTGGGCTGGGCCGTACTTAGTCAAGAAGGTCCTATTAGGAGGAGCGGTGATGCTGACAGACATGGATGGGAACGAATTTGTCGACCCAACCAACTTTTACCAACTGAAGCGCTACTACCCATAAACCCCATCCCAATGTCATTTGCAAAAATTTATAAAAATTTGTCTTTTTATAAATTTTCAAAAATTATAGACAAGTCAATAAGTTAGAATTAATTATTCTACTGTCGCACATCTCGAATTAATAATCTTGATGTATTTCGAAAATTGCAAAAATCAATCAATCAATTTTGAACTACGTTTGGTTTGATTCCACTAATCGTGGATACGTAGGCAACCCCTCAAAAGGGTACAACCATTGCAATAAACGAAAAGATGGGAACGGTATTCTTTAATACGTCTTTATTTAACCGATAAACTCGGGAATTACAAAAAAAAACGCCAAAAACGGCACACACACAAAAAATCACACCCAAAAAATAATAATAATATTCAAATAATAATAATGGAGACTAATATCCGGGCATTTTCCCCTTCCCCTTATCCTTCGGGTCACGTGGAGCCTGAGGTCTTCGAGGTGGTGGCGAGCGTTCCCGAATCACAAGTGGAACCTCCTTAGTACGAGCCCGTTTCTTCGACGACGGGTCTTCTACCACAGTCTTCGGTCCAATGCGAGCCCGCACGTGCTCGGGTAATCTATCCCGTGGGCCAAGTCGGTCCTGCACGGGTAGTCTTGGACCCAGTCTCTTTTCCAAGTCAGTCTGGGGGCTCACCTTCCCCCAAGCACCTTTAGCACTACACCCTCCAGCTTGGGTCTTGGTCTTTTTTTTTTGTCCTGACATAAGACGGACTAGGGTAGCAGGAGTGTCTCCTTCGTCAAAAAAGCCCATGTTGTCTTTAGCTTGCTCCCTTCGCAGCAGGTCGAAAGCTTCATCAACCTACAGAGCAGCTCGGGCTTTAGCATCGCTTGCTTTGGTCCACTTCGTGTTAGAGTCTGAAACCCAGATCGAGTGGCGAGATTTGGTGATGGGCCAGGTGTGCCGGGTGTACCATCTTTGCATCCATGTATCGCACATCACATCAGTCAGTTGGGTAGGGTCACTCACAACTGCTTCGACTTCAGGGATTCGTTGGGTCCATCCATACTGCCTTAGTATGCGATCCGGATAAAGATGAATTGTTTGCCTGAAAGATAATATCACCTGATAACGGGCTCTGTCCCTCGGATCCAAGCCGGTCCAAAGATAGATAGGCCACCACGGAACTACTCATCGAATTAACGGACCACCATGGAATGACAATACCTCATCCCAATATTTCTGGGTAATCTGACGAGAAAAGTCAATGGCCCGCCTCCTCGTCATCACCTGGTTATGACGATAGTTGCTCGCATCAAGGGGAGGATCAATCACTGATAACCTCTAATATAGCCAAATCTGAAAAAGAAATAAAAACATGAGTTTCTGAGGCGAAATAGGCGTCCGCCTAAGGCCACTCGGTCGAGTGCCTGGGACACTCGATCGAGTGGTACCCCTGAACACAAACAGGAGGCTTTTACGAGGGCACTCGATCGAGTGTCAGGGTGACTCGATCGAGTGGTACCTCTGAGAGCAGATCAGGAGGTTTCTACGAGGGCACTCGGTCGAGTGCCAGGGTGACTCGATCGAGTGCCCACTGCAGCAAGCAATCCGCGGAAAAAAAATCAAAAAAATCAAAAAGTCGAGAAATTGGAAAAATAATAAAAATCCTACATACTTGCAGCAATCGGGTGCTCCCGATAAGACGAATTGATGAGTCCCTTTTGCGGTTGTCCAATCCTTGGATAATCTCGCCCGCGATCAGCCAAGCCGGGCTGTGTTCAGTCTCCATCAAGTCCACTACGGTCAAAAGACGGGTGTTTCCCATGCAGGATAGCAAATCCATGTGACCCTCGAAAGCATAAACATGGAGCATGCAGAAAGAAAAAGCCCTACGGCTGTAAGCCGGTCTGACCCGAACATCAAGAGGATTCATAAATTTCTCAGCCAAGTCGATCAGAGAAATATTCCCATGAATTGTAATGGAATTCTTGCAGCATCACAGTTAATCTATCAATTCCCATGACTAGTTTCTTGAGAAGGATGAAAAGGTTTTCTTTTTAAGAAGAGAGTGAATTGTAATGGAATTGTGAGGAAATCAAGGGCATTAAAGGGGTATTTATAGTATTAACCTTACACCCTATTTCCATATCTTTTCATGCACAAGGGTTTCCTAATCCCAATCGGAATCAAGCCACAAGCCTAGTCTCGATACTAGCACGGAGATATTCATCCCAAACTTTCCTAATTTCTTTAGGAGTCAAATTTCAAACAAAATTCAAAATTCCAAAATTTTCAAAAATTCAAATCTTCAAAATTTCAAAAAATCATTTTCTCCAGCGCGAGTCATTTTACTACCTACGTGTTGCATGCATTTTATGTGACTTATACAGGTACGACTTAAAAAAGGGACGTGCAACCCACCATATTTCCCCAGCGGAAGCCAACGGCGGCATTTCACGGGATGGGCCTACATACAGGCGCACCCAGGACTTATGCGACAAGTCCAATTCCCCACGGAGTTATCGTCACCATGCTCAGGTATGACTTCTAGCTTATGGCTGGCGAGCCCTTCACTCGAGTCTAATGGACTATAAACGACCCGACCGGAAGTCCGCCAGGTTTCAATCCTCGATTGGCCTGGTGGCTACTCTGACTTTCGCCTTGTCCAAGCCTCAGTCAGAGTGGGGGCTCTGTAGACACCCGCATTTTGACTGCCAGGTGTCTATGGTAGTTTCCCAAAAAACACCCGATGATGATCGGAGGCTAACGTGTTTCTACACGCTCGAATATGGGCTCAAATCCATTAGTTGTTGGCTAAAGCACTTACGGAGTACAAATCTCACAAAACTGACCTCAAAATCAGGCCCAGCGGACCGTTCCGAGTCAAACAAGACTAATTTGGGCCAAAATCGACACCGGAAATAAAACCAACTTTTTTTACGATTGGGTCAACCCTGGTCAAAGTCGTTTCTGAGACATACAAAACAGCCCCTCACAACGTCAAAAGTCCAAGTCAAACACAAACCCATCAAAAACCCAGGTCACGGTCCAAAACAATGGACCCGCGCGACCCAGCTGGGCCACTCGATCGAGTGCCCCACCCACTTGATCGAGTGGGCCTATTTTAAGCCCAACGGCTGACGCAGTGGGCCACTCGACCGAGTCAGTCACTTACTCGGTCGTGTAACCCTAGCCGGGTGCCTTGCTTTTGCCTATATAAGCAACCCCATGCAACACACATTCAACAACTTTTTTTGACCTAATTCTACCCTAATTCTACCTTAATCCAAACCCCACTCTACACCGAGCAAACCCTAGCCCTAGCCTAGGAATCGAAACCCTAAACCTAGCTTTAGGAATCACACCCTACCACCATAACTTAGCCTACATATCTCGAAACTCCCGTGCAAGCCGACACTACGAGTCCATACCGAGCATAAGAAACATGTAGGTTGAGGGTGCCAATTCTCATTCTTCCCTTCTTCTCTTCCTCTCGTCTTTTTTTCTCTTCTTTTTGTTTTTTATTTAATTATCGCATCTGTAATACCGTTAATATCGCTAGTACTATAAAACATTAAAATACTCGCGAATTTGTGTCGAGTGTGAGTGATGGTGGGATAAGAAAACCCGAATATACAAGTGTACTGAACACAGCGTTGCCGGTCGCTTATCCCATCACCCCGATCGCTTGATTATTGAAACGGGTCAACCTAAACAATAATTCGATTATTTTCGTTTGCATCGCATATTCACATCGATTTTTCAAAACAAGCACTCTATTTTAATAAAGGTCGAAAACCGTTGACGCGGATCCGACATCACGATCTCTAGGGATTTATTTCGATGTCGGAAAAGCCGAGGGAATCAAGTCTTTCAATTTAAGCAAAGTGTCGATCCGTTAGAGTCGATACCAATTCCATAATTGGATGTCGAATCTAACGGTCTAGTCAATTTAATTAACTAATGCGATCTTTTCGTTGATGCTAAAATAATAGTCATACGATTCGCTAGAATCACGACATTATTTAACGCGGAGAAAATCTATTCATATCGCGGTAGTTAATTTAAAACGACTCAATGCAATTTCCTTTTATTTTCACTCTAGTATTCCATATCGATTCAATAATCGAATATGGGATACGACGAGCATTCAAATTTAGAATCGAGTATAAATTCCATAATATTTATGCTCAATTCATCAAGTCATCAAAATCAAAAGCAATTTCGAAATCGATAATAAAATTGCAAGCGAACCTGGTTCGTACAGGTGCCACTCTATCGAGTGACATCACCAAAACCGAGACAGAATGTCTTTTCAACCTCCACTCGATCGAGTCTCGCAGTGACTCGGTCGAGTGGCAACGTACTCGGTCGAGTTGGTCAATAATTCGATCGAGTAGGGTCCCAAAGCCTGGACAGAACCTTTTTCAGAGGTCCACTCGGTCGAGTCCTACAATGACTCGGTCGAGTGGCCCTTTATCACGTCAAACCGTGAGTCCTACAAAAGCATTCGAGTCTCGCTAACCGTTTCTTATGACTTAGGTCAACACGTGCCTAATTAATCACGTGAAACATCTTTTTCAAAACCATGCATTAACTCATTTGCATCATCCTACACAATTCAATATTTGCACAAACCGTTAATATCGTTATACCGTTGCTAACCGTTTGTTGTTTCTTTTGTCAATTTTGTTTGTTTATTTTATCGTACTAAAATGAACCCACATGCTAAAATTTTACTTCGACGTAGAATTAATTGCATTAAATCGACATAGAAACCCTTTCAATTTCTCACATGCTTAGGGAAAATAATTTTTGCATATCATTTTCCCGTTTAACTAACGCGCGTATTCAAAAGTCATTCGATATCCTAGTAGAGGCCGCTAATGTGCGGGCGAGGTTGGGTGTCCTTCGTGGGCTTCCCAACACGTACCCTCACCCCTTACTCAGAACCTCGATTTCTGGATGCCCGAAACCGTTGGCGCACGAGAGTTATTCGATACACGATAACCAGTAGTGACAGTATCGGTATCAAATGCTAAGGGACGAACCCAATAAACTCTGACATCGGAAATTGGCCGTATTTTGTACACGGCCCACTACGACATAGAGTGGGTTCGAACGGGCCCAAACTCCCACAAAGTTCGGTGGCGACTCCACTTCGATTTAAATTTCGATTCGATCCATTCTCATATGGAGATTCATTCGCCTCCCCAAACCCGCGCGTGGCCGCGTCGGGGTGGACCTATGTCATGTCCACACAAACCATACAAGAAGCCAAGAAGCCGGGTCCGATTGCAAACAATTTAGAAAAAAAGTAACGAACACTACGTGAACAGAAAATGGCAAGATGAGGAAGGAAAAATATATTGTATGAATGAATCATGAAGACACTGACAACAGCAGATTCAGAATCGCTCAAATGTTCATTGTCTGAAACGGAACCCCTCGGAAAACCTTCTTCCTCCTCAACTTCTGGAACTGGTGAGAGTGGTTGAGCTTGTTTAAGCATATAATCTTTCCATCATTTAATTTAGGGCTTGTTTGGTTGCCATTGTGAAATCATGGGAAGTAGAAATTCACATGAATCGCAAAAAATTGAGTTGTTTGGTTGCCTCAAATTGCACGAATGTGGGAAGTAAAACTTCTCATGGAAGTGACTTCCTCCATAAATGCAGGAACTTGCTCACCAAGCCCCCCTCTTGTTAACTTGCAATTTCCATGAATTAAGTTCTCGCATAGGTAACCAAACGCATTTTAGAAATTCCTGCAAATTAGGAAAGAGAGTTTATTTCCCATGATTTTCTACTTCCCAAGAATTTGCACTTCGTGCATAAACTAAATGAGCCCTTATAATACGGTGTCTCAACTTTTAAGATTTGATAGGAAAATAAAAACAATCTATATTCGTAACATGTGCATTGTTAATTTGTTGGTCATTTACGAATTCACATTAATTCTATGAAACATGGACTTCTTGACCAATTACCAATCATTTCCAAGAATTCCAATGTTTGTGTCCTCTGTGGACCTTCAAAAATCAATCACATTTCACTTGTTTTTTGACAATTAGATAACTCAAGTCATTATCAAGACAATCCGACATGAAAAATTGATTACTAAACAGAAACTACTCATCAACCCACCAAAAATTCCTTGATTTTTTTTGGACAATTAGATCACTCAGTACTCATTATCAAGACAATCCGATATGAAAAATCAATTTACCAAACATAAACTATTGATCAAAGCACCCAAAATACACTCAAAAAATCTAGTTAACAGAAAAAAAAATACCGTGAAATCAATCCTAGGATGATCAGATATGAAACCCACAACTGTAGCGACCAACAAACTCGTACTCTATGAATATGCATCTAATAATTACACGCATTACAAGACGACATTATAACAATAACAAATCACTTGTGACAATGAAAGTATATCCTTATGCATGAGAAGAAACATTTTAGAACAATAACCGCCGACAACCAGCCTAACCCCCTCCGTGTCATTGGTCCTTCACGTACGCCACTGTCGATTACAGTGATATAGTCCATCCACATCCGATTTTCTTTTCAATTTAGGATGGTACGAAAGTAATCTCTCCAGAATGGTTGTCTCATGCTCCGGACTCAATCTGTGACCACTTTGATATTTAATGTCACAGAAACAACTTCTCGAATCAGGCATATTATCCACTTGTTCACTTTAGTACCTCGCATATCATAGTGGTACCACTGTATTTTCTAACATTAAACAACATTGCCAGCTACAAACTGATTTTCGTCTAAGATTTATGGATCGGCAACAGGTTTTCGAACACAATATATCAAACTAAATACCCATCAACTGTAGGGTTACAACCCTTTAGGCTAAGGACCTGTTATAAGTATTAACCGAAAAAGACAAAAATAGAGGGATAACGATTATACCTTAAATAAGAAATATAATAACTCAGAAGTATATATAATTCCCCACGGACAGAATAAAGCAACCCACCGTACCTGCGGTGTATATGCTAGTATAAGGGTTTTGTGAGACGCTCTCACCAAAATTCTCTCTCTAATAATATATGAATCAATACTCTAAATTGTCTGATTTGGTTCATCATATGAACCTCCTTATATAGGAGAGCTAGGTTACCTACTTATTCATAATTCAAATTGATATAATTAGATTATCACAATAACTCTAACTATCATAACTAGATTATTACTATAACTCTAATTACCATAACCCGACGACACAGCTGAGTCGTATTACTATTGATCCGATATATTAATATACCGATATATTAATAATATCTCGTACACATTGTGTGTGACCCAATGGACCCACTTAAGACTACCAGACATATAACTCATTTATATGTCAACCCGACATCGACCTCTAGCAAGGCATATCGGATACATAGACTTAAGCGGGTAAATCCGTAGGACAGTGGACATAACTTCTTCATCAACAAGAGTGGTAAACAAGCAAAAACTCATTATTCACAATAAAATCAATGCTATAATAAAGACGTATTCACCATTTTGGTCTACAAATCCTCGAGTTATTGCATCGTTTTGCAGTGCTTAGGAATGTCACATTTGATATCTCCGTGTTTATTTTAAGTTTTATACTTTTAGGGGCCGTTTGGTTTGAGGTATTCAGGAAAGGGTAAGGGAATAAAAGTCAGTAATTCCCTTTGTTGGTGTTTGTTTACCCATTTCAATCATTCCCTTTCCCCCTCTCTAACCCTCTAACTCCTCTGCTCCCTTACCCCCACCCCCCAAGGTAATCAATTCCCTTTCCCCACTAACCCACCACATTGCCATGAACCACCACCACCACCAACATCCCCCACCACCACTATGACCATCACCCCACTATCGGGTCGGATCAAATACGAGTCGGATTTGGATCAAATTATATTATCTTATAAATATTTTATTATTAAAATATATAAAAGTTATACAAAATTTATTTTTATAATTTTAATATTAAAATTAATCAATTTTAAATATTATTTCAGATATAATGTATAAGTATTATAAAATAATATTTTAATGAATTTGATGATGACAAACCGTTAATGTTGGATGAAATGCATTCCCTTTCAATGAAAACCAAACAACAACCTAAATTTGAGGTAATCTCATTCCTTTCCCCCTCTTTCCCTTTGTTGATTTCATTCCCTTTCCCTTTGTTGAACCAAACGCCCCCTTAGTTTATATAGTGGTGGATCTATGTGTTTATTTTCAGTAAATATGAGATAACAGAAACATAAATATTCAGGTGAGACGGTCTCACGATAGAAATAATTCGACCTGACCAATTAAACCATTTATCATGTTCATGATCCTGATCTACCCTCTTTAACTTCAATTTTGACCATAAAACTAACCAATTCTCATACTAAATATTCAGTTGCGTAATCTTTTCTCAAAACAGTAAACAAACTTCAACTAAACAACCAGAAATAACATCAAATACTCACATTAACACAAAGATCACATTCTTACCCAATAAAAAACAATTCACAAATACAAAAATAGAAACTGCGTGCTAAAATTTATGTAAACAGTACCGCTAAAACAACAAAATCAGATAAACTACGGCCTATAAATGTCACATTAGTAAGGGGCAGATTTGGGGGAGGGCCTAAGTGGGCAAGTGCCCTCCTCTCAAATCTTGATATAATTAGATTTTAGACTTGATTTCCCACATATTTATTCATCTGCACAGTTGGTGGGAGTCTTAAATTACAACCCAAAGGACTTGGGTTCGATTCCCATCCCAAGGCTCCAAAAAATACTAAGATCCACCAAAAAAATACAATAATATGCAGAGAAAGATATACTTACACAATGTATACAACATTTTTCAAATTTTACCCAAATTATCACAATTTTTCACATAAAATTAATTGTGATTTCTCAAATAATTTTATGATATTATTCTAAAGAAATAGATTTGTTGTTCATTTGTTTAACATGACATAATTTCAACGTAGAAAATTCTACTAAAATAAAGTTCAATAATGAATAGAATAATAAAATTTGTTCTCCTGGCTAGTAATAATAATAATAATAATAATAATAATAATAATAATAATATCTCATATGTCTTTCGGTCGGCCTAGCTGTCTTTTGATGCGACGCATCGTTCTGGCTTCGAACGATCGTCACCGTGTCCGGACCTGGTTTTGGTGACTGGCAATGACTCCCTGGTATTTATCTGCCAAAGATGTTCTGCATTGTGTCTTCCTTGCATCTCCCCATTAGTTAGTTGAGTTGCGGGCTAAGCCCCTTCATCTGTCTAGTAACGTGGCTCCTGGACCTAATTTCGACGATGCCTTGAGTATGTTTAATGAGACTACGTGTTCCGACCTTTTCAATTTTATTGGGATTGCGCCCCCAAACTTATGAAGAAATTAACAGATATATGTTTCACGACGGTACACGGTTGTTGCTACTGCGGAATCCGTTTCTCCTTAACTCCTTGATGTGTGTCAAATTTGGCTCGATTTTCCACCCATCAAGGCTCGTTTTCCATCGCTTTCGTGAGATTTATGTGCGATTATCGCCTTATCCGAGTCTTTCTCGCTTTAGCGTCTCTCTTGTGCATTTTATGTGTTTTGGGGTAGTTTTTCTATTTGTTTTTATAGGAATCATTCCGAGAGCATATCCGAGCTTATACGAGCACAAGGGAGTGGAATACCGTCCGAGAGTTTGTCACCAAGCCGGGAAAACTGAACCATAAGGAGTGAAATCCAAGGAAAGAAGAGAGAGAATCCATCAGGTGAATTTTCGCCCGATGAGATTTCGTCGGGGGAAGTTTCACCCGACGACATTTATGCATCTCTGAAGGTCTTCAAGAAGAAGGGTTGACCGGGTGAAACTTTTACCCATCGGGTAAAGTTTCACCCGACGGCAATGGCACCCCAGCTTTTGCATTGTGGAAGAGGAACTGACCGAGTGAAACCATCGGGTGAAGTTTCATCCGACGGAAAAGTCACGTGAATTCCAGAAATCCGCAGAGCAAAGTTTCACCTTATGAAGACCCGAAGGGTGAAGTTTCACTAAGCAAGCAAAAATTAGTTTTGGGCATTGTCTTAGTGACTCATTAACACTTTGTATATATAGTTAACCCTAGATTTCTGCCATAACATACTCCAGTAGAATCCCCATTTTTTAGTCTCCATTAGTAAGCTTCATTAGATCTAGAAAAATCTCATTATCTTATACTACTCTTTATCATATGAATCTAGTAGCAACATTAGTCTAGATTTAGATCTAATTAGAAGATTGAAGGGATTGCAAGGATTGGGTGACAAAGTTCTTGTATTTTTTCTTCAAAGTTTAAATATTTATGTCAATCTTCATCTTCTTTCTTTGAAATTCCTCAACTGTTGGTAATTTCATTTTCTCTCTTTCCTCCTTAATTAGTTTACTTTCTAATTTTTTCTTCATTATATAGTTTCCTCTCTCTTCCCTAAAATGTTGTGCCCAAAAACATTAAGAAGAAGATAGTGAAAAGGAGGGTCTATTTAACAATGTTAAAGAAGAAAAGACAAATTCATACCACTATTACTTGCCCTTGCATAATCCATATCGATATCTACCATTTGGTAGGATCCCCTACTACATTTCGTCGTCGGGATTTCAGCCATGTCGTCGGCGCTTTATACATGAATTTACTCTTTTACCCTTTCATAATTATGATTAATGACATTAATTAAGTTTCTTAATTAATGTAATTATTATTTCCCAACTAATTTAAAATTACGGTTTTTGTAGTATTTACGGTTTTTGTAGTATTTACGGTTTTTGAGACACGTGTCTCAATGTAACCCGGTAATCTTTTTATAAAATTTCTAATATTTTGTTAACAATTTCGTATCATAATAATTCCAAACATTCAAAATAACAACACTCGAGTCATGATATAAACATTTATCGAATAACGAAAATAAATTAATCGGATATCGTAACGTATAACGTCGTACAAAAAAAAAACTAGACTGGGCGCCAGTTTTTGGCGCCCAGGTGACCCCCTGGGTGTTAATTTTGGGCGCCCAGGGGACCCCCTGGGCGCCAGTTTTGGGCGCCCAGGAGACCCTCTGGGCGCCAAAAACTGACATCCAGGGGATCCTCTGGGCGCCAAAAACTGACACTCAGGGGGTCCTCTAGGAGCCAAAAACTGACACCCAGGGGGTCCCCTGGGCGCCAAAAACTGACACCCAGCCCAGTTTTTCCTTTTTTTTTCGTACGACGTTATACGTTACGATATTCGTTTAATTTATTTTCGTTCTTCAATAAATGTTTATATCGTGACTCGGGTATTGTTATTTTGAATGTTTGGAATTATTATGATACGAAATTGTTAACAAAATATTAGAAATTTCCTAAAAAGATTCCCGGGTTACATTGAGACACGTGTCTCAAAAACCGTAAAAAATTACAAAAACCGTAATCTTAAAAAGTTGGCGTTCAGTGACCCCCCAGGCACCAGAAACCGACGCCCGACTTCTTCTCCGCGTCCCCTCTTTATTTTTATATAGCATGAAAATCGAGCACAACATCGAATACGACAAACCGTAAACATAAACGACAAATTAAACAAGAAAAAACGAATTTGTATGCTAAACTAATACACATTAACATATTAAAGGAGAAAATCTAATCAAAAGGGAGGAAAATAAAATTAAAAGTGCACTAACCGCTTGTTGATCCATTTTGGGGAAAGTCGGTTTTTCAAAGAAAAGTCGGATTTTTAGGAAAGTCGGGTTTCATCAACGAGTTTCATTAACATAATTTCATTTCTAAAATTATATTAACTTAGTTAACTAATGTAATTAGAGAAGGGCATGATTGTCTTTTACATTAAAAAGCGCCGACGACGTGGCTGAAATACCGACGACAAAAAACAGCACTCTTCCACCTAACACAAATGTATACTCTTATTATTTCTATGGATCTCTTGGATTTGATTTACTCAATTCGGTCACTATATAGAAGTGTCTGCTCTTGCGAATTAAGCAGGATTATACACACATTTTCAATAGAATTAATTAGATCGTTTGGTAAAGTTATACTCCGTAAGAGATTATTCATAAACAAGTTTAAATCTCTTCAACGTCATATGCCATCATAGCTACTTTCTTACACAACTAAAAAAAATCCAACGTAGTCAGATCATCTCCTTTCTACCTAACCAAAAAAGAATATGGTATACATAATTAAATTAGAGTTACTTTCAATAAATTTTTATAGTGATAAAAGTAAATCTAGGAGTAACTAATTAACAATGACTTATTTATTTAACTTTATATCGTCGGTAATATAATCACTACGACTTTCTTTTAGTGCATACTACTCGTATGAAATGGAGTAATTCTCAGTATAACACAAATTTAGAGAGAGCTCTCACGTGATGAGGAGAAAATGTTAGCATATTATTAACATGACATAAATAAAATATAATTCCCATAAATCTTTGAACAACGTGAAGGTCACAAAAGATTAATTAAGACGAGATTAAAACATACCTCATTACGGAATAAATTGAAATCTAATACGAACGATATTAGATCTCTATAAGAGGACTTCATAAATAATAAGACTTCGAACTATAATAATAAGAAGGCTTCGAATAATAATAATAATAATACGTCTTCATATGATCTTCAAATAATAATAATAATAATAATAATAATAATAGGTACGGTGCATAATTAATAGGTACGATTCATAATTAATAGGTACGATTTCTCTCCCTTGTCCCATGACGTAATAAGTGTGTTTGACCTTAATAATATGCATTTTCATTCATCATGGAGTTTCTGATGGGGAAGACTCCATTATATAGGCAGAGAGAGGACCAGATTCCTATTAGGGTTTTAGATTACGGTAATCTCGACCTTCCATCAAGGTTGAGTAAATATGGAAAGACTCCTTATTTAGTCCGATATTATTGTGATAGCATATCTCTATAAAATCTGATTTCCAATAAGACCATAATTATGAGGAAGAAATATTAGCATAATAATAGGAAAAATATATTACATATCCCGTAATATTATCATATCATAATCCCTTAGATATCACATCATTCATGGAGTTAGAAAAATATTGCAATTTCATTATTATCACGATAATTATGCAATCATGCTCCTTATATTAAAGCCTCGGAATAAGCCACATATTCAGCTTCCATGGTGGAGGTATAAAGTAACTGTGAGTACAGTGATTTGTGTCATAACATCCTCCAAATATATGAACTTACTCCCACTGATCTTGAGATTTATGCATAGATCAATGATATTTTCTTTAAAACCTGTAATGATTTTATCGAATTTTAAGTATCATTGTTTCGATGCTTGTTCCAGTCCATACAATGATTTCTTAAGTCTTAATGTTGGTTCCAATTATTAAACGCAAGAATAAAATACATAATCTGTCATATCTTTCCCAAAATTCATGGAAGGATATTTGAGCAATACTTGCAGAAGTTAAGTCAGTTGGCTTGTCTTTGCGAAGACAAGTATTCAGTTTCGTCAACTTCGAGGTGAACTTAAATTAATTACTCTTTTCATTCAGAGTAGTTTGTTCGTTCCATTAAGCTCAACAACAGAGTTATCATAAGATTGCACTTGGTTAGGTAAATTTTAGTTGTGATAAAATAAATCAACATATATAATAATAAGGCTTCAATATGTGAAACAACACATCTTTAATAATAGTGCTCCTGCGGGTAGTCACTAAAATATTTAAATAAATAGAATGTTACACATGGTAATATAATCTACTTGCGGTAAATATATATTTTTATATGTGAACGATATAATGAATAGAATGTTACACATGTCAATATAATCTAACTGTGGATAAATATATATTTTTATATGTGTAAACGATATAATGACAATATTATGTCAAAATTGAACTTTAGTTGTAAATTCACTGCGGTGAAATTTAACCATAAGAATTTCATATTATCATCATCTAAAACCAGATATGAAATTATATTATATCATAAATCATTATTTGTCAAACGAATAATTATATCGAATGAGCATAAACAATACGGTGAAACCATGTTTCGGTAAATCATTATCATACGGAATATATCATAATCATATTGCCATGAGATTACTCATCAAATAATACGGAGTAGAATATTAAGTCACTTCACATTAAAACATTAATCTATATACTAAACAATATGTATATAGCAAATTCATATAACCATGATAAAATCATTTTAACACAATAATAAAGACAATGATGATAACAATTTCATGTTAAACTTTCATTAATTTCCATATTAATAATAAAAACTTTGTCATGGCAAAGAAATAATTCAAGAGATAACAAACTACAACTCATTACCAATTCAAACATTATATGATTGAATAATTGAAAATCACGAATTATGGCAATATATGAGACGTATGTGCAACATTATTACATAGGACATATTAATTCAGTACAACATTGTGAAACATTATCTACAAAACATGCACTTAATTCCATTATATGTATGTATGCTGCTTGTGAGATAGATGACCGAGTAGCTTTAGTGACCATAATTTGAAGATTGACAATTGTGGACACGTCGTTGTAGACTTCAATCATACATGATCACACACACCATATTACCATACTCCAAACTGTAATACGAGTACATAATAATAAGAATCATAATTGATAGACTAACTCGTTATAATACGGAGTAATATGATGTATAATAATAAATAATCTTAATTAATAGACAATCACGAGTTCAATAACCTAAGCTCTGATACCACATGTTAGCATATTATTAACATGACATAAATAAAATATAATTCCCATAAATCTTTGAACAACATGAAGGTCACAAAAGATTAATTAAGACGAGATTAAAACATACCTCATTACGGAATAAATTGAAATCTAATACGAACGATATTAGATCTCTATAAGACGACTTCATAAATAATAAGACTTCGAACTATAATAATAAGAAGGCTTCGAATAATAATAATAATACGTGTGAACGATAATATAATGTATGGTTTCATAATTAATAGGCATGGTTTCTCCGTCTTGTCCTATATCATAATAAGTGTTGTCATTAAGCATGAAGTTTCTTATGGGGAAGACTCCATTATATAGGCAGAGAGAGGACCAGATTCCTATTAGGGTTTTAGATTACGGTAATCTCGACCTTCCATCAAGGTTGAGTAAATATGGAAAGACTCCTTAGTTAGTCCGATATTATTGTGATAGCATATCTCTATAAGATCTGATTTCCAATAAGACCATAATTATGAGGAAGAAATATTAGCATAATACTCCCTCCGTATTTTTTTATATGACGTTTGACTTTTTCGAGGTGAAGCTTTGACTTTAATTTTTATGTAAATATATTATTCCAAATTTTTTAAAAATTGCACCATAAAATCCCTTACGAAAAGAGCTTTCAAATGAGTATACATTTCATGGTATTTTTTTCTTATGTTGTGAGAGATATTGAAGAGGGAAGGGGTTGTCTCGAAAAGTGAGAATGACTTATATTAAAAAACGGAGGGAGTAATAGGAAAATATTCTTACAGAAAAATTATTTAATTCTCATTTTTAATGTTATGTCTCTTGCTAAATTATTGAAAGACAATTTGTCAGTAGACTTATTCCACTTACTTTCTCCCTTCATAATCAAACACACCATTTGTTTTTTCACATTTGTCGAAACGTATTTTACACCATCAATATCTTTTATTTTACATTAGTAAAAATCATAAAAATTTGATATTTTAATGTACTCGTAGGGACGAATCAAACAAGATCTCACATAACTATATTTTCTCTTATAGATTGCCGAGAATATCGAAGATTCTCTTGACATGTGAATAGTGTCAAAATTAGATATGATGTGTTTCGTTATGGAGGGTGTAAGAAAATAACCCGGGAGTAAGGACTATAAGAGACCATTGACTCACTCTTGGCTTTGTCAAATAAACAAAAACAATACTCCCTCCCCTTCTCTATGATCTTCCATATTGGGTTTTGGGAAGTTCTTGAGGAGGGAATATGTGGAGGAAAATGAATGAGAAGAAAAGAAAGTGGGGTCACAAACAATAAGAACCACAAAATATATACCAAAAAAGAAAGTGCAACATCTTAGTGAATTTTCCTAAAAAGAAATGTGGAACATCTTAGTGAAGGGGAGAGAGTACTATATATAGACCTGGCAAAACTGATCTGACACGAATGACCTAATCCGAACCCGACATCCAAAGTGAAGACCCGAGTTTGACTCGTATCTCGAATTGACCCGGTCAAACCCGAATGTTATTATAGAAAAAGTTGATATCCTTAAAAAAGTTGAAAATAGCAAACACGAAAATGATCCGGCCGGATCCGAAGTCAACCGATGTTCATTACTCGAAAGTGGCCCGACTCGAAGATGACTCATTCTGAATCTGACCCGTTTGACCCGTTTGCCAGGTCCAAGTATATATGACATCTTTCCGTCTCATTTATTTGTTGTCTTTTGATTACTATAATAATAATAATATTCTTCACAAATAATATAAATGACAACAAATTATTGAGCCAGTGAGAATATACAACATCATTAAAATCATAAATAAGCCATCAGAAAATTAGTACTCGGTAATTAGGTTAAATAAAGTTGTAAAAAAGTAGAGTGAATATTTTTTTTTGAAATGAAGATCAATATCATTAATAATAAATTCTTCCCATAAAAAAAATCAAATTGAACTGAACAAAGAAAAAAATAATAAAAGTAAAAATTGATGAAAAAGCAAGCAGAAGCAGGTTTCACAAAATTCAGCGTCGTGAAACCAAACAAAACAAAAAGGGTGTCACACTCTTCGTATTCTCCGTCTTCATCTCCTATTTTAACCTCTTTTCTCTCCCTCTCTTTCCTTCCCAACATCACTTCTCTCTCCTCTCTCTAAACCCTCTTTCTATCTCTCTCTCTATACCTTCATCAATGGCTTCCATCGTCGGTTCCTCCGTCTCCTTCAAGGCCTCCCCGAGATCTCTATTCAACTCATCCGTACATTTCCTCCCTCTTTCTTCTCGATCTGCCATTGTTTTTCTTTCGATCTGTTCTACTTGCTTTCATTTTGATCTACTGGTTTTTAGCTCTGATTTTCTAGATTTTGATTCAATTGTGTGCTTTGTTATTTCCGTTAATATGTTATTTAGAGATTTAAGTGAGGTGTTGGTTAGTATCCGTCATTACAGTAGGTGACTGCTAGATCATACTACTACCTACATCTTTTCTTCGTGTCTTAGTCTCAGTGAGCCTCAAAGGTAAACAAACTATTGAACTACGAGTATGTATTATAGCTGATTGCTAGATCATATTTACTACTCTATTTGTTTACCTTTGGGAGAGGCTAGATTTATGAGCCCAGTTTTTTTATCATCCCTTCCATTTACTTCATGAATTCCCCTTTTCTAAATCCACCTCACATATTGAAAGAACAAGGTGATATGGAGTGGGTATGAACAAAAGCCCTTATTTTGTAAAGTCGTAAATGATGTAAATCTTAGCTAGTACTGTATATTTCTCGGTCGAAAAAGTGAGTGATGAACCTCTATGATGTAGTTTATGCCTTTGCTGCGAGATCCAGTTGTTCCATATTAGTAATTGTAGATAACAAGGTGGGATTTCTTTGGTTTCCTCTACTTTGACAATGTAATATTGTTACCCATCATTCCTATCTGGTTAATTAGCCAACAATTGTGGTTTTATTCATAATTAGTATAGACCTCGATCTCAACCTCGACCTTGTGTAATGCATGCACCGTATATATAGTTTTATTTTTAGTGTATAGCTTATATATTTTAAATTTATAGCTCATTAATTTCCTTATTTTGCTGCCTTCTATTTGTAAATTTTTAGTTACAACCGAATTAATGTTTCATATTTCCATTCACTATATTTGTGAAGGAACGAATGAACATTGCAAATTACAGTATAAAACTTGTATTTTAATGAAAAAATTGTGTAAAACTTGTATCCTTTGCTATTATTATACCCCCTCCGTCCCACTAAGATTTCCCCGTTTCATTAAAATACTCACATATAATGAGGAAATGTGGTGATCTTTTTGGGACGGAGGTAGTATGTTGTTTGAATTTTATAAACATGTCAATCTGTAAGGTCTAATATGTAGGCTGACATACATATATAATCTTATGTTCTGAATCTTATTAATTAACATATATGCCTGCATATAATTGTATAAAGATAAAGCTGTATAAATTGAATTTATGGATAATACATACTCTGTATGATTTATCCATAATTAGTGTAGACTTTTGTTAGGCTCAACTAAGGTATAAAATATGGTGGGCAAATGTGAGGTCCATTTATAAGCAAGTTTCATTTAGGCGGTAAAGTTTAGAAAATTCTTCATCTTTTACACCGTAGTAGATAGGGGACTATTTATAGTACTACTCATAATAAAATTTTAACAAACCCTGTTACTTGATTATATTACTCTTTGCTGATGACACAGTGTGATTTATAGACTTCTTGTATATCCTTATAGTTTATATGATGATGTTTTTGTGTAGCTTTTGTTCTCCGTTATGGAACTAATCAATCGATAATGTCGATCAGGTTTATGTTTTAGGGTGATGTAATATATGGAGTTCTTGTACTTCATTATTGGAAAAAGAATGCTTAGATTTCTTGTAATAATATGGAATTACCATGAGTTTTGTGCTTTTTGAAATCTTGCATAGCATTGAATCATTGATGAATCTTTAACTTATAAAATGCTTTTTGTTTTTGCAGTTTACTAGTAAGAATTATGGGCCGAAATCATCGGTATCTTTCTGGCGGTCTGACGTTCCAAAGATGCCATCATTGAGTGTCACTTGTGCTGTATGGCTCTCCCTCTTTTTCCAATAATTTCATTGTCCTTCCGTTTCATCTGTCAGGAACTTGATATCACATCAGTGGTTAAAATATTGATCACTGGTTGAACATTGATCAGCAAACATTTGTATCTACTGTGCAGTAGACTGGTATTGGTAGTCAATGTATTCCTTTCTAGGCCAGATCTAGAGTCAGTGTGATTTTTATAGAACATCCTCTGATCGGATTTGTCAATTTCTTACATCCCTGAGTTTTGTTTTAAACAGGCCAAACAAGAGACTATTGATGAGGTTATTGGGATAGTTAGGTCGCAGCTGGCACTTAAGGATGAGCAGCCAGTCGACGGGGAAACAAAATTTGTTGACCTTGGCGCTGATTCTCTAGACACAGTAAGTTTACCCTAGCTTTCACTATATTCTTTATGATTTCAGAACTTCGGTGTCCCAAGTCTCTCTCTCTCTCTCTCTGATGGGCTACTGTTTGTCCCTGGTTTGCGATGGCATGCCAATCAGCAAACGTTGGAATGATTTTTCTCCTCAAATTTGTTACTTGTAAATTATAAGTATAATTAATGAAATGAGGTTCGGTTAAAGCAGCTTACCAGACACATGAGTTAAGTAGGATTATTGTTTCTTCAAATTCAAACTTGAACATTTATCATTAGATTGCTTTATGAAACAATTACTCCGTATTTCACAGCATCTTAGCCACTTAATTGAGCTATCCTGTTATCTTCACATGTAATGATTTATTTAATTTTTTAAAATCTAACAATTGTTGGCTTCACGTATGTTGCTGTCCAATTCTGCGAAGTTGGTCCGTAATGGCATGCAAGTGTGTAGTTGTTGATCTGATCTGCTTGGAAATCAATTTTTTAGGTTGAGATTGTGATGGAACTTGAGGCAAACTTTAATATCAGTGTTGACGAGGAGAGTGCAGCTGAAATTGCGACTATTCACGATGCAGCTGAGATGATTGAAGAGCTCAGTAAGAAAAAGGCGGCCAAGTAGGTGAAAGATGCAATACCCATTGTACCAGGGGTGGCTGGTCATATGTCATCTGTAGGATTCGGCACTATATATTTTTTTTTCCTTGGCTACTTAGTTCAGACTCTATTCTTCTAGTTTTTTGGTTAAAATTGTGAGAATTGGTCTGTCGGCTTGCGCTTCAACTTTTTTAATCTTTAGATCCAGGTCCATCTTATTTATAAGCTCTAGTTTTCTCTTTGCTTCAATTTTATCTGCCAATGAACTCTGGAGAGTGGAGAGAGCAACTGAACCTCCAAAGTCTTGTTCCAAGCATTTATTTATTATTATTGTTTCACCAAGGCAGGGTTGGTTTTCAATCTTACAAGTAGTCTAGTCTAGGGCAAGTCACCCACTATCATTAGTCTCCACCACTGTCGCTGTCGTTACCACTAACCACCCTCACTCAACAGGACACCATGACTGCGAAGTGCGAACACACCACCATAGAGATCTGCCACCATCACCGCCTCACTACATCCACACTGCGAACACACCACCATAGAGATCTGCCACCAGCTGTTATCTCTCAAGTTGATTAGCATCGTAGTGGCGGCATCCTCTATCCACCATTCTTGGTGCCCCCATACCTTACCTGACGTACCGGCCCTTCACACTTCGTCCCCAAAAGAAACCACCACTAATCCCTGAATTAACCCTCCCCTACCACCCCAGTTCCCTTCGTCAAACTTTCATAAACACTAAATCTAGTATTTTTAGGGGCGGATAAGGAAAGTATGATAGCCGAGGATGGATTTTCGTGGCCTATTTATTGATGAAAGCGCTAAGAAAACTTAGGAATAAACCATTTCAATGATAGATATTGAGGGTGTCATAAGAACCATGAATTTGGATAGATCTATAATTTGGGAAATGCGAGTAATAATCCTGATAGACCCAAACGGATCATGACTAATGAACGTCTGAATGTTTTATGGAAATTAGGATAACCTTTGTTTCGATGGATTTGTACCATAATCGTAACTTAAATTTCCAACCAAACATTTTATTTCGTTTTTTAAGAAATATAGATATTACCATGTATTGGACTTAGAGCCAACATAAACCAAATCTCGAGAATGACCAGAGATTGCGCGACTAATTAAGAGTTACGAATATTCAAAAGAGAACTATAAACCTACAAACATTACTAGTTACCTTACCAACATTATTAGTTGCGAATTTCGAGGACGAAATTTTCTTAGGGGTAGAGTGTAACACTCCGTAATTTTGTAATTTTGACCATTTTATTATTTTTATAATAACGATTAATATTAATAAATCGAGTCTCGACAAAATATTTAAAGTGTACTCCCTCCAACCCATAGGAAATGTTCATTTGCTTTTGCACAAATATTAAAAAGTGAAAATGGGTGTGACTGAGTGGTGAGTCTCACAATCATAGAAATGGATTGTAACCACACAAAGTGTGATCAAAGTAGAAATGCGGCAATTCCATGAATATGACAAAAATGAAAATGGGACAATTCCTAAGAATTGAAGGGAGTAATATTTAATTCTTGTGGCTTTGGAACCTTTCTATTTGACTTTACAGTTTGCAAAATTGAAATTTCTATCGTTATCGCAATTCTACGCGATTTCGTAAAACGACTCTCATTTTTTCATACGATGTTCGATTGAGGCGTTTCAAAAGCCTAACTTTATTATTTTTTCGAGCCTGACACATTGGTAATATTTCAATTTTATTTTATGGTCATAGCTTACACGTGCTGGTGTGAACAAGAACTTGACCATTTTCAATGCAATTTTGATACTACCCAAATTGCATGTCATGATTACTTATCTAGCCTTAGGCAAACCTATCACTTAGCCTTACCTTGGCCGGTGCAAATGTATAAGAAGAGCATGCAAACATGCACCATCATTCTTTCATCTAGAGCAGGCAGTTAGTCGTGCCGGGCCGGGATTCGTGCCGTGCCCGGCGGGCTTCGTGCCTGGGTGGGCCGGCCCGGTCGTGCCTAGACCCGGGCTCGTGCCGTGCCCGGCACGGAGCTCTAGCCGACCTTGCCGCCGAGGCCCGGGCCCGGTCGTGCCGTGCTCGGGCCGGGTCTCGTGCTCGGTCATGCCCGGCCCGTTGTGCTAGTTTCGTGCTCGTGCCCGTGTTTCGATTTTCGTGCCGGTTTTCGGGTTTCGGGTCGTGGCTCAATCTATTTCATATTTTTTCCAACAAAAACAAGACGCGTTTGTGTGCGACCCGAATATTTGTAGGTAATTATATATTATAATATTTATTGAGATTAGTAGAAGATTAGTAAGAATGGATGGTGTGAATTGAAGATGGATGAGTGTGGGATTGTGGGATTGTGGGTATTTATAAGAAAGAAAAGAAAAAAAAATTAAAAAAAGGGAAAGAGACGTTGGAGGCAGGCCAGCTAGCACTCCACAAGTCCACAGCAGCATGCAGCAGTACAGGTACAGGCTGTACAGCACAGCACAACACAGCAGACAGTACACACTACACAGCAGACAACACAACGCCACAGTACAAACACTTAATAGTTAATACTCTTTATTAAAAAAAATTGTAATTGTAAAAAAACACAATTACTAAAAATTACAATTACTAAAACAATTACTAAAAATAATAGTAATTATACAAACTAAAAATTATAAATAAAATCTTCGTAGGATGTAAAAGAAACTAAAAAATAATTAAAGTCGACTTGTGAAATTGTAATTGAAAAAATAATTATGTCTACGACTCTACGATTCGACACTGCCACTCGAAGGGGTATCGTCGGTGTCGACATCACTATCTCTTGGTTCCTGACCTTGTTTTCGGTCTCTTGCATCCATCCAATCTTTGTAGCAGATACACATGCAAAGGGTGTCGCAAGACAAAGACGTACGTTTTTCATCCAACACCCTTTTAGAGGCACTGAAGCAACGTTCGGACGCTACAAATGAAACTTGAATGGCGTAGAAGTCTCGTGCCATTGCTGACATCACCGGAAGACCTAGTTCATGTTCTTGCCACCATGATAGAAGATCAGTGCTTAGTTTATCGAATTCGGAAATATTGTTGAAATAATCATATCGCAGGTACATATGAAATTCAGCAAGATCGGACGCCCGTGTTTCTTGAGGAGATGGCATCAGTCGAGACATTCGTGACATGGCCTTGCCCAATCCTGTAGCGATCGTCGATCGGCTACTGCTAGCACCTGCACCTGATCGAGAAGTAGTGGTGGGGTTAGTTTGACCATAAATCCGCTCGTATTCACCAAATACTACACCAAAGTCGTGTCTAACCGAGGCCGCATAGGCCTCCCTGTCGAATTCTAGGTTCATTGTTTTTTTATAACTTTCAACAACGTTAATGGCACCCTCAAATTTCCACCTAGGGTCTAAAATCACTGCAAATACATAGACAAGAGGAATATCGTCCCAATATTTTAACCATTTTGCCTCCATGTCGGGTAGAAACGTAGAGTAATCAGGTAGACCTCGATATTTTTGGAAAATAGTGGCAATATTGTAAATGTTAGCAACGAAAAAAGGGGCCGTGGGCTTATATGCATGAGAAAATGCAGTGGTCGCCTCCTCAAAGGCTGACAACAAGTCGATATACATTTCTATTTTCTCCCAATCATCTTCAAGTAATTGTTGATCGGGAAAACGAGTGTTCCAAAAAGTAGTTAGCGGATCCTTGTATTCTAAACATGACTGCAGCATTGTGTACATTGAATTCCACCTCGTGTTGTTTTCTGCGGGAAATTTTCTGTATTTAATTTTATTTAATTTACAAAAGTGACGCCAATCTTGGCGCCTCAACTGACACGTGTTCAAGTGCATAACTATTTTTTTTAAACTTGGTGTGATAGTGTCGTAGACCCACTAAACCGTCCTTAACACACAGGTTTAAAATGTGACAACCACATCGAACATGTAACAATTCACCATCTAAAAAAATATTTTGTAAACTGGTCTTCAACATGTTAGCACAAGAAGTCATAGACGTTGCATTATCAAAAGTAACTGTCAAAATTTTATCTCTAATTTCATACTCGCATATCGCTCTCACAATAATGTCGTGGATATTAGTAGCGGTATGCGGACTTTCTAATCTTGCAAATTCAATTATTCTTTTTTGTAAAACCCAATTCTCATCTATCCAGTGAGCTGTTAAACATAGGTAAGAGTAATCGATGCGAGAGTCCCAGCCATCGGATGTTAACGATATTTTAGATCTCATATTTTTGAAGCATTCTATAAGCTCCATTTTAGCCTCCATATATTGTTTCATTGCTTTACTTTTTACAGTTTTACGGCTCGTTTGTAGATGAGCCGGTTGGTTTGCTTTTACGTATCTGTTAAACGCTGGGTGTTCAGATAAAGCGAAAGGTTTTTCCGTTTGAATTATCATTCTAGATAATTCCTCAGTGCATGTGTTATAATCGTACTTATACTCTTCTTTTGATTCGGGTCGGGTCACAAATTGGTCAAGGGATGTTTGACCGACCTCTTTGGGAACACATTTTTTAGTATGTCGTCCTAGGTGACCGGTACCATTTGCACTTTTACCACTAAAAGTACCTCCACAGTTATTACACATAGCATGTTTTTTTATCTACACTCTTAGTGAAAGATAGCCATACTCTACTTGTTCTACCAAGTGCACACAATTTAGCCATTTCTTCTTTAGTCTCCCAAACTATACCGTCATCGGACGATTCGCTCGTTCTTGTTTGTACATTTACATTTGTGAATTGTGACACGCTTTGTGCCGATGTGTCGTGTTGTGCAGACTCTGTATACGATTGTGGTCCTTCTGGACCTTGTAGTGTAAATTGTTGACCCGTTTGAGTGAGTTGTTGACCCGTTTGTGTAAATGAATACGGTGGTAAAGGTGGTCTCCCCGACATTGCCTGATATGTCGACATATCAAAATTAAATAAGTTGGGTGTCATGTGAAAAGGTTGTTGGGACCCTTGTCCCGTTTGTGCCCCGGTTAAATCGTAACCGTAAGGGGTCGACCCGCTCGGATTGCCAAAGTTCATGAACGAAGGCGTGACACCGGACCATTGATTAAATTGTGGGGTCGTAAATTGACCATGTGCCTCCGATTGTGGTGTTTGTGAACCGGAGGGTCGTTCTACGCTACCTTGACGTTGTTGTGATCGACACCTTTTTGACGCTGACTCGGTGTTGTGTGATTCAGACATGATTTAAATATTTTAACGGATTAACAATTTAATTATCAAATTAATTACCAAATTAATTAACAATTCAACTAACAAATTTAATATCAATTACCAATTTAGTATTTTAGTTCAATTGACAAGTTAATATGTAAAAAATTATTTAGAAGGTAACTTAATTATAATAAATTAATAAGTGAAGATTATAATTAACTAATTAAGTAATTAACAAAAATAATTAACAAAATTAAAGTAAAAGAGATTAAGTTAAAAAATGCAAACAAAGCTTGTAGAGATCCGGAGATGCGGTCGAATATCGAGAATCGACATACTATAATAAAAAAAACCTGTAAACCCGATACGATCAATTCTTCAATATAGTAGATTAGCACCAAAAAACGCAACCAAAACCTTCAATTCTTCAAATTTCAAGATTAATATATAATACTTGTTATATTAAGATTATAATATTATTTATATATTATTTATAAGATTAGTAATAATTTTTATAATTAATAATTTTTATATATATTAGTAATAATTTTATAAGATTAGACGATTAGAATTTAGAAATGTAGACTTATAGAGTATTGAAATTTTCAAAAAATTAATAAGAATGATTATAAGATTAGAAGAAGAATAGAATGATTTGTGAAATGAAGATGGATGAAAGTGGGTAATTTATAGGAAAAGAAATGAAAAAAAAATATAGAGGAAGTAAGGAAGATAGACGTTGGGGTCTTGGGGATGAAAGTGGGCAGGTGTCCGTTGGACTTATTGGGAAGGGAAAATGGGGAGCAGTGAAGATAGCAGCAACAGAGTAGTAGACAGCACAGCAGGCAGCAACAGCATGTCAGTACAACATGCGCAGGCAGGGAGCCGTTTGAGGCCGAGCCGGGCCGTGCCGGGCCGTGCCTCGGGCCCACCGTGCCCGGGTCGGTCGTGCCTGGTCGGGCCAGCCCGTGTGCCTGTCAGCGGGCCGTGTCGGATCGGGCCCGTCGTGCCCGTGCCTGGCACGGGATTTTCAGCCACTTCTTCGCCGAGGCCCGACGGGTCGTGCCCGTGCCAGGCCCGATTTTGCCCTCGTGCCGGGCCGGTTGTGCCAAATTTCGTGCCGGCTCGGGCCGGCGGCGGCGGCCCGGCCCTAACTGCCTGCTCTACTTTCATCCATTCATTCACCATTTTCTCACCAAAAAATGTTAAGTTATAAGCTTTATTTCTCTCTAGTAAAGGTTAAGAAATTCCACTAACCTATCTTTCTTTTCTATTCTTTTTCCCTACCGTTTTCTTTACTAACTTAGTGTATTTTGTGTGTATTTTAATTTGGCTTTAAGAAGAGGAGCAAGAACAAGATTTCAATCTTGTGTTCGTGGTAGTTTTCATGCCAAAAAGGTAACCTAACTTATCCTTTGGTCTTAAATCCTTAGTATAGTATTTAGACTCTAATTAACATATATCACATATTTAGGATCTTAAATCACTAACTCACTAACTTAAAATATTGTTTGTTTATGTTATCACCTAACATTAATACTAAGAAAACAAACAGAAAACTGTTTCCAGCATGCATGCATGATGTTCACCAATTTTCTGGGTAAAATGAGTTACGAATTTGTCTTAGATTTCTTCTTGAAAGTTTTATATCTGCATGTCTATATTATAGGAAAAATAATAAAAGTGACTTTTATGATGTTTTAATATTTATTATTAATTTAATTCGTAAACTTCCATTGTGCGAATTTCTTTACTGCATGTGTAAATTAAATAAAATTGTTCATGATGCTATACTTATCCTTTGCACTTGAAACAAATATATATTGTTCCTGATGATGTCTAGTATATATGCATGCCAAATTTCATGTAAATCCGTGTTCCGGTTAGGAGACATTCAACTCCAAGTCGGATTCAGATCTAAGTTGAATTGTACTCTTTGGGTCTTGCTTAGCTTCCATGCCTCACTTTCCTCTCCTCTAGTGTCGGACCTTCCCGACGGATCAGGTCTGCCACACCTGCGCAGGGAGAAAACAATGCCTCGTAGGTGTCCGAGGGAACCCTCTCCGATGCGTAAGTGAATCCGTGAATGCACTTAAAAAAATCTTGTTCATGAGGAACAAGGTGGCGTTTTCTAGAGTCATATTCTAGTGAGAGAAAAGAGGGAGGCACGTGCTTCACGCGTGCCCCTTACCTTAGGCTGGATCAGGAGGGTCTGCTGGATCACCCTCGGGGTCGGATTGACTGGGGGTCCCCAATCCCCTGGAGGGAATGCGGGAGGGCTCGGCCTGGCCGACCGGAGGTCGGCCCTCAGGGCCGGCCCAAGGGAAAAGGTGGTCGGCCATCTTCAGAGGTGTGCCCATGGGGATCGGCTGGGTGGACCAGACTGGCGGGTCCGACACTTGGCCCGCTGCCGGTCTGGGGCTCCTTCAGGGTCGGGTCGGATCTGGGTCCCTGGTTGACGGGTGACACCCGGCAGGTAGCTGACCTCATCAATTGCCCCTCGGCAGCTGGGGGGAGCTGGGCTTCTGTCGGCTGTCGATGCTCGTCTCTACAGGTGAGAAGCTGCCCCGTCGTCTTACCAACATTAAATGTTGTGCCCATTCCCTAGATGGGCTGTTTGTCATTTGGGAAAAATGAGGCGTCAAAATATTCTCCCATGATGATTACTTTTTCAGAGGATTCCTCGAGACGCGCGCTTCAGCGACACTTGTCATGTCCCCCAGGGATGGTTGGGACTTCATTAACTGCCCCGCCTCCTCTTTCTCATGGTTATAAAAAGGGGGGATCATTTGCCCCAGTTTCTCCAACTTCTTGAACGCTTTCACTGCTTAATTCTTCCTAGCAACAATGGTTTCGATAGTTGATAAGGTTTTCAAAAGAGGTGTCCTTATTGATGTCAGGCACGTAGGTCCTCTCCCAAAGTTCAAGTATCCTCGGCTGGTGTGGAGGATTATCGACCGATGTAGGTTGGTAGCCCGTCGGTCCCCTTATGCTCCTGGGACCAATGAGTTGCCGGCGGCCATCCGCCGCCCAATGAAGACCTTCTTCTATATGAGGCCGAAGGCCGATTCCTCTACTCTAGTGGGAGGCTGTGACTACCGTGCCTATCGCCGGTGTTTTCCTTGGTTGAGGCCGGAGAATATTGACCCTGATAATCCTGACTCTAGGTCCCGTCCCTCTACTCCTAAGGAGCCGATGGGTAACCTCGGCTATCCCGAGGGCACCAAGCTTGTCAGCTTTGGCGAGGACTAAGATGTCTGCAGCCATGCCTCAGATGGCAGTGAAGGCAAGGGTGGCTCGGTAGATAGCGCGATGAAGGAAAGTGATGAAGAAGGAGATGACGACCCTATGGACATCCCTGATGGCTGGGACTGGGGGTCTGATGATGCAGGTTGTAACAGCCTTAAGGACTATCCCTTCCCGAGCTCTGATGAAGACTAAAGCTACCTGACCTCCTGCTGGCCGAACCCAGCCTTAAGCATATTTAGGTTTCTTATGATATTTTGTATTGTCTGACTTGTAACTCCGACCCTTGGATCTTTCTTTAATGAAGAAATGTGACTTCAGATTTTATGTTTGCTGTTTTTTTAATGACGTGATGTGGCTCTTCCACTTCTGCCTTTTTGAGTTTTCAATGCCTTGGGATGTGATGGATGTGTCAGTTTGGGAAGTGACATGTGTAAGGATATTATGGGGAAGAGTTCTGACAATGGGGGCTCTTCAGTTCTCCCTCAGTTTATATAAACCTCTTTCTTCCTTCATGCCCTCCTTTTCACTCATCTAAACGCCAAATCTCCATCTCCTTCAAATCTTCATCTTCCTCGCTTGAATCTTCATCGTTCTTGAGTGAGTTTGCTACAGGCTGCCCAAGCATCTTTCTCAGACGACTTTGGAGATTCGAATAGGTTAGAATTCAAACCCTAACTTTTCGCTTTCTTTTCCTTCTTGCCCATTTTAGCCTTTTATGGGAAAAATAACACAAAACCACCGTCGGGTACTGCTTTTTTCTAGCCCTTCCACTGGTGCTTCGGTGGAGGATGATGAGGAAGGTTGTATTAGCCGCCCCTCTTCCTCCACCGGCCCAGGTGTTACCGTGGCGCGGACACCTCATTCGACGGTGCCTGCAAGGCCCCCTCCCATTAATGAGAGGGGGCTCATGCTCCCCTGAGCTTGCCTCTTCTGATGTTCCGGACTCGGATACAGAGGCTTTGGAGGTTGATCCTCTCACCATAGTCGGTCACCTAAGGATGAGGGTAGCTGAGGGTACTTATCAGTTGGATAAGGATAAGTATAGGGTTCTCCTCCACATGTATCCAGATAATCCGGCGGAGCGTGATGAGATTGTATACATGACACAGGTCCACCCCGACGCGGCCACGTGCGGGTTTGAGGAGGCGAATAAATCTCATGTGAGATGGATCTCGAATTGAAATTTAAATCAAAGTTGGAGTCGCCGCCGAACTTTGTGGGAGTTCGGGCTCATTCGAACCCACTTTATATCTTAGTGGGCCGTGTACAAAATACGACACATTTGGATCTCGGAGTTTATGGGGTTCGTCCCTTTGCATTGTGATACCGATACCGACATTATCGGATATCGTGTATTGAATGACTCTCGTGCGCCAATGGTTTCGGACATTCGGAAACCACGGTTCTGAGTAAGGGTGAGGGTACGTGTTGGGAAGTTCACAAAGAATATCCAACCACGCCCGCAGTCAGCGGCCTCTACTAAGATATCGTTCAATGTTTTAATACGCGCGTTAGTAGTTCGGTGGAAATGTTATACAAACAATATTTTGACTAAACATGCGAAAACTCGAATAAGTTGCTATGTCGATTTAATGCAATTAATTCACGTCAAAGTGGTTTAGCATGCGAGGTTCGTTTTAGTACAATAAAGCAAACAACAAAAAATAAAATGAAAAGACATAAACAAACGAGTTAGTAACGGTAAATAACGGTTTGCAAATAGTATAGAATGACATAAACGACATGATGCTCGATTTTAAAAAGGGTAGGACACGTGATGGACTTGACACGTGTTGACCGAAGTCATAAAAATATTTGATAGGGCTCGAAATATGTTGAAGGGCTCACGTTTGGTGTGTGAAGGAGGCCACTCGATCGAGTCATAGAGGGACTCGACCGAGTGGTCTTCGAAAAATCATTCTGCCCAGTTTTTGGGGTGCCACTCGATCGAGTGGGCTAGGCACTTGATCGAGTGCCCCCTGTACGAATGATGGTTCGTTTCGATTTTTAGCATCAATTTCGAAATTGCTTTTAATTTTTGAAAGTCGATAATTTTGCTAAGTCGTATGAAAATATGATACGATTTATACTCGACTTAAAATCTCGATACTCGTCATATTCGATACTTGATTATGGAATCAATATCAAATATTAGGAACGAGTCTAGAAAAGACGTTTATAAGTCGTTTTAAATTGAACTAAGGCGAAATAAATTCTCTCCACGTTATAATGTCCTATTTAGTCCTTTCGGACTACGTGACAATTATTTAGCATCAACGAGTTCGCGCTAGTTAAATTTATTGACTAATTAGTTTAGACATGATATTCGACTATAGAGTCGATATCGCATCTAGAGAAAGATGTTTTGCTTGTTTGATTAGATCCAAAAATAGATTCCCTCCGCATCTCGACACCGTAATTAATCCTTGCGGATTATGTGATGTCAGATCTGCATCAACAGGTTTCGGTCTAACCTAAAAAAGGAATCGAACGCGTTTAAAGGGGAATGTTTGCGATCCCATCATCCCTTTGAGTGTTTAGGCCGGGGCTCCTCGAGAGGGCTCCACCACTGTTACAACTCGTAAAAGGATTATAAGGGTCTTATACGAATATCGCCTTTAAAAGTGTTCGATTCGAAATAATTTTAGAAATTGATGAATGTGTGATTTTGATGACAATTATGATGTAGATATTAAGACGAGACTAGCGTCGCGATAAAAAAAGCGATCTTGTTGATGTTGATTCGCTTCAACAATCAAATACTTGGAGTGTCGGGATAAGCGACCGGCCACATCGGGTGCGAGACCCTTGTATTCGAATTTCCTTATCCCGTCATCCCTTGTATTCGACACGAATAGGCGAATATTTTAAGGTGTTTTGATACTAGTAATATCAACGATATTAGAAACGAAAGAAAATAAAAAAACAAAAAAAAAACGAGAGAGGAGACGAGGAAGATGACGCGAGAGAGGAGAAGAGAAGAAAGGGAAGAAATTGGGATTATTTGCACCCTCAACCTACATGCTTTGTGTTCTCGGGACGGGCTCGTCTTGTTGTGGCTTTAGGCACGAGAGCTTCGAGATTTATGTAGGAAAAGTTATGGTGGTTTTAGGTTGTATGTTACTAGATGCTAGGGATGCAAGGCTGAAAATTGTATCTTGAAAAGGTTGTAAAAAGGTGTTGCAAAGGGGTGTATATATAGGAATTTCCAACCCCACGACCTAGGGTTACTCGATCGAGTGCCCCTGCTGACTCGATCGAATGGCCCAAAAAGGAGGTAACAGCGGGCCTGTTGGAGGCCCACTCGATCGAGTGGGTCAGCTGGAGCGAGGTATCCAGAGTTTTTGATTTCGGGTTGGATTCTCGATATTTGCATGGCTGTTTTGTGTCTCGGAAACGACTTTGACCGGGGTTTGACCCGGTCGCTAAAAGACAGTTTTATTTCCGGTGTCGGTTTTGACCCAAATTAGTCTTATTTGATTGGAAACGACCCGCTGGGCCTGAATTTAAGGTTAGTTTTGTGATATTTGTACTCCGTAAAAAGCCCAAGCCAGAAACTAACGATTTTGAGCCCATATTAGAGCGCGTAGAAGCACGTTCGCGTCCGATCATTGATGGTTGGACTTGCCGTGGATCCCTACCAACAAATAAAGCCAACTAAACCTAACACGTAGCTAGGGAAAGTTGGGTCGAGTCCACGGGGACGGTAATGGGTGTCTAGACTAAAGTCAACTCGAAAACAAGACTAAGTTACCAAAACAACACAAAGGGGAACTAACTAACAAGAATTGATTAACTATGATGATGAGAAAGGATGAAACTAGGCTATAATTGAACTAGTTATAACATGAACTAAATGAAACAACTAAAGCTAAATGAAACAATCAAACTAGATAAACAATGGCTAATAGGATGGAGGAATCAAATTGGGAAAAGGTAGGGTTAGTTTGGGTTCATAAGTGTAGTAGGATAATTGGGAAATCAAGGGTGTAGGTTTCACCTAGTTACTAAGCTCGGTCCGCGCTCTTGCGACAAAGACAAAACCCGAATACTCGTGCAAGATGCTACCCAATACACAAGGATTCAACCACAAATCAATCACACAATGAGAAGAGGAAGACTAGCATGAGAAGCATGACCACTACTACTCAAACAAGCAATTCAACAAACACATAGTGTGCTTGACATGTGACTAGTAACAAAGAATCCACCTTTACCCTCAATCAAACCCTAATCATCCATAATCCACACTTAATCCCCCTACTAACCCCCACAAGAGTCTACTCAACCATATCTAAACTAACATCAGCATAAACAAGAGAAATCAACACAAACATCCAAACATTCGTTATGAAACTAGCAAGAACAAAGAACAATATGCAAAGATTAAAACTTGAATGATTAAACAAAGATTAAGAGAAAAGAGAATAAGAAGATTATGCCAACTAAAAAGAGGATGAAAAGATGAAAAATTGTATTAAAAGAACACCCAAAAACCTCCACCAAATGTTGTCAAGATTTGATAGATTCTTCAAGAGATCCCTTCATACAAGGTTAACTAACTAAATTAAGCTAAGATTAACAAAAGATTAAGGAAAGATTAACGTAAAACTAATCTAAGGATGAAGAGAGTCTATTTAGGGTTTAGAATAATGTAGAGTAATGTAAGGTCCTTCAACAATACAAAGGGAGGGTCCTTATATGGGTTCTCGAGCAAAGGAATTAAAAAGAAGTGACGCGGGATGCTGTGGGCCCTTCTCGGCCGGGAAGGGTGGTGATCCCGACCGGGAAGGACCTTGGTCCCGGCCGGGAAGGCTGGTCAGACACGCTGCTTGCTTTCCTTCTTCATCCCGGCCGTGATGGATGCAATCCCTCCCGGGATGGGTCATGTAGGCTTCAAATAAGATCTCAAGGGTCCCTACTTGCTCCTCATAGGCTTCTCATCGATTCTCGGTGCTCGGGACCGAGTCTAAAGGGCTCGGGAATGGGTCCCAAGGGCTCGGAATCGAGTCTAAGCTACCGAGTGATCGTTGCTTCTCTTCGTTGGCTCCAAATGTGTCGGAAACGAGTCGGAATCGTTCCACCTCTTCAAGATTGGCCTTAGGAACCTAATACAAATTAGAAGAAGCGTAAGTAGCCTAGAAACCGCTCCAAAGAGCGATTCCACAAGAGAAACCGGGACCAAACACAACAAATAAGCACTACAAAACACACTTATCAACTCCCCTACACTTAACTCTTACTCGCCCTCGAGTAAGCACCAACTAACTACTAAACTAATAGAAACTAGACTACTAGCCGAGCGGGTATTAGCGCACCCTACGCCCTTTCAACTCACGCGAGAACACTTAGAGGAAAATTGCTCTCCACAAGGCAAGTGAGGTCTTGCGATAAAACTGTGGATACAACCAATCACGAAAACACACAAACAAACAAACACGCAAACAAACAAACAATCGGTTGTATCCAAGAAGAAACAAATACCGCTTCCATCTACAAAGCGGTGAAAGAAACACCGGTTAAGGACTCAAGGAAAGTGACAACGTTCCCAAACTAATAACACAAATCGATATGGACAAAACCCTAATAGTATGACAACAAAGCAATAAAAATGTTGGTAACTTACCTAGGTTCCTCCTAACCTTCTAAGAACGTACTACGAGACGATAGGCGGGATGGAAAAGGGATGAACCACGGAGTTAGTCGACACTGTAGGTAAGTGAAGCCCCGCCCCCTTTAGCGATGAGCTAAGAGGGTCGTCCCATGCTCAAAATCGCCCAACTAGTCCAAGTAAAAAGGTGGATAAGGTTGCAAAGTGAGGGAAGACCAACTATTTACCGCTATCATCCTTCCTAGGGTCTCGGTCCTTTGGTAGGCTCTTCACGATAATAGTCGGAAAAAGGCTTATTTTTTAGGGGTGAGAATTCTTTTTGTGAGATGATTTTCTTTGGCATTTTTTTCTTTTGCATTCGGCTTTTGAGTTTCTATGCCATTTCTTTTTCTTCTTTTGTATTTTGTTTTTCATTTGTTGTGCCTTTTTATTCTTTCTTTTTCTTTCTTGTTTCTTTCTTTTTCTTGGTTTGCCCTTTTGGCCAAATCTTGTTTTGTAGGCATTCAATCACAACCAAGTAAGAGACTTCAACAAATTGCAACTTATTTGTGGAAAATGTGTAGAAGGTAGGGAAATGGGTAAGTCGGGACGGCGCCTTCCCTTCAAACCCACAAAAAGGGGGAAAACTTGGACTAATCAAACAATTTCGAACATAGTCACCTAAGGGACGGGACTCGGCAACCAAAGCCTTTTCACTCCGTGGGTGGTCAAAATGGTCGAAATGCAAATCCCGTAGTAAATCCCTAGTAGACTAGGTGGACTCAATGTAAGAAACCAACGAAATCATTGATTTAAAGTCATTCTACTAGACTAAAGTCCAAGACTCGATTCACATCAATAGAAAGGGGAAGTAAACACTTGCGCACTAGCCTCAAAATCGAGTTTTCGAAAACCTTTTATTACACACTAGACACACTAAACAAGACAAAACAAAGACACAACAAAAATGAAAGGAAAAGAGACGAACACAACAAAACAAAACAAAACAAAACAAAACAAGAGAAAAGAGAACAAACACACAAAGAAAACAAACACCACCCCGAAACTTCCAAACAAGCCACCACAACAACCACAAACTTCAAAAAGCTCCACCCGAGCACACATCATCACAAAAACTCCTCCAAACTCCACAAGAGACAAAGAGGAAATGGGATAAAATGATGTTACCAGATGTCTTGAAAGCTCTCCAAAGTTAACGGTGATCAAGCGACCTACAAGGAAAAAGGGAGGCAAAACACACACAACACAACAAATATACGACACAAGGACACAAAAGGAAAAGACACGAAATAAAATCTTTTTGATTTTTTTTTAATGAAAATTTTCAAGTTTTTAGGGATTTTTAAGATTTTTTCGAAAAAACTACGAAAATAAAACTAAACTAGCCTAAGATATCGCTCCCCCACACTTAAACCGAGCAATGTCCTTATGCTCGATCGGTAGTGTGTGGAAGACTCAAAAAAAGAAAAGAAAAAGGAAAAAAAGAACTAAACAACAAAATGAAAGTGAAGAAAGGGTAGAATGTGTCCGGCCGGGGTCTATTCAAGTCACCAAGGGCCGAGACAAGAAAAGATATGGATGGGGGAAGAAATAAAAAGAATAAAATAAAAGAAAGTGGGAGGGGAGGGCTAGGTGTAATCAAGTCACCTGGCCCGGATTCTGCCTAAATCCGACTAAATTCTACCAAAAGAAAATAAAAAGAAAGAAAAAGTGAACAGACTCGTCAATTTAGATTTGTCAAATGACTCTCGCTGTAATCACATCATCGAGAATCGGGAGCACTAAACACCAAGGGCCCTGAGGGCCACCATGACACAAAAAGGGTACAAGGAAGGGGAACATACAAAGAGAGACTAGCAATAAAAGACGGAAAAGAAAGGAGAGTCGCCTACCAAACGGTTAGCAACTCAAATATCTCTATCGTCTCAATGATCATTGTCGGCACGTTGCTTGTCTTCATCATCGTTATTCCTCCTCCTCCTAAATGTGGTCGCACGGTTGAAGTACTAGGCTTGCATTGGAGTAATGAGGGTGGGATTTGAGGTTAAACTCGGCGTATAGTGATGATAAAGGTGTATATATGAAGTGTAAGGGTGAGATGTTAGAGGCAAGGGTGAGTAGGGCGGTTGGGAGGGGGTATTAAGTGGTTGGGTGGGGCTTAAATGGGGTAACAAAGGCAAATGAGGTTGCTGTGCACCATCCCGGTCGTGACAGACCTCATCTCGGTCGGGATTGTTCCTTCCCGGTCGGGATGACCATGATCCCGGTCGGGATTGCTCGTCAGTAGCTTCTGTTTTCATGCCCACCTCATCCCGGTCGTGATGATACCCATCACGGTCGGGATGGCCTCTCAAGCTCTTCATTCCATAGTAGCTCTACCCACAAGGCAAATAATACATCGGGATTTAGAATCCCGCCCCCAAAAGCTTAAGAAAAGCTCAAAAACCGACTTCCTTGCTCAAGATCCAAGCTCTATCAACAACCACTCCTCTCAAAACTTCATCTCCACTATTAACCTATCAAATAAACTCAATAAACACCATCAAAATCCCCCCCTCACATCGCTCATCAAATAACCAAACGACAAGAATTCCACAAGCAAACAAATCCAAAAATCAAGCTTACAAATCACAAATACAATTACAAAAGACTCAAGGAAGAGTAAGGAATTATATACAACACGACGGTTCCTGAGGAACTCCGTCAAACCTAGGATGGTGGATTCTTCATTCATTTTTCAACAACATGGTATACAACTCCATCGCCTTCAAGAGCACGGAGTAACAAATCAAAGGCTCGGGAGAAATCTTCAATCAAGCTTGTGGAGTACCAATCCACACTCCAAGGTTCCTCACAACCTTGCCTAGAAGTTCCCGGGGCATCCCGATCTACTAAGTTCAACGGCTTGAACTTGTACTTTCGATCCTTCGGTATATACCCAAACTTCATTTCATCTTCACAAGGCCTCAAGGGAGGCTCAACTTTCTTCTTACCGACCGACTTATCTTCAATCACATCACATGGGCATTCATCCACCCCAAGCTCGGAATCATCATCTTCAATTCCACACAAGTTGTTGTCTTTCAAGCTTTCACTCAACTCATTCCCTAGCTCTTTGTCATTAAAGGCATGGATCATATTACATGACTCTTCATATGTAGGCGAGGTGTTGCCTTGGAGGTCAAACACGAGCTTCTCGTCACCTAGCTCAAAGGTGATCCTACCCTTCTTGACATCGTTCATTGCACCGACGGTATGTAAAAATGGGCGCCCAAGGATAATGGGAGTGATAGCATCCTCCGGCATATCAAGCACAAGGAAGTCGACCGGAATGAAGAATTTACCTATTCTTAGTGGCACATCCTCTAACATTCCTAATGGTTGGTTAAGCAAACGATCGGCCATTTGGAGTGTAATAGAGGTACACTTGAGCTCTTTCATCCCAAGTCGTTCACAAATAGAATAAGGGAGAATGCTTACACTCGCCCCCAAATCACATAACGCCCTTTCAATTTTCAAGTTCTCTATGGTGCACGGGATTGAGAAGCTACCTGGATCCTTCAACTTAGGAAGTGTAGAGTCTTGAATGAGCTCGCTCACCTCTCTTGTGAACGCTATGGTCTCTTCCTTGTCCACGGATCTCTTCCTAGCCAAGATTTCTCTCATGAACTTTCCATAGGCCGGGACTTGGGTAATTAACTCGGTGAAAGGGATGCTCACATCCAACTTCTTCACAATATCAACAAACTTGTCAAATTGAACATCCATCTTTGTCTTCAATTGCCTTGATGGGAAAGGCAACTTGATATGTATCTTGTCTTGTTCATTAGGTTTGGACCCTTCATTTGACATCTTCTTCTTTGCTTTGTCTTCTTCTTGGGGTGGGGGAAGCTTGTCTTCATTGGGTTTTTCAACTTCCCACAAGACTTGCTCCTCCATGAGATTTTCCCAATTTTCATTGCCTTGCGATGGAGACTCCACTTCTTTCATGACTTTTTGCTCATTAGGAAACAAGGGAGAATTATATGGTGCACCGCTGTTCAAGGTGATAGCATTCACATGTTCAAATTTCGTCGGTACACCTTGAGGAGGTAGTTGAACTTTTTGCCTAGAAGAACTACCCGAAGCAACTTGAGCTAGAATCTCTTGCCTTGTTTTCCATTTGAATGTGAGTATAGAATTCTTGTTGAGCTTTTTGCATCTCCAATTGGCTTCTTTGTATCTCCAAAATTGCCTTTTGCATCTCAGAATCCCGAGGTGGAGATTGTTGATTGTGTGGGGTATTGGTGATGGCTAGGGGAATGCCATAATCATGAATTGGAGACCGGCTTCTTTGCTTGGTTTCTTGTTGAGTATTTTGGGATCCTTGTTGTTGTTGGAGGTTCCCTTGGAACCCTTGAGAATTGCCTTGATTTAGGCCTTGAGAGTTTCCATGATTGTGATTGTGGTGACCTTGGTTGTTGTTATGAAATCCTTGAGAGTGTTGGTGTCCTTGGAAACCACCTTGATGATTGAAGTTCCCTTGATTATGGAACCCTTGAATGTTGTTGAAGGCACCTTGGTTATGTTGTTGGAAGTTGTTAAAAGGCCTATGATTGCCTTGATAACCTTGGTAGCCTTGGTTGTCCCTTAAGGGAGGGGCAACGTATGGTAGGTGTCGGGTGTCTCCCCCTATTACCCTCTGCTCGTTTGTGTGTGAGGTGCAAATCGAACAGATAACGAGTATAAGTAGAAGATAGATCTTTGATTTCTTGAAAAAAAACTAATAGTTTGGACGGATCCGTCGACAATGTTCTTTGAATGTCCTCCGTCATTTTTTAGGGAACTTAGAAAAACAAGCTTCTGGAACCTTGGCTAAACATAGTATTTCTTTGGAGTGTCTATGTTCCAATGTGATGCCAACTCTTGTCCCTTGACTTTGGCAAGTCTGTAGGTGTCGGGGCTCATGACCTGAGTGATTTGGTAGGGGCCTTCCCAGTTGGCGCTTAGCTTGCCGTGCTATCTTGCCTTCCCAACTGCCTGGATTTTCCGTAAGACTAGGTCTCCTACCTGGAAACTTCTTGTACTCACCCTTCTGTTGTAAACTCTTCTCATCCTCTGTATGCTGCGATGTTCGAGCTGGCCTCCTGCGTTACCTCACCTACTAGGTTGAGGGCTTCGGTCTTTGCTGCCTCATCATTATTAGACGTTGGGAAGGTGAACCTGAGCGAATGTTCGAAGTCGACCTCCTCAGGACTAGTCAGTACGACCCCTGTCCCCACACTGTTGGTCGTGGATGAGCCATCCGTGAACACCAGTCATTCTCCGGCAGAGGGGGTCATCCTCCTCCGAGTGGGAGCACTCAATGAGGAAGTCTGCCAGAGCCTGGGCCTTGATTGCGGCTCTGGGCTGGTAGGATATATACCTAGGCCGCTCAGTTCTATAGCCCACTTTAACAATCTTCCAGATTTTTGAAACTTCTCGAGGACCTTTTCCAGGGGCTGGTCTGTGAGTACAACGATGGGGTGTACGTCGAAATATGGTCGGATTTTACGAGCTGCTATCACCACCGCGTATGCCGCCTTTTCGACCACCAGGTAATTTCTTTCGGTTGTTCCGAGGGCATGACTTACGAAATAGATTGGTTGCTGGGCCTTAGCCTTTTCTCTTAGGATAACCGCGCTTACCATTGAGTTGGTGACGACTATGTACAGGAAGTGTTTCTCCCCTGTCATCGGCCTGGCCAAGGTCGGTAGTTGCTTCAGGTGCTCTTTCAGCTGTCCGAATGCCCCGAATTTACTTATTTGTGAGATCCCTTCCATAAATCATACCTAAATCATACGATCCTACGATCCAATCCGTCCCACGATCCGATCCCACGGAACTTGAATGATTCAAAGTAGAATCCCGATCCTAACAACATTGGTAATGACTACAACTTTCTAAATCACAAGTTTCGTTAAGCCTTGTTACTGTTCTATATCCACATAATTAATAATTAATGTGAATGAACACAAGATGATGAAAAGTGATACACCTGTTGTGTTTCACATGTTACGTGTTGAATGAGTTGATTCACATGACGTATGTCTACGATGAAAACTATATGTATGCCTAATATGTTTCTCATGTTATTCACTCGATGTATGTTTTACTTTTGTTGTATCTCACATGCTACTCAAATGATGTATATTTTGTTGTATTTCATATCACATGCTTGTTTCACATGATTGTTTTACTCGCGTGATAAATTGAATTCACTTCATGTGTATCTCACATTGTATAATGTGACATGCTTGCATATCTGTTAAGTAGATAAGCTAAATGTTATACTACATTATTATTCGGGCCGTGGTAGAAGGACGGTTAGGTTACTCCCACTAAGTGGGACAATGTACATTTAAATATGTGATTTGTGCTAAATTTAGCCCATTTTCCCTCTCATTTAGACTCGTTTTACCTCCGTTTTGCGAGATTAGAATGCGATTATCGCCATATTCTTAGTCTTTCTCGCATTTCTCTTGTGCATTTCACGTATTTTTGGTAGTTTTCTATCTATTTTGATAGAATTCGTCTCCAAGAGCATGTCCAAGTTTCCACGAGCACAAGAGAGTGGATTACCGTCCAAAAGCAACACACGAAGCCTAACGTCCAAACAATCAAACGACAAAGAGCGAAACCCAAAAAGAGGTCAGGGAAACCATCGGATAAAGTTTCACCCGATGAGAAACCACCGGGCGAAGTTTCGCCCGACAACATAATGACCTCTCCGAAGATCTTCAGGAAAGTGAACCCATCGGGCGAAACTTTCAACCACCGGGTGAAGTTTCACCCGACGGTAACAAGGCCCCCAAATGCAAAATCTGGAAGAAAAGTTCACCGGGTGAAGTTTCACCCGGCGGAAATGGTTCGTAAAAGTCAGTAACTCACAGGGCGATGTTTCACCTTCTGAAGATCCATAGGGCAAAAGTCTCACTCAAAGTGCAAAAATCAGATTTGGGCTTGGTTTAGTGATCCATTAAGCCACTACTATATATAGTTTAACCTCATTAGACTACCACATATTACATTACACTACCTTAGATTAGATATTCATTAGGCAACCTTTAGGAGGCTACATAGTTTTTATCAATCTTCATCTTCTTCATCTAGCTTTAGATTCAAGTTATTGTAAGGAATTCTAGCTTTAATCAAGAAGTTATTTGGAGATCATCAAAGGATTAGTGACAAATCCATTGTTTTCTTCATCAAGGCTTCACCTTTATTTACATGCATCTTCATCTTCCATATTTCTAGTTTTCCTCCATTGTTGGTATAACTCTCTTCCTCTCCCTTTTCTCTAGATTAGTTTTTACTCTTACTCTCTCTTTATTGCATCGTTTTCTTTGATTTTTCTTGCATTGTTTTTAGATCGTTTGGTAGTTTCATTTGTAGATCTTAGTTTCCTTCATTGTTTTAGTTTAAATTCCTCTAGTTTTCATCATTATGCATGTTGTTGGTAGGATCACCATTGTTATTGTTTTTGCTATTCTCTCCATGAAGTGTGAGAAGTTTCTTGTTAGGGGGTTAAGAGAGGAGGATTTTGGGTAATATGAATTAAAGAATTGTGGTTTGGTTGCATGCTTGTTGATCTATCTTGTTTGAGGTTATTGTGTCTTTGTTGACTTAGTTTGGTGAACTAGATCGACCTTGACTCACTCCTATCAATATGGAGAAACTCGGGGTAGGAGTTACCTTGACTTGAGACTTATCCTTTTCACCGCGAAAGTGAGATTTAGATAAGTTGGGTGAAGAGATCGAAAGGTGGAATTCTCCCTTTTTCGACTTTGTGACCGACCCCATAATTCCTTGATTTGTAGAACCCGATTTCCGATTCCCCAACCCCTCCCCCCCCCCCACACCTTCTTTATTGATTACTATTTGTCATTTATCGCATCTCTAGTATAGACTCGACTCAAAACCCCTCATTTAGACCCCAAACGCATTCGCTCTTTCTCAATCAACTCACTGTCATCCCTGTGGACCGACCTCGACTTACCACGACTACATTTGTTTTTGTGTTATTTTTTAGTCTTATAATATTGTTTGATCCACTATCCAATCGTTAACGACCGATTCTAGATAAGCGGAGATCAATATGCATGCAGGATGACGAACCTTCAAGCTGGATATGAGGGCATAAGTGCAAGAGATTACAATTTAGTTGTCGAGAGTGTTAAACTATTAATAATTTTGTAACCTGAATTTTTGTCAAACTATCTATACTGAAAATTTGTAATTTGATTTTCCGTTGTTGCACTTTTAACAAGCGCTTCAATTATCAACAAAAGACTCACTTGGGGTCAACGATTTTAATTATTTTTACCATTTTTTATGACTTAATTATTTTCCGCCTTGTTAATTAATGTCATTAGAAGAACCGGGTTGCTGCAGTATTACTCCAATATCGAAGCAGCAGGTCGGAGGTCAGAAATGGCAAACACCACTTGTTAGCTAGCTTAAGATAAACGTGGACACATCACCTACGATGGAGGGGTTAGGTCTTGGAGCTGTAGGACGAAATGAACATGGCGAAGTGGTCTGGGTGGGGTGTAGAAGGATGAAAGCTCGATGGTCTACGGAGATTGCGGAGGTCAAGCATGCTTATTTTGGACTATGTACTGCGAGAAGTCTGGCTTGGAATTTTGTGCTTTTGGAGAGCGATTCGATGTGGTAGGCGTGGTGAAGGCAAGGAAAAAATGGCGCAGTACCATTGGTAATTGTCTTGACGAGATTCTTCAATTATCGATTTTGTTTGAGTCTTTCCTTTGTAGCCACACGAAACGTGAGGGTAACATAGTTGCCCATCACGCAACGAGACTTTGCTCTTCCCGAGTAGGTTTCCTGAGAGACGGTCTCTCATTAACTTTACTGAGAGACTAAGTACAAATGGAAGTAACAGTGATATCAAACCTAATAGAAGTAGGGACAATTAACATAAAAGAGTATACAAATATGAAGAGGGTATGTTTGTTATAAAAACAGGTAGAAAGCAAAGTTGTCATTTAAGGATATGAATATGACATAGAGTGGTACTGAAGAGTGGTCTCTCAATAAGTTATTGAGAGACCGTCTCTCCCAAGAATTTGTGGCTCTTCCGTGGGTGACGAGATTGTTCTGAATTCTTCTTTTCCTCAAATTATTTTGGATTTAACGGACCTTGATTTTAGGGCTCGTTTGGTTACTCATCTAATTATCGGGAAGTGCATTTTCAAAGAGTTGTTTGATTGCTCATTTCATGGGAATTGTCACTTCCCGGGAATTGCCACTTCCTCCATAATGGGGGAAGTTACTCACAAGCCCCCTCGGTGTGTAGAACTTCCCGCATGAAGTCATTTCCCACCTGACAACCAAACAATATTTTTGTAATTCCCATAAAATACAAATTCACGTTAATTTAAAATTTCCGATAACTTCATCCAACCATGGTGAACCAAACGAGCCCTTAATATAAAGTTACTCCGATTTTAAAAAAAATACTCCCTCCCATTCTATGGAAAGCTACCATTTAGAAATGGACTCATTATTAAGAATAGTTGTAAAAATGTAGATGTTTACCAAAATATCCCCTTCTCTCACCTACTCATTGGTACTTGGTATTATGATGAGGATAAAGAAGACATTTTTTGGGTTTATTTTTGCCACTTTTAGAAATGGTAGGAATTGAATGAATAGACCGGAAAAGGAAAATGATAGCTTTCCAATGAATGGGAGGTAGTATCCTTTATATATTAAAGCAGAAACATTTAGAAGCACCACATTCATCCACTTCAGCATTCCACGTGGTGGTGACTTGGCGATGAGTTGGCAATGAGTCAGTTTTCTCAAGAAACACATTAATCCCACGATCCCATCAGTAACTTATTATTTACACTTGACAGTTTCATTTCCTCCAACCTCCCTTCACCTTTCCTGAAATCAGATTTAACTACCCACCCACTACAAATGCTTTTTTATCCATTTTCCCAGACTAAAACTGTACTTATCAGTTGGAATAATTCAAAAAAAAAACTTCCCTTATCAGTTATACATATTCTTTACAAGTACAAAAAAAATCATCCAACGTTAAACTGCTCTACTTATATCTTTCACCCCCTCTCCTCCATCAAATTGATTATATTCATTTCATGTACTATGCGTCTGTGCACCTATTCCATGTATCAAATCGAAATCATCGCATCCAAGGTAATTCTGATGATTTGTTTTCCAAGGATTTCAGCGTTAGTTTTGCGAAGTGTATGTTCGATTCACTCTAACATTTGAGCGTTCGTTTCTGATGATTTATGTTTCAAGGTTTTGAGCATTATTTGCAAACTGTAGATTCGATTTTTGTTGTCATTTACTCATTTGATTGTTCTTCAATTTCTATTGTTGAGCGTTAGTTTCGGAAATATAGGTTCGATATTTGATCTATTGTGAATGTATGATGATTTATTCTTATGATTTATGTTCTGAGTGGTGTCAATTTTGCATATTTTTGTGAAATTGTTGGTTTAAGATTGTGTTGTTCCATGGACAGAGTAGAAGTTGATGCATATAGTCGTTGTTCCAAGCAGCTCGCCATACGAAAATTTTGATCTCCACGTATCACCTTCGCTCAATCTGCACAGTACGCCTCAAACCATCCATTTAAACACAAATGGGTAAAACCCATTTCATATAATGTTAGAAATTAGATCTTTGTTGGCCAATTGGTTTGAATTGTTTGGACTTTGGATACCCGGATTCCCGATTGGTGATTTGGGTCCCAATCCTTTGACTCACGGACTAGCTATAAACTTATCATTTAATTTTGATATTCAAGTCTCAAATGTTCTTATCGATATTTATGCAAAAAATGCAGGTTATGTGAGGACAAAAGAGTGTTTGACGGAATGGCGGCTAAGAATCAGAACACTATGATGGTAGGGTATGGACTATGAAATTGACGGGGATTTTAATTTGATTTTTCCATCGTTTGCTTTGTTAAAATTTCAGTTTCTGTATATTACATTGAATTCCAATTCTGCAATTTCAGTTGAATTTATGTCAATTTAGAACTATTTCGGAATTGATGTTGACAATTTGGAACTATTTCAGTTCAATACCACTTCTGGTGCACTTCAAACAATTATACTCACGAATCAACTGTTAGAGTGCATTATTGTTTTATATTCAATAATTACGATACTTACATGTTTTTATATGGTACAGTATAATAATATTTTTACTATAAAAAATTATTGACTCGGTTAGTCGGTTGAAGCAGAAACCTGAGGAGTGGGCTAGATGTCGAGCTGATTCAACAAGGTTTGAGCCGATATATACTCTAAAAACTATCACAAGTCACTTGATCACCACAATTTCTACTTCAAGGCTCAGGCAACAACAGATGCAAAGAGCTTATGCACAAAAGGTAATTTTGGTCGTTGCATCACCTGTTAACATTGAAATATTAGTTTCCTAACTTAAGACTTATTTGATCTTCATGCATGGTATCTCTTGCTGCACAAACACAACCCATATAATATCAAATTTTTGATTATCCTTTGAATGTTATTCAGGTTAGGGATCAGATCTCTGATATTTCAGAGCTGAATATGGTTGAGTAGAGAACATCACAACTTGAACTCTTTCCTTTTTAGCTAAACATGATATTATTATTAGATAGCTAATCTCACATCTTATATATGACGAGATGCTTTTATATATATATAACCCCCCATGCCGCCCACATCATTTTTGGATTAGGCATGTGAGGAATGAAAGAATGAAATGTACTATAAGGTGGTCAGAAAATGGTTCTTTTTGAGGTCAAATGTTGAGTTTTTGACGCTGGAGTGTCCGAATAAATTTACAAGTCCTGTGTCTTATGTTTCGACTTTCTTTTCATTACAGCTTTACTTGATGAGGTTAAAGAAATTAGTGAGCAAAATTGCAAAGAGGATGATTCACTTCTTGCTATTGTTGCGGGTAATAGGCGCCCAATCATTTCTCACTTGCATAGCTACATGAAGATTTATAAGAGCTCATGAAATATTCATGTGGAGAGGTCTGTGCAACAAAACAGTTGGATAAAGTGACGAATATATAAACCGAGGTGAATGAAACGATTTTCCCTCGATTTTTCTATCTTTTAGAATTACAAAAGGTCTTCGTCCTATAACGAATATATGATTTGTATTTCCGAAATTGATAAATGGGGGAAAGCGTGGGAGCAAATTCACACTATACGAAAAATAATCGGGTACAAGATCTCCCCACATGCGTCATTCATGGATAAACTCGAGGCTTTGTACAAGTTCATGAGAATCGAGCTCCCCGTCTCATCTAGGGAAATCACTGTCGACCTTGGAGAAATCAGTGAAAAACTTCACTTTCCGATGTCGTATTATTTTATTTTATTTTGAAAACTTCTAAAGTTTATTTTTTGTTAACTAGAGACTTAATAAGACTCTTTGGCATGGACTATTGATTGTGCTTCTTAAGAACGTGGTAGATCGTAGATGTTCGATTGTCGGTTTTTCATTTCATAATTTATGTATCGTGATGATTGATTCGTTGATCATGTGTGACAAAAATGAAGTAATTTCAATTTTTGTACTTCCTCCATTTTTTTATATTTTCCCATTTTTCTTTGAGTAGGTTTCCTGAGAGACGGTCTCTCATTAACTTTACTGAGAGACTAAGTACAAATGAAGGTAACAGTGGTACCAAACCCAATAGAAGTAGGTATGATTAACATAAAAGAGTATACAAATACAAAGAGGGTACGCTTCTTAAATGTACGAATAGAACATAAAGTGATACTGAAGAGTGGTCTCTCAATAAGTTATTCACTTTTTTTAATCTTCCCATTTCAATTCTTTCCATTTTGATCCGTAATTTTTTTACCATACTACCCTGACTATTTACAATGTTTTACACTTTTATTTTTTCCTATTTACACACTTACCATTCTACCCTCAATATTTTTTAAATTTATCATTTTATATTCATTACAAAAAAAATTGTGTTGAATGTCAATGAAAAGATAAAATAAATCTAGATGAAGTATTTGATATTTTGGTCGAATTTCAATCTTTGTAGGTCAATGAAAGGGATGGGGAATGGGGTGCTTCTGATGACAGTTCCTCCGATGAGTGGTCTGGAATTCTGTCTTTCTTTTCGATGAATCTCCGGTTTAAATGGAATAAGGGATGTGGGAAGTACATTTAACACAACATCGTATATTGTGTTATCGTATATTCCGTAAACATTTTTTCATAACAAAATCTTAACCAACATAAATCTAAGGGTAAATTGATACACCCTCCTATTCCTCATTTTTTTCTCATTCAGTAATATATATCTCGCATATATTAAAGAAAGTGAAAGAAAATGAGGAATAGGAGGTGAATATTGTATACCTAAAATATACCTAAAATCAATTTTCAAATCTTATACCTTAATTAAATTTTACAAATACATCTGTGAATGGAAGGAAGTACGATGTTAAATGTTAATATTGATTCATTTTATGATCGAAAATATTAAAACACATCCGTGCAATTTTACACGGGGCAAACCTAGTATATTACAAAACTCATTCAAGCACATTATCTCTCCTCCTTTTTCCTCTCCGTGGTGATTCAAGCCCATCCTCTCTCCTTTTTTATTTTTTCTCACATCCTCTTTCCTCCTTTTTCCTCTCTTTGGTGAAGAAAGATTATTTTGTTTTATCCTCCTCGAAGAATGCATAATCATGGATGTATGCTCCTCCCCACCTCATCCTCTAAGTAACAATGGACGACGACGATGGAAGAGAAGAGAGAAATACCTCAAATAATCAAATACAAGAGCCACGCATAGAAACAAACACCCATTTTACGGAAATTACTCGCTGAATTCACCTACACCGAGATCCCACGTTGAATTAATTCCCATGTCGCTTCATTTTGTATTGTTTCTGGTAATGCACGCCACCTGTACGTTGAAATGCCTAGATGAAACTAAATGCATGAAATCGTATGCATGGTATCATGAATGAACGTATTATTGTGTTATATTTGTTGGGTGTTGAAAATTTTACGTGTTTTGTACGCAGGTATGGATCGGTTGAGCTTGAGACCAAGGGTTGATAGGCAGAAGAGCATGGAGAGGGACAGAGAGAGCCCAAGTGGGTCCCCTGTGGTAATGTCCCCGTTGCACCGACACGCTCGGTCCTCTTCGGGTGTGGGGGCGTTTAAGAAGCAGCAGAATGTGGCGGCTAAGGCCGCCGTTCAAAGGCTCGCTCAAGTCATGGCTCAAGGTGGGGATAGTGATGATGAAGACGAGGATGACCTTTTAGTTGATTATAATCCCACCGGTTCTCTTGGTTTGGCCACTGGAAGGTCTAGTCGCCCCAGATCCCGTTCGCCTAGTAAGGTGAACTACTTCCTCATCCCATCACTTTCTTTTCTAATTTAAGAGAATGGATTATTTGGCCCCTTTGGGTTTATTGCATGATGATATGTGTAATGTTTAGTTTCAAGTCCCGTGTGAGACGGTTTCATAAGCAAAATCTGAAAGATATAGGGAGTAGTAATTAATGAGCTGAGGGTTGTCTTTAATTTAATAATTTGTCGAAAAAAAAATAAAAACTTCGTGAGACCATTTTATTTGAGAATTTATACTAAGTTTGTTAGTGAAAGTTCATTGTATGAATTGAATTGAAGGCTGTTAACTAAAACAAAATGGACTTTCTGTGATGCTCTTAGGTAGTTCGTCCAGCTGCCACTGAACAACCTGTGTCACTGCGTACTCCAGTGAGTTCTCGGCCATCTTTCTCAGGCATGAACAATAAGCAACAGTCATCATCTAGACCAGCTTCATCAATTCGATTATCTCCTTCACCTATCAGGACCAAGGAACAGACAGATTCTACGGATTCCTCAGATTTGTCAGATATTGTAGACACACGTAGTACATTGACTAGCCGTCCATCTCTGTCAGTTAGAACTGAAGGACCATCTTCAGCTCGATCTAATGCAGCATTGCGGTTGAATGTGTCCACGGCACCAAATGAGCAACCGCCTTCAGCTCGTTCTGCATCAGCTGGAAGATCTCCAATGGCTGCAAATTCTTCTTCTGCTGAACAGCCACCATCAGCTCGCTCTACAGCAGTTGGTCGTCCTTCAGGGATTAAGACACTTCCCATCGTACCCTCTGCAGTCACCATATCTTTAAAGCAGCAGATTCTTTCAAGCCCAGCAGCCGGTGCTCGAAGCTGTAAGAGGTATAGTAAACATATCTTGCTTCAACTGCAGCAACGACTATATTAACCACTGCCTTCAAAGCTTCCGCTCATGTCAACTCAGGGCTTCGGATGTATGCAGTTCTATCCGTGCGTGTTTTACCTTGAATGCTTTACAACCCTTTTGTGTAACAGGATGTCACTGGATATGGGGAGTATGAGAATACGAGAGTCTAAAGAACCCAACAGTCAGATTAATTCTTCGGCTTTACAAGATGAGGTATGGTTTTTTTTGTTTTGGGTAGTGGTAATGATGCGAAGTACTTCCTCCGTCTTTTAATGATCTACCCATTATATAGAAAGACAGAGGAAGTATAACTATTTCGCATGACATACATGTTGGACAAGTAATAGACAAGACATATATGATATTGCTCTTGAAGGGATATATGCATCCAGTTCTCATTGTATTTCAGAATTATGACCTGACAGGCCTACAAAAACTAAATACATTGTTTGCGAAGAGATGGATTACAATTTTATTTTCCCTGTCAAATTCCGTGTATTACAGAGAATTTCTAGTATATTAACTGCTTTTGAAATCCTTTTGCAGCTTGACATTCTACAAGAGGAAAATGACGATCTTCTTGATAAGGTGCGCGAAAGAATGGATATACTTGTTTATTTGATTTTGTGAAGCAAACACACTTAATTCATGCTTATAAGCATCTTCGTATGGGTTTTCTATCTTAAGCAGTCATGAGATGGGTAATTATAAAAGTGAAATGCTTAATCATGGTTTCTTGTTACGCTGCTGAAGCTGTCTTCAGACATCGAAACCCCCATTTTGTTTTCATTATTTGATATGATACATACATGTCCGTTCAGCTTCGACAAGCAGAGGAACGTCTTCAAGAGACTGAAGCAAGAGCTAAGCAGCTTGAAAGACAGGTAAGATATCATATTATATCATTGGTGATGCTATGTTTGGCTTCCTGAGTTTTTAAATCGTAATGGGAATAACTAACTCTTAATCACCAACATTAAATGCTCAAGTTTATATATAGGTCATTCTTTGCTATTCAGGTTGCTTAAATGTTTTGATTATTCTTTGCTTTCAGGTTGCTAATCTAGGAGAAGGCGTGTCAATGGAAGCTCGACTTTTAAACAGGTAAGGTTATTTTGAGTGATTTCTTTATTTTACCAGCTAGCTCTAATGCTTTTATTTTGCTCAAGTTAGTGATGTGTATCTTCTTTTTCCAGAAAAGAGGCAGTGCTGCAGCAAAGAGAGGTATGTATGTTATTAACACTAAAGTTGCATTACAGTCTCATTTAACATCAAATTTTCCCTGCCATGCCAGCTCGGGATCACATTGCACTGGTTCGCTTGATTTTTATTTACAAATTTGGACTAGTCATTTTGGTTGATTACAGTAAGGGTCGTACTCAGGTTATACATACATGATACTCAAGGATATAGGTATGGATTACTCGAGCCGTACCAATATGACACTTCTTCTTGAATCCTTGTTTAAGGTGTCTTAGATCTTTGAGTGTTATCACAATGTTGAAATTTTTGATAACTTGTCAAAACAGACAGAATAAAAAGAGACACGGGCTTGAAGGGACAATATATATGCGCCATTCAACTAATATATTATGTCGTTTGGTTGTTTTTTATTTTTCTCATCGTCCAGCACCTTGTGCTTTTGCAGGCAGCATTAAGGGTTGCTTCACAAACACATGGTGGTTCAATGGGCGAGATTGCAACACTCAGAATGGAAGCTGAGGTATTACAGTCGTTTTACTCTTTTCTTTTACACTGTTTTTATTCATCATGAACACACACTTACTTGGGAGTAGGCTGCTAGGGACGAGGCAGCTTCTGCATTTGACCAACTTCAGGAGACTGAGTCTGAACTAAGATCCCTTCGTTCAATGGTTCATAGATTAATGCTGACGCAAGAAGAAATGGTTTGATTTCAGTTTAACCCTCTTTCCTTCTGTTTTATAATTTTCCAATTATCTTTAAACATGGTTTGCAGTGTTTAACAGGAGGAAGTGGTACTTAAGAGGTGCTGGCTATCTCGATATTGGGGGTTATGTGTGCGATACGGTAATTTTATTGTTTTGCATTTTGTTGACATCAGGCAGGCTTACCTTTCTAATTTTCCAGGGAACATACAGTAAACTATTCAAGATTTTGATTAACCTATTATGGCTAAATCCTATTTTCATCTGTCAGTCATTTTTCTTAGTCGATCATGTTAAAATTCACTTGTAAACATGGACTTTGTATAATCTACGTGAAATACGCTACCGGAAACTGATTGTCTAGTCTAGTAAGCTCTATGTATGAATATGATTTTAGGTTATATAGTACTCCGTATTGCTAACTATTTAGTGTGTTTTGTTGTATAGGCATTTATGCGGACATTGCTGAGGCTAAGCATGAATACTGGTCATCATTTGCCCCTCTTCCTCTTGAAATTGTTCTTGAGGCGGGGCAGAAAGCAAAAGAAGACAAACATTCAGGTGCATACTATCCTGGAAATATTTAGAGTGGAAGAACTTCATGAGAAATATTTATTATGAAATTGAAACAATCCTAGACGACACCAACGTTCCCCTCCTCCTAGACTTTGCTTTTCGTGATGAAGTACTTCCTTCTTCAAATGCAATTACCCCATATAGTACTATATTATATAAACCGAAAATGATGGAATTCGATGAACAACATTGGGACTTGGAACTAGTTGGAATGAACGACATTTGTCACTCTAATTTTTTTTTGAAATTTGTCATTTGTTGATATATATTTTGTACTAAATAGATTAAATTTAGAAAAATTAAGAAAAAGATTTCGTTTAGTAATCTAACTACTTAGACTTTCAAATATGTAACTAAATCAAGACACCTAAAATATATACCTCACCATTGTGCAGTGAATGATGATCTAGAAAATATGGAAAAGGCACGTGATGCCAGTGACTTTTCTGGAGAGGGGAGTGCAGAGACCATGCTTGTTGTAGAGAAAGGTCTAAGGGAACTTGCTGTGCTTAAGGTAGTTGATGTGATATCATGTTCTTCGATCTCCTTTTGTATTTATAGTTTCTTTATGTGTATAATTTCACAGTTTGAATGTGTGATTCTAACATCAAAAACCAACTTGAAGGTGGAAGATGCTGTTAGGCTTGCCATGGGTCAACAAAGGCGGAGAAATTCACTGAAAACTACTGCTACTGGTTCTCATATTTCTGTGCTCCTCTCCTTCATTCTCTGCTTTTATCATGTTTTTGAACGAAGTTTAATTATAGCATTTTTGCTTGCCCAAAATTATGTTGAAACTGCTAAGGGCTCACTAAACTGGTCGTTGCACTTCTTTTAATTCTGAAGCAAAAGTCACTCGATATGATTCTCAATATGGTTGCATATTGGGACATTTATAAAAAGCCTCTCTTTTTTGCTCGCTGATAGGATAGTTATACGCGCACCCTCTTGGCCTGCCCTTTCAAGCACAAGTGAATTTCTCAATACATAAATCTTACTTGATGCAATGATATCCATTTGAATGAATATCTCATGTGACATTTTTCTGAGACTATTTAGTAATTATATATTGTTGTACAGTTTGTACGACTGTGTGTGTCTGTTGGGTTAATTGAGTGGTGATCTTTCCAAGTCTGTCCCTTGCAGAATGTTTCATTTTCTCATATTTCTCATCTTTTTCTTTGCTTACTCTCCAAACCTTTTTGCAGAAGACTTGAGATCTCCTAGTCAGAAATATGTAGAATCTTTTGGTAAGCTCCATTCCCTCCTAAAACTCCTCGTCACTTTTTTCTCATATTATGAATATTGCAAGTCGCTGTTTATGGAGTACGTTAGCTACCTCATTCTCATCATATTCCCTTGAGCCATGAATTTGTAGCCGAAATGAATGACAAAATAATGAGTGCCAAAGGAAGCATTGTTGACAAACATTATAAAAAGCATGGAAAGTTTGCATGACTATTTCAGTATCGCGAATATTGTTATAAAAAGCATAATTGTTTTATTTTTGTGCCAATTATATTGTTCTCTTTGTCGCCCTACCCTCACAAATTCCGTAGTTAGTTTGAGTGAACCTGACTTAGCCTCATTGACAGAACAAGAAACTGTGAGGGTTCAACTCTGAAGATGTACTTTTTTCAGTCTTCATATCCAAATTTCTGAAGTTGAAAATATTTGCATTTTCAGAACTGAGTCAAGAGGAGTCTGAAGATGTGCAGTTTAAGCAGGTCAGACATTACTTTTTATCTCTTATTTTCTACATTCTCTGTCAGATTTCAGCCTTTCAGGCAGTAGTAGATGTGAATCTTATGAAAACGTCAGTAGAGCGAGGCTGCCTTTTCGTCGAGTTGTTTTGCATTTTGTCCCTTCTTTTTGGCTTTTGACTCCATCATTTTCTCTGTGCTACTTCTTTTATAGCTAACAGCAAATCAGGAAAGTTTAGTCCTTGGTGATTTCCACCACTACTGTCAGGTGTAAGCAAAAGGCATGGTCTTGATAGTACTACTGTTATTCTGTTAGTATATGTAACGAATATTATGTACCAGCTTGTTTAGTGGCTGTAATTAACGAGGAACGAACCTCTTACACAAGGTTCTTGAGGTATTTGGATAGCTCCAACGGTCCTTTCAAAATGAAGTCCAAACAGGATCCATATCTCTAAATCATCAAAATCCATGAATGCTTTTAAGTTTTAAGGTCCAACGGTAACTGATTTTAAAGCATAAACTGAACTTCATGTTCTGTAACATTGCTCACCCTTCCTTTCAAAATGGTGATTTCCAGTCCTCTGATTTTAAGCAAACCTCAGATAAATAACTTGTAAAGGTTGTATAATGGGAAAAACTGTGTCGGGAAACTAGTGATTTTGATCATCTATTGTTGGTATGCTATCTATCAGGCTTGGCTTATGTATTTCTGGAGACGATCTATAACCCATGGTGTTGAAGTAGACATAGCAGAAGAGCGCCTGCGCTTTTGGATCAGTCATAGTGCACGAGCTACTACCTCCCATGATGCTGTTGACGGTATCTTTTTAATTGCTCTATTTCATTTCTTTTCCTGCTTAATCCCCCAACCCTAAATGTCAAAATAATAGGCCCTTTTCACTAATATGGTTTGTCATCTATCTGTCTGTCTTTCGGGAATTTTCCCTTAATAATACACAAACCATTTTGTGCTCAAAATTTATTTTGTTTGTCACTGATTTACAGCTGAGCGAGGTCTATTGGAGCTCAGGAAATTGGGACTAGAAACTCAGTTGTGGGAAGGAACTAGGCGATGGACGGAACATGAGAATCAAAATAGAAGACAAACCGACTTTTGAGACGTGCTGTTCTAAATGATCTTCCTAAGTTTCAACATTATCAGTTGTTGTGTGAACCCAACAGCCTTCTTAGGTTCAACTCTCGACCCTCACCCATATACAAGTATACAAATAGCTTTCGCCGTCACATTTATACTACAAGTAAAAACTGAATAGTACATGTATTACTCATCGGTTAATACGTGCTTTCAACCTGCACAACTGAAGATGAGAAAGAAGGGAATACTAAATGAATGTTTCCTTTTTTTGTCGACAGTTTCGAGTGATTGCATCAAAGAATGAATAGTCTCGTAATTGTAATTTGCTGTCAAACTGAAATAGAGAAACAGATAATTTTGCGCATCGATCTCTCGTAAACTGTATTCTATGTGCTCTCTTAAAACGCAGGCTGCTGCGTGACACTGACACTGACATGCTAACCGATTTAAGCGATTTATCAGAAGCGGGACTAAGTCTGTAGTCTGTGATCAATTAGCAAGTCTCGTGAAAGACCGTTTCACGATAAGTTATTGTGAGACACACTAATAGGAATAAAAAAATAATAACCACCTAACATGTGAGTGGTCTCACAATAACCTTGTTGTGAGACCGTCTCATATAAGAATTTGTGATCATCAAAATCTGATAAACTTTTTAATTAGTAGAATTAGCAATTCTAATCAGGTCTACGCCTCTACGGTCTACCTCTCAACTTTGAACTTTGAATCGGGTCAAAATAGGTGGTTATATTGTACGGAGTACTCCAGTAATATGCAGTCAAAATGAATAGGCACGTTCGTTTTTGTTTTACTCCTAGCCCGAGTTTATTTTGAGCTACCTCTCTTTTCTTTTTTAATTGTACTCTTACTGAACTCAAGTTCATGTAACCAAATATGGAACGTGTGTTTGGGGTTATATAATGTTATCACAGCAGTAGTAGAAGTAGGGAGAGAAGAAGGTAAGATCTTATCTGGAACGAAGAACATACATAAGTTGTGTCGTGACAAGAACGTCACTGTCCTAAAGTTGATTTATGCCTCATCTGCTACACACGGTCTCAGTGACATTCAACCCCCAGGACTACACAACCAAACCGTCACTCCAGTGTAGGTGGAGAACGGGTGAATACAGCCAAGAACGTTTGCCAATAATAAAACCGAGAATAGAGGGAAAGGAATGTATGTTTTGTTGTGTGGTAAAACTGAAGGGAAGAGGACATTATATAGTGGAGCAATAGCAAAGGTTCAGTGCACAACAATAAAGAATACGGTGGAGACTTGCAGCAATCAGTCTCGAAAAGACAACAAGACTGACTGATTTCAAAGGGAGAAAAAAGGAAGCTTCTGGACAAACAAAGAATCCTGGTAATTCATGAATGCCTCTAGAGATCATAAAGCCTAAGGATCACTTGGGGTTTCGAGCAATAATCCCCCACATTCACATAAGTAAATTCATCAGGTTTGACTGTCATAAACCATCCATTTAGTAAGAGTCGAAGCTCAACCTTAAAACACAAGACAGTAAATCTCAAAATAAAACATATGTCACGTAAACAAGTTACAAAACGAAATGGTTGTGACATTATAACTCGAGTTTACTGTGACTTCGTTTGACCGCATTTGACCTTAGCTGAGCTAAATTGGGTATCAATCACAGTTTACTCCTTTACAGGCTTTAATCCCATTTCCCGTGCTGTCTCCAGCACCATCTTTCTACCAAGGCCTTTGGTGAAAGGATCCGCTATGTTTCTCTCGGATCTTACAAATTCAATTGAAATCACGTTTTCTCTGATAAGATTCCTCACTATTCCATGCCTTAGGCTATGTGTCTCCTTTTCCCATTGTTTGTTTGACTGTGAGCTACCCCAATTGCAGCTTGATTGTCACAATGCATGGAGACTGATGGAGTCGGCTTCCCCCACAATGGAATGTCGGCTAGCAGACTCTTAAGTTACTCTGCTTCCTGTCCTGCCAATTCTAGAGCAATAAATTCAGATTCCATTGTCGATTTGGCAATGCAAGTTTGTTTAGATGATTTCCATGAAATAGCACCACTAGCAAGTGTAAACACATAACCACTAGTAGATAAAATATCAGGAGACTCGGCTATCCAATTTGCATCAGTATAACCTTCTAGAACAGCAGGTGTTCTTTCAAAATGTAAACCCCAATCCATAGTACCCCTTAAGTATCTCAACAAACGAATAAGGGTCGTCCAATGGTCTTGTCCAGGGTTGTGAGTGTACCTACTTAGTCTGCTTACTGCGTAGGCAATATCAGGTCTGGTATAATTCATGAGGTACATAACACTACCAATAATCTTGGCATATTCCTCTTGACCCACACTGTTTTCGAGGTTTTTAGCCAAATGTATACTAGAGTCATAGGGTGAGGACACGGGTGAACTATCAAACTGATTGAACTTTCTCAGAATTTTTTCCGTGTAGTGAGATTGACTTAAACATAATCCTATTTTAGTTCTAGTGATTTTCACCCCAAGAATGACGTCGGCCTCCCCTAGCTAAGTCTTTCATGTCAAAACACGAATTTAGAAAATTCTTGGTAGCGTTTACCACATGCATGTTGGTTCCAAATATGAGCATATCATCCACATACAAACATATTATCACACAACCAGGATCATCATATTTAGAATACACACATGCATCAGAATCATTTACCGTGAAACCATTAGATCTAATGGTTTTGTCAAATTTGTCATACCATTGCTTTGGTGCATGTTCAGACCGTACAAGGACCTGATAAGCTTGCATACCTTGTTCTCTTGACCAGGAGCCAAAAAACCTTCTGGTTGTTTCATGTAGATCTCTTCATCAAGATTGCCATTTAAAAATGCAGTCTTTACATCCATCTGATGAATGACTAAATCATGTATAGAAGCAAGTGCAATCAGAGCTCTAATGGTAGACACTTTAGTAACAAGTGATTATGTATCAAAGAAATCCAACCCTTTCGTTTGACGATTACCACATACAACAAGTCTAGCTTTAAATTTATCGACTGATCCATCAGGTTTGAGTTTCTTTTTAAACACCCACTTATTACTTAGAGGTTTACAACCCCTAGGTAAATTTGTTAACACCCAAGTGTTATTACTCATAATAGACTCGATTTCACTATTGATAGCTTGTAACCAAAAAGTGGAATCAATGGAACTCATAGCCTCTTTATAAGTTCTAGGATCTGTTTCGAGCATAAATAAAACATTTACAACATACTCATCAACTAAACTCGTTTCGACGAGAAAAGCGGTCACAAAATCTGGACCAAAACTGGTCTCGGTCCTGAAGCGTTTGCTCCTTCGAGGTTCCTCGGGAACAACTGCAGGAGGAGAAGGACGCGCTGTAACAACAGGTGCCAAAGAGTTAGTTTTCATAGGGAAAATATGCTCAAAAAATTCTGCATCTCTAGATTCCTTTATGGCCCCAAAACCAGACGAATCTTTAAGAATAAAACGATAAGCGGCACTATTCATAGCATGCCCGATAAAAATACCGTCTACGGTTTTAGGTCCAATTTTGTTCCTTTGAAACGTTGGAATCCCGATCTTAGCAAGGCACCCCCACACTCTGAGGTATTTGAGGTTGAGCTTGTATCCTTTCCACAGCTCATAAGGAGTCTTACCTGTTTTCTTATGAGGTACATAATTCAGAACACGACATGCATAGAGAATTGCTTCACCCCACATATTAGAAGACATTCCAGAATTTAACAACATTGCATTCATCATATTCTTAAGAGATCGGTTTTTGCGTTCGGCATCACCGTTTTGTTGGGGTGAATAGGAGGCAGTCCTTTCATGTATAATCCCATGGGTCTTGCAAAAGTCACTAAGTGGATTGCCGTCGTATTCACCTCCCCGATCAGACCTTACTCGCTTTATCTTAAGGTCTAATTGATTTTCAACCTCGGCTTTAAAATCTATGAACTTTTCTTCAGCCTCATCCTTGGTAGTTAATAAATAGACCCTAGTGTATCGAGAAAAATCATCCACAAATATGATATAGTAATGTTTCCCACCCCTACCTGTGGTGTTCTTAAAGTCAGCTAAGTCCGAGTGAATCAGCTCAAGAAGCGTAGAAGAACGTTCCACACATTTATTAAAGGGTGTTTTAGCATGCTTAGCTTCGACACATATTTCACATTTATCAAAGTTTGTAACGCTGAAGTCAGGAATAAGATCATGTTTTTTCATGTTTTTAATGGAGGTCACATTCACATGTCCTAATCTAGCATGCCATAAAGAAACAGACTCAGCAATATAAACAGAAGCGGACGAATTCTTATTAATAGTTTCTATGTCTAATACAAATAATCCACCGTTACAAAAGCCTTTACCAACAAAATTTCCATTTCTAGTGAGCACAAGTTTATCTGATTCAAAAGTTAGTTTGATACCTGCTATGTTTAATAAAGCTCCAGAAATAAGATTTCTTCGAATATCAGGAACATGCAGCACGTTATTCAGTTCAAGAATCTTACCGGAAGTGAGCTTCAAAATGATTTTCCCCTTACCAAGAACTTTTACGGTGCTGGAATTTCCCATAAATACGCATTCTCCACTCGGTACTTAAGAGTAGTCCGTGAAAACATCCCGATTGGAGCAGATGTGTCTTGTAGCGCCAATATCAAGAACCCATTCGAAAAAATTGCTAACTAAATTAACTTCTGATACAACAGCAGCAATAATATCGTCATCTTGTTCCGTAAGATTAACATGCGATTTATTGGGGTTCCTTTTACCAACTGGAGAAAATCCATCGGGACAAAATCTAGCCGAATGACTCGGTTTACCACATGTATAACAGGTTCCCTTAAACTCCCGTTTACCTTCACCTTTAGATTCCCCTTTGCCATCCCGTTTGAAGGTATTTTGGTTTCTAGTCCCATGAACTTGATTATAAGACTTGTTACCCCGTTTTTTTACCCTTGTAATGATTTTTAGACTCGGTCAGGTTAGCCATGGAAGAAGAATGTTCGACTTGCTTAACTAGAGTCTGTATCCGGTTTTGCTCCTCAATTTTTATATGAGACACTAATTCTAAAAGAGTAAAATCCTTTTGTTTGTGTTTCATATTACGGACATAATTTTCCCAAGAAATCGGAAGTTTATCTAACAAACAATTAGCCTGAAAAATCTCACAAATTTTCATACCTTCTGCCATTACCTCTGCACACAGATTTTTGTATTCATGAACTTGATCTAAAATGGTTTTCTCATCGATCAACTTGAAATTTAACCAACGACAGCAAGCATACTTTTTCGTTCCATAATCATTAGTACCATACTTGGTTTGAGAGCATCCCAAATTTCAGTAGCCTTTCTAAATTTACTGTAAATCAAGTACAAAGAAGACGTCATGTAATGCAGTAACATCCCTCTACAGGTAATATTATCCTTTTCAAAGTCTCTACCCGAGTTTTCAGGAGCCTCAGATTTAGTAAGAGCATAAACAACCCCTAATTGACTGAGAAAAAATTCCAGTTTATCTGACCACATACGATAATATTTTCCGTCAAAAAGTTCTAATCTGGACATGTCGGGTATGAAAGGATTATGAACAACAACAGTAGAAACAACAGGAGGCCGGAGAAGGAGGAGGAGTAGAGAGAACAGCACTAACAGGACTACCAACCATGATGTAAGTACGAAATTAAATCAACTTTAGATTGTTATCACGGTAGTAGTAGAAGTAGGGAGAGAAGAAGGTAAGATCTTATCTGGAACGAAGAACAGAAGCTGTGTCGCGACAAGAACGTCACTGTCCTAAAGTTCATTTATGCCCCGTCTGCTACACACGGCCTCAATGACATTCAACTCCCAGGATTACACAACCAAACTGTCACTCCAGTGTAGGTGGAAAACGGGTGAATACAGCCAAGAACGTTTGCCAATAATAAAACCGAGAACAGAGGAAAGGAATGTATATTTTGTTGCTGTGTGGTAAAACTGAAGGGAAGAGGACATTATATAGTGGAGCAATAGCAAAGGTTCAGTGCACAGCAATAAAGAATATGGTGGAGACCTGCAGCAATCAGTCTCGGGAAGACAACAAGACTGACTGATTTCAAAGGGAGAAAAAAGGAAGCTTCTTGACAAACAAAGAATCCGACCACTAAAAAATACTCGCATGCGGTGCGCCGCGGGCACTCTACCAAAGCCCAAAGCCCAGCCCGGCGCGCGCGCGCGTGTGATGTACTTAGTCTCCACTTGTACACATCTAGTAAGGGATTTAAGTAGGTCATATATAAACAAGTCCAAGAAGCATTAAATGATCCATCTGGGACACTTAATACCATAAGTGCTTCTTTTGAAGCATTAACTCTAACACATAATACATGTATGCATTTTGTACCGGGTCTAAGGTTACCCAAGCAATTTCCGTGAAATACTCTCTTCGCCCCTAAATGTTTGTCCCATTTACTTTTGCACAATATCTAAGAAAATTGTGTGAGGATTGAGTATATAAGCATTGATGACTCATTTTATAGGGTGAGTCATAATATAGATGATGTGAGATGATGAAATGACAAAATATAACTTGGTAGGGACGAAATTATAAAAAATGATAGATTAAAAAGGAAAGTTTGAGAAATTGGACAATCTTTAAAAACCTATCCAAAAACGAATACGGAACAATTTTAGTGGGACGGGGAGAGTATAAAGGTTAACAAATAACAAGGGTAGATTTTTTTTTTTTAAAGCGCAAGGTTATCACTTAGAACATGTTTTATCATGGACAATTTTTTCTCCATCACTATTCCCCATCTTTTTTTCTCCACCAAAACATTCTCAATTACAATGGATACAATTTTTCTCCATCAACCTCTTCAATCTTCATTATGGAACCCACAAACTTCAGAGCTCATTTTATATCTATCTCATCCCCACATTGGCCTATCAAAACTCTCCACCAATTTCTCCATACCGGAGGAGAATTCCATAATTTTCCACCAAAATGGAGATTCTCCATGGTAAAAAAAAAGGTCTTCTCTCCATCACCCTTCATGGAGAGATTCATGTTCTTACTATCATTTAAAGATAACCCTTTTTCTTTTAAGTATTCCGTAATTCCGGTCAATGATTACATGTCATTTTCTTCTAATAGTATTAAAACCAATGAATCTCTATGTTGGCTATCTTTGTGTGTAAAATGTAGGTAAACATAAAACATTGTACGAGTGATGGAAGGAGTATAAAATGATGATCATCTTTACATGTTTCCTCCTTACAATTTCACCGTAAATCGTAGAATTTTGTGTAACTAACTTAGTCTAAACTCTAAAGCAATATTATGGGTAACACTCATTCTCGAATGAGACGGTCTCCCAATAAGTTTATTGTAAGACCTTTATTGTATGATATTATAAGTTAGGTCTCTCAGCCGACTTTGTCGGTGAGTAATAGAGGGAGTTGGAATAGTGTAAAGAGGTAAACCGACGATGCCGTGTTGTATAGATGTTCGTTTCATATTCATGTGAATGTTAAATACGGGCTAATTACATAATCGATCCGTGCTGATAGGAGGATTATACAACCAGTTGTATACTACCTCCGTCCCACTAAGATTATCACATTTCATTAAAATACTCCTCACAAATAATAGGAAAATGGGGCAATCATTTAGGGACGGAGGGAGTATAACTCTACGTAGAAATGTTTTTAAAATTTTGAGCTTTATCACAAAAATTTTGATTTTTGCTGTAAACTTTCTGAGCTTTAGGGTAAAGTTGTCGATTTAAATCACATAAATGTTTAAGCTCAAAAACTTCCAACCCAGCTCAGAAACTTTATAAGCCCAATAAATATACACAAAAGCTCAAAAACTTTGTCTTATTTTACAATAGCATTGTACAACCAAGTGTATAATCTTATTTTCCCTACACTTACTTAGGAAATTGACACACCAATAAAGAAAAGCGTAAGTTATTGACGGGTACAGGAGTAGTCCGTATTTACATGGATTAACCCGGAGGATGTGATTGGGGTAGAGATGAGAATGGGGTCCTATATAATGCAGGCGGGGGTAGGTGGGGGATACAGGTAGCTCTTACTAGTCAACAACACAACATCCATTTGTAGCTATATATCACCTTCCTCCTCCTGCTGCTGCTGCTAACCCCATTAAACCCCTCATCAATCATCAATCATCAATCATCATCATCATCATCTCTCTCTCTCTATACGCTCTAGGGGTGCTCTGAGGTACAATCATCATCATTATCCCTCCCTTTTGCATTCCATTTCTCATCTTCCATTTCACTTTTCATCTTATATTCTTTCCTCTCTTTTTTAATGTGCTGATTCTTTATTTATGATTATGATATGATCCAATTGATTCTCAAGATTTATTGTGATTACTCTACTTATTATTATATACTCACAATATGTTGTTGTTTGATTTCTTCATTTGTGTTTTCTTTGTATCATTCCTTCCTAGGAGTATTATTTCTTCATTCTTTCTGTGAGATTGAGATTGAAATTCTCCTTGCGTTTTGTGTACACCATTAATATAATGCACTTTTCATCCTTTCTTCTGTAAATTGCTACTCCCTCTCCCCTCTTCACTTTGATCATTCCTAAAAACATATACAGTAGTAGTGGTTTTTTCGTGAATTAATAGATCCATGATGCCAAGCTGTGTTTGTGTTAGGCTGCTTGTCTTACGACTCTCAAATACGGCTGTTTTGTTTGAGCCTGAAATGTAATGCTATACTGTGCCAAAGTGATGGCCGCATCCTACATTGTACTGCAGGAAACTTAACTGTGTCGATACTCTAGTAATCATTACTATCGTGTTTCTGTAGTGTTATGTCTTACAAATATTATACCTCGGAATTCTGAAGGTTTGGTGAAGGGGATGCGGATGTCTACATCTGTGCATTGTGTACACTTTTTTTAATGAAAGGGTCCGTGATTCCTGTGTAAAGGGTGATGTTAGTGAACTTACTAGTTTCCTTTTCCAGAATACACATAACATGGGAAAGGCTGTCGTCGTTTTGAACAGTAGCGAGGGTGTTAAAGGAACTGTCCACTTCACTCAAGAAGGAGATGGTGAGTTTCACTTTCCTTTCTAACTGGTGACACTATAATCTACTTTACATCATCGTTGTGTGTGATATCAACACAGCATCTCACTGTTGTTCGCAATGAGATATGGCTGAGTACGTTTGAGTCCTCTGCCTTGTAAGTAGCGGGACCCATTGAGGCACTTAGCTGAAGTAGTTTTTATTTGGGCTGATTGTCTACTTTTTCAGGGCCAACAACTGTGACTGGAACTATCACGGGCCTCAAGCCTGGTCTCCATGGATTCCATGTTCATGCCCTTGGTGACACAACAAACGGCTGCATGTCTACTGGTATTGCTCAAGATATTCACACTTTTTTTCCATTTGCTGTGAAATAGAGAATGTTCTTGAATTCAGTATGTTCTAATCAACTGTTTTTGCAGGACCACACTTCAATCCCGCCGGGAAAGAGCATGGTGCTCCAGAAGATGATATTCGCCATGCTGGTGACCTTGGAAACATCACAGCTGGGGATGATGGTGTGTTATTCCTTTAACTGCTTTTTCATAGTTATGGTAGCAATCATTCATACCCAAAACATTTAGGAGATAATTTCGAGTTGGCTTATCTTTTAAGTAGGTCAAGCAGCTGTGGCTTCCCTTTTAACTTATCCTCAGCTTTCGACATTATTGTTCATTCGTGTTGATTTTAACTACTTGTGTCCAAAGTACTAAGATTGCATATATCTGCTACAAGGTGGTTACAACTTACAAGTGTTTTCGCTACTGTGCTATTCTTTTTATTTTACTTGTTGGTCTAGCTGTCTATATCTTGACTTTGGTATTAATGTATGATTGAATAATTGCTTTGTTTTAAGATTTTTCATATTTAAATCAATATACGGGGACTCATGTGCCAAAACTTATACATTGGTTAGAGTATTGAACTTGAATAAATATCTCTTACATTCATTCGTATGTGCTTTAGGTACTGCAACCTTCACGGTCACTGACTCTCAGGTAATTTCTTCTCTCTTTTGTCAACCTTTCTTTTATTTGTGTTTTTGTTATGTGGTGTATCTTTGCATAGCAAAGTGGTGTGCTTAATTTGCCGTATGTGCTTATATTTATCTTGCAGATTCCTCTTTCTGGACCACACTCTATTGTGGGAAGGGCTGTTGTTGTCCATGGTGATCCAGACGACCTTGGAAGGGGTAATTCTGCATAATACTGTTGTTATAGTGTACTCAGTTCTAATCCATCACGGTATTTCAGTTGGAATTTCCTTTATTTCTATAGTGTACTCAGTCTTAATTCTTCTTAAAACTTTCATTACCATGGTATTTCATATTTATTCTGTTTTTGTGCGAGTCCTGACTGCCACATCTCCTTTTGTAGGAGGTCATGAGCTCAGCAAGGCCACTGGTAATGCTGGTGGAAGAATTGCTTGCGGTAAGTTGCTCGTGTTCTGGATCTGGTTTTCTTATGCTGTTGGTCTGCTATCATCTGTATCTCTGCGATTTGTTTTTCTTCTCATAGGCATCATTAAGTTGTTTTTATGGGTGCAGGTATCATCGGTCTTCAAGGCTAAACTTGCCCCATCTGACCTTCACGGGGAGAAAAACTGGTGGGAGAGACGCATAGGCTTCCTTCCGTACAATGCGAATTTAGCTGCTATTGAAGCATGAATATTTTGGTTAATAAAATCAGAAACTGTGGTGTATTTGAGGCGACTGAAATCTCCATTTTATCGGATTGTTTTTTAAACTATGAATTGAATTGGCTGGTTATTTCTGCTGATTTATATAGGCATTTACATTTTCTGGGAATGTTTTCGATTTAATTATAGCTCTCGTACGGAGTATTAAGAGAGATGCGCATGGTATAAGCCATTTAGGCTAAGTTTTTTTTTTTTTTTTAAAAAAAAGGCTAAGTTTAACGGGCTTTGAGCATGGTAATATCTTATTCTAGGTCGGGTCTGCAGCCTCCCTAGGGCCTAGACTCTCTTCAGAGTTCAGACTGCCGACAACCTACCACCAGCCCCACTCGTCGCTCCCACCAGCCCCACTCGCGCCCTCCATGTGTAAATCACCCCATGTTACCCAAGCCCTGATTGTAAAATTAGAAGTTTGAACAAGGAAAAAAATTCCAATACTTCAATGGTTAATCATATACTAGTATAGACTCTGTGTAATTATGCACGGTATTTATAATAAAAATATTCTATAACATATTTCTTTAAATTTTAAATACTAATTAATCTCGTTTTAAATATTTCTTTAACATTTTAAACATTTCCTATATTTTTATACTCTTGGATATGTCATCTTGTATTTCGAGATACTCACCTCTCTTTTTAATATACGGTAAAATATGTAATTGTTCTTTTAATACATGGGTAATAATGAAATTTTTATTAATAGTTGTTGTGTGAATGATCTCGTGGTTTGTAATTTGTATTTAAAAAAAATCTTATTTTTCAATATTAAATGAAGAATAATTTTACAAAATGAACCGTCTCACGTATTTGATCTTCTTACTCCATGATTTGTGAAACTTTTTCGTAGGGTGTTTATGGTATACGTCGTATTTTTTTTTTTTTTTTTTAAATAAAATAAAAAATCTATCCCGAAAATAAAATTAAAATTAAATTGCAATACAATGAAATAAGTTTTTTTGTCACAAAATTAATGACATCATATTACAAAATTTCTTAAATAATTTCATATAAAGTTTTTTTTTTCCATTTTATTTCGACATTAATGACAATTAATATTGTTAATGCATTTATTCATATAGACCCGTGCATATTCGCATGATATATTTTTACTAATAATCCATTTCAACATGAAAGGAATAATTCAGTAGGTAAATTTTCTCAAATTATTTTAATTATTATTTTTATCTTGCTAAATTGCATTTAATTACTGGTAAGCTTTCATAAAATACAATTAATGTAATCATTAACCCTTTTTTTTTTTATTAATTGCATTTAGATATAATTAATATTTTGATATATATTACATTTAATTACTATTAATGATTGTTTCCGTATGTAATTAGATATTACTCCCTCCGTTCCAACCATTTGTATACGTTTGCTTTATGCACGTACGTCGATACTCGTTTTCTTTTGTCTATATCTTTAGTTACGTGTTACTAAAAATTATAAAAAATTGATATTCATCATGTATTTTATTAGACGATTTAAACAAGATCTCACATGACTATCTTTTATCTTACATGTTAGAAGTTATATTGAAGATTCTCATCACTTATAAATAGTGTTAAAAAAACAAATGTATACCATTCGTTGGAACGGAGGGAGTAACATTATGGAGTAAAAAAACTAAGAGAGAGAGAGAGTTAATCTCTTAGTATAGGTAGGTCTCCTGAGAGACGGTCTCTCATTAACTTTACTGAGGGACTAAGTACAAATGAAAGTAACAGTGGTACCAAACCTAATAGAAGTAGGTACGATTAACATAAAAGAGTATACAAATATAAAGAGGGTACACTTGTTATAAAAACAGGTACAAAACAAAGTTGTTATTTAAGGCTACGAATATGACATAGAGTGGTACTGAAGAGTGGTCTCTCAATAAGTTATTGAGAGACCGTCTCTTCCAAGATTTTGTGCTTAGTATATAGGGGATTAATAGTTAATCCATTTTTAATAGGATTCCCGCTAATTTTTGATGTTAATTACTATAATTAGTGAAACGTAGTTTACTTGTTTCATATCAGAATTAGGGTTATAATCGTAAAGTTTTCAGTCAAATTGTTTGTGTTTGAGGAAGACAAAAAAGATCTCGGTCTACTATTTGTCAAAATAGAGAAAGTTCATCCTTTTGAAGACTATATCATCAGATCCATAAAGTCCTTCGCGAAAGGCTGTGTCAATCAATAGCGATATATAGAAGGTCATGCAGAAGCGTATTATTCGAATAGCGATCTTTGTCTCAAGGATGTTCTTTATTTATTTTTTACAAATATGTATTCAGTTCAATTTGATATCGTTTGTAGATGCCGTATGATTTATTATTAATGAAATTGATCTGCACTTAAAAAAAAGGAAGACAGAAAAGAGAGTTGTGTTTTTAAGAGGAAGGGCAAAGATAGGAAAAATTCTTTATTATATAAAGCAGGAACATTTAAAGCTCCCACATTGAGCCACGTAGGATGCTGAATAGGATGACTGATGGATCTTATGTGGCAAGTGATGTGGCAATGAAAAAAGGGATTAAAAGCACTGTAACTCTCTCCCATAAATCTGGCTGCAGTTCACTGAATCCTAATAACCTCCCTTTCAAGTTTCAACTTCCTAATCCAATAACCTCCCTTTCAAGTTTCTAACTTCTCAGTGAATATGAAGTTTATTCCTCTCATCTTTTATATATTTCACATATTCTTTATCTATTATAAATTGTAACAAAAAATTCATCATCTGCTCCGTCAAATCTATTATACGGAGTACTACGAGTATTTATTTCATGTGCTCCTATTCCATACCATTAAAAATCGTCCCATCCACTGTTTGCGAACAATCATGATAAGATGAATCCAGATTTCCCATTCTCGATGCAAATCAATCGCGAGAGCAAAAAATACCAGAAAAAAGATATTAGTTGAGTACACTGATATGAGGATGGAAAGAAATCGAAAAGAAGGAGAAATGAGGGATGAGGGATGAGAGACTTGATTTGTTCGAGGCTGGAGACAACATTGAAGATTGTGGAGTTTGTGGGCATCAATGAGAGAGAGTGTTGTAGCAGAAGCCATGGATGAGGAACTTAGCGGAGCTTGGAAGGAAAAGAATGAGAGAAAAGAGTGCTATGAAGGAAGATGCTATTGTTCTGAGATTTTCTACTTTTCCAAGCTTGCGACTTGCGAGGGCTATTTGAGGACTAAATAATGGTTTACAATCTGGGTCAAGCAAAGTAGGTGTTGAAGAAGTATCAACGTTACCTTTCAAAATACTCTAGGTAGTTTTTTTTATCCTATATTGTACCAGTAATTTTTTTAATTCAAATATTTGGTCTTATATTTAGTTTCCATTATTTTTTTTCCTCATATTTAATTTAGATAATACTCTATCTGCAGAGTATTTTTTATGGGCAATAGTATGACATATTACCTCATAATTTGGTATCAAAGTGTATTATATTCCTCATTTTCGCTAACGTAAGAGGCCCGTTCCTTCAATTGATGCGATGGTGACGAAGAAGGTAGAGCGAGTGAGAGAATAAGAGGGATGACTAAAAAATGGCGAAGAAGATTTAGATAATTAATGAAAATTATAAAGTGTACCGTTGTTAGGTTTGATTAGTTGTTTTTGGGCTAATTTTATTTTCATGTCCGTTAGCTGCATACTAGAGTTCCGCGTACACCCATAGATCTAGACATGACAAATGGGTCAATTAGACTTAGTTCGAGTCAAAATCATTTTTTGGTCAGAAAAATTGTGTCGGGTTGGATCATTTTCGGGTTTGTTATGGCCTAAGAAAAGACCGGTGCAAAGGCTAAAGAGACGCATCATGAAAAATCGATGCTATGAGACTAACAGGAAACATATTACTCTGTTAAAATAACTTGAGGAATACGTTGGTGTGCTATAGTACAGCTACCTTAGTACAGTATACAACAGTTGGTTAGAAAGGAATACAATGACTTTGAATTGAAAGACACGTCACGTTTATTCTCAAGAAAGTAGAACATAGTTTTAGTAGTATCATTCGATTATTGATTTATTGGTGTAATATAAGAAAGGTAGTGAGAGTAAGACGTAAAGTCGGGTGAAAAAGATTTTCCATAAATGAAAAAAAGAGAAAAAAAATCAAAATCAGCCCAAAAAGATAAAAAGAAAAATCTTAAAAACTCGGAGGGAGTATTTATCTCTTAAGTGCTTTATTTAATATTCATAAATTTTAATATGAATAAGCTATGTTGAAATATACGAGTAGGTCGTAATACTATCGAGTACATTCTTCTTACGGTCATACTTTGTTTTATTGATTATCCCTAAATGGTACAGACTACGGAGTACAAACTTATTTTGTTTAATATTTTATTTTATTTATTGTGAGACCTTAATAAGGTAAGAAATGGTTATTATTGAGTTTTTATTTCAATATAAATTCAGTTATCTCTACTTTATATATATAACATGATCTACAACAATAAATAAATACATCCGAGCAATTTTGTACGGGGAAAAAATTTCATACTTAAACTCAAAATTACCTTACTTATAGAATACTATTGAAAATATCCCTTATTTAACCTATTAACATGTGCCCCTTGAACACATTTAAAAAAAAAACAATTTACTATACTCACAATACTATAACTATTTATTTAGGTAAATTTTTCTCTTATAAAAACCTTAATGTGTGAACAATTAAAAAGCAAAGATAAATTTTGCTACTATGCATAAAATGAGTTAGCTTTTTCATGTACGTAGATGTGTTTCTGAAACAAATCTCGAACTCTCGCGATGATCAAGAGATAAATTGAATTAATAAATTAATATAACTATTGATGAGTAGACGACGACTATATATGGATGAGATAACCACCAAAAAATACAAGTACCACTTTTTCATAATAGTATTAAAATGAATTTTGAGTTCAAACAAAAAAAAATCATTTCACATTTACTCAAAATTCGTGAGAAAAAACAATATATGTAGACATCTTTTTTGTTGGTAGAGTAGCACAATTTTTAGAGACGGTTTCACAATAATTGTCTCACATGAGTATTCATACAACTTTAAGAGAAACAACCGCGCAATTTGCGCGGAATCAAAACTAGTAATGATAAAAGTGTGTACAATGTAGAAATTTTCGTGTGTAACGTAGCAGTTTCGTATTCAACGTTGATAATAGTCTTGGGTTCGATGTAATTGTTCTATCTTAACTTCTTAAGTGAAACATATTTATACGTAATGTGTGCTCAATAGACATACGTTGATATACTTCGTATGTTAATTAAAACAAAAATCACAAGGATATCATCACGAGAAACTGACCTATAAACTCATACTGCCTCCATTTTATTTTGTTAGTCACCAGTATAGATCCCGCAATAATGCACAGTAATTTAGAATTTTAAATTTAGTAGTAATTAATTATGAATATCTGATTGGTAACTTATTAATTTTCATACATAATGTGAGAGTATCTGAGACCGTATCATATACACAAACCGGTTTGGTAAACAGCGGATTGATATTGACATTGACAGAATTAGATTTAGAAAGCTCCCTTGATAAAATATAAAGAGGTTTAGGCAATATTATTATAACTTCTTAAATTCTTGAATATGAATACAAACAGTCGACCCATATTTATAGTATCTGTATCTAACTTAAACTTAGGAAACTAAATCATATCTTAATGACACGACATTATCCTGTTTCCTAAACAATCACACAATATTGTCCTATTGCGTGTTTCGTAATCTTCACGCAATATTGTTCTATTGCGTGTTTCCTAATCCTTCACGCAATATTGTCCTATTGCGTGATTCCTAAACCTACTCGGATACTGTACTACGGTATTCGACATTACCTATACTCTATTATCCCCCCTCAAACTCTTGGTAATTTTTAAAATTTCCATGAGTTTGCACAAATTTAAAAAAATTCGATTTCGTCATCTTCGATATCTTATCTGATGTCAGGGGAATGATCTTTGGACCATGATGATTGAAGGAGATGGTCTTTGGACCATTCCCGTTCTCCTTCAATTTTCCGTCACCACCTGTCTTGATGGAGTCCACCCGTCTTGATGGAATCCCCTGACAAATAAAAAAAATTTATGTCTTCGATCTTCATTCTTCTATCGTCTTCTCTTCACGGTGGCATATAGATTCTTTCGGCTATTTTTCGAACGAGAACGTTTTCTCGGACTCGTCGAGAATTAATACGTTAAGTTTTTCCGAACTTAACAAATTTCAAAACGGGAAAACATCCATCAATTTGAATTGCTTGAGAACTCTAATCGAACTCGATCAGCTCTTAGCAAAATTAGAAACGTCATACTAAGAATCATCAGCCTTACATCTTTCTTCGGAAGAACAAGGTATTGTGGAATACACATTCAAAGCGGAAATAGGTTTATTTTTTTATTTTAGCAAAACTACGAAAAAATTGTTTTTTTGTGTGTGAATAACAACGAACAAATCCCGCCGGTGGGTGCCATATTTTCAACCCACTGGCAGGGCATCAGAACGTTTATTTTGTTGTCCTCAAGAATCGAGGGGCTCTGATACCATGATAAATTCACGCAATATTGTCCTATTGCGTGTTTCCTAATCTTTCACGCAATATTGTCCTATTGCGTGATTCCTAAACCCACATGGATACGGTACTACGGTATCCGATATTACCTATACTCTATTATCCCTTCTCTCTAAACCCTTCTCCCTCCTACAAAGAAAACCCTAGCCTCCAAAAAAGTTGGAGCTACCACCATTAATTGGTGGTAAGCCCCCCTGTGGACATGACGTAGGTCCACCCCGACGCGGCCACGCGCGGGTTTGGGTAGGCGAATGAATCTCGTGGTGAGATTGTTCTCGGGTTCAAAATTTAAGTCAAAGTTGGAGTCGCCACCGAATTTATGGTAATTCGGAACCATTCGAGCCCACTCTATGTCGTCATGGGCTATACACAAAGTACGGCCCACTTCGATTTCAGAGTTTATGGGGCCCGTCCCTTTGCATTGCGATACCGATACCATCTACACCGGTATCGTGTAAAGAATGACTCTCGTGCGCCAACGGTTTCGGGCATCCGGAAACCGAGGTTCTGAGTAAGGGGTGAGGGTACGTGTTGGGAAGCCCACTAAGGACACCCAACCCCGCCCGCACAATGACGGCCTCTACTAAGTCATCGTTCGTGTTCGTGTACGCGCGCTAGTAAAACGACTAAATGATATGCAAGCAGCGTTTTCCGCTAAGCATGCGAATTATTGGTTAATTACGTCATTTTAATGCATCTTGATTCACGTCAAAGTGATTTAGCATGTGATGTTCATTTAAGGCAATAAATGGCAAACATCGAAAATAGAAAACTCGTAAATAAATTACAAATTACACGGGCGGAATACAACCCGGAATTCACAATACAACGAGCAATAAAATAGAATAATCGAATAGAATATGGTAAACGTTAGCTAGAAACGGACCCGTATATAATAAATAGAAACTAGACCGTAAGTTGTGCAAACGGACGAACTTCGATTAAATACACATTATATTGTGTATTAAACGGAGGACGGAGATATGGAACCTAGACGTGGTGCTAGCCCGATCCCGAATCTCGATGCCTTGTCCCGACTTATCACATCGAGGAATAGAGTCTAAATTAATCATGTGTCGGATACGACTAAAGAGTCGTCGACACAAGATTAATAGTGCGAGACCGTCGATCAAAGTCGTTTTAAGTGATATGATATGCATGAGTTTTGAAAAATAGGATCACGTGATTGACTTTGCACGTGTTGACTAAAAGTCGTAAAAAAAATGACGAGGCTCAAATGATGATCAAAGCGCTCGGTTTTCCAGGCTACAGGGTCCACTCGATCGAGTCATGGCACGGACTCGGTCGAGTGTGCCCTTAGAGGAGCTACTGCCCGATTTTTGTAGTGCTACTCGATCGAGTGCACAAGCCTTGTGCACTCGATCGAGTGCCCTCTGTACGGGTGTTTAATTTGTGTTTTAAAACGACCCATTTTATAGCTTTTATGTTTTTAAATCGAGATGCAATTACGCTAAATATAAATATTGTCCAATTTATATTAGTTTAAATCTCGATGGCTCGTCATACTCGACATTCGGTTATAGAACCGACATCTAGTATTTAGAGCGAATTTGCAAAATCGAGTTTGATCGGGCTAGAACAAATATCGATTCCCTCCGCGTCATAATGTCGTAATCAATCCTTTCGGATCGTGTGACAATTAATTCGGCGTCAATGAGTTTCGTCCTAATCTGATTTGTCGATGATTCTTTAGAATAATATTTTGAAAGAAATGTGGTCGAACATATTTAACGACGAATCTCCACGATCTATTAGGCCCTTAAGTGTTTAGGGCGGCTGTAGACACCCACATTTTAACCGCCAGGTGTCTATAGTAGTTCCCGCCAAACACCCGATGATGATAGGACGTAAACGTGCTTTGATAGACTCGGATATGGCCTTGTAATGGACATTCGGTTTAGACATTTTAAGGAGTACAAATCTCACAAAACCAACCTCAAATCCAGGCCCAGTGGGTCGTTTCGAGTCAAATAACACTAATTTGGGTCGAAACCGTCACCAGGGGTAAAACCGTCTTTTTACAACCGAGTCAAAACCCGGTCTAAATTATTCCCCGAGACTTGCGGACCAACCGTGATAATTCACGTGTCCAGCTCGGACCATAACTCCACAAAAATCAGTCATACGAAAATAATAAACAATTCCGTTTAAGGTAGAATTCGATCTCGAGTAGGAATTCTATCCGGAAACCGATTCAGACATTGACCGAGTACCAAATACTCGGCCAATACACCCTACCCAGCCGGTTTTCCTCTCTTTTCTTCCCTCACAAGAAAACGGAATCCTCGTTCTCCTCAGCTTCTTACTCAAGCGGTAATTCTAGCTCGAACAAGAATCCTATTCAAAAACCGATTCGAACACTTGACCGAGTGCAAAACACTCGGCCAAAACAGTACAAAACAGCCGTGTTTCCCTTTCTTCTTGGCCAAGAAAGCGGAATTCTTATTCCCCTCGAATTCCTATATTTCCTATCCTAAGCGGTAATCAAACTCTCCTAAACCAGGGTCGGAAACTCCCTATAAATAGGACCTCCCGTCCAACACAAAAAGGACATCAATTACATCACTTTTCCAGCCAACCTACACGGTTTCCACACACCCATTACACCGAAAAAACAGCCTCCACACACGGTTCATACACAAATCCGATAGTTAGCAAATCCCGACACTTTCGAAGCCTCGAAACCTCGACGAAACCGGCCAAACCCGGCGTCCCAAATCACCCAAACCGATACACCTTAACTCATCCTCATCATCTCGACGCTCTCAAGTCTAAGCCACTTCCCGACGAGCCTTATCCCGAGAAAACAAAGCATGTAGGTTGAGGGTGTAAATCAAACCCGACTCTTCTCTTTTCTCTTCTCTTCTTCTCTTTTTTTTTATGGGTCTTTCGTCGGTCTTTTTCTATTTTTCTAATATCGATATTATTAAAAACTATTTTCATATATCGAATATTCTTAAAATATGATATCGATTCTATATAATCGAATATCGTATAAAAAAGAATTATATTAAGATTTCGACGGTTTCGTTACATCTTTTCGTTCAAAATCCTTTTTTCAAACTTTTCGTTCAAAATCTTTCTTTTTTACTTTTCGTTCAAAACAAACTTTTTTCAAAACCTTTTTCTAAAGTCATTCCGACTATTTGATATCGATTTCATAATCGAATATCGAATACGACGAATATCGAAAATATAGACCGAGTATAAATTAATTCATGTTTGTACGCGATTAACGAATTTCGAACACAAAAATATATAAAAAAAGTCAGACCCGCACGCGAGTCGCGCCCGGTCCAGGCGACTCGCGCACGAGTCTGATCCGGTTCTATTTTTTTAGTCTTTCGTTTGTTTATCTTTTATTATTTTACGAGGCGATTTCTAAATTTACACCTTTTCCAAAACTATTCTAAATATTCCATAATCAACTATCGAATGTAACGAATATCGAGAATATTAAGTCGAGTACGAGTTATGCGATATTCGTACGCGATTTAATCAAAAAATTTCCAAAAAACCGTTGTCGAAATCAGGCCGCCACGCGACCCGCATGAGTCTCGGGCGAGTCGCGCGGCTCTCGGCCCAAACACACCTTTTTTTTTCGTTTTTTTATTTATTTTTCTCGAACATCGTTTTTTATATAAAACAACGTTTTTAACAATATTTTTCAGATTTCGATTGATTTTTATTTTCTCGATTTCATATTCCTTTCATATATTATTATTTCAATCGTTACTAACCCGTTTTCTCGTGTTTGTAGCAAATTTTTTCCCATATTTTCTTTTTATCGTTTTATTAGACTAAAACGAACTCACATTCTAAAAATAACTTTGACGTTATTAGATTAACATGCATTAAACGACTTAGCAACCCATTTATTTATTCTCCTCACATGTCTTAGGAAAATAATCTCTGCATATCATTTCATCGTCGAACTAACGCGTGTACACAAAACCGAACGATATCTTAGTAAAGGCCGCTAAGTGCGGGCGGGGTTGGGTGTTCTCGCTGAACTTCCCAACACGTACCCTCACCCCTTACTCAGAACCATGGTTTCCGGATGTCCGAAACCATTGGCAACGAGAGTCATTCAATATACGATTAACCGCCCAGTCGGCATCGATATCGTAATGCAAAGGGACGAACCCAAAAAACTCTGACATCGGAAATGGGCCAGGCTTTAAGTATGGCCCACTACGACATAGAGTGGGTTCGAATGGTTCCGAATAACCATAAAATTCGGTGGCGACTCCTACTTCGATTTAAAATTCAATTCGATCCATCTCATATGGAAATTCTACGCCTCCCCAAAACCCGCGCTTCGCCGCGTCGGAGTGGACCTATGTCATGTCCACAATTTGGCGACTCCGCTGGGGATCCACTGATGTGTCACTTACCATCGGCATCCTCAGGGTGAGACTCGAAAAAGAAATCATTCGATTAGTAATGTACACGTTTTAGTTCAATGGTTCATGCATAACCCCGTTCTATCCCGGGCCGGTTACTTGTGACCGACGTCCCACTATACCACGGTGCATTCCCACTTGGATGCACTAAAGACTTCAATGGCGGAACTCGTTTAGGTTTTGCGGCATGTCCTAAGACCCACTCGGCTTAGGGAGTCCGTCCTCAGTACGAGAAAGCCATCGTTGTTGGTATAGACCCTATTAGACCGACCGAGACTTAGACTAAGAGCATACATGGCGTCTTTATACTGTTTCTATGACTACATGCTACTTGATCTTCTTTGGTCCTTTTCAAAAACCGTCATTTTTTCAAAAAAAAAAAAAAAAACTTGCATCTTTTCAAACCCATTCTTTTTTTCAAAACCTGGAAAGCTGCCAAATTTAGGACTTATGATTTTTGACTCAAAATAGCCTATTTTTAGCCGGTATGCTGTCCAAACCTTTTCAAAAAAAAGCTCAAAATCTCGGCCCGGTAACCTTTTTTTTGATTTTTCAAAAAATCGGGCCTTCCAATCCGACCTTGCTCGGTTTTCAAATCCAAATTCCCTTTTCAAAACTTTCTTCTTCTTAGGACTTCTCGTATTTAGCAGTGTCGGGTCTTGTCATAAGTTGTTAGAATCTATAGCGTCGAAACTCCGTCGATCTTACATCACGAGTTTCTACCCCATCCCAAGTCCGCCTTATTTGTCAAGGCACGGTCCACCTACGTAGGACAAACTCCTACAAAGGGAAGCCCATTTACACAATCGAGTCCAAAGTCTGGGGATTTCACACACGGATCTTTCTTCGAACGGGACTAGGCCCACTTTGCCAAAACCCAGGGAGAGTCCACCATCCACGAGTCACCCGTCTAGGAGTCGGTCTTCAATCCCACTCGGGGGCTACCCTTTAGCGGGGCGATCAACCGCGTTTGCTCTAAGGATCAGGTCTTACACGTGTTGGCTCACGTACCCCACTTTCGAGTCACTTAGATGTCGCACCATTTGAGTCCTATCAAAGTCTTTAGTCTCACTCGGGGGCTGTCCTCCACCCGAGCAGTCAACCGCGGTCACCTTAAGGGGTACTCTACGTTCATCCTGCACCGGTGTCCTTATGATGCCTTCTTCGTGTCGTACCTATGCTACGAATACTCGAGTCACCTAGGGTTAGGTCACCACGGTTGGTCCAAGCACGCGGCGCAGTCAAACACGGTTGCCCCATTTTCGGACTCGCCCTCATACACCGTCCGAGTCTCATGGTCGAGTCCAAGCCAGGGTCGTTACCTCGTCTAGATCAACGTTCGAGTATCCCGGTCCAAGAGTCTTTGTCGACTCGTCACCCCGGGCCGTGTCTAGTTTGACTCCCTCTCTTGCACTTGCGCAAAGCCGAGTTTAGGCGAGTCGTGGCACCCGTCTTTCTCTCCAATCAAAGACCTTACCAAAAAAAAACAACCAACCGAGCCTCCGAGTCCGGATTTGATTCGAGTCTAAGTTTGAGTTCGAGTCTAGGATACCCTACATCCTCATTTCCAAATCAAAGTCAGAGTAAAAGTTAGTTGTATTCTGTCCTCTTTTTTCACATTTCAATAAAATCAGCTTTTCTATTTCTCATACATACTTTCCTTATGTGTTTCCGAGAACATGATGAACACTATCATACACTGTGAGCACACGCACGTGACTATTATAGGCACATCTATAATGACTGCAAGAAACCGAGCCCGTGTTTTCCTTTTACCTATTCCATGTCTGGTATAGAAAGCCACATAACTACCCGTAGCAGGAGCATATCGAATCCTATGACAAATCTGGGTAGCTTTCTAGTTTGGGTTCAAGACGGGAGGCAAGCCCACTTCCCACAATAAACACCCTTCCAATAAGACTAGCCAAACCCTACTTTAGGTGTTAGTCTGACCGACAAAAAAAAACTGGACAAAAAGTCAAAAGTCCAAGGGAAAAAAAGCAAAAGGCCAAAACATAAAAGCTGGCCATGATCAAAAAAGAATTATCAACATCTCTCGACCAGACACGGTCAATTCAAATGAAGAATCCCACGACCGGGGCTAAGAGGTCAACCCAAAGAATTCAAAAACCCATGACCGTGAAACGGTCAATTCAAAAATTGTCAATACCCATACCATCCAATAGGGGAGAGACAGTCAAGCTGGTCAGCTAACACCACATCTAGCCTTCCCACATTACAACCCTCAAGACCTTCTCGAGACCTAGGCTAAAGACAGCCCAGAATTTTGAGGATTCAAGCTCCATAGGATACACCCTAACCTTTAGGGCCAGACATGGAAACCAGATCCCGCATTATCAAACTTGCCCATCGAAGCTCGAGCCATTCTACTCGACTTCCCCTTTACATAACAGAATTCACAATCACCATATGCAAATCCGAGAGCAAAACTCGTTAAAATCCCCGAGAGCAAAACTCATCAAATCCCCGAGAGCAAAACTCATCAAATCCCCGAGAGCAAAACTCATCAAATCCCCGAGAGCAAAACTCGTTAAAATCCCCGAGAGCAGAACTCGTTAAAATCCCATCCCAATTCTCCTCATTTAAACCAGTTACCAGCCCCAAACACGGGAACTCAACTTGCAGTCGGCATAGAACACGCCCATATAGTTCACACCACCTCTGGGGGCTACCCCGGAGAACGCTCACAGTCACAGGATCAACATCCTAACTATTCTAGCCCTTTGATCTAGACATCACAGGGAATGCACCTAGCCTACACCATCGCTGTGGCTAGTTACACACAAAGCCCTAGTAAATTAGGCGCTATTATATATCTTTCAATCCACTGAACTACGGCTTGGTTTGATTTCACTACACGTGAATACGTAGGCAGCCTTTCAACAGAGGCACAACCACCCACATTGACACACATTCAAAAAGCACCATCATTCCGGTCACGACACTGTCATGTTCTCGACAGTTAGCTTTGTCATTCTGGGGGCTCCTCCTAGGCAGAAGTTCCCCATTCACTCACATAATCCAAATACTTTCAAAATCCAGCCACCTTTCTATAGTGTGTCCTAGTACTCGGCTCAGTTGAAGACGAGAATTGGTCAGGGACTCGAAGCAATACCCACTTTGGGAATGTACCCCTAAATCAAAAGAATATCCAAAAGAACACCAGTCTACGGCATTGCTACCACAAAGGCCTGTCGTACGGAAACAGTCCCATTCCGAGGATTCGACCGTGTTGCCACTCGCCTAGGCTATGGAATAGCGCAACTTAAGAGTCTTGTCATCTTAGGAGGCATACCCCCTACCGAGTCACGGTCTAACCCCTAGAGAGTCAAAGTCGTGTCTGTCAACTCGTCCTCTTGCGTCCAGAGTCGAGTCCGTCGGTATATCTCTCTCTTCAAATTCTCATTTTTTGCAAAACTTAGCCATTTGAGAAAATCCTTTTTCTAGTCACCACGGGAATAAGAATTTTTATCACACTTCATCTAGGCATACAGGCCTAACCAGGGGATTTTTAGGAATCCATGTCAGGGTCCGATTAGGAATCAAAGTCATCTCAAGCATCCTTATTTCCAAACTTCCAAAAAAAATTCAGCCTTTTTATTTTCAAAATTTTCGGAAAAAAATCATCATTTCTTCCCCAGCATGAGTCAGTGTTTCGCCTAAATGTTACATACAAATTATGTCAGCATACAGGTACACCCAAGACTGCCAGAAAATTCTAAGTTCTCCATTGGAAAAGCTCAGGAAACTTTTTAGCTTCCAAGGCAAGCTCCCGCGCAATTCTAAGACAGGATATATCTGCAAACAGGTATACCCATAGCTTCCTAGGCAAGCTCCCGCGACATTATCAACATCAATTCAGGTATGATTTCTATTCTGTGGCTGGCGAGCCCTTCACGCAGGTCTAATGGACCCTAAACGACCCGATCGGAAGTCTGCCAGGTTTTAATCCTTGATTGACCTGGTAGCTACTCTGACTTTTGCCTTGTCCAAGCCTCAGTCAGAGTGGGGGCTCTGTAGACACCCACATTTTGACCGCCAGGTGTCTATAGTAGTTCCCGCCAAACACCCGATGATGATAGGACGTAAACGTGCTTTGATAGACTCGGATATGGGCTTGTAATGGACATTCGGTTTAGACATTTTAAGGAGTACAAATCTCACAAAACCAACCTCAAATCCAGGCCCAGTGGGTCGTTTCGAGTCAAATAACACTAATTTGGGTCGAAACCGTCACCAGGGGTAAAACCGTCTTTTTACAACCGAGTCAAAACCCGGTCTAAATTATTCCCCGAGACTTGCGGACCAACCGTGATAATTCACGTGTCTAGCTCGGACCATAACTCCACAAAAATCAGCCATACGAAAATAATAAACAATTCCGTTTAAGGTAGAATTCGATCTCGAGTAGGAATTCTATCCGGAAACCGATTCAGACATTGACCGAGTACCAAATACTCGGCCAATACACCCTACCCAGCCGGTTTTCCTCTCTTTTCTTCCCTCACAAGAAAACGGAATCCTCGTTCTCCTCAGCTTCTTACTCAAGCGGTAATTCTAGCTCGAACAGGAATCCTATTCAAAAACCGATTCGAACACTTGACCGAGTGCAAAACACTCGGCCAAAACAGTACAAAACAGCCGTGTTTCCCTTTCTTCTTGGCCAAGAAAGCGGAATTCTTATTCCCCTCGAATTCCTATGTTTCCTATCCTAAGCGGTAATCAAACTCTCCTAAACCAGGGTCGGAAACTCCCTATAAATAGGACCTCCCGTCCAACACAAAAAGGACATCAATTACATCACTTTTCCAGCCAACCTACACGGTTTCCACACACCCATTACACCGAAAAAACAGCCTCCACACACGGTTCATACACAAATCCGATAGTTAGCAAATCCCGACACTTTCGAAGCCTCGAAACCTCGACGAAACCGGCCAAACCCGACGTCCCAAATCACCCAAACCGATACACCTTAACTCATCCTCATCATCTCGACGCTCTCAAGTCTAAGCCACTTCCCGACGAGCCTTATCCCGAGAAAACAAAGCATGTAGGTTGACGGTGTAAATCAAACCCGACTCTTCTCTTTTCTCTTCTCTTCTTCTCTTTTTTTTATGGGTCTTTCGTCGGTCTTTTTCTATTTTTCTAATATCGATATTATTAAAAACTATTTTCATATATCGAATATTCTTAAAATATGATATCGATTCTATATAATCGAATATCGTATCAAAAAGAATTATATTAAGATTTCGACGGTTTCGTTACATCTTTTCGTTCAAAATCCTTTTTTCAAACTTTTCGTTCAAAATCTTTCTTTTTTACTTTTCGTTCAAAACAAACTTTTTTCAAAACCTTTTTCTAAAGTCATTCCGACTATTTGATATCGATTTCATAATCGAATATCGAATACGACGAATATCGAAAATATAGACCGAGTATAAATTAATTCATGTTTGTACGCGATTAACGAATTTCGAACACAAAAATATATAAAAAAAGTCAGACCCGCACGCGAGTCGCGCCTGGTCCAGGCGACTCGCGCACGAGTCTGATCCGGTTCTATTTTTTTAGTCTTTCGTTCGTTTATCTTTTATTATTTTACGAGGCGATTTCTAAATTTACACCTTTTCCAAAACTATTCTAAATATTCGATAATCAACTATCGAATGTAACGAATATCGAGAATATTAAGTCGAGTACGAGTTATGCGATATTCGTACGCGATTTAATCAAAAAATTTCCAAAAAACCGTTGTCGAAATCAGGCCGCCACGCGACCCGCATGAGTCTCGGGCGAGTCGCGCGGCTCTCGGCCCAAACACACCTTTTTTTTTGTTTATTTATTTATTTTTCTCGAACATCGTTTTTTATATAAAACAACGTTTTTAACAATATTTTTCAGATTTCGATTGATTTTTATTTTCTCGATTTCATATTCCTTTCATATATTATTATTTCAATCGTTACTAACCCGTTTTCTCGTGTTTGTAGCAAGTTTTTTCTCATATTTTCTTTTTATCGTTTTATTAGACTAAAACGAACTCACATGCTAAAAATAACTTTGACGTTATTAGATTAACATGCATTAAACGACTTAGCAACCCATTTATTTATTCTCCTCACATGTCTTAGGAAAATAATCTCTGCATATCATTTCATCGTCGAACTAACGCGTGTACACAAAACCGAACGATATCTTAGTAAAGGCCGCTAAGTGCGGGCGGGGTTGGGTGTTCTCGCTGAACTTCCCAACACGTACCCTCACCCCTTACTCAGAACCATGGTTTCCGGATGTCCGAAACCATTGGCAACGAGAGTCATTCAATATACGATTAACCGCCCAGTCGGCATCGATATCGTAATGCAAAGGGACGAACCCAATAAACTCTGACATCGGAAATGGGCCAGGCTTTAAGTATGGCCCACTACGACATAGAGTGGGTTCGAATGGTTCCGAATAACCATAAAATTCGGTGGCGACTCCTACTTCGATTTAAAATTTAATTCGATCCATCTCATATGGAAATTCTACGCCTCCCCAAAACCCGCGCTTCGCCGCGTCGGAGTGGACCTATGTCATGTGCACAGCGGCGCACCTCGAAGGGCACCACCTCCAATACGACTTGTAAAGGGATTAAATAGAGTTTAGGCGGAATTCGTAATTAAACATATTCGACCCAAAAATTCGACCGTCGTTGCAAACTTAAGTCCTCGGCATTTTAATATCGTAATTTGGCCTTAAGGCCTACGATCATTAATTTAGCCTCAACGGACGTTTCTCGGATCATTTTGAATTTTGTTAAATAATTATACGTGGTATTAATATTATAACAAAATGGAAATGACGATAATTAAATGTTAGAGGTTAGAATACGATAAGTAAATGTTAGATTGTGATAAATAAAATGTTAGTAGCAAAATTAAAATGTTAGTATTAGTGTTAGTATAATTAATAATAATAATAATAATAGTAATAATAATAATAATAATAATAATAATAATAATAATAATAATAATAATAATAATAATAATAATAATAATAATAATAATAATAATAATAATATATAGTATGTACATATATAATCGAAAAAGAGAAAGAAAAAAAAGAAACGGGGTTTGATGACACCCTCAACCTACATGCTTAAATGGCCTTGGAAACGGACTCGTAGTAGCAGCGTGTGCGCGGGAGTGTCGAGATATGTAGGTAGAGTTATGGTGTATGTCTTTGACGAGTTTTGATCTCAGGATTTTGAATGTATTTGTGTGTGTATGTGTATGAGTGCCTAGAACTCAAGGTGATGAAGGTTTGAAGGTTTAAGATGTGTAAGGTTGAATGAGGATTGAAAGGGTTGGGAAGACCTTATTTTGAAGGTGGTAAAAGGTTGAAAAGAGTTGTGTAATGTGTTGGGGTGATGTGGTATTTATAGGGAAATACCCCGGTTTAGGGTCACTCGATCGAGTGGCGCGGGTGCACTCGACCGAGTGCCCGGTCTGGGTCTGGATCGGCCGGTTTATGGCCTTACTCGACCGAGTGGATGTGAGCCACTCGATCGAGTGGGTGTGAATGGAGGGAGTGTAAATAGGGCATGATTTGTTGCCTATTTTTGAATGAGATTTGGTTGATTTGGTTGTTGAGTCTTGATTCATTTTGTGTATTTGGACATAATGTTAGGCTGGTTCGTCTCGGGATTCGACTTTGACCGGGTTTTGACTCGGTCGCTAGAAGACGGTTTTATTTCTGGTGACGGTTTTGGCCCAAATTAGTCTCATTTTATTGGAAACGACCCACTGGGCCTGGATTTGAGGTCGGTTTTGAGAGATTTGCACTCCGCTAAATGCCCACGTCGGATACTATTGATTCCGAGTCCGTATTCGAGCGTATTAAGTCACGTTAGCGTCCGATCATCATCGGGTGTTTTGTCAGGAACTGCTATAGACACTAGCAGGCAAAATGCGGGTGTCTATAGAGCCCCCACTCTGACTGAGGCTTGGACAAGGCGAAAGTCAGAGTAGCTACCAGGCCAATCGAGGATTACGACCTGGCAGCCTTTCGGTCGGGTCGTTTATAGTCCATTAGACTTGTGTGAAGGGCTCGCCAGCCATAAGCAGAGGGTCATACCTGTCCTGATGATGATAGCTCCGTGGGGAGTCGAACTTGCCTTTGAAGTCATAGGTGTACCCGTATGCCGACACATCACATTTTGGATGTAGCATTCCAGGAGAAACACCGACTCACGCTGGGGAGTAAAGTAGTTGCACGAGACTTGCTTCTGAAGTCTTGGGTGTACCCGTATGCCGACACATGACAACTTGCATGTAGCATTCCAGGAGAAACACCGCCTTTGATGTTCCGTTGGGAAGCACTAGCTGGTACCTGAAATGTTAGATACATAGGCAGAAATAGCAGGCATAGCAGATAGTAAGATAGCACATAGGAAATGCAGTTAGCATCTACAGACTGACTTGCGCTGGGGAAAATGGTTTTTGCTTAGTTTCGAAATCGAAGTCCTGAAAGCAACTCACGTGCTAGGAGATAGGTTTTCAAAATTGAAAGGGGTAGAAAAGAAATTTGCAGCTTAAATAGACTGAAATTTGACCTTGTCGAAAAGGATTTTATCAAATGGCTAAGTTTTGCAAACTTTGAAGCGAAAATTTGAGGAGGGAGGTACCGACAGACTCGACTCTGGACGTGACAGGACGACGAGTTGACAGACACGACTTGGACTCTCGAGGGGTTGGATTGTGACTCGGTAGGGGGGTGGGCCACCTAAGATGACAAGACTCTTAAGTTGCGCTATTCCGTAGCCTAGGCGAGTGGCAACACAGTCGAACATCGAAATGGGAAGGATGTGCTATAGGGTGGCTACAGTAGTCTGTAACGAGACTGTAACGACAGGACTTAGTAGTAGCAATGTTATAGTCTAGTGTTCTTTGAATGTTTGGTTTTGGGTTACATTCTCAAATTGGTTGTCGCTTCGAGTCCCTGACGGATTCTCGTCTTCGACTGAGCCGAGTTCTAGGACACTCTATAGAAAGGAGGCTAGTTTTTGAAAATCATTTGGATTATGTGAGTGGATGGGAGTCTTCTGCCTAAGAGAAGCCCCCAGGACGACAAAGCTAGCTGTTGAGAACATGACAGTGTCATGACCGGAATGATGGTGCTTTTTGAATTTGTTGTCAATGTGGGTGGTTGTGCCTTTGTTGAAAGGCTGCCTACGTATTCACGTGTAGTGAAATCAAACCAAGCCGTAGTTCAGTGGATTGGAAGATATATTATGGTGCCTAGTTTATTAGGGCTTTGTGTGTAACTAGCCATAGCGATGGTGTAGGCTAGGTGAATTCCCAATGATGTCTTGATCAAAGGGCTAGAACAGTTAGGATGTTGATCCCGTGACTGTGAGCGTTCTCCGGGGTAGCCCCCAGAGGTGGTGTGAACTATTTGGGCATATTCTATGCCGACCGCAGGTTGAGTTCCCGTGTTTGGGGTTGGTAACTAGTTTGGATGTTTTTGGAAATGTGGTGCCAGGTAGAAAGTGGCTTTGATGATTTGAAATCTGGAGCTCGATTTTGTGGAGCTAAAGCTTCGAGGGTAAGGTATTGTAATGTGGTAGGAAAGGGGGAAGTCGAGTAAAAATGACTCGAACTTCGATCGCGGTAGGTTGATAATGTGGGATCTGATTTCCATGTCTGGCCCTAATGGTTAGGGGTATCCTATGGAGCTTGAATCCTCAAAATTCCGGGCTGTCTCTTAGCCTAGGTCTCGGGAAGGTCTTGAAGGTTGTAATGTGGGAAGGCTAAGTGTGGTGTTGGCTAACCAGCTTGATTGTTTCTCTCCTATTTGATGGTATGGGCATTGATAATATTTGAATTGACTGTACCCCGGTCAAGGGACTTTCACTTGAGCTGACCGTTGACCACGATCATGGGTATTTGAATTCTTTTTTTTTTGGGGGTTGACCTCTTAGCTCCGGTCGTGGGATTCTTCATTTGAGTTGACCGTGCCCCGGTCAAGGGATTGACCGTATCTGGTCGGGGATGTTGAGGGTTCTTTTTTTTGATGGCCGGTTCTTTTGTTTGGCCTTTTGCTTTTTCCTTGGACTTTTGATTTTTTTTGTCCAGTTTTTTTTTTTCACGGTAAGCCCCTCCCATGATGTTGTGGGTGGATTCGGGGTTGGGCCTATCAGTTGGATTAGGCTTTTGAAGTTAGACCTTTCTAAGGTGTAAGCATAGTTGGTGTTTGTGTGAGTGCAACTCGCGGTGGAGTACTCTACGGTAAACATGGTGGTTTGGATCTTGGTATTGTCATCATAATTCCGAGCAGGCTGGTGGGAGCATCGTCCCGAGTTGGGCATAGAGTCACGATGCTTCTTTTTTTTTGCTTCTGGTCAGACTAACGCCTAAGGTAAGGATTGGTCAGTTTTATTGGAGGGGTGTTTATTGTGGGAAATGGGCTTGCCTCCCGTCTTGAACCCAAACTAGGAGATTACCTAGATTTGTCATAGGATTTGATACTGCTCCTACTAGGGGTAGTTTTGTGGCTTTCTATACCAGACATGGAATAGGTAAAGGAAAACACGGGCCTCAGTTCCTGCAGTCATTATAGATGTGCCTATAATAGTCACGTGCATGTGCTCACAGTGTATGATGGTGTTCATCATGTTCCCGGAAACACATAAGGGAAGCTTATATGAGAAATAGAAAAGCTGATTTTATTGAATTTTGAAAAGAGGACAGAATACAGTTGACTCTAACTCTGACTTTGAAAAGAGGATGTAAGATATCCTAGACTCGGACTCAGACTTAGACTCGAATCGAATCCGGACTTTCGGATACTTGGTTGGTCGTTTCTTTTTGGTAAGGTCCTTGATTGGAGGAAACGACAGGTGCCACGACTCACCTAAACTCGACTTTGCGCGAATGCAAGAGAGGGAGTCAAACTAGACATGGCTCGGGGTGACGGGTCGACAAAGACTCTTGGACCGTGATACTCGAACGTTGACCTAGACGAGGTAACAACCCTGGCTTGGACTCGACGATGAGACTCAAGCTGCACGAGGGTAAGTCCGAAAATGGGGCGACCGTGTTTGACCGCGTCACGTGTTTGGACCAACCGTGGCGACCTAAACCTTTAGGAGACTCGGGTGTTCGTAGCATAGGTACGACTCGAAGAAGACATCATAAGGACGCCGATGTATGATGAACGTAAGGTACCCCTTAAGGTGACTGTGGTCGAATGCTCGGATGGAGGACAATCCCCAAGTGAGACTGAAGACTCTAATAGGACTCAGATGGTGCGGCATCTGAATGACTTGAAAGTGACACACGTGAGACACCACGTGTAGGACATGACCCTTAGAGAAACCGTGATTGATCGCTCCGCTGAAGGGTAGCCCCCGAGTGAGATTGTAGGTTTTGCTAAGACTCGAGTGTCGCACCAATGACCCTTAGATGTAAGGACCACAAACTTTTTGTTATAGGGTTATGCCTTGTAAAAGGTTGACTCGGCCTCGAGGAAAGGCATACGGGGTAAGGGAAGAAACTCGCGATGTAAGATCGGCAGAGTTTCGATGCTAGAGACCCTTGACTTGACTCGAATAAGGGTGGCCTTGTGACTAGGGTAGACCCTTAAGTTAAAGGATTTGAATTGGGATGACTCGACTAACGGATTGAAAGACGGACAAAATTCCCCTATGAAAGGTCGTGGGGACCGTTCTGTCGAAGGGAAAGATCGCGTGTGACTTTCTAGTTAGGACTCGAGTGTATGGACGAACCTTCCATTTACGAGTGTATGACTCGTGTTGGTCGGTTATGCCTTTAGGAAAAGGCGGACTAGGATGGGGAAGAAACTCGTGATGTAGGATCGACGGAGTTTCGACGCTAAAGACCTTCGACGTATTACGAATAGACCCGACACACGAATTACGTTAGGTCCTATAATAAGGAAGGTTTTTGAAAAATGATTGAATTTTGAAAATTGAGAGGACAGTCCTGAAATTGGCAGTGGGCCTATAGGACCGGGCATTTTGAAATATTAGAATGGTTGCGAGTAATTTCGCGTTTTGAAAATTGAGGAGGCGATCCCGTTTTTTGAAATTGGCAGCATGCCGACAGGGCCGAGTTTTTTTTTTGAAAATTTGGAATTTTGAAAATTTGAATATCGAAAATAAGATCCCGAAGATTTGAAAATCGAAAACGGCATCTCGGAGATTTGAAAATCGAGAATCGCATCTCGAGGATTTGAAAAAAAAATCGAAATGGAATTTTGAAATTTGAAATCGAAATGAAATTTGAAAATTCGAAAATCGAATGGTGGATGAAATTCGAATTTTGAAATGTACAGCATGCCGGCTAGAAAATAGGCTATTTTGAGTCAAATCATCAGTCTAAATTTTGGCAGCATTCCGAGTTTTGAAATTGGATATTTTTGAAAGATGGGTCCCCAAACGAACAGTATTTCGGGTTTTTCAAAATTTGGTATTTTGGAAAGATGCATTTTTTGAAATGACGGTTTTTTTGAAAAATGACACGGAAACCAAGTAGCACGTAGTCAAACAAACATTATAACGACGCTTATGTATGCATTACGCTAAGTCTCGGTTGGTCGAAATAGGGTCTATACCAACAACGATGACATTCTCGTAAATCAGGACGGACTCCCTAAGCCGAGTTGGTCTTAAGACATGCCGCAAAACCCATACGAGTTCCGCCATCGAAGTCTTTATCGCACCCATGTAGGAATGCACCGCGGTATAGTGGGAGGTCGATCACAAGTAACCGGCCTGGGCAAAAATTTAGGTTATGCATGAATCATTAAACTAATGCGCGCACACTAATATACGAACGATTTCTCTTCGAGTCTCAAACTAGGAACCCCGATGACATGTGGTACATCAGGTATCTCCAGCGGAGTCGCCAAATTGTGGACATGACGTAGGTCCACCCCGACGCGGCCACGCGCGGGTTTGGGTAGGCGAATGAATCTTGTGGTGAGATTGTTCTCGGGTTCCAAATTTAAGTCAAAGTTGGAGTCGCCACCGAATTTATGGTAATTCGGAACCATTCGAGCCCACTCTATGTCGTCATGGGCTATACACAAAGTACGGCCCACTTCGATTTCAGAGTTTATGGGGCCCGTCCCTTTGCATTGCATTGCGATACCGATACCATCTACACCGGTATCGTGTAAAGAATGACTCTCGTGCGCCAACGGTTTTGGGCATCCGGAAACCGAGGTTCTGAGTAAGGGGTGAGGGTACGTGTTGGGAAGCCCACTAAGGACACCCAACCCCGCCCGCACAATGGCGGCCTCTACTAAGACATCGTTCGTGTACGTGTACGCGCGCTAGTAAAACGACTAAATGATATGCAAACAACGTTTTCGGCTAAGCATGCGAATTATTGGTTAACTACGTCATTTTAATGCATCTTGATTCACGTCAAAGTGATTTAGCATGTGATGTTCATTTAAGGCAATAAATGGCAAACATCGAAAATAGAAAACTCGTAAATAAATTACAAATTACACGGGCGGAATACAACCCGGAATTCACAATATAACGAGCAATAAAATAGAATAATCGAATAGAATATGGTAAACGTTAGCTAGAAACGGACCCGTATATAATAAATATAAACTAGACCGTAAGTTGTGCAAACGGACGAACTTCGATTAAATACACATTATATTGTGTATTAAACGGAGGACGGAGATATGGAACCTAGACGTGGTGCTAGCCCGATCCCGAATCTCGATGCCTTGTCCCGACTTATCACATCGAGGAATAGAGTCTAAATTAATCATGTGTCGGATACGACTAAAGAGTCATCGACACAAGATTAATAGTGCGAGACCGTCGATCAAAGTCGTTTTAAGTGATATGATATGCATGAGTTTTGAAAAATAGGATCACGTGATTGACTTTGCACGTGTTGACTAAAAGTCGTAAAAAAATGACGAGGCTCAAATGATGATCAAAGCGCTCGGTTTTCCAGGCTACAGGGTCCACTCGATCGAGTCATGGCACGGACTCGGTCGAGTGTGCCCTTAGAGGAGCTACTGCCCGATTTTTGTAGTGCTACTCGATCGAGTGCACAAGCCTTGTGCACTCGATCGAGTGCCCTCTGTACGGGTGTTTAATTTGTGTTTTAAAACGACCCATTTTATAGGTTTTATGTTTTTAAATCGAGATGCAATTACGCTAAATATAAATATTGTCCAATTTATATTAGTTTAAATCTCGATGGCTCGTCATACTCGACATTCGGTTATAGAACCGACATCTAGTATTTAGAGCGAATTTGCAAAATTGAGTTTGATCGGGCTAGAACAAATATCGATTCCCTCCGCGTCATAATGTCGTAATCAATCCTTTCGGATCGTGTGACAATTAATTCGGCGTCAATGGGTTTCGTCCTAATCTGATTTGTCGATGATTCTTTAGAATAATATTTTGAAAGAAATGTGGTCGGACATATTTAACGACGAATCTCCACGATCTATTACGCCCTTAAGTGTTTAGGGCGGCGCACCTCGAAGGGCGCCACCTCCAATACGACTTGTAAAGGGATTAAATAGACTTTAGGCGGAATTCGTAATTAAACATATTCGACCCAAAAATTCGACCGTCGTTGCAAACTTAAGTCCTCGGCATTTTAATATCGTAATTTGGCCTTAAGGCCTACGATCATTAATTTAGCCTCAACGGACGTTGCTCGGATCGTTTTGAAAATAGTTTTGTTAAATAATTATACGCGGTATTAGTATTATAACAAAATGGAAATGACGATAATTAAATGTTAGAGGTTAGAATACGATAAGTAAATGTTAGATTGTGATAAATAAAATGTTAGTAGCAAAATTAAAATGTTAGTTTTAGTGTTAGTATAATTAATAGTAATAATAATAATAATAATAATAATAATAATATATAGTATGTACATATATAATCGAAAAAGAGAAAGGAAAAAAAGAAACGGGGTTTGATGACACCCTCAACCTACATGCTTAAATGGCCTCGGAAACGGACTCGTAGTAGCGGCGTGTGCGCGGGAGTGTTGAGATATGTAGGTAGAGTTATGGTGTATGTCTTTGACGAGTTTTGATCTCGGGATTTTGAATGTATTTGTGTGTGTATGTGTATGAGTGCCTAGAACTCAAGGTGATGAAGGTTTGAAGGTTTAAGATGTGTAAGATTGAATGAGGATTGAAAGGGTTGGAAAGACCTTGTTTTGAAGGTGGTAAAAGGTTGAAAAGAGTTGTGTAATGTGTTGGGGTGATGGGGTATTTATAGGGAAATACCCCGGTTTAGGGTCACTCGATCGAGTGGCGCGGGTGCACTCGACCGAGTGCCCGGTCTGGGTCTGGATCGGCCGGTTTATGGCCTTACTCGACCGAGTGGATGTGAGCCACTCGATCGAGTGGGTGTGAATGGAGGGAGTGTAAATAGGGCATGATTTGTTGCCTATTTTTGTATGAGATTTGGTTGATTTGGTTGTTGAGTCTTGATTCATTTTGTGTATTTGGACATAATGTTAGGCTGGTTCGTCTCGGGATTCGACTTTGAATGGGTTTTGACTCGGTCGCTAAAAGACGGTTTTATTTCTGGTGACGGTTTTGGCCCAAATTAGTCTCATTTTATTGGAAATGACCCACTGGGCCTGGATTTGAGGTCGGTTTTGAGAGATTTGCACTCCGCTAAATGCCCATGTCGGATACTATTGATTCCGAGTCCGTATTCGAGCGTATTAAGTCACGTTAGTGTCCGATCATCATTGGGTATTTTGTCGGGAACTGCTATAGACACTAGCAAGCAAAATGCGGGTGTCTACACCCCCAAGGCCCCAATTTTAATTAATTATATAGTTTTAGTATTAGTATCAGTATTATTATTATATCTATAATAATTGTCCTCTCCTTTTGAAGAGATTCGTCCCCATCAATTGGTGGGTTTCACTCACTCTCTTTTAGGAGAGATGTTAGTTCTTTGATAACGGAGATGACGCGGAAGATTAGTACCTCAACAGTTCATTATATGGTATCTCACTTCATGTCAGATTGTCGGCTATAATCTATCAAGTTAGATAAAATTGATTCTCTTCAAAACGTTGGAAGATCCGAAGACCCTCTTATGAAAAGCTGTATCGTTAAACAACAATATGTTGAAAGAGGATGTGTAGAAGTGGAGATCAAAATCTTAGTAAGAGATCTTTGTTTTAATGAGAATGTATTTTACTCAAATCTTATAGCATTGTATCCGTTCGGTTTCGATATAAGTTGTAGATGTTGCATGACTTTTTATTAATGAAATGATCTTTTCGCTAAAAAAAAATAGATTTAGAAAGCAGATTTGACTAGAATAATCAATTGACAGTTTTGACTAGCAGGTCTAATTAGCAGAATTTTTTAAGCCGTGTTTGGTAATTAGCTGTTTTATATTAGCGAATTAATTAAGTACTTTGTAAAATTACTCAAAAGAACATGAACAAATTTTTGATTAAATATACGTCACATAAATTCCACCAACAATTTTAACAATTAATATCGTCAGCATATTTTTTGTTCAAACCCGCTATTTGCTCTCAATATGTCAATTTTTTGCGGATCCGTTACTAACCAACCGGGGCCACAATAATGTGAGAATATGTGAGTGTATGTGAATGTGAGACCGTTTCACCAGAGACTTACTTATTTCACATGCTATCCATGAATTATCAACTTGATTTGTTTTTCAAATCTTCACGATTGATGCCTCTTATTTATAATTAGGAGAGTATAAATAGGAGTACAACTCAATATGGGCTAAGCCCAACTAATACATACGACGTACAATAAGCTTAATACCCCCCTCAAGTTGGAGCATGGAGATTCACCGTGTTCAACTTGGCTAACAGATTACGAAATTGACCCGCTCCCAAAGCTTTAGTAAGAAGATCAGCCAATTGACCTTCTGAGGGAGCATGAGACGTGACAGTGAGACCATTTTGCAAGGTGTCACGTACAAAGTGACAATCGATTTCAATGTGTCTGATACACTCGTGAAAGACGAGATTTTGAGCAATGTATAGTGCCGACTTGTTATCACAATATAGAAAGCAGGATGTTCAAGGGTAACACCCAAGCTCTGTAGAAGACTCTTGAGCCATTTCAGCTCGCAAGTAAGAACTGCCATGGCCCGATACTCGGCTTCAGTAGAAGAACGGGACACGGTTGGCTGCTTTTTAGTTTTCCAGAAGATCGGTGATTCTCCCCAAAACACAACCCATCCACTAAGGGAACGTCGAGTCATGGGACATGCCGCATGATCCGAGTCACTCCACCCGGTCAAGCGTAAATTACAATCAGAACGCAAATATATACCTTGACCCGACGTTCCTTTAAGGTAACGAACAATACGTAGCTCGGCCTCCCAATGATCTTGACGCGGAACATGCATAAACTGTGATAATATGTGTATGGGGTAGGAAAGGTCTGGCCATGCTACGACTAGGTATAAGAGTCGCCCAATAAGTCCCCTATATGGTTCGGGGTCGGTGAGCATGCACCTCGCTTTCCGTCCGGGCAAGGCCATGGTTTTGCTCGATAGGAGTGTGTGGATGTCCGTCCGCACCGCCCGGTGCCCCGCGCGGGACCGACCCGGTTTTCATCATGTGGCGGCGGCCAACCACGCGGTTCCCTCCCTGTCGGGGGCCGGTCCGATCTCGCATACGGGATGAAGTGTCGGACCTTGATTTGGATGACGATCCGGACTTGTACTAGACGGGTGCGGGCACCCGTGTTTCCGTTTGGGAATCGATCGAGTCGTGGTTGTAAATGTTTAAAGGCCGATTTGTTTGGTAAGGCGACCTTTTTAGTGAACTGAATTCGTTGCCGATTTGTGGAGTCGCCACTGAGTCAATTATGGGGACTCGGAAATCGTTCAAGTCAACTTTGATCCCTTGCCGGCTCAAAGTTGAGTGGCACGGGACCTAAAGATAAAGGCTTGTACCCTTAAGCACTCCATGCCTGGAATGACTCTCATTGCCAATGGTTTCGGACATCCGGAAACCGTCGATTCTGAGTAAGGGGTGAGGGTACGTATTGGGAAGCCAACATCCGATAGATGTCAACACCCAATCCCGCCCGCACTATAGCGGCATCTACTAATCAATCGGTGGGCTGATATCCTAGTTCTTTTGTTGTGGTGGAAGTACTGTAACATCCATTATTTTAACCCTATGTTTCTTGCTACGTCGGTTGTTTTAAGGACAGGTAAGTTTTGTCGTCGAAGCAGTTGTGTTTACATTCTTTGCATGCGATTTCACGTGACAAGCAGGCCATGAAAAGATGCATGTAGGAGAGTAGAGAGTACTAATATTATAAGTATTAGCAAATCAGTTTTAATATGATAATACGGATATTAGTCATTCTCGTGGTATACCTTACCTGGTATTCTGCTTAAGATGCGTCGGTTCGGTATTAATAGAGATGCGTCGAACCTAATAAGGTGAGCACCCGGACTAATACGGAACCCGACCATCACTTTGTTCAGTTTTAGTTATTTTACGTTTTGAATTCCGTGTTAGGTGATTTATCATGCGATTATAAGGTCATAAAAGCAATAAATCATACGAAAAACTGTAAATGCGAATGTAAGTAAATCACATTGTGAGGAGTTGCACCCTCGGAGTATACACTAAACCGGACTCGACGCATAGATAGTTTTGAGAATGGATCTCGGAATTACTCGGGTCTATTTAGTGTGTTTTTAGTATTTGTGGTTGAAGTTGGAACATTACGTATTTTAGTAGATGCTTGTGGGTCTGGCGCCCACATCTAGTGTTGTCGTAGTGCATAATAATAGAAAGTACAAATATGGAAAGTTTTGTTTAGATGGCAACCTAGTGACGACTCGATCAACAAGCGGATCCTCCTATCTTGACCAGTGACTCCGGCAGAACTCCGTTACCGTTTGACCTTCCCGCGGCTACTTCGGCAGAGCTTCGTTGCTAAGGACTAGTTCTGCGGCTAATCCGGCAGAACTTTGCTACTAGTTTTGAGCTAGTCGATCACAGGCACCTCGGTATCGAGTAGGGTGCTCGAAGGTGAGGAGTAGCGTTGATGTCGCTTTTTTTATCGGAACTACGATCGACTGGATCGTTTGCCTCGGGTGTCGGAGTGCGAGCCCTTAGCGAGAGTTTAGAGGGGGAAGAGAAGAATGAGAATTGCGTCGAAATGAGGGCGTGAAGGGGGGTATTTATAGGTGTTTTTGGCCCTCGTCGCCCATATGGACGCCTGAGCTGGGGCGCACCAGGACTCAGGCGCCTGGGCTAAGGCGTGGGGAGAGTGGGAGACCAAGGCGCGTAGGGCGGGGCGGTTGGGATTTTGAGGATACGGTTTTGATACTTTCCAAAACCGTGAGACGGGTGTATAATACATTTCTTGGGTGTTAAGGTTTCCCGCATCTTGAACTAGCGCCGTGATCATTAGTGGGCCTCGGGTGTGCATCCCGAGGTTCGCTTGGCGCGGTGCTGACTCGGTTTGGGTTTCGGGACCGACTTAGGGTCTCGGTGTCAGAATTGACTCTAATTAGTGTTTATGCGACCGTAACGACACGACTAAGGCTGCCATCATGTTAGTTTTAATTTTTCCGAGTAATTATTTGATCCGTTCTATAGAAAAACTATCTACAACATCGCGAACCCGCGTCGCGTTGCAGTCTTATCGTCATTGGGTGTTTGTTGGGCACTTTTGCAGCCACCAGGTCCAAATCTGGGTGTCTACAGAAGCCCCCACCTTGACTGAGGCTTGGACAAGGCGAAAGTCAAAGTATAGCCGCCCAGGTCAATCGAAGATTACGACCTGGTGGTTGTCCGGTCGGGTCGTTTTAAGTCCAGTAGACTACCTGTTGAGGCTCGCCAGCCATAGCTTAGAAATCATATCCGACGTCTTCGCTTGTGGTTGCTTGCTTGGGCCCGAGCCGTTGCTTGATATCTCGTTCTTGTCTTTTGTGCGCGCACGCTCTGTCTTCTTCGGCTTGTTTTAAATGGTTTATTTTAGTTTTTAAATGTTTTTAGTGTGTAGGTGACGCGTTAAGCGTACGTGCAAAGAGCGCTCTTATGTGTTTGCCTTTATTTAAACAAATGTTTCTTTCGGGATGCTTGTGAACCCTTGATAAAACGTTCGAGGGCGTTAGTCTCCCTCGAATAGCTGTCTTTTGGGATGCCTTTGACCCCTAGGACAAAACAAAATGATAATATAAACTACTCGAGGGCGTCAGTCTCCACTCGAGTAGCTGCCTTTCGGGATACTAACGTCCCTTGGACAAAATGGACACTTACGTCCCTAATCCCGAGATCAAAACTCGTCAAAGACCGAGAGCAAAAATCGTTAAAATCCATCTCTACAAACCATACACACCATAACTCCCTTACGTATCTCGACGCTCCTGTGACTTTGCCACCATTTGACGAGCCCTATTCCGAGAAGCAAAAGCACGTAGGTTGAGGGTGTAACATTCAATCCCGACATCCCTTTCTCACTTTTTTTTATCGTTTATGTGTGTGTGTGTGTGTATTTATGTATACGTATACTAATTAATCGTTAATAACGATACTAATACTAACATTTTTATTTCGTTACTAACATCTATATTTTGTTACTAACCATTTTAATTTTTGTACACTAACTTTTTCAATTATCGTTTATTTATTATCGTTATAATCAAATAATACCGCGTTGTGGACATGACATAGGTCCACCCCGACGCGGCCACGCGCGGGTTTGGGGAGGCGAATGAATCTCCATATGAGAATGGATCGAATGGAAATTTAAATCGAAGTGGAGTCGCCACCGAACTTTGTGGGAGTTCGGGCCCGTTCGAACCCACTCTATGTCGTAGTGGGCCGTGTAAAAAATACGGCCCATTTTCGATGTCAGAGTTTATTGGGCTCGTCCCTTTGCATTTCGATACCGATACCGTCATTACCGGTTATCGTGTATTGAATGACTCTCGTGCGTCAACGGTTTCAGGCATCCGGAAACCGAGGTTCTGAGTAAGGAGTGAGGGTACGTGTTGGGAAGCCCACAAAGGACACCCAACCCTGCCCGCACATTGGCGGCCTCTACTAAGGTACCGAGTGACTTTCTAATACGCGCGTTAGTTAGACGGTGAAAAATGCTTATGCAAACATTGTTTTCCCTAAGCATCTGAATGAAATTGAAAGGGTTTCTATGTCGATTTAATGCAATTAATTCTAACGTTGAAGTTGAATTTTAGCACGTGGGTTCATTTTAGTACAATAAAATAAACAACCAAAATTGACAAGAGAAACAACAAACGGTTAGTAACGGTATAACGATATTAACGGTTTGCAAAAGTATAGAATAGTATAGAATGATGTAAACATGATGCATGGTTTTAGAAAAGTGATGTTCCACGTGATTGATTGACACGTGTTGACCTAAGTCATAAAAAAACATTATCGAGACTAAAAGAGGATGTAAGGCTCACGGTATTGTCGTGATAAGGGGCCACTCGACCGAGTCATTGCGAGACTCGACCGAGTGGACCCTCGAAAGGGGTTCTGTCTATGATTTTGGATCTTACTCAGTCGAGTTATTGACGAACTCGACCGAGTACGTTGCCACTCGATCGAGTCATTGTGAGACTCGACCGAGTGGAGGTCATTCAGACCCATCTGTCTCGGTTTTGGGGTGCCACTCGACCGAGTGGGCTAGGCACTCGGTCGAGTGCTCCCTGTACGAACTAGGGTTCGCTTGCAATTTGATTATTGCTTTCGAAATTGCTTTTGATTTTTGATAATTCGATGAGTTTGTCGAATCGGACACAAATATTATACAATTTGTGCTCGATTCGGATTTTGGTGAATCGTTGATTGCATTGAATCGGGTACCAATATTATGGGATTTATACTCGATTCTAACTTTGAATGCTCGTCGAATCCCATATTCGATTATTGAATCGATATGGAATACTAGAGTAAAAATAGAAGAAAATTGCTTTAAGTCGTCTTAAATTAACTATCGCGATATGAGTGGATTTCCTCCGCGTTTAATAATGTCAGAATTCTAGCGAATTGTATGACAATTATTTTAGCATCAATATAAATCGCGTTAATTAATTTATGTAACTAGATCGTTAGATTCGACGTCTAATTATGAAATTAGCATCGAATCTAAGAGTTTCACGCTATGCTAGAATTGAAAAACTTGATTCCCTCGACTTCTCCGACATCGTAATAACTCCCTAGGGATTATGTGATGTCGGATCCGCGTCAACGGGTTTCGACCTTTATTGAAATATGCTCAATTTGAAAGATAGTTTGTAATTGATGTGAATTGTGATGAGACGATAACGAAAGAAAATTAAAGTTGATGTTAATTCGTCTCAACAATCAAGCAATCAGGGTGATGGGATAAGCGACCGGCAACGCTGTGTGCAGTACACTTGTATATTCGGGTTTCCTTATCCTACCATCACTCATACTCGACACGAATTGACGAATAATTTAATATTTTAGACTAGTTATATTATCGATATTAGGACGCGATAAAACAATAAAAAACGAGAAAGAGAGGAGAAAGGAAGAAGAAGGGTTTTGCACCCTCAACCTACATGTTCTTGTTCTCGGTATAGACTCGTCTAGTTGTGGCTTTAACACGGGAGTTTCGAGGTCTATGGAGGTTGAGTTGTGGTGGTTTAGGTTTTGTCTCCTAAAGCTAGGTTTAGGGTTTGCAAGTGTAGTGTGGTTTAGGGTTGAATTAGGGTTGTAAAGTGTGTAGGGTTTGTAAAAAAAGTTGTTGAATGTGTGTTGCATGGGGTTGCTTATATAGGCAAAGCCAAGGACCCCGGTTAGGGTTACTCGACCGAGTAAGTGGCTGACTCGGTCGAGTGGCCCAGCGCGTCAGCCATCAGGCTTGGATAAGGGCCCACTCGATCGAGTGGGCTGGGCACTCGATCGAGTGGCCCAGCTGGATCGCATGGGTCCGGTGTTTTGGACCGTGGATTGGATTTTTTTTATGGGTTTGTGTTTGACTTGGACTTTTGATGTTGTGAGGGGCTGTTTTGTATGCCTCGGAAATGACTTTGACCAGGGTTGACCCCATCGCTAGAAAGTCGATTTTATTTACGATGTCAGTTTTGGCCCAAATTAGTCTTGTTTGACTCGGAACGGTCCACTGGGGCTGGATTTGAGGTTAGTTTTGTGAGATTTGTACTCCATAAGTGCTTTAGCCAAAAACTAATGGATTTGAGCTCATATCCGAGCGCGTAGAAACACGTTAGCGTCCGATCATCATCGGGTGTTTTTTGGAAACTAACATAGACACCTGGCAGTCAAAATGCGGGTGTTTACAGAGCTCCCACTCTGACTGAGACTTTGACAAGGCGAAAGTCAGAGTAGCCACCAGGCCAATCGTGGATTGAAACCTGGCGGACTTCCGGTCGGGTCGTTTATAGTCCATTAGACTCGCGTGAAGGGCTCGCCAGCCATAAGCTAGAAGTCATACCTGAGCTGATGACGATATCTCCGTGGGGAATTGGACTTGTCGCGTAAGTCCTGGGTGTGCCTGTATGCAGGCTCATCCCGTGCTATTCCGGGGAAATGCCACCTAGGGCCTTCCGCTGGGGAGGTAAATTGGGTTGTATGTTCCTGGTTGAGTCGTACCTGTATAAGTCACATAAAATCCGCATGCAACACGTAGGTAGAAAAATGACTCGCGCTGAGGAAAATGGTTTTTTGAATTTTTGAAAGTTTGAATTTTTGAAAATTTTGGAATTGGCAATTTTTGAAATTTTTGACTCCTAAAGAAATTAGGAAAGTTCGGGATGAATATTTTGTGCTAGTATCGGGACTAGGCTTGTGGCTTGATTCCGTTTAGGATTAGGAAACTGTTGTGACATGGAAAGAGGGTTGTATTTTAATGCTATAAATACCCCTTCTATGCATTAATTTTTCCTCACAAATTCCTCCACAACTCCTCCCTTCTCAAAAGAAAGACTTCTTATTCTTCTCAAGAAAATAGGCATGGGAATCGACAGGTTGACTGTGATGCTGCAGGAATGGTCCCGACGTTTTAGGGACGGGGATAGAGTGGCTTTGAATCAGACAGGTATTAGTCAACTGTATACATTTCGTCAGATGCAAGTTGATCGCCACTTTCTGGACGCATGCTTGTCTTGCTGGGATGACATATATCATGTCTTTGCTTTCCCCCGGGGCGAAGTCTGCCCTTTACCTGAGGAGATCGCTGCTGTGGGAGGATGGAATCCGATACTTCGTCCCGCCGTCCCGTACTCGATCTTTGACCCAAGTAGGAAGCTTCGAGAATTTCTAGGGCTTTCTCACAACGAGGTATCCCGTATGATGGAGGGTGATAATATTTCTCTGATCGACTTGGCTGAGAAATTTATGAATCCTCTCGATGTCCGGGTCAGACCGGCTTACAGCCGTAGTACTGGGACGAGGTGTTGTCTTTTCACAGCGGCCCGTTGATTCGATGGGTAGTACCATGGTGGCCCATTTACCTTTGGACTGGGTTGGACCCTAGGGACAGAGCCCGTTATCAGGTAATGCTATCTTTCAGGCAGACGGTTCATCTCTACCCAGATCGCATACTAAGGCAGTATGGATGGACTCAGCGAATCCCAGAAGTTGAAGCAGTTGTGAGTGACCCTACCCAACTGACCGATGTAATGTGCGACAATTGGATGCAAAGATGGTATACCCGGCACACTTGGCCCGTCACCAAATCTCGTCACTCGACTTGGGTATCAAGCTCTTACATGAAGTGGACTAAAGCAGGTGATGCTAAAGCCCGAGCTGCTCTGAAGGTTGATGAGGCTTTCGACCTGCTGCGAAGGGAGCAAGCTAAAGACAATAGGGGATTCTTTGATGAAGGTGACACCCCAGCTACTATGGTCCGATTAATGTCAGGTCAAAAGAAGAAGACCAAGACTCAAGCTGGAGGGTCCGGTGCTAAAGGTGCTTGGAGGGAAGTAAGCCCTCAGACTGACCTGGAAAAGAGACTAGGCCCAAAACTACCCGTGCAGGACCGACTTGGCCCACGAGATAGGCTACCCGAGCACGTACGGGCTCGACTTGGGCCAAAGACCGTGGTAGAAGACCCACCGTCCAAGAAACGGGTTCGTGCTAAAGAGGTTCCCCTCGTGATTCGAGAACGTTGTTCCCCGCCCCGGCGTCCTCGGGCGCCACGCGACCCAAAGGATAAAGGAAAGGGCAAGATGCCCGGATATTAGTCTCCTTTTATTATTATTTGAGTATTATTATTATTTTTTGGTGTGATTTTTGTGATTTGTCGTTTTTTTTTTTTTTTGTAATTTCCGAGTTTATCGGTTTTTAAATAAAGACGTATTAAGGAATACCGTTCCCGTCTTTTCGTGTATTGCAGTGGTTGTACCCTTTTGAGGGGTTGCCTACGTATCCACAATCAGCGGAATCAAACCAAATGTAGTTCAAGATTGATTTGATTTTTTTTTTTTGCAATTTTCGAAATACATCAAGACAATTAGTTCGAGATGTGCGACAGTAGAACAATTAATTCTAACTTATTGACTTGTCTATAATTTTTGAAAATTTATAAAAAGACAAATTTTATAAATTTTTGCAAATGACATTGAGATTAGGTTTAAGGGTAGTAGCGCTTCAACTGGTCCAAGTTGGTTGGGTTGACAAATTCGTTCCCGTCCAAGTCTGTCAGCATCACCGCTCCTCCTGATAGGACCTTCTTGACTAAGTATGGCCCAGCCCAATTGGGTTTGAATTTCCCCCTTGGGTCAACCGGTAGTAAGGCACGAACCAATTTTAGGACCAGATCCCCTTCTTTGATGTTTCTGGGCCTAACTCTTTTGTTGAAAGCCCGTTGGATCCTCTTTTGATATATTTGGATATTGTTGAGGGCCCGGGATCGCCGTTCGTCTAAAAGGACTAGCGAATCGTATCGGGCTTGGACCCAATCTGCTTCCGGCACTTGGCTTTCAAGTAAAATCCAGAGGGATGACACTTCTAGCTCAACCGGTTGGACCGCTTCCATTCCGTATGTCAAGTAATACGGGGTTGCTCTGGTTGCGGTGAGAATTGAAGTCCTATACCCCGAAAGGGCAAAGGGTATTTGTCGGGCCAGTCCCGATAATTCTCAACCATCTTTTTAAGTATGGTGACAATTGTTTTGTTGGCCACTTCTACCGCTCCATTTGTTTGGGGTCAGTAGGGTGAAGATGTATGCCTCTGAATTTTATATTTCGCTAGCAATGTGGCGGTTTCAGCTTGAAAGTGGGTCCCGTGATCACTGATGAACTCATGTGGGATCCCGTATCGGCATATGATTTTATTCTGGATAAATTTGGCCACGCGTTTGGCGTTCAAGACACGGTATGACTCGGCTTCGACCCATTTGGTGAAGTAGTCGATGGCCACCAGAATGAAGCAATGACCTCCCGTCCCGGAAGGGTGCACCTTTCCAATTATATCAATACCCCATGTCGAAAATGGCCATGGTGATGTCATGGTATATAACAGGGAAGATGGCATATGCTGCACATTAGCAAAGATCTGACAATTATGGCAGTGTTTGACGTATAATTGGCAGTCCGTTTCCATGGTATTCCAGTAATACCCGAGCCTCATGATCTTTCGGGCTAGCATATGGGCGTTCATATGCGGGCCATTTTCACCGTCGTGTACTTCGGCCATAACCTTTTCGGCCTGTATTTTGTCGATGCATAGGAGGAGAGCCCCCTGCGCTGTCTTTTTGTATAATTGCCCGTCGTCCGTGCGAACAAATTGGGTTGCCAATCTTCGCAAGGCTTTCTTGGCCCGGTTTTCAGTTCCCGGGGGATATTCTCCCGTTGTCAGGTAGGTTAGGACTGACTGATACCAAGGTTTTGGGTCAGTTATCTCGATATCCTGGATGGCGTGTACATACGCCGGCTCGGACCGCCTTTCGACACAGATTGGCATGCTGGTAAGATGGTCCGGTATATTTAGCAGGGATGCTAATTTGGAAAGTGCATCTGCAAACTGATTTTCTTCCCGGGATAGGTAGATATACTCCACCTTCTGGAATTGTTTCTCTAGAAGCCTTACCCGTGCTTGGTAAGCCACGAGATTGGCGTTTTGAGTTTTCCAGTTTTGGAGCGCCTGATTGATGACCAGTGATGAGTCACCGTGGACTCGGAGGTTTGTTATCCCTAAATCGGCGGCGGCTTGCAACCCCTGAATGCATGCTTCGTATTCGGCTGCGTTGTTGGTCACGTCAAAGTCCAGTTTTATGGATAATGGGGTGTGTTCCCCTCGTGGTGAGATTAACAGAATTCCGACCCCAAATCCCCGGAAGTTGGATGCTCCGTCAAAATACAAATCCCATGTTTCGGTATCGGTATGGAATATGTCTTCATCGGGAAAGGCCCAAGTATCGGTATGCCCTTCTTCAGATATCGGGCTATCGGCGAGGAACTCGGCTACTACCCGGCCTTTGATGGCTTTTAATGGTACAAACTTGAGGTCAAACTCAGCTAACATTAAAGTCCATCTGGACATTCTGCCATTAAGGATGGACTTCTCGAACAGGTATTTGATAGGATCCATTTTGGATAATACATGTACCTCGTGACTTAGCATGTAGTGTCGGAGCTTTTTAGTGGCCCAGACCAATGCCAGACACGTTTTCTCGAGCATTGTGTACTTGCATTTGTACTCTAGGAACTTTTTACTGATGTAGTAAATAACCCGTTCCTCTGAATCGACTGTCTGGGCCAGCATAGCCCCCATGGCTGTCTCGCTCGTTGTTAGGTATAACGACAAAGGCAAACCGGGTTGAGGTGGCATTAATACCGGCGGAGCAGATAGTATCTCCTTGGTTTTGTCAAAAGCCATTTGACATTTATCGTTCCAGAGTACTCGTTCTCCGATCTTCAGTTTTTTGAAAATGGGCTCACATACCATGGTTAGTTTTGAAATAAATCGGCTGATGTATTGGACTTTCCCGAGAAACCCCCTTATTTCTTTTTCGGTCTTGGGTGGCTGCATCTCGGTGATGGCTTTGATTTTAGCTGGGTCGACCTCGATGCCGCGTTGGCTAACGATATGGCCCAGTAATTTGCCTGATGTTACCCCGAAACTGCATTTTTGAGGGTTTAGTCTCATGTTGTATTTGCGCAGTCGGGTAAAGAATTTTCTTAGGGCCGCAATGTGCCCGCTTTGATCTTTGGACTTGACGATCATATCGGCCACATAAACCTCCACTTCCTTATGCATCATGTCATGTAATAGGGTGGTGGCGGTTCATTGATAAGTGGCCCCGGCGTTGATAAGCCCAAATGGCATAACGGTGTAACAGTAAGTACCCCAAGGTGTAATGAAGGTGGTCTTACTCATATCCTCTTCTGCCATTTTAATTTGATTGTATCCGGCATACCCGTCCATGAACGATAGAAGGGAATGATCGGTCGTGTTATCTACCAGTATGTCGATATGTGGTAACGGGAAATCATCTTTTGGGCTGGCCTTGTTAAGGTCCCGGAAGTCTGCACATACCCGATCCTTGCCGTCCTTCTTGGGTACCGGCACGATGTTTGCGACCTAGTCTGGATATTCAGACACTTGTATAAAGCCCGCTTTGAATTGCTTGTCGACTTCTTCTTTGACTTTGAGGGACCATTCGGGCCTCATTCTTCGGAGTTTTTGCTTTACCGGTTTGCACCCATCTTTGATGGGTATTCGGTGTTCGCTACTTCCCGGTCTATACCCGGCATGTCCTTGTAGGACCATGCAAAGATGTCCTTGAACTCTTGGAGGAGGTCTGCGAATTGTTTTCTCTCCTCTGGATCTAAGGATAGGCCCAACTTAAGCATCTGGGGCTCTAAAGTGGTTCCCACATTAATGGACTCGGTTTCTTCGATTACCGGATCGCGGGACTCCCTTTGTTCGAGCTACTCGATCAGATGCGGAGGTAGAGGTACCTATTCGTCGGGTTTCTCAATGTCATTGCATATAAAATCTTTGAAATTGAGAAAATTTTGGAAATAAGACAAGTCGTAAGCAGAACGGTTTTCGTTATTATTATTAATAGTAAATTTTGTGAAAAGCTCAAAATGAGCGGCCATCTGCTCGTTGGTCAGTGGCGGGATAGGGAGAGGTCTTGGGACAGGCCCCGAGACCTCAGTGGAAGTGGTTAAGGGAAGAGGGGTTACAGACTCGACTCTAGCACCAAACCCTCTAGACTCGGACTCAGACTCTGACTCTGACTCTGACTCAGACTCGGACTCGGTATCCGGCATGTCTCCCTCGCCGGTGGTTAGCTTGTAGGTCCGTCCTTGGCCATCAATCCACTTGATGGTCTTCCTCCAGGCCCTTTTTCCTGTATCTGCACCAACTTCGGTGATCAACTTGGTTGGGTCAAACCGATCGCTGCGTAGGATCAGATTGACCAAGTCATCTTTTGGAGCGGGGACGGCCTTGTCTTCTCCAAATAGGAGCCCCAGCACGGGTTCGGAGTTGTTTTCCCCTTTCTTGGACTCGGTTTGAACAAGGGTGAATATATCATCGGGGATGAAATTTCATTGTCGAGCCGTTTTGGTCTCGGGATATGTGATGGTGGGCTGGTAGAGGCCCACTTGAATAGCTCCAAAAACTGGAGTGACGAAGTAGTCAGTTAACTTCGGGCTATAAGGGCCTATGAAAGTACCCTTGAAAATGTCGATTGCCTTGTGAATACCGGCCCGAACCACGTTTTCCGGGGTTATAGCATACCCCAATCCGAATTGTGATTCGCCATCATTTAGGACCTCAATGATCTTCCCAGCTGGAAGATTCGGCCTCGAGGTTGCTCCCGGTAGATAGCCTAGATTCTGTAGCATCGTGTCGATGCTAGTTGTGAAGTAGGGCCTAAAGAGATACTCTTCTTCAATCATGCCCACGAAATCAAATCCTCGTGGGTCGGCCCGGCCCGTAGCGTTGCAGCTTGCCACGGTAATAGGAGTAGCCTCTAGTGTGATGACACCATCTTGAAGTGGCATCTTGACTTTCCGATGGAGAGTAGAGGAGACGGCCTTGACTGCATGGATCCAAGGCCTTTCTAGTAGTAAATTAAAGGATGAGGTGACATCAATCACCTGAAACTCTAACTCTTTTTCGATTGGGCCCGTTATGATTTTCAATTCAACGGCCCCGGCAACTGGCTTTGGGCTTCCGTCGAAAGCCTGGATAGTTTGCGCCGTCGGGAGATAGTCGGCATCGGTGATGTCGAGGGCTTTAGCGGTCCTTAGGGGAAGGACATTTACAGCAGACCCATCATCGATAAGGGCCATTGGGAGGTACTTCCCTCGGCAAATGACCGTGATATAATGGGCCAGATTATGATTTGGCCCGAATGATGGAAGTTCAGACTCGGAGAAGATGATAAGTGGGCCTTCTTCCTTGGACTTGCCCTTGAGATAAGGCATAATAGTGGCTACCATTTCGGTGGGGGTAACCTATGAGTCGACCTTAATTTCATCGAGAGCCTTAGTCAGTGCTTCTCGATGTGCTTGTGAGCTAACCAGTAGTTGCCATATGGTTAGATCAGCTCGGACCCTCTTCATTTGTTGGACCAAGGCCGTGTCGTTGCTCGGTTCTTCGAGGGTAGGATCCGTCCTGGCAGGTTCAGTGACGGATGTAGGAATAGAACGCCCAACTGCGGCGAGGTGGTTGGCGGCTAAGGCCTTGGACTTAGCTTTTCGAACCTCTTCAATGGTGATGGGGACAACTTCCCCTTTGGCTAAGTACACATCTTCCTCGTCATCGAACCATATCCCATTGATTTGTGGGATAAAGGGGGAGATGAGGTGAGAACAGTCAATTACCTCACCGGTAAATATTGCGTGGGCACTGAACGGGTTTTCTTTATTGCTCGGCTTGTCTCCGGGCAACGGGATCTTCCCGCTCTCTATCAGGTCCTGGATTAGATGCTTGAGTTTCCAGCACTTTTCAGTATCATGCCCATTACCACGATGATATTGGCAGTAGGGTTGGGCGTTATAACTTTTGGGCCTCTTCTCCAATGAAAGCTCGGGCATCGGGCCTATTGGTTGGATTAGACCCTTTGAAGATAGCCTTTGTAAGGCATAAGTATAGGTAGTCCCTATATCTGTGAATACCCGATTTGGTGTATTCTTTTTGGATGAGGTGTTGAGCAGATTTACCTCATCAAAGATGCTGCGAGTTGCAGCTGCAGGTGTGGGCATGCTCGCGGATGAGCTTGCCCCTTGATAGCCCTTGGTAGAGGCCTTAGTCAGGCTCTCTAACCTTAAGTCGTCCTCGATCCTTGTACCCATTTCAGTTAGAGTAGCAAAATTAGGGATAACAGCATACCGGAGGTGGACCCGGTAGGAAAGGAGGAGGTTCTTGACAAAAGCCTCCACTAGGACCTTCTCACTGGGCTTGTCGACCAGCTTCACACTCTCGGCCCGCCATCTTTGTAGATATTTGGTGAACCCTTCTTTGGGCTCCTGGGCTATTACTTCCAGAGTACGCATTGTAGTCTGGATCTCGGTATTATCAGCGTAATTTCGAGCAAATTCGGTTGCCACGTCATCCCAAGTTTTATATTTCTTGGAATCGAGCCTGTAGTACCAGGCCTTAGGATGCTTCTCCAAGGAGGAAGGGAACAAATGTGTAAACATGGTGGACTTCACCCCCTTGACAGCCACAAAATCTTTGAAAGCCCGGATATGAAGGACCGGGTCCTCGGTTCCCTCAAACATAGGAATTCCCGTAAGGTTGAGGTTAGCGGGTAGCTCGTCATTCAAGGGTGAATAGGAACGAGCAATTTCAGTGTGGATCGAGTTGTTCGTTGACAGGTGAACTTGTTCCTCGAGCCTGCGGACAGCGCTGACTAGTTCAGCTATGGGCCCAGTGGGCTCCGATCCAGGAGGAGGAGTTCCCTTCTCCGTTGCGCCCACACGAGTGGCGAGTGCCGTTTGATCCTTCTGGATGGCGGTCAATTGGGCTTCGATCTTCTCTAGGGCATCCTTCAATGCGTCCATCTTGCGTTGATATCTGGTTTCGGGTGGCCTGTCTGTAAGAACACCGTGTAATCAGAAACTAGCCCGAATCCCGGAATAGAAAGTACATCCCGAACAAGACTAAAAGGGAAATGACTCGAGAAAGGACACCTAGACGGATGACTTGTGAAAAGTGGACCTTCCTTAGGATTCGGCGGGTGGGCCTAGTCCTGTTCGAAGGAAGGTTCACGTGAGACATCCCTAGACTTTTGACTCGATTGTGTAAACGGGCCCTCCTTTGTAGGGGTTTGTCCTACGTAGGTGGGACTTGCCTTAGCCTAATAAGGCGGATTGGGATAGGGAAGAAACTCGTGATGTAAGATCGACAGAGTTTCGACGCTTAAAGACCTCGACGACTTATGAAATGACCCGACACTGCTAAATACAGGAAGTCCTAAAAAGAGGAAGGTTTTGAAAATGATTTTTTTTTGAAAGTCCTAGAGAACTCGGGGAAGGGGCTCGATTTTTCGAGAAAATCGGAAAGTGCATCGGGCCACAAGTTTTGAAAGTTCGAAAATATTTTCGAGTTTTGAAATGGGCAGCATACCGGCTAGAATAGGCTATTTTGAGTAAAATCATAAGTCCTAAATTCGGTATATGTCCCGGGTTTTGAAAATTGAATATCTTGAAAAAGATGTATTTTTTTTTGAAAAGTTGACGGTTTTTAAAAACGACACGGAAACCAAATAGCACGTAGTCACACAAGCATTATAACGACGCCATGTATGCTTTACACTAAGTTCGGTCGGTCTAGATAGGGTCTATACCAGTGTACATAGTCTAGACGTTGATCGGGACGGACTTTCTAAGTCGAGTTGAGCTTAGAACATGCCGCGAAACCCACTCGAATCGACTATGGACACCTTTTGACATATCCATATTGGAGTACATCAATGGTATAGTAGGACGTCGGTCGCGAATACCGGCCCGGGAAAATATGGGTTATGCATGAACCGTAAAACTAAAACGCGTATTGTACTAGTCAAACGATTTCTATTCGAGTCTCACCCTGAGGATGCCGATGGTAAGTCACGAATCAGTTAATCCCCAGCAAAGTCGCCAAATTGTGGACATGACATAGGTCCACCCCGACGCGGCCACGCGCGGGTTTTGGGAGGCGAATGAATCTCCATATGAGAATGGATCGAATGGAAATTTAAATCGAAGTGGAGTCGCCACCGAACTTTGTGGGAGTTCGGGCCCGTTCGAACCCACTCTATGTCGTAGTGGGCCGTGTACAAAATACGGCCCATTTCCGATGTCAGAGTTTATTGGGCTCGTCCCTTTGCATTTCGATACTGATACCGTCATTACCAGTTATCGTGTATTGAATGATTCTCGTGCGCCAACGGTTTCGGGGATCTGGAAACCGAGGTTCTGAGTAAGGGGTGAGGGTACGTGTTGGGAAGCCCACAAAGGATACCCAACCCCGCCCGCACATTGGCGGCCTCTACTAAGATACCGAGTGACTTTATAATACGCGCGTTAGTTAGGCGGTGAAAAATGCTTATGCAAACATTGTTTTCCCTAAGCATGTGAATGAAATTGAAAGGATTTCTATGTCGATTTAATGCAATTAATTCTAACGTCGAAGTTGAATTTTAGCACGTGGGTTCATTTTAGTACAATAAAATAAACAACCAAAATTGACAAGAGAAACAACAAACGGTTAGTAACGGTATAACGATATTAACGGTTTGCAAAAGTATAGAATAGTATAGAATGATGTAAACATGATGCATGGTTTTAGAAAAGTGATGTTCCACGTGATTGATTGACACGTGTTGACCTAAGTCATAAAAAACATTATCGAGACTAAAAGAGGATGTAAGGCTCACGGTATTGTCGTGATAAGGGGCCACTCGACCGAGTCATTGCGAGACTCGACCGAGTGGACCCTCGAAAGGGGTTCTGTCTATGATTTTGGACCTTACTCGGTCGAGTTATTGACGAACTCGACCGAGTACGTTGCCACTCGATCGAGTCATTGTGAGACTCGACCGAGTGGAGGTCATTCAGACCCTTCTGTCTCGGTTTTGAGGTGCCACTCGACCGAGTGGGCTAGGCACTCGGTCGAGTGCCCCCTGTACGAACTAGGGTTCGCTCGCAATTTGATTATTGGTTTCGAAATTGCTTTTGGTTTTTGATAATTCGATGAGTTTGTCGAATCGGACACAAATATTATACAATTTGTGCTCGATTCGAATTTTGGTGAATCGTTGATTGCGTTGAATCGGGTACAAATATTATGGGATTTATACTCGATTCTAACTTTGAATGCTCGTCGAATCCCATATTCGATTATTGAATCGATATGGAATACTAGAGTAAAAATAGAAGAAAATAGCTTTAAGTCGTCTTAAATTAACTATCGCGATATGAGTGGATTTTCTCCGCGTTTAATAATGTCAGAATTCTAGCGAATTGTATGACAATTATTTTAGCATCAATAGAAATCGCGTTAATTAATTTATGTGACTAGATCGTTAGATTCGACGTCTAATTATGAAATTAGCATCGAATCTAAGAGTTTCACGCTATGCTAGAATTGAAAGACTTGATTCCCTCGACTTCTCCGACATCGTAATAACTCCCTAGGGATTATGTGATGTCGGATCCGCGTCAACGGGTTTCGACCCTTATTGAAATATGCTCAATTTGAAAGATAGTTTGTAATTGATGTGAATTGTGATGAGACGATAACGAAAGAAAATTAAAGTTGATGTTAATTCGTCTCAACAATCAAGCAATCGGGGTGATGGGATAAGCGACCGGCAACGTTGTGTGCAGTACACTTGTATATTCGGGTTTCCTTATCCTACCATCACTCATACTCGACACAAATTGACGAATACTTTAATATTTTAGACTAGTTATATTATCGATATTAGGACGCGATAAAACAGTAAAAAACGAGAAAGAGAGGAGAAAGGAAGAAGAAGGGTTTTGCACCCTCAACCTACATGTTCTTGTTCTCGGTATAGACTCGTCTAGTTGTGGCTTTAACACGGGAGTTTCGAGGTCTATGGAGGTTGAGTTGTGGTGGTTTAGGTTTTGTCTCCTAAAGCTAGGTTTAGGGTTTTCAAGTGTAGTGTGGTTTAGGGTTGAATTAGGGTTGTAAAGTGTGTAGGGTTTGTAAAAAAAGTTGTTGAATGTGTGTTGCATGGGGTTGCTTATATAGGCAAAGCCAAGGACCCCGGTTAGGGTTACTCGACCGAGTAAGTGGATGACTCGGTCGAGTGGCCCAGCGCGTCGGCCGTCGGGCTTGGATAAGGGCCCACTCGATCGAGTGGGTTGGGCACTCGATCGAGTGGCCCAGCTGGATCGCATGGGTCCGGTGTTTTGGACCGTGGATTGGATTTTTTTATGGGTTTGTGTTTGACTTGGACTTTTGATGTTGTGAGGGGCTGTTTTGTATGCCTCGGAAACGACTTTGACCAGGGTTGACCCCATCGCTAGAAAGTCAGTTTTATTTCCGGTGTCGCTTTTGGCCCAAATTAGTCTTGTTTGACTCGGAACGGTCCACTGGACCTGGATTTGAGGTTAGTTTTGTGAGATTTGTACTCCATAAGTGCTTTAGCCAACAACTAATGGATTTGAGCCCATATCCGAGCGCGTAGAAACACGTTAGCGTCCGATCATCATCGGGTGTTTTTTGGAAACTACCATAGACACCTGGCAGTAAAAATGCGGGTGTCTACACGAGTATATATAAATTAATAAACTATTTTCGGATTGAACGCTTTTAACTACGACTACCGCTCCAAGTCCGTTTAATCCCTTTACGAGTCGCTACAGTGGTGACGCCCTCTCGAGGAGCATTGCCCTAAGCACTCAAGGGCGTAACAAGATCGTGGTAAGTACGTAGTTGAACGCATCCGATACCATTTTCAAGGATTGGTACGAAACCCGTTAACGCTAAATCAAGCATCGCATAATCCGAAAGGATTATTAATGATGTCGTAATGCGGAGGGAATTAATTTCGTCCTAATCCGATTCAAAATAATTTTACTACACATTTTTCAAAATTTTCTATAACGGTCTCGTAATTATAAAATACGTATTATGAGTACCGAAAACCGAGCCGAATATAAATTATGTCATATTTATATTCGACTCGGTCGAGTATCGATTTTAAAATAATTATAGATTTCGTAATAGCCCTTTACGAAATTGAGCAACAGCTCGAACAGGGTTACTCGATCGAGTGCCACAGGCTACTCGATCGAGTAGCACCCCAAAAAATGGGCAATGAACCTGTTAGAAGGCCACTCGGTCGAGTCTCTGCAATGACTCGATCGAGTGGGCTTCTTTATTCAAAAAATCGAGAGCTCCAAGCATAATCCGAGCCTCGCCTTTTTTTACGACTTTAGTCGTCACGTGTAAAGACTATCACGTGCCTACATTTATTCTAAAACCATGCGTTACATTTTTATAATTATCCATCATTCATATTACTATTACCGTTATTATATCGTTATTCGTCATTTTCGTTTTGGCCGGGTTGTATTTCCGCCCGTGTAGCTTGTAACCAAGTTATTTTGTTTTGCTTCTATTTATTTGCGTTTTACCGTTTATAAATGAACATCGCATGATAAATCACTTTGACGCGAACCAAAATGCATTAAAATGACATAGCAACTCATTCGATTTTTATATCTTGTAAAACGTTGTTTCCATAACATTTTACCGGATTACTAGCACGCGTATTACAAACTCGAACGATGTCTTAGTAGAGACAGCTAAGTGCGGGCGGGGTTGGGTGTCCTTCGTGGGCTTCCCAACACGTACCCTCACCCCTTACTCAGAACCTCGGTTTCCGGATGCCCGAAACCGTTGGCGCACGAGAGTCATTCAATACACGATAGCCGATAATGACGTTATCGGTATCGCAATGCAAAGGGACGAACCCCATAAACTCTAAAATTGAAATGGATCGTACTTTGTGCACGGCCCACGACGATATAGAGTGGGTTCGAATGGGTCCGAACTCCCACAAAGTTCGGTGGCGACTCCTAATTCGACTTAAATTTCCACCCGAGAATTATCTCACATGGGAAACATTTCGCCCCCCAAACCCGCGCGTGGCCGCGTCGGGGTGGACCTATGTCATGTCCACAAGTTGCAATCTTGTTCTTATCCCACCTTAAGAGTTCAACAATTTTCTTCTTCCTATGCGATTCCAAATTCTCACTTTGAAAAGAAAACAAAAAATATTAAAAAAGGTACGCTAAAATTTGAAAAGGTACGCTAAAATTTGAAAAAGGTACACCAAAATTAAAAGAGAATATCTGTGCAGACTCCAGCTACAAACCGCTATTAAACTAAAAAAAAGCATAATTAAACTGTACTGAATTCTCATACTTGATTCTCACAATCAACAGTAGCCAAAGAGATAATAAAAGATTAGGGATGCATATGGATATTCTAATTTTTTTTATGTATCTTATTTTACTTTTAATGTATCTAAATTGCATTTCAGTGTAACTTTTCAATTTTTATTATACTATATATTTTAGGCTATTGACAAAATGAAGTTGACTTTTTTAAAATGGAATGAGCTAATGACTATTTTCACCACTTGTTTGTACATAGTGATGAAAAATGAATAAGTGCATGGACTATTTTGTCCGATTAATGAGGAAGTTCGAACATAGTTTTTGTGTATTCGCACGCTCCACGTCATTGTTTTCGGACCCTTCTTTTATATAATTATTATTAAGATATTAAGATACTTATATACGAATCATCGAGTTAACCCTTCCTTCATCGATCCAACTACCAAATGAGTTATTTCGTGTCAGTTCTAAGTTAAGGGCTCCTAAGTCCTAACACAAATATAGTCTAAGTAAATATCGTGTGGATCCACTTTCTTAAATGACTCATCTAATGTTTTCAGTGGAAACTAGTAATTTCGCGCGGTGTCCTCAGTGGTTAGAAGTTTATAACTTAGAGGTAGTATCTAGTTGAAGTCTTGAAGACTTGAAGTTAAGTGCGGCAAGATTGTAAAAAGAGCAAGTAGGAGAAGTGTTCCTAGTATTCAACCTAGGAAATAGGAACGTGTTAAGCCACGATTCTTGAGATTCCATACTGATTGATTGATTAATTACCCAATTAATTATCTTACATTCCATTTTCATTAGCAACCAAATCGTTATCTTTCTTGTCCATGAAACCAACCTACTCCAACATTCTAACAATCAGGAATATGAATCGAGAGTGGGCCAAGTATGCTAGACAAAACAGACGATTTATTATCAAAGCAAAGCGACGTCGTCCTATTGATCAAGGTATGATGACGAATTTCTTTAATGAATGGATGCATTCCCACATATTAATTCTCTTGTGACACCGTTGTACTATGTATCGTTCTAATTATTAACCACGGCAGACAACACAAATGATATGTCTCGCAACTCTTTACTCCCACCGGATGCACAAATTCTCAATGCAACTTGGCCTCCGCCTCCGCCTCCGCCCCCGCCTCCCTTGTGGGCCAACTTCAATGGTTAGTTTACATTCTTCATGTGAATTGTAGCATGCTATGCTTACTGGGTATTGCCTCCCCACACATGCATATCCATACTCATTGTAACCCCTTTATTATTAGTTGTATTTCAAAATGATTTTTTTATTTATTTTGTAATTTTTTTTGACACCGAGGAATCCAAACCCGCTACCTTTTTGGTGCGCTCTGGGGAACCTGCAAACCACGCACACTAGGTAAACCGACGGGCGACAGACTCGAAGTCTGTAGGGGCTTGAACCTGAGACCCTTGAGATGATGACCACAAGTTTTCTACTTTGCTTGAGCATACCCGTTAATCATAAGTGGATTATGAACATTTTATTACTCTCTAATTTTTTATATAAGTAGTTTTAGGTGAACGAAAATTTTATTTTATATAGGTAGTTTTGCAAAACCTATGCATTATCTCCTTTAATGTAATTATGATTTTTAGATTTTATACAACTCCAACACTTTTTGTTTAATGCATTATCATTCTCTCCTATTCTTTTTACTCTTACTCCTAAAGTATTTCGATCATTGTTAATTATCTCCTTAATAATCGTGCATTTGGCTAAAACTACTTATATAAATCGGAGGGAGATACTAGACTATTTTATGTCGTACACACATATTTTATTACTTTTTGTACCATTTTTATAATTTGTAATTGATCTCCTAATAAATTTTATGAGAGACCTCTCCTAAAATACTTTTATAATAAAAAATTTTATGTTCAATTAGGAATGTTTATGAAATATCTTTTCTTTGAATTTAAATTGTTTGTTTAGTTGTCAATTGTCGTATATGCATTATGACTATTGAATATTTCAAATATGTTATATTTCATTGTGTTATGTTCTTATTATGATTGTGTTTACCGAATTCTCATTTAATATTGGTGTTTGTGTATAAGTAGAATGACAGCCGAAAAATGGTTGGAAGTTCAATATGATGGAAAGTCCTTCAATTATTCTGTGTACGACGTTGATTTGATGCAATTACTGGATGTAATTGCCGATTAAAGTAGACTAATGTACGTGATCGAACCAATTATGATGCTTAAATTTTACAATTTCGACATAGAATCAATTTTCTTAATGATGTGATTGATGTCACAAACTATTTCCATTTGTTTTTTCATCTTTTTCTTCAAATCTTGTTGAACGGACACTTGATCAACTACCTCCATTGCATTATTAGAAGTTGCTTCTTCCGTTCTATATTTTTTCTTCTATTGCATCTTAGGTATGTTTTGTTTTCCACTTGAATTCCTCTTAGAGTTGAACTTGAATGTGAAACAGACATTGTTGGAAGTTTGATTTGTGTGGATTTTTTTGTTCATATTCTGTCAAAATAGAAAGTGGTGTGCATTTATAAGCATTTGCGTAACGGCTAGTTCAATAATCTAGCCATTACTTTGTTTCAAAGAGTCGCCCCTTTGGTTTCAGAGGTACCATGTGAACAACAATGTAACCTTATGGGTGTCATGGGAAAACTATCAAACCTTAGGGTACCATGGGAACGCCTCTCTTTATGTTAAGGGTTCTAAAAAGTGACCGTTGAGGTATGTAATTAATTTTCCCTCCCAAAATTAATTAACACTTAATGATCCAGTTCTTAGGCATAATTCAACGGCGTGATGACAGAAAATGGGATGTGGGGTAAATCGGGAACTAAACTATAAAATTCAAGGTTATCTTTGGAACAAACTTAAAAACGGGTGCACCATGTGTAATGTGACATAGTTCGAGGGTACCATGAGACTTTTCTCAAAATTAAACCACGTGGATACCATTCTAAAAACATTGAAACACAGGAGTATCATGTGCTTTCCCTCAGCTCTCTACTATTTTCGCTCTAAATAAATTAACCACTGATCAAGCCTAATTAAACTAACTTTTAACGTCGTTATGACGGAAAATTGATCAGGGGTACCCTAGACACTAAACACAAAACACAAGGTTACCACAGGAACAAACTTAAAATGGGGTACTATGTGTAATCCGTCAAATTTCGAGGGTACCGTGGAAAATATTCCTTAAAAAAATCATTGTGCCACAACAAACTACTCCACAAGCATTTGTAACTTGCCATTGAGCGACCCATTTTAAGATTAATGACGGATATTCAATCATTAGTGTTCCGGTTATGGAAACAATTAAACCCGACTCTGAATTCGGATCTTAATTAACGTAATTGAAGTTCAAAGTGATCGATGTAAGTCTTCCTTGACTCTCCCCTTCCTCCTCACTCTGATGGTCGAACTTTCCCGGCGGAGATGATCTGCCCCTGCACAGGGAACACACAGGGCCCCGGAGGTGTCCGGGGGAACCCTCTCCGATGCTTAAGTCAGACCGTGAAATGCCTTAACGAACCTAGCTCATGAGGAACTAGGCGGCGGTTTTTAGAGTGAGAGTCTAGAGAGAGAATTTTCAACCTCTTTCTTGTGGGAAATGGAAGAGTATTTATACCTTCCCACAAGAGAGAGGTAGGAGGAGAGAGAGTGAGGGAAGGGGTGGATGAGGAGGTGACAAGTGGCTTCACCTCATCCACTCATTCCCCTTTACCTTTAGGCAAAATGACGGGAGGATCTTTGACTTCCCCTGCTCCTGTTGGGCATGCGAATACCCAAGAACCAGGAGGCAGTGAGTACTGGTTGCCCTGCTCAGCGGGCGGTGACGCCCTGCCGGGCAGGCGTATGCCTTAGAGTGATGGCTTCTCGCTTCATGACCTGCCTGGTAGGTCCTTCTTTATTCCTGGGTCGGGCCACCCTGGGACCCAAATGGCGGGCGACCCGTTTGCAGGCTTCCGACCCCCATCAATTGGCCCTCGCCGGCTAAGGGGAAGCAGGGTTCTCCTTGGCAGGCGATCTCTGGGATGGGAGGTTGACTTCTTAGCATTTAATGCGTTGCATGTTCCCGAGGAAGGAAGCTCAACTGCATGGGATATGCGAAGAGTCGGAATGTTTTTCAGCTCATGATTACCTTTTGCAAAGAGGATTTTTGGGCAGCGTGCCTCCTCAGTGATTGGTTCTTCTCTTTATTGAAGTGGTTGGGGTGCCATAAATGGTGTGTTCTACCCTTGTATAAATTCCAATCCTTACCACTTCTTACGTTTCATCTTCAATCCTTCTTCTAGCTTTATTTTCTCTTTACAAGAATAATGTCTTGGGTTAATAAAACAGTTCTTCGCTGCGGAGTTCGTGTGGGTACGTTTCGCTTTAGAGGATTTTGGAGATTAAGATATCCAAGGGCGGCTTTTCTGGCCCTGCGTCGCAGTAGGCGACTCCGGCTTCGCTCTTCTCTGAATGTCAGGGGAGCTGCCAGAAGGAAAGCTGCCAGGGTAGGCAAGCGTCCTATCCAAACTTCATCTCCACCTGGGCCTATGACTGGGCGATGCTCTGGCTGCTTTGACCGGGGGTGCTATACGTGCTTCCCCTGGCTACACCCCGAGCAATTCGTTCCTAACTGTCCTGAGTTCAACTCGTCCCCTGAGTCGGGCCCTTCTTCCCCTGTGAAGAAGACGGGTTGTGGTTCTTGTGATGATGTTAGGACGGTCCTTATGGTAGGGACTGGGATATCAGCAGTCTTGATTCCGGGGATAGTGAAGGCCAAGGCTACTCCTCCGACGGTGGAGAGGACTTCCCTACTGATCCTTTCAAGGACTCAGACGATTGGGACTGGGGGTCAGCTTTGGATGACTACAGCCCAAAGAATTACTCGGGCCCTGATGATGACTAGGTCTGCTCAGGGCTTGCAGGCTGATTAACTGAGCCAGAAAGTCAGGCTCTTTTCTGTACTTTTTATTAGTTTTTTGAATGTAACTTGCCCATTTTGGGCCTTTTTTCCCTAATGAATGAAAAAAGATCAGGCTGTTTGGTTACGTTTTTGTTGTTTTTTTTGAATACGGGGATGACGTCATTATGTGATCAGCCCTCTAGCACCCTTTGTCTTTTCGAGGCCCTTCTTGGGAAGAGGTGGGCGGTTGATGTTCAAAACGCGACACGTGGGGTAGTTTTTGGGGAAGTACTGTCAGAGGGGCGGCCCTTCGGCTTCCTGGGCTTATATAAGCCTCTCTCCTCCCCCTATTTCTCTTTTTCTCACTTTTCAAACTCGAAAAACCCTCTTCATTTCTCCACTGTTTGGGAACTCTTTTCTCAAGACTGAGAACCTTCCTTCCTCGGATTTCCAAGCGGCGATCACCGTTTCTAGGTTAGAATCTTGCCCTTAAAACCCTTTTCTTTTTAGTTTCTTCACATCTTGTCTTCTTGATTCGATGTCTCGTGCTCGTATTCTTACTTTCGTCGACCCGTCGTTTGAGAGGACGGAGGATGGAGAGGAAGGTAGGACTAATTTGGCCTCCTCGTCTGGGGTTAGGTCCATTGGGGAGGGTTACCTTGAGGAAGAAGATGCTAATTCCCCTGAACCTGCCCCCTTTGACGTCGTTGATTCTGACGACGAGGCCTTGGAGATAAACCCTTCTAGGATAGCTGGTCCCCTTGTCCCTAGGGAGAAGGGGAGGACATATTATCTAGATAAGGCTAAGTACCATATCCCCTTAAGGACCTACCCTGAAGCCAAAAATCGAGATTTAATTTTGGCACTTAACGCTGCTGGGGCCATTGAGGACTTTTACAATTTCGGGGAAGGGTATACAATTGTGATTCCTGGGGAGAAGGACACAGTGTGTTGTCCCCCTGACGGCTGCATAGCCGTCTATCACAAAAGTCTAGAGTTCGGCCTGCGATTCCCCCTGCACCCTTTCCTGGAGGAGGCCTTCAGGAGAATGAATGTGGCCATAGCTCAGTTAACAGCCACTGCGATAAGGTCGCTAATATCCTACACTTGGACTTGCATCTTCCATGGAGAGGGACCCACTATTGATGCCCTTCGTTATATGGTGGGGCTGCAAATGGTATCCTCGTCAGGGGGGGATGGCTCCCCTGGATATTGGTCCCTCCAGAGGCAGAAGGGTTACACCTTAGTCTGGCCGGCTTTAAACAGCCTGAAAGACTGGAAAAACAATTTTTTATATGTACACAGCGCTTCTGGGTGGAAGATTCCCAGACACTTTAGAAATCACGTCCATACTCGCCTGGAAACTCGTGAGGAGTACCACCTAGGTGTTGGGGGGAAGGCCTTGGAGGTAAAATTAAACAGGCTGGACGAGGAAGTGATCAAGAAATTTGCGGCTGTCACTGATAAATCCGGCGTTTGCGGCCGAGCCTTCTGGCTCCCTCACGCAGAGCTCATTGCCACGGATAACTATTTGGGCCGCGTGGGCCTGATTCCTGGCCTTGAAGAAGGTAGTTCAGGGATTTTTACCGGCCTTGTTGCTCTGTTTTTTCTATGTTTCTTCCTAACCGATTGTTCTTTTTGCCCTCCAGATCCCAGTTCTCGCTTCTGGTCGAGGAAATAGGTAAGGAGGCTTGGCCTGAACGAGGATTTCGTGATTATTTCAAAGCGTCCCTCCCCTCCTTCGAGCTACAAGAAGGGTGAGAAGAATCTAATGAAGTTCGTGAAGAGTCTTTCAGCCAGCCGAAGGTTTCCTCTTCCTCCAAGGCTGCCGCCTGTGAAGCCGACGGCTCCTCCCTCCGATGTTCAGGGTGCAGAGGCAGAGGTCACCTCAGAGGCCACCCCTTCCCCCGCCGGCAATCGAGGTGATTCTCCTGCGGGGACCCACACCCCCCAGGGATCACACCCTGCCAACTCTGAAGGAACTGAGGAGAGCGTCCACCTGGAATGCAGGAGAAAAAGAGGTAGAGAACCCTCTGGGGCTGCTCATGTGGTTGACCTGGAGACCGACGTTGAGACCCCTGAGCCAAAACGCCCTGCTCGTGAGATTCCAGGCACTCTCTTCTCAGAGGAGAACACGGAGTTCCACTATACTGCGGGCGATAGTGTGGATGTCTCTGCCCTGCTTTCAGATTCTGGCGCCGTCCTGGCAGACCGCCTTACCAAGTCTGTGACTTCTACCTCCCATCAAGTGATTCAATATATTCAGCGCACTTTCAGGGTGCTACAAGCCTCGGCTGCGTTGGCGGCTCTCGACCGCCTGAGCGGTGAAGAGCTGATTGTCACTCCCGGGGTTCCCCCTCCTGATCGTCTGGCCATGGTGGAAAGGGATGTCACCCTGATCAGCAACTTGAAGGATAAGTTGGCGAAACAAGAAGGTGAGATGGAGGAAGTGAAGGGTCAGGCGACTCGATGGAAGCTTCAGGGGGAGAAGGCCATGAAAGAAGTGTCGAAGCTGGAAGCGGATTTGAAAGAGAGCAAGCTGGCGGTGGAGCAGGCAAACAAGTCTCTGGCTGAAATGGAACATACAAAAAGAAAGGCAGTCGACCTGGAGGAGCGTTTGTCGAAGGCTGACTCGGAGCTTAAGCAGGCTCAGGCTGATCTGAAGGTCAAGGGCGAAGAATGGCAAAGGGAGAAAGATACCATCCTGGAAGAGACTGAAATCGCAGTGGATACAAGTTTTCAGGATGGGGCCAACTCTTCGCTGGAACTCGTCATGGAAGTGATCAGGGAGATGTTCCCTGATTTTGATGAGGAAGCCTTCAGAAGCCTTTACTCCATCAAGAATGAAGCTCGGGCTAGCAAGCCGGCTGAGGAAACTGCTGGTGCCAGTAAGGATGCCCCCAACGTTTGATGTGCAGGGGTTTTGCCCTCTCTTCTTGCTTTGAGCCTTTACCTTTTAATAACTTTTAACTTTTGCGCCTGAGTTATGATGGGCCTGCTGTCTTTGTAATTTTTAATCTCTTTGTCCTTGGATCTTATTCATGTTTTTGTAAAACACTTGAATCTGTTATGAATGCCTTTTATTTCAGCCTGCTTATTCCTTTTTCAAAGGTACGACCTGACCTTTTCCTTTGTTTGAAGCTCGGGGAGCTTGCCCCCTGCCTGTCCAGAGGCAGGGAGGGGATTTTAATTGTCTTTTTTATACAAGGTTGGGGAGATTGCTCCCAATCCTTGTTTTTGGCATGCAAAGCCTGGCCTGACCCTGGCTTCTTATTCGAAGTCCAGGGGGCCGGCCCCCTGCCTGCCCAGGGGCAGGGAGGGGTTTTAGGGTTTTTTATACAAGGTTGGGGGGATTGCCCCCAGTCCTTGTTATTGGCGTGCGAAGCCTGACCTGACCCTGGCTTCTTATTCAAAGTCCAGGGGGCCTGCCCCCTGCCTGCCCAGAGGTAGTCAGGGGGGCTTTGGCGTTTTTTATACAAGGTTGGGGGGATTGCCCCCAGTCCTTGTTATTGGCGTGCGAAGCCTGACCTGACCCTGGCTTCTTACTCGAAGTCCAGGGGGCCTGCCCCCTGCCTGCCCAGAGGTAGTCAGGGGGGCTTTGGCATTTTTTATACAAGGTTGGGGGGATTGCCCCCAGTCCTTGTTATTGGCGTGCGAAGCCTGGCCTGACCCTGGCTTCTTATTTGAAGTCCAGGGGGCCTGCCCCCTGCCTGCCCAGAGGTAGTCAGGGGGGCTGGAATTTTTCTTGGGGGGCCTATTTTTCTTGGTTTCAGCAACAGGGGGGCCTCCCCCTATTGCCCCCTGCTCGTTTGTGTGTAAAAAACTGCAAATTTTGAACAGACAACGAGAATGGACTGAAAGCTTTTCATTTCTTCGGGATTTGCTACAATCATTTGTGGCCGGAGTCGTCGACAATTCTGTTTTGACCGTCCTTCGCCGGTTTTTCTTTGACAAGTAAAATAAAAAAGCTATCTAGCTTCCTGTTTTAAACATAGTACTTCTTTAGGGTGTCTATATTCCAGTGTGCGGCTAACTCATGGCCTTCGAGGTTGGCGATCTTGTAGGTGTCTGGTCCTTTAATCTGGGTTACCCTGTATGGGCCTTCCCAGTTGGCGCTTAGTTTTCCAAGTTCATGCGCTTTTCCTACCGCCTGCGTTTTTCTTAGGACTAGGTCTCCCACCTGAAAACTCCTCTCATTTACTCTTCTGTTGTATGCCCTTCTCATTTTTTGTTGGTAGGCAGCTATGTTAATGCTGGCCTCCTCCCTGACTTCATGGACCAGGTCCAGGGCTTCAGCCATTGATGCTTCGTTATCTGCCTGATTATATTATTGGGATCTCAGGGTTGGTATCCGGGCTTCTATGGGTAACAAGGCCTCTGCTGCATAGACTAGGCCAAAGGGGGTCTGGCATGTAGACTCCTTGCGTGTGGTTCTGATTGACCATAGAATACTTGGCAATTCGTCTGCCTACCTACCCTTAAGGTCATCTACTATTTTCTTTAATCCATTCAGGATCTGCTTATTGGCAGCTTCAGCCTGCCCATTAGTTTGTGGATGGCAGACAGCGGAGTAGGCGACTGCTATTCCATGCCCCTCCAGCCAGGTTCTCAGGGGGTCATTGTCAAACTGTCTTCCGTGGTCGAACACCAGCATCTTTGGTAAGCCAAATCTGGTTATGATATTCCTCCAGATGACTTTTCTAACTGCAGGTTCGGTGATGTTAGGGACTGCTTCAGCTTCGATCCATTTGGTAAAGTAGTCAATCCATACTATTAAGAACTTCCGACCTCCGGTAGCTGTAGTAAAGGGGCCCAGTATGTCCATCTCCCATTGAGCGAAAGGAATGGGGGAGAGGATCGGGCTGGAGCATGGATTGAAGGGGCAAAGAGTTGGCATTTTCTGCATTTTCGAGTCAGATCTCTTGCGTCTGCTAGCAGGGTCGGCCAGTAGTACCCTGCCCTCAGGGCTTTGTGTGCCAGAGACCTTTCTCCTATGTGGTGCCCGCAAATTTCTGAATGAATGTCGTCTAGAACTTCTTCCGCCTGCCCTGCCCCCAGGCATTTGAGCAGGGGTGAGGAAAACGATTTCTTGTATAAGTCTTCTCCTATCAGTACAAACCATGTGGCCCTTGCCAGCGTTTTTCTCTTTTGAGCGGGGTCAAGCGGTAAGATTCCATGTTTTTTGAATTGGATGATTGGAGTCATCCAATTTTCTGGGTCATCCTCTTCAATGATATTAACCGGCTGATGGGAGGCGGTAGATTTTTCTTGGACCACGTCCACCCAGACTGATCTTCGTATGTCTTGTAAGCTTGAGCTGGCCAGCTTTGATAGGGCGTCTGCCCGGTTATTCTGGGACCGGGGAATCTGCCTGATTTCTTAGGACTTAAGCCCTGACAGCTCTTGTTTTACCCTTTCCAAATATGTGGCCATAGCATGGTCTCTTGCCTCATACTCTCCATTGATTTGGTTGGCGATGAGCTGGGAGTCTGTTGTCAGAATTACCCGCTCTGCTCCGGCGGCTTTGGCCAATTTTATGCCTGCAAGGACGTCCTCATACTCGGCCTCGTTGTTAGATGCAGGGAAGGGGTGAACCTGAGAGCATGCTCAAAGTCCGTCCCTTCAGGGCTGGTTAATACGACCCCTGCCCCTGCACCGTTGGTCGTGGAAGATCCGTCCGTGTACACTACCCATTCTCCAGTGGAGGGATCATCTTCCTCTGAGTGGGAGCATTCGGCCAGGAAATCCGCCAGGGCCTGCGCTTTTATGGCCGCCCTGGGCTGATAAGATATTCCTAATCCGCTTAACTCGACGGCCCATTTCAGCAGTCTTCCTGATTTCTCAAATTTTTCTAAGACTTTTTCCAATGGTTGATCAGTCAATACTACAACAGGGTGTGCTTCAAAGTAAGGTCTGAGTTTTCGGGCTGCAATGACGACTGCGTATGCTGCCTTCTCAACCACAGGGTAATTCTTCTCGGCTGCCCCCAGGGCATGACTCACAAAGTATATGGGCTGTTGGGAGCCTGCTTCCTCTCTCAAGATAACCGCACTTACTGTCGAGTTGGTGACGGCGATGTAAAGGAAAAGTTTTTCCCCTGCCACTGGTCTCGCCAGGGTGGAGAGTTTTTTCAAGTGTTCCTTTAGTTGTCCAAAGGCTTCCTTTTGCTCATCCTCCCACTTAAATTGTTTGTTGCCTTTCAAGACTTTGAAGAATAATGTTGATTTATCTGCTGATCTGGCAATGAAGCGTGCCAGGGCAGCCATCCTACCAGTTAGGCGCTGGATATCCCTAATGGTCTTCGGTTCTGGAAGGTCCAAGACTGCCTGAACCTTTTCAGGGTTGGCGTCTATTCCCCTTTCACTGACCAGAAAACCTAGGAATTTTCTGGAGCGAACCCCGAATGTGCATTTTTTGGGGTTGAGCTTCATCTTGTAAGCGCGCAGGGAGGAGAAGGTTTCTTGTAAGTCTGTCAAGTGTTGATTGTCTCCCTTGCTTTTTACTATTGCGTCGTCGACGTAGGCCTCTAAATTCCTACCCTTCTGTTTTTCAAAGACCTTGTCTACTAATCGCTGGTAGGTGGCGCCTGCATTCTTCAGTCCGAAGGGCATCATTTTATACATATAAGTGCCATGACTGGTGATGAAGGCACACCTTACCCTGTCAGGCTGCCACAAATACACTTGATGGTATCCTGAGAAGGCATCCAGAAAGCTTAGCGTGGAGTACCCATTGGTGGCGTCTACCAACTGGTCTATTCTGGGAAGGCGATAGCAGTCTTTTGGGCAGGCCTTGTTGAGATTTGTGAAGTCCACGCACATTCTCCATACGCCCGAGGACTTTTTCACCATTACGACGTTTGCCAGCCATTCAGGGTAATCACAGATTTCAATGAAATCTGCTTTCAAAAGTTTTTCTATCTCCTTCTTTATGGCTAGGTCTTTCTCTGCTGACATGTTTCTTTTCTTTTGTTTGACGGGGCGGGCCTCCGGATTCACGTTCAGCTTGTGAACGATGTAAACTGGGTCGACCCCTGGCATTTCGTCTGCCGAGTAGGCGAATACGTCCCTGTTATCTCTCAGGACCTTGATTAGCTCCGCCTGATAGGACGCCTCCAGATCAGCTCCTATGAGGACTTGTCTGCCAGGCTCCAGATCCACCAGCATACTTTCCCCCCCAGGTTCCAGGTGGTCAGCCGCCTGCTGTCTGGCTGGGATCTTACCCTCCCTGCTGGGGGAACTGTCAGCTTTTCTTTTTCCCTTTCTCTCTGTTTCATGGGTTTGGAGGGCCACCGAATAGCACTGCCTAGCTGACTCCTGGTCTCCATGAATTTTCACTTTCATGCCAAAATCTGTTACATAGGCTATAGTCAGAGTCCTGATTGATATGGCTGCTTCGATTTCGTCCAAGGTAGCTCTGCCTATCAGGGCGTTGTATGCAGACCTTGCGTCTACTATAACAAATGAGGCCCTGACATTTCTGGCGGAGGCTCCTTCCCCGAATGTAACGGGCAGGTCGATGATACTCATGGGGAGTACACATGCTCCGCTGAATCCATATAAGAACCCAGGGGCTGGCCTCAGGTGCCTCTTTTCCAGGCCCATCCTCTCGAATGCGTCTTTGTACAGTAGGTTGGTATAAGCTCCTGTGTCTACCATGCATCTTTTTTACGATGTGGTTGCTGATTACCAGGGACAGTACCAGGGGGTCGCTGTGGGGGTATATTACCCGCCCTGCATCCTCTAAGGTGATGCTCAGGGTCGCGCCCTTGGGACTCCCTGTCCTTTCAGCATAGCAGACTTGGTTTCGCAATTCCCGGATCTGTCTTTTTTGGCTTCTCCTACTTGACTGGCCCTCTGCGTCCCCTGATATCACATGGATTATCATGCGGGTTTGCGTCGAGCCTTCAGGCTTATCTGCCACCTCTTTCTGGCTCTTGTTTCTTGCTGCGTAATTGCTCAGTCATCCATTTCTGATAAGCTTCTCAATTTCGTCCTTCAGGTGGCGGCACTCCTCGGTGGTGTGCCCCACACAATCGTGGAATGTACAGAATTTTTTCGGATCCCCTTTTGGGCTGCGAGGCTTGTTGGGACGATTCCATTTTGCCGTCTCTTTTTCCAGTTCGAAGATCTCTGCCCTGGATTTGTTGAGGGCTGTGTAACTATCGAATCTGGGTTGATATGTTGTGCGTTCTTTTCTAGGGGTATCTCCCCCCTCGTCTTTCTGCCTGTTTTGCTCGTTCCTGCTGCGTCCACCCTGCGGTCCCCCCTGCGGCCTGGTTGGCCTTGCGGGGGTATCCGGCAGGCTGTGGAATTCTTCTTGCAATATGAAGCCCTCGGCGATTTTTCTGGCTTTAGCCAGGGTCTCAGGCTGAGCCCTGATCATCTGATTCTTCATCTCCCCTAGGAGTAGAGAGATGGTCAGGGCGTATGCAGCAGTTGAGTCGTCGATCTCCCTGACCTGCTGGTAAGACAAGTCAAATCTCTTTAGGTACTCCCTAACACTTTCCTCCTTCTTTTGCTTCAGAGTCATCAGGTCAAAACGAGTGAGCCGGCGCCTCTTGTTCCCTGCATACTGTTCTAAGAAAGCTCCAGCTAGCTCTATAAAGAAACTGATCGACCCCTGACGTAGATCCCTGAACCATCCTTGTGCTAGCCCAACCAGGGTAGTTGGGAAGACTTTGCACCAGACCGCGTCATCTACGTCGTACATGCCCATGTGGCTCTCAAAGGCTGCCAAGTGGTCTTCTGGGTCTGAAGTTCCGTCGAATTTGACGGAGGGCATTTTAATCTTCGGGATGGGGTACTCCTGTACGTCAGGGTGAAGTGGTGTTTTGGTGGGTCTGCCTACCAATCGTGACCTGCTCCCCCCAGAGTGGTAACCGTAGTCATCCCATCTTCCAGGGGTCGGTTTCCTTGTACTGGGGGAGCGGTGCCTTGGTGGCAGCCTGCTTATAGCCTCATCTTCCCTATCAGGGGTGGGATACCTGGTTCTTTTTCTTTGGGGCTGGTCAAGGTTGTCGCCCTGGCGATGCCTTGACTCGAGTGGTTGCCCCCGGTTGAGCCTGGACTGCAGACTTTGAGATAGCCCTGGAGTTGGCTGTTCCTCTGCTGCTGGCGTCAACCGGGAGAAGACTCTGCCCTGCTTTTCTCCCAGGCGTTTGGATGCATGCTCTTTATGCTTCATTCGGTCTTGAAGGCCCTGGGATAATTCCCTTTTTTCTCTGACAGCCGTGGACTCCGTAGTGTGTATGGAGAATGCTTGTTGTTGAGCTGCTTGCTCCTGATTGCCGGTAATACGTTTCTGGGTTTGCTGGTACCCCTTGGCCACTTTCAGTGCTTTCCGTTGGATGTTCCTGGCCGCGGTTCGCTTCGTACCCCTGGCACCCTCTCCACTCTCAAAGTGGAGTTGCCTGGGAGTAGTAGCAATCCTGCCAACCAAGTCATCTGGAGTGAACTCTTGGTTAAGCATCACTGAGAAGAAGGCTGCAGTTTGCAGAACTTGGACAGGGGTGAGGTTTAGATTGGGTCTTTGATGGCCAACCTGCCCAGCTGTGACTGCAGCACCTCCCTCAGATGTCTCGCGAAGGTTGGTATGCCCTACCCCTGGGATTGTTGCGGCAGGCGTTCTCCCAGGTGCAGGCATTCCATATGGGGGGATCACCGGTGGTACCGTCGGACCCACCCCGGAGCTTGCTTCTATGATTTCAGGCATTTTTGTAGTGATTTGATTGAGGTTGATTTTTTGTGGGTAATTTCGGGGGTACAACCAGATCTTCCCCACAGACGGCGCCAAATTATTCCGGTTATGGAAACAATTAAACCCGACTCTGAGTTCGGATCTTAATTAACGTAATTGAAGTTCAAAGTGATCGATGTAAGTCTTCTTTGACTCTCCCCTTCCTCCTTACTCTGATGGTCGAACTTTCCCGGCGGAGATGATCTGCCCCTGCACAGGGAACACACAGGGCCCCGGAGGTGTCCGGGGGAACCCTCTCTGATGTCTAAGTCAGTCCGTGAAATGCCTTAACGAACCTAGCTCGTGAGGAACTAGGCGGCGGTTTTTAGAGTGAGAGTCTAGAGAGAGAATTTCCAACCTCTTTCTTGTGGGAAATGGAAGAGTATTTATACCTTCCCACAAGAGAGAGGTAGGAAGAGAGAGAGTGAGGGAAGGGGTGGATGAGGGGGTGACAAGTGGCTTCACCTCATCCACTCATTCCCCTTTACCTTTAGGCAAAATGACGGGAGGGCCCTTGACTTCCCCTGCTCCTGTTGGGCATGCGAATACCCAAGAACCAAGAGGTAGGGAGTGCTGGTTGCCCTGCTCGGCGGGCGGTGACGCCCTACCGGGCAGGCGTATGCCTTATAGTGATGGCTTCTCGCTTCATGACCTGCATGGTAGTTCCTTTTTTATTCCTGGGTCGGGCCACCCTAGGACCCAAATGGCGGGCGACCCGTTTGCAGGCTTCCGACCCCCATCAATAAGCAAGACTATCAATTAAGAATCACGAATTTACCAGCGAAGATCACTTTTTGAAGGTCTCTGATCCCGAGTACAACAACCGTCGTTTTATTATTAGCTACTCTCCCTTGTGAGTTGTGATGGAGATATCCGCCACTTTCTTATAACATGTCAAATACTAACAATTTACGTAGAAAAGACAACGTAATTCTTTTACTTCCTCTATTTTTTTTATGAGTATGTCTCATGAGAGACGGTCTCTCATTAACTTTACTGAGAGACTAAGTACAAATGGAAGTAACAGTGGTACCAAACCTAACAGAAGTAGGTACGATTAACATAAAAGAGTACACAAATATAAAGAGGATACGTTTCTTATAAAAACAGGTACAAAACAAAGTTGTCATTTAAAGGTACGAATAGAACATAGAGTGGTACTGAAGAGTGGTCTCTCAATAAGTTATTGAGAGACCGTCTCTCCCAAAGATTTTGTGTTTTTTTATATCTTCCCATTTTAATATAATACTCTACCTATATATTGAGGCCAGAGAAAAATATAAAAAAAATAGAGAAAGTATAATATTTTGTATTCGGATCGTATTTGACCTGTTATAAGAAAATGACTAGTAACTCATCACAAACAACGTTTTATTATAGGCTCGTTGCGGGAAAATCACTTTTTTTTTTGGTAGAATCACCTTTTCTTAAAGCATCGTTTCATCTTTCACCAATACTCTGACATTTCTATTTGTAACTAAATTTCATTTCCTTAAGTTTGCAACAATGTCGTGCGCTTGATCACTTCTCTCTTTTCTAGGGTTTTATCTCTCTGCAATTCCACCCCCTTGGCAAGCTCCACATACCTTATCAATGGCGGAACTTCCTTCACCTTCCACTGACATGCAAAGCGCCAGGTCAGTCTTCTACAAAATCAACGAAACCGTAGAAAAATTTAAGTTACATGCAGGACCTCTGTTATCGCTTTACGAACAATGGAAGAGTATACAGAGTTCCTTCGCCACGGTCGAAGCTTCCATTGAAAGCCGTGCGAGGGAACTCGAATCGAAGGAGAAAGCCGTTTTCGAGAATGAGAACAAAATTGAGAGAATTTTGAGCAAATTGAAGGCGAGAGAGGAGAAATTGAAGGAAGAGGAGAGGGGTTTGAAGGAGAAGGTGAAAAAGGTGGAGCTGAGAGAGAGGAGTGTGGGGGAGTGCTGTGACGTGTTTGAGGTGAAGAAGAAGGAGATTGAAGATCGTGGAAAGGAGTTAGCGTTAAGAGAGGAGGATTTTGCGGAGAGGCTGAAAGTTTTAGAATCTAAGGAGAAAAATGTTGATGAGGCGTTGGAGGTTAAGGAGGACATTAGGGAGATGAAGAGAGAGGTCGAGATGAAAAAGACGAAGCTGAGTGAAGAATTTCGAGTGTTTGAGGAGAGGAGGCGCAAAATTGAGGAGGAATGTAAGTGTTTGGAGGCAAAAGAGAGGGAATTGAGGGAAAGATGTGGACGGTTGGAATTGAGAGAGAAGGAAATCAAGGAAGAGATAAAGGTGCTTGTGTCAAAAAAGAGTGGAATGGTGGAAGAATTCAGGACATTGGAGGACAGGGAGTGGAGAATCGAAGAAAGGTGCAGGGGTTTGGAGGTGAGGGAGAAGGAGATTGAAGATCGTGACAGAATTCAACGGTTTAGAGGGAATGAAATGAAGGAACTTGGGGAAGCGTTGGAGTTGAAAGCTAAGGAAATTGTCGAGGGACGTAGGTGGTTGGAGGAGAGGAAGAAAGGGGCAGATGGAACGAGTCGAGGGTCGGAGGGGAAGGAAAAGGAGCTTCACAAGAGGGCTAAAGAGTTGGAGTTGAGAGAGTCGGAAATGAGGGAACGTGACAATGCTCTGGCATTGCGAGATAAGGCAGTGCTTGAGCTCCAAAGAAAGCTTGAGGAGAAGGAGAAAGGGGCGGATGGAACAAGTCGATGGTTGGAGGGGAAGGAAATGGAGCTTCATGAGAGGGATAAAGAGTTGGAGTTGAGAGAGACGGAAATGAAAGAACGTGACAATGCACTGGCATTGCGAGATAAGGCATTGCTTGAGCTTCAAAGAAAGCTTGAGGAGAAGGAGAAAGGGGTGGATGGAACGAGTCGATGGTTGGAGGGGAAGGTAATGGAGCTTCATGAGAGGGATAAAGAGTTGGAGGTGAGAGAGACGGAAATGAAGGAACGTGACAATGCTCTGGCATTGCGAGATAAGGCATTGCTTGAGCTTCAAAGAAAGCTTGAGGAGAAGGAGAAAGACATAGAGACGGGTTTCCAAGCTTGTTGGGAGGACCTAAAGTTAAAGAAAGATGAACTGATTGAGCTTCACAGAGTACTTGGATTGAAAGAGAGCCAAGTGTCTGAAAAAGGCAGAGAAGTGGAGTTGAAACAGGAGAGGCTGAATGAACAGTGGAGGGCTTTGGAGGTCAAGGAAAAAGAGATTAGTTCTAGTTTGAAAGTGCTAGAGCTAAAAGAGAAGGAAGATAATGAGGAGTTTAAAGCTTTAAAGGGGCAAATCAATCGTAAAGATACATGGCTTATGAAGAACTGTTCCAATTTGTCCAAACAAGATGCAGTGGGTAAAAAAGTAGTATTAATTAAAGAGGAACCCGAGTTAGAGAATTCGCTAGTCACAAGTGTAGTTGCTTCGTTGTCCGCTGAAATACAGTTGGTATTCAGAAATGATGATGCAACAGCCACTGCATCATATATAACTGCGAATTCTGACAGGGTTGATATGTGGCATGAAAATATGCTTGCTCTGAAAAAGGAAATTCCAGGTACTTCCGATCTCGTTGACTACTGAATATCAAAATGTGCTTAAATTTGTGTTTTTGGGAGAGTTCTAATTATGCATTTGATTCAGTTTTGATAGTACAGATTATGTTCAGTTAATGTCAGCAACTTGCAATTCGTAAGTTCGGTAGGAATAAGGGCATGAAAGCTAAAGCTGGTTAGATTACTTGACCATTGTGCGGCTAATGACATTGATAACTAGAATGTCGTGATAATGCTTTGGCCATTCTATGTGTGACAGTGAAATTGTTTTCCTTACCTACATTTGGTATTTTTTTTCCTTGAGAATTGCTGTTAACCTGCCTTAGAAAGATGTAAAGCATGATTGTCATATAATTCTCTGATGATACCTAGCTCTTCACTGATAATTATTGTCTCTTAGTTACTAACCATTTTACTAGGATTATTTTAGAGGACACATCTACTTAGGAATCTACACAATGGAGCGTGCTGCTTTTGTCATTCAGTGGCATTGGTTAGTTGTAACATTCTCACGCCTTGTAGCATTAGTTAGTTGTAACATTCAGGAGCAAGTAATAATAATCATATAGTTCTGCATTTGTTGCTACAACCATAAAGCTTACCCGTTGTCTGAAAGCTGTAGGATTGGAAAATACTTCTTGCTTCAGGGAATGGCTTTGTTAGGTCTACTGTTAAAATGACATTCCCTCGCTTCATATATCTGCTATTTTACTCAGTTTCTCCCAAGCAAGCCGCTGAGAGGATGTTTCCGTTCACCCTAACTTATGTTTACTTCTTAATTTAGTATTCAAGTTTTAATCCACACAAAGAATTTGTCTATTACAGCCAGCTTTGAATTTCCGTCCGCTTGGATATATGCACTCCAATGAATTTTTAATTTTCTGTAGAATCAATGCACTCTTTTATACTCAGTAACTTTTGACACAAGTAATGTTTTTATACGGTGGACATAAGTATACAAGTGAACTCTTGTTTGCTCTATAGTAAAAATAACTCTGCCAAGTTGCTACAATCGTTTGCAAAGACGTAAGTTTGATCCGAAATGAGCTGGGATTGGTTAACATGACAATCATGAAAATTGTTAATGACTATAGTAATATACGGAGTAACAGAATGAAGGCCAACGTCAGAGAAAACTTGGAAGGATAAGGAACACAATGAAAATATAGTGAATATAGAGATAAAGACAAAATTCATTCTAATGTGCAAAAGTTTTTAATTGAAGTGAGTTATTAGGCAATTCTTTAGTTTTTTAGAGACACTAAAATGGCCTAACAAGTTGGTGGTGCAGAATTCTGCTTAAGTACCCCACCGTCTATTCTGGCTTCTTTATCCATTACTCTTGGTTCTTTGATTTCTTTCCACCACCTGTTTTCAGATTGTTTTTTTGGGTACTTACCTTTTAGGTAAATCTTGAACGTACTCCTTGCGTACTTCATACTTACAACGCCCTGAATATTTTTTTTGTTCTCTATACCTGAACAGGTCTAATTAAATCTTTAATTGCCGAACATAAACATCTGCAAGCAGTTATGTGCAGCTGTGTTTTTAAGATGGAAGATGTTTACCCCCCTGACTTTTTATTTGAAGCCCATCTCGAGTATGCCCGTCAGAGGGTGGAAGAGATAGTCAAGAAAGCCAGCGGAACAGCTCAGGTTTTTCTTCTTTTGTGTGTCATATTTAACTTCTGTGAGCTTTTCGAATCAACATTTTTTTTGATCTTCTTAAACCATGATATGCAATATTTATGACAACTTTAATACACAAAGTGAGTTGTTGTCTCTCTATTCCTAGGAAACCAATCAAGGTCTATCCGTATGTAACCGGCCCGCTTTAATCTGATCCAAAGAACTGAATGACCCTTCTGTTCCATTTTGGATCGATTGACCCAATCATTGTCATTGCTCTTTATTCCTACTTCATCATTTCAATTTGGTTCTGGTCTGGTTGTATCTCAATTCTTAGCTCAGATTTTCAATTTTCAGTTTGGTTCTTGTCTTTTAGTCCTCTTTACTAATTTTAGGAGTAATTTGAAATGCTCAGGATGATGCAGCCAACTTGGAGCTAAGTGCCCTCAGAAACGTGCTTCAGTGTATCTCTATTTTTAAGCTCGAATCCATATACCCACCTGCATCCCTTGAATTACGCATCACACAGCTCGAAAAGGAGATGGAAGTAAGGAGGAAACCAACAGAATCTGTGCTGAGGAAAACAAAAATTAGATTAAAAGGATCCGTATCTACTACTCTGTCAAAAACGAGCCCCACCCCCAACCTATCAGTTGCCAACTCAGATCCTGAGAAGAAAAGAAAAGCACCCTCCACATCGTCACTAATACCGAATAAACACCATAGGTCAGATTTTCATGAAAGACAGATTCGTCATAGGCTACGTTTCCTGCATGGAGATTCTATCTTAGGACGTGCACCTTTGCTCTCTACTAATCGCACAGGCTACCTTTTTCCTTCTCCAGGTACCAGCTATAACCCATATGATATAGGCCCTGGCAGACCTGTAATACCTGGATGTTACACTGGTGGTTTTCAAATTCTCACATTACACTGTAAGTCCCTCTTTCTTTTCTTTTCTTTTCTTTCCTCTGAGCTTTTATAATGCGAGTCTTGTAAGATGTGCCATATGTGAGCTCAACTTAAATGCTTATGTAGTTTTATTTTTCTAATCACTCATTTTGTTATAAACTTTGGAGTTCCTATGTTGTTCACTAACGTATTTCTTACAAGTTTATGTGTTTCTTCAGTTTGTATCTTTGGATGACAAGTTTCTCATATAGAGTATTTCATTACTATGTGTATCAGTTGGGGGCCAAGGCCAGAGAACAGAACGATTTATGAATCCCTTTTCTGTGAATCCAAACGCGTACAGGAGGTGGTAGGTGTTGTATATGTCGGGCCGAACTTGATCTTGCTGATACACAATTGACTGGCTGATGATTTTGTTGTCTCTAACCAGTTGAAAACAAGTTGCAACAACAGCATTTGTTGAAATAGTGGCGGAATGACTCAGGCGAGACCCTGTTTTAGTATGTTGCCTGTACATGCAAATTTGTCGTGATTGTGCATACCAATTACATATTCTAATTTATCGTAGAATCAGAAGTAGAGGTTGAGCCCATACATTGAAAGTTTTTTGGGTCCAAGCACACCCAAGTACCCAACCCAAAGCTACAATGTATTGTGCAGTTTGCCTACTATTTGTATAGGTTCAGTTAAGCTTCATCTTAAGTCTTTTCTTCTCGGGTTGTCCTGCAATGTAGCTAAATGTTTTTTTTTTCTTTTCTTTTCTTGGGTTGCAGCCTCAGACACCATAATATGTATTTCATTATTTGTATTATTCAACTTAATTCAACCACAAACATTCATCGACTTTCAGCATAATTAATCTCAATATATGTGATGAGATACACCAAGAATATTGCTCATTGTGAATTCACAAATAATTAGGAATAGGAAGTACGTCTATAATATTATAGGGTGGTGACGAGTGAGAGCTGTTGGAGACTTAGGATGCATACCTTCTGTATGGTATAGTAACACAAATGACCGAGAACACAAACATCATGAGTTTAATACCATGCTTGTGTACAAAAGACGGCTCCAATAGCGCATTTCCGAGATACTTGAGGAGTTCCATATTCAGCTCGGCCGCATTACTCACCACCAAAGTGGTCGATATGCCCAGACAATCCAACACTAGCGGTTCTGGGAACACTCCCTTCTTAGAACCTTTGATTGCTTCTGAAATCCTTTTCCAATTCCTCTCAAATATAATCACATCATCGTCAGGACTGAACCCGTATGGAAAATTATCAAGTAACATCTGCTGGATGTACCCAAAGCATGCCGCCTCACACACCATTTGAATCGCAACCAGCATAAATTTTGCTTCATTTTGGAACTGACGTGCATTCCCATTTACATTTCCAAGGTAAGTTATAAGTTTGCTGATCCCTAACCCAACTTCTTTTCTACTTTGTCGGGCCATCTTTTCTATTGACGCGTAATTTTCTTGGTACTCTGTTATCTTTTGCTGATTTCTGATAGTCTTTGCTTCGGGGAAAATTTTGTCTAACTGAGCGGGGGTAATTAGATCACTGAAGTAATATGCTCGATATACGTATCGGTTGTTCTTAGCCAGTATCGCGGACAGATACAAGTCACTACGTTTAAGGGCAAGAGAGACTGTTCCCGTAGAAACTCTGAGATCGATCCTAAGATACGTGGTCTTGGGTGCCCCTATGACGGGTATACCGGTGTCACCGTAATTGAGTTTTGGATCCTTAACATCATCTCGAATGCTGGTGAGGAAACTAGAGTATTTAGCTTCGGTTGGATTAGCGAGGTCCAATACGATTGCATCTACTATCGAAGCTGATAATTGGAGAATGGTCCATGTTATTGTGACGATTAGCCAAGACTTCATTATGTTATCACCTGTTCCGAGAAACATCTTGCTCATTACTACGGAATACTACTTGTATATGTTTGACAGTTTGAGCATAATCACTTTCCGCTACATCATACCTGGTAAACGGGTCATTTAATTTGGGAATACTACTTGTATATGTTATCACCGGTTTGGTTAAAATCGGGTTATTCTTAATTTCAATTCGATTTTGATTGAGTTCATTTTGTTTAGTCACAGATTTGTCCTATCTCGAGTCAGTTACAGTTCGGTCAGGTTAATATCACTTCAGTTGAGTTTTTGGGCCAAAAATTTCTTGAGTTGAAGATTAAAAACTTACTTAATTCTATACTCCCTCTCATCCAATAAAACTTTGTTTATAGTAACCGTAAAACTTCGTTTGGATGAGAGGGAGTAATACTTTCCAAATTTTATGTAATACGAGCAAGTCAAAGTACCATCAATGAATACATGATCAAATAAAAAAATTCTCAATTTAGATGTTTTTATGAGAAAATAAGTATTTTTAAATTAGGGCAATCGGTTTGGTTGTCATCGATTCAGATACATTCAAGTTCAGTTATGTTGAGTTGAGTTTAATTTCGGTTCGATTCAGATTGAATTGAGTTTTGGGTATTATTCTAGGTTAGCTATATACAAGGTGTGTCGCTTATTTTGGGATGGGGAGGAGAGTTTGGGGGGGGGGGGGGGGGTGTGGTGGGTTTCATGGGAGGAGGGTTTGGGGGGGAGGGTGGTGGGTTTCAATAGTGTCGGTGTGTCGTTTAGTTTGGGATCAGAGGTTGTGTGATGTCTTGAGGCCTTGAGGGTTGTGGGCGGAGAGCTTCACCGGCAAAGTGGAGCGTTGGTAACGTCGTGGCAGAAGGAAGTTTATATTGTTGGTGGTGGATGTGGGTGGTGGGCCCGGTGGATGTTACGGAGTATTTTAGAGAACAATAAACGATGATGAATCCCTTATATCTATGATTTACAAAACGATAGATTATGGGTGAAGTAAGTCTTCCTTTAAATTGACGACGGATCAAATAATAACAATTGGCTAGAAAAGACAAGCCTAAAAAGTAGCACAACTTTAGCAGAGTAGTGGCATGCCAAAAGAACCCTTAAACCATTGAAAGTAAATTTTCTAGTAATAAGACCATCTCCAACAATGATCTTCATTTACTCATCATCCTTTCATCTTTCCTCTTTCTCACTCCTCTATCTCACAATCAAAAAATAACTCCTCCATCCATAATCATCTCTTCCTCATCATCTTACTCTCTCTCTCATCATTTATCTCTCTTACTTTTTAATACCCCACCATTTCACACTTTTTTATTAATTATGAAAATAATTTGTTAACTAATGTAATTAACAAAATCGAGTACGTATAATTTAATTTGATTGTTGGACTCGGTTTTCAAATTTCGTACTCGGCTGTTGTCTCGGAATTTTTAGTAAAACACAACAATTTATTTAAAAATATAAGTACGAAAGACAATATTACATTACCTTTAAAAATAAAAATACGAAACATGCGTAGAAATACAAAACACACATAAAAATACGAAGCACACATAAAAATACTAAGCACGCATAAAAATACGAAGCACACATAAAAATATTACTACTCCGTCACTTTCGAATCGGCTCATGATCCCCATCGTAATCGTAATCAGAATTGTCCATCCAGCCGTCTGGGTTTTCGTCTTCTTGAAGTTGAATTTCCTGGAGCCGATCCTCCTCTGTCGTAATTTCATCGTAGATAGTCCAGTAGTAAACGTCTTCACGTTGAACAAATGTTTCTCCTCTCCCAGACAAAAGGTCTCTTAAAACATCTTCAGCAATCACTTTGAACAGCCTACGAATCATCGTAACTATTTCACTTTGTAAGGAGGTCAGCTCTTCATTTTTAGCCGTCCATGTCTCTGAAATATTAAACATAAAGTAATCAACATATGCATATACCATGGACTTTCATACGGAGTACATACATAGTAATATATAGTAATAGTAGAAAATTATACCAAAAGTATTGTTCATTGTCATCGGAGGAGTAAGTACTGCATCAGCATTTCCAGTAATTATACCATGTAGTTTGGTTAGGGCCGGTGGACTATTTAATAATAACGTATACACGCTTTCTGTTACGACTAAATTGAGACGAGTACAAAAGTTGTGAGATTCATCCCTAATCTTATTGATTTTCCACTGAATGTTTCCAATTTCCTCATCATAATAGGCAGACATGTTATATATTTTAGTTATTTTATCTATGAGAGAAATAGGTGTGAGGAGATGTGGTATGAAACCGTAACTTATATATAGAGCTACGTAATTATTCATTCCAATATTTTTTTCCTGATTTTCAATTGTCAATAAAAGCATATGTCAGAATTTGTAGTAGAGTCACTTCAATTTGTAATAAATGATTTTGAATTGTCTAATCAACATAATGTATGTCGGAATTGAATAGTGTATAGTCACTTCAATTTTCGTATCTTAACAATTAAAGCATCTGTCATAATTTTTTAATGGAGTTGTCAATTTTTGAATAAATGATTCTGAATTGTCTAATCAACATAATGTATGTCGGAATAAGAGCTGTCAAATAAATGATTCTGAATTATGAATTGTCTAATCAGTAGAGTTGTCAATTAAAAATAAGAGTACGAAGCACAATAGTATCATTCATTTCAAAATAAAATTACGAAGCACAACATTAACATTCATTTAAAAATAAAAGTACATGATTAAAAATAAATAACATAAAGGTTCAAGACTCAACACCGTAAAACCTAAGATTCTCCAAGTTTCTGCCAAATATTTTCAATTAAGTCCGCCCGGAGTTCTTGATGGCCCCTTGAATTTCTTATACGAGTTCTGTTCTGAATGTACGTACTTATTGAAGCGGTGTATCCAACTTCATATTCTGGTTCTTCCACAGTTGCATCACCTTCCTCATTTCCATTATTAGTAAACTCATTTGGATCGTAGTTGGCATAATTTTCTCTTTCGTCCTCAACTATCATGTTATGGAGTATTATACAAGTGGTTATGATTTTTCCCATTCGTTCAACACTCCATGTTAGTGCCTCTTTACGTACAATTGCAAACCTAGCTTGTAGGACCCCAAATGCCCTCTCTACGTCCTTCCTAGCCGCTTCTTAACGTTCAGCGAATAGTTTGTCCTTCGGTGTTTGTGGTAGTGGAATTGATTGTATAAATGTTGACCATTGTGGATAGATACCATCGGTCAAGTAATATCCGGTGTTGTACTCATGCCCATTAATTGTATAGTTAACTCGCGGAGCTCTTCCATTCATCATATCATCAAAAATAGGAGAACGATGGAGCACAGTTAAGTCATTACAAGATCCCGGAATCCCAAAGAACGAGTGCCATATCCAAAGATCTTGAGAGGCTACGGCTTCCAAAATAACTGTAACTCTACCACTGCGTCCTTGATACATTCCTCTCCAACCAACTGGACAGTTCTTCCACTTCCAATGCATGCAGTCAATGCTCCCTAACATTCCAGGAAAACCACGTCTATTACCGATGTAGAGTAGTCTTTGCATATCATCAGCGGTAGGAGCTCTTAAATACTCCGGACCCAGTCGATCTACAATTGCATCAGTGAAGCGCTCTAGCGCAACTTTTGCGTTAGACCCTCCGAGCCGAATGTATTCGTCATTCCTGTCTGCGGCTTCCCCGTACGCTAACATACGTAAGGCTGCAGTGCACTTCTGTAAAGACGACAGACCACCTCTACCGGTCCCATCCGGACCAGGGTTGAAAAATGAATGATATGATTCACAAACCTCCACTAATCTTAGGAAAACATGTCGGTTCATCCGGAAACGACGACGAAACAGATTTGGTGGATAAGTGGGATTCGGAGCAAAGTAGTCGTTGTATAGATTTTGATGACCAACTTCGCGGTTCCGCTCAATGTATCTTCTCGGACCTCTTCGCCTACGACTTTGTTGCGCAACCATTTGTGAGATACGGCCGATACATGCATCAATGCCCCGCTCTATCGCTTCGCACTCGGTATCATTCTCACTTGAAGATGAAGAAGACGAAGATGATGAAAATTCATAAAGAGTATCCATTATTTTATTGTGATATTTGTTGTGGTATATTGTTGTTGGATATATAATTGAAGTTGTGGTATTTGTTGTTGGAATATTTAACAATAATGCTCAATAAATAGACATGACTCATTACTTCCTCAGTACGATTCCAATACCCACAATAAATAGACAATGCATAGAAAGTTGTGCCACACAACTTGCAAAATACGGAGTATTGTATACCACACAAGTTGGACAACTAACTGTACTACACTATTTTGACATATAGTCTAGTCATATCATGCAGTAAAAGTAGCTCACTTTTGAAAAAAGAAATGTTATGTTAAAAATTAGTTGATAAGACAGTACGTACCAGCTTTATCAAAGTTACTTTCACATAATACGAGTACAGAATACACTGGTACGCAAAATACAATTACCAAGACTAAACTAAATTAAACACAAACATAAAGAAAAATAACTTAAAGTAAAAACATTAACCATAAACAGAAACATAAAGAAATACTTAAACTAAAACATAAACATATTTAGTTCTAGCCGCAAACATAAACATAACTTCAAACTAAAACGTAAATGAAATTTTAAATAAGAGACACTTGCAAATACTTCATAACCCTTCCTCTAGTTTCGTAATTCGGTGAAAAGCTGCTGCTTCCATTCCTCTTCTTCTGGGATTAAATTGTTCCTTGACGATAAATCGTGGAACGCCTGCCATTTCCACATCATCGCATCGTTCTTGACCTTCTGTTCAATAACAGCAATCTGTTTATTCTTCGCTTCAATATGTTTATTTCTCGTTTCCAATTTCTGTTTAGCAAAATTTAGCCTCGATCTCCCACTGCAATTCTGCATCGGCCTCCTTTCTATTCCCGTGACGGTCTATAATTTCAGCCAAATACGCAATCTCACCAACTTTGATCTTCCCCTTCGTCTTCTTTGCTGCCTTTATACCTTGCGGACGTTGACTCCTGCGTCCCTTACCTTCTTCAGCGCTAGTTGGTGTAGAAAAACCACCGTCATTTAGGCGAACTCTCTTACCACTTTCGGCAGAGTCTGGGTCGCTTACAATGACAGGGGTATCTGGATCTGTACTCTTCTCACCCATAGACATATCGTTTCTACTGTTAGTCCTCTGCTTTCTACTAACCCTCGTATTAATATAGCCTCCAACAACTTCATGCCATTTCTGATATTTTCTAAGCATCATCCATGCACGCTCATCTTGAAATTTCCCACCGTGAGCCTCATTATAAAGTGAATGAGCTTCTTGAATGATGTCTTCTTCCTTGTACCCGCTTCTGCCCTTCCTCCGAGCAGCTTCTTCGTAACATCCAACCCATATCATAACAGCGGCTGATACTCGTCGAAATCGACAGCCCAACATGCCTGCAGTACGATGCTTGATCTTGTCAGGGTTAGCTTCACGTGCCTTTTCAAACAACTCTCCGACTTTCACCCATAATGCATCTTTCTTTTGATTAGTTCCAATGATGTTATCAGTTGAGTGCCTCATAAATGAAGATATGAGAGCTTCATCCTCCTGAATAGACCATGTATTTTTCTTTCTTGTTGAACCAGACGGTTCACTGGCCCTCATAGAGAACTCAACCTCATCGCTTTCTTCAACTACGTTGTCCCTATCACACTCTGAAGTTTGGGATAAGTTGCAGTTGAATGAATTATTTGACGGAATTTGCGAACTATGACCAGGGTAAGTATCAGAATAATTATTGTAGTTATTGTCAAACTGCTGGGAAGGATGAAAATTTTGCGGGGGTTGAGAATTATATTGTGGGTTTTGATAATTATTTTGGTCGTAACTTGCGTAATTAGGCCGGGGTTGATAGTTATTTGGATTATATTGTGGGTTTTGATAATTGCCAGAGGTAGCGATATTTGATTGAGAACCCATAAAACTTTCGGCTCTCATTTTTCGAAAAACTTCTAACATTTGTTGTTCGAAATTATTACCACTACTATTATCATTATTACTCGGATTATTGTAATTATTATAGTTATCCATAACTAATATTAGAAAGAAATATATATGTTTAATTTTAATTTTTACTTAATGTGATTAACAAAATAAAATAGAGAGAGGAAGAAATAGTGTGACAATACTACTCAATATTAGACTCTATTTATAGAGAAAATAATTTAGAATCTAGATATTTACTTTTTAAAAAAAAAAATAACAAAGTTTTTAAGTAAAATAGTAAACAGTTAAGAATAGTGTTGGAAATAAAACCAATTGAAATTGTCGTTTTAAGCAAAAAAAATAAAAAAATAATGCATTTTCAGTGTACAAGACCAAGCACGCCTCATCTCTCTCCACATCAAAATGTTGATGCTCACTACGCTCATCAACATCTTGATGACCTCTCATCATGGTTGGAATGTGAAGATGACCTCTCATCATGCTTTATTTGATAAGAAACGAAAATTGAAGTGACTATACACTACTCAATTCTGACATACATTATGTTGACAAGACAATTCAGAATCATTTATTACAAATTGAAGTGACTCTACTACAAATTCATCTGACAGATGCTTTATTTGATAAGAAACGAAAATTGAAGTGACTATACACTACTCAATTCCGACATACATTATGTTGACAAGACAATTCAGAATTATTTATTCAAAATTGACAACTCTATTAAAAAATTATGACAGATGCTTTAATTGTTAAGATACGAAAATTGAAGTGACTATACACTATTCAATTCCGACATACATTATGTTGATTAGACAATTCAAAATCATTTATTACAAATTGAAGTGACTCTACTACAAATTCTGACAGATGCTTTTATTGACAATTGAAAATCAGGAAAAAAAAATATTGGAATGAATAATTACGTAGCTCTATATATAAGTTACGGTTTCATACCACATCTCCTCACACCTATTTCTCTCATACATAAAATAACTAAAATATATAACATGTCTGCCTATTATGATGAGGAAGTTGGAAACATTCAGTGGAAAATCAATAAGATTAGGGATGGATCTCGCAACTTTTGTACTCGTCTCAATTTAGTCGTAACAGAAAGCGTGTATACGTTATTATTAAATAGTCCACCGGCCCTAACCAAACTACATGGTATAATTACTGGAAATGCTGATGCAGTACTTACTCCTCCGATGACAGTGAACAATACTTTTGGTATAATTTTCTACTATTACTATATATTACTATGTATGTACTCCGTATGAAAGTCCATGGTATATGCATATGTTGATTACTTTATGTTTAATATTTCAGAGACATGGACGGCTAAAAATGAAGAGCTGACCTCCTTACAAAGTGAAATAGTTACGATGATTCGTAGGCTGTTCAAAGTGATTGCTGAAGATGTTTTAAGAGACCTTTTGTCTGGGAGAGGAGGAACATTTGTTCAACGTGAAGACGTTTACTACTGGACTATCTACGATGAAATTACGACAGAGGAGGATCGGCTCCAGGAAATTCAACTTCAAGAAGACGAAAACCCAGACGGCTGGATGGACAATTCTGATTACGATTACGATGGGGATCATGAGCCGATTCGAAAGTGACGGAGTAGTAATATTTTTATGTGTGCTTCGTATTTTTATGCGTGCTTAGTATTTTTATGTGTGCTTCGTATTTTTATGTGTGTTTTGTATTTCTACGCATGTTTCGTATTTTTATTTTTAAAGGTAATGTAATATTGTCTTTCGTACTTATATTTTTAAATAAATTGTTGTGTTTTACTAAAAATTCCGAGACAACAGCCGAGTACGAAATTTGAAAACCGAGTCCAACAATCAAATTAAATTATACGTACTCGATTTTGTTAATTACATTAGTTAACAAATTATTTTCATAATTAATAAAAAAGTGTGGAATAGTGGGGTATTGAAAAGTAAGAGAGATAAATGATGAGAGAGAGTAAGATGATGAGGAAGAGATGATTATGGATGGAGGAGTGATTTTTTGATTATGAGGTAGAGGAGTGAGAAAGAGGAAAGATGGAAGGATGATGAGTAAATGAAGATCATTGTTGGAGATGATCTAAATAACATTTCATACTAAATCAATTGGAGTAAGTTTATAAATAATGTTTCATACTAAACCAATTGAGACATCATCCCCTACTTAAAAGTAAATTAATAACCACTCTTTTTTTTATATGTGAACCGTATCCTATAAATTTTGCATAGCAATAAATGTCCGTATGCAATTAATGAAGAAGTTAAGAAACATACCTATAAATGAAGTCCGATTAATTGTTTGTGGAATTTGTAAGCTTCGAGTGTGGGGATGAGGCTTGTGGAAAAATGTGCTCATTTTATACTACTACTCCTGTCCTACTCCTAATTCGTTTCCTATTCCATTCCACATTTACACAATTATTACTGCGAACTTGAGTGTTCCCACGTCCCTCGTCCCACGGCCATGATTTGGGCTACTCGTTTTAAAAATATCACTTAAAATCCACATCCTGTTTAGACTTGGCCTTAGCCTAAGCAATAGGCCAATAATATCATTACTAATCAACTCCTAGCTAATCTACTTGTAATGTATGTACACAACTTTGGTTGTCTAGTTTTTTTTACTATTAATTCAGTATAAGGGTCGTTTTAGAGATAAGAGAGGTTTGTAGCCGACTAAAGCGAAACTAAAAAAAGATGTCCTTGTTACAAAGGTGTTTACTAAGTACCGCCGGTGCCCCTAAGTACTACTAAATACCACATCTTTTTGTTTTTTTTTCCAACTTTGCCCTTCATTATTTTATTCTTCTAATCTTAATAATTACCTTAAACTAACTACAGAGTAATTTTTTTTAAAGAAAATTTGATATTCGTTTTAAAAACTGTGTCCATATGATGTAATAACGATTTGTAGTTAATACAGCTGCTACCAACTCAACAACTAACAACGAAATTTGCGAAACATTTATTGAATTTTTCCACCACCGAACTTAGCATTATATATGAGATCGAAATTGTAATGGACCCACACTAATTGGATGGCCCAATGAAGATGAGGGGATTGACCATCTTTTCCTCAACTATTCATTCTCCAAACATGTTATCCAAGGGTTGTTCAATTTGATGGGTAAAACTAAAGCTGACAGTTCGGACGTGCTGGACCGTGCTTCGTGCCCAAAAAAATCGTGCCGGACCGTGCCAGGCCCGGCCCGGCCCGATCGTGCCCGACCCCGCTGAGGCACGGCCCGAGGCCCGGGCCCGGTCGTGCCGTGCTCGGGCCGGGTTTCGTGCCTGGGTCGTGCCTGGTCCGATTTTCCCTTTTTTTAATCTCCGTTTGCGTCTTTGCGATGAAATACGATTGCAATTTGTTATTTATTACAAAAATGAGCAAATAAATTAGAAATATGAATAAGAGAAAAGAAATTTTATATTTATTAAATAATCAATATAGATCGGTTGCGAGTACATACTGTCATACTGGAATAATCAATGTATAATGGAAGAAGTAACTATAAATTATAAATAGAATTTCTAAATAAAAAATTACGTACAAGTTACAAACAGAATGCACAAATAGAAACTAAAATATACAAATTGACTAAGCGTTGACGGATTCGGTGGTAGTTTCGTCGGAGTCGTTGTCACTATCTTTTAACTCTTCGCCTTGTTTTCTGTCTCGTGCATCTATCCAATGTTTAAAGCATACGCACATTCGAAGGGTGTCGGAACCCAAAGATGTACATCTATCATCTAATACCCTCTTAGAGGCACTGAAGCAGCGTTCGGATGCAACAAATGAAACTTGAATGGCGAGAAAGTCCTTCGCCATAGCGGACATCAGCGGCAGAAGTTTAGTGTGTTGTTTCCACCAAACTGTAAGGTCTAGGTCGACTACTGAGGTAGGTTCGTTAGTGCCGAAATATTGATACGTGTTGTACATATGATACTCGACCAAATCAGCCGTCCTTGAAGCTCCTCTACTCGGAACTATTCCCGACATTATGTTGAGGACGTCGCCGAAGCCTGTATCCCTGCTGCTGCTACTAGTACATGCACCTGATTGAGCGTTGTTACCGTAAATAGACTCGTAAACGTTAAATAATCTAAAAAATTCGTTTCTAATATCTGTTTTATATTCTTCTAAGTCAAAATCTATGTTTATTAATTGTTTGTAAGTGTAAACAAAGTCCATCGCACCCTGAAATTTCCATCTAGGGTCTAAGATGGTAGTAAATACATTGGCCATAGGAATATCGGACCAATATTTTAGCCACTTTTCCTCCATGGCGGGTAAAGATGTATCGTAAATATCTTTGCCTCGATATTTTCTGAAAATATTGGCAATACGAATAATGTTACAAAGGAAGTAAGGGGCAGTGGGTTTATATACATGGGAGAAGATGTTTGTTGCCTGGCTAAAGGCGCACAAGAGGTCAATATATATTTCAAATTTTCCCCAATCATCATCAAATATTGGATCGTTGGGACAACTACGGTTCCACCAAATAGTCAGATGATCCTTATACGCTAAACAAGCACTTAACATTGTATACATTGAATTCCACCTCGTGTTATTTTTCAAGGGGAATTTTCTATATTTTATATCGTTTTCTCTACAATAGTTACGCCAGTCTTGGCGCCTCCAGTGACAAGTGCTCAAGTGCATAACGATCCTTTTAAATTTAGCGTGGTATTGTTTTAGACCCACGAGACCGTCTTGAACACATAAGTTTAAAACATGACAAGCACATCGAATATGTAACAAATTACCATCTAAAAATACATTTTCTAAATGAACCTTTACACTACAAGAATAGATGGGCCTGGCGTCCATCTATTGGCTTCCGTTAGTGGACGCTGTATGAGTCCTGGCGTCCGCAAACAGACGCCAGAAAGTGGATGCCACGACCAGTCGCCTTTTTTTGTACGGGCGTCCACTATTGGACGCCAATAAAATTGGCGTCTGACAGCGCACGCCATGAATGGCGTCTGACTGTGGACGCCAGATGTCCCAAGATGGCGTCCACAGTCGGACGCCATGTGCATCATGTTGGCGTCCGACTGTGGACGCCATCCTGGGACATCTGGCGTCCACAGTCAGACGCCATACCCCTGAATAGATGATCGCGTTTAGCTTCCTCCGGCGTCTGGCTTGGCGTCCGTTATTGGACGCCATTTATGCTGATGCATTGCCGTAGACAAGCGTTCGATGTCTAGCCAAAACCTGCAAAATAAAACAAATCCACAACTGTAATCCAACCACAACTGTCGACCATCCACAACACACTCTCAATCAACCAAAACACTTGACCTCCCGCCACATTTATGCTCAAAAAACATTTATATAAAAAAGTTTTAACATACGGTTTAAAGGTACATAAATCTAAACTAGTTCCAAGATACATAATCCATAAATCCAGTTACAACACCAACAAAAAAAAAAATCAGCTAACTGTGAAGCTAGCTGAAGCACCAGAGTTACCGCCATCCCCGCCAAAGGGGTCTCTGTCGTCTGGAGGGGAAGGGGGACGACCTTGGTTGCATTTGTTGAACATGGCCTGAAACATGGCCATCTGTTCCTGCATCTTCTTTATGTTCTCCGCCTGCTCCTTCAGTTGCTGCTGCTGCTGGGTCAGTTGTTCCTTCATGGCCTCCTTTTCTGGGTCGGGCTGCTGAGATCCGGCTGGCGTATACTTCATATGTGTGGAGGTGCCGAGACGCGCTGGGGGAGGTGTGAAGTAAATCCCGTGTGCATTCCCAACACCATACACACTGCCTTTCTTGTACCCCTTCACGACCTTGAAATAGGTCTCATTCGGGTCTACTTCGGCACCATCAGTAGAACTCTCGTTATTTGCTAACTCCTCTTGGTAGGCATCCTGCGTACACAACAGTGATTTCAATTCAAGTTATTAGAAGATGAAATCAATAAAGATACTTATCTACCACCTAAAGTAAATATATAGACACAGTTGATTTATTTGAAATAGTAAGTACTCACCCAGATTGCCTGATCTCTACTCGTCATAAAAGAAGTCCCTTCCGAGTCGGTCTTCCCGTGCATGTCCAGGAACACCTCAGGGGCGGTTGGCGTCCTCCCGAGTTCAGCTTGTAGCTGTTAAATAAGTACGACCGTTAGGCGAACGTATATTACGTGAACGTAGTTTATGATTAATCAAGTAGGAGTACGATATTATTAGAAATCATACCCTCTTGAGACGAACAAACGAAGACTGTGAACCCCGATGATGTGTCGGGTCGGCCTTCCCCTCAAGCTCATAGTTCTTCATTTTGTTTTGGGATGCCCTCTCCGATCTGACCTTGAAGCCCTGGTCGTCGTGGTACTTAACCCACCTCTCCAACGCCTCACCTGAAGTATGACAACACTAATATATTATTAGTTAATATAGTAAAAGATTGAAGTTAGATTGTTCTTTAAAATTGAGTAATATAAAAAACTACACCTTTCAGGTCTTTCAGCGCAGTCCCCCGCTTGTGGCGCTTGTTCATTACGTCTTTGAAGCGGCGTGAGCAAGTCTCATTGTACCGCTCATATACCCTTCCTTCGAGCTCCGGCTTCCAAAAGAACTTCAACTACAAAATCAAATAATTACAAAGTACACATTATGAGTGCGGAACTCGGTAGCAAAAACAGTCAACGAACCCGGAAGTTGTTGACCCACTGCTCCCGTTGATCCGTCGGCACCTGAGTCCAACAGGCATACCCTAGACCTTTGTCGACCATGTAGCTGTTAGTACAGCCAGTGGTCACCTCCCCATGGAGGAACCTGCACCAAGTCGAGAGACACAGACATGTACGAAATATTACAAGATGTATGTAGTCCAAAAGTTCATATGTTACAAAAGAGTGGGCATGTTAGATTATATTACCATACGCGACCGGGGTCGAGAATCACACGACCGTTCTCGTCCTTCTTTAGCTCCTCTGTATCCCCCTGCCGCTGCTGCTCGTCATTTTGCTCCTGTCCCGGCGTTTCAAGGACCACTTCCTCCTCCTCCTGCTGCGAGGTGGATGCGTGCACAGACCTACTACCTCCGCCACGTTTCCTCGTCGATCTACCGCCTGCCATTATCTTAACCTTGCAACAAATTAACAACAATTAGCAATTACAATCTAACACAATTGAAATAACGTACACAATAAGTAACACAATGATTAATATGGTTAACCTACTACAACAAGTCTAGCAGTCATCTTCGCTGTCGTTATTGTCTTCAGCCTCATTGTCCTCACTCTGATCCTCCTCCTCCGTTTCCTCGCCCTCCTCTTGATCGTCCTCCAAATTCTCTTCATCGTGTCCGTCATCCTCCTCAAGGATCTCCGGAACATCCCTAACCATGTAATCTCCTTGTCCATCTTCAGTATCATCCTCAGAGTATTCATCTGCCCCAACATTCTGATCTTCTTCGGAGAGTATGGTCTCGTCAATAGGAGACAAGCGTGTACCACTTGAAGCCGCGTCTTCCTGGAACAAAGAACTGTCTATTTGCCCCCGTGATTTTGTTGTAAAGACTGCCCACCATTGACTTTGATTTCTGTCATTTCTCGTGTACGGGGAAGGAGCAAAGTAGACTTGCTTGGCCTGGTGCACGAGTATGAACGGATCGTACGGGTGTGGTTAACTTCCACGATCTTGTAACGTTCATGCACCCGGGTGTGGTTAACTTCCACGATCTTGTAACGTTCATGCACCCGGGTTCCGTTCACGGAGCTGTCTTTCCACTCACATTTGAACACCACAGCTCTATACCCCCGTTCTTTGCCGGCATAACACAACTCAAAAATATCCTCCAAAATGCCGTAGTACTCATCACCATCAAGAGATGTCACACTGACACCGAAATTACATCTAGCCTTGTTCTTACCATAGTTGAATGTGTGAAAATTGAACCCATTCACTGTGTACCAGTTCCAGGTTTTAACAACTCGCACTGGTCCGTAAGCCAAACTTCTAACCAAATCATCACGTATGTCTAAGGCAACTACGTGATCCTTTAGCCACTTAGGAAAATGTTCATCGTGCTTACTCCAAACGTCATCAGGGTTCACGTCAGGGTTCACAGCGACATATTCAGTTACAAATTGTTTCTCATAAGGCTCTAAGATCTCACAATTAGAGAGTAGGTAAAGGTGCGCTCGGTTGTACTCTTTCTCATCTAGTACCCTAGAACCCTCGACGGATGAAGTTCCTTCATCGCCCTTCTTTTGAAAAAACTCTGGTATAGTAGGATCAATGGAAACTGAATGTTCTAGATTCAGGTTCTTGGTTTTTGTTTGGACGTTTTTCTCGAAGTTAGGAAGCAGAAGTTCGCAATCTCTTCTGTCAAATACGCATTACAAATAGAACCCTCTACCCTAGCCTTGTTACCAATTTTCTTCTTCAGATGATTGAGGAACCTAAATAAACAAGTTAAGTATTTTAATTAATAAAAGTTAGCTATGTTTAAATTAAATTTATAAATAAAGTTACAAAAATTTATGTACCTTTCAAATGGGTACATCCATCTATACTGGACAGCTCCTCCAACCTTAGCCTCGTAGGGCAAGTGGACCGGTAGATGCTCCATGGAATTAAAGAACGACGGTGGGAAGATCATCTCGAGTTTGCATAGTATTTGAGGAATCTGATCCTCCAGCCGAGTCATGTCCTCACTTGTTACTGTAGACGAACACAAATCTCGAAAAAACTGAGATATCTCAGTTATAGAATTCCACACCGTCGGTGGCAGAAGTTGCTTTAGAGCTACCGGAAGTAACCTCTCCATAAAGACATGGCAGTCGTGACTCTTTAACCCTTGCAGTTTTAGGTTCTTAAGATCAACACAGCGTTTGAAGTCGGAGGCGTACCCATCAGGAAACTTCAACTTCTCTACCCACTCCAACAACGCCTTTCTCTGGGCCTTGTCAAGTGTGAACAAGGCTCTCGGTTTGGACCCATCCCGTTTTATGTGCAGCTGAGGACGGTCACAAAAAATCTTTACATCTCGCCGGGAGCCGGTAGTGTCACAACTCTTCCCCTCCACATCCATTACAGTGTGAATCAACTGCTCGAAGAAGTTTTTCTCTATGTGCATCACATCTAAATTGTGACGAAGTAACAAAGTCCTCCAATATGGTAGGTAAAAGAATATGCTACGTTTAAACCAACCATTTTTCAACTTTTTCAGGTCTTTGAACTCCTGATCGGTTCCGTCAACAGTGGACGGGTACTCGGAAATCAACTCCCATATTTCATCTCCTGGGAGTCGATCAGGTGCATCGTCAAGCACAACCCCACCCTTCTTGAACGCCTTCTTATTCTTGCTATATGGGTGACCCTCTGATAGGAACTGTCTATGACAGTCAAACCAACTAATTTTACTAGAATTTGGGAGATAAAAAGCTTTGCTCTCTTCCATACAACACGGACACGCTTTCTGACCCGCAGTAGACCACCCCGAGAGCATACCGTGTGCGGGAAAGTCATTTATAGTCCACAACAAAGCTGCTTTCAACTGAAAGTTTTGTCTAAGAGAGACATCATAAGTTTCGACCCCTACCTCCCACATTTGTTTCAATTCCTCAATAACAGGTTGCAAGTAAACATCCAAATGATTTTTTGGATTTTTGGGACCAGGCTCAATAAGAGATAGAAAGATGAAAGGCTGTTTCAAACACAACCAAAGAGGTAGGTTATAAGGTGTGATCATCACAGGCCAACAAGAGTATGACTTACCAAATTGGCCGAAAGGTGCAAATCCATCAGTACACAACCCTAGCCTTACATTTCGGGGTTCTGACGCAAAGTGGGGATGTAGTCTATCGAAACGCTTTCACTCCTCGCCGTCACTCGGATGACACATATTCCCTGGTACCCTAATATCCTCCTTGTGCCACCTCATTTGCTCCGCTATGGTTTTTGTGGCATACAATTTTTGAAGCCTTGGTGCAATAGGGAAGTACGTAAGCTGACTTATCGGGATCGGTTTCTTACCCCTAACACCGCTTTTCCCTTTTCTACCCCTCAAAACAATATCCCCCTCAACCATCTTATACCTACCCTTACCACATCTCTTACATTCATCTAGCATCGCATCGTCTTTCCAAAATAACATACATCCATCTGGACAAGCATCAATCTTCTGATTCGGGAGTTGAAGGCCCTTCACAACTTTTTTGGTTGTGTAGAAAGTTCGGGTCATGATATTGTCTTTCGGGATTACTCTCTCGAGCAAGGCAGCAATACCGTCGACACAGGCAAAGGGTAGGTTGAACTCACATTTAAGGCTGACTACCATAGATGCGACCTCTAACAAAGTCACATCGCACCCTCCGTATAACGGTTTCTCCGAAGCGTTCAACATGTCGAAGAACGCCTTTGCTCGTGGGTTAGGTTCTTGTGGGTTAGGTGAGTCTTGTTGGTTGGGTGAGTCATTCCCATATGTGTTCTCGTTGTTAAACAAGTTGCACTCCACTACGTCAACTATCATACCTCTCAAACCCCCCGCATTTTGACGGTTTTCGGGTTCCTCAGACCGAGGTGGCTCACCATGACAAATCCAATTATAATAATTTGATGAAAAACCATTATAGATGACATGTTCCTTAACTACAAGGACATCAAAAAATTTAATGTTCTTGCATTTAGTGCACGGACACCTAACCTCCCCCCTCGATGCATAGTCTACTGACTTTTTAGCGACCTCGACAAATGATTCCACACCCCCTCAAAAATTCTACGGTGGGACGTCTCTTCTTATCAAGTCTACCCTCATACATCCATTTGCGTTCAACTCTCTTCATTTTCTATGTTCAAAAAATATATATAACAAATAAAAGTTTAATTTCCGTAACTTAATTTAGAACTTACTAAACAAAAATTTAATCACCATTTAACTTAAACTTAATTTCTCTAACTTAATTTCCATAGCTGAGTGTCCTCAATTTAATCACTAATACGTCAAAGTAAACCCAATTTTTTAATTTGCAAATCTCTTATTAGTTTTTAATTGACCTTACAAAAATTAGTCACCGAATTTAATCACAAATGTAATCACAATTTAATCCCAATTTACAAAAACTCTACCTAATTTATCAATGTAATCCCAATTCAACCGAACAAAACACAACAATTCATGGCTTAGGTCAGACATAAATAGCTTAAACAGGTCAAAAAAGGGTCAAATTTTCGAATGCAGATATCAAATTTCCAAAAGCGCCGCTAACACCTATTTACAACCCCAATCAGGATGGAAGTGGTTTCGGGAAAATCCGGCATTATTATGACACCATTTGGTCCGTCCTAAGTCACACAAAACCTCACGGAAGGCCCTAGAGGTGATTCTAGCTCAATTCAACCAATTTCATCAAACCCTAATCATAATTGTGATGGGCAAATCTAATCTACCTAATCGAATTTCAACTAAACTAATCAACCTAAGCGAATTTGGGCTAAACTAATCAACCTAATTGAAATTTAGACCTAAACAATATTAACGAGCAAACTATCAATAAATAACGATAACAATAAAAAATAAGAACTAATTATAATGAATAAGAACTAAGCAAAGTAAGAAAACATACCACAAATTAAGAAAAAATATGAAAATTGGAGAGGAATTTGGAATGGAATCGGCGATGGAGTGTGGAGAGGATGTAGAGAGATAAAAAATTTTTTAGAGAGTGAAGGGGGAGAGGGGGGTGGGCGGGTATTTGTCGCCAAAACAAACCGGCGGGCGTCCACTATCGGACGCCATGGGTGGACGCCCGTCACTCCTTCTTTTGGCGTCCGTCAGTGGACGCCATTTGTGGTATATGGCGTCCGCCTGTGGACGCCTGTTGGCCTGAATTTCGTCCTTCTCAAACTCAGTCGGACGCCAAGTTTGGCGTCTGACTGTGGACGCCCGTCGGTTTTTTCAGACGCCATGTAGGCGTTCATATGCCCAGGACGCCAACCAAGCGGACGCCAGGGACTGTTTTTCTTGTAGTGTTTAACATGTTAGCGAAAGAAGTCATAGATGTGGCATTATCGAAAGTAACAGTTAATATTTTATCTCTAATTTCGTATTCGTTTATCCCTTTTATAATAATGTTCAGTATGTTTAATGCGGTATGCAGGAATTCTAATTTAGCAAGCTCTATAATTCTTTTTTGCATAACCCGGCCCATTCCTCATCTAACCAGTGAGCAGTTAAATAAATATATGAAAAATCGCAACCAGAATCCCACCCATCTGCCGTTAGTGATACTCTAGATTTATTATTTTTTAACTGGGAAATAAGCTGCATTTTTCACTCCATGTATTGTTTCATTGCTTTATTTTTAATGCTATGACGACTCGTTTCTTTATGAGCCGGTTGATTGGTTTTTAAATATCTGTTAAAAGCTGGGTGTTCAACCATAGCAAAAGGCTTTTCCGTTTGAATTACAATTCTAGATAATTCGTCGACACATGTAGTATAATCATAGGTGAAGTCTTGTTGGGAACTGGGTCCGTTTAGAAATTGGTCAAGAGATGTTTGACCTTGTTCTGTTGGAACACATTTTTTAGCGTGTCGCCGTAGGTGGCCGGTACTGGATGAGCTTAAGGCACTTAACTGTTTGCCACAATTATTACAACGAGCATTTTTTTATCTTTACTTTTAGTAAAAGTTAGCCATACATCACTTGTTTTACCCCTTGCATTTATTGCAGCCATTTCTTGTTCCGTCATCCATTCTATCTCAGTACTAGGTTGTTCAGTTACTTTACTTGTTTGTTGGACGTGTTGGGATGGTGGAGTTTGTGTTGTGAATTGTGGTCTAGTCTGTGCAGATGAGTCGGGTGTGGATGTGTACTGACTCTGTGATGGTATAAATGGTCTAAACGATAATTGTGTGTAAGGCGGGGGTAGCGGTGGTCTGCCCAAGGTTGCTTGGTCCTCGAAATTAAATTGGTAAGGTTGGTGGGACGACTCTAGACTGGTTTGATCGAAACCGAAAGGGGTCGGGGTGCCGTATTGGCTTCCGGGGAAGTAAGGAGACGGCATACCGGACCATTGGTGGGGGATCAGGTAAAATCTCGGCGGGTCATATATGGACCCTGGCCGGTATGTCCATGTGCCTCCGATTGTGTTTGTGAACCGTCGACTTGTGATTGATCTACACTACCTTGACGTGATCGACTCCCTTTTGACCCAGACTCAGTTTGACGTGATTCCAACATGATTTATATTATTTAACGGGTTGAATAATTTATTAACAATTTCAGTGAAGATAATTAACAATACGATTACCAAATTAATTAACAGTTAAGTTTATCAATTTAATTAACAATTTAAATTTACGACTTAATTAACAATCATGTCGATTTTTTTTAATTAACAAATAAGTCTTAAACTAACAAATAAAAATCAACAATAAATAACAAAAATTAAGTAAATGAGATTAAGTTAGAAAATGCAAACAAAGGGTGAAGAATTCCGGAGATAGCGATCGAATATTGATATTCGATAGAATATAATAAATAGCCGAAAAAACCCGAATACGCCGAAAAAACCCGATGCTATTAAATTGGTACTTCAATCTTGTAATTAGGGCCCGGAAAAGTCGTCAACAATCTTCAAATAAATTACTATATTGAAATTATGAGTATATATTTTTTATATAATAGTTTTTTTTATAAGGTTAGTAGTAATTTGTATAAGTTATATTATACAAGATTAGTATATGATTTAGAGTAAAGTAAGGATATGGAATAACTGATAATTAGTATAGTTGAATGGTAGAATTGTATGAATAATTGATAATTAGTATATATTGATAAGATTATAAGAAGATTAGAAAGAATATATAGATTGGAATGAATTGTGTGAAAATTGAGTTGAATGAATTGAGTATCTATAGATTTATGAAATTAAAAGGAAAAAAAGAGAGTCTAAAACTAACCGTTAGTAGTGTCCGTTACCCACCTCCCCAATAGCCAATAGGCAGCAGCAGCACTGCAACACAGCAACAGCATGCAGCAAGCTGCGCTGCATGCCCCCCAACCCCAACGGTCACTAACAACAACAGTCTGCAGTCAGTCAACGGTCATATAACCCGTGCCTCGGGCCGGGCCGGGCCGTGCCTGACCCGATATTTTCCCATCCTAACAGGATTTTCCGTGCCTCGGGCCGGACCGGGCGTGCTTGGGCCCGATCGTGCCGGGCTTCGGGCGTGCCCCCGGTCGGGCCAGAACCGTGCCTGACAGCGGGCCGGGCTACCCGTGCCCGTGCCGGGCACGACCTCAACGCAAAATCACAGCCGAGGCCCGGCGGGCCGGGCCCGTGCCTGGCACGATTTTGAACTCGGGCCGTGCTGGGCGGGCCAAAAAACCGGCCCGGCCAGGACTGCCAGCTCTAGGTAAAACTCACCAGCTTCGAAGTCTTAGCCTTTAAGTATGAATTACGAAGAATCTCTCGGGCAAAGGAAAAGGAATTGAATGGCCAAATGTTATACATGTAACATCATCACGGCTATCTACATGATATGGGACGAAAGAAACAAGATAATTTTTCTATTAGAGCAAATACAACGATTTGGCTAACTGACTTGCTTGCCGATATCAAAAAATTTAAGCAAGTAGTCAAACCATAGTTTCTCATCCCATGCACTAGCCCAACCCCAAGCTAGTAGCTTCATGGAGCTACTTGCTTAAGAAGACTCACAACCATTATTGACCAATGGTAATTCTAATAGCATTTGATGAACAAATTTGTGGGTCCATTTAAACTACAATAGTTCCATGGATCTACTTGCAACTTGCTCAAGCATTGTATAAGGTTGTAGTTTAAAAATATGATGTGACAATTTCTAGCTAGAAAATACTATCTCACCATTGAACTTCCTATTACTCTTCTTCTTAATATATATACGACCTCCGCATACAAATCTTAAAGATGACGAGAAAATGCCTAGGCTATAGGGGTAACCTTTTGTAAGTCCTATCTTTATTCCCTTCATGAATGAATAAAGAGTTAATTTTCTTGCAAAAAAAGAAATATGATAAAATATTAACCTAGGATTATTTCAAAATTTTAAATTTAAATTTAAAAAGTGAATCAATATATATATATATATATATATATATATATGTTCAAATAAGGTCAACAATTTTTTTAAGTTCATAAGTTCCAGTGTTAAAGTTACACAAAAAGTGCTTAAAGTTACACGAGATGAGTGATAAAGTTGCACTTTATCACTTGAAGTGATAAAAGTGCTGAATGTTATAGTTACATATCAATTTTGAACAAATGCAACTTTATCGTATGTCACCTGTAACTTTAATATAGACTTAAAAAAATTGTTGACTTTATTTGAACCTATCTCTCTCTCTCTCTCTATATATATATATATATAAAAGATTTTTTTTCCGAGCAACGTGATTAAACCCCAACCTTTATAAAACACTGAAATATAAATATTTATTTATCCTAATATAAGTAGATATGTAACAAAAATGTCCTAATAGAATTATATCTATTTTTAATTTTTAATAAAATAAAATTATTATTATCCTAAATAGAGTAGATATAATTTTTTCATATGATGAGAAATTACAATTTCCATGTAATTTTTTTTACATTCGTTTAAATAAAATAAAATAATTATTATCCTAAATAGAGTAGATATAATCTTTTCATATGCCGAGAAATTACAATTTTCATTTGTGGTAGAAAATGTTATGCTTAGAGTATAACTTTCATATTATTTGCATGAAAAAGTCGTTATGCTTTTTAGTACTCCATCCATTCAACTCCACTCTTTACATTTGTTTTTTCACGTTTGCCAATGCATGTTTGTACTGTTAATATTTTTCATTATATATTAGCAAAAAATATAGAATTTCGATATGAATAATGTACTCCGAAAGACGATTCAAACAAGATCTCATATGGATATATTATCTTTTATAGATTGTCATAAATATCGAAGAATTCTCTCAAGTGTGAAGAATGTCAAAAATAGATATGTGAAGATTGAAGTTGAATGGAGGGAATACGTACGTTGTAATAGTGAATCTAATACATGCATACTCCATATATAAAGAGCAAGTTCACATGGAAAAACTACAATAACATACCAAGATTCTATAATTGAATATGGTTTATAGTTATCAATAAAAAATCTTTTGAGTCTCACGACTATTGTATATAGTTACATACTATTATATCATATGTTCTTCTACGTACATTTGGTAGTTTATTAATAGTGGTTATATTTAAATTTTCAACTCAAAATTTTAAATAATGAGGGTACAATAGTAATATACTACCTCCATCCCCACTAAGATTGTTCCATTTCATTAAAATACTCCTCACATATAATAGAGAAATTGAACAATCTTTTAGGAACGAATGAAGCACTTATTAAATCAGATACTCCGTATTTTATGTGCAACATCTAATTTATGTGTTACTTTTTAAAATTTTAACTTTACTTTTACATTAGAGAAAGATTGGTACAAGTCAACATTAATGTAATCGTCTTATAATAATGCACAAAATTTCAAAGAAATGGCTTCTCGATAGTTTTAGTTAGAGATCTCTCAATCTCATATATGACGCGTGTGTTATCACGGTAGTAGTAAGAAGAAGGTAAGATCTTATCTGGAACGAGAACAAAAGGTTGTGGCACGACATAATCGTCACTGTCCTAAAGTTGATTTATATCCCGTCTGCTACACACAGCCTAATGACATTTAACTCCCAGGATTACACAACCGTTGTTACTCCATTATTGTAGGTGGAGAAATAGTTGAATACCGCCAAGAACATTGCCAATAATTAAACCGAGAACAGAGAGAAGAGAAGATGATATGAGAGTGTGTTTGTTGTGTCTAGAACTGAAATTTTATAGTGGAGTAGGAAAACGGGATTCAGTGTATAACAATTAATAGCACAATGGAAACTTGCACCAGTCAGTCTCGAAAAAGCAACATGAAGACTGACTGAGTTCAAAGGAAAGAGAAGGTTCTGGAATGCAAGGAATCTGACCACTAAAAAATACCCACAAGCGGTGCGCCGCAGGCGCTCTACCAAAGCCTGAGCCCGACCCGACCCGGGGTGGCGCGCGTGTGTGGTGTACATAGTCTTCCCTTGTGCACATCTAGTAAGGTATTTTAAGTGGTCATATATAAACAAGTCCAAGAAGTAAGAAAATGAGCGATGTGGGGATACCCGAAACCATAAATGCTTCTTTTGAAGCAATAACTTCAACAATCCCCCACATGATTCAAAAGAAGAAAAAAGGAAAAAAAATATTGGCAACAGAGATTCAGTGTTTAGATGTTTAGTGTCTTGTGGACTTTAACTGACACCCAGTGCATACAAAAAATCTAGAACCACCATTTTTGAGGTGGATCGAAGCCTTTAACCTTCTAATGGTATTGGTAGAAGGTTATTTGCGCACTTACCAATCTCAAATCAGGGCTAGTACTCGCACTATCCATGAACTCATCATGAACGCCAACTATATGTCGTAAGTGTTTCACTTGGACTTCCCAAGTGCTCTCCAAGTGAATCCTGGTAATTCATGAATGCCTCTAGAGATCCTAAAGCCTGAAGATCTCTTGGGGTTTAGAGCAATAATCCCCCACATTCACATAGGTAAATTCATCAGGTTTGACAGTCACAAACCATCCGGGACTATGAATTTATTAACAGCCGAAGCTCAGCCTTTAAAACACAAGACAGTACATCTCAGAATGAAAATAAAACATATGTCACATAAACGCGTTACAAAGGAAATGGTTGTGACATTATAACTCGAGTTCACTGTGACTTTGTTTGACCGCATTTGACCTTAGCTGAGCTAAGTTGGGTATCAATCACAGTTTACTTCTTAATAGGCTTTAATCCCATTTCATGTGATGTCTCCAGCACCATATTTCTACTAAGCTAAGGCTTTTGGTGAACGGATCCGCTATATTCCTCTCGGATCTTAAATAATCAATTGAAATCACATTTTCTCTGATCAAATTCCTCACGATTCCATGCCTTAAGCGAACGTGTCTCCTTTTTCCATTATATGCTTGATTGTTAGCTACTCCAATTGTAGCTTGATTATCACAATGCATGGAGACGGATGGAGTCGGCTTCCCCCACAATGGAATGTCGCTAACAGGTTCGTTCCTAAGCCACTCTGCTTCCTGTCCTGCCAATTCTAGAGAAATAAATTCAGATTCCATTGTAGATTTAGCAATGCAAGTCTGTTTAGATGATTTCAGCGTAAACACATAACCACTAGTAGATAAAATGTCATGAGAATCAACCACCCAGTTAGCATCACTATAACCTTCTAGAGCAGTAGGTGTTCTCTAAAAATGTAAACCCCAATTCATAGTTCCCCTTAAATATCTCAACAGGCAAATAAGGGCTATCCAATGGTCTTGTCCAGGGTTGTAAGTGTACCTACTTAGTCTGCTTATTGCGTAGGTAATGTCAGGTCTGGTATAATTCATGAGGTAGATGACACTACCAATAATCTTGGCATACTCCTCTTGACCCACACTATTCCCGAAGTTTTTAGTCAAATGTATACTAGAGTCATAGGGTGAGGAAACAAGTGAACTGTCAAACTGGTTGAACTTTTTCAGAATTTTTTCTGTGTAGTGAGATTGACTCAAACATAATCCTATTTTAGTTCTAGTAATTTTCACCCCAAGAATGACATCGGCCTCCCCTAAGTCTTTCATGTCAAAACATGAATTTAAGAAATTTTTGGTATACCACATGCATGTTGGTTCCAAATATGAGCATATCATCCACATACAAACATATTATCACACAACCAGAATCATCATATTTAGAATAACACATGCATCAGAATCATTTACCGTAAATCCATTAGATTTGATAGTTTTGTCAAATTTGTCATACCATTGCTTTGGTGCTTGTTTCAAACTATACAAGGATCTGATGAGCTTGCATACCTTGTTCTCTTGACTAGGAGCCAAATATCCTTCAGGTTGTTTCATGTAGATCTCTTCATCAAGATCACCATTTAAAATGGCAGTCTTGACGTTCATCTGATGAACTACCAAATCATGTATAGAGGCAAGAGCAATTAGAGTTCTAATAGTAGATACCTTAGGAACAGTGTGAGTACGTATCAAAGAAATCCAAACCTTTCGTTTGGCGATTGCCACATACAATAAGTCTAGCTTTATATTTATCAACTGAGTCATCAGGTTTGAGTTTCTTTTTAAACACTCACTTATTACTTAGAGGTTTATAACCCCTAGGTAAATCTGTTAACACCCAATTGTTATTACTCATAATAGATTCAATTTCACTATTAATGGCTTCTAGCCAGAAAGTGGAATCAATGGAGCTCATAGCCTCTTTATAAGTCCTAGGATCTGATTCGAGCATAAAAACATTTACAACATACTCATCAACAAAACTCGTTCCGGCAAGGAAAATGGTCACAAAATATGGACCAAAAATGTTTTAAGTTCTGGCGCGTTTGCTCTTTCGAGGTTCCTTGGGAACAATTAATTGCAGGAGGAGAAGGACGTGTTGTAACAACAGGTGCCAAAGAGTTAGTTTTCATAGGAAAAATATGCTCAAAAAAATTCTGCACCCCTAGATTCCTTTATGGCCCCAAAATCGAACGAATCTTTAAGAATAAAACGATAAGTGGCACTATTCATAGCATGCCCGATAAAAATACCATCTACAGTTTTTAGGTCCAATTTTGTTTCATTGAAACGTTGGAATCCCAATTTTAGCCAGGCACCCCAACACTCTGAGGTAATTGAGATTGAGCTTTGTATCCTTTTCACGGCTCATAAAGAGTCTTACCTGTTTACTTATGAGGTACACGATTCAGAACATGACATGCATAAAGAATTGCTTCGCCCCACATATCGAAAGGCATTCCAAAACTTAACTACATTGCATTCATCATATTCTTAAGAGATCGATTTTTGCGTTTGGCAACACCGTTTTGTTGGGGTGTGTTGTAATGGAGGCATCCTGTTACCAACGGTTTGCTGACTACGCGAGAAGAACAAAACAACGAACAAACAATATTTAAACTGAGACACGAAATTACGTGGTTCACCAGCAAAATCACTGGCTACGTCCACACCGACAAGGAGAACAGTATTCACTATTGTGGAGATAATAGTACAACTCCGAGGAACTCTCTCTAAGACGATGTTTAAGAGATTCCAAGTTTGGGTTGATCACTAAGGTGGAAGGGTGATCTCTATTTATACAAAAAGAATCACCTCTACTTAGTTAAATCTATCGATGTGGGACAACTTTTTCTATTTATACATAGAAAAACTACAACTTCCCCCCATTCTTTAGATGTGGGACAAACCACATTCTCTACAAAATACATCATCTTATTTCCACACCTAGTTCGACATTTAACTCGAGTCTCGAATACGACAATTGCTAGTTATTAATCCTAACAATCTCCAGCTTGACTTGAATTGTCCAACACGAACCAAGCTCCAAAATGATGCAACCAAATTAGCTTCAAATTGTCGATTCTCAAGTCACCACATGTCCCAATAGTCTCCACACTGACTTGAATCCAATAAACAAAACGGACAAATGAACCAAGTGTGCCAATATGCATGACCAAAATGTGCCAAGTACCAAATGTAGCAAGCTGAAACTACCAACGTACTAAGCACCCAACATGGCCAAACGTAGCGAGATCACTACCAAACGCCCAAAAAATAAATGTATAAGATACCAACGTCACAAATGATTGAATGGTGTTCCTAAACAAATGCAGACAGGACTCCAAAACAAATTCTCCCTCAAAACAAAATATGGCAAATGTACTGTCGTACCAAATCGCCCAAAAGGACACAACACCATAAACAAAACAACGTCTCACTTGAGTCAACAACGGTGTCATGACACCACAAATTTGCCCACACCAAGGCACAACAACTCAAGTCAAAACAATCAATATCAACGTCCTAAGCGAGCCCAAATCACCCTCATCATCAGGTGCAAATGTTAGACTAACAAGTCCAACCCAACAGCTCCAAAGAACACAAAATAATGAACTCCCGTCGAAGTTCCAAATGACCCCACCCGAGGTCCCAATGACTCTCTTTCTAGAGCCCAAAACAGCTCCACCTGGAGCCCCAAATCGCCCACCACACGAGGCGCAAACCGCCTCATTGAGCCGCAAAAACAACAGTCAATAGCTTGTCCTGAGAATCTTGTAGTTCGACCCGTACAGACGAAAACTCCACCTTACCGTCAACACTATCATCCTCACACAAGCCTACCAACCCCAAATTATCCAGATGATCATCTAATGAACCAAACTGGATGTGCCTCGACGTATCGCCCAAACATCTAAGTCGCGTATGCCCCAACTTAGACCCAAGGGAGCCAGACGAACGACTACTCGATGCACGACCGGTCAACACAGTACCACGAAGGACATAAAGTGCTCCTTCCCTGACACCTATCCCAAGTAGCCAACGAACCTCTAACCACGCACAAAGTTCCACCATCACCCTGAAAACAGTAGCCCTGATCGACTAGTATCCCAAGTGACACAAGATTTCTCTTCAACTTTGGAACATGCCTGACACCCTCTAGAAAGACAACAACACCATCATGTGTTTTAACCCGAATAGTCCCGACTCCCACAATCTCACAAATGGACTCGTCACCCATAGTAACACTATCCCCATGTGAAGCTTCGTAAGACTCGAACTATTCCCTAACAGGACACATATGGAAAACGCACTCCGTGTCTAGAATCCAACTATCCAAAGGACGTGGAACAACATCAACAACGAGAACTAAATCTTCCTCAGAGTCGCACTCGGCACCTTTATGTGCAACAGCAGAAACACTAGCATCCTTCAACCTAGGACACTTGTCTTTCCAATGACCAGGTTCCTTACAGTAATTGCAGGCATCTTTCCGAGATTTCCTAGACTTGGTTTTACCCTTGCTAGGTTCCTCTGACTTTACAACAAGCCCCATAGGACTACTGTCTACAACACTACCTGACGCTACTCGGCGCAAATCCCTAGTGTGAAGCACTGACCTCACTTCCTCCAGGGTCAAAGTATCTTTACCAACCACAAATGACTCAACAAAAGGCTCAAACGAATTTGGTAAAGAAACTAACAAAATCAAGGCAGCATCCTCATCATCTATCTTAACATCTATATTACACAAATCAAGTAAAATAGAGTTAAGTCGGTCTAGATGTTCCTTCAGAGACGTACCTTCTTGCATACGAAGACCGAACAAACGCTGCTTAGAAGCAACTTGTTGGTTAGAGTCTTTGTCATGTACAAAGACTCCAACTTCAACCACAAACCAATAGCACTTTCTTCATCGGCTATCTCAATAATCACATCATCAGATAAACACAACAAAATTAAAGAATGCGCCTTCTCCTCCAAGGCCACCTCTGCTTCTGTCATCGCCTTATCTTGTGATTTTTCTTTTGCCTTTGACATTCCAGACCAGACGCCTTGCTGTCTCAGCAAAGCTCTAATCTTTAACTGCCACAACCCAAAACTATTACTCCCGATGAACTTATCAACGTTTAATACTGTTGCTCTGGACATATTGTGGACATGACATAGGTCCACCCCGACGCGGCCACGCGCGGGTTTGGGGAGGCGAATGAATCTCCATGAGATGGTCAAATGGAAATTTAAATCGAAGTCGGAGTCGCCACCGAATTTTATGGTTATTCGGAACCGTTCGAGCCCACTCTATGTCGTAGTGGGCCGTGTACAAAATACGGCCCATTTCCGATGTCAGAGTTTATTGGGCTCGTCCCTTTGCAGTTCGATATAGATGCCGACTTGAGCGGTTAATCGTATATTGAATGACTCTCGTTGCCAATGGTTTCGGACATCCGGAAACCACGGTTCTGAGTAAGGGGTGAGGGTACGTGTTGGGAAGTTCACTAAGAACACCCAACCCCGCCCGCACATTAGCGGCCTCTACTAGGATATCGAATGACGTTTTAATGCGCGCGTTAGTAATACGATGAATGATATGCAAACATTGTTTTCCTAAGCATGTGAGGAATTGAATGGGTTGCTAAGTCAATTTAATGCATGAAAATTGATTAACGTCAAAGTTGTATTTAGCATATGAGATTCGTTTTAGTATAATAAAACAAACGAAATAAAATGATGAATTTGCTACAAAACAAACAAACGAGTTAGTATCGATTTGTAAATAATAATATAGCAAATAAAATATACGAGATCGAGAAAATAAATATTAAACGAAATCTGAAAAATATCGTTGAAAAGAACGTTGTTTTGTATAAAAAACGAAGTTCGAAAAATAGTAAAAAAACGGAAAAAGGGCCGCGGCAAACAGCCAGCCGCGCGACTCGCCCGGGACGCCGGCGGGTCGCGTGGTGGCCTGTTTCGGGTCCGGTTTTCGAAAACTCGAAGTTCGTATTAAATCGCGTATGAATATTACATGATTCGTTCTCGACTTAATATTTTCGATATTCTTTATATTCGATAGTTGACTACGAAATCAATATCGAATACTTGGAATAGTTTTGGAAAAGATGTAAATTTTAGAAATCGTTCGAAAAATAAATAATAAAAACGAACGAAAAGAGTTGAAAAAAAGAAGTCCCGGATTCCAGGCCTGCGCGCGAGTCGCCTGGGCATGGCGCGACTCGCGTGCGGGTCTGTCCGTTTTTATTTTTGTTCGAAAATTGTTATTTTGAACGAAAAGTAAAAGAAAAGAATTTTGACGAAAAAGATGTAACGATTTCTAATATCGTCGAAATCTTAATATAATTCTTTTCGATACGATATTCGATTATAGAGAAATCGATATCGTATGTTTAAGAATATTCGTTATGAAAGTAGTTTTTCGTTAATAACGATATTAGAAAAATAAAAAAAATCGACTCTAGACCCGTAAAAAGCGAAACGGACGAAGAGGAGAAAGGGAGAGAAAGGAAGAAATCGGGTTTGATTACACCCTCAACCTACATGCTCTTGTTGACTCGGATCGGGACTCGTCGGAATGTGGCTAGGCACGGGAGTGTCGAGGCAACGTCGGTTGGGTTAGGGTGGTACGGTTTTTGACGGGTGAAGGGTGTCGGATATCGAGACCGGTTTCCTTCGGGTTTTGGATGTATTATCAGTTTCTCGAGGCTAAGGAATTATGTGTGTCGGAATGACAGAAAATTACTGCTGAAAAATCGTGTGTGTGTATGTGAATTGTATTGTTTTTCGGTAAAAATTGATGTTGGATGCAAGGGGCTATTTATAGGAAATTCCCGACCTTGGCTTGGGAGAATTTGACTACCGCTTAGGATAGGAAACGAGGGAACTTGAGGGAAATAAGGATTCCGCTTTCTTGTGGAGGAAGAAAGAGGATCTCGGCTGTTTTGGGCTGTTTCGGCCGAGTGTTTTACACTCGGTCGGATGTTCGAATCGGTTTTTGAATAGGATTCCTGTTTGAGCTAGAATTACCGCTTGGGTAAGAAGCTGAGGAGAACGAGAATTCCGTTTTCTTGTAAGAGAAGAAAAGAGGAAAAAAAACCGGCTGGTTGTGCTACTTGGCCGAGTGGTTGCACTCGGTTGAGTGTCTGAGTCGGTTCTCGGATAGGATTCCTATTCGGGATCGAATTCTACCTTAAACGAAATTGTTTATTATTTTTTGTATGGCTGATTTTGTAGAGTTGGAGTCCGAATAGGACGTGTGGGATGTCACGGTCAGCCTACAAGTTTCGAGAAATATCTTTGACCGGGTTTTGACTCGGTCGCTAAAAGATGGTTTTACCCCTGGTGACGGATTCGACCCAAATTAGTGTTATTTGACTCGAAACGACCCACTGGGCCTGAATTTGAGGTTGGTTTTGTGAGATTTGTACTCCGTAAAATGCCTAAGCCAAATATTCATGATTTCGAGCCCATTTCCGAGTATGTTAAAGCACGTTAGCGTCCGATCATCATCGGGTGTTTGTCGGAAACTACTATAGACACCTGGCGGTCAAAATGTGGGTGTCTACAGAGCCCCCACTCTGACAGAGGCTTGGACAGGGCGAAAGTCAGAGTAGCCACCAGGTCAATCAAGGATTAAAACCTGGCAGCTTCCGGTCGGGTCGTTTAAGGTCCATTAGACCTGCGTGGAGGGCCCGCCGACCATGGACTAGAAATGTACCTGAACTGGTGATAACTCCGTGGGGGAATTCGTCGCATGAGACTTAAAATGGGCCTGTATGTGGGCTCAACTTGTTAAATGCCGCTGGGGAGTTATGCAAATTGCATGGTCCTGTTTGAGTCGTCCTGTACATATTTATGCAAAGCTGCAAAATTTTGCATGTAACATTTGTAGGAAAAATGACTCGTGCTGGGGAATAAAAATGATTTTTGCTGCATTTTGAAATCGAAGTCCTGAAAGCAACTCACGTGCTAGGAGATAGGTTTCCAAAATTGAAAGAGGTGGAAAAGAAATTTGCCGTTTAAATAGACTGAAATTTGACCTTGTCGAAAAGGATTTTTTTTTAAAATGGCTATGGTTTTGCAAATTTTAAAATGAGAATTTGAAAAGAGAGGCCTACCGGCAGACTCAACTCTGGACGCGACAAGACGAGTTGACAGACACGACTGGACTCTTGAGGGGTTGGACCGTGACTCGGTAGGGGGTGGGCCACCTAAGATGACAAGACTCTTAAGTTGCGCTATTCCGTAGCCTAGGCGAGTGACAACACGGTCGAATCCTCGGAATGGGAAAGATGTGCTTTAGGGGGATTGCAATAGTCTGTAATGAGACTGTTTTGGCAGGACTTAGCAGTGGAATGCTGTAGGCTAGTGCTCTTTTGAATCCTTTTTTGATTTTAGGGTACATTTCCAAAGTGGCATTGCCTCGAGTCCTGACAGATTCTCGTCTTCGACTGAGCCGAGTACTAGGACACACTATAGAAAGGAGGCTAGATTTTTTGAATTTATCTGGATTTTGTGATGGAAGGAGGTTTTCTGTCTAAGAGAAGCCCCCAGGATGACAAAGCTAACTGTCGAGAACATGACAGTGTCGTGACCGGAATGATGGTGCTTTTTGAATGTGTGTCAAAGTGGGTGGTTGTGCCTCTGTTGAAAGGCTGCCTACGTATTCACGTGTGGTGAAATCAAACCAAACCGTAGTTCAGTGGATTGTGGTGCCTAGTTTATTAGGGCTTTGTGTGTAACTAACCATAGCAATGGTGTAGGCTAGGTGCATTCCCAGTGATGTCTTGATCAAAGGGCTAGGATGGTTAGGATATTGATCCTGTGACTATGAGCGTTCTCCGGGATAGCCCCCAGAGGTGGTGTGAACTATTTGGGCATGTTCTATGCCGACCGCAGTTTGAGTTCCCGTGTTCGGAGTTGGTAACTGGTTTGAATGAGAAGAATTGGGATAGGATTTTAACGAGTTCTGTTCTCGGGGATTTTAACGAGTTTTGCTCTCGGGGGATTTGACGAGTTTTGCTCTCGGGGGATTTGACGAGTTTTGCTCTCGAGGGGATTTGACGAGTTTTGCTCTCGAGGGGATTTGGCGAGTTTTGCTCTCGGGGGATTTGACGAGTTTTGCTCTCGGGGGTTTGACGAGTTTTGCTCTCGGGTTTGCGTATGGTGATTGTGAATTTTGTTATGTAAAAGGGAAGTCGAGTAAGAGGGCTCGAACTTTGATCGGGATAAGTTTTGATAATGCGAGATCTGATTTCCATGTCTGGCCCTAATGGTTAGGGGTATCCTATGGAGCTTGAATCCTCAAAATTCTGGGCTGTCTCTGGCCTGGGTCTCGGGAAGGTCTTGAGGGTTATAATGTGGGAAGGCTAAATGTGGTGTTAGCTGACCAACTTGATTGTCTCTTCCTTATTGGATGGTATGAGTATTGATAATTTTGAATTGATCGTTTTCACTACGGTCATGGTTTTTTGAATATTTTTTGGTTGACCTCTTAGCCCCGGTCTCAGGATTCTTCATTTGGATTGACCGCTTAACCTCGGTCATGGGTGCCTCTTTTTTTTTGATAATGGCCTGCTTTTTTGTTTTGGCCTTTTGCTTTTTCTTGTATTGGACTTTTGATTTTTTTTTGTCCAGTTTTTTCCTTTTTTTTGTTGGTCAGACTAACACCTAAGGTAGGGATCGGTTAGTCTTATTGGATGAGTGTTTTATTGTGGGAAATGGGCTTGCCTCCCGTCTTTAACCCAAACTAGGAGATTGCCTAGATTTGTCATAAGATTCGATACCGCTCCTGCTAAGGGTAGTTATGTGGCTTTCTATACCAGACATGGAATAGGTAAAAGGAAAACACGGGTCTCATTTCCTGCAGTCATTATAGATGTGCCTATAATAGTCACGTGCGTGTGCTCACAGTGTATGATGGTGTTCATCATGTTCTCGGAAACACATAAGGAAAGTATATATGAGAAATAGAAAAGCTGATTTTATTGAATTTTGAAAAGAGGACAGAATGCAAATGACTCTGACTCTGATTTGGAAATGAGGATGTAGGGTATCCTAGACTCGAACTCAGACTTAGACTTAAATCAAATTCGGACTTTTGGATGCTCGGTTGGTATATGTTCTTTTTTGATAAGGTCATTGATTGGAGAAAACGACGGGTGCCACGACTCGCCTAAACTCGGCTTTGCGCAAGTGCAAGAGAGGGAGTCAAACTAGACATGGCCCGGGGTGACGGGTCGACAAAGACTCTTGGACCGGGATACTCGAACGTTGATCTAGACGAGGTAACGACCCTGGCTTGGACTCGACCATGAGACTCGGACGGGGTATGAGGGCGAGTCCAAAAATGAGACAACCGTGTTTGACCGCGTCGCGTTCTCGGACCAACCGTGGTGACCTAACCCTAGATGACTCGAGTATTTGTAGCATAGGTACGACTCGAAAAAGGCATCGTAGGTTACTCTCTAGGGTAACCGTGGTTGACTGCTCGGGTGGAGGACAGCCCCCTGAGTAAGGCTAGAGACTCAGATGGTGTGACATCTAAGTGACTCGAAAGTGAGATACGTGAGACAACACGTGCAAGACATGACCCTTAGAGCAACCGTGATTGATCGCTCAGCTGAAGGGTAGCCCTCGACTGGGACTGAAGACTTTGTTAAGACTCGAATGAGTGACCCTTAGACGTAAGGGCCGTGAACCTTTTGTTATAGGGCTATGCCTTGTAAAAGGTTGACTTGGGAAAGACACCTAGACGGGTGACTCGTGAAAGGTGGATCTCCTTTAGGATCCAGCTATGTGGGCTGGGCCTTGTTCGAAGGAAGATTCACGTGAGACATTCCCAGACTTTAGACTCGATTGTGTAACTGGGCCAACCTTTGTAGGAGTATGTCCTACGTAGGTGGGCCTTGCCTTAGTAAAATAAGGCGGACTGGGATAGGGAGGAAACTCGTGATATAAGATCGACGGAGTTTCGACGCTAAAGACTTTGACGACTTATGACACGACCCGACACTGCTAAATACGGGAAGTCCTAAGAAGAGGAAGTTTTGAAATATGATTTTTTTTTAAAAGCCCGAAATGAATCGGGTGGGGAAATTCGGCCCTTTTTTCGAAAAAGAAAAAGGAGTGGGCCGAATGACGGGTTTTGAAAGTTTCGAAAATATTTTCGAGTTTTGAATTGGGCATAATACCGGCTAGAAAAAGGCTATTTTGAGTAAAATCATAAGTCCTAAGTTCGGTATATGACCCGGGTTTTGAAATTGGATATTTTGAAAAGGATGCAAAATTTTGAAAAAATGACGGTTTTTGAAAAAGATGTGGATCAAGTTGCACGTAGTCATGGAAACAGTATAATGACACCATGTATGCTCTTAAGCTAAGTCTCGGTCAGTCTATAAGGGTCTATACCAGTGTACATAGCCTATCAAGAATCGGGGCGGACTCCCTAACTCGAGTTGAGATTAGGACATGCCGTAAAACCCATATGAATCGGCTAATGGACACCTTTGACATAACCAATTTGGACTATATCAACGGTATAGTGGGACGTCGGTCACGAGTACCGGCCCGGGAAAATGGGGTTATGCATGAACCGTAAAACTAAAACGCGCATTGTACTAGTCAAACGATTTCTATTCGAGTCTCACCCTGAGGACACTGAAGGTTATTAACTCATCAGAAAATCCCCAGCGGAGTCGCCAAATTGTGGACATGACATAGGTCCACCCCGACGCGGCCACGCGCGGGTTTGGGGAGGCGAATGATTCTCCATGAGATGGTCAAATGGAAATTTAAATCGAAGTCGGAGTCGCCACCGAATTTTATGGTTATTCGGAACCGTTCGAGCCCACTCTATGTCGTAGTGGGCCGTGTACAAAATACGGCCCATTTCCGATGTCAGAGTTTATTGGGCTCGTCCCTTTGCAGTTCGATATAGATGCCGACTTGAGCGGTTAATCGTATATTGAATGACTCTCGTTGCCAATGGTTTCGGACATCCGGAAACCACGGTTCTGAGTAAGGGGTGAGGGTACGTGTTGGGAAGTTCACTAAGAACACCCAACCCCGCCCGCACATTAGCGGCCTCTACTAGGATATCGAATGACGTTTTAATGCGCGCGTTAGTAATACGATGAATGATATGCAAACATTGTTTTCCTAAGCATGTGAGGAATTGAATGGGTTGCTAAGTCAATTTAATGCATGAAAATTGATTAACGTCAAAGTTGTATTTAGCATATGAGATTCGTTTTAGTATAATAAAACAAACGAAATAAAATGATGAATTTGCTACAAAACAAACAAACGAGTTAGTATCGATTTGTAAATAATAATATAGCAAATAAAATATACGAGATCGAGAAAATAAATATTAAACGAAATCTGAAAAATATCGTTGAAAAGAACGTTGTTTTGTATAAAAAACGAAGTTCGAAAAATAGTAAAAAAACGGAAAAAGGGCTGCGGCAAACAGCCAGCCGCGCGACTCGCCCGGGACGCCGGCGGGTCGCGTGGTGGCCTGTTTCGGGTCCGGTTTTCGAAAACTCGAAGTTCGTATTAAATCGCGTATGAATATTACATGATTCGTTCTCGACTTAATATTTTCGATATTCTTTATATTCGATAGTTGACTACGAAATCAATATCGAATACTTGGAATAGTTTTGGAAAAGATGTAAATTTTAGAAATCGTTCGAAAAATAAATAATAAAAACGAACGAAAAGAGTTGAAAAAAAGAAGTCCCGGATTCCAGGCCTGCGCGCGAGTCGCCTGGGCATGGCGCGACTCGCGTGCGGGTCTGTCCGTTTTTATTTTTGTTCGAAAATTGTTATTTTGAACGAAAAGTAAAAGAAAAGAATTTTGACGAAAAAGATGTAACGATTTCTAATATCGTCGAAATCTTAATATAATTCTTTTCGATACGATATTCGATTATAGAGAAATCGATATCGTATGTTTAAGAATATTCGTTATGAAAGTAGTTTTTCGTTAATAACGATATTAGAAAAATAAAAAAAATCGACTCTAGACCCGTAAAAAGCGAAACGGACGAAGAGGAGAAAGGGAGAGAAAGGAAGAAATCGGGTTTGATTACACCCTCAACCTACATGCTCTTGTTGACTCGGATCGGGACTCGTCGGAATGTGGCTAGGCACGGGAGTGTCGAGGCAACGTCGGTTGGGTTAGGGTGGTACGGTTTTTGACGGGTGAAGGGTGTCGGATATCGAGACCGGTTTCCTTCGGGTTTTGGATGTATTATCAGTTTCTCGAGGCTAAGGAATTATGTGTGTCGGAATGACAGAAAATTACTGCTGAAAAATCGTGTGTGTGTATGTGAATTGTATTGTTTTTCGGTAAAAATTGATGTTGGATGCAAGGGGCTATTTATAGGAAATTCCCGACCTTGGCTTGGGAGAATTTGACTACCGCTTAGGATAGGAAACGAGGGAACTTGAGGGAAATAAGGATTCCGCTTTCTTGTGGAGGAAGAAAGAGGATCTCGGCTGTTTTGGGCTGTTTCGGCCGAGTGTTTTACACTCGGTCGGATGTTCGAATCGGTTTTTGAATAGGATTCCTGTTTGAGCTAGAATTACCGCTTGGGTAAGAAGCTGAGGAGAACGAGAATTCCGTTTTCTTGTAAGAGAAGAAAAGAGGAAAAAAAACCGGCTGGTTGTGCTACTTGGCCGAGTGGTTGCACTCGGTTGAGTGTCTGAGTCGGTTCTCGGATAGGATTCCTATTCGGGATCGAATTCTACCTTAAACGAAATTGTTTATTATTTTTTGTATGGCTGATTTTGTAGAGTTGGAGTCCGAATAGGACGTGTGGGATGTCACGGTCAGCCTACAAGTTTCGAGAAATATCTTTGACCGGGTTTTGACTCGGTCGCTAAAAGATGGTTTTACCCCTGGTGACGGATTCGACCCAAATTAGTGTTATTTGACTCGAAACGACCCACTGGGCCTGAATTTGAGGTTGGTTTTGTGAGATTTGTACTCCGTAAAATGCCTAAGCCAAATATCCATGATTTCGAGCCCATTTCCGAGTATGTTAAAGCACGTTAGCGTCCGATCATCATCGGGTGTTTGTCGGAAACTACTATAGACACCTGGCGGTCAAAATGTGGGTGTCTACAGAGCCCCCACTCTGACAGAGGCTTGGACAGGGCGAAAGTCAGAGTAGCCACCAGGTCAATCAAGGATTAAAACCTGGCAGCTTCCGGTCGGGTCGTTTAAGGTCCATTAGACCTGCGTGGAGGGCCCGCCGACCATGGACTAGAAATGTACCTGAACTGGTGATAACTCCGTGGGGGAATTCGTCGCATGAGACTTAAAATGGGCCTGTATGTGGGCTCAACTTGTTAAATGCCGCTGGGGAGTTATGCAAATTGCATGGTCCTGTTTGAGTCGTCCTGTACATATTTATGCAAAGCTGCAAAATTTTGCATGTAACATTTGTAGGAAAAATGACTCGTGCTGGGGAATAAAAATGATTTTTGCTGCATTTTGAAATCGAAGTCCTGAAAGCAACTCACGTGCTAGGAGATAGGTTTCCAAAATTGAAAGAGGTGGAAAAGAAATTTGCCGTTTAAATAGACTGAAATTTGACCTTGTCGAAAAGGATTTTTTTTTAAAATGGCTATGGTTTTGCAAATTTTAAAATGAGAATTTGAAAAGAGAGGCCTACCGGCAGACTCAACTCTGGACGCGACAAGACGAGTTGACAGACACGACTGGACTCTTGAGGGGTTGGACCGTGACTCGGTAGGGGGTGGGCCACCTAAGATGACAAGACTCTTAAGTTGCGCTATTCCGTAGCCTAGGCGAGTGACAACACGGTCGAATCCTCGGAATGGGAAAGATGTGCTTTAGGGGGATTGCAATAGTCTGTAATGAGACTGTTTTGGCAGGACTTAGCAGTGGAATGCTGTAGGCTAGTGCTCTTTTGAATCCTTTTTTGATTTTAGGGTACATTTCCAAAGTGGCATTGCCTCGAGTCCTGACAGATTCTCGTCTTCGACTGAGCCGAGTACTAGGACACACTATAGAAAGGAGGCTAGATTTTTTGAATTTATCTGGATTTTGTGATGGAAGGAGGTTTTCTGTCTAAGAGAAGCCCCCAGGATGACAAAGCTAACTGTCGAGAACATGACAGTGTCGTGACCGGAATGATGGTGCTTTTTGAATGTGTGTCAAAGTGGGTGGTTGTGCCTCTGTTGAAAGGCTGCCTACGTATTCACGTGTGGTGAAATCAAACCAAACCGTAGTTCAGTGGATTGTGGTGCCTAGTTTATTAGGGCTTTGTGTGTAACTAACCATAGCAATGGTGTAGGCTAGGTGCATTCCCAGTGATGTCTTGATCAAAGGGCTAGGATGGTTAGGATATTGATCCTGTGACTATGAGCGTTCTCCGGGATAGCCCCCAGAGGTGGTGTGAACTATTTGGGCATGTTCTATGCCGACCGCAGTTTGAGTTCCCGTGTTCGGAGTTGGTAACTGGTTTGAATGAGAAGAATTGGGATAGGATTTTAACGAGTTCTGTTCTCGGGGATTTTAACGAGTTTTGCTCTCGGGGGATTTGACGAGTTTTGCTCTCGGGGGATTTGACGAGTTTTGCTCTCGAGGGGATTTGACGAGTTTTGCTCTCGAGGGGATTTGGCGAGTTTTGCTCTCGGGGGATTTGACGAGTTTTGCTCTCGGGGGTTTGACGAGTTTTGCTCTCGGGTTTGCGTATGGTGATTGTGAATTTTGTTATGTAAAAGGGAAGTCGAGTAAGAGGGCTCGAACTTTGATCGGGATAAGTTTTGATAATGCGAGATCTGATTTCCATGTCTGGCCCTAATGGTTAGGGGTATCCTATGGAGCTTGAATCCTCAAAATTCTGGGCTGTCTCTGGCCTGGGTCTCGGGAAGGTCTTGAGGGTTATAATGTGGGAAGGCTAAATGTGGTGTTAGCTGACCAACTTGATTGTCTCTTCCTTATTGGATGGTATGAGTATTGATAATTTTGAATTGATCGTTTTCACTACGGTCATGGTTTTTTGAATATTTTTTGGTTGACCTCTTAGCCCCGGTCTCAGGATTCTTCATTTGGATTGACCGCTTAACCTCGGTCATGGGTGCCTCTTTTTTTTTGATAATGGCCTGCTTTTTTGTTTTGGCCTTTTGCTTTTTCTTGTATTGGACTTTTGATTTTTTTTTGTCCAGTTTTTTCCTTTTTTTTGTTGGTCAGACTAACACCTAAGGTAGGGATCGGTTAGTCTTATTGGATGAGTGTTTTATTGTGGGAAATGGGCTTGCCTCCCGTCTTTAACCCAAACTAGGAGATTGCCTAGATTTGTCATAAGATTCGATACCGCTCCTGCTAAGGGTAGTTATGTGGCTTTCTATACCAGACATGGAATAGGTAAAAGGAAAACACGGGTCTCATTTCCTGCAGTCATTATAGATGTGCCTATAATAGTCACGTGCGTGTGCTCACAGTGTATGATGGTGTTCATCATGTTCTCGGAAACACATAAGGAAAGTATATATGAGAAATAGAAAAGCTGATTTTATTGAATTTTGAAAAGAGGACAGAATGCAAATGACTCTGACTCTGATTTGGAAATGAGGATGTAGGGTATCCTAGACTCGAACTCAGACTTAGACTTAAATCAAATTCGGACTTTTGGATGCTCGGTTGGTATATGTTCTTTTTTGATAAGGTCATTGATTGGAGAAAACGACGGGTGCCACGACTCGCCTAAACTCGGCTTTGCGCAAGTGCAAGAGAGGGAGTCAAACTAGACATGGCCCGGGGTGACGGGTCGACAAAGACTCTTGGACCGGGATACTCGAACGTTGATCTAGACGAGGTAACGACCCTGGCTTGGACTCGACCATGAGACTCGGACGGGGTATGAGGGCGAGTCCAAAAATGAGACAACCGTGTTTGACCGCGTCGCGTTCTCGGACCAACCGTGGTGACCTAACCCTAGATGACTCGAGTATTTGTAGCATAGGTACGACTCGAAAAAGGCATCGTAGGTTACTCTCTAGGGTAACCGTGGTTGACTGCTCGGGTGGAGGACAGCCCCCTGAGTAAGGCTAGAGACTCAGATGGTGTGACATCTAAGTGACTCGAAAGTGAGATACGTGAGACAACACGTGCAAGACATGACCCTTAGAGCAACCGTGATTGATCGCTCAGCTGAAGGGTAGCCCTCGACTGGGACTGAAGACTTTGTTAAGACTCGAATGAGTGACCCTTAGACGTAAGGGCCGTGAACCTTTTGTTATAGGGCTATGCCTTGTAAAAGGTTGACTTGGGAAAGACACCTAGACGGGTGACTCGTGAAAGGTGGATCTCCTTTAGGATCCAGCTATGTGGGCTGGGCCTTGTTCGAAGGAAGATTCACGTGAGACATTCCCAGACTTTAGACTCGATTGTGTAACTGGGCCAACCTTTGTAGGAGTATGTCCTACGTAGGTGGGCCTTGCCTTAGTAAAATAAGGCGGACTGGGATAGGGAGGAAACTCGTGATATAAGATCGACGGAGTTTCGACGCTAAAGACTTTGACGACTTATGACACGACCCGACACTGCTAAATACGGGAAGTCCTAAGAAGAGGAAGTTTTGAAATATGATTTTTTTTTAAAAGCCCGAAATGAATCGGGTGGGGAAATTCGGCCCTTTTTTCGAAAAAGAAAAAGGAGTGGGCCGAATGACGGGTTTTGAAAGTTTCGAAAATATTTTCGAGTTTTGAATTGGGCATAATACCGGCTAGAAAAAGGCTATTTTGAGTAAAATCATAAGTCCTAAGTTCGGTATATGACCCGGGTTTTGAAATTGGATATTTTGAAAAGGATGCAAAATTTTGAAAAAATGACGGTTTTTGAAAAAGATGTGGATCAAGTTGCACGTAGTCATGGAAACAGTATAATGACACCATGTATGCTCTTAAGCTAAGTCTCGGTCAGTCTATAAGGGTCTATACCAGTGTACATAGCCTATCAAGAATCGGGGCGGACTCCCTAACTCGAGTTGAGATTAGGACATGCCGTAAAACCCATATGAATCGGCTAATGGACACCTTTGACATAACCAATTTGGACTATATCAACGGTATAGTGGGACGTCGGTCACGAGTACCGGCCCGGGAAAATGGGGTTATGCATGAACCGTAAAACTAAAACGCGCATTGTACTAGTCAAACGATTTCTATTCGAGTCTCACCCTGAGGACACTGAAGGTTATTAACTCATCAGAAAATCCCCAGCGGAGTCGCCAAATTGTGGACATGACATAGGTCCACCCCGACGCGGCCACGCGCGGGTTTGGGGAGGCGAATGATTCTCCATGAGATGGTCAAATGGAAATTTAAATCGAAGTCGGAGTCGCCACCGAATTTTATGGTTATTCGGAACCGTTCGAGCCCACTCTATGTCGTAGTGGGCCGTGTACAAAATACGGCCCATTTCCGATGTCAGAGTTTATTGGGCTCGTCCCTTTGCAGTTCGATATAGATGCCGACTTGAGCGGTTAATCGTATATTGAATGACTCTCGTTGCCAATGGTTTCGGACATCCGGAAACCACGGTTCTGAGTAAGGGGTGAGGGTACGTGTTGGGAAGTTCACTAAGAACACCCAACCCCGCCCGCACATTAGCGGCCTCTACTAGGATATCGAATGACGTTTTAATGCGCGCGTTAGTAATACGATGAATGATATGCAAACATTGTTTTCCTAAGCATGTGAGGAATTGAATGGGTTGCTAAGTCAATTTAATGCATGAAAATTGATTAACGTCAAAGTTGTATTTAGCATATGAGATTCGTTTTAGTATAATAAAACAAACGAAATAAAAGGATGAATTTGCTACAAAACAAACAAACGAGTTAGTATCGATTTGTAAATAATAATATAGCAAATAAAATATACGAGATCGAGAAAATAAATATTAATCGAAATCTGAAAAATATCGTTGAAAAGAACGTTGTTTTGTATAAAAAACGAAGTTCGAAAAATAGTAAAAAAACGGAAAAAGGGCCGCGGCAAACAGCCAGCCGCGCGACTCGCCCGGGACGCCGGCGGGTCGCGTGGTGGCCTGTTTCGGGTCCGGTTTTCGAAAACTCGAAGTTCGTATTAAATCGCGTATGAATATTACATGATTCGTTCTCGACTTAATATTTTCGATATTCTTTATATTCGATAGTTGACTACGAAATCAATATCGAATACTTGGAATAGTTTTGGAAAAGATGTAAATTTTAGAAATCGTTCGAAAAATAAATAATAAAAACGAACGAAAAGAGTTGAAAAAAAGAAGTCCCGGATTCCAGGCCTGCGCGCGAGTCGCCTGGGCATGGCGCGACTCGCGTGCGGGTCTGTCCGTTTTTATTTTTGTTCGAAAATTGTTATTTTGAACGAAAAGTAAAAGAAAAGAATTTTGACGAAAAAGATGTAACGATTTCTAATATCGTCGAAATCTTAATATAATTCTTTTCGATACGATATTCGATTATAGAGAAATCGATATCGTATGTTTAAGAATATTCGTTATGAAAATAGTTTTTCGTTAATAACGATATTAGAAAAATAAAAAAAATCGACTCTAGACCCGTAAAAAGCGAAACGGACGAAGAGGAGAAAGGGAGAGAAAGGAAGAAATCGGGTTTGATTACACCCTCAACCTACATGCTCTTGTTGACTCGGATCGGGACTCGTCGGAATGTGGCTAGGCACGGGAGTGTCGAGGCAACGTCGGTTGGGTTAGGGTGGTACGGTTTTTGACGGGTGAAGGGTGTCGGATATCGGGACCGGTTTCCTTTGGGTTTTGGATGTATTATCGGTTTCTCGAGGCTAAGGAATTATGTGTGTCGGAATGACAGAAAATTACTGCTGAAAAATCGTGTGTGTGTATGTGAATTGTATTGTTTTTCGGTAAAAATTGATGTTGGATGCAAGGGGCTATTTATAGGAAATTCCCGACCTTGGCTTGGGAGAATTTGACTACCGCTTAGGATAGGAAACGAGGGAACTTGAGGGAAATAAGGATTCCGCTTTCTTGTGGAGGAAGAAAGAGGATCTCGGCTGTTTTGGGCTGTTTCGGCCGAGTGTTTTACACTCGGTCGGATGTTCGAATCGGTTTTTGAATAGGATTCCTGTTTGAGCTAGAATTACCGCTTGGGTAAGAATCTGAGGAGAACGAGAATTCCTTTTTCTTGTAAGAGAAGAAAAGAGGAAAAAAAACCGGCTGGTTGTGCTACTTGGCCGAGTGGTTGCACTCGGTTGAGTGTCTGAGTCGGTTCTCGGATAGGATTCCTATTCGGGATCGAATTCTACCTTAAACGGAATTGTTTATTATTTTTTGTATGGCTGATTTTGTAGAGTTGGAGTCCGAATAGGACGTGTGGGATGTCACGGTCAGCCTACAAGTTTCGAGAAATATCTTTGACCGGGTTTTGACTCGGTCGCTAAAAGATGGTTTTACCCCTGGTGACGGATTCGACCCAAATTAGTGTTATTTGACTCGAAACGACCCACTGGGCCTGAATTTGAGGTTGGTTTTGTGAGATTTGTACTCCGTAAAATGCCTAAGCCAAATATCCATGATTTCGAGCCCATTTCCGAGTATGTTAAAGCACGTTAGCGTCCGATCATCATCGGGTGTTTGTCGGAAACTACTATAGACACCTGGCGGTCAAAATATGAGTGTCTACACATATTCTCGCCAAAAATTCAACAGATGCAAATAACGCCTAACTCAGCGGAAGCAGAACTTGGAGCTCTGATACCAGTTTCTTGTAACGGAGGCGTCCCGTTACCAACGGTTTGTTGACTACGCGAGAAGAACAAAACAACGAACAAACAATATTTAAACAGAGACATAGAATTACATGGTTCACCAGCAAAATCACTGGCTACGTCCACACCGACAAGGAGAACAATATTCACTACTGTGGAGATAATAGTACAACTCCGAGGAACTCTCTCTAAGACGATGCTTAAGAGATTCCAAGTTTGGGTTGATCACTAAGGTGGAAGAGTGATCTCTATTTATACAAAAAAAATCACCTCCACTTAGTTAATCTATCGATGTGGAACAACTTTTTCTATTTATACATAGAAAAACTACCACTTCCCCCTATTCTTTAGATGTGGGACAAACCACATTCTTTACAAAATACATCATCTTATTTCCACACCTAGTTCGACATTTAACTCGAGTCTCGAATACGACAATTGCTAGTCATTAATCCTAACAGGGTGAATAGGGGGCAGTCCTTTCATGTATAATCTCATGGGTCTTAAAAAAGTCACTAAGTGGATTACCATTGTATTCACCTCCCCTGTCATATCTTACTCGCTTTATCTTAAGGTTTAATTGATTTTCAACCTCGCCTTTAAAATTAATGAATTTTTCTTCAGCCTCATCCTTGGTTGTTAATAAATAGACCCTAGTATATCTAGAAAAATCATCCACATATGTGATGTAGTAATGTTTCCCACCCCCTACTTGTGGTGTTCTTAAAGTCAGCTAAGTATGAGTGAATCAACTCAAGCAAGAAGCGTAGTAGAACGTTCCACACATTTATTGAAGGGTGTTTTAGCATGCTTAGCCTCGACACATGTTTCACATTTATCAAAATTTGTGTCGTTAAAAACAGGAATAAGATTATGCTTTTTCATATTTTTAATGGAGGTCACATTTACGTGTCCTAATCTAGCATGCCACAAAGAAACAGACTCAACAATTGATAAGTGTAGTTTGTAGTGCCTAATTTGTTGTGTTTGGTCCCGGTTTCTCTTGTGGAATCGCTCCTTGGGAGCGGTTTCTGGGCTACTTATGCTTCTTCTAGTTCGTTTTAGGTTCCCAAGACCGTTCATGGAGAATTGGAACGATTCCGACTCGTTTCATACACTTTTGGAGCCAACGAAGAGAAGGAACGATCACTTGGTGCCTTGGATTTGATCCCGAGACCTTGGGACCCATCCCGAGCCACTTAGACTCAATCCCGAACCCCGAGAATCGATAAGAAGTCCATGAGAAGCAAGGAGGGACCTTAGAGCTCTTATTGAAGGCCTACAGAACCTTCCCGACCGAGATCAACTGCCTTCCCGGTCGGGAAGGAGTGCACAATTGAGCAGGCCACTGTTTTAAGCCGTATCGTCCGAGAAGGTTTCCGTCCCGGGCGGGACCACTTCGTCCCGGGCGGGACCGTTTCATCTCGGTCGGGACGGGCATGCTGAAGCCGTGGGTCACTCTTTTCTCCTCCTTCACTTATGTAACCCTATAAATACTTCTCCCTTGTATTGTTTAAGGATCCTACACTACCCTAGATTATTTTAAGACCTCTCTTGAACATTCAAAACCCTACTTAGACTCTCTTCATCTCTAGTTTTAGTTTCATATTAATCTTTTGTAAACTTTAGATTAATCTAGTTTTATTAGTCTTGTATTGAAAAGATTCTTGAAGACTCATCCAAGATTGACAACCTTGGAGATTATTTGGGTTTCTTACTAATGCAAGTTCTCATCTTTTTATCTCCTTATTAGTTGGCATAATCTCTTTTCTCTTAATCTTTGTTAATCTCTCAAGTTTTAATCTTTACATATTATTTATTGTTCTTATTTGTTATGATGAATTTTTGGTTATCTATGTTGATTTCTCTTATCATTGTTAGTTAGTTTCATTATGAGTGAGTAGATTCCATGTGGGGTTAGTAGGGGGATTAAGTGTGGATTATGGGTGATTAGGGTTTGATTGTGGGTAAAGGTGATTTCTTTGTTGCTAGTCACTTATTGGGCACACTATGTGTTTGTTGTATTGCTTGTGTGGGTAGTAGTGGCCAATGCTTCTCATACTTGTTCTCTTCTTCTCATTGTGTATTCGATTTGTGGTTGAATGTTTGTGTTTTGAGTAGCATCTTGCATGAATATTCGGGTCTAGTCTTAGACACGAGAGTGCGGACTTTGGCTTTGGTGCGAGAGCGCAAACCAACCTTAGTAACTAAGTGGCACCTACACCCTTGATTACCCAATCATCCTACTATGCTTATGAACCCGACCTAAACCTACTCCTTCCCATATTTGAATTCTCTATCTCTTTAGTCGATCATTTTCTCTAGTTTATTTGTTTAGTTAATCTTAGTTGTTTCTATTAGTTCATATTATTTCTAGTTCATTGTTAGTCCATTTCCATACCTCTCAATCAACATAGTTTGTCAATTATCGTCTTCTTTGTGTTTGTTTGTGTGACTTAGCCTTGTTTCTAGGTAGACCTAGTCTAGACACCTATAACCGTCTCCGTGGACACGACCCGACTTACCCTAGCTACCATTCGGATTAGTTGGACTCTACTTGATCGGTGGGGACCCGCGGCGATTCCCTACCATCAGCAATATAAACGGAAGTGAACGAATTCTTATTAATAGTTTCTATCTCTAATACAAATAATCCACCATTACAAAAGACCTTACCAACAAATTTACCACTTCCAGTGAGCACAAGTTTATCAGATTCAAAACTTAATTTGATGCCTGCTTTGTTTAGTAAAGCTCCAGAAATAAGATTTCTTCGAATGTCAGGATCATGCAACACGTATTCAGTTCAAGAGTCTTACCGGAAGTGAGCTTCTAAATGATTTTTCCCTTTACCAAGAACCTTTACTGTACTGAAATTTCCCATAAATACGCATTCTCCACTTGGCACTTGAGAGTAATCTGTGAAAACATCCCGATTGGAGCAGATGTGTCTTGTAGCGCCGGTATCGAGGACCCAATCAGAAAAATCACTACTAGAATAACCCTAAAAGCAATCATTATTAAGTCATCATTTAATCACAATCAATGGTGTCTTTGATCAAAGAAATCAATTCTTTCAAATAAGTGATCTCTTATTGAATAACAAAGACATCATTTTTCAAATAAATGATTTCTAACCCCATATAATCTAATACGAAGACATCATTTTTCAAGAAATGATTTCTAATGACATTCAATCTAATAACAAAGACATCATTTCTCAAATAAATGGTTTCTAATCAAATAAAATTTAATAACAAAGGTATCATTTATTAAAAAAATGATTTCTTTCCATATGCAAGTCATCAAATTAGTACACAGTATTTCATTTTATTTCCAAATACTCACTTATTCTTCCCCAAACTCATACCAAAAATCCCCAATTTCACCATTTAGTTTCCAGACTAACATTTTCGAACCCTTATCCATTGAATATGTATTAGCACAGCGGCAATTGGAGATCAACGCCAGAAAATTGGGCAGTATTGCCAGAAAAACCGCCATTGCTCACTCTTACTTCAACTCATGTGGTCTCGCGTTCGACTAACGCCGCCATTGTTGATTGCTCTCTCTTACTTCAACACTAACGGTCTCCCCTACGACTATGGCCGCCTTCCGACCACCGCGTATTTCAACCAGCCGTCGTCCATCATGTGTAAGTCCCTTTCTCACCATTTTCTTCTTATTTAATTAGAAGGGTTAATAATCTGAGTATTACTCAAAAATAATACTCAGATTGCCAAATTCTCTATTTAATTTGAGATTGATCCAAAATTAGGGTTGCGTGAAATCCATGCGACTCAGTTTTGGCGAATGTCGTCATCGATTGATCAATTGGCGACCGAGATGCTGAATCACTCTTCTGATCAAAACATGTTTCAGAGATCCGGACCGTGGAGGTTCAAAGACAGAAACAAATTGACTATAAAAGGAGGAATTAAGGCAGTTGATCGAGAATCAGTGTCGAGATTTGATCGATTCAGTGAATTCAATATTGCTTATGAACTCATCATGTGAGTCATTTTTGTAGACTACTTCTTTGAATTTTGATGATTTGTGTTCATTATCGGATTTGAGTATGAATGCTAAATTTTTTTGACTAATTATAACCCTAATCGTCTTATAATTAGAATATACAGCATTGTGAGTAGGATTTAGTTGAAAGGCCGGAGAATATTCCTTTGCAACCATATTGCATTAGCTGGAGGGATTTGAATGTTTTTTTGTCTCGTATTTGGTCATCTTCTTTCTCCCTAATATAAGCTCATTCATGTTCTTAAGTGCCCTTTCTGTTTTATGTATCTTGATGACATCCTATTGTTAAGGCTTTCGAGTGTTCTCTGAAAGTTCAAATGGTGTTTATTTTACTCTTCAGCTTGCAGACGCCGCTAAAGTTCAGTTTTGCCATAAGTTTTGAATTCTGATACATAATATCGGTCGTGTCTTTGTACGATATCCCAGCATATTTCAGTGGCACAACCTTCTTTTTTGGTTTTTTTGAAGTATTTTACCGATTCAGAAAGCGGTTCATGTACTTGGGAAGGTCAGGCTTAGAGTGACTTTATTGTCTATATCCTCCGTAACAGGTTTCCCTTCGTGTGGATTCTTTTTTATCTCATCTGAAATGACTGACAAGACCTGACGCCTTGCTCCGGCCCAGTACATGATACCTCTTTTAGCTTTTAAAGTCTATTTTTTAGTTCAAGATTGTTCTTACCAAGTGGAATCAAAGAATTAGTAAATTGTATTTCCGCCGAAAATTATTTTGGCTTAGTTTTGATCCTTTTGGTTGAAATTTACTGTCAAGTCCATAAACTCAAATTTCATACCTTGTGCCATCTCCCAATCCCAGCGTAGTTAAGTTTTATTTGCTTTTGGGACCTCTAATGTTTGTTTCATGTGGTTGTTCGAATCCATCATGGTGGCATTTGATGTGATCTTTAATACATGTGTCCTTTTTTGTTCATTTCAGAGTTCAGTAATAGGATCTCAAGATTATAGTGATCATCTTGCACTTATTCGTGCCTATGATGGCTGGAAAAGTGCCAAGAAAGAGTTTGGTGGTTATGATTATTGCTGGAAAAACTTTCTTTCAGTGCAGTCTATGAAAGCCATTGATTCTCTTCGGAAGGAGTTCTATTAATTGGGTTGTTCGTCAACTTTTTTTCCCGAGTTTATCCACTTCTAGTTTCGCAGAATATGTTGTTTATGTGTGACTGATACCTTGTGATTTCAGATATTGAATTTGATTACAGTGCTACAGTATGGACTGTTCTTATTTCCGGGATCCTGAGGTGAGGTTTGCCCGCTTCACTTTCCATCCTCTCGTTAATCCTACTTCATTATACTCTCTCCTACAATAAGTGAATATATGTCCTTTCCATGTTCGCTTAGTTGAATTCCTTTTTTAATTAAGAGTGATATTTTTTTGAGTTTTCGGATTTTCAACGAGAAGGCCCTCAACCGTTTAAATTTGATAAAATTGGAGGCATCTTTGAGTTTCTCGGGTAACTGTTCTCTTCGTGTCAACTGAAAATTGCTTTTGAAAATTTCAACTCCCCATGATTTTAGATAGTATACTGCATGTTCTCTAAATACTCATTTAACGTAAAACACAAATACCTAATGCTACACCAATCTAATCTCCTTCTTCATATCTTCATCAAAAGTCTTTCAAAATTTCAACTCATTCAACGTAAAAGACAGAAAACTGCTGGTATTTCGTTGTTTTTGATTAAAAAACATGGTCAAAAATACGTGTTATAGTGCTTATTTTTCACTATAGGTGCATGGTGGCCAATGTTTGATGCGTTGAGGTTGAAATGAGCTTACTTAGAAGGCCATCTTTTTCAGGAAAATTAAGGTAATTTATTTTAACCAATGTTTTTATTAATTAGAGATTTATTTCGAAACACACATTATCGTGCGTATGATTAACCGATGAATTCGGTTCAAATCTCTTCAGCATCATAACATATCATGAACGTTTTCTATGACAATTTTTATTAAAGGTACTTTTGTTTCCACGGAAGTCTAACAACAGACATGGAAGAAAATTACGATACAAATGACGCATCAACGACATCTCCAACAAGCTCTGTAGCCTCCTCCTACCGCAGGACTAATTCAAAGCTGTGAACATTTCTGATCCCACTGACAGCTGCTGACGGAGCTTCCCCTGTGGGGTCGTGATGACATTTTAGCTAGAGCGATGAAGAAGCCGAAACGAGAAGGTCGTATGGAAAACATACTCATTTTTTTAGGATTTTTTTTGGATATTTTGTTATAATTACTATTATTGTGGGCTTATAATGTAATTTTGACATATATATTTTTTTGGAAAACATACTCATATATATATATATATATACATATATATATATATAATAAAAATGCGTACATTTTATATTTTAATGGTCGGGTTATCTTGAATATTAATTTTTTTTTTAAAAAAAAATGGCAAAGAAATCATTTAAGTGTATTACATGGTTTATTAGGTTGGTGAGCAAAGAAACCATTTGAGTACATCACATGGTTTATTAATTTGAGATAAGAAATCATTTCTCTCTTCAATATGGTGTCTTACTTAGGGACCAAAGAAACCATTTATCTCTTAAAACTGGTTTGTAAATCATAAGTAAAGAAACCATTTTTCTCACATGATTTCTTATCCTAAGACACCTTTGACCTGGAGATCATCTCCAGGATGGTGTCTTAGGCTATTTTAACATGGTTTCTTTGCCCTCTTTTCTAGTAGTGAATTGCTTACTAAATTAACCTCTGATACAACAGCATCAATAATATCATCATATATATTTTTTAGTAAGATTAACATGCGATTCATTGGAATTCTGTTTTCTAATCGGAGAAAACCCTTCGGGACAAAATCTAGCCGAGTGACCCGGCTTACCACATGTAGAACAGGTTCCCTTAAATTCCCTTTTGCCTTTGCCTTTAGATTCTCCCTTGCCATCCCGTTTGAAAGTATTCTGATTTCTAGTCCCGTGAACTTGATTAGAAGACTTGCTACCCCGTTTTTGACTCTTGAGATGGTTTTTAGACTTAGTCAAGTTTGCCATGGAAGAAGAATGTTCGACTTGTTTACCTAGAGTCTGAATCCGGTTTTGTTCCTCAATTTTTATGTGTGACACTAATTCTAAAAGGGTGAAATTCTTTTGTTTGTGTTTCATATTATGAACATAGTTTTCCCAAGATGCCGAAAGTTTATCTCGTAAACAATTAACTTGAAAAATCTCACAAATTTTCATACCTTCTATCATTACCTCTGCACATAAGTTTTTATATTCATGAACTTGAATCTAAAATGGGTTTCTCATCAACCAATTTGAAATTTAGCCAACGACTACAAGCATACTTTTTCGTTCCATAATCATCAATATCATACTTGGTCTTAAGAGCATCCCAAAATTCAGTAGCCTTTCTAAATTTACTGTAAAATAAAGTATAAGGAAGAGATCATGTAATGCAATAGCATCCCCCTACAAGTAATGTTATCCTTATCAAAATTTCTACCCGAATCTGCAGGAGCCTCAGATTTAGTCAGAGCATAATCGACCCCTAATTGACTCAGAAAAAATTCCATTTTATCAGACAACATACGATAATTTTTTCCGTAAAAAAGTTCTAGTCTAGACATGTCGAGTATGAAAGGATTGTGAACAGCAGCAGTAGAAACAACAGGAGGAGGAGGAGGAGCAGGAAAAAACAGCACTAACAGGACTACCAACCATGATGTAAATAAGATTAAATCAACTTTAGATTGTTATCACGGTAGAAGTAAGAAGAAGGTAAGATCTTATCTGAAACGAGAGCAAAGGTTGTGGCGCACAGAATCGTCACTGTCCTAAAGTTGATTTATGCCCCGTCTACTACACACGGCCTCAATGACATTCAACTCCTAGGATTACACAACCGCTGTTACTCCAGTGTAGGTGGAGAAACAATTGGATACCGCCAAGAACGTTGCCAATAATTAAACCAAGAACAGAGAGAAGAGAAGATGATATGAGAGTGTGTTTGTTGTGTCTAGAACAACAATTTTATAGTGGAAAAGGAAAATGGGATTCAGTGTATAACAATTAATAGCACAATGGAAACTTGCACCAGTTAGTCTCGAAAAAGCAACATGAAGACTGACTAAGTTCAAAGAAAAGAGAAGCTTCTGAAATACAAGGAATCTGACCACTAAAAAATACCCACAAGCCGTGCGCCGCAAGCGCTCTACCAAAACCCGAGCCCGGCCCGACATGGCATGGCGCACGCGCATGTGTGGTGTACGTAGTTTCCACTTGTACACATCTAATAAGGCATTTTAAGTGGTCATATATAAGCAAGTCCAAGAAGCAATAAATGAGCGATGTGGGATACCCAAAACCATAAATGGTTCTTTTGAAGCAAGAACTCCAACAACGTGTTATTACTAATTCCATTTTATTTTCATTATATGTCTTGCACTAAGTTAGTTTGAAACGAACGATTTCTCACGAGTTTACTCTGTAATGATATAAATTTTCTATTTAAAAATAGAGAAATATGGTGTATCAACAAAACAATATGTAGTATTTCGTTTTATTTGGTTGAAAAATATGATGATTTTTTTATTATAAGCAATGATAAATCTATTACATATATAAATAGTATACTTAAAATTGTCTCAAATCGAAAAATCATAGAAGTAATGAGGTCATGAGATTTTATGACGTACTATAAATAAGAAATCATTGGTCTAGATTTCAACCAAAAAAAACTTTTGGATTTCATAAGTATTATTTTAATATAAAAGAAGTCTAAAGAGTATATATTTATATGATTAAACAAACTGCGCTTTACAATGTGGTGGTTTCATAATTGTATAATTACATAAATTTGCTTTTTTACTCAAATTTGACGATATTTTAATAGTGTTTATTTTTAAATTTTTAAATCAAATATTGAGTTTTTTAAAAAAATAATGTTCGAAAAACAATTAATTATCGAAATAGCGTTTATATAAAAATAATTATAAAAAATGGGTCCACGTCATCTTCTTAGCTAGGCTTTGTGCAAATACGCTACCTTTAATAGCGACCATATGTACTTTAAACAAAAAAATAGATTCGTGAAGATCGCTATCTAAGATAGCGTTTTTGTCATAAAATGCTATCTAAGATAGCGTAAATGCTAGCCAACGTAGAACCATAACCATTTCGAGTGGGAAAATAGCAAACTGGGTAAGTTGCTATCATAGTTAGCGTTGTAGTGTTAAGCTGCTATCTATGATGACATTTTCACTGTACATCTCCATCTTCAATAAAGCGTTATCGTCTAAGCAATGAGCTACCCTATGAGGGCATGAGGCTATGAAGCAATTTGAACAATTAAAACATAAATGAAGAAGGAAATAGGGAAAAATGAATTGCCTAATATTTGGGCAAAAAATCACCAAGAAATAGATAATTGATATATTAATATCATATATGTACTAATTTGATGGATTTTAATTGAAGTTAAGAGGTTATTGAGTTCGAAATGAGTGGGTTAGGGTTTGGAGATTTTTTTATGGGCGTTCACTGTTTATGGAGATGATGATGATTGAAGGTGTGTGCGTCTGGTTCGTGATGTGCAGCGGTACTTAGCCGCTATCTACGATAGCAGTTATCTACCAAACCACTTGATACTTCTAGCCGATCCTACGTGGACCCATTTTTTTATAAATACTTTGAAAAAAAAACTTATTTCGAGCATTATTTTATAAATTAAAAAACTCTAAAATATTAGTAGTGTATTTATTTTAATCATACATTTTAAATGTAATGTCACATTAAGTGATAGTTTTTCAATTTAGGTTGGAGACAGACATAAAATGGTCAACATCCCCCTTTCCACTAACTAAATAACAATCCTCCAATTTTTCCCGCCTAAAGTTATCCACTACAAAAAATAAAAAGAATTAGTAAAGCAAGTTATATGCAAATCGAACCCTTGACCTTAGATATGTAATACTTATTCTCTACTACTACACCACAACATCTCATTATTTCAATTATCACTAAATTAATCCTAAAGCTATACACTCCAATAATTTAATTAAGGAAAATTAAGAAAATAATCCGTTTCTATAGTATTAAATTACTCCGTATTAATTAACCAAAATATAACCAAATTATTCATTATTAATCAATCCTCAAACTAGAATATGTTTGTTTAAAACTTCACTATATGAATACCAACAGAAATACATTTTATTTTTGTAATAATCATGACTGATATAACACTGTAATTAAATATTGTAATCCTTTATTAGCTACTAAGAGAATAAAAATTCTCAAAACTTTTTCCCGAATGAATTTTAAGCACTTAATCTGGATAAAATCAATATAACAAATAAGAAAAGAATCACACTCAATTATGAATCATATCATATAAAGAATATTTACAAATACGTATTTAAAAACTAATGATGGGTGTATCGTTGAAAATAAATTGCAGAAATATAGTTGGTTGAATCTCGAACAACAACTATGAACTTTTATGAACAAATGATATATACTGAGATCATAGAGAATAACTACTCTTTCCGTTTCATTCATTTGTTTGTCTTTTATATTTATTGTGAGTAGTATTTTAATTAAAGGCAAACAAACGAGACGGAGTGAGTACATCTAAACATCAAGAGTAGAAAATTGTATACTCTATTTAAAAATAAATTTAAAGTGAATATACATTTCACAATTTATTCATATATTATAATAAAAAATATTTAAACGAGAAATGATTGTAATAATAATTTTTAGGACTACATATTTCATGATATTAGTCGAGCTCATTATTTTGATTAATTATGCAATTTCAAATTATTTTATTATATCAAAAAACAAAGATAGAAAAAAATGAAAAATTATCAGATTGTTAATTAAAATCCATTTTGAATAAATAATTAACTAAAAATATATAAATTTCTATAAATACCGTGCATACATGCACGGAGTCTATACTAGAAATGAAATTTTGGTTAATTGAGTCTATACTAGATGATATTATTATAAATAGTTCTACACGATATAATTGTATATCTTTTTGATTTAAAATCAATCTTTTAATTATAGAAGACGATCAATCTTTTGATTTTGTATATAACTGACAGGATTTGTGTGATTGGTTTAGATAGACTTTTTTAATTGAATACTATCATATACGGAGTATAATATATACTCATATAGAATATAGAATATAGAATATAACTATTATTTGATTGGTATACTACTATCATGTATAATCATATACTCCCTCCGATTTTTAATAGTCTTCCCCTTTGTTTAATATATGTGAGGTATAATTTAATCAAAGAGGAAGATAAATAAAGATTGGAGGAGGTATAATTCAAGAATATTACCACATTCGAGAATAAATTCGAGATACTACCACATTCGTAGATGATCATAAATATAGAATATTCTTCCAAATTATGCCATATATGTATGGTGCATAATATTGATTATAATCTATATATATATATATATATATATAGTAATAAATTGATATAAAATAATATAATAATATATAATTTGACTCAATTTTGTAAAATGATTGATACGGATTTATGATGATGTATGATTTATGATTGCTTATCTAATGAATAATATTGCTACTAATTAACTAGATTAGAGAAAATAATACCAAGTTCGTAGATGATAATTATTATGAGATATACTACCAAATTCATTTTTGTTAATTGATTGATTGATTTATTAATTGCGCAAATATAGTTGATTGATTGACTGATTGACTGATTGATTAGATTATATTCCATATAATTAAAACTTACCTAACTCATTCGTCGTATATTTAATCCGTGCACATTTCACATACAAACATCATTCTACCTTCTCTTCTATAGTATGCTTAATAGTCTTTGAATTTTCTAATCTTTTTATTTTATTTACACTATACCCAAAAAATGGCTGCCTCTCAGTCCCAACGTTTCAATATGGTCGGTGACATTAATGACACCAAGGAGACGTGGAGAATCAGGGTAAGAGTCATTAGGATGTATTCCGTACCGGCTTGGAATAATCCAAATGAATTTAGTCGGTTTGAAATGATCCTGCTTGATGAGAAGGTATAAATTACATGTAACACGTTTTCAACATTTATATTTTCAAATATTGACTACACATTAACTTATCTTATGATTTGACTCCTCACAGAATCTCAAGATACAAGCTTTTTTCCGAGATAGACTAATAAGACAGTTCCAACCTCAGATTCGTGAGGGAAATCTCTACAACATTTCTAATTTTGTGGTGCAAGAAAACAAGGATAATCACAAAAGTTCATTCAATTCAATTCATATTTTAATCTCTACAAAATTTCAACGATAATCAAGATATAATCGTGTAATCTCATTCAATTCATATTTTAATATTTTAATGAATATGTTTTTTTACAAAGCTAATAACAAAATTTTATAGTAATTTTTACTTGATTATTTAATTAAAGTTTTTTTTTTCTTCACAAAACCAATATTCGCAAATCAAAATTCATTCTTTTATATATTGAGGTCATTTATAAATTTAATTAACAAATTATAAGATAGCATAATACTCCAAATATTATTAGATAAAAAAATAACTCCAAATATTTACATATTAAAATCAAAATGTCAAAGTATTTTATATACTCCATAATTTTTTCCATCGTCAAGATTTTATATTTGTTTACAATACGTAGACTTCATAAAATATGTGACACTTATATTTTGTCACAAAAATAAATAAATTATGTCATAGATATATATATATATATATTTTTGGTAAAATGTAAGTGATTTCATTCCAACCAAAAGACATACAACTTGGCATCAAGGCCCAATTACATTCAATTAAGAGGATCGCCTACCTAAGGTAACACCGAGTTTGCAATTGCATAACCGGGTGTGCCCCAAGCAATCTAGTCTTAATATCCTTCTTAATACTCTCAACCAACTTCCTAGGATTCATAAGAATTAAATCGTGCACACTCTTGTTCCTAGCCCACCAAATATGATATATTGTCGCCGCAATTGTCGCTGCCCAAACCTTCTTATGACTCCTAATCAGGTTTCGCTTCTTGATCTACCATTCCATGTAATTTGTTACTGGTATACTTTGACATAGCCAGTCATTTACCCCTCCAAGTACTCTACGGCTATACAAGCAAAGGAAAAAAAGATGACTGTGTGTTTCATCCTCCATTTCACATAACCCGCATTTCCTGTTTACAGATGCGTACCAATCTGCTACACGTACCCGCGTCATCAGTCTCTCCTTACTCACAAGCCAACACATAAATGCATGTTTAGGGATCGATAACGAGTCCCAAATCAAAGGGGCAGCCCAGAATTTAGTACCCATAGGTTGCAACCAAGAGTATCCTACCTGCACCGAGTATCTGACCCTCCATTCCTGCTACTGGAACCCTTGTTGCAGTTTATCTTTCGCCCTGCAAACCTGTTTCCACGAAGAGCTGCTACTTATTGGGGCTTGATAATCATCCCACGCCTTCCCATTCAAGTAAACACTAGTAATCCATTTAACCCATAGCAAATCAGACTTATCATAAATCCAGAAGCAGAATTTACCCAAACAGGCTAGGTTCCAATGCATCAAATTCCTAAGTCCAAGTCCACCATCCCTCTTAGGTCTGCAAACCTGGTCCCAAGCAACAGAAGGTGCTGTCTTATAGTGCTCACTACTTGTAGACACCCGCATTTTGACTGTCAGGTGTCTATGGTGGTTCCCAAAAAACACCCGATGATGATCGGACGCTAACATGTTTCTACGCGCTCGGATACGGGCTCAAATCCATTAATCGTTGGCTAACACACTTACGGAGTACAAATCTCACCAAACGGACCTCAAATCCAGGCCCAGTGGATCATTCCGAGTCAAACAAGACTAATTCGGGCCAAAACCGACACCGGAATTAAAACCGGCTTTTCACGATTGGGTCGACCCCGGTCAAAGTCGTTTCCGAGACACACAAAAACAACCCATCAATCATCAAAAGTCCAAGTCAAACACAAAACCCATCAAGGTCAAGGTCCAAACAAGACCCGCGCGACCCATCTAGGCCACTCGATCGAGTGACCCATCCACTCGATCGAGTGGGCCTGCTTTGAGCCCGGCGGCTGACATAACGGGCCACTCGACCGAGTTGGCTACCTACTCGGTCGAGTGCCCTAGCCCGGGTGCCCTAATCTCTTCTATATAAACACCCTCCCATGCACACCATCAAAACAACTTTCACAACCTCAAAAAACCCTAGCATCCTACACACATACTACGTTTTTACCAACCCTAGAAAAACCCTAGGAAAACCGACTTTAGCAAACCCTAAACCTAGTTCTAGGGATTCAATCCGAGCCACCACAACTTAGCCTTCATACACCTCGAAGACTCCCGTGTTAAAGCCGCGTTTACGAGTCCGTACCGAGACTGAAACATGTAGGTTGAGGGTGACAAACCCCTTTTTCTTTCCTTTTCCCTCTTTTCTCGTTTTTTTTGCATTATTATTACTATTATATATTACTATTACATATTATTATTATTACTATTACGTACTATTATTAATATTACGGTTATTTGTATTATTTATCTTATCGCGCATTCATCTTTTTTTCAAGTAATTATTTCATAAGGGTCGAAACCCGTTGACACGGATCCGACATCACAATCCCTAGGGATTTATTTCGATGTCGGAGAAGTCGAGGGAATCAAGTTCTTTTCTTTATTTAGACAAAGTATCGATATGTTAGACCCGATGCCAATTCCATAATTGGATGTCGAGTCTAATGAATCAAATCAAATAATTTAGCCGATTCAATTTTCCGTTGATGTTAACGTAGAGGTTATCCATTTATAACACTACAAACACGGAGGAATGCTTATATTGTCTCGGTTAATTTAAACGATTCAAATCAAATACAAGCGATTTCTGATCACGTACAGGTGCCACTCGGTCGAGTGCCTGCGTCACTCGATCGAGTGACATCACGAAATCCAGACAGAATGGTCTGCAGGACCTCTACTCGGTCGAGTCTCACAGTGACTCGATCGAGTGGCAGCCTATTCGGTCGAGTTAATCAATAACTCGATCGAGTGGCCTCAGTTTATGTCAAACCGTAAGTCCTAAACAACATTCAGATCTCGCTAATTACTTTTTCTGAAATCCCTTTGTTTTCTTTTCACTCTATGTATTCCATATCGATTCAAATAATCGAATGTGGGATACGACGAGTATTCAAGTCCCGAAATGAGTATAAATTCCGCTATATTTATGCCCAATTCGTCAAGTCATCAAAAATCAAAAAGCAATTTCAAAATCAATGTATAACTTGCAAGCGAATTACAATTCGTACATGGGGGCACTCGACCGAGTGCCTAGCCCACTCGGTCAAGTGGCGCCTCAAAACCGAATCAGAATGTCTGTCACGACACCCACTCGATCGAGTCTCACAGTGACTCGGTCGAGTGGCCTTGTACTCGACCGAGTTGGTCAATAACTCGGCCGAGTACGGTCTGTACCACGAAACAGAAACATCTTTTCAGAGCCTACTCGATCGAGTCTGTCGACTACTCGATCGAGTGGCCTCATAACGACTCAAACACGAGTCGTACATTATTCTATTTTTCAAACTCGATAGTATTTTACGACTTAGGTCAACACGTGCATAATTAATCACGTGTATACTATCTTTTCAAACCGTGCATCCTCATATTTGCATCCTTCAATTTAATTCATTATTTGCACAAACCGTTAATATCGATTTACCGTTACTAACCGTTTGTTTGTTTCTCTTGTCAATTTAATTATTATTCGTTTATTGTACTAAATGAACCCGCATACTAAAATACAACTTTGACGTTAATCTTAGCTGCATTAAATTGACTTAGAAACCCGTTTCAATTCAATTCGCATGTTTAGGGAAAATACTGTTTGCATATCATTTTCCCGTTTAACTAGCGCGCGTATTGTAAGTCATTCGAATTCTTAGTAGAGGCCGCTAATGTGCGGGCGGGGTTGGGTGTCCTTTGTGGGCTTCCCAACACGTACCCTCACCCCTTACTCAGAACCTCGGTTTCCGGATGCCCGAAACCGTTGGCGCACGAGAGTCATTCAATACACAATATCCGATAACGTCGGTATTGGTGTCAAATGCAAAGGGACGAGCCCAATAAACTCTGACATCGGAAATGGGCCGTATTGTGTATACGGACCACTACGACATAGAGTGGGCTCGAACGGTTCCGAATAACCACAAAATTCGGTGGCGACTCCACATAGACCTAAATTTCAATTCGATCCATTCTCATATGGAGATTCATTCGCCTACCCAAACCCGCGCGTGGCCGCGTCGGGGTGGACCTATGTCATGTCCACAATTTGGCGACTCCGCTGGGGATCAACTGATGCGTGACTCACCATCGGCATCCTCAGGGTGAGACTCGAATAGAAATCGTTTGACAAATACAATGCGCGTGTTAGTTTTACGGTTCATGCATAACCCATATTTTCCCGGGCCGGTACTGGTGACCGACGTCCCACTATACCATTGATGTACTCCAACATGGATATGTCAAAAGGTGTCCATAGTCGATTCGAGTGGGTTTCGCGGCATGTTCTAAGCTCAACTTGACTTAAAGAGTCCGTCCCGATCAACGTCTAGACTATGTACACTGGTATAGACCCTTTCAGACCGACCGAGACTTAGTGTAGAGCATACATAGCGTCGTTATAATGCTTGTGTGACTACGTGCTACTTGGTTTCCGAGTCATTTTTCAAAAATGTCAACTTTTCAAAAATTACATCCTCCTTTTCGAGATATTCAATTTTCAAAACCCGGGACACATACCGAATTTAGGACTTATGATTTTACTCAAAATAGCCTATTTTCTAGCCGGTATGCTGCCCAAATCAAAACTCGAACTTTCAAAACTCATGGCCCAATGACTTTTCGTCCTCTTTTTCGGAAATTTGGGCCATTCACCGAGTCCACTCGGTCCTTTTTCAAAAATCATCAATTTTCAAAACCTTCCCTCTTCTAGAACTTCCCGTATTTAGCAGTGTCGGGTTGAGTCTTAAGTTGTCAAGGTCTTTAGCGTCGAAACTCCGTCGATCTTACATCACGAGTTTCTTCCCTATCCCAGTCCGCCTTATTAGACTAAGGCAAGGCCCACTTACGTAGGACATACTCTTACGAAGGAGGGCCCGTCAACACAATCGAGTCAAAATGTCTGGGGATGTCCCACGTGAACCTTCCTTCGAACAGGACTAGGCCCACTTGCCGAATCCTAAGGAAGGCCCACCTTTCGCAAGTCACCCGTCTAGGTGTCTTTTCCGAGTCAACCTTTTACAAGGCATAGCCCTATAACAAAAGGTTCACGGTCCTTACGTCTAAGGGTCACTCGTCCCACACTCGAGTCTTAACAAAATCTTCAATCCCACTTGGGGATTACCCCTTAGCAGGGCGATCAATCACGGTTGCTCTAAGGGTCATGTCTTACACGTGTCTCACATAACCCACTTTCGAGTCACTTAGATGCCACACCATCTGAGTCCCTAGCCTCACTTGGGGGCTATTCTCCGACGGAATGACTAATCACAGTCACTTCGAGAATCGTACCCTACACATTTGTCTTAGGGGAGTCTAACCCGAGTCAAACTGAGGTCGTCCCTCCTCTTACACTATTTCCCATGCCTTGGTGAGTTTGAGTTCCGAAGCAACCTCTCTGATTACGTGGTGCTCTTACAGACAGGCCACCCGCAACCCGATATCAACGCAAGATGGAAGAATTGAAAGATGCCCTAACCAAAATCGAGACTCAACTGACCTCCATCCTTGCTAACCAAGCAACTTTGGACACTCGCCTGAGCACTGTAGAGAAGACGGTCCCAGTTGAAGGAGCTGAGTCCACTGGGCCCATAGCCGAATTGGTCAGTGTTGTTCGCAGGCTCGAGGAGCAAGTTCACTTATCAACAAGCAACTCAATCCACTCCGAAAATGCTCGTATTTATTCACCTTTGAGTAACGAGCTACCGGTCAACCTCAACTTGACGGGAATTCCTATGTTTGAGGGTACCGAAGAGCCGGTCCATCATATCCGGGCCTTCAAAGACTTCATGGCAGTCAAAGGGGTAAAGTCCACCATGTTTAAGCACTTATTCCCTTCCTCCCTCCAGAAGCACCCCAAAGCCTGGTACTACAGGCTCGATTCCAAGAAATACCCGACTTGGGATGATGTGGCAACAGAGTTTGCTCGGAACTACGCCGATAATATCGAGATCCAGACTACAATGCGTACTCTGGAAGTCATAGCCCAAGAGCCCAAAGAAGGGTTCACTAAATATCTTCAAAGATGGAGGGCCGAGAGTGTAAAGTTGGTAAACAAGCCCAACGAGAAGACGCTAGTGGAGGCCTTCGTCAACAACCTCCTGCCTTCTTACCGCGTCCATCTTAGGTATGTCGGCATTTCAAACTTTGCCGTACTTACCGAAATGGGCATTAGGATTGAAGACGATCTTCGACATAATGAAGATCTGGGTGAAGTTGATACTAAAGGCTATACTGGACATCAACTCGAGTCCTTAGAAGCCGACGACTAATGACAACATTATCCGAGAGTCCGGATCCGATTTGAGTCCGAGTCTGAGTCCGAGTCTAGGATGTACTATTCCCTTCAAAGTCGAAGTCAAAGTCAAAATCAGAGTCAGAGTCAGTTGTATTCTGTCCTCTTTTTCAAAGTTCAATAAAATCAGCTTTCAATATTCTTTCTCATATATATTCCTTATGTGTTTCCGAGAACATGATGAACACCATCATACACTGTGAGCACACGCACGTGACTATTATGGGCACATCTATAATGACTGCAGGAAACCGAGCCCGTGTTTTTTTTTTTTACCTATTCCGTGTCTGGTATAGAAAAACCACATAACTACCCGTAGCAGGAGCGGTACCGAATCCTATGACAAATCTAGGTAATCTCCTAGTTTGGGTTCAAGACGGGAGGCAAGCCCATTTCCCACCATAAAATACCCCTCCAATAAGACTGACCAATCTCTACCTTAGGTGTTAGTCTGACCGGCAAAAAAAAACAAAAAAACACTGGACAAAAAAAATCAAAAGTAAAAAAACAAAAACAAAAGAAGGCCATAAAAAAAAAAGGGCCAAAACAAAAAGAAGACCATCAAAAAAAAGAAAACTGGACACAAAAAAAAAAATCGAAAGTCCATGAGGAAAAAAGCAAAAGGCCAAAAAAAAAGCAGGTCATCATCAAAAAAATTCAGAATACCCATGACCGTGGTCAACGGTCAATTCAAGGGAAAGCCCCACGACCAGGGTACGGTCAAAACTATCAAAACCCATGACCGCGGCTAAGAGGTCAATCAAAAATCAAATACCCATGACCGTGGTCAACGGTCAACTCAAGTGAAAATCCTTTGACCGCGGTACGGTCAAATTCAAAATTATCCATGTCATCCAATAGGGGAGTAACAATCAAGCTGGTCAGCTAACACCACACTCAGCCTTCCCACATTACAACCCTCAAGACCTTCCCTAGACCCAGGCCAGAGACAGCCCGGAATTTTGAGGATTCAAGCTCCATAGGATACCCCTAACAATTAGGGCCAGAGATGGAAACCAGATCCCACATTATCAAACCAGCCCTCGAAGCCTTAGCTCCACAGAACCGAGCTCCAGATTTCGAGTCATCAAAGCCATTTACTTCCTAGCACCACATTTCCAAAAACATCAAATTTCCCGAGAGCAGAACTCGTTAAAAATCCCGAGAACAAAACTCGTTAAAATTCCCCGAGAGCAGAACTCGTTAAAAATCCCGAGAACAAAACTCGTTAAAATCCCATCCAAACTAGTTACCAACCCCAAACACGGGAACTCAACTTGCAGTCGGCATAGAACATGCCCAAATAGTTCACACCACCTCTGGGGGCTACCCCGGAGAACGCTCACAGTCACAGGATTAACATCCTAACCATTCTAGCCCTTTGATCAAGACATCATTGGGAATGCACCTAGCCTGCACCATCGCTATGGCTAGTTACACACAAAGCCCTAATAAACTAGGCGCCATAATACATCTTCCAGTCCACTGAACTACGGCTTGGTTTGATTTCACCACACGTGAATACGTAGGCAGCCTTTCAACAGAGGCGCAACCACCCACATTGACACAAATTCAAGAAGCGTCATCCTTCCGGTCACGACACCGTCATGTTCTCAAGAGCTAGCTTTGTCATCCTGGGGGCTTCTCCTAGGCAGAAGTTTTCCTTCCACTCACAAAATCCAAAATACTTTCAAAAACTAGCCTCCTTTCTATAGTGTGTCCTAGTACTCGGCTCCGTCGAAGACAAGAATCTGTCAGAACTCGAAGTTATACCCATTTTGGACTGTACCCTAAAATCAGAGATCCAGAAGGGCACCAGACTAAAACAGTCTCATTACAAACTATTGAAAGTCCCCTATAGCATATCCATCTCATTTCGATGTTCGACCGTGTTGCCACTCGCCTAGGCTACGGAATAGCGCAACTCGAGAGTCTCGTCATCTTAGGTGGCCCATCCCCTACCGAGTCACGGTCCAACCCTTAGAGAGTCCAGTCCGTGTCGGTCAACTCGTCCTGTCGCGTCCAGAGTCGAGTCTGTCGATAAGTCTCTCTCCAAATTCTCATTTTAAAATTTGCAAAACTTAGCCATTTGAGAAAATCCTTTTCGACAAGGTCACATTCCGGTCTATTTAAACTGCAAATTTCTTTCCTAAAATTCTTTAGGAGTCAAAAATTTCAAAATTTCAAAATTTCAAAAATCAGAACTTTCAAAAATTCAAAAATCATTTTCCCCAGCGCGAGTCACTTTACTATCTACGTGTTGCATGCATTTTATGTGACTTATACAGGTACGACTCAAACAGGGACGTGCAACCCACGATATCTCCCCAGCGGAAGCCAACGGCGGCATTTCACGGGATGTGCCTACATACAGGCACACCCAGGACTTATGCGACAAGTCCAATTCCCCACGGAGTTATCGGCTCAGGTATGACTTCTAGCTTACGGCTGGCGAGCCCTTCACGCGAGTCTAATGGACTATAAACGACCCGACCGGAAGTCCGCCAGGTTTCAATCCTCGATTGGCCTGGTGGCTACTCTGACTTTCGCCTTGTCCAAGCCTCAGTCAGAGTGGGGGCTCTGTAGACACCCGCATTTTGACTGTCAGGTGTCTATGGTGGTTCCCAAAAAACACCCGATGATGATCGGACGCTAACATGTTTCTACGCGCTCGGATACGGGCTCAAATCCATTAATCGTTGGCTAACACACTTACGGAGTACAAATCTCACCAAACGGACCTCAAATCCAGGCCCAGTGGATCATTCCGAGTCAAACAAGACTAATTCGGGCCAAAACCGACACCGGAATTAAAACCGGCTTTTCACGATTGGGTCGACCCCGGTCAAAGTCGTTTCCGAGACACACAAAAACAACCCATCAATCATCAAAAGTCCAAGTCAAACACAAAACCCATCAAGGTCAAGGTCCAAACAAGACCCGCGCGACCCATCTAGGCCACTCGATCGAGTGACCCATCCTCTCGATCGAGTGGGCCTGCTTTGAGCCCGGCGGCTGACATAACGGGCCACTCGACCGAGTTGGCTACCTACTCGGTCGAGTGCCCTAGCCCGGGTGCCCTAATCTCTTCTATATAAACACCCTCCCATGCACACCATCAAAACAACTTTCACAACCTCAAAAAACCCTAGCATCCTACACACATACTACGTTTTTACCAACCCTAGAAAAACCCTAGGAAAACCGACTTTAGCAAACCCTAAACCTAGTTCTAGGGATTCAATCCGAGCCACCACAACTTAGCCTTCATACACCTCAAAGACTCCCGTGTTAAAGCCGCGTTTACGAGTCCGTACCGAGACTGAAACATGTAGGTTGAGGGTGACAAACCCCTTTTTCTTTCCTTTTCCCTCTTTTCTCGTTTTTTTTGCATTATTATTACTATTATATATTATTATTACATATTATTATTATATATTATTATTATTACTATTACGTACTATTATTAATATTACGGTTATTTGTATTATTTATCTTATCGCGCATTCATCTTTTTTTCAAGTAATTATTTCATAAGGGTCGAAACCCGTTGACACGGATCCGACATCACAATCCCTAGGGATTTATTTCGATGTCGGAGAAGTTGAGGGAATCAAGTTCTTTTCTTTATTTAGACAAAGTATCGATATGTTAGACCCGATGCCAATTCCATAATTGGATGTCGAGTCTAATGAATCAAATCAAATAATTTAGCCGATTCAATTTTCCGTTGATGTTAACGTAGAGGTTATCCATTTATAACACTACAAACACGGAGGAATGCTTATATTGTCTCGGTTAATTTAAACGATTCAAATCAAATACAAGCGATTTCTGATCACGTACAGGTGCCACTCGGTCGAGTGCCTGCGTCACTCGATCGAGTGACATCACGAAATCCAGACAGAATGGTCTGCAGGACCTCTACTCGGTCGAGTCTCACAGTGACTCGATCGAGTGGCAGCCTATTCGGTCGAGTTAATCAATAACTCGATCGAGTGGCCTCAGTTTATGTCAAACCGTAAGTCCTAAACAACATTCAGATCTCGCTAATTACTTTTTCTGAAATCCCTTTGTTTTCTTTTCACTCTATGTATTCCATATCGATTCAAATAATCGAATGTGGGATACGACGAGTATTCAAGTCCCGAATTGAGTATAAATTCCGCTATATTTATGCCCAATTCGTCAAGTCATCAAAAATCAAAAAGCAATTTCAAAATCAATGTATAACTTGCAAGCGAATTACAATTCGTACATGGGGGCACTCGACCGAGTGCCTAGCCCACTCGGTCGAGTGGCGCCTCAAAACCGAATCAGAATGTCTGTCACGACACCCACTCGATCGAGTCTCACAGTGACTCGGTCGAGTGGCCTTGTACTCGACCGAGTTGGTCAATAACTCGGCCGAGTACGGTCTGTACCACAAAACAGAAACATCTTTTCAGAGCCTACTCGATCGAGTCTGTCGACTACTCGATCGAGTGGCCTCATAACGACTCAAACACGAGTCGTACATTATTCTATTTTTCAAACTCGATAGTATTTTACGACTTAGGTCAACACGTGCATAATTAATCACGTGTATACTATCTTTTCAAACCGTGCATCCTCATATTTGCATCCTTCAATTTAATTCATTATTTGCACAAACCGTTAATATCGATTTACCGTTACTAACCGTTTGTTTGTTTCTCTTGTCAATTTAATTATTATTCGTTTATTGTACTAAATGAACCCGCATGCTAAAATACAACTTTGACGTTAATCTTAGCTGCATTAAATTGACTTAGAAACCCGTTTCAATTCAATTCGCATGTTTAGGGAAAATACTGTTTGCATATCATTTTCCCGTTTAACTAGCGCGCGTATTGTAAGTCATTCGAATTCTTAGTAGAGGCCGCTAATGTGCGGGCGGGGTTGGGTGTCCTTTGTGGGCTTCCCAACACGTACCCTCACCCCTTACTCAGAACCTCGGTTTCCGGATGCCCGAAACCGTTGGCGCACGAGAGTCATTCAATACACAATATCCGATAACGTCGGTATTGGTATCAAATGCAAAGGGACGAGCTCAATAAACTCTGACATCGGAAATGGGCCGTATTGTGTATACGGACCACTACGACATAGAGTGGGCTCGAACGGTTCCGAATAACCACAAAATTCGGTGGCGACTCCACATAGACCTAAATTTCAATTCGATCCATTCTCATATGGAGATTCATTCGCCTACCCAAACCCGCGCGTGGCCGCGTCGGGATGGACCTATGTCATGTCCACACTACTACTCCACAAGAAGTTACGACATAATGCCTCAATTTTCTTCACCACAGTTTTCGGAAGTAGGAAGATACGCGCCCAGTAGCTATGCATATGGCTAAGTACAGATTGGATCAACTCCACCCTACCCGCATAAGATAGATGACGGGCACCCAAACTCCGAATCCTACCCACAATCTTCTCCGTCAGGAAAGCACAGTCAGAGACAGACAACTTCTTAGGGGAAATTGGTACTCCAAGATATTTAAAGGGCAAAGTTCCTTTCTTCATATTCGACATATTTAGGATAACCTGCATATCAGTTGCTGATACTTTATTCATATATATATTCGACTTATCCTTATTCATTCTCACTCCTGTTGCTTCAGAAAATGCATAAAATCCACTGAGAAGGAGTTTCACCGATCCTTTATCCCCTCTACAAAACATAATAAGGTCATCCGCAAAGCATAAATGGGTGAGTTGCATTTGGCGGCATAGCGAATGATAATTAAAATCCCAATCCGATTGCACCACTTGCAAAATTCTACTCAAATACTCCATCCCAATCACAAACAGAATGGGAGACATAGGATCACCTTGTCTTAATCCTTTCTTACCTTTAAAAAAACCGAACACCTCCCCATTCAAGGACAAGGAGAAGGAAGTGGTACTTACACATTCCATAACAAGTTTGATTATCTGCTTAGGGAAATTCAAAGCAAACAGCATTCGTTCCAAAAACTTCCACGAAACGGAGTCATAAGCCTTCTTTAAATCCAATTTAAGAAGAGCTCTAGGAGAACAAGCTTTCCTATTATACATCTTCACTAGATCTTGACAAATCATGATGTTCTCTACAATATCTCTTCCCTTAATGAAGCCACTATGAGTATCACTCAAAATATCATGCATCACTGCCCCAATTCTTCTCGCCAGTATCTTGGTGATACACTTATAAATTGTATTACAACACGATATAGGCCTAAATTGAGTGACCGAAGTTGGTCTCTCCACTTTGGGGATAAGGGTGATTATGGTGTGGTTAACCTGCTTCAATAGACGCCCAGTACCCAGAAAGTCTGCTACTGCTGCTATAACATCTTTCCCCGTAACTTCCCAAGTATCCTTAAAAAATTTGCTCCCATATCCATCCGGGCCCGGGCTCTTATGGTTTGGAATACTGAATAGCGCTTCCTTAATCTCTTTTCCTGTAATGGGTGCAAGAAGTATGTCATGATGAGCTTGCTGTAAGACTTTACCCCTCCTGACCGTAGGTACATGAACTGGAGTAACCAATTCTTCGGTACCCAATAGCTCAGTATAGTAATCCATAAAAGCTTTTTTAATATCATTTGGTTCCAATAACATAACACCATCCTTATTTTCAATACAGAACACCTTATTCCTAGCACTTTTAGATTTAATAGTACTATGGAAAAACTTTGAGTTACTATCACCATCCTCCAACCAGTCCGCTTTTGTCTTCTGGACCCAAAACTGATGTCGCGCCTTGCATAGCATCATATAATCCTTCAACAGCATACTTTCAATTGTATAAAGCTCACTATTATTGGGAGCATTCTGCATCTGTTTCTGTAACTCTTCGAGAGCAGATTTAGCCACACTTGCTGCAGCATCAACGTTATGAAAAACTTCCTTGTTGAACTTCTTAAGATGAGGCTTCAACAGTTTAAGATTCCTCACAAGTTTAAACATTTTGGTACCACAAATCCTTTCAGTCCACTGCCTTCTGATTAAGGGGAGGAATTCCTCCGATTCAGCCCACATATTGTAGTATCTAAAAGGCTGTCTCTGCATCTGCTGCAATCGTGGTTCAATAATTAACGCAGGGCAATGATCATATACCCCCTCTGGCATAAAATGAACTGCCTGATCAGGGAACTCTGTCATATACTCCACATTAGCCAACATTCTATCAATCTTGCTAAAAACTCTCGTATCATCTCCATGTTTATTATTCCAAGTATATCGAGCACCAATTCTCGGAAGGTCCATAATCTGGCAGCTCTCAACACAATCACGAAACTCTTTAATTTCATTCCAAGTAACCATTGATCCAATTCTTTCATCAAAATGCAACACATTATTGAAGTCACCTCCCAATAACCACGGTCCTGTTGCATTCTGACTATACTCACATAATCTCTTCCATAAAGGTTTACGCTCTACTTGTTTATTGAAAGCATAAACCATAGTCATCTTAAACCCTTTATTCCTTACCTTATCAGCCACCTTCATATGAATGGACTGAGGGGTCATATCTAGAATATCAATTTCATAATATACCGGGTTCCAAAGCACCCAAATGCGACCTCCAGTGTGAATGGAGCTATTCGTGCAGATCGACCAACCAGTACATATATTATTGCTAATATTAAGCCAATTCTTATTCTTTACTCTAGTTTCTAAGAGCCCAAACAACCCTATATTATTCCTATGGAGAAACCATTTGATATCGAGTTGCTTATTTAGACTGTTTAGGCCCCTTATATTCCAAAATCCAAGGCTACCCATGATCAGTAATTGTTGGGTCAGGCATTACTTGCTCCTTCGTTGATGACTGAAGCAAGGCCTGTAAGGTCTTAATGAGACTTGTACCTTCTTTGCTAACATTAAATGAAGTACCATCATCTCTATTTATCTTAGAAATGATTCTGGCAGGGGTCGGAGCCTGACTTGTTGGAGGCGGCATCACGACCACTGGGGTATGAACTGTCTCCACAACTTTTGGCTTCTGTACCACCTTTTGCTTCCACGTAGTTTTCACCTTTTCATCCTTCCTACACATCTCAGTTTTATGGCCTATGCCTTTGCATTTAAGACACTTCACTGGTACCCAATCATACTCAACCCGAACACATTGTTCCTGCCCTTTTTCATCCAAAAAGTGAATCTCAGACGGAAACTCTTGCCCCAATTGGACCGTTACCATAACTTTAGCAAAACCCAAAAAGGTCTTACTACATGTGACCGGATCACTCTGCACGTAGCTCCCCACCAGACCTGCAATCTTCCTCAAACATTCCTCTCCCCAGAATTTGAGTTTTAAACCATGTAGCTTCATCCAAATGGGGATTTCATGAACTTCACTCTTCTCAAGGATAGCCTCCTCCGTCCAAGGTTTAATAACCACGGGTTTGTTATCAAACATAATCCATCTCTTCAGAGCAATTTCCTGCAACTCCATAGTCCTAAACCTCACCAAAAACACCCCATTATTCATAAATGACATTTTGTCAACATCCTCCTTTTTCCATAGCCTATTCAGGAATCCCTGTATAACAGACCATGGTGGATTGGCTCCCACAATATAACCAAACACCGCAGATTTCCAGTATTCTACCTCCTCCTCAACATCACTATCAAGTAACTGTAAAAGAGAAGGTTCATTCACTTTTTCCTTACCCTTAGCTGATGTTTTCTTGGCTGCTTCAGTCCAAGGTTCACCTTGATCCTCATCAGTGGACTCTTTTGACTTTTCTCCATCATCATTGTACTCCAGATTATAAGCTTCAATAGTCTCATCTGAACTCATAGGATTCGGGATCATTGTTTGCTTGGTATTAGATTTGTAAAAAGGGTTAGAGTTATGGATTACACGTTTATTATATTTTTGGAATTTTTTGGATGAATTTTTCTTGGATCTCCCCATTCTCATGTATTGGCTGCTGTAACTGCTATGAATTCTCTAGGTTTTTTCTCTCTCATCTCTCTAGCTTTGTATATGTCATAGATATATACAAAGTATATTTTTTAATATATAGCTAATACATACGGAGCGCATGATAATTTTATTTATTGAATAGTTTTTCTTCTAATTTTACATAAATATTGACTTTGACTTGAATTTGGATTAAATGTAGTAATTGTTTCCTTATTTGAGTAAATTTATTTGTTTCCTTATTAAATGTAGTAATTTTATTTGTTTCCTTATACTAAGTATAGACCCCGTGCATATGCACGGTATATATGCAAATTCATTTTATAGATATTCTAAGATTGTTATAAATTTTAGTATACACGTGTAGTTGATAGTATTTTATAGATATTTTTTTAGTAAGTGCATTTGTCGTACATTTTGATTTACTACAAAGTAATTTTGCATTAAATGTAGTAATTTTACATAAATATGGTCATATCCTCAAATCTTTTATTTGTTTCCTTATTTGAGTGATAATAATTTGGAGGTAAAAAACTTCATAAGAAGTTGACACCTCATCAATTTCATTTTTGTTATACCATAAAATAGTATAAATCTTTTTCTATATATCATTCCCTATATACTAAAAGAATAATAACTTTCCAAAATTTTCCCTCCAAAATGCATTATTTCTAAAGATGAAAGTTAAACAAAGAATACTTTAAAATAAATTGGTAACCCATAACATTTCATGGATGATGATAAAATCATCAAAATGATAAATTTATAATATAGTCATTCTTAGCTTCACACTAGAAAAATATATTCACTTCTTTTTTCTAAATAACAATTTTGTTTTTCGAGTTGAATCTCTAAACATTAATTTTTATAAAAATGTGGAAATAGTCCAATTTCTATTTCATATAATTAGTATGGTACAAAGTAAATTTTATGTATACCGTGCATTTATGCACGGGGTCTACACTAGTTATATTGTAATTGTCTTATTTATTACTACCTCCGTCACACTCAGATTGTCAGTTGTCACGTTTCATATTAAAATACTCTTCACATATAATAGGAGTATAATACACAAAATCTTCAAATAGACATCTCTCAATAATGATATTAAGTGAACTCTCATATGATGTGCTCCCTCCATTTTTTTATGTTTCTTCCCGCTTTTTAAGATTTGTGAGGACGGAGTATTTAATTGAAACGGGAAGAAACATAAAAACGGAGGGAGTAAGTAATTCTATCTTATTTTCATTATATGTTTTACACTAATTTTTTTGTACAGGGAATAAATTTAGAATTTACAACAACCTATTGTGCGCACATATACGTCTGCCTTTGGTTTTTTATATATAGCCATTAAATAGAACGAGTGAATTTGCAATGATTTTCTTTCATCTATTTTATTCTCCATATTATAAGTGGCCATAATTCTTTTTGTATCTCTATCCCACTAGATTTTCCATTATACTCCGTAGCTAGGATTACATTTTCTTTTAACTATTTAAATTATTAGATTTCAAAAAAAAAATTATTTAAATTATTAACATCACAAAGTCAAACAATATTAACATTTATGATGACATGATTAAGTATAAAATTGAATGTAAATACTTTTACACCCAAAAAAAATGAAATAACATCATGCTGACATTACAGAATTCAATAATACAAATAATTTATTATCACCATTTATATATGTTTGACTTGATTCAAATTTGATTAACTCAGTTTTGATATACAATCCACCTAAATTTGAAATATAATAGAGCTTAATCATGCAAGTGCTCTTATTTTCAATACTCACGTATACACTATAATTATTACATGTACATAATATAATTATTTTAACCAAAAAAATTAAATGTGATTTTAAAAACCAATGTTATCCGGTAGAATTTGGAAAACCACCTAAATAGTATTCCCTCCATCTCAAAAAAATGTTTCCATTCATTTCAATTTTTCAATGATGGCGAGAACATTAGCCATATTCAGTTATGTGTCGTCATAACGTATCTGATCTCAAATAAATGTCCGTTTGTAGCAGACAGACGGATTGCTACACAAGGTGTAATGACGGATTGTAACAAACAATGAAGTTGTCACTATATTTGTCGTGACACACGTGTGCTAAAGGCTATCAACCTCTAGGCCGGGAAATAGAAACAAGTCCAAATGAAAGAGTAAAACAAACAAACAAACAAACAAATCGGGGCGTGGGTGGAGAATTGAGGTAATTAAGAGCGCAATCCTGTGCAACCGGGAAGATCAAGCCACTCGAGTTGTATCTGAAGTCGACCAGTTTTCACATTTTGTAGCTTCAGAATCATGTCTTGGACCATTCTCCCACGACCTATCCAGGTGACATGACTTTCATCGGCGAGGCAGTTTTGATCATTTGGTTGTATTTTCTTGACGGCGGTTCCAATTGGGAGCTCTCCTAACCCCATTTGCATACACTCTATGTACGGTTTTATGTCGATTGTTGCATCCCCCATTTTATCATCTTCTGAAAATGTATCCTTATCAAATACCTCCTGAAAACCATACACGCATTGCATTTTCCATTTTCAATATATATGAAAGATGGCTGGCTTAATTCACCCAAACATAATAGTAGATAGTAATGTGTCCTCACCAGATTGATTCGCATATTGGGATCCGTCACTGAAAGAGTTAATACGTCATTCCACTCGGGATCAGTGCTGTTATTTTTTATCACTCGAGTCTTTTGTTTCTGAATTAATTAAGCATACAAACAAACATACATACATAAATTCGGATGTGAACATTAAAAACATGCATATATATGACTTTGTGTCATGATTAACCCGAGATCGATGTCTTAACCTAATGGTTAGGTTAAGATGGAAAGGTATTTGGATGGACCATAGTTTTCAAGTTAGAATCTCTGTATTTAGATGAAGGAATTACGCAAAATCAAGAAAATTAATACAGGAATGATTAAGAAAAAGGCAAAGGCGTACTTGAGAACCAGAGGTAATAAGGACATAAGGATCACTGGAAAGAGAGTCGCAAACTTTAAGATCGACGCCCTTCTTCACCGTGATCTTAATAGCACCCAATTGACTCATCTCCCTCCCTCCTGATAGATAGATCAGATCTCTCTCTTTTTCTTCTGTTCGTCTACCTACTTTTCTTTAGCTTTATTTGATGTAATTTGATACACTAGCTTAGTAATTGAGATGCATATATGTCTTATGCATACATACATGTCTAACACCTTTTTAAATGCATTATTTATTTATTTATTTATTTGTTTATGTGAGTTTTGTAGTAGTAGTAGTGTACACAATATGGAATGCATGATGTCTGTACTCCTCGATCATCTCATGTATGTGAGTCGTTTGTCAACCATTTGTGAGACGTGATTATTGGCATGCAGATCAGATCCACCAACTGCGTTCCATGTTCCAACCATAATACCATAGCAGCTACTCTACTCTTTTCTATTCTACTCCTATCCTCTTATATACTACTCCCCCAACTAAGGTTTTCCCACTTTCCTTCAAAGAAAACTTCACTATGACTTTTCACTTCAAAACTTTCCATTCATCCAATATACTCTCTTTCTATTGGTTGTTTTTTGTGATTTGACTTCTCGAGCTCCACCCAACAATTTACCACCTTTCATTATCTATTTATTAATTCATGTGTCACATTAAAATGGGAAGATCATTGTGGAGGGAGGAGTACTCCGTAAATTGGTCATGGCCCTTGTTCCTAATTTTATAAACTCATTTACGATATTATTACACACTACATGCTTAATAATGAGTCAAGTCGAGTTGAGCACGAGCTTGATCTTACTTCGCTTATGCTCGTCAAACAAAATCCAAACTTGAGTCGATCTCGAACTTATCCGAGTTTGAAAAAATTGAGCTTGTGAACTTAAGATGCGAGTTCGAACCTAACTCGAGTTTATATATAACTATAAAATTTACGTTTTTTAACTTGTGATCCGAAATTATATACTCCCTCCGTTCCAATGAATTGTTTGCCTTTCCTTTTGGCACCAAGGTTAAGGGAACCAATGAGAGATTGACATGTAGAGCAAAACTCATGAAAATGATCAAATTGCATATAAAAAACATTCCTAAAATAGAAAGGCAAACAATTCATTGAGGTGCCCCAATATGGAATAGGCAAACAATTCATTGGGACGGAGGGAGTACAAAATTGTACTCCCTCCATTCAAATCCAAAGGATACTGTACACAAAACCGAACGATATCTTAGTAAAGGCCGCTAAGTGCGGGCGGGGTTGGGTGTTCTCAGTGAACTTCCCAACACGTACCCTCACCCCTTACTCAGAACCGTGGTTTCCGGATGTCCGAAACCATTGGCAACGAGAGTCATTCAATATACGATTAACCGCGCAAGTTGGCATCGGTATCGAAATGCTAAGGGACGAACCCGATAAACTCTGACATCGGAAATGGGCCATGTTTTAAATATGGCCCACTACGACATAGAGTGGGTTCGAATGGTTCCGAATAACCATAAAATTCGGTGGCGACTCCTACTTCGATTTAAAATTCAATTCGATCCATCTCATATGGAGATTCGTACGCCTCCCCAAACCCGCGCGTGGCCGCGTCGGGGTGGACCTATGTCATGTCCACAATTTGGCGACTCCGCTGGGGATTAACTGATGTGTCACTTACCATCAGCATCCTCAGGGTGAGACTCGAAAAGAAATCGTTCGATTAGTAATGTACACGTTTTAGTTCAATGATTCATGCATAACCCCGTTCTATCCCGGGCCGGTTACTTGTGACCGACGTCCCACTATACCACGGTGCATTTCTACTTGGATGCACTAAAGACTTCGATGGCGGAACTCGCATGGGTTTTACGGCAGATTCTAAGACCAACTCGGCTTAGGAGGTCCGTCCTGATTTGCGAGAATGCGATCGTTGTTGGTATAGACCCTATTCGACCGACCGAGACTTAGACTAAGAGCATACATGGCGTCGTTATACTGTTTCTATGACTACATGCTACTTGATCCCTTTTGGTCTCTTTTCAAAAAACCATCATTTTCAAAAATTTGCATCTTTTCAAAACTTATCCATTTTTCAAAACCCGGAAAGCTGCCGAATTTAGGACTTATGATTTTGACTCAAAATAGCCTATTTTTTTAGCCGGTATGCTGTCCAAACCTTTTCAAAAAAAGGCCCGAAATCTCGGCACGATAACCCTTTTTCTCGGTTTTCAAAAAAAATCGGGCCTTCCAATCCGACTTTGCTCGGTTTTCAAATCCAAATTCCCTTTTCAAAATCCTCTTCTTCTTAGGACTTCCCGTATTTAGCAGTGTCGGGTCTTGTCATAAGTTAGAATCTATAGCGTCGAAACTCCATCGATCTTACATCACGGGTTTCCACCCCATCCAAGTTCGCCTTATTTGTCAAGGAACGGCCCACCTCCGTAGGACAGACTCCTACGAAGGGAAGCCCGTTTACACACTCGAGTCCAAAGTCTGGGGAATTCTCACGTAGACCTTCCTTTGAACGGGACTAGGCCCACTTTGCCGAATCCTAAGGAAGGTCCACCGTCCATGAGTCACCCATCTAGAAGTCAGTCTCCGGTCTTTTTCTAGTCTAGTCTTTTCCTTGCTCGGGATGTACTTTTGATTCTAAGATCTGGGTCAATTACTGATTACGCGGTGCCCTTACAGACATGCCACCCCACACTCGAGCCATGACGCAACAAGCCATCGATGACATGAAGGCTTCACTGACCAAGCTTGAAAACATGATCACGTCAATGAGAGGGGAGCAGATCGCCATCCTCACCCGGGTAAGTGCCGTGGAGCAAGGAACTCCCAGCGGCAATGTCGATACTACTGGGCCTTTAGCTGAATTGGCCAGTGCAGTCCACAAACTGCAAGAACAGGTCCATCTGACAACCCAAAGCTCCATCCATACGGAGAATGCTCGGACCTACACCCCACTGACCGATGAACTACCCGCCAATCTCAATCTGACGGGTCTGCCAACGTTCGAGGGTACTGAAGACCCGGTCCACCATATCCGGGCATTCAAGGAGTTCATGGCCCTTAAGGGGGTTAAGTCCAACATGTTCAAGCACCTGTTCGCTTCTTCTCTCGAGAAGCACCCAAGAGCCTGGTACTACCGGCTCGATTCCAAGAAATACAAAACTTGGGATGATGTGGCAACGGAATTCGCTCGGAACTACGCCGACAACACGAAAATCCAGACCACTATGCGCACCCAGGAAGTAATGGCCCAGGAACCTAAGGAAGGATTTACGAAATATCTCCAACGCTGGAGGGCTGAAAGCGTCAAACTGGTCGATAAGCCCAGTGAAAAAGTGCTGGTTGAAGCCTTCGTCAAAAACCTCCTTCCAGCTTACCGGGTCCATCTCCGGTACGCCATCATACCTAGCTTCGCGGTCCTAACTGAAATGGGAACAAGAATCGAAGATGATTTAAGGTTGAAAAGCCTCACTAAAGCCTCCACCAAGGGATACCAAGGGGCCAGCTCATCAACTAGCAAGTCCACAACTACTGCTGCCACTCGTAGCATCTTTGACGAGGTAAACGCACTTGATACCTCATCCCAGAAGAATACCACTCCCCGGGTATTCACCGACATAGGCACCACCTATGAGAATGCCCTGCAGAGGCTATCATCAAAAGGCCTGATCACCCCGATAGGCCCAACACCTGATCTCCCGGTCGAGCGACGCTCCAAGGCCTACAACCTTCAGGCCTACTGTCACTACCATCGTGGTAAAGGAAACGATACCGAGAAATGTTGGAAGCTAAAGCACCTTATCCAAGATCTCATCGAGAACGGGAAGATCCCTTTGCCCGGCGGTAAACCCAACAACAAGGATAACCCGTTGGCCACTCACGCCATCTTCTCCGGGGAAATAATGGATTGCTCACACCTCATTTCTCCATTTGTCCCGCAAATAAACGGGATCTGGTGTGACGACGAAGAAGACGTCTACCTCACCAAAGGGGAAGCTGTCCCCATCACGCCTGAGGAGATTCAGAAGGTTAAGTCCAAGGTCTTAGCCACTAGTCAAGCCCTCATCATTGTCGAGCCGCTTAAGGTGGAGCTCGCCCCAGAAGAGCCAACTCCTGAAAAGGCTCTTGTAAAACAGCTAAGCAAGACTCGAGTTGACCTCTCTATATGGCAACTCCTAGTTAGCTCTCAGGAACATCGAGAGGCACTCACTAAGGCCCTCGATCAAGTCAAAATCGACTCTATGGCTACTCCGGCTGAAATGGTAGCCACGGTCCTACCCCACCTAAAGGGGAGATCCATAGAGGAAGGCCCACTAATCACCTTCTCTAATGCTGATCTACCACCATTTGGGCCAGCCCACAACATGGCCCTCTACATCACGGTCATCTGCCGTGGAAAGTACCTACCCATGATCCTAATTGACGACGGGTCAGCAGTCAATGTCCTTCCCTTGAGGACCGCCAAAGCCCTCGGCATTATCGAGGCCGACTACATTCCTATAGCTCAAACCATTCAGGCTTTTGACGGAAGCCCTAAGTCAGTCGCTGGAGCCACAAAACTCACTATCATAACAGGCCCGATAGAAAAAGAGCTGGAGTTTCAAGTAATCGACGTGACTTCTTCCTTCAACCTTCTTTTAGGAAGACCTTGGATCCATGCAACCAGGTCTGTATCCTCCACTTTGCATCGGAAAATCAAGCTACCTTTGCATGACACCGTCATCACTCTAGAAGCCACACCTATGACTGTGGCTAACTGCAACACCTCGGGCAGCACCGATCTCTGGGGGTTCGACTTCGTAGGAGCCATCGAAGAGGATCATCTCTTTCGTCCTTATTTCACGGTCCACCTTGACCGGATGTTGCAGAATCTGGGTTTTCTACCAGGGGTTACATCAAGGCCCGATCTCCCTGCAGGAAAAATCCTCAAAGTTCTGGACAAGGGGAGGACTCAAACAGGCCTGGGCTACACCCTAACCCCGGAAAACATGGGCCAAACTGTCACTCCAGTGTTCGAGACTGTCCAAACTGGCCTATATCGGCCTGCCACCACGCGCCCTGGGACCCACTTGGCCCAGGACTGCAACTACATACCGGACGACATCTTCGCTCTCATCCAATCCGAAGATACTAAGAATGCCGAGCCCGCACTAGGGCTACTTTTTGGAGAGGAACTCGCGGTCCCAACACCGAAAAAAGAGCTAGTCAGCCTCATTCTCCGCAGTCGCACCTTTGATCCGTCTAAACTAATCTCAGAAGTCGGGTCCGGGACCAGAGCTTGGAGGAAAACTGTCAAATGGACTGACAGTCATGGAAGGACTTACAAGCTGATCACAGGGGAAGGAGAGATGCTAGAATCTGAGTCTGAGTCCGAGTCTAAGATTGAGTCTAGTGAGTCCGGTGCTAGGGTCAGTCCTGTAACTCCCCCTCTCTCTTTAGCTATTCCTCGTGCCTCGGGGTCTGTCCCGGGCACCCTGCCTATCCCGCCACTGACTAGCGATCAGATGGCAGCTCTTTTCGAGCTCTTTTCCCAATTTATGATCAATAATAACAACCGTTCTGCTTACGACTTGTCTCATTTTCAAAACTTTCTCAATTTCAAAAATATTATGTGCAATGACATTGAGAAGCCCGACGAACAGGTATCCTTACCTCCACATCTGATCGAGCAACTCGAGCAAAGGGAATCCCGCAATCCGGTAATCGAAGAAACCGAATCAATCAACGTGGGAACAACCTTAGAACCTCAGATGCTTAAGATAGGATTATCCTTAGATCCCGAGGAGAAACAACAATTCATAGTTCTCCTTCAAGAATTCAAAGACGTCTTCGCATGGTCCTACAAGGACATGCCGGGGATTGATCGCGAAATAGCCGAGCACCATATACCGATCAAGGAAGGGTTCAAGCCGGTTAAACAAAAACTCCGTCGCATGAGGCCCGAATGGTCCCTCAAGATCAAGGAGGAAGTCGACAAACAATTCAATGCTGGGTTCATACGAGTCTCCGAGTATCCAGATTGGGTCGCAGACATAGTACCAGTCCCTAAAAAGGATGGTAAGGTTCGTGTCTGTGTAGACTTTCGGGATCTTAACAAGGCGAGCCCGAAAGACGATTTCCCGTTACCACACATCGATATACTGGTGGATAACACAGCTGATCATGCCCTTCTATCATTTATGGACGGGTATGCGGGGTATAACCAGATAAATATGGCAGAAGAAGATATGGATAAGACCACCTTCATTACACCTTGGGGTACTTATTGCTATACTGTTATGCCATTTGGTCTCATCAATGCCGGGGCCACCTATCAACGAACCGCCACAACTTTATTGCATGACATGATGCATAAAGAAGTGGAAGTCTACGTGGACGACATGATCGTCAAATCCAAAGACAGGGACGGTCACATCACCGCCCTGAGAAAATTCTTCACCCGATTACGCAAATACAACATGAGGCTAAACCCTCAGAAATGCAGTTTCGGGGTAACATCTGGCAAATTACTGGGTCACATCGTTAGCCAACGAGGTATCGAAGTCGATCCAGCCAAAATCAAGGCCATCATCGAGATGCAGCCCCCTAAAACCGAAAAAGAGATAGGAGGGTTTCTCAGAAAAGTCCAATACATTAGTAGGTTCATTTCAAAGCTAACCATGGTGTGTGAACCGATCTTCAAGAAGCTAAAAATAGGGGAACGGTTACTATGGGACGACAAATGTCAAACAGCCTTTGATAGAATCAAGGAAATTTTGGCCTCACTACCGGTCCTGATGCCACCTCAGCACGGTTTACCTTTGTCACTATACCTAACCACGACAGAGACAGCCATGGGGGCTATGCTAGCCCAGACGGTCAACTTCGAAGAACGGGCCATATACTACATCAGCAAGAAGTTTTTAGAGTACGAGTGTAAATACACCATGCTCGAAAAGACGTGTTTAGCTTTGGTCTGGGCCACTAAGAAGCTCCGACATTACATGCTCATCTACGAGGTACAGGTATTATCCAGAATGGATCCCATCAAGTACCTTTTCAAAAAGCCCATTCTCAATGGCAGGATATCAAGATGGACCCTAATGTTGGCTGAATTCGATCTGAAGTTCGTACCATTGAAAGCCATCAAAGGACGAGTAGTAGCCGAATTTCTCGCTGACAGTCCCATAAACGAAGAAGGACACACCGACACTTGGTCCTTCCCAGATGAAGACATTTTCCACACTGACACCGAAGCGTGGGACTTATACTTTGACGGGGCATCCAATTTCCGCGGATTTGGAGTCGGGATTCTTCTAATCTCACCGAGAGGGGAACATACTCCTGTATCCATCAAATTAGACTTCGACGTCACCAACAACGCTGCTGAGTATGAAGCATGTATCCACGGGCTACAAGCCGCCGCCGACTTAGGGGTCACAAACCTCCGAGTACATGGTGATTCATCTCTGGTCATTAATCAAGCACTCCAGAAATGGAAGACTCGAAATGCTAATCTCATGGCCTACCAGGCACGAGTACGGGATCTCGAGAAACAATTCCAGAAGGTAGAATATATATACCTACCTCGGGAAGAAAATCAATTCGCAGATGCACTCTCAAAACTGGCATCTTTACTAAACATTCCCGATCATATGACCAGTATGCCAATCTGTGTCGAAAGACGATCCGAGCCAGCATATATCCACGACATCGAAGAAATCGAGATACCTGATCCCGAGCCGTGGTATCAAGCTGTGTTGACATACCTAGCAACCGGGGAATATCCACTCGGAGCTGACAACCGAGCCAAAAAGGCCCTGCGAAGACTGGCAACCCAGTTCATCCGCACCGACGATGGGCAACTCTACAAAAAGACAGCACAGGGGACTCTCCTTCGATGTGTCGATAAAACCAACGCCGAGAAGGTTATGGCTGAGGTACATGATGGCGAATGCGGCCCACACATGAATGCCCAGATGTTAGTCCGGAAAATCATGAGGCTCGGATACTACTGGAATAGCATGGAAACCGACTGTCAGCTATATGTCAGACATTGCCATAATTGTCAAATTTTTGCCAATGTACAACATATGCCACCATCCTTGCTATACACCATGACATCACCATGGCCATTTTCAACATGGGGAATCGACATAATTGGGAAGATAAACCCCTCGGGAACCGGAGGACACTGCTTCATTTTGGTAGCAATCGACTATTTCACCAAATGGGTCGAAGTTGAATCCTACCACATCCTCAACGCCAGCCATGTTGCCAAATTCATCCAGAATAAAATAATATGCCGGTATGGGATCCCTCATGAATTTATTAGTGACCACGGGACCCATTTTCAAGCTGAAACAGCAGCCTTGCTAACCAAGTACAAAATTCAAAGGCATACGTCTTCACCCTACCGACCCCAAACCAATGGAACGGTAGAAGCAGCTAATAAAACAATTGTCACCATACTCAAAAAGATGGCTGATAATTACCGGGATTGGCCCGACAAGATACCATTTGCACTTTGGGGATATCGGACCTCGATTCGTACTGCGACCGGGGCAACACCGTATTACCTTACATACGGCATGAAAGCAGTCCAACCCGTTGAGTTAGAAGTACCATCACTCAGAATCCTACTTGAGAGTCAAGTACCTGAAGCCGATTGGGTTCGAGCACGATATGACTCGCTAGTCCTTTTAGACGAACGACGATCTCGTGCCCTCAATAATATCCAAATCTATCAGAAGAGAATCCAACGGGCTTTCAATAAAAGGGTAAGGCCCAGAAACATCAAAGAAGGAGATCTGGTTCTCAAGTCTGTTCGAGCTTTATTACCAGTAGACCCAAGGGGAAAATTCAAACCTAACTGGGCCGGGCCATATCTGGTAAAGAAGATTCTATCAGGTGGAGCAGTAATGCTAACGGATCTGGACGGAAATGAGTTTGTCAACCCAACTAACCTGGACCAGCTGAAGCGCTACTACCCTTAACCCACCTCTCTCAATGTCATTTGCAAAAAGTTTATTAGAAACATCTTTTTTTTCAAACTTTTAAAGACAAGTCAAAAGCTAGAATTACTTATCCTACTGTTACAAGCATCTTGAACCAATAGTCTTGATGTGTTTCGAATTTGCAAATTAATTCAGTCTGAACTACGTTTGGTTTGATTCCATTTATTATGGATACGTAGGCAGCCCCTCAAAAGGGCACAACCACTGCAATCGAGAAAAGAAAACAGGAACGGTTCTTTAATAAACCTTTCTTTATTTATTTCAAAAAAAAAATTCGGCAAAATCCAAAAATTTTACAAAAAAAAAAATCAGCACACAATAAATAATACTAATACTTAAATAATAAAAAACTAGGGCATTTTTCCCTTTTCTTTGCCCTTAGCCTCCTTTTCGGTCCATCGGCATCGAGGTGGAGGTGAACGCTCCCTAATCACCAAGGGAACCTCCTTAACCCGGGCTCGTTTCAAACTCGACTCCCCGGTCACCTCACACGGACCTAGCCTATCTCGGACCGCTAGTCTCGGTCCAAGTCTTCTCTCCAAATCACTAGCACCACTCTCATTAGCCCAAGTCTTAGTTTTTGACTTAGAATCCGACCCCGACTCAGCAAAGGTACCTGGAGTCTCCTCGAAGAACCGCCTGTTATCTTTGGCCGATTCTCGGCGGGCCAAGTCAAGAGCTTCTTCAGTCTTCAAAGTTTTACGGGTCTCCTGGGATTCCTCAGAAGCCCATTTTCGGTAGGATTCAGAAACCCAAGTGGTTTGACAGGGACGAGGTATGGTCCACATGACACGGGTGAACCATCGCTGTAGCCACGTATCACACATAGCGTCCGTCAATTGGATCGAAACGCTAATAATTGCCTCAGTCTCAGGGATCTGCTGAAACGAACCGAATTGTCTTAGAATACGGCCCGGATAGATATGGACAGTCCAGTCCAAAGACAAGATCACCAGATAACGGGCCTTGTCCCTCCTAGCTAACCCCGTCAGCCTTGAAAGGAACCACCAGATGACGTTCCATCTGATCAAAGGCCCACCATGGAATGTCAGCTCTTCATCCCAATACTTTCGATTTGTGTGATGACTTGATCTTATTCGTCGGGACCTTGAACCGATCTGACAGCTGCGATATCTGGACATGTTCACTGGGGGCTCTATGATCGATAGACGCTCGGATAACCAGATCTGCAAAATTTTCGAAAAGTCAAAAACTTTCGAAAAATCAAAAAAATCGAAAAATCCGAAAATTCAAAAAATTCGAAAAAATCGGAATTTTCGGAAAATTGGAAAATTTCAAAAATCTAAAAAAAAAAAGGTTTTCGGAAAAATTGAAAATTCCGGAAAATTCCGGAAAAATTCGAAATTACCGCAAAATCAAGAAATCAGACAATTATTCGGAAAAAACGGTTAAATACCTGCAGAAGACGGATACTCCCTGTCAATTGTCGAACCGGGTCAAGTCTTCTATCGTCAAGGCCCATAATAATCTCCCCAGTTATCAGCCAAGCCGGGCTGTGACCTGTCTCCATTTGGTCAACTATGCTGATTAGCCTAATCTCACCTAAGCATGAGTCAACATCCATCCGACCCTCAAAGGCATATCTATGCAGCATACAAAAAGCAAAAGCCCTACGCCTATGGGTAGAAGTATTTCTTTCACCGACCGGGTCCATGAATTTATCAGCCAAGTCAAATAGGGAAACTGAATCTCCCTTCACCATACGGGCTGTCTCAACATGCGACATGCCTAGAAAATCCCTTAACCTTCTCCTTGGGTCAGGATAAAATGGGGGAATGGCAGGACGAGTACTAGGGCACCAACCGCCTATAGCTGCAATTTATTCAGGAAGCGGACACATTTCTCCTCGAGAAAATGCAAAAACATGATGGGTAGTATCCCAAAAGGCTAAGCAAGCATCAAGGAAATGCGAATCTACCTTAAGTCGCTGAAGTGGGAATAAAGCCACAATCCCCATTTGAGTTAGCCGAACTTTATCTGCATCTCGAAAATCCTGGGCCCACGCCTGAAGCATCGCAGTCAAGTGATCAATACCCATTGCAAGAATAGTTTCTCTTATTTATCCTAAAAGTCCAAGGGATTTTAAGGTAGAAGAAAAGATTTGGATGGGAATATGAAAAATAAGAAGCCAAAGCCCTCTATTTATAATAGAGAATATCCCTTTTCCTAGTCATCACAGGAATAGGGCTTTTACACCACTTCCCCTGCTTCATCTAGGCATACAGGCCTAACCAGGAAATTCCAGGAATCCGTGTCAGAATCCGATTAGGAATCAAAATCATCCCAAGCATCCTTATTTCCAAACTTTCCAAAAAATTCAGCATTTTTCTTTTCAAAAATTTTCGAAAAAATCATCATTTCTTCCCCAGCATGAGTCAGTGCCTCACCTAAGTGTTACATACAAATCATGTCAGCATACAAGTACACCCAAGACTCCCAGAAAATTCTAAAAAAAAGTTCCCCAGTGGAAAACTCAGGCGACATTTTCTACTGAAGAATCAGGATATATCTGTAAACAGATATTCCCATAGCTTCCAAGGCAAGCTCCCGCGCAACTCCAAGACAGGATATACCTGTAAACAGGTATACCCACAGCTTCCAAGGCAAGCTCCCACGACATTATCAGCATCAACCCAGGTACGATTTCTATCTTATGGCTGGCGAGCCCTTCACGCAAGTCTAATGGACTCTAAACGACCCGATCGGAAGTCTGACAGGTTTTAATCCTTGATTGACCTGGTGGCTACTCTGACTTTTGCCTTGTCCAAGCCTCAGTCAGAGTGGGGGCTCTGTAGACACCCACATTTTGACCGTCAGGTGTCTATAGTAGTTCCCGCCAAACACCCGATGATGATTGGACATAAACGTGCTTTGACGGACTCAGATATGGGCTTGTAATCATGGACATTTGGTTTAGACTTATTAAGGAGTAAAAATCTTACAGAACCAACCTCAAATCCAGGCCCAGTGGGTCGTTTTGAGTCAAATAAGACTAATTTGGATCGATTCCGACACCATGGGTAAAACCGTCTTTTAGTGACCGAGTCAAAACCCGGTCAAAAATTTTCCCGAGACATGTGAGTCAGCCGTGACACTCACACGGTTGATTCATACTCAAATTCCTACAAAATATCAGCTTCGCAAAATAATAACAATTCCGTTAAAAGTAGAATTCGATCTCAAATAGGAATTCTATCCGGAAACCGAATCAGACATCAACCGAGTACCAAATACTTGGCCAACACACCCCCAACCAGCCGAGATACCCTTTTCTTCTTGGCCAAGAAAGCGGAATTCTCATGCTTCTCAAACTCCTACGTTTCCTATCCTAAGCGGTATTCAAACTCTCTTAAGCCAAGGTCGGGAACTCCCTATAAATAGGACCTCCCATACAACACTTTGAAGGACCGAAAATCACATCACAACATCAGAATTAACACCAAAAAACAGCCTCATAACACGGTTTTCATACATCCTCGATATCTAGCTAATCCCGACACCTTTCCGAAGCCTCGAAATACCGACGAAACCATCCCATCGTCCGGCCAAACCCGACGTCCATCCAACCACCCAAACCGACACCCTAAACTCATCCTCATCATCTCGACGCTCCTAAGTATAAGCCACTTTCCAACGAGCCTTATCCCGAGAAAACAAAGCATGTAGGTTGAAGATGTAAATCAAACCCGTTTCTCCTTCTTCTCTTCTTTTCTTCTCGTTTTTTATGGGTCTTTTCGTCGGTCTTTTTCTATTTTTCTAATATCGATACTATTAAAAAACTATTTTTATATCAAACATTCTTAAAAATATGATATCGATTCTATATAATCGAATATTGTATCGAAAAGAATTATATTAAGCTTTCGACGATATCGTTACATTTTTTTCGTTCAAAACTCTTTTTTTACAACTTTTCGTTCAAAATAAACCTTTTTCAAAACCTTTTTCTGAAACCATTCCGACTATTCGATATCGATTTCATAATCGAATATTGAATACGACGAATATCGAAAATATGAATCGAGTATAAATTAATCCATATTTGTACGCGATTTATAAAATTAACAATTTTCGACAAAAAATAAAAATCGGGCAGACCCGCACGCGAGTCGCGCCATGCCCAGGCGACTCGCGCACGGGCCTGAAATCCGAGACCTTTTTTTTAGTTTTTCGTTCGTTTATTATTATTTATTCTACGATACGATTTCTAAAATTTATATCTTTTCGAAAACTATTCCAAATATTTGATATTGATTTCGTAGTCAACTATCGAATATAACGAATATCGAGAATATTAAGTCGAGTGCGAATTATGCAATATTCGTACGTGATTTAATCGAAAATTTCCAAAAAACCGCTCCCGAAAACAGGCCGCCACGCGACCCGCCGGCATCCCGGGCGAGTCGCGCGGCCGGCTGCCTTCGCGCACCTTTCTCGTTCTTTTTTATTATTTTTCGAGCTTCATTTTTTTATACAAAACAACGTTTTAAACAATATTTTTCAGATTTTGATTAATATTTATTTTCTCGATCTCGTATATTTATTTGCTATATTATTATTCAATCGTTACTAACTCGTTTTCTCGTGTTTGTAGCAATTTATTTATTTCTTCGTTTTATTAGACTAAAACGAGCTCACATGCTAAAATAACTTTGACGTTATTAGTTTAACATGCATTAAACGACTTAGCAACCCATTTATTTATTTTTTCTCACATGCCTTAGGAAAATAATCTCTGCATATCATTCAATCGTCGAACTAACGCGTTTACACAAAACCAAACGATATCTTAGTAAAGGCCGCTAAGTGCGGGCGGGGTTGGGTGTTCTCAATGAACTTCCCAACACGTACCCTCACCCCTTACTCAGAACCGTGGTTTCCGGATGTCCGAAACCATTGGCAACGAGAGTCATTCAATATACGATTAACCGCGCAAGTCGGCATCGGTATCGAAATGCTAAGGGACGAACCCGATAAACTCTGACATCGGAAATGGGCCATGTTTTAAATATGGCCCACTACGACATAGAGTGGGTTCGAATGGTTCCGAATAACCATAAAATTCGGTGGCGACTCCTACTTCGATTTAAAATTCAATTCGATCCATCTCATATGGAGATTCGTACGCCTCCCCAAACCCGCGCGTGGCCGCGTCGGGGTGGACCTATGTCATGTCCACAGATACGTACGTTTTCTTTTTCACACTTGTCGAGACACGTTTTACACCGTCAATATCTTTCGTTTAGATTAACAAAAATTATAAAAATTTGATATTCTTAATATATACGAATCAAACAATATCTCACATGACTATATTTTCTCTTATAGATTGTCGTGAATATTAACGATTCTCTTGAGTTGTGACTAATGTCCATAAGAGAAACGTACTCTTTGAATTTGAACGGAGGGAGTATTAGGTAAATCATTAACAACCTTTTATAGGGTAAAAATCTATTGGGTTATTTCATGATAATAATACCAACTATGCGCGTGCTTCTTAAATTAATACAAACTATACGTAATCTCATTTTAATATGAACTAAGAATTCATTAATCTCTCTTTGTTATGTATGAAATTATGACTTGCTATTACAGGTCATAGTGACTTGTTGTAACTTTCTAGGGTTTTATTAGGTCCGTTACCGTCATCATGAAAGCCAAAATAATAATAAAAACATTTTTTTTCCATAGCTTCTATAAGACTAATTAAAAAAAAATGAAACATGAATTTTCGGAAAATTTAATTATTTTTTTCAATGGGCGAAAATGAACATGAAATGTGAATCAGAAGAAGAGTCAGAGAAAAAGGGTTGAATAATGAAGGTTCAACAGGTAGCCGGTCACCCATAACAAAGCGAGATTAATGAAGGCGTAGTTCGTAGTAAAATGGGATTACGCATAGTTTGTATTAATTTAAGAAGCACACGCATAGCTGGTATTATTCCCATGAAATAACCCAAAACTATTCCCTCCATTCATATCAAAAATCCATTATTTATCATATTTTTTTGTATCAACACAACTTTATACTTACTCTCATATTCTATTTAATTACACCAAAAAATATCCACAAATACTTCTTTGTGAGGGTCATATCCGTCACAAACATGTTACGAGTCAAATATTACCCACATGGGTAGATAAAGACAAAATTCCAATGTATTTTGATTTTGTCTTACATAGACATATAAGTGATATTTTACCGGGTATATAAATATATACTCCCTCCGAGTTCCTATTATTATCCCAAAAGCTTTTAGGGTAGAAAATAAGGAAGGAGAAATGAGTGGATCAAAAAAGAAGAGGAAGAGAGAGAAATGAGAGAGTAATTGTCAACCACATAATGATGGCCTAAAAAAGAAAGTGAGACAAAAATCAAACTCAACCCAAAAAGAAAAGTGGGACAATAATAAGAACTCGGAGGGAGTATATAACTTTATGATGAATTTAACCAACTTAGAAATACGGAAATACCTTTGCCATGACTCACATTTTCATTTGCATGACTAATGAAGCAGGATTTAGGTCCCCAACAATGTAATTTATTCACCTTTAGTCGTGCACGAATGAAGAGAGTTTATATTTATATATTTTTTTTAAGTAAGACTAAAATATTAAATAAACAAATTATTTTGAGCTTTTCGAATTGTGTTAATGGTTGCTCGGCTCCACTCATTAATTAAGTTGTTGAGCTAATCTTAGACCGAGCCGAGCTCAAGTTGCTCACGAACTGTCACGTCTAATTATAACCCCTACCTCCTTCCCACCTTTAGTGTCATCATTTCATTATTTGTCCAAATCCAAACACGTAGCTAGAGCCGTACATGAGGAGGCCGGGGAGGATCCTCTCCATTCCCCTTCTCTCGATTTTCTATCCATTTCCTCTTATATGATCTACTTCATTCTCCATTACTTTTATTTACGATTGTTAGATCCTTTAAATATTACATCTAAACCGTTAATCGGAAATGAAGAGAGTCGAGTAGGGAAATATACGTAGATGTTTGTATATGTGGAACTGGATTCGAACTTGCAAATTAAATACAAGTACACAGTTAACCGTGTGATGATATTGTCCACACTGCACACTCATCAAATTTAAAAGTTTGCAACCGCGTTTGGTTGGATGTTTTTGGGCCGAATCCATCATGCAAAGTCACTGTCTAGTAGCTTAGCTTGTTGCCCATGAACATGATCAGTTCAGTTGTCATAAGAAAAGATAATCAGCACGCACATACATATATCTGTTTTAATTTGCAAATTACAACGATAATGTCGTACCGTAACATCAAGCCATATATACATACATACATACATAAGGCCCACGACGACCAAATGTATAGAACCTTCAGTGGTTCATTCAACAACACATACAGAGTATTATTCATCATATAACTAAATACTACGAGCTTATTAAGTAGTAGAGCATTATTTCTCAGTTAATTTAAACTGATCGAGTTTCAGATGACAGCACTCTCCTGATGACCATCATTAGGCTCGAAAGACGAGTCGTGTACTCGGATAGCTTTTCCCTGATACGAAAGGAGTCCCATATTGAGCTCACCCGCATTATTCACCGTCCAAGTGGTGGCAGCCCCATCAGCTTTCAAAACCAACGCCTCTTTAAACACCCCTTTAGTCGAACCTTTAACTGCTAACGAAATCCTATCCCAATTCCTCTCCAGTATAATCACCTTGTCATCCGGAGTGAACCCATCTGGAAAATGATCGAGTACCAACATTTGAATGGCAACCAACAGAAACTTAGCTTCGTTTTGAACTGTACGAGCCTTCCCATTTACCGTTTCAAGGTAAGTAACAAGTTTCTCGATCCCTAACCCTGCTTGTTTTCTACTCGCCTTCGCTGTTGTTTCTAGTGATGCATAGTTTTCTTTGTATTCTGTTATTTCCTTCTGATTTGCGACCCCCTTTGCTTCTGGGAAGAGTTTATCTAATTGAGCTGAAGTAATCTGGCCTTTAAAGTAATATGCTATAGTTTTGCTTTTATCGTTTTTATAAAGAATTGTAATCGCATAGAGGTCGTTACGTTTGAGGCCAAGCGAGACGGTTCCTGCGACAACTCTGAGGTCGATCCTAAATATGTGTTAGTAGGGGCAGCAATGACGGGTATTGTGGTGCCACCGTATACCAATTTGGGATCCTTGACATCGTTTCGGACACTGGTGAGGAAAGTGGAGTATGTATCCTTAGTGGGATTTGCAAGATCCAGTGCGATTGCATCTCCAATCCAAGCTGATGATTGGAGGGCGACGATCCATGTTAGTATCACGGCTAGCAAGGACTTCATTTCTGTATTATGGCTCATGATTAACTTAAAATCAGGTTAAAATAAAATGTTTAGAAGTTATCGATGTAGCCCGTCTCATCTAATAAAGTAAGGTGCTCTTAGATCTGTTTCAATTGTCTTACAAAAATCGGTGTCTTCATGTAAGCAGTTCCGATAACACTAAAACATTTTTGTGAATAAACCAAAAGTAAAAAGTAAAAGCTAAAAGATATACCGATTGTTGGACGTTGGTGTTGATATGGTCTAGTACGAGGTGATACCCTGGGACTTTACGAGGTTGTGACTACGTTACTTGTGAGTTGTGAGAGACCCTAGCCTTGTAATGCTGACACTTTATAACACAATAGCTAGCTGCCCTATTCCAATGAGTGAGTCCGAGTCCCTCTACCTCTTGCGCGTTAAGTCAAGGCTCTTTTTTAACTGGTTAATCTTTCCAACTAAACAACTACATGTTCCTTCAATTATTGTACTATAATACCCTTAATTGATTAATTGACTACTCCCTCTATTTCTCTAGACTAGAAGGGTCATCCCCTCCATTTGGTAGAAATTAAGGTGAATGTAAATGTGCGGTGGAAAATAAAATTTGAGAAAATATGTAGGGTTACAGTTAATGCTAATCACTAATGTCAGACAAAGAAGGGAGATGATTTTTTTTCTAAAGAGACGATCCAAAAAGGAAAGACTTCTATAGAGATAGAGGGGTACTTTGCTATTCCCACTTTCTTAATATCCACATGCGGAGTATCATGTACTATTAGGGTCTGCCTGGAATGCCCTCACTTATTGAGGGGAAGATTTGGAGGGGGTAATAATTACCTCCTAGATTGATGGGGGATGAATTTACCCATGGACATTTAGTTTGGCAATATTAGAGTAATACGAGTACTTACTAGCTTAATATTTACTCCATTAGTTTGGTACAAGAGTAACATTTCCATGAGTAATGTCCTGTTCTTTTGGACTTGTATTAGATAGTTTCAGTTTAGTTCAGACATTTTCAGTTCAGACTCATTCAGTTCAGTTCAGACACTTTCAGTTCAGTTCAGTCAATTTTAGTCCAAAAGAACAGGGTCATATATTATATATATATTTATCTCTCATATATTTATTCCAAACAAAACTGATTCATACTATATTTTTGTTCCAAAAATTAACATCAATCACATATTTACAAATTAATTCCAAAAAAAATCATAAACAAACTAGCACATCTAAATCAAATATAAAATAATTGATTCATGAACAAATTAACACATCTAAATTTATTAACAAAGGAAATCTCAAAAAAAAGACAAAGGCCAAAGTGTACTGCACAAGAAAAGAAGAAAAAAAAAAGTGAGGAGAGAGAATCAATTTAGGACATGTTATGTATAATTATATGGATGTCCATGTATAGTGTTTAGGCCCATGTAGATTAATAACCCTAAACCCTATTCCCCTTGTATCCTATATATATGTACTCCCCATTAAGGAATAAACTATCTCTGAATTCTCTCCTCTCTTTTCTCAATTCTCTTTCATAACAAGTTATCAGCACGAACTCTACCACTAGTTTATTCAGGTAAAGAAAAAAAAGGAAAACAGATTTTTTTTACGTGACAATTGATTTCAATGGGTGATTAATTTGTTACATGATCAAATTGTTCTTCACGTAAACAAATTTTATTTTTATTTTTTTATATTTTTTTTTTGGTTTATTTGTTTGTTTTCAATTGCACGTAAATAATTTCACATAATTTTGATTTCAATCGGTATTTACAATCTTCTTATTTCTTATTAATTATGATAGCCGACTTATTGGTGCGGTGATTCATTATTTTAGTAATTGATTAATCATATAATTTATTATTATTTTTTTTTTTAATATCACAATTCTTTATTGGTCTCAGTTTAATATAAGTATTTTTTTATTCTTTTATAGTTATCATGTCGAATTTGGTGAAACTTGAATTTAATGCTCTTGATATCTCTGGCAAGAACTACATAGAATGGGCATTAGATGCGGAAATGCACCTGAATGCTAATGGTCTTGGTGACGCTATCAATGTGGGGAATAATTCATCTCCCCAGAACAAGGCGAAAGCTATAATTTTTATTCGTTACCATCTATGTGAAGGGCTGAAAATCGAGTACTTGACTGTGAAAGACCCTTTGGTCTTATGGGCAAATCTGAAAGAAAGATATGACCACTTGAAATTGGTAATTTTACCTAGAACTCGACATCAGTGGATCCACCTGAGATTACAGGATTTTAAATCCGTGGCTGATTATAATTCAGCCATGTTCAGAATTACCTCACAATTAAATTTGTGTGGCGAAAAAAAATCTGATGCAGATATGTTGGAAAAAACATATCAGACCTTTCATGGGTCACAATTGGTTTTATCGCAGCAATACCGTTAGAGAGGTTTTAAAAAATACTCTGAGTTGATTTCTTGCTTGCTTGTGGCTGAACAGAATAATGAAATTCGGTTGAAAAATCACCAATCCTGTCCAACTGGATCTGATCCATTCCCAGAAGTGAATGCGACGAAATATGATAATAATTATAATAATAGAAGTCACGGTAGAGGTCGTGGACGTGGACGTGGACGAGGGAGAAATAATTATCGAGGTGCTAGAGGTGGAAAATTTTAAAACTCATTTTCTCGCCATAAACGAGAAGAAAATGATGGTCTACGCGAAAAGAATATCCCGGTCGGTAGTTCATGCCACCGTTGTGGTGATAATAGTCATTGGGCCCGTACATGTAGTACACTCGGACATCTTGTGAATCTTTATCATCAATCCCTTAAAAATAAGGGGAAGAAAATTGAAGCAAATTTTGTTGCTGAGAAAGATGTTGAGACGAATTTTGCTGATGGAGATGATTATAATATTGGTGATTTGGATGTCTCGGATTTCTTTTCAGACCCTGATGGAAGAATTGATCACCTGATTGGTGACAGAAGTTTCGATCCACAAGATTAATTATTAGTATTATTATACTATTATTATTAAGTTTATTATTAAACACTTTATTATATCGGACTTTGTCATCATATTTTTTTTTTAGTTTAAATAATTATTTTTCAATGGACATTATTATTATTATTATTATTATTATTATTATTATTATTATTATTATTATTATTATTATTAAGTTTTATTATTTTATTTGCATTAATTATTAATGAGAAGCTATTAAATATTTTGTAGTCGCATTAAATTACCATTTTATTACGTTTGTTTCATGAATGAATATTAAATTTTTGCATTAGAATAAATCACTCACCACTAAACAATTTTATTTACAATCCATCTTATGTTATTTTAATTTTTTTTCCATGAAGATTATGGACGCTACAATAGCAGATATATGTCTCATCGATAGTGCGACAACACATATTATCCTTACGGATAAAAGGTATTTTACTCTATTGAAAGAGCAAAAGACAAATGTTAATACTATTGCCGGTAGTACAAAACTAATTGAAGGCTCAGGAAGAGCTAAGATTTTGTTGCCAAAAGGGACAATTATTGAAATTCAGGAGGCTTTGTATTCTCCACAGGCAAAAAGAAATTTGCTGAGTTTTAATGATATTCGTAGAAACGGATATCACGTTGAGACATCAAATGAAAGAGGCATTGAATACCTCTATATTACATGTTCGCATTCGAACAATAAATGTGTATTGGAGAGATTTACTACTTTGTCCTCCGGCTTGTACTATACGACAATTAGTACAATTGAATCACATGTTGTAATAAACCGAAAGGTTACTGATAAAACAAATTTCATTATGTGGCATGACCGGTTTGGTCATCCCGGATCTGTGATGATGCGAAAAATAATCGAAAATTCATGTGGACATTCATTAAAGCATCATAAAATTTTTCAGTCTAAAGAATTTTCATGTGCTGCTTGTGCACAAGGTAAATTAATAATTAGACCATCGCCGTCTAAAATTGGAATGAACCCCTGACATTTCTGGAAAGGATACAAGGTGATATTTGTGGACCTATACATCCACTAAGTGGACCATTTCGTTACTTTATGGTTCTAATTGACGCATCTACTAGATGGTCACATGTGTCCTTGCTATCAACCCGCAACCTTGCGTTTGCGCGATTACTGGCTCAATTGATAAGATTAAGAGCTCACTTTCCAGATTATCCCATTAAGGCTACTCGTTTTGACAATGCGGGTGAATTCAGTTCACAAACTTTTGATGATTATTGTATGTCTATTGGGATAGGTGTTGAACACCCTGTAGCACATGTTCATACTCAAAATGGCCTTGCCGAATCATTAATTAAACGCATTCAGTTGATTGCGAGACCAATGCTTATGAGGTCTAATTTACCTACTTCCGCATGGGGACATGCAGTTTTGCACGCAGCATCATTAATTCGCATTAGACCAACAAGTTATCATACATCATCCCCCCTAAAATTGGTTTTTGGTCAAGAACCAAATGTTTCTCATCTAAGAATTTTTGGTTGTGCGGTGTTTGTTCCAATTAACCCGCCACAACGTACAAAGATGGGACCTCAAAGAAGGTTGGGAATATATGTCGGGTATGAATCTTCATCGATTATCAAGTATTTAGAACCATCTACAGGTGATCTATTTACAGCCCACTTCGCTGATTGTCATTTTGATGAATCAGTTTTCCCGACATTAGGGGGAGATAATAAACAGCTGGACAAAGAGATAAGTTGGAATGAATTATCACTATCTCATTTAGATCCTCCACTACAACAAATTGGCACTTGCGCCATGAATTATGCCACGGGAATTTGTTATTTGTGGCTAAATTTTACCTAGCCATGGGAAAAATTTGATTCGCTACTTGGGAAAAAAAATAATGCCACGTGAACATTTTTTCCCGTGGCAAAAATTCACTTGCGCCACGAATTTTATTATAGTCGTGGTCAATAATCACTCTTGCCACGAAAGATGCCACACCCATGGCAAAAATATATTTAGCCACGAATTTGTTCAGTGGCAAATATTAATTAGCCACGACATAATTTACTTCTGTGGCGAAATTATTTTTTAGCCACAGATTTAATAAATGCATGTGGCTAATGGTTCTCCAAACTTTAATCAAATTACTTTCAAATTAAGCCGAGTGTCAAATATTGATCTTAAAAAATTCAAAGTTAAAGATAATATGAAAAAAAATATTTTATTAAATTTGAAAATATTTTATTAATAAAACATTGGTTATTTTTATTTAGTTTTAAGAAAAAAAATTATTTTTTGTAAAATTAAATACAAGACAACTTTGGTTGTCTAATTTGTTGATTTTTTACTAATCATCATTTTTGAAGTAATTGATTTCTTTTAGTTTGACAATATGTTTTATTAAAATTCTATAATCTTAAGTATGACTTTTGAAAAACAACTAACATTTACATAGTGTAATATATGCCAGCTAAAATGTGGCGTGCATAGCATATCAAGTAAAAGAAGCATGTGATTGATCATCCATCATTGAGACGTCTAATATTATTTAAGATTCTTTCATTTTTACCGCTTAATTAATTAATTAACTTTTTCACATGTAATACACCTCTTTTTAAGACAAAAAAAACTTAAAAAAGAAAGTGACCGAGAATAATATTTTTTCCAAATTGTTGATTTTCTTATAATATTTTCAGTATGAAAAAAATTGCTTTATGAAATTCGTATTTAAGAATTCTAATCAGTCTATATATTTTTATGAAATTAACTTTGACTGTGAAAACAATAATTACTTTTGTAAATTAATTGTCTTTCAAGTTGTTTGGTTTGGAAGAAAGATTAATGTATTAGAAAGTTGTGCCTAAGTTCTAAAACCAGTCAAAATAATTTTTCAAAAAAAAGAGAGGTATAAATGAGAAAATCAAATAATTAACAAATACAAGTAAGAAAATATAATAATTAAGGGCTAATAGTGAGAAAATCCAAAATTAATTTATCGTCAACTTTTTAATTCAATACCTGTTCTTTAATATTATTTGGAAGATATTTTAAAAAATGAATTTAAAATAAAATTTACTTAATGAAAAATAAAATTCGGGTAAAACTTGAAGTAGGCAAGAGAAAACTCAATGAGGGTAAAAAACTGATGAAATAAAATAATGACCGATAACGAAAAGAAAAAAAAACATATCGAAAGAACTAGCAATAAAAGAACGTGGAAAATAGAAACTAAAATAGAAATATCGATAAATTAATGAAATCATGAGTCCGAAAATCAACTTCGAAACTCTTTTTTTCCGCAATAATAATTTTTTAATCATAATATGTAAATCATTGGTGAAAAGAAATTAATTACTCAAAAGTAAATGTAGTTTGTGAAAAAAAGCATCACTATAAAAGAATTCAAACTAATGATTATGTCAATAAAGTTCAATTTCATTTCTGGTAGCTGGCTATAAGAACTCCACAGTTAAGCGTGCTTGAGTGAGAGTAGTGTTAAGATGGGTGACCTCCAGGGAAGACCCTTCGATGCGTACGGTGAATTAAATAATATTGAAATGACTCAGCTATAAAGCTAGTAATCGTTCCAGATGTGACTACTATAGGGGTAGAGAATTCTTACGGTTATAAATTTATTTAATTTATTATATATTTTGTGACCGGAATAAATGTTTTGCTACAAACATAATTAGCCACGGGATAATCCGTGGCAAAAAATTAATTCTAGCCACGGGAGACTCCGTGGCAATAAAATCAATACTTGCCACGTTTTTTTTTTCTCGTGGCTATTTTGTTTGCCACGGCCACTTGCGACACGGACGGTCTTTCCGTGCCAAAGTACTTTAGCCACGAAAATTTAGCACTTTTGCCACGAATTCAACCGTCGCCCAAGTGCTCATTTGTAGTAGTGCTCGTACCAAACAATGTGAACTCGAAGTTCAAAAGATAATTCATTTACAACGATTGGCAAATCAATTACCCGATGCTTTCACTGATCCGAAAGGTGTGATTAAATCTCATATACCAGTTGTAAATGCTCCAGCTAAAATTGTAGTCCCGGAAGGACCATCAATTGCAAATGAGTCTTTGACACGCCTGAAGCATGGTAGACCACTTGGTTCCAAAGATAAAAATCCTCGAAAACGTAAAGGAGCAAAATTTAAGGAAGAAGTGGCTTTTGAAAAGTCCCTGGAAAAGTCTGACGACATGACTGAGAATATGTCTCCAGAAGAGACTCAGATACCTGAAAATGATGAAGAGATCTCAATAAATTATATCATGTCTAGATAAATATGGAACCGAAATAAAATCGACGTCGATGATGGTGTTTTTGCATTTAATGTAGCGCTAGATATCATTCATGAAAATGAGGATCATGAACCAAAGTCTGTTGATCAGTGCAGACGTAGAATTGATTGGCCAAATTGGAAAGATGCCATTGAGGCAGAGTTAAAATCATTGGCCAAACGTGATGTGTTTGGACCTGTAATTCGCACATCCGACGGAGTAAAACCTGTGGGTTGTAGATGGGTGTTTGTGCGAAAAAGAAACGAAAAGGGCGAAATAGTCAGATATAAAGCTCGATTAGTTGCACAAGGCTTTTCACAAAGACCTGGCATTGACTATGAGGAGACATACTCTCCGGTAATGGATGCAACTACATTTCGTTATCTAATAAGCCTTGCTATGAGGGAGGGACTTGATTTACGCCTCATGTATGTTGTTACAGCCTATTTATATGGCTCACTTGATAATGAGATATACATGAAACTTCCTGAGGGTCTTAAGCTACCTGAAAAGATGAAATCAAGTCCTCGTGAGCAATATTCAATCAAACTAAACAGATCACTATATGGTTTAAAGCAATCCAGAAGGATGTGGTATAATCGCCTTAGTGAATATTTATTGGCAAAAGGATACAAAAATGATCCTATTTGCCCTTGTCTATTCATAAAGAAATCCGGATCGGGATTTGTGATTATTGCTGTTTATGTAGATGATTTGAATATTATTGGTACTCCCGAAGAGATTACCAAAGCTGTTGAATATTTAAAGGAAGAATTTGAGATGAAAGATCTAGGAAAGACGAAATTTTGTCTTGTCCTACAAATTGAGCATCTTGATAATGAGATTCTCTTACACCAGGGAACGTATATTGATAAAGTACTAAAACAGTTCAATATGGACAAGGCACATCCTCTAAATACTCCTATGGTAGTAAGACCAGTTGATGTGAAGATTGATCCATTTCGACCCCGAGAAGAGAACGAAAAGATTCTTGGCCCTGAAGTACCATATTTAAGTGCGATTGGAGCCTTGATGTACCTTGCCAGTCAAACAAGACCGGATATATCCTTTTCTGTCAACTTATTAGCGAGATACAGTTCATGTCCTACTCAAAGACACTGGAATGGAGTAAAGCATTTACTTCGATATCTCAGAGGTACGTCAGATATGGGTTTATATTATTCTAACAAATCCAAAACAGATTTGGTTGGTTTTGCAGATGTTGGTTATTTATCTGATCCTCATAATGGCCGTTCACAAACCGGTTATGTATTCACGTGTGGTGATACTCCCATCTCATGGCGCTCCGTAAAGCAAACGATAGCTGCCACCTCCTCAAACCACGCAGAATTGTTGGCGATTCATGAAGCAAACCAAGAGTGTGTATGGTTAAGATCCATGATTCATCACATTGTAGAATCTTGCGGTATATGTCTGGAAACTAAGGCCTCTACTATCCTACACGAAGACAATACTGCTTGTATCGCCCAACTTAAAGCAGGATTCATCAAAGGAGATAGAACGAAGCACATCTTGCCAAAGTTCTTTTTCACCCATGATCTTCAGAAAGATGGCTTTATTACCGTTCAACAAATCTCTTCTTGTGACAATCTTGCGGATGTTTTTACGAAGGCACTACCAAGCAAGATTTTTGAGAAGTTAATCACTAGACTCGATTTATGTCGTCTCAAGGACATCAAGCAATGTGTTAATCAGGGGGAGTAAATACGCGTTGCACTCTTTTTTCCTCGCCATGGTTTTGTCCCACTGGGTTTTCCAGGCGAGGTTTTTAACGAGGCAACATTTATTGCGTATCATGGAGATTATTGTACTCTTTTTCCTCATTAGATTTTTGTCCCACTGGGTTTTATCTAATAAGGTTTTAACGAGGCAATCCCTCCAGTATTGGACATCCAAGGGGGAGTGTTATGTATAATTATATGGATGTCCATGTATAGTATTTAGGCCCATGTAGATTACTAACCCTAAACCCTATTCCCCTTGTATCCTATATATATGTACTCCTGTGGACATGACATAGGTCCACCCCGACGCGGCCACGCGCGGGTTTGGGGAGGCGAATGAATCTCCATGAGATGGTCAAATGGAAATTTAAATCGAAGTTGGAGTCGCCACCGAATTTTATGGTTATTCGGAACCGTTCGAGCCCACTCTATGTCGTAGTGGGCCGTGTACAAAATACGGCCCATTTCCGATGTGAGAGTTTATTGAGCTCGTCCCTTTGCAGTTCGATATAGATGCCGACTTGAGCGGTTAATCGTATATTGAATGACTCTCGTTGCCAATGGTTTCGGACATCCGGAAACCACGGTTCTGAGTAAGGGGTGAGGGTACGTGTTGGGAAGTTCACTAAGAACACCCAACCCCGCCCGCACATTATCGGCCTCTACTAGGATATCGAATGACGTTTTAATGCGCGCGTTAGTAATGCGATGAATGATATGCAAACGTTGTTTTCCTAAGCATGTGAGGAATTGAATGGGTTGCTAAGTCGGTTTAATGCATGAAAAATTAATTAACGACAAAGTTGAATTTAGCATGTGAGATTCGTTTTAGTATAATAAAACAAATGAAATAAAGAGGATGAATTTGCTACAAAAGATGAACAAACGAGTTAGTATCGACTTGTAAATAATAATGGCAAGAAATAAATATGCAAAATCGAGAAAAATCGCAATCTGAAAAATATCGTTAAAAAAACGTTGTTTTGTGTAAAAAACGATGTTCGAAAAAATATAAAAAAGAACGAAAAGGGTGCGTCGGGACAGCCGGCCGCGCGGCTCGCCCGGGACGCCGGCGAGTCGCGTGTCGGGCTGGTTTTGGACGCGGTTTTCTGAAAATTCGATTAAATCGCGTACAAATATTGCATGATTCGTACTCGAAATAATATTTTCGATATTCTCTATATTCGATAATTGACTACGAAATCAATATCAAATATTTGGAATAGTTTTAGAAAAGATGTAAATTTTAGAAATCGTTTCGTAGAATAAATAATAAAACGAACGAAAAAGTTGAAAAAAGGAGCGCGGGTTTCAGACTCGTACGCGAGTCGCCTGTGAGGGGCGCGACTCGCGTGCGGGCCTGTCCCGTTTTCGCTCGTTGTTCGAAAATTGTTGTTTTTGATAAATCGCGTACAAAATATGAATTAATTTGTATTCGATTTATGTTTTCGAAATTCGTCATACCCGATATTCGATTATGAAATGGATATCGAATATTCGGAATGAATTAAAAAAAAAGGTTTTATAAAATCGTTCAAAAAAAGAATTTAAAAAAAGATGTAACGATTTTGACATCGTCGAGATCTTGATATAATTCTTTTTGATACGATATTCGATTATAGAAAAAATCGATATCGTATGTTTAAGAATATTTGTTATGAAAATAGTTTTTCGTTAATAACGATATTAGAGAAAAAAAACAAAAAAAAAACGACTCTTGACCCGTAAGGAAAACGGACGAAGAGAAGAGAAGAAGAAAGGAAGAAATCGGGTTTGGTATACCCTCAACCTACATGCTTTTGTTGACTCGGATCGGGGCTCGTCGGAATGTGGCTAGGCACGGGAGCGTCGAGTGATGTTTGGTTCGGTTTAGGGCGGCTCGGTTTGACGGGTGAAGGTGTCGGGTATCGGGACCGGTTTCCTTCGGGTTTTGGACGTATTATCGGTTTCTCGATGCTAAGTGTAAGGACGATTGATGAAAAAGTTGTGTATTTTAACGTTACTAATTGGATGAATGTGTGTGTGTTGCTGATAAATTGGTGTCGATTATTGTTCTAATTATTGTTGGATGCAAGGGGCTATTTATAGGGAGTTCCCGACCTTGGCTTAGGAGAGTTTGACTACCGCTTAGGATAGGAAACGTAGGAACTTTAGAAGTATGAGAATTCCACTTTCTTGTGAAGGAAGAAAGGAAAACCGGCTGTTTTGCTCTTATTTTTGGCCGAGTGTTTTACACTCGGTCGGGTGCTTGAATCGGTTTTCGGATAGGATTCCTGCTTGAGGTCGAATTCCATCCCTAAACGGAATTGTTTATTATTTTGTGAAGCTGATTTTTTGTAGAGTTTGAGTAAGAACAGGACACGTGAGACATCGCGGTCGGTCCACAAGTCTCGGGAAATATCTTTGACCGTATTTTGACTCGGTCGCTAAAAGACGGTTTTACCCCTGGTGTCAGATTCGACCCAAATTAGTGTTATTTGACTCGAAACGAACCACTGGGCCTGAATTTGAGGTTGGTTTTGTGAAATTTGTACTCCTTAAAAAGCCCAAGCTAAATATCCATGTTTCGAGCCCATTTCCGAGTACGTTAAAGCATGTTTGCGTCCGATCATCATCGGGTGTTTTTTGGAAACTACTATAGACACCTGGCGGTCAAAATGTGGGTGTCTACAGAGCCCCCACTCTGACTGAGGCTTGGACAGGGCGAAAGTCAGAGTAGCTACCAGGTCAATCAAGGATTAAAACCCGGTAGCTTCCGGTCGGGTCGTTTAAGGTCCATTAGACCTGCGTGAAGGGCCCGCCGGCCATGGATTAGAAATGTACTTGAACTGATGATAACTCCGTGGGGAATTTGAACTCGTCGCATAAGACTTAAAATGGGCCTGTATGTGGGCTCACTTTGTTAAATGCCGTTGGGGAGTTATGTGAATTGCGCTGTCGTGATTTGTACCTGTATAAGTTACATAAAATTTTGCATGCAACACGTAGGCGAAACAAATATGACTCGCGCTGGGGAATAAAAATGATTTTTGCTGCATTTTGAAATCGAAGTCCTGAAAGCAACTCACGTGCTAGGAAATAGGTTTTCAAAATTGAAAGAGGTGGAAAAGAAATTTGCAGTTTTTAAATAGACTGAAATTTGACCTTGTCGAAAAGATTTTTTTTCAAATGGCAAAGTTTTTGCAAATTTTAAAATGAGAATTTGAAAAGAGAGGCCTACCGGCAGACTCGACTCTGGACGCGACAGGACGAGTTGACAGACACGACTTAGACTCTCTAAGGGTTGGACCGTGACTTGGTAAGGAGGTGGGCCACCTAAGATGACAAGACTCTTAAGTTGCGCTATTCCGTAGCCTAGGCGAGTGGCAATAAGTCGAATCCTCGGAATAGGAAGGGTGCGTTATAGGGGAATTGCAGTAGTCTGTAATGAGACTGTTTTTGCAGGACTTGGCAGTGGCAATGCTGTAGACTAGTGCTCTTTTGAATCCTTTTTGATTTTAGGGTACATTTCCAAAGTGGGCATTGCCTCGAGTCCTGATAGATTCTTGTCTTCGACTGAGCCGAGTACTAGGACACACTATAGAAAGGAGGCTAGATTTTGAATGTATTTGGATTATGTGAGTGGATGGAGAACTTCTGCCTAGGAGAAGCCCCCAGGACGACAAAGCTAGCTGTTGAGAACATGACGGTGTCGTGACCGGAATGATGGTGCTTTTTGAATGTGTGTCAATGTGGGTGGTTCTGCCTCTGTTGAAAGGCTGCCTACGTATTCACATGTGGTGAAATCAAACCAAGCCGTAGTTCAGTGGATTATGGTGCCTAGTTTATTAGGGCTTTGTGTGTAACTAGCCATAGCGATGGTGTAGGCTAGGTGCATTCCCAGTGATGTCTTGATCAAAGGGCTAGAATGGTTAGGATGTAAATCTTGTGACTGTGAGCGTTCTCCGGGATAGCCCCAGAGGTGGTGTGAACTATTTAGGCATGTTCTATGCCGACCGCAGGTTGAGTTCCCGTGTTTGGGGATGGTAACTGGTTTGAATGAGAAGAATTGGGATGGGATTTTAACGAGTTCTGCTCTCGGGGATTTTAACGAGTTCTGTTCTCGGGAATTTTAACGAGTTCTGCTCTCGAGGATTTTAACGAGTTTTGCTCTCGGGGATTTTAACGAGTTTTGCTCTCGGGGGATTTGACGAGTTTCGCTCTCGAGGGATTTGACGAGTTTTGCTCTCGGGTTTACGTATGGTGATTGTGAATTCTGTTATGTAAAGGGGAAGTCGAGTAAAATGGCTCGAACTTTGATCGGGATAAGTTTTGATAATGCGAGATCTGATTTCCATGCCTGGCCCTAATGGTTAGGGGTATCTTATGGAGCTTGAATCCTCAAAATTCCGGGCTGTCTCTGGCCTGGGTCTCGGGAAGGTCTTTGAGGGTTGTAATGTGGGAAGACTAAATGTGGTGTTAGTTGACCAGCTCGATTATCTCTCCCTTATTTGATGGTATGAATTTTGACCGTACCCTGGTCATGGGGCTTCCACTTGAATTGACCGTTGATCATGGTCATGGGTTTTTTGAATATTTTTTGGTTGACCTCTTAGCCCCGGTCTCGGAATTCTTCATTTGGATTGACCGCTTAACCTCGGTCATGGGTGCCTCTTTTTTTTTTGATAATGGCCTGCTTTTTTGTTTTGGCCTTTTGCGTTTTCTTGTATTGGACTTTTTTTCCTTTTTTGTCCAATTTTTTTTTGTTGGTCAGACTAACACCTAAGGTAGGGATTGGTTGATCTTATTGGATGGGTGTTTATTGTGGGAAATGGGCTTGCCTCCCGTCTTGAACCCAAACTAGGAGACTACCTAGATTTGTCATTGGATTCGATACCGCTCCTGCTAAGGGTAGTTATGTGGCTTTCTATACCAGACATGGAACAGGTAGAGGAAAACACGGGTCTCATTTCCTGCAGTCATTATAGATGTGCCTATAATAGTCACGTGCGTGTGCTCACAGTGTATGATGGTGTTCATCATGTTCTCGGAAACACATAAGGAAAGTATATATGAGAAATAGAAAAGCTGATTTTATTGAATTTTGAAAAAAAGAGGACAGAATACAATTGACTCTGACTCCGACTTTGAAGTTGAAATAAATAGTATATCCTAGACTCGGACTCAGACTTGGAATTAAATCAAATCCGGACTCTTGGATGCATGAGAGGTAGATTGGATGCTTTGGTCATCGGGCCCTGTATAGTCCATGAGGGGCTTTGCAAGTGACAATGTTTCCAAAACGGGAGTCTTCCCGGCATCGAGGAAGTCTTGAATAAGGTGTTTCAGTTTCCAGCACTGTTCTGTATCGTGTCCCCTCCCTCTGTGGAATTTGCAGTAATGCTCGGCGTTCCATGCTTTGGAGCGTTTTTCCAAAGGAGGGTCGGCTGTTGGGCCTATAGGTAGTATTAGGCCCTTCGGAACCAATTTCTGGAAAGCAACGGTGTAGGACATATCCAAGTGGGTAAATGTCCTTTCCTTTGACTGGTTCTTGATTTTTGGAGAGGTGACTTGAGGGTTACCTCTCTCGGCCTTGCCATCTTGAGGGTATCGGACAGTTTCGTAAGAGTGTTCACCTTTCAAATGGCTCGGTTGGGTGATTGGCTGTCTTACCCGCTCTAGTTGTGTTAGACGAGATCGAGTTCTTACAAGATCCTCTTCGATGATGGTTACCCTGGAACTTAGGTTATCTAGGGCGGTATTGATTTTTGAGAAGATATTGTTAATGGAGCAAGATAGCATAAGCATACTCCCCTGGATATCCCCTTTCTCGACGGCGCGGGATTTGTTATGGTTTGGTAGTGTCTCGTTCATAGGGTCCCTGATCGGAAGAAACGACAGGTGTTAGAACTCGCCTAAGCTCGGTTTTGCGCAAATGCAAGAGAGAGAGTCAAACTAGGTACGGCCCGAAGGCGGGAATGACTAAGATTCTATGGCCGGGCTACTTAAACGTTAATCCAGACAAAGTAACGACTGTGACCTAGACTCGACCACGAGACTCGAGATGTACAAGGATAAGTCCGTAAATGGGGCGACCGTATTTGATCGTGCCGCGTGCTTGGACCAACCGTGGTGACCTAACCCTAGGTGACCCGAGTATTCGTAGCATGGGTACGACTCGAAGAAGGCATCATAAGGACGCCGGTGTAGGATGAACGTAGGGTACTCTCTAGGGTAACCTTGGTTGACTGCTCGGGTGGAGGACAGCCCCCTGAGTAAGGCTAGAGACTCAGATGGCGTGACATCTAAGTGACTCGAAAGTGGGATACGTGAGACAACACGTGCAAGACATGACCCTTAGAGCAACCGTGATTGATCGCTCTGCTGAAGGGTAGCCCCCCGAGTGGGGAAAAGCCTGAAAAGGAAATGACTCGGAAAGAACACCTAGACGGGTGACTCGTGAAAGGTGGGTCTCCTTTAGGATCCAGCTGTGTGGGCTGGGCCCTGTTTGAAAGGAGGTTCACGTGAGACATTCCCAAACTTTAGACTCGATTGTGTAACTGGGCCAACCTTTGTAGGAGTATGTCCTACGTAGGTGGGCTTTGCCTTAGTCAAATAAGGCGGACTGGGATAGGGAGGAAACTCGTGATATAAGATCGACGGAGTTTCGACGCTAAAGACTTTGACGACTTATGACACGACCCGACACTGCTAAATACGGGAAGTCCTAAGAAGAGGAAGATTTTGAAAAAGGGATTCATTTGGAAAATCCGAGAAGTCTCGGTGGATGGCCTAATTTTTCGAAAAAAACGGAAAAGTGCATCGGGCCATAATTTTGAAAGTTCGAAAAAAAAATCGAGTTTTGAAATGGGCAGAATTTCGGCTGGAAAATAGGCTACTTTGAGTCAAATCGTAAATCCTAATTTTGGTAGCATTCCGGTGTTTTGAAAAGTTGAATATTTGGAATTTTGAAACTTGAGTATCGAGAAAAGGAATTTCCGACAATTTGAAAATTGAAGATGAGATCCCGAAGATTTGAAAATCGAAAAAAACGGCATCTCGAAGATTTTGAAAATCGAAACTGGTATCTCGAAAATTTTAAAATTGAAATTGAATTTTGAAAATTCGGAAATCGAATGGTGGATCGGAAATTCGAATTTTGAAATGGGCAGCATGCCGGCTAGAAAATAAGCTTGTTTTGAGTCAAATCTTAAGTCTAAATTTCGACAGCTTTCCGATTTTTAAAAATTTGAATATTTTCGAAAAGATGCATTTTTGGAATTTCGGAATTTAAGATGAATTCCCGAAAATTTGAAAATCGAAAACAGGATCCTGACTTTTAAAATCGGCAAAAATGTCATCGGGCTTGAATTTTTTTGAAAAGTCAGAATTTTTGAATTTTTGAAAGCCCGAAGTGAAATTCGGTTGATGGCCCGGTTTTGTTCGAAAGAGAAAAAAAACGGAAATCGAACCCGGGCGACGGTTTTGCAAGTTCGAAAATAGTTTCGAGTTTTAAATTGGGCATAATACCGGCTAGAAAAAGGGCTATTTTGAGTAAAATCGTAAATCCTAAATTCGGTATTTGACCCGGGTTTTGAAATTGGATATTTTGAAAAAGGATGCAAAATTTTTAAAATGACATTTTTTTGAAAAAGATGTGGATCAAGTAGCACGTAGTCATGGAAACAGTATAATGACGCCATGTATGCTCTTAAGCTAAGTCTCGGTCAGTCTATAAGGGTCTATACCAGTGTACATAGCCTATCGAGAATCGGGGCGGACTCCCTAACTCGAGTTGAGATTAGGACATGCCGTAAAACCCATACGAATCGGCTAATGGACACCTTTGACATAACCAATTTGGACTATATCAATGGTATAGTGGGACGTCGGTCACCAGTACCGGCCCGGGAAAAATGGGGTTATGCATGAACCGTAAAACTAAAACGCGTATTGTACTAGTCAAACGATTTCTATTCGAGTCTCACCCTGAAGGATACCGAAGGTTATTAACGCATCAGTAAATCCCCAGCGGAGTCGCCCATTTCCGATGTGAGAGTTTATTGGGCTCGTCCCTTTGCAGTTCGATATAGCTGCCGACTTGAGCGGTTAATCGTATATTGAATGACTCTCGTTGTCAATGGTTTCGGACATCCGGAAACCACGGTTCTGAGTAAGGGGTGAGGGTACGTGTTGGGAAGTTCACTAAGAACACCCAACCCCGCCCGCACATTAGCGGCCTCTACTAGGATATCGAATGACGTTTTAATGCGCGCGTTAGTAATGCGATGAATGATATGCAAACGTTGTTTTCCTAAGCATGTGAGGAATTGAATGGGTTGCTAAGTCGGTTTAATGCATGAAAAATTAATTAACGTCAAAGTTGAATTTAGCATGTGAGATTCGTTTTAGTATAATAAAACAAATGAAATAAAGAGGATGAATTTGCTACAAAAGATGAACAAACGAGTTAGTATCGACTTGTAAATAATAATGGCAAGAAATAAATATGCGAAATCGAGAAAAATCGCAATCTGAAAAATATCGTTAAAAAAACGTTGTTTTGTGTAAAAAACGATGTTCGAAAAAATATAAAAAAGAACGAAAAGGGTGCGTCGGGACAGCCGGCCGCGCGGCTCGCCCGGGACGCCGGCGAGTCGCGTGTCGGGCTGGTTTTGGACGCGGTTTTCTGAAAATTCGATTAAATCGCGTACGAATATTGCATGATTCGTACTCGAAATAATATTTTTGATATTCGCTATATTCGATAATTGACTACGAAATCAATATCAAATATTTGGAATAGTTTTAGAAAAGATGTAAATTTTAGAAATCGTTTCGTAGAATAAATAATAAAACGAACGAAAAAGTTGAAAAAAGGAGCGCGGGTTTCAGACTCGTACGCGAGTCGCCTGTGAGGGGCGCGACTCGCGTGCGGGCCTGTCCCGTTTTCGCTCGTTGTTCGAAAATTGTTGTTTTTGATAAATCGCGTACAAAATATGAATTAATTTGTATTCGATTTATGTTTTCGATATTCGTCATACCCGATATTCGATTATGAAATCGATATCGAATATTCGGAATGAATTAAAAAAAAAAGGTTTTATAAAATCGTTCAAAAAAAGAATTTAAAAAAAGATGTAACGATTTTGACATCGTCGAGATCTTGATATAATTCTTTTTGAAACGACATTCGATTATAGAAAAAATCGATATCGTATGTTTAAGAATATTTGTTATGAAAATAGTTTTTCGTTAATAACGATATTAGAGAAAAAAAAAAAAAAAAAAAAGAACGACTCTTGACCCGTAAGGAAAACGGACGAAGAGAAGAGAAGAAGAAAGGAAGAAATCGGGTTTGGTACACCCTCAACCTACATGCTTTTGTTGAATCGGATCGGGGCTCGTCGGAATGTGGCTAGGCACGGGAGCGTCGAGTGATGTTTGGTTCGGTTTAGGGCGGCTCGGTTTGACGGGTGAAGGTGTCGGGTATCGGGACCGGTTTCCTTCGGGTTTTGGACGTATTATCGGTTTCTCGATGCTAAGTGTAAGGACGATTGATGAAAAAGTTGTGTATTTTAACGTTACTAATTGGATGAATGTGTGTGTGTTGCTGATAAATTGGTGTCGATTATTGTTCTAATTATTGTTGGATGCAAGGGGCTATTTATAGGGAGTTCCCGACCTTGGCTTAGGAGAGTTTGACTACCGCTTAGGATAGGAAACGTAGGAATTTTAGAAGTATGAGAATTCCACTTTCTTGTGAAGGAAGAAAGGAAAACCGGCTGTTTTGCTCTTGTTTTTGGCCGAGTGTTTTACACTCGGTCGGGTGCTTGAATCGGTTTTCGGATAGGATTCCTGCTTGAGGTCGAATTCCATCCTTAAACGGAATTGTTTATTATTTTGTGAAGCTGATTTTTTGTAGAGTTTGAGTAAGAACAGGACACGTGAGACATCACGGTCGGTCCACAAGTCTCGGGAAATATCTTTGACCGGGTTTTGACTCGGTCGCTAAAAGACGGTTTTGCCCCTGGTGTCGGATTCGACCCAAATTAGTGTTGTTTGACTCGAAACGACCCACTGGGCCTGAATTTGAGGTTGGTTTTGTGAAATTTGTACTCCTTAAAAAGCCCAAGCTAAATATCCATGTTTCGAGCCCATTTCCGAGTACGTTAAAGCATGTTTGCGTCCGATCATCATCGTGTGTTTTTTGGAAACTACTATAGACACCTGGCGGTCAAAATGTGAGTGTCTACAACTCCCCATTAAGGAATAAACTACTTCTGAATTCTCTCTTCTCTCTCTTCTCAATTCTCTTTCATAACAGGACAAAACTTATTACTCCAATATTTGTTCCATTGAGTTTGAGGGGAGTAATCCATTACTTCCATTGGAAGGTAAAAGTTATTGGGCCAGAATAATTTGGTACATACCAAACCAGTTAAAATGATCCATAACAATCACCCCTCAAATTTTCAGGCCCATTACTATCATCCCAGGCAGGCCCTTAGTGTTAATTTACTACTCGTACTACCTACTCTTTATATTGAACTTATCCTCAATGGCTTATTTGGATCCAGCTTAAGCCGAGTCATTCAGATGCTTTATTCTTCTTGTTCTATGAGGAATCGTCTTTCTTTCATTGTCTAGTTATTAAATTTGTAACTCAAAATATCAACACTCGGGTTCATAACTTAGTGTCTTAAGTTATTGAGAAGAAATTAAGATAGAATTTAATCTAATGGCAAAAAAAAAAGATGCTTTATTCCTTTTATATCCTTTATTGGTCTTTACTTATTTAAGATTTTTGTCTGAGTTTATCTGCATGTTATATAAAGGAATATGTCATTCAATAATTACTAAATACTTATTGCCTCCGAGTCTGAATGATTTTCTCTTTTGATTAAAATATACCTCACATATATTAAACAAAGGGGAAGATCATTCAGACTCCGAGTCTGAATGATTTTCTCTTTTGATTAAATTATAACTCACATATATTAAACAAAGGGGAAGATCATTCAGACTCGGAGGAAGTATAATACTGTATAGGATATTATTATGGAAATTATTATTACTCCCTCTTTTTCACTATAATCTTCTTGGTGCCTTTGGCACAACATTTAAGGGAAGGAGATTATGTGGTTGTGATTGTGGTTGAGTAAGGGGCGGCTAAGAGGGGTGCAGCGGAACTGGGTCTCCAAATACTTTCGGCCTCAAAATCCTCTTACTGAAGATTTACTCTATATAAAAAATTATAAAAAGAACATGTATACATATGGGTTGTAGTGTAGTGGTTTTGGTGTACTTTTGTAATTAAGAGATCATGGGTTCGAGCCATGTAGGTTGCATTCTTGTTTTTTAAAATACAACATACTACTGTAGTATGTATTTGTAATTTTTATCGATTATAATCTCATACACAGCTAGGGGACGTTTGGTTTGAGGTATTCAGGAAAGTGTGGGATCATGGGTTCGAGCCATGTAGATTGCATTCTTGTTTTTTAAAATACAACATACGAGTATGTTTTTGCAATTTTTATCGATTATAGTTTCGTACACAGTTATTTCTTATCTTCCGGCAAATGATAGTAATGGGTAGAATAAAATAATTTTTTTTTTATACTAACTCTTGCTAGAGTTTTATTTCGCGTCATACAACTAATATATAGATATATCAACAATAAAAATTAGTAGTCCTCCATCCATATTTAAACTTCATGAAGGAGGTGGACCAAATATTAAGGGAAGAGTAAAATATGTAGTGAAAAATGAAATTTGAGAGAATATGTGGGGTCACAAATGATATTGACCACAAAATTCAACCAAAAAGAAAAAAATTGTAGATACGAAGTTTAAAGATGGATAATTCTTTAAGGAAAGTAGGAAATTATAAAATGGATGGAGGGAGTAACAATTAAAAAAAATATTATATTCCGCTTTTTTGGTAGTTAAAAAAATATATAAATGGGCCTCGAACTCAAAACTCGAACTGAAAATTTTAAGACACCATTGGTTGAGTGGAGTAAAAATTGGGTTAATATTAGTCATTTATTTTATCGAAAAGGAGATGGAAGATCTTAAATAAAATACCCAAAAAAGAAAGGAATAAGATGTTAGTGCGAATGAGGGAGTATTATATAACTGATAAGTGTGGAAAACTAGTGTCTTAGGTTGACAAATTAATTAAGTCCTAATTATATCGTTTTTATGTTGATTAATGTAATAAACGTAGTCGATTTATCTTGAGGATATAATTTATTGCTTTCCGAGTTGTTCTTGCTCGACGATTGGCCATTTTACGATGACGTATGTTTTAATGGCTTTTAGATGCATGGAGGGAGCTTGGGAACACCGTTCAAGCAAGCAATCCGTCTCTCGAGTTGGCCAAGGCTAGAGTTCGAGAAAGTGCATCTCCGAATTCCCGAAGGGAAGTTTCGAAGGCCGCCAACCATAGGTGATGTCGAGAAGCTATAGCTTGGAGCTGAGGATGAAGAGGAAGGCGTTCTTCGATGGATCATCGAATTGTTAAACGATCCGGCGGATCTCTTCTTAAACCCTTGGAATTGAGCTTATTGAATCTGACGGACCATCAAGGTCTCTTAGATGGACCGTCGATGCCCTGTTTCATGAAAATCCACTTGTTTTAGGCCATCTTTTTTAGGTTAAACTCTCGATCATTGAAGTGTAGTTTCAACTATTCACTGCGCATCCATTTATAACGATATACAAGTATTTTTGGGGATTTTCATCAATGGCTATGCCACTTTAGTTTGATATTTTTCTCAATATTAAATCTAAATTCTCTCAAACGAATTTATTTTAATAAAATATGTGCTTATTTGTCACGAGTATATAACTTGTATTGAAGATTAGATTGGAGGGAGTGTGATGCAGTTGCAGGAGCTTCTCAACAATGGTGAAGAAGGTGATGCTCGAGTACCTGCCTCGCTTTATGTGTAACGAAATTTAGAGAGAGAAAGGATGATGCAAAAGTGGTTTGTTTATTGAATTGAATGAAATTGATTACAACCATGTATTGTTCTATTTATAGCTAACAATGTAAAAAACTCGAGTCTTGTAACTACTTTGCTGAGCTTTCCCTTTATAACTACTATGTATTCATTTGTACAGTATTATACCCCTCTTCTTATTGAAGACTTGACCTCAAGTCGATACCAACTGAGCATAGAACTCAGGGTACCTCTCCTCAATGATATCAGCAAACCCCCATGTAACATCACTTATATCAAAACCTTCCCACTGAACCAGAAATTGGACAGTAGCCTTGTTCTGACGCTTAACTGTCCTACGATTGATACGGGTTAGTCGCGTCACCGATATCAAAATAATCCTAGATTACTACTAACAGGTAGCTAGCGGTAAGTAGGGTCGATTTCACAGGGAGGCAGATTGAAAATTAAAAGTTAGTCAATTAATCTATCGGGTCACGATTTTATAATGATTTGGGATGAACTGACAGTAACACGGAATTAGTAAAAGTATAAATTAATGAATTAAGAAAATCACCAGAGTCGTCGGATCATTACAAATCAAAACAGGCATACATACGATTTCCAAATAATCAGTTAAAATGAGTTAAAGAACATCGACACGGTCCTCTCGGATCACTAGTCATCCTAGAAGTCACCTAACGGGCTCTCGCTACGTATTAGGGAATTCTATCGATTACAACGAGTCTTATCCTTTCCCGGGCTTTCGCTACGTAGGTCGGGATTACGAGATACAAACAATCAATTACGACCTATAATTAATTATTCGTCATTATAATGTTGCAAGAGCGATTTAACTCGTAAAGGTCGATTATTTAGTAATCACATATAAACTTGGTTCAATTCGCGGTTCACCTAAACTCTAGTGACGGAAAATTAGCTAAACATATTTACAATAATGATAATAATGGTTACTGAATGAAACATGATGATAAAAGAAGAAACAGGATGAGGAAAAGAAAGAAGAAAGCAAAATAATTATAAGAAAAGGGAGATTAGGGAAGAAGAGGAAATTACCGAAATCGAAATATCTAATCAGAATGAAGACGGAAGAAATAAAGACGAAAATAATAAAACCCGAGTCTTGAATGAATGAATAAATACTGGAATGATACTAAATATTTACAGTAACTATAAACTAAATTAATCTAAAGATGATGTGTGAATGATTACTCAGGAAAAAGATAGATAAAAGATGAGATGCCAGTCTGCCTATTTATACTAATTGGATCTCTAAAGTAACTACCCACTGAAGAACTGAAGTAGTGGGGAGAATTGAAGATGCGTAAGAGAGGGAATCGTGGGTAGCTTCAAAAATATCTACCCTGAATTGCTGGTAGTATCCTATTCTGCAGACTTGGATTTTATGCTGGTAGACTTGAGATCCAAGTCTGCCTATTAAGTTCTTCAGTCTAGGCCTCCAACGGACTTCTCCTCGGTCTATGGACTTGTCTGTTTGCTGCACTTTCTTAGTCTATAGACTTGTTTCTTAGTCTATAGACTTGTTACTTAGTCTACAGCTTTCGTCCTTCCTTCTTCATCAGTCTACAGACTCACAGTCTAGTCTATAGACTAGTCTTAGTCTACAATGAATCGGTTTTAGAGTTTTAAGATTTTTGATGCAATTTTTAGCTCATTTAACTACTTAGTCTCGATTATCTGCACAACAACAAAAAAATACCCGAGTAGCACATATGGGAGAAAATAACGTAATCCGACTCCTAAAAATAATAAAACGACACGGAAATGCGTGCCAAAATAGGTGAAAAATTGAATAGGAACGACACGCATCAAATCTCCTCAAACCGAACCGTTGCTTGTCCTCAAGCAATCAAACACAAAATCTATGGAAACGGTATACAACTCAAAGTTATTTACCTCAACTAGACACGCTACAAAAACTAACTCAAGCTAGCGATACTTAGTAAACATGAACTGACTCAGGCTATGGCATAATCAAAAGAATAACAGTGAACCGTCAACCTTGCTAGGCTTGTCACTGTCGGACTCTCGCGGTTACACTCTACTCTCATCAAGGGGTTATGAAATATAAATGTGAGATAGAGAGAAAGAGAGACACTCGCCTAATCTGCAACCTATAAACACATGCATGCAATCGAGTGTGATGACAATCCCTACCAATCATTTGCGCATTCTAAATAATCGAGACTAAACACATATCAAGGCGCAAAATGGTGAAATGGGTTATGGATTAAGTGACGGGTAAGAAGGGGTTATAATTTTGGGAATGTGGAGTTAATTGTCGAGCTAGACAATCTAAACTTCCAAATTACATCAGCAAAATACCAAATCACACAAACGATAAAATCAACGTCGATTAAGGACATATTCTCCATATCACGCTTATTTTACCTAAATCGACTCCTTAATATTATCATAATGAAGTATCGGAATCCACAACTCGATTCTTTTTCCACTTTTCTTTTATTATTATTTTTTTCTTTTTTTTTTTCTTTTTTTTTTGGAACATATATATACAAAACCGAAACGTATCTACAACAAACCGACATATCTCAACCTAACATCAATATCACCATGACTAGCTCGAACAGGGTAGACAATTTAGGATCGTGGTTAATATTGTGATGAAGGGATATATCGTTTTTTTTTTTGAGTGAAAATGAAAACGGGAAAGGGAAAGAGGAAAGCCTCAATACATGTGGTAGTCATGACCCGAATGCACAAAGACTTAAGAGACGGGCTTCACACTTATGCAAATTGATGTTACATGCGAAATAGGGAGAACTATTCTCATTCCTAAATAAATCGATCATGGATGTCATCGGTTTCGAATGGCCTAAAACCTCAGAATTTAAGTAGTTTGCCGACAATTTAAACCAAGTTTATTTGTTCACTGAAATAACAATCGAAATATGCCATAACCTAAGACTCGATCAAGTAAACTAAAATGTCACTAAAATGAGATAGTATTTAAAATGAGTAAAGGGTGGGCAAAAGCTATTTCATCATCGTCGTTAATCCCGCTCGACACCTAATATGATTCAAAAAATGAAAAAAAAAAATGCATGCTGAAATGCAGAAAATATGCAACTAGTGCAAATTAGTTACCCTCCCCAAACCAAACAATACAATGTCCTCATTGTATCAAACACAAATCAGACAACAGAAGAGAATGGAAAAAGTAACTGAATAAGCAACTAAAGAGTGAAGGGAACGAGGAGTACCGAATATGTACAAGGTTCCCCAAACTAGACCCTAATCGTGGTCAAAATCACACCTCGATTTCCGTGCCCACTTGGTCTGATTCGATATGCTCGGCCTTTATTCTAGCTCACTTAGTTTGTGACTCCTCGTAATGTACCTGTAGAATTCAGAAAACAAACACGTAAAATCACAAAGATACATATAATCCCAGAATCCAAACCCGAAACTTGACACTCGGAACGTAGCACGGACGCTGGCCCCCCAGAATTTAACCCTAATAAACCCACGAATAAGCAACCCAACTGGAAGACGGAGGGACAGGCGGGGAGGACTGATAGGACGGCGAGCAGGGCTGAGACAGAGTGGTGGCGACAGATGATCGGCGAAGATTGGCGAAAGGTGAAGTTCAGGTCGGCGCTGAGAGACGCTGGTGGGAAGGAGGTGAAGAGAGGTGGAGGGTGAACGGGAAAAAGGCGGAGGGCAGATGACGGAGGGGTGTATGATGAGAGGTGGAAGGGGATTAATGGAAGGTTAGGGTTAGGATTTGAAACTGGGATGTAGGAGTGAGATAAAGGGTTGGAGGGGGAGTCTGGGTAGGGAGTGGGACGACTGGGAGGTGTGGTTGGGTAGACTGGGGGTTAGGTCTGGTGGGATGGGGCTAAGACTGGGTAGAAGTAGGAAATAATGGGCCGCGTCTAAAGACTGAGTCTAAACTGGGATAGACGAGTCTGAAGACTGGGATGAGTCTGTAGACTTGGGTGTTCAGTCTGGCATACTTCACTAGACTCAGTCTCAGTAATCCCTGCACACCAACTTGATATATATATAAGTATCCTCATCCTCACTCGATAAATGCAAACTAAGTTATTTATTTACAGAAAAAATGCAAAAAATGAAAATACCCGGGTTGCCTCCCGGCCAGCGATGGTTTTTACGGTCCTGCACGACCGTGATTCGGCTCACTTCGTCATTTTCATTAAAAAACGAAACAACGCTCTCATTAGCATGTCATATTCCCGAGCACAAGAAATATGAATGCATATGTATGCACATGATAAGATGTTAGCAGCAAATATAAGAAATATGGAACACCCATCTTATCACGAGGCGGTGGACCAATTATTCCCACATGAAACACTGAACTAATCCCCTTGTCAGCAGGACATAAGGAATCAATGTTAAAATCAGAAAATAAAGTGTCACTGTTCCTAGGAATATGGTCAGAAATTAACGAAAGTGGGACCGACAAACATGAAGGAGGAAAAAGAAGTGGAGAGGAGGGAACAAAGGACAAAACCGTAGAAGGAGAAGAGATAACGGGCAAAGAAATCAATGGCTCATCTACAATGTCATCCTCATACTCATCCCATCGAACCTCAACATTCTCCTCGAACGCGTCATTCTCATATCGGTCCCATCTGACCTCAAGTTCCAGATCAAAAGGTTCTTCACAAACCTCATCAAACAGATTCTCAGTAAATGGTTCCGCGAGACTCGTGTCATAGCTTCCGTCACAGCCTGTTTCACAATCAAAACAAGGATTCTCAAAAATATTCACATTACTAGTCTCACCAACGGGTTCATCACTAGGCAAATAAAGTGAAAAATTGGGTTTCACACTCTCTTTAGCTAGCCAGTCGAAATAATCTACTACCTCGTCATAGGATTTACTTTTGAAATCCTTACTTGTAGAATATATATAGGCCTTAGTAGACTCCGTCATACCCTTCAAAACGGTAAGAACAAGTGTTTCATTAGTGAAATATTTTCTATTTAGAGAGCCAAGCCAACTGCAAAACCGTTGTATGTAAGCTTCAAAAGTCTCATCGGAATCCTGCGGAAAATCTACAACAATTCTCATAGAAACAGTGAGATCGGTCTCAAGGAGAAGATATTCCTCGAGACGAGAGATAAATTAATTAACTAACTGATAAGTGTGTTATGTAGTGCTTATTTCTTGTGTTTGGTCCCGGTTTCTCTTTTGGAATCGCTCTTTGGAGCGGTTTCGAGGCTACTTACGCTTCTTCTATCTTGTGTTAGGTTCCTAAGGCCTATCTTGGAGAAACGGAACGATTTCGACTCGTTTCCGACGCATATGGAGCCAACGAAGAGAAGCGACGATGACTCGGTAGCTTAGACTCGATCCCGAGTCCCTTGGAGCCCATTCCCGAGCACCGAGAGTCGATAAGAAGCCTAGGAAGATCAATTAGGGACCTATGTGATCATATTTGAAGCCTACATGACCCATCCCGGTCGGGATCACATCCATCACGACCGGGACGGGAAGCAAAAACAAACAGCGGCCTCTGACACCCCATCCCGGCCGGGAGCATTACCTTCCTGGTCGGGACCACCCCATCCCGGTCGGGGTCATGACCTTCCCAGCTGGGAAGGGCCCAGCACAGCTCCGCTTCAATTCTTTCATCTTCCTTACTTACGAAACCCTATATATACATCCCTCTTGTATTGTTTTAAGGACTTTTCATTACCCTACATTATTCAAAACCCTAGATAGAGAACCTTCATCCTTAGCTTAGTTTCTCCTTAATCTTTTGTTAATCTTAGCTTAATCTTAGCAATTACTCTTGTATTATTGGAATTCTTGAAGATTTCTATCAAGATTGACAACCTTGGTGGATGTGTATTTGGGTTTTCTTGATATATGCAAGTTTTCATCTTTTCATCTCCTTTGTAGTTTGGTATAATCCTTCTCTTCTCCTTTCTCTTAATCTTTCATAGTTAGTCAAGTTCTAATATTTATCTTTTGTTTATTGTATTGTTCATCCTTGTTTTCTTCATTTTGAATATGGTTGTTCTTGTGTTAGTTTCTCTTGTTCTTGTTAGTTTTAGTTCGAATATGTGTGAGTAGACTCATTGTGGGGTTAGTAGGGGGATTTGATGTTGAATATGGGTGATTAGGGTTGATTGTAGGTAAAGGTTGAATCTTTGTTGCTAGTCACTTGTTATGCATACCATGTGTTTGATGAAATGTTTGATAGGGTGGTGGCGGCCAATAGTTTTATTAGCTTCCGCTAGTCATTAGATGCTTGTTTAGCCTTTTTATTTGTTGTTTTAGACCTTAGAATAGTCATTAGTCTATCCCCTAGATTAGCTTGTCTTGAACCGGGTTTTTGACCGTAACACACCTTAGTCCGACACCCCGTCCCTGTGGATCGACCCGACTTGCCCTTTCTACCCAGTTAGGATTAGTTGATTATTATTTGTTGGTGGGGATCCACGGCAAATCCCACCCATCAAATTGGCGCCGTTGCCGGGGACGGCGTGGTTTAGACTTTTGTGTGCTTAGTTTTGGACTTTGTTCTTGATTTTTGTGTTTTCTTCTCCTTGTGCATCTCCGTTCTAATTCTTGTGTGCTATTCTCCCTTCCTAGTACGTCAAAAGCACTAGGCTACTAACGTTTGCTCAAGTGCTTCTAGTTTATCCTAGGTATCAAAGCAACGTTATGGAAATGGCACGTCCTAGCTTCCATCAATCGTCACGGGACAACTATGGGGCAAATTGCCAAGTCCCAAAATTTCACCAACCATATCAACCTCATCAACAATCTTTCGAACGCCCTCCATATGGTTACCATGAAAGTTGTCAAGGATCATTCCAACATCCTAACAACTACCAAATACCCCCACATGACCCACAACCAAAAATCCCCAACTTTGAGACTTGTCAAATGATGATTCAATTGCTAAAGGGTCAACAAGAGGTGATAACTCTAATGCAAAAGAGTCAACAAGAGATGATGGTTCAATTAAAAGGGGTTAGGGAGGAGTTTAGGGCCCAAAAAGCTGTGCAAGATGCTCGAATCGATGCACTCATGGCTCGCATCACGATATCGGCCACTCGAACTCCACAAATTGTAAGGGAAGGTTCATTTGGGCAACAAGGTCGGGTGTCTCCACAAGAAAGTCAACCCGATCATGAAGCCATGAATGAAGAAGAAAGGATCAATCAAGAGACCATTGTTGAGTGTTGCTTGGATGGTGAAGACATGGGAAGAATGAAGGAAGTTGAAGCTTCAAGGGTCGACAATGCGGAGAGGTGTGAACATGATTCTCAAGGTAACTCTTGGGGAGCCGATGTATTGGCTATCAAATTGGATTTGTACGATTTTCTTTGTGATGAACCGGATCTTGACAATCCAAAGCCAAGTGAAGACATACCCCCTCTAGGCCATGTAGACAAGGTGAGTGAAAAGGAACGCAATACTTGGGAAAATGAGGTAGATGCCTTAGAACTCGCCTTGAATGGGAAATTGGAGGATCCTAAAGCCTCCAATGAAGAAAACTTGATGTCTTCGCCTCCTTTATCGCACTCGATTCCAAGTCCCTTGTCTTGTGAGACGGTTGATGGAGAGGATCCTTGTTGGGTGGTGGAAGAGAACTCTACTCTCGACCCCGTAGAAGAAGCAACCCCCTTAGGGTGTGATCTCCTAACTCATAACGCCGAGCTTGACTCTAGACCACTATACCTACCGGATGGTCATAAGAGTCGTTGCTATCATGGTTTGGAAGACCCGGAAGATCACGAGAACCCCGGGCATAATGAAGATGATCACTTCTTGCCTCCGACTTGGAAGCTCTTGAAGGTAGCTAGGCTCGGCCATGTGAGCCTCAATGAAGATGTTGCTAGAGCATTTGACTTACTCCTTCGAGCTCTTGATGGCTATGGAGGTGTAGATGGTGAGAGTATCCTATTGTAAATATTTTTTTGAGCTTTTGTGTGTGTATATATGTTTGTTTGGATAGTTTGGTTTCTAGGATTGTTAGTGGTTTTGTGAGATTCTTGTGATTTGGTATTTTGATGAGCGATGTGAGGGAGGGATTTTGATGAATGTGTTTGAGCTTACTTGTAGGTGTGAAGTGAAGATGAATCTTAGAGAGGAGTGGTTATTGATAGAGCTTGGATTGTGAGCATGGGAGTCGGTTTTTGAAGCTTGGGACGAGCTTTTGGAGTTATAGAGCGTTAGGAGACTCTTCCCGGCCGAGAAGAGTGCATCCCGACCGGGAAGGATGAACCATCCCGACCGGGAAGGATGTCATCCCGATCGGGATGAGTGTGCCAAAAATGGGGTTCTCTGGAGTGTCATCCCGACCGGGACGAGGGCTTCCCGAACGGGACGGGTATGTCATCCCGACCGGGACCATCCATCCCGACCGGGATGATGCCTTGCTCCTCCTTTTGCCTCTTCTTTGTCATGTGAGCCCACCCTACCACTTTATACCCCCTCTCAACCTCCCTACCTATCCTTGCCCTTATCATATGACCCCTACACTTCATATACACATATTTACCTCATTTTCTCTTCACTTTACACCGACTTTCACATCAAAACCCACCTCCTTATACCTTTGTGCTCCAACCATGGAACCATATATTGATTGGAGGGGAATAGCAAAGACGACGACTAGCTACGTGCCGATATCGACCTATGAGACGATGGAGCGAGTGAGTTGCTACCGCATGGTACGGCAACTATCCTTTCTTTTCCGTCTTTTATTGTTTGTCTTCTTTTGTTAGTTCACCTTCCCCTTATCATTTGTGTCATGGTGGCCCTCGGGGCCTTGGTAATCGTTGCTCCCGACTCTCGATGACGTGACTACATCGAGAGTCATTTGAAAAATCCAAATTTACAAGATTTACACCCTTTTTGTAGGATTTAGCCGGATTTGGGCGGAATCCGGGCTAGGTGACTTGATTACACCTAGTCCTCCCCTCCCATTTCCTTTTATTTTCATTTCAGTTTTCCCCATCCATATCTTTTCTCGTCTCGGCCCACGGTGACTTGACTACACCCCGGTCGGACACATTCTACCCTTTTCTCCGCTTTATTTTTGATTTTTAGCTTTATTTTCGTAGTTTCCTTTCTTTTTTTAGTGGCTCCATACACTACGGTCGAGCATGAGGACATTGCTCGGTTTAAGTCGTAATTAGTTTTGTTTTCGTAGTTTTTTCGAAAAATCTTTAAAAACCCTAAAAATTTGAAAAAAAATCGCAAAAATCAAAAAGATTTTTTACTTTGTGTCTTTTTCTATTGTGTCTTTGTGTCGAGTTTTTGTGTTTTGTGTGTGTGTTTGCCCTTTTACCCTATAGGTTCCTTGATCGCCGTAATCTTGGGAAAGCTCAAGACAACCGGTAACGTCATTCTATCTCTTTTCCTCTTTGTTTCTTGTGAAGTTTGGAGGAGAATTGTGATGATGTGTGCTCGGGTGGAGCTTGTTGAAATTTGTGGTGGTTGTGGTGGCTTGTTTGGAAGTTCGGGGTGGTGTTTGTTATCTTTATGTTTTTGTTTTGTTTTGTTTTGTTTTGTTGCCTTTGTCTCTTTTTCTTTCGTTCTTGTCTCGTCTTTGTTTTGTGATGTGTAGTTGTGTCTAGTGTGTAAAAAGGTTTTCGAAAACCCGGTTTAGAGGCTAGTGTGCAAGTGTTTACTTTCCCTCTCTAGTAGTATAAATCGAGTCTTGGGCTTTAGTCTAGTGGAATGACCCTAAATCAATGATTTCGTTGGTTTCTTACCTTGAGTCCACCTAGCTTACTAGGGATTTACTACGGGATCTGCATTTTGACCATTATGACCACCCACGGTGTGAAAAGGCATTGGTTGCTGAGTCCCGTTCCTTAGGTGACCGTGTTCAGAATTGTTTGACTAGTCCAAGTTTCTCCCCTTTTTGTGGGTTTGAAGGGAAGGACGCTCCCCGACTCACTCATTTCCCTAACTTCTACACATTTCTACAAAATAAAGTTGCAATTTGTTGAAATCTCTCTCTTTCTTAGTTGCAAGAAGAAATGCCTACACTCATATCAAGCCAAAAGGGCAAAGAAAAGAAAATGAAAGAAAATGAAAGAAAGAAAAGATTGAAGAAAAAGAAATGGCACAAAAAGCCAAAAAAAAAATACAAAAGATGAAAAAGAAATGGCATAGCAACACAAAAAGCAAAAATGCAAAAGAAAGAAAATGTCAAAGAAAACCGTCTCACAAAAAGATCCCCACATCTCAAAAATAAGCCTTTTTCCGATCATTACCGTGAAGAGCCTACCAATGGACCGAGTCCCTAGGAAGGATGATAGCGGTAGTGGTCGGTCTTCCCTCATTTTGCAATCATATCCACCTTTTTACTTGGACTAGTTGAGCGATTTTGAGCATGGGACGACCCTCTTGGCTCATCACTAAAGGGGGCGAGGCTTCACTTACCTACAGTGTCGACTAACTCCATGGTTCATCTTTTTTCCATCCCGCCTATCGTTCCGTAGTACGTTCTTAGAAGTTTAGGAGGAACCTAGGTAAGTTACCAACGTTTTTATTGCTTTGTCGTCATACTATTAGGGTTTGGTCCATTTCGGTTTGTGTTATTATCTTGGGAACGTTGTCACTTGCCTTGAGTCCTTAACCGGTGTCTATTTCACCGCTTTGTAGAGGGAAGCGGTATTTGTTTCTTTTTTGGGTGCAACCTTTTGTTTGTTTGTTTGTATGTTTGTTTGTTTATGTGTTTTTGTGTTCGGTTGCATCCACAGTTTTGTCGCAAGACCTCAGTTGCCTTGCGGAGTGCACTTTTCCTCTAGGTGTACTCGTGTGAGTTGAAAGGGCGTAGGGTGCGCTAATACCCGCTCGGCTAGTAGTATAGTTCTTTTAGTTAGTTTGTGCTTACTCGAGGGCGAGTAAGGGTTAAGTGTGGGGGAGTTGATAAGTGTAGTTTGTAGTGCCAATTTTGTTGTGTTTGGTCCCTGTTTCTCTTGTGGAATCGCTCCTTGGGAGCGGTTTCTGGGCTACTTATGCTTCTTCTAGTTTGTTTTAGGTTCCCAAGACCATTCATGGAGAACTGGAACGATTCCGACTCGTTTCATACACTTTTGGAGCCAACGAAGAGAAGGAACGATCACTCGATGCCTTGGATTCGATCCCGAGACCTTGGGACCCGATCCCGAGCCCCTAGGACTCTATCCCAAGCCCCGATAATCGATGTGAAACCCATGAGAAGCAAGGAGGGACCTTAAAGATCATATTGGAGGCCTACAAGACCCATCCCCGTCGGGAAGGACCTCATCCCGTCCGGGATGAGGTGCACAAATGTGAAGGGTCTGTTTTGGGTCCGTCTCCGACGGGACCATTTCGTCCCGGACGGGACCATTTCATCCCGGACGGGACCTTTTCATCCCGGACGGGATGAGGCAGCTGTAGCCCGCATTTGCTTCTTTTCTTCTCCTTTATTCTTGTAACCCTATATATACCCCCTTCTTGTAATCTTATGTTATGCTCTTCATTACCCACAAAACCCTAGACTACTTTAGCATAGATTAGCATAGATTAGAGTAGATTAGTCGGTAATTAGTCCTTAATCTAGTTAGCTAATCTTGTATTAAGGAATTCTTGAAGATCTCCACCAAGATTGACAACCTTGGAAGATTGTTTTGGGTTTTCTCTTTTATACAAGTTTTCATTCTTGCTTTCATCTTCTAGTATGGTATAATCTCTTTTCCTTTCTCTTAATCTTTGTTTTATCATTCAAGTTTTCATCTTTATATCTTGTTTATTGTTTTGTTCATCATCTTTGTTTGTTTTACATATGTATGCTCTTGTTCTTGTTTTGGTTTCTCTTGTTAGTGTTAGTTTTCCTTTAGATATGTTTGAGTAGATTCTTGCTAGGGTTATTAAGGTGATTGGTTGGGATTGTGGATGATTAGGGTTAGATGGGTGGTACTAGATGTTGTTTTTGTTGTTTCCTATTAACCTTGCACTCCACATGTTCGATGTAATGCTTGTGAGACTCGAGACGATCAATCCTTGTTTTTCTTGCCTCTTCTCTTGTATGTGTGTGTTCGGTTGTAGGTTTGGTAACCTCATTAGTAGCGAGAGCGTGGTGAGGGTGACCCCTAGGCCGTTTAAGTAGCGAGAGCCCGATCGGAACCTAGGCTACGAAAGCACGCTAGTAACCCCGTCTTTCTCCTTTTTATGCCCTTGACATCCATGAACCCGACCTAACCCTAGTTTCTTCTTATCGTTTTATTAGCTTCCGCTAGTCATTAGATGCTTGTTTAGCCTTTTTATTTGTTGTTTTAGACCTTAGCATAGTCATTAGTCTATCCCCTAGATTAGCTTGTCTTGAACCGGGTCTTTGACCGTAGCACACCTTAGACCGACACCCCGTCCCTGTGGATCGACCCGACTTGCCCTTTCTACCCAGTTAGGATTAGTTGGTTATTATTTGTTGGTGAGGATCCACGGCAAATCCCACACATCAGTACGCCACTTTACCCACAATGTCAATCACTTGGAAGGGACCAAAGAACTTAGGTGAGAGCTTCTGATTTCCCCTAATCTGCACACTCTCCTGCCTGTAAGGCTGCAACTTGAGCCAAGCCCACTCACCAACTGCAAAGATACGCTATGACTAGTGTGAATCAGCCTGCAACTTCATGCGATGCTGCGCCCTTTGTAACTGTTGTTTCAGGACAACAATCATAGCCTCTCGTCTCTGCATCGACCTATCAACCCCTTCCACAGACGTCTCACCAGGTAAGTAAGGAAGATGAAGGGGTGGTGGTTGGTTATATACAGCCTCATAAGGTGTCAAGCGCGTAGCCGAATGAAAAAAAGTGTTATACCACCACTCCGCCAAGGATAGCCACATAGACCACTCCTTGGGTCTCAAGCTACATATACATCGCAAATATGCCTCAATACATCAATTCACAACTTCTGTCTGACCGTCCGACTGAGGATGGTATGCAGATGATAGCCTTAACTCAGTGTCCTGTATTGTAAATAGGGCCTGCCAAAACTGACTGAGGAATATGGCATCCCTATCACTCACTATGCTCCTTGGCCACCCATGAAGTTTAAAGACATTATCAAGATACGCTTGTGCCACTTCGACTGTAAAAAAGGGATGAGATAGACCCACGAAATGGGCATACTTGCTCAATCTATCCACAACCACCAAAATGACTTCCTTACCCTGAGATTTAGGTAATCCAGTGATAAAGTCCATCAAAATATCCACCCATACCTCCTCCGGAATTGCCAAAGGTTGCAATTTTCCCGGATACGCCGCGTTATCATACTTGTTGGCCTGACAATTAGCACAATGTCGAATGAAATGACTGACATGCTTGTTAAGGCCCTTCCAAGTAAATAATGATCTAACTCGCCTTGTGGTTGCATCCCATCCTGAGTGTCCCCCTTCAGCAGAGCTATGCATCCATTCCAAGATCTAATTTCTAAGTGCATTATCAGGTCCTACCACGATCCTCCCCTTCTTTCTGATCAACCCATGACGCAACCTGTAATACCCGATTTCCTCTTGTTGGTGTAACTGAAGTAAGAGGGCAGCGAGGTGAGGATCTAATTGGTAACTTGCCTTGATGACCTCCTCCAAATCAGACTGAACTGCAGAGAGAGATAAGCATAAGAGAGAGCTACCCTCCACCCTTGATAATGCATCAGCCGCAGTGTTCTCCTTGCCTAACCTATAGTGTATCTCGTAGTCAAAACCCATTAATTTTGAGAGCCAAAATTGTTGGAATGGCGTAGATATTTCTGCTGTAAAAGCCACTTAAGACTCTTCTGGTCAGTTTTCACCAAGAATGATTGGCCACTAAGATACTGCTCCCACTTTTGCACAGCAAAGACGACTATAGCCAAAAGCTCCTTCTCGTATACTGAGAGTTTTCTCCACTTAGGCCCCAAAGTCTTGCTAATGAAGGCCAATGGCTGACCATCTTGCATTAACACCGCCCCAATACCATCATTGGAAGCGTCAGTTTTCACTACAAACGGTTTGCTAAAGTCCGTCACAGCCAGAATAGGAGCCGTACACAGAGCATTCTTCAATGCTTCAAAGGCTCTTGCCGCTTGAGGTGACCAACCAAACTCACCCTTCTTTAATAATTGTGTGAGAGGATGACTAATAACAGCGTAGCTCTTCACAAACTTCCTGTAATACCCCGCCAAACCCATAAAACTTCTCAACTCCTTTACATTTTTAGGGCATGGTCACTTAGCAACAGCACTGATCTTATCAGGGTCGGTTTCTAACCCCTGCCCTGAGATGAAGTGCCCCAAATATTCCACTTTATCAATGGCGAAAGCACATTTGCTGGCTTTAGCATAGAGAAGATGTTTCTTCATAAGTACAAAGACAACTTCCAAATGTTCCAAGTGGGCTTCCAAAGTTGGGCTACACACAAGGATATCATCAAAGAAGACTAAGAAACTTTTCCGCAACAAAGGTCTAAACACCTCATTCATCCAATTGTGGAACGAAGCTGGTGCATTTGTGAGCCCAAACAACATCACTAAGAACTCATAGTGGCCACTATGGGTTTTAAAAGCTGTTTTGAACACATCTTTGTCATGGACACGCAATTGGTGAAACCCTACTCTGAGATCCAGTTTGGAAAAGACAGTAGCACCCGCTAACTCATCAATGAGTTCATCCACTACCGGAATGGGAAACTTATCCTTAACGATGCATTTGTTTAAGCCTCTATAGTCAACACACAATCTCCATGACCCATCCTTCTTGCCCACAAGCACCACGGGTGATGCAAAGGGACTAGAACTTGATTGAATGATGCCCCGGTCCAACATTTCTTGCACAAGTTGCTCAATAATATCACGCCTCTTGAGTGGATAACGATAAGGACGGATGTTAATAGCTTGAGTTCCCTCCAACAACGGAATCCTGTGGTCAAAAACACCACGAGCTGGCGGCAGTTCAGTAGGTTCAGCAAACAAAGAACTGAACTGATCCAACAATTGCTGTAATGCTGGCTGATGACCCAATAACAGATCAACCTGGGCTGCCCTACACCCTGGAACAACAAAGTTTTCCTCTCTCAAGTCAGAGAGTTGCAAGTAACACAAGTGGGCTGCATTGGTAATCAATTTGAGAGATGGAGCATGAGCCATAGTTTGCACTTTTTGCTGCTTCATACCCGTAGAACCAATTTCCTCCTTGCCACCTGGAACTCCATTCTGAGTTGCTGGAAGTCCCATTTAATAGTGCCCAATGTGCTCAACCATTGTACACCCAACACCATGTCACAACCCCCTAGAGGAATAATGAGAACATCAGTTTGAAAATGATTGTTAAGCAACTTCCACTGAAACTTCTTAGAGACTAATTGACATGGGAGATGATTCCCATCCGCTATTGTCACTGCTTGAGGTGGAATAGGATCAAGGTTACAACCCAATTTAACTGCAACATTCTGATCCAAGAAGTTGTGAGTACTTCCATAATCGATTAAGATATGGAGAGGTTTTTTTCCATGGTACCATGTTACCCTTATAGCCTGGAAACCCTGACTTCCCGAGAGCGCATTAACAGAAATGCAAGGCTCAGAAGGAGAGGATAGGTCACACACCCCCTCTTCATCATCCTCCAGGCCTTCCACTAACTCACCACACTCATCCTCCCAACTAGGAATCTCCACCGCAAACAACTGAGATTGTTTATATTTGCATTTGTGGTTCCTATCATATGCTTCATTGCAGAAGTAACACTCACCTTTTTTTTTCTGCTTTTCTGCCCTTTCAGCAGCACTCAAGAACTTAGTAGGCCTTGTCGTAGGCATAGCAGTAGCTACTGGTGTATCAAGCGTGGGTAGTAACCCCCTCGCAGTTGGTTTAGGTGGAATGTTCAAGAACCTAGCATTGTTCACAACAGGTTTGGTCTGAAATCGAGACGAGGTTGCAACAACCTCCTCCTGTAATCTAGCATACTCTACTGCCTCTGCTAGACTTTGAGGTTTGAATGCCCTTACAAAAGGTTTTAGTAAAGACTTTAACCCTCCCACAAAACTATCAAGAAAGTACTGATCAGGTAAAAGCGCATTTCTCTGCAACATTAAGGCACGTAAATTTTCGAAAGCATCCAAATAATCCTCAACTGATCCAGTTTTACTCAATTTATTGAATTCCTCTACCACATTACCCCAATTTCTTCCTTAAATTGTGCGCACAAGTCGACAATAAACTCGTCCCAAGTTACAGTAGTTCTAACCGCTATGTAGCTATTAAACCACGATTCCGCTCTACCAATCATATACATACTCGCTAAATCAACTCTTTGATTTGCATCAATTTTGCATAGATTGAAGTATTTTATGCATTTTTTCATCCACATCCTCAGATTTTTACCGTCAAAAACAGAAAATTCAACTTTCGGATTAAACGATACAGGATGTTTGTTACCTTGATTTCTAGGTTCTGGAGTCGCTTCTTTTTTATCCTTGAGCATTATGAGAATCTCCCCCAACAATTGCGAGTTCTCTACTAACAAAATGGCTTGCTGTTCAAGCCTCTGTTCCACCAACGAAATACGATTTTCCAAGATTGCTTGCAATTGCTTGACAGTAAGATGTTTTGGCGCCAGAATGGTAACGCTCTGATACCAATGATGCAGTTGCAGGAGCTTCTCAACAATGGTGAAGAAGGAGATGTTCGAGTACCTGCCTCGCTTTATGTGTAAGTAGAATTTAGAGAGAGAAAGAATGATGCAAAAGTGGCTTGTTTATTGAATTGAATGAATTGATTACAGCGATGTATTGTCCTATTTATAGCTAACAATGTAACAAACTCGAGTCTTGTAACTACTTTGCTGAGTTGTCCCTTTATAACTACTATGTATTCATTTGTACTGTATCAGAGTGAGAAGTAGACCTGGCAAATGGGTCAATCACTTTCGGGTTAGTTTCGGGTCGGATCACTTTCGGGTTATTAAATTTGGGTTGACTTCGGGTCGGCCCGAATCATTTTTGGTTCGTGTTATTTTCAACTTTTTCGGGATATCAACTTGTTTTCTACGATACAATCCAGATCAATTTCGAGTCAAATCAAGTTACAGATCAAACTCGAATATTTGGTTCAAGTGTCGGATAAGACTCAGATTACCTAATTCGGATAATATCATTCTACCCGATTTAGTTTTGCGAGGTCTGGTGAAAAGTATGAGGAGTGCCGACGCGGATCAAATAATGCAATCCAAGTGGTACCCAGTAAGGATTACTCCAAAAGTGGTACCCTCATTAGTTACTTGTCTTCTTACGTGATATTTCACGTAAATCTCTCTCCCTCTTCGTTTCTCGTCTTCACATCCCTGCAACTTCAAGGTAGTATCATCCTAAACCACGTGCCCCTCATGCTCTCGCATTTATATCGTTTTTCTAACGACAGTTACCCACACCCACGCACTTGCTGATTAAATTATTCATCAATTTGTCCTCCATTATTCATTTATTGTCACCTCTATTACATCTCATCTCATCTCATCAATTACTTATTCCTTTTCAATCAGCAATGGCTCTCTCCCTCCAACGCTACACTTGGTCCGATCTCAACACCGGGTTGCATCCCTTACTCAAACAAAGGTCACTTCTTTTCACTATATATGATAAATAAATAGTACTCGTACTACTGCCACTCCCTCCGTGTTTTTTTTAGTTTCACTTGAATACTTCTCATAAATCTGATAAGACGTGAAGAAACGTAAAAAAATAGAGGGAGTAAAATTTAATAATTTCGCTGTCTTTGATGAATTTTCTGGGTTGGTAGCAGATTCATTTTAGTTTAATTTGATGGGATTTCTGTCCTTGAAGTTGTTCATGATATACTAATGCAGATCATTAGAATCCAATCAATTCACCATGTTTGATCACTTTTCTGGGTTGGTAATTGATGACTGTATAGTACAATTATTACTCCACCCCTTTGATTATATACGTTGACAGCAAATTTGTCACAGATTTATTTACTTGACTTTTAACAAAATATTGTTTGATGGGTTTTGTGCATACCGGATCCGATCCGGAGCGTTTCATCTGGTGTTCCACTAATTGGTCACTTATATTGACTTTTTTTATTCCGTCTGCAGAATAAAAAACAAAAGGGAAATATCACTGCTTGTTTCAATTGCTATTAAGAATGGAGATCGTTTGCCTGAAAATCTGTTAATTGAGATTTTGTCGTGGTTGCCTGTGAAAGATGTGTTGCAGTACAAGAGTGTCTGCAAATCATGGTATGCTGTTCTTTCCAGCCCTCAATTCATCTCCAAACATCTGAAAAACAATCGAGTTTATGATGAGAACTGCCTCCTTGCTCAGTATTACGTGAGCCACGCTGAGCTTCAATTGTTTGAGTTGTTGGTGGACGAAACTTCTCGTGTTTTGGATCATGAGGTGCTCTATAGCATGCCCATGTATGGATCCTATGTCTGCGGTCCTTGTGATGGATTGTATTATCTATATGAGTATGACTTCAGTGGTCGTGCTTTGTGGAATCCTGCCATCAATGAGCTTAGAACCTTACCCCCCATCATTGCTAAGCCTGACCCTCCACCTAACACCGACTATGCTAAGAATGAGGTTTTTGGCTTTGGAGTAGATCCCTTAACCGGAGACTACAAGGTGGTTGTTATTAAGGGCTACTGGAGTAATAATGATGAAGATGTGAGCCACCCTTTGTCGGTCCTTGTTTACTCCCTAAGGACTAACTCTTGGAAGTATTGTGGGGATTTGGCTCGGGAATACAACTTGGAGAACAATAAATGTTATGTCTTTGTTAAGGGGTGTTGTTATTGGTTGGAATCAGACTCCCAAGATGATGAAAGCTCTCGTAGCGTCATCATTTCTTTTGACATGGCTTCTGATTCATTTCAAGAGATACCTGTTCCTGACTATCAGCAACCGGCTTCTAAAAGTCTTGGAAAGTTTGATGATTCTCTGGCTTTCTTTAGTGTCCATGATGAAGAGAAGAATTTGGATATATGGACCTTGAATGAGGGGATATGGACAAAGAAATTCAGTGTAGGACCTTTTCCAGATGTTCAGAGGCCTGTTGGCCACTGGATAGATAATACTGTCTTTCTAGAGTGCACAGGCCGTAAACTAGTCTTGTGTGATCCAAGGACACAAGAGATCAAGGATCTTGGTTTTGAAAGAGATTTGTCGTGTCAAGGAGTCTTTGCCTACATGGAAAGTCTTGTTTCGATCAAGGATGAGACTGAGTCCAAAGAAGGTGAGGAAGTTGACGCAAGTACCGTCCAAGCTTAGTCACTTCTTCATTCTCCAACTCTCTCTAGCATGGTCGGGTTGGTTACCATTTGGACCTTGTGGTCAGAACTCAAAAGTCGGATCCATGTCGCGTGCTTAGTTCTGATATGAAGAATAATGTTTTTGTTTTCCCTTGTTAAAATCCCGAGAAGTGAGTTTTTATTTAATGATGAGTGTCTTCTGTACATGGCAGGATCACTTTGTAGACCCTGTACTGATATAGATCCTCTGTATTTCCTCAGTTTGTGTATCATCCCTTTGTATGACAACACTCTTTATGTTCAATCGAATAATGTCTTTTCTGTTAGCATATTTTCTTACATTTTTTGGCCACTCCAATCATTCTCTCCGACACCAAATCTTCACCCCGCTGCTTTGTTGCACAAAGATGATATGGATTATATGGATATGCTTGCCATCATCATCATCATCATCATCAAATATGGTGACTTTTAACTATTTTTACCATAGGCCTGTTAGTCTGTTACTGCTAAAATTTGTACGGAGTACAATATATTGTACGAAGTATTGTATGTGCTGTTGAATTAGTGTACTAACAGCGTTGGCCTAGTGATTACATATTTACAGAGTTAAATATGTTGTAGACAAGAGGCTAAGAGCCCATTCCATAACTATCAGTGTATATACTGTGTAACATTTACACAACCACTACCAGACCCTGACGGTTCATTTACCGGTCTATTGGCATCCACAATTTGGTTCCCCCTTCCTTAAGCTGAGTGGTCTATCATAATTTTAGTGCATTTCTGTGGACTATCTGTCATAGTGACCATCATATACCTGAGACCGTCTGTCCTGCCTCGTGTTAAGAAAAAGTATTTTATTACGGACAGCACTATATTACTGACTCTGGTTTTTATACAAAAAACAGTCTTGAACGTGAGACAAATTAGTTATATTATCATCGGATCTTGGCCTATATATGATTCGGAGTGTGAAGATTATACATAATATGGGTGATCATCTGATGCTGTACGTTTCACAAGTTAAGTATTCACAATTAAATTGCTTTATGTGGTAGCTAACTTAATACTCCGTACTACACAAGATGATCCAGGTAGCTAGCTAGCTAGTCATCAATCATCATTGCTTGGCTGGCTGGCTGGCTGTGAAGCATGTATTGATTCATGTTCCAGACGACAGTCAACCGTACTTACCGGCTTCCAAGTGATGTCTTACAATGTTTGATAACGTACTCTCTGGTTTTGTTCAGTGTCGACGACAAGGGCAAGGGCGAGAAGATTTTGGATACATACATACGATCTACTGCATGCTCACTGGAAAGATATGCCAAGGGTTATATCTAATTCATCCAAATACTTGCCAAGGTCGGAAATTATCCCTAATTCATCCAAATACACCGAAATTCAGGGAGATATGTCAAGGAATCTTTGCATTGCCTACATGGGAAGCCTTGTTTCGATCAAGGCAGGGTATGACTATTTGATCCAAGTTTAGCCATTCTTATTCAGGATTCATGCATCATTGTATCATCAAAGTTGATAATTGAAATACAAACAAGATCTCTCTTTATTATTCGTAGACGACAGCCTTATTGTAAGCATCATATCGGCCACATACACAGGAGTACACGACCCATGACAAACACAATTATCAAATATGTACAGTCTGCAACGGGTTAATCAAACACCCTTAATATCTTTTTTTTTTTTTTTTTTTTTTTCCGGTAAAAGGTAAGTGATATTATATCATTAAGAGAATTACAATCACGCATTACATTCAAATTCCTGCCATACAGTCAAAACGCTAAAATTGAATTGCTAATTTAACTTTCCAATCTAATCTGATCTTAGAAGGGATTCTACTAATTATATTTCTGAATCTCATACGAAGAACTGCCTGTAACTGCTGAACAATGTACTCAGGCCTACGTATACTCAATTCAAAGTACGCTCTATTCCTCTCTTGCCAGGTATAATAAACCAGAGCCAGAATGCTAGCCTTGATTATCTGCTTCTCACACAACGATTTAAATCGCCTTGTTCCTTGCCACAGTAACACATCCGTCCGAGGCAGTTGTTCGCCAATCCATACCTGTAATAATTGCAGGCATTGACTGCTATACTTGCACTGAAAGAAAAGATGATTAACATCTTCAGGTCCCTCCCCACATAAGTAGCATCGATCATCATTAACAATGCCAAGCCGGAGCAGTCTACTCATTGTAAGCAGCCTGTTCTGAACAGCTATCCACCCAATAAACGAATGCTTCGGGATTGCCATACGACTCCAAATATTGTTATACCAATGCGGTTTACTCCGTACCCCCATCAGCCATGCATATCCAGTGGCGATCGTGTAATTTCCATTGTTGGATTGCCACATATCACCCCTGTAACCAGATCTGAATTGATCCCGAACCTGGCAGATTTTTCTCCATGTCCAACTAGTGTGTTGCGATGGTTTATAATCAGACCACTCTTGACCCTTTATATAAATCCCATTCACCCATTTCACCCATAAATGGTCTTTTTTAGACGTAATCCACCAACTGTATTTAGCTATGAACACCCTTAATATCATCCACGCACTATTATTCGAGTATGTACAAGCATTCATTCGTTCAGCTTTGAGCATAATTATTATGTTCAAAATGTGGAGTCTGCAGGCAAAGCCTTTCCGAGATAGTTGAGAAGTCCCATATTTAGTTCTGCAGCAGTGCTCACCGTCCAAGTGGTTGATACTTAGGGAGACTTCTACACAAGCGCGGGTGAGAACACTCCCTTCTTACACCCTTTAATTGCTGTCGAGATCCTAGCCCAATTCCTTACCAATATAAGCACCTTATCATCAGGACTAAACCCACCCGGAAAACTATCAACCACCTTCTTCTGGATATACCCAAACCGTGCTGCCTTCGACACAATTTGAATCGCAACCAGCATAAACTTGCACCTGACACGCCTTCAGGTGTACCCCACCAACGTAATTAACAAGTTTGCCGATCCCCAACCCGGCCTGTTTTCTGGTGACTCTGGCCACCTTTTCCAGTGGTGCATAAGTTTCTTCATACTCTGTTGTCTTTTGGTGATTGGCAGCACCCGTTGCTTCGGGGAAGAGTGTGTCTAATTGAGCGGAGGTGATATGGGTCTCCAAGTAATATGCCCGATGGACACTCTTACGGTTCATAGCCAGCAGCGCAACCACATAGAGGTCACTACGTTTAAGGCGAGAGAGACATTTCCCGTAGTAAGTGAGATATGAGTTTGAGTGTGCCCCTATAACGGCAATACCGGTAGAGCTGTGATCGAGTTTAACTATACCGAATAATGACATTATTTAGTTTGATTTGATATTTTTTCGAACCGACGTTTGATTTGGTTTGAAAACTCGAATAATGAAAATCGTTATTTGGTTTGATATTTGATTTATCGAATCGAATATCGAATAATATTTGATTTGACCTAATAAAATAAAAAACTAAACAAAATGCAAATTTACTTAACAAAATCTCTATTTTAGAGACTTTAACATTTATTACAATAAAAATTCATCCACAAATAATAAGTTTTCAAATTAAATCTAGTTTTAAATTCTTCTCTGCTTTTTAGTTCTCGACAACAGTTGTTTTTGCAAATTTTCTTTGTGGTTTTGCAAGTGATGGTTGTGAAACTTCTGACGATAGATCAACATTCGGCTCTATATTGACGGTTTCAATGTTCATACTTTCAACTGGTCGTGAGTTTAAGAAAATTGGACGTGTATTAAGTAAAATGGACCGTGAATATCAATATTTAAGTAAAATTTTAGGGTAAATTTTCTAAATGGACCATGAATTTAAATACATCGAAAAAATGGATCAAGTAATGGGTAGAAACACAATAACTTATTGAATAAAAAAAGTCTCTCTAGGGTTTCCTTGGAGGGTTTCTACTCTAGGGAGAATCCTGGTTGATTCCACACTTTTGGTGGATTTCCGAGGCTACTCTCACTTGAATCCTAATACTTTAGTAACTAATCCCAATACAAATCAGTTAGCACCACACAGGGTTTAAATTGTTCTCGTGACGATGAACCCTAGTCGGGATAAAGGAAAAGGAAAAGTACGGGAAGAGGGCGAGTTGGTTTGGCATGCATGAAGATACGACAAATTCACAATCAAAAGACTTCGTGCTGCTTGGAAAGATCTGGACGTCTAAGGTGGTTGATTCGCGAGCAGCCATCTAGACCATGTTGCGGATATGGACCACAAAAGGTAAGATCTTAGCGAACGTAGTTGATGCTAGGGATCGTACTTTTATTTTCCAATTTGATTCTGAGGATGACAAAACCCGAATTCTTGAGGGACAACCGTGGCATTTCGACAAGTTTATTTGGTGCTTCAATGAACTTGCTAAGGAAGGGAAATTATCCGACACCTCCCTTTATCATGTTCCATTATGGGCATGAGTTTACGATTTACCTTTGAATGGTAGGGCGAACATAGAAAATTTGAGGAGAATTGGGGACAAATTGGGATCCTTCCTGGGGTGGGACGAAAGTGCAAATTATGCTCTAGACAGATCGGTAAGAATTCGAGTGTTACACGACGTCAAACGTCCACTACAACAGAATATTCAGATACGTATGCAGTGAGGTCATGCGGTGTCCTTTTCCGTTAAGTATGAGAAATTACCGATATTTTGCTATGGATGTGGGGTCTTGGGACATGGGGAGAAGGATTGTGATGAGGGACCATTTGAGGAAGGTGAACTTGCCTACGATGAGGATTTGCAAGCATCATCATGGCGGCCGGTGAGAAGGGATGGGGCGAAAAAGGAGGAAAAGGGGCGAAACTTGTTACCAGAAATCGAGAAGGAGCTAAGGATCAGGGAGGAGGAAGCTATAAACACTCTCATTGAGAAATTGACAAGCATAAAAGTACAACGGGGGGGAGGACAGAAGGGTGAGGTTGTTTTGAGGAGAATTCCTAATTCAAGGAGAGAAGTAGGGGATGGAGAGGCTGAGGATGATCGAACCAGAGGGGACCCGGGTATATTGATTCGCACCGAGTCTCCTGGGCTGGGAAAGGCTGCTGAGGAGGGTGATGGGAGGAGGAAAGTTGGTTCGCCTGATCAGGGAGAGTGGAAGATGGATATGGATGAAGAATATAGTTTTCAGACTAGGGTGACTAAGGGAGTTGACAAGAAGAACAGAGGGGAACATAAGGGGGGCACATGGAGGAGATTGGTAAGGGAAGGTAAAGACAACACGGGAGGAAAGAGTGATGATAGAGGTAAGAGTAAGATCGGAGGAGGAGATGGTTGACGTGGAAAGTGGGAAATGTGCGAAGCTAATCATGAGTGTAAGTTCACATGAGGTGGCGGCTGAGATAACTCAGCGCGCCCCGCCGGGAGTCATGAATCTTTTAAGCCTGAACTGCAGGGGGCTGGGCAACCCCACTACAGTAGGCGGTCTTGAAAACCATCTACGGAAGGATGCCCCTGCTATAGCTTTTCTTTGCGAGACGAAGCTTAGCAGTATGAAATTTAGGGAGGTTCAGAAGCGCTTAAATAACTACGAAAGTGTAGAAGTGGATAGTGCGGGTCGATCGGGGGGTCTCGCATTCTTATGGAGGAAAGGGGTTACGTGTAAGTTCAGATCATCGTCAATGCACCATATTGACTTTGAGATGAACTTAGGTGGCCGAGAGTGGAGGGTCACTAGGTTTTATGGGTGGCCCAACGTTAAGTGAACAACATCTGTCGTGCAGTCTCCTTAGGCTCTTAGGGGAGCAGTTTGAGGGGCCTTGGTTATGTATGGGTGACTTTAATGAAGTTCTTTATGCTAGAGAGATGAAGGGAGGACAGAGAGCTCAGTGGCAAATGAACCAGTTTAGAGACGCAGCTGAGGAATGTGGTATTTGCGACTTAGTCTTTGAGGGCTATGAATATACATTCGACAATGGTCAGTGCGACGAGGCGAACCGGCAAAGTAGAATTGACAGAGTTATGGGAAACGAGAAATGGTTTGATCTGTTCCCCAATGCTAGGCTTATTCATCTTACTAGAGAATGGTCGGACCACGCGCCCATTAAAATTGTTCTTGATAGTCGGGAAGGGGGGAGGAGTCGGGAGAGGTTGTTTCATTTTGAACAACTTTGGGTGGGGGAAACGGGGTGCGAGGAGACCATTAAAGCGGTGTGGGAGGGGGGTGAGAGGGAGATTTCTGATCGGATCAGGGCATGTGGAGAAGCTCTCTTGAAATGGAAAGGTATCAATATCGGTAAGGTTCTTAAAGCTATAAAGAAGAAAAGACGACGTCTTGCCCATCCTGATTCCGAGGACCGTACTAGCTCGAGAGTTGCTGAGAGGAAAAAATTGGTGAAAGATATTGCTGCCCTTTTGAAGCAAGAAGATATCTTTTGGAGACAAAGGTCCAGAGCCTTATGGGTCAAGGATGGGGACAAGAATACAAGCTATTTCCATAAGAAAGCATCGGCGCGTAAACAACGTAACCATATTGCTTTTCTTATGGATAATGAGGGTGTGAGGCGTGAGGGTGTCAAGCAATTGGAAAAGGTGTCGAGGGAATACTTCAATAGTTTATTCACTTCGGAGCAACCTGAGGGCCAGGCGGATGCTTTGGCGGGGATTGAGGGGAGAATCACGACTAGGATGAACACTTGGCTACGTCGAGATTATACTGAATAAGAAGTGATCGAGGCTTTAGAACAAATCCACCCATTGAAAGCCTCGGGACCGGATGGGATGAATGGGCTTCTTTATCAAACCTATTGGCATGTGGTGGGAAAATGGGTGGTGGGCATGGTTTTAGGTGTGCTTCGTGGGGCTCATCTACCTAAGGACTGTAATAAAACCAATATAGTGCTAATTCCTAAGAATAAAAATCCGAGTTCGATGAGCGAATTTCGTCCTATCAGTCTGTGTAATGTTATATATAAGCTGGTCTCAAAAGTCTTGGCTAATCGTCTCAAATTTTTCTTTAGTGACATTGTTTCAGATAACCAAAGTGCTTTTCCTTCGGGGAGGATGATTTCGGACAATATCCTGATTGCTTTCGAAGCATTTCATTATATGAAGAGTTCGAGACGGGGAGAGGGGCATATGGCTGTTAAATTAGACATGGCTAAAGCTTATGATAGAGTTGAATGGGGGTTCCTCGAGCAAGTCCTATAACGCATGGGTTTCGACGAAGGGTGGACCAATAGGGTGATGCATTGTGTGAGTTCAGTTTCGTACCCTGTCCTCCTGAACGGGTGCCCGGGGGAGGAATTTAGGCCAGCACGAGGAATTAGACAAGGAGATCCGCTTTCTCCATATCTATTTATCCTTTGCGCCGAGGTCTTATCTGATTTGATGAGACGAGCTATTGAAGATAAATCTTTGCATGGAATAAGAATTGCTCGGGAGGCACCTATAATATCACATTTATTATTTGCGAATGACAGTCTATTCTTTTGTTGCGCTAATATTGAGGAAGCGAGGAGGGTCAAACAAGTGTTGCGAATCTATGAACGTGCGTCAGGTCAGTTGGTCAATTATGATAAAACGACTGTCTCCTTCAGTCAATCTGTGCCTCAAATGTAGCGGAAGTTGATTGCAGGTGAACTAAGAGTCCGTGGTGTGGGCAACCCGGGTAATTACTTGGGTTCACCGACGGTCCTGGGTAAATTGAAGGCGAAGCTTACGAATTTTCTTAGAGATAAGCTCCTCAAGAAACTTAATGGATGGCGAGGTAAGTTGTTATCTAAGGCAGGTAGAGAGGTCATGATAAAGGCAGTAGCCCAATCTATTTCTACCTATGCGATTTGCATTTTTAAACTTCCGTTGAATTTTTGTGAAGAGCTCTGCTCCATAGTATCTCGATTTTGGTGGGGATCGGATAATGGGAGAAGAAGAATTTCGTGGGTTTCCTGGCAAAAGCTTTGCCTACCGAAAGCCTTGGGCGGAATGGGTTTCCGGGATTTCCATAAATTCAACGTGGCGTTACTAGGTAAACATGCTTGGAACCTTATGATCAAACCAGATAGCTTTCTAGCAAGGTTATATCGGGCCAGATATCATAGCGGAGCATCATTTTTACAGTCTAACATCGGAAACAATCCTAGTTATACTTGGAAAGGTATATGGGAAGCTAAGGAAGTGGTCTGGAAGGGAGCTCGTAGATGTATTGGTAGTGGCCTAAGTACGTGCGTGCGTGAGTCCTAAAAGATTTCCAGTTAACTTTAAAGACGAATGATTACTTTTATTTATATAATAAAATTTCATCACCTTATTATACTCTAAAAAGTTTTTGGTTAATATCTAAAAACGAATGATTTCTCTTATTTATAATAAAGAATTCTATCACCTCAACATGATTTTTCGATGTGGGATAAAATTATATTAAGTTTATAACCTTAAAAACTCTTTCTAGGACTCAAAAGATTTCAGGTTGACATCTAAAGACGAATGATTACTACTCTTAATTACTCTATTTAATAAAATTCCATCAACTTATTATATAATTTTTTGATGCAGAATATTTTTGCTTAAATTTATAGTCTTAAATCTTAAGAGTTGTTATAAGATTCAAATATTTTTGGTTAATATCTAAAACGAATGATTGATCTTAATTTATAATATAAAATTTCATCAACCTACAATAACTTTTCAATGTGGGATAATTTTGAAGTTTTGGTTGATAACTAAGAATGAATAATTGCTCTTATTACTATAGAATTTCATCACTTTATCATAATTTATCGATGTGGGATAATATTACTTTAGTTTATAATCTTAAGAGCTTTCTTAAGACTCAAAAGATCGTTGATCGCATCGATATCTAAGAATGAATGATTGCTCTTATTTATAATATAAAATTTCATCACTTCATAATAATTGTTTCGATGTGAGATAATTTTTAATCAAGTATAATCTTCAGAGCTTTTTTTAATACTCAAAATATTTTTGCTTGATAACTAAGAACAAATAATTGCCTTTTAAGCTTTGATTAAGACTCAAAAGATTGTTGGTTGACATCTAAGAACGAATAATTGCATTTATTTATATAGAATTTCATCACCTTTTGATGTGGGATAATTTTTACTCAAGTTTGTAATCTTAGAAACTTTTTAATAATTCAAAAGATTGTTGGTTGATATCTAAGAACGAATCATTGCTCTTATTTATATAGAATTTCATCACCTCATCATACTCGTGTAGGAATTTTTTTGCCCACGCAAATTTATATATATATATATATATATATATATATATATATATATATATATATATTCTTTATTTAAATTAAAAAATATATTAATACTATAATAATTATTTAAAAAATTCAAAATTTTAATTTTATATTTTTTGAGGGTAAATAAATAAATATTAAAACAATTATCAAATAGAATTGACTAAGCGTTTCACGCTATCGTTGTCCAATTTTTGTTGCCTTATGAGGTGATAATCGTCGGTTTATATAGTGGTAATTTTTTGAGTCTTAAATAGAGTAGGATTGTTTTTTTCCTATACAAATTTCTATGTTTTTTAATTAATATTTTTTTTAAAAATCGAATCTTAAGTGGGGTAGAATTTTTTTTCGTATACAAATTTTCATATTCTTTATCTAACTTAAAAAATATATTAAAAAAATAGGACCAGTCATATCGCTCGAAAAGTTCCTACTTTATGAATATAATATTGATTTTACCTTTCACCCTCCTCCACCTCTTCTTCCACCTCAATAAACATAGCCTAATTACTCTCCCAGTAGTTGTATGTACGGTAAGCTTTGAGAGGAGATGAAAGTAGGTAGAGGGTTTTTATAAGGAGATCGGGGCTATTGGATGTCATACCACACCTGTAGAGTCTAGCGATCCGGCCTATGAAATACTCTAGGGGGGTGAATAGAGTATTTACGGCCTTTTAAAATTTTTAACGATGTATTGCACCTAAACCTTATTATGAAAGGTATAGTGTAATATAACGTATTTAGTACGGCTAATTAAATGAAGTCACGATTTATTTGCTATTATACTTACTACTAAAAAGTATAAGTATAAGAAATAGCAAAGATAATTAAAATGCGTAAAGTAAATAATAACACGAGGAATTTTAACGTGGTTCGGCCCAATTGAAAAACCTACGTCCACCGATGTCTTTATTCATAAGAGTACCTTCTCCGGATTACCTTACAAATAAAAGCTCTCACGATTAACTCTAATCGTGATAGTGAGAGTGACGTGAAGCACTCGATTTAAGAGATATAAAGCTCTCGGGTTGTGGGATGTTAAGCCCACGACTATGAAGGATGTTAAGCCTTCGGTGTGAGGGATGTGAAGCCCTCGGTGGTTGAACGATGTGAAGCGTTCAAGGTATGAACAAGATTAATCGTTCGATTGAGCAAACCACTACTCGGCTCGTATACTTTATTCGACTTCTAGTTTACAATATTTCTCTAGCTACGATTACAATTCAATTGTCTAGAGAGAATAGAGAAATTATACGACTTCGATGCATAAACAATAAAACACGATTTAAATAGCCAAGACTTTTTTGAAACCTTTTTGCAAAATTCTTTAAAATAGAAAATGTAATGAACTTTTGCAAATTGAAGAGTTTTGTTTGTGTTAGTCGTGATTGACAAAGAGGTAGAGGTAGATATATATATCCGCAAAAGTGAATAATCTTTTCAAATAAAATAAAATCATTTGATAGAAAATTTCCTTTTGAGATATAGTTAATTGGTAGTGGAGATTTCAAGAAATCAAAGAGATATCAATTAAATCAATTTAATAAAGTTTCCTTGATTCAAATAATTCCCTTATATTTGACGAAGTAAAATATCTTTGAGGATCATTTTGGAGACTTTGTTATTTTGGTCGTTGAATTTGCCGAAATCTAAAAAAGCATTTGAAAACTCGTTTATAAAATTCCTTTGTAAATCTTGGCTCGTGTTTAGTTGCTTAAAGACGCGAGGCTAATATAAACTTGGAACAAGGTTGTATTAACCTTGTTATATAATTTCTTTGTTCCCTTTACATTTAGATCCTAGACTTCAGTTTCTCGTCTTTCTTCTTCCTTCTTATATTAAGTCTTCTTGAATCCTGTCTTTGTCTTGTAATACTGAAAAACATATTTGCAAACTACCAAGTAATATTCATGGCACTTATCTTGACATAATCAAAACCAATATAAATATAATCAAGGCATAAATATAAAACCATAGGTTCCACAATTTCTTCCTTTTGATTATGTTAAGTTGTTGTCGATAGGGTGTAGGTACCTGAGTCAGAGATAAGCTTTTGGAAGGTTTTGGTCAAAAGAGAACTAACTTATAGACCCTAGTTGTTATCTACTATCAACTCTTCTTCCCCCTCTTGACATCATTGAAAAGGGACGAACAACTGGTAAGCTATCAAAAGTAGTTATAACACAGAAAGGTTAGTTTAAGCATGGATTAATCATAGATAGTTTAAACACACACATGCAGCAAAATTAACCAAATATCCAGACAACACAAGGCTAGTTCTAAAACCAACAAAATGACCCTAAGTTATACTAAGAGCTTTAAGACAGAGTTCATTTTGGGCATCATTATTTAGAGACTTAAACCTTTAACTCTAGTTCTGATCTCCCATGAGAAACAAAGCACGAGCTGTATTGTCAATTAACTGTCGCAGCTTATCCATGATATCATCATGCCTTCCCAGGGGTCCTCTGTTGGCATTTGCCTCACTGATTAGATTGACTGCAGTTTTCAACTTAGCTCTCAACTGATTGCTCGCCTTCTTAAATTCATAAACATCATTCGTAATACACTGAACACATGCTTGAAGTTTGTCCAGCTGAATTTGCAGGAGAACCAGCTTGGCCCCAAAATCAGTACGAGCCTTCAACACCACAGAGTTAAAACTATCCAGTTTTTCATCAATACCAGCTGGAGTAACGCTCATGCTAGGCTGTATTAAGAGATGATTTTCAATGCTATTCATCATGGTAAGCAATTCCTGAAATAGCTTATCAGTATTCCTCCCTGATGAGTGATCCAACACCCCTTTTTCCCTTATCTTTGGCAGAGGAGCATTCCCCCTTCACACGAAACTGCCCATTTTCATCTAGTATCGACATTTGCTTAAGAAAAGTCGTTGTCATTACATCTGTTGGAGAAATTTGGATAGCAGTTTTGCTGATCACACCCTTTTTGTCCTTAAGAATTTTGGACTGCCAGATAGTATACAGAATGCAGGTCGACTCATTCACATGAGATGATTTTAGTTCGGTCAAAACATGTACTATGTAACCAAAGACTAGAAAGGGTAGGTTAACTTCATCACCCTTAAGAAGGTGATATATCATTATGATTTCGTGGATGTGGAGTTTGGTAGTACCAGTTTTTCTTGGTAGTAAGGAGGAATAGGACACATTAAACAGTAGCTTAGCAATGGGTGTCATAGACGCGCCTAGTAAGGATGAGACTTTTGTAGCCTTAGGGTCAAGTTCTCTCTTTATGGTCATGATGGTTTCTGTGTCATAGTTGTTACAGGGAACCTCCAAGATCGACTCAAAGTCTTACAAGGTGATGTTAATGACTATCCCCAAAGTTGGCATACAGAATATGGTTTTCTATCCTTAGGGTTGCCCAAAACTGTTCTATTTGCACAGGATACACATCATGCCCTAATTCAAGTAAGTCAGCCCATTTTTGCAGCACAAGTATTTCATGCAAGGTGGACAAGTACTGATGACCAGAAACCAAAGGGAAAGAGAGTACCTTTTTTATCTGATTGTGTTCCCCTTTAGTAAGACAGACATTTTCGAAGGCGGTGAGAATGTGTTCATTCTCAGGTAGAACCCGTGATTCTGAACCATCTTGGTCTCCTCCCTTAGCGGAGCGTTTTCGCTACTCGACGACAGAAACATCTTCAATAATCTCCACAGTGTCTTCAGAGACGACAGATTAAAGTTCAAGGTTTAAGTCTCTGGTTTGAGATCTGTGGTTTTTCTTCTATGGGGCAATGAGAGGGGTTCGCTTAAGTTTCATAAGGAAGAAGGAAAAACACGGTTAGGTAAAAGGTAAGGTAAGAGAGAAGTTAAAAAGGTTAGTGAATGGAGAGAGAAATGGAGTAGCATTAATAGGAGAGATTTTGTTAGATTTAGGAAAGAAGTTGAAGTAAATAATATGATGCCCCTTTTTAAAGATTTTGATATGACAACTCTTGCAAGTTGTGGAATATATAACATATTTTGGAAAGAGTATAATTTCAAAGAATGATAACTCCTTTTGTGTGAGTTAACAAGGAATATTCAAGATCTTTCTTGAATATATTTGGATGAAATTATAGTCTATATGATATATTGGAGGATGTCTTAGAATATGGTAAGAATAACAAGCATATGTAGTAAAAATATACCCGAGACAAAACTCACCAAAATAAACAATTATGCACTACGACTAAAAAGATGCCAACACAAGCTAAAAACATACCAGTCTCGTCAATCATGTGAGAGTAGATAAGCGACCATAGTTAACGTTAGTTTCCATTTGTCAGCCCGAGTTCTAACCGCAACTCCTCAAACTGCTCCCTGGGCAAAGGCTTAGTGAAGATGTCAGCTTTTTGTAGGTTGGTAGGATAATATACAAGTTGTATATTCTCTTTATCAACATGGTCTCTTAATAAATGATTACATATATCGATGTGTTTGGTACAGGAATGTTGGGATGGATTTTTTGAGATGGCAATTGTGCTTATATTATCACACAAGATAGGTACAGAATCAAAAGATACCCCATAATCTTTAAGTTGCTGACGAAGCCACAGTAATTGAGTACATACCAGAGAAGCAACAATATATTCACTTTATGTGGTGGAAAGTGCTACCGTTGCTTGCTTCTTTGAACCCCACAATATTATGCTTGATCCGAGGAATGTCACTGTTCATGACGTGCTTTTTCGGTCAACATAGTATCCTCCATGATTAGCATCTGAATATCCTTTAAGATCAAATTTATCATGCATGGGATATATTAAGTGAAGATTCTGAGTACCGATAAGATATCTCAGAATACGCTTTACTGCGACAAGGTGTGACTCTTTTGGGTCAGATTGAAATCGGCACAGACACATACGCTATGCATAATGTTAGGTCGACTGGCAGTTAAGTATAATAGGGATCCGATCATACCTCGGTAAGCAGTATTATCTACTGACTTACCATCTTCATCTGTATCCAGCTTCGTGGTGATTAACATGGTAGTGACAACAGATTTTGCCTTATCCACACCAAATTTCTTTAAGAGTTCGCCTACATATTTCTGTTTATGTATTGTAATTCCTTCCTTTTTTTTGCTTGATTTTGAATCCCAAGAAGAACCCCAGTTCTCCCATCATACTAATTTCGAATTCGGAATGCATAAGGTTAGAAAAGTAGTCACAAAGCTTCTCATTTGTTGACCCGATGATTATGTCATCCACAAAGATTTGAATGATGAAGATGTCCTTGTTGCCATGTTTAAGAAAGAGCGTCTTGTCCACTGATCCTCTTTTGAAGTCATTCAACAGCCAAAACTGAGATAGGTGGTCATACCATGCTCTTGGAGCTTGTTTGAGCCCATATAGTGCTTTGTCCAGTTTGAAGACATAATTTGGATGATCTGAACTTTCAAATCCTGGTGGTTGCTCTGTGAAAACTTCTTCTTTCAGGTATCCATTTAGAAACGTTGTTTTTACGTCCATTTGGAATAACTCGAAACCTTTTTGAGCAGCGAATGTGATGAGCAGTTGAATTGCTTCGAGTCTTGCAACCGGGGCGAATGTTTTATCAAAATCTATCCCTTCTTGCTGATTGTAGCCTTGCACCACCAATCGCGCCTTATTTCTCACTATAGAACCATAATCATCTAACTTGTTTCGAAACAGCCATCGTGTTCCTATCACCTTTCTTTCTGATGGTCTTGGCACTAAGTGCCTCACTTTGTTTCTTTTGAACTGTGCTAGTTCCTCTTGCATCGCTAATATCCAGTCAGAATCGGTAAGTGCCATTTTGATGTTTGTTGGTTCTATGGCAGACAAAAAGGAATTGAGTACACAGTGATTCCTTAGAGACCTTCGCGTTTGAACTCCCTTGTGATAATAACTTAGAATGTCATCAGTAGTGTGCGATTCTGATGTTTCCATTTCTTGAGATTTGTAGGAATATTTTTGCCTTGTCCTGTTTTCGAGTTTATATTAACCATGGTATCATCTTCTCTGTTCCCCCTGAATCTGTGCCAGAGGTTAACTTAACCTCGCTAGTAGATTCTTTGGTTCCCCCTGAATCTGTACTGGAGGTTATATTAACCTTTGAGGATGAGTCGTTCGGTTCTTTTGAAGCTTTGGTTGGAATTGATTATGATTTATCTTTAGTTTTTGAAGAACTCTCAGATTGTTCTTCTTTTTCAAAAGATAAGCTTGGATCAATTCTTACCTTGTTAAAAATTCGTTCAGCATCAGACTCTTCAATTTCTTTTGTCTCTTCTTCAAGATCTGGTAGATATTTTCTTGCCAGCCAAAAGTCTGGGTCATCATCGTCATCCACATCTTTCTCTTGATTAGGAGTTTCCAGAGTATTGGTTTTGTCAAACACTACATGAATACTTTCCTCCATTCGTAGTGTCCTTTTGTTGTAAACCTTATAGGCCTTGCTGTGCTCAGAGTAACCCAAGAATACTGCTTCGTCGCTTCGAGGATCAAATTTGCTCAAATTGTTCTTTCCGTTATTATGAACAAAACATTTGCTACCAAAGCACCTAAGATGGGATATCTTAGGCTTCCTTCCTCTCAAAAGTTCATAGGGTGTTTTCTTTAGCATAGATCTGACCATAGTCCGGTTATGCATATAACAAGCCGTATTAACTGCTTCTGCCCAAAATTTTCTGAGGAGTCCGCTGCACAGTAACATTGTACGAGCCATTTTTTCAAGTGTTTTATTCATGCGTTCGACTACTCCATTTTGTTGTGGAGTTCCTGGAGCCGAGAAATTATGCCCGACCCCATGTTCTCGACAAAAATTAATGAAGGCTTGATTGTCGAACTCAGTTCCGTGATCTGTTATTATGGATACGAGATTATAACTATATTTGTTTTGGACTAGCTTCATTAGATATTCGAATTCATCAAATGTTTGATCCTTCGAGCTAAGGAAGACGGGTCAAACAAACCTAGAAAAATCATCCACAAGAACAAATACGTACCGACTACCTTCTCTACTACTTACCCTCATTGGACCACAAAGATCCATGTGAATAAGTTCTAGGGGTCTTGTCGTACTGATGAATTTCTTTGGCTTGAAAGACGATTGTACATGTTTACACCGAACACATGTACCACTGACAGGAGGAGTTTGTCCTCTATCCTACCGATCAAATAAACCAACTAATCCTAAGCTAGGTAGCTAGGGCAAGTCGGGTCGATCCACGGAGACGGAAAATGGGTTTAGACTAAGGTGGGCTACAATTCTAGACTAGGTTCGAGACAAACTAGGGTAATGGACTAAGATTGACAAACGACTAAACTAAGGTCTATAACACGAATTAAAAAGGCAAAGCAAACGACTAATGATAAATGAGAGCAAGGTAAATCAATAAGAGGGAAACTAGGGCTAGTTCGGGTTCATGGATGCCAAGGAGACCAAAAGGGGAAACGGGGGTGCTAGCATGGTTTCATAGCCTAGGTTACGTTTGGGCTCTCGCTACTTAAACGGCCTAGGGGCCTCCTCACCACGCTCTCGCTTCTAGCAGATGAACCAAATCCATCACCAAACAAGAACATGCAAGAGAAGAGGCAAGAAAAATAAGGAGTGATCGTCTCAAGTCTCACAAGCATTTCATCGAGCATGTAGAGTGCAAGGCAATAGGAAACAACAAAGATAAAAAACTAGCATCACCCATCTCACCCTACTCATCCATAATCACACCCAATCCCCCTACTAAGCCTAGGGGAAAACTACTCACACATAATTAAACTAAAACTAACATTAACTAGAGAAACAAACACAAGAACAAAAACATTCATTATGAGGAACAAACAAAGAGAAACAACAAGCAATAGATAAAGATGTAAACTTTACTAACTATGAAAGATTAAGAGAAAAGAGAGAAAAAGATTATACCAACTATAGGATGAATGGAAAAGATGAACACTTGCATAAAAGAAAACCCAAATACATCCACCAAGGTTGTCAATCTTGATGGAATCTTCAAGAATTCCAATAATACAAGAGTAACTAACTAGATTAAGGTTTAATAGAAGAGTAATTAAGGAGGGATTAAGCTAATCTACACTAATCTAAGCTAATATAACCTAAAGTAGTCTAAGGTTTCGTGGATTGCCTTAAAACAATAAAAGAAGGGGGTATATATAGGGTTCCATAAGTAAGGGAGGCGAAAGAATGAAGCGGAGTGCAGTCTGGGTCCTTCCCGGCCGGGAAGGAGGTGATCCTGGTCGAGAAGGGATGGTCCCGGTCGGGAAGGTTGTGATCCCGGCCGGGATGGCCCCGCAGGAGGTCGTCTTTTCTTGTCTTCTCATCCCGGCCGTGATGGGTCCTTCCCGGCCGTGATGGGTCCTTATTTGCTCTTCCTAGGCTTCTTATAGATGCTCGGTGCTCGGGATATCATCAAGTGGGCTCCATGGGACTCGGGATCGAGTCTAAGTCACCGAATCATCGTCGCTTCTCTTCATTGGCTCCATATGCATCGGAAACGAGTCGGAATCGTTCCATTTCTCCAAGATAGGCCTTAGGAACCTAAAACAAGCTAGAAGAAGCGTAAGTAGCCTAGAAACCGCTCTAAAGAGCGATTCCACAAGAGAAAACGGGACAAACACAAGAAATAAACAATACAAAACACACTTATCAACTTCCCCACACTTAACTTTTACTCGCCCTCGAGTAAGCATGAACTAACTACTAAACTAATAAAAACTAAAATACTAGCCGAGAGGGTATTAGCGCACCCTACGCCTTTTCAACTCACGCGAGAACACTTAGAGGAAAAGTGCTCTCCGCAAGGCAAGTGAGGTATTGTGACAAAACTGTGGATACAACCGAACACGAAAACACACAAACAAACATACATACAAACAAATAAACAATCGGTTGCATCCAAGAAGAAACAAATACCGCTTCCCTCAACAAAGCGGTGAAATAAACACCGGTTAAGGACTCAAGGCAATTGACAACGTTCCCAAGCTAATAATACAAACCGAAATGGACAAAATCCTAATAGTATGACAACAAAGCAATAAAAACGTTGGTAACTTACCTAGGTCCTCCTAACCTTCTAAGAACGTACTACGGGACGATAGGCGGGATGGAAAAAGGATGAACCACGGAGTTAGTCGACACTGTAGTTAAAGTGAAATCCCTCCCCCTTTAGCGATAAGCCAAGAGGATCGTCCCATGCTTAAAAATAGCCTAACTAGTCCAAGTAAAAAGGCGGATATGGTTGCAAAGTGAGGAAATACCGTTGATTACCACTATCATCCTTCCTAGGGACTCGGTCCTTTGGTAGGCTCTTCACGATAATAATTGGTAAAAAGCTTATTTTTGAAGGGTAAGATTTTTTTGTGAAATGATTTTCTTGGCATTTTTCTTTTGTATTTTGCTTTTGATTTGCTATGTCATTTCTTTTTCTTCTTTTCTATTTTGTTTTTGATTTGTTGCCCTTTTCTTTTTCTTCTTTCTTTTCCTTTTTTTCCTTTTTCTTTCTTTTTCTTTCTTTTTTCTTGGTTTGCCCTTTTGGCCAAATTTTGTTTTGTAGGCATTCATCACAACCAAGTATAGAAACCTCAACGAAATGCAACTTATTTGTGAGATATGTGTAGAAGGTAGGGAAAGGGGTGAGTCGGGCGCGTTTTCCCTTCAAACCCACAAAAAGAGGGAAACTTGGACTAATCAAACAATTTCGAACATGGTCACCTAAGAGACGGGACTCGGAAACCAAGGTCTTTTCACTCCGTGGGTGGTCAAGGTGGTCAAAATGCAAATCCCGCAGTAAATCCCTAGTAGACTAGGTGGACTCAAGGTAAGAAACCAACGAAACTATTGATTTAAAGTCGTTCTACTAGACTAAAGTCCAAGAATCAATTCATATCACTAGAAAGGGAAAGTAAACACTTGCGCACTAGCCTCAAAACCGGGTTTTCAAAAAACATTTTCTACACTAGACTCACAAACAATACAAGACAAAACACAACAAAACAAAACAAACGTTCAAAGAAATAAACAAACACCACCCCAAAACTTACGAGCAAGCAACCACATCAACCACTGTAACACCCGCAAATTTCCTAGCTCTGCTATCTTTTCATTACGATTATATCGTAACTCTGTAATATTTTATCAATTGCATTTTTCCCATTTTGAGGTCTCTTTCATTATCGAGCCTAAAATTATTTATTTTCGTAAAAGGATTTTAATTATTCTATTTTTATTCGAAAACCCATTTAATTCTTTTCGTCGCAAGCATGTTTAATTATTTTTGAAAAATTATATTTTCTATAAACAATAATTTTAAAATCATGTTTGAACTATTTATTTTTCTAAAAATGCTCGATTACATTTATAATTAATTTCTAGCTCAAAAATATTTTCGGACACCTTTTATTAACACTACATATTATTTTTATCCTATTTATTTTAATTCTTATATATCCTCGTATTTATTTTAATCGGAAACTTATCAAATCAATTTGTGGCTTGTTCTTTCCTTCTCAACCATCTCGTCTCCTAGTTGAGTTAAGAGTCCTTGTAACTTAATTATTCCTATCTTTTACCTTCCTAATTTCTTTTATATATTCTCTTTCACTCTAGTCTATTTTATTCACAACACAAATCTCCTTTTCTCCTGTTTCACGTTAAACTTCCTCCTTTTTGTTCATCAATCCGATCATAATTCGTCTCTAATTCTTTCCGATCTCGAGGGTAATTTAATTACTCTTATTCGTTCTTCATCTCGTTTTCTCCTTTCTATTCACTTAATGTGGTTTTAATACCATATGTTTAATTATTTCGTAGGCTATCATGCTAAATCCGACGAAGGCGATTATTTAATTGATTCAGATCTCGATTAAGGTAACATTGACACGTTACTCGGTAATATGTGATATTATTGTTGTAGTTGCATGTATAGAAATTAGATTTTTGTTAGACAATATATGTATGTCTCGTTTTTAATAACAAAAAGTTTAAAATCGTAAATCTTCACAAGTTTTGTTGTTTTAAATCGTTTTTAAGAGATTTTCGAATAAATCGTTCTTATAATTATTTAATATTATAAGGCCGAGACTAAAACATAAACCTAATAATTTTATTTTATATTTTCGTGATTTTGAAAGTATAAAGTGTCAAATTGAAAGTTTTATGGTTTTTGATAAAGTTACAGCATGTTTCATAATCTGATAGTGTTTTTGTGCGATTTAATAATCTGTTTTAAAGACTTTATTTACGAAAACTTTGAAAATAGACTACTATTTATTTTAAGTCTAATTTACTCCTATTTAATTTCGTAAAATAATTCCCAGTGTTTTGGTCACAATAAATTGTTTATGAACATGTGTCAAATTAATCCGCGATTCTGTCAGTTGTGATAAGATCTAAATTGAAACATATGTTAAACTTTTTATTTAATCTTGTTAATTTACGTACATAAACTATGAAGAGTCTACTTAATGTTTCCAATTGGGGTTTATTTAAAATCAATTTTTAAAAGTCTTTTATTAAAGAAATACAATCGAGTGTCTAATTCTGACAGTTTTAAAACATACGGATAAAAGTCCATGTTTTATTTAGAATTTGGAGTTTCTCCAGAAATAAAAGTTGTAACTAGGTTTCTAAAGTTTTTAACCCCACTAATCGTACGTTGTTTTGATTTTTAATGATTTAATTACAAATTTTATAGTAAGACAGTGCAGTTCTGGAAAATCTGTCAATTTGTTATTTAAATACTTTTAATTACTTAAGCTTCAATCTTTTTATAAATAATTGTGATTTTAACTTTAGTTGGCTTTTAATCATGAATTAAACATTTACATAATAAATATAATGTTTACGTCTCGAGGCCTAATATTAACCATTTTATATAACTCCTATTTTAATCTATTTCTATTTATAATAGTACCAACTTTTGGAAAGTTATTACTTTAAGAAAAGTTCTATATCTATAAAGTTTTCTATTTTGAAAAACGAACTATATTTCTATTGAATTATGGTAATGGCTTTGTTTTGGAGTTATGGAATAAGAGAAATGTACGGGTAGAGTAATACAGTCTAGAGTATACGTTTTGTCATCAGCTATAAGGCTAGTGTATCCGAGCGGGATGCATTGGTTGTTGAACTGGGCATGTTCTTGTCCAGGAGTGTATGTTCATTTTGACCTTAAGCTCGTACCTCGCATGTAAGACGCCGTCGGGTTGAACTGGACACACTTGGTGTTCCAAGAGGGGTGTGCATATTTACTTAAGCTAGGACCTCGCATTGATAAGTCGCCGTCCTATTATGGTTGAGTTGCCTAGACTAGAGATCGAAGTTTGATTATTATTCTCCTAGTGAAAGTCTATTATGTTGCACTGATTCATATCCATAATGCCATTATTATTATTGATTGGCATTGTCTTGAAGGTTGACAATTGTTTTGAATTATTTTACTATATTGTTTTAAACGTTTTCCATTTTAAACTATTTTGATATAATAGTAATTATGCTTTAATGTCATGTAATATGGCTGGGAGAACATCGTCGTTACTCCCCACTGAATTGTGGCTGTTATGTTTATAACATGACAGGTAATTTGTTGCTGGGTTTGGGTGTGAGCTAGCGAGTAGCATGGATCCTACTCTACTTCATTTATATTAATTTTTGGATTGTTAAACCCATTTGGAGAATTTTTATTTTTAGCCCTTTTGTAAAAAGTGGCCTTTGTATTGACTGACCGTTTTTTCTGTAAAATATAGAACATCAGTGTGTTTTAATCCCAAATCTACAGTGTTTCCGCCACTGTATTGCGTTAGAATTTATAGGGGATTACAACCACAGACTCCAAAGAGCTCCACCCAAGCATACATCATCACAAAACATCCTCCAAACTCCACAAAAAGGAAAATGGAGAAAGAAATGAAAGGATATTACCGGATGTCTTGAGCTTTCCGAAACTTATCGACGATCACGCAACCTACAAGGAAATCGGGGGGGGGGGGGGAGGCAAAACACACAAAACAACAAATATACGACACAAAGACACAAAAGAAAAATATACAAAAGAAAATCTTTTTGGTTTTTTATGAAATTTTTCAAATTTTTAGGAATTTTTAAGATTTTTTCGAAAAACTACGAAAGTAAAACTAAACTAGACTAAGATATTGCTCCCCCACACTTAAACCGAGCAATGTCCTCATGCTCGATCGGTAGTGTGCGGAAGACACTACAAAGAAGAGAAAAAGGGAAAATAAAGCTAAAAAATCAAAAATGAAAGTGAAGAAAGGGTAGAATGTGTCAGGCCGGGGTGTAATCAAGTCACCAAGGGCCGGGACGAGAAAAGATATGGATGGAGGAAGAAATAAAAAGAAGAAAATAAAAGGAAACGGGAGGGGAGGGCTTGGTGTAATCAAGTCACCTAGCCTCGATTCCGCCTAAATTCTACCAAAAAGGGAGTAAAAATAAAGAAAAAGTGAAAAGAACTTGTCAATTTGGATTTTCAAATGATTCTCGATGTAATCACATCATCGAAAATCGGGAGCATGGCCACAAAGGCCCCGAGGGCCGCCATGACACCAAATGCATAAAAGGAAGGGGAACATACATAGAGTAAGCAACAAAAGACGGAAAAGAAAGGAGAGTCGCCTTACCAAACGGTTAGCAACTCAACCAACTCCATCGTCTCGATGATCTTTCTTGGTACCTTTCTTGTCTTTGTCATCAAAATTCCTCCTCTTCCTAAATGTAGTCTCATTGTTGGAGCATCGGGCTTGCATTGGTTACATGAGGTCGGGATTTAGGGGGAGACTCGGTATATAGAGATGAGAAGATGATATGAAGGTGTATAATTGAAGTGTAAGGGTGAAATGATAGTGGCAAAGGTGAGTAGGGAGGTTGGGAGGGGGTATAAAGTGGTGGGGTGGGGCTTAAATGAAGAAAAGAAGGCAAAGGGGGCTGGCAGGGGTCCTTCCCGATCGTGACGGACCATCACGGTCGGGATCATGATCGACCTGGTCGGGATCATGTTCATCCCGGGCGGGATGGCCTGTCAGAGAGCCGTCTGTTGAAGCACAACTCATCGCGGTCGGGATCATGCTCATCCCAGGCGGGATGGCCTCTCTAGCTCTTCATTCCCCTTGATTTTACCAAGTCTTTCACCCAAATAATACTTTGGGATCCAAAATCCTGTCCCCAAAAGCTTGAACCAAGCTCAAAAACCGACTTCCTCCACCAAGCTTCAAAGCTTCTATCATCCATAACCTTTCAAAACTCTTCATCCTCACTTCAAACCTATCAATCAAGCTCAATAATTTCCATCAAAAATTCCTCCCTCACATCACTCATCAAAAGTCCAAATAGCAAGAACTCTACACAACACACAAAACCTAGAAACAAACCAACCAATCACACAAATACAAATACAAAAACTTAAAAGAAGTGGAAAGAGATATTTACAACAAGATACTCTCATCGTCTATGCCCCCATAGCCCTCAAGGGCTCGGAGGAACAGATCAAATGCTCTAGCAACATCGTCATGAACGCTCATGTGGCCGAGCCAAGCTATCATCAAGAGCTTCCAAGTCGGAGGTAAGAAGCAATCATCTAATCCATTATGCTCAGGTTTCTTGTGATCTTCCGGGTCTTTCCAACCAACATAGAAACGACTCTTATGACCATCCGGTGGGTATAATGGTCTAAAGTCATGCTTGGCGTAATGATTGGAGAGATCATGCCCTAAGGGTGTTGCTTCTTCTACGGGGTTAAGAGTGAAATTCTTTTCCGCCGCCCAACAAGGATCCACTTCATCAACCATCTTACAAAACCAGGGACTCGAAATCAAGTGCAATAAAGGAGGTGAAGGCATCAAGTTTTCTTCATTGGAGGCTCTAGGGGAGACCTCATCGTTGTCCTTACTAGAATTCTCACCATGAAGAAATTCAAGGCCTTTGATGGCGGCCTCAATTTCTTCGACGGTTTGATCTAGATAGCATCTCCAAATCCCCTAATCGGCTCCTCCAATTTCCCATTCAAGGCAAGTTTTAAGGCATCTATCTCTTTCTCCCAAGTATTACCTTTATTTTCACTCACCTTGTCAATTTGATCTAGAGGAGTCTTATCTTCACTTGGCTTTGGATTTTCACTCATGATTTCAACTTCCTTGAGACCCATCTTCGTGACCTCCGGTTTCTTTGGAGGAATGAAAGAGGTAGACACCTTCTTTGACGACAAAACATTGTCATCTTCATCTATATCCTCATGTATCACCTCCACTCCTTCTACCGGCTTCAAAGTTGGTTGACGTATCTTGGTTTGAGATTGTCTTGAAGGAGTGGTTTCAATCTCTCCAAAAGCAAGATCCGGTTCATCACGAAGAAAATCATACAAATCCAATTTAATGGCCAATACATTAGCTTCCCAAGAGTTACTTTGAGAATCATGTTCAATTTCCTCCTCATTGTCAACCCTTAAAGCTTCAACTTTCTCCATTATTCCCATAACTTCACCATCCAAGCAATTCTCAACAATTATCCCTTGGTTGACCTTCCCTTCTTCATTCGTGGCTTCATAATCGGGTTGATTGTCTTGTGACAACCGATCTTCTTGCCCAAATGAACCTTCCTCAACGAGTTGTGGAGCTCGAGTGGTCAACATCGTGTAACGAGCCATGAGTGCATTAATTCGAGCAACTTGCACCTCTTTTTCTCTTTGATGTTGAGCCATGAACTCATCTTGCTTGGTCCCTTTGCATTTGAATCATCATCTCTTGTTGATTCTTTCGCATTTGAATCATCATTTGACAAAGCTCAAAGTTGGGGATTTTTGGTTGTGGGTTGTGTGAAGGTACTTGGTAGTTGTTAGGATTTTGGAATGATCCTTGACAAATTTCATAGTAGCCAAATGAAGGGGGTTCATAAGATTGTTGATGAGATTGATATAGTTGGTAAAATTGTGGGTCTTGGTAATTTGCCCCATGATTGTCCCATGACGATTGATGGTAGCTTGGATGCGCTATTGTCATAACGTTGCCTTGATACATTGAATGAACTAGAAACACTTGAGCAAACGTTAGAATCCTAGTGCTTTTGAAGCACTAGGAAGAGAGAAATAAGCACACAAGAAATAAGAACGGAGATACACAAGGAGGGAAAAACACAAAAATCAAGAACAAAGTCTAAAACTAAGCACACAAGAGTCTAAATTACGCCGTCAAGTTAGTAACGATAAATAATGGGTATAACGGTTGCAAATAATCTAGAATGACATAAATGACATGATGCTCGGTTTTAAAAAGGTAGGACACGTGATGGACATGACACATGTTGACCGAAGTCATACAAATATTTGATAGGGCTTGAAACATGTTGAAGGGCTCACGTTTGGAGCGTGAAGGAGGCCACTCGATCGAGTTAAAGAGGGACTCGACTAAGTGGTCCTCGGAAAACCCTTCTGCCCAGTTTTTGGGGTGCCACTCGATCGAGTGGGCTAGGCACTTGATTGAGTGCCCCCTGTACGGACTATGTTCGTTTTGCAATTTTGCATGAATTTCGAAGTTGCTTTTTAATGTTGAAAATCGATAATTTTGCTAAGTCGCGTAAAAATATGATACGATTCATAATCGACTTAGATTCTTGATACTCGTCATATTCGATACTTGATTATGGAATCAATATCGAATACTTAGAGTGAAATTTAGAAAAGACGTTATAGGTCGTTTAAATCAAACTAAAACGAAATTAACTATCTCCGCGTTATAAATTATTTTAGCATCATTGAATTCGTATTAGTTAAATTTATTGACTAATTCGTTTAGACATGATATTCAACTATGGAGTCGATATTGCATCTAAAGAAAGATGTTTTGCTTGTTTGACTAGATCCGAAAATAGATTCCCTCCACATCTCGACACCGTAATTAATCCTTGCGGATTATGTGATGTCAGATCTGCATCAACAGGTTTCGGTCTAGCCTAAAAAAGGAATCGAACGCGTTTAAAGGGGAATGTTCGTGATCCCATCATGCCTTTGAGTGTTTAGGGCGGGGCTCCTCGAGAGGGCTCCACCACTGTTACAACTCGTAAAAGGATTAGAAGGGTCTTATACGAATATCACCTTTAAACGTGTTCGATTCAAAATAATTTTAGAAATTGATGAACGTGTGATTTTGATGATGACTATGATGTAAATATTATGACGAGACTAGCAACGCGAAGAATAAAAAAATGATCTTGTTGATGTTGATTCGCTTCAACAATCAAATACTTGAGGTGTCGGGATAAGCGACCGGCCACGTTGGGTGCGAGACCCTTGTATTCGGATTTCCTTATCCCGTCATCCCTTGTATTCGACACGAATAGGCGAATAATTTAAGGTGTTTTGATACTAGTAATATTAAGGATATTAGAAACGAAAGAAAAGATAAAAAAATGAAAAAAAGAACGAGCAAGGAGATGAGGAAGATGACGCGAGAGAGAAGAGGAAATAAAGGGAAGAAATCGGGATTAATTGCACCCTCAACCTACATGCTTCGTATTCTCGGACAGGACTCGTCTAGTTGTGGCTTAGGCACGGGAGTTCGAGATTATATAGATGGAGTTATAGTGGTTTTTTGGTCATCGGTTTGCTAGATGCTAGGGTTGTAAGTTGTATGTAAAAGTGTAAAATTCTAGGGTTGAAAAAGTTGTGGAATTGTGTTGCAAAAGGGAGGTATATATAGGAATTCTCCCCATCCTTGTCTAGGGTTACTCGATCGAGTGCCCTGATGGACTCGATCGAGTGGCCCAACTGAAAGAAGACAACGAGCCTGTTGGAGGCCCACTCGATCGAGTGGATGAGGTGGACAGGATATTTTGAAAATTTTGTGTTTGGGTTGGATTCTTGATATTTGCATGGCTGTTTTGTGTTCTCGGAAACGGCTTTGACCGGGGTTTGACCCGGTCGCTAAAAGACGGTTTTATTTCTGGTGTCGGTTTTCACCCAAATTAGTTTTATTTGATTGGAAACGACCCGCTGTGCCTGAATTTGAGGTTGGTTTTATGAGATTTGTACTCCGTAGAAAGTCTAAGCCAGAAACTAACGATTTTGAGCCCATATCCGAGCGCGTAGAAGCACGTTTACCTCCGATCATCGGCGGGTGTTTTTTTGGAAACTGCTATAGACACCTAGCAACCAAATGTGGGTGTCTACAGAGCCCCCACTCTGACTGAGGCTTGGACAAGGGGAAAGTCAGAGTAGATACCAGGCCAATCGAGGATTAAGACCTGGCAGACTTCCGGTCGGGTCGTTTATAGTCCACTAGACTCGCGTAAAGGGCTCGCCAGCCATAAGACGGAAATCATACCTGAGTTGATGCTGATAACTCTGCGGGGATTCAGACTTGTTGTATAAGTCCCGGGTGCGCCTGTATGTAGACCCATCTCGTGATGATTCGGGAGATATGCCATCTCGGGCTTTCCGCTGGGGAGATATGTGAGTTGCGCGGACTTGCTTCTGAAGCCTTGAGTATACTTGTATACAGTTACACAAAATTTTTTGCATGTAACATTTAGCTAAAACACGACTCGCGTTGGGGAATAAAAAAATTGAATTTTTGAAATTTCTTTGAAAATATTTATTTTGGAAATTTTGACTTCTTTGAAAATTAGGAATGCTCGGGATGACTAATTTCTGTGCTGAGATGAGGAATGTAAGATTGGGCCTGTATGCCTAAGCCTACTTTAATTAGGAAACTTTATGGAAACAGGGTTGTCAGGGTTTAGTACTATAAATACCCATCCCCTGTTTTAGTTTTCCCCATAATTCTCACAATTCTCTTTTTCTCTAAAAGAAAACTCCTTATACTTTTCAAGAAATTTAGCCATGGGAATTGAACGCTTGACCGTGATGTTGCATGAATGGTCCCGACACTTTAGAGACACGGATAAGGTTGCTTTGAACCAGACGGGCCTTACTCAGCTGTTCACGATCCGTCAGATGCAGGTGGATCGCTATTTCCTTTATGCTTGTTTGTCCTATTGGGACAACACATATCATATTTTTGCCCTTCCTCGGGGCAAAATCTGCCCCATACCTGAGGAAATTGCTGCAGTAGGAGGATGGAATCCTTTACTTCGTCCTGCTGTCCCGTTTTCAGTTCATGACCCAAGGAGGAAACTACGGAAATTTTTAGGACTTTCCCATAATGAGGTATCTCGTATGACAGAAGATGACAATATTTCTCTGATTGACTTGGCCGAGAAATTTATGAACCCACACGATGTTCGGGTTAGGCCGGCCCACAGCCGTAGGGCTTTCTCTTTTTGTATGCTACACGTTTATGCCTTTGAAGGTCACATGGATTTGTTGTCGTGCATGGGCAACGTTCGTCTTTTTACCATGGTCGACCTGATGGAGACGGAGCACAATCCGGCTTGGCTGATTACGGGGGAGATCATCCAAGGCTTGGACAACCGCAAGAGAGACTAATCGATTCGTCTGACCGGGAGCACCCGTTTGCTGCAGGTATATGGCTTCAGATTTTTCTGATTTTTTCAATTTTTTCAAATCCTTCGATTTTTGATTTTTCGCGATTTTCGGCTACAGTAGGCACTCGATCGAGTCACCCTGGCACTCGATCGAGTGCCCTCATGAAAAGCCCCATGCCCGATTTCAGGGGTGTCACTCGATCGAGTGACCCCTAGGCGGACGTCTATTTTTTCGGGAACTCATATTTTTGTCTTTTCTTTTTCAGCTTTGGTTATTCGAGAGGCTATCGGTCATAGATGCTCCCCTTGACCCAAGTCGATACCGACCTAACCAGGTGATGACAAGGAGACGGGCCATCGATTTTTCTTACCACATTACTCAAAAATATTGGGACGAAGTGCTGTCTTTTCATAGCGGTCCATTGATCCGATGGGTAGTGCCATGGTGGCCCATTTACGTTTGGACGGTTTGGCTCCAAGGGATAAAGCTCATTATTAGGAGATTTTGTCTTTCAGGCAGACAATTCATCTTTACCCCGACCGCATACTTAGGCAGTATGGTTGGTCTCAAAGAATCCCAGAAATTGAGGAAGTTGTGAGTGAATCTACCCAGCTGACCGATGTGATGTGCGATACTTGGATGAAACGATGGTATACTCGGCCCACTTGGTCTATTCCCAAATCTCTTCACTCAATCTGGGTTTCGGAATCCTATGTGAAATGGACTAAAGCTGATTCTGCCAAGGCCCGAGCCGCTTTAAAGGTTGATGAAGCTTTTGACCTGCTGCGAAGGGAACAAGCTAAAGACAATAGAGGCTTTTGTGATGAAGGTGACACTCCGACTACCCTGGTCCGTCTAATGTCAGGTCAGAGAGGAAGGACTAGGACTCAAGCTGAAGGGTCCAGTAGTAGAGGTGCGCGGGGGAGAGTGCGCCTCCAGACCTACTTAGAAAAGAGACTTGGTCCGAAGCTGGCGGTTCAGGACCGACTTGGTCCTCGAGACAGGCTACCTGAGCACGTGAAGGCTTGGCTTGGACCGGTTACAATGGCAGAAGACCCGCTGTCGAAGAAACGGGTTCGAGCAAAGGAGGTTCCCCTTGTGATCCGGGAACACTCGCCCCTGCCCCGGCGACGTCGGGCTCCGCGGGACCCTAAAGACAAGGGAAAGGGCAAAATGCTCTAAAAGTTAGTCTCCTTATTTTTATTATTTAAGTATTACTATTATTTTTGTGGTGTGCTTTTTTTTGTGTGATGTAATTTTGAAATTCCCGAGTTTGTCGGGTTTTTATTAAAAGACATATTTATTAGTGAATACCGTTTTTGTCTTTTCCGTTATTGCAGTGGTTGTACCCTTTTGAGGAGCTGCCTACGTATTCACAATTAGCGGAATCAAACCAAACGTAGTTCAGACATAGATTTTTTTGCAGTTTCGAAATACACCAAGACTATTAGTTCTAGATGTGCAACTGATAAGTGTGGTTTGTAGTGCTTATTTGTTGTGTTTGGTCCCGGTTTCTCTTGTGGAATCGCTCTTTGGAGCGGTTTTGGAGGCTACTTACGCTTCTTCTAGCTTGTGTTAGGTTCCTAAGGCCAATATTGGAGAAATAGAACGATTCCGACTCGTTTCAGACACATTTGGAGCCAACGAAGAGAAGCAACGATCACTCGGTAGCTTAGACTCCATCCCGAGCCCTTAGGACTCATTCCCGAGCCCTTGGGACCCATTCTCGAGCACCGAGAATCGATGAGAAGCCTAACAAGAGAAAGGAGGGACCTATGGAACCATATTTGAAGCCTACAAGACCCATCCCGGTCGGGAACACATCCATCACGACCGGGATGAAGAGCAAAGAAGAGAGGAGCTGCTGTCATGCCTTCCCGACCGGGACCACTGTCTTCCCGATCGGGATGGGCCCCTTCTCGGCCGGGATCACTGTCTTCCCGACCGGGATGGCCCCCTTCCTGACCGGGATCACCCCTTCCCGGCCGGGAAGGACCCAGTTATGCTCGTGTTTCATTGTTTCGCTCCCCTTTGCTTATGTAACCCTATATATACCCCCCTCCCCTTGTAACCATTCATTATCCTTTACATTACCCACTAAACCCTAGACTACTTTAGGTTAGATTAGCTTAGATTAGTGTAGATTAGTCGTTAATTAGTCCTTAATCTTAGTTTAATCCTTGTATTATGGGAATTCTTGAAGATCTCCACCAAGATTGACAACCTTGGTTGATGTATTTGGGTTTTTCTCTATATATGCAAGATTTCTTCTTTTCATCTTCTCTTGTTTGGTATAATCTCTCTTCTCCCTTCTCTTAATCTTGTTTTATTGAAGGGATGGTTTTGCCGTGGATCCCGCCACCAAATAAAACCAACTAATCCTAACACGTAGATAGGGTAAGTCGGGTCGAGTCCACGGGGACGGTAAAGATCGTTTAGACCAAGTTTCACCTAAAGACTTGACTAGGTCTCAAGGCTAGACTAAACTAAAACTATGAAGGGGGAGGACACTAAGGCTAAGAATAAACTAAGGCTAAAGGAAATAATGACAAAAAAACGATGAAGAAAACTAATAGGAAAAGGGCTAGGATTAGGTCGGGTTCAAGGGTGATGGAATGATCAAGGAAGAGCTAAGGTGAAGGGGTAGTCGAGTTATCTAGGTATAATCCGGGCTCTCGCTACTTAAACCGACCTAGAGGTTCCTCGCTCTCGCGCAAGAACCCATCTTAGCGACACACAAGACCGCAAGAGGAAGGCAAGAAAAACAAGCATTTGCAACTACAAGTCATTCAAGCAATTCATCAAACATGTTCTATGCATATAACGAAGAAGCAACCAAAACTTCCACCAACATCTTAAACAAACCCTTAATCACCCATTAAACCACCAAATCCCCCTACTAATCCTAGCAAGAGTCTACTCAAACATATCTAAACTAAAACTAACAAGAAAAAGAGAAACTAACACAAGAACAAGAACATACATAATGAAGAACTAACAAGGATGATGAATAAAAAAATAAATAAGATATAAAGATAGAAACTTGAATGATAAAACAAGGATTAAGAGAAGGGAAAAGAGATTATACCATACTAGAAGATGAATGGAAGAATGAAAACTTGCATAAAAGAGAAAACCCAAATACATCTAACAAGGTTGTCAATCTTGGTAGAGATCTTCAAGAATTCTATTAATACAAGGATAATCTAAGATTAAGAAGTAATTAAAGACTAATCTACACTAATCTAAGCTAATCTAACCTAAAATAGTCTAGGGTTTAGTGGGTAATCTCTAACATAAGCATAAGATTACAAGAGGGGGGGGGGGGGGGGGGGTATATATAGAGTTACAAGAGTGAAGGAGAAGAAAAGAAGAGTCACGAGCTGCAGCTGCTTCTTCCCGGCCGGGAAGGTGGTGCTCCCGACTGGGATGGAGTGGTCCCGACCGGGAAGGATCTGATCCCGATCGGGATCATGCATAACACCGGGCGGTGTTATGCAAAACACCAGGCGGTGTTGTTGCTCTTCCCGGTCGGGAAGGGTGATGATCCCGACCGGGACGAGATGGTCCCGACCGGGATAGTTGGTCCCGACCGGGATGGCTCATCAGAAGAGCTGCTTTGTTTGCTCTTCATCCCGACCGGGATGGGCACTCATTCCGCCCGGGAAGGGTCTTGTAGGCCTCCATTTTGGTCCCAAAGGTTCCTAGTTGCTCTTGTTAGGCTTCTCATCGATTCTCGGGTCTTGGGATCGAGTCTAAGGGGCTCGAGAATGGGTCCCAATGTCTCGGGATCGAATCGAAGGAACCGAGTGATCGTTCCTTCTCTTCGTTGGCTCCAAATGTGTAGGAAACGAGTCGGAAACGTTCCAATTCTCCATGAATGGTCTCGGGAACCTAAAACAAACTAGAAGAAGCATAAGTAGCCCAGAAACCGCTCCAAAGAGCGATTTCACAAGAGAAACCGGGACCAAACACAACAAATAGGCACTACAAACTACACTTATCATTTATCATTAAAGTTTCATTCTTTGTTCATTGTTCATTGTATTGTCCATTGTTCATCCTTCTTGTTTTCCATTGTGTATGTTCTTGTTCTTGTGTTTGTTTCTCATGATTGTGTTAGTTTAAGTTTAGATATGTGTGAGTAGTCTCTTGCTAGGATTAGTAGGGGAATTGGGTGGCTTAATGGGTGATTAAGGGTTCGTGTAGGTTGTTGGTGGAAGTTTGGGTTGCTTCCTAGTTGTATGCATAGAACATGTTTGGTGAAAAGCTTGGATGACTTGTAGTTGCAAATCCATGTTTTCTTGCCTTCTTCTTGCGGTCTTGTATGTTCCTAGGATGGGTTCTTTGATGGTAGGAATTGCCGTGGGTCCCCACCGATCAAGTAGAGTCCAACTAAACCTAACGGTAGCTAGGGTAAGTCGGGTCGTGTCCACGGACACGGTTGTAGGTGTCTAGACTATGGTCTACTCACAAACAAGGCTAAGTCACACAAACAAACACAAAGGAGACAATAATTGACAAACTATGATGGTTGAGAGGTATGGAAAAGGACTAACAATGAACTAAGTAGAACAAGGATTAATAAGAACACTAGAGCTAAATTGAAACAATAAACTAGAAGAATGATTACTAACAAGGTGGAGAAATAAAATAGGAGAAGGAGTAGGGTTAGGTCGGGTTCTTAAGTGTAGTAGGATAATTTGGTAATCAAGGGTATGGGTGTCGCTTAGTTACTAAGGTCGGTTTGCGCTCTCGCGCCAAAGCCAAAGTCCGCACTCTCGTGTCTAAGACTAGACCCGAACATTCATGCTAGATACTACTCAAAACTCAAACATTCAACCACAAATCAAATACACAATGAGAAGATGAGAACAAGTATGAGAAGCATTGGCCACTACGACCCACACAAGCAATACAACAAACACATGGTGTGCCCAATAAGTGACTAGCAACAAAGGAATCACCTTTACCCACAATCAAACCCTAATCACCCATAATCCACACTTAATCCCCCTACTAACCCCACAAAGAGTCTACTCACTCATAATGAAAGTAACAATAACAATGATAAGAGAAATCAACATAAACAACCAAACATTCATCCTGAACAAACAAGAACAATAAACAATATGTAAAGATTAAAACTTGAGAGATTAACAAAGATTAAGAGAAAAGAGATTATACCAACTAATAAGGAGATAAAAAGGTGATAACTTGCATTAATAAGAAACCCAAGTAATCTCCAAGGTTGTCAATCTTGGATGAGTCTTCAAGAATCTCTTCAATACAAGACTAATAAAACTAGATTAATCTAAGGTTTACAAAAGTTTGAAGAGAGATTTTTCATTGAGAGGAGGCACTCTATCTAGGGTTTAGTCTAATGTAGAGAGGTCTAAGATAGTCTAAGATAATGTAATATGCTTAAACAATACAAGGGAGGAGTATTTATAAGGTTACAAGAGTGAAGGAGAATGAAAAGAAAGGTCTGGCGCTGTAGCTGACCCATCCCGTCCGGGACAAAGTGGTCCCGACCGGGACGGCCCCAAAACAGGAGCAACTCCATTTGCGCACCCCTTCCCGGTCGGGAAGGCCACTATCCCGCCCGGGAAAGGTCTTGTAGGCCTCCAATATGATCTTTAAGGTCCCTCCTTGACTCTCATGGGCTTCCCATTGATTCTCGGGGCTCGGGATCGAGTCTAAGGGGCTCGGGAATGGGTCGCAATGTCTCGGGATCGAATCCAAGGCACCGAGTGATCGCTCCTTCTCTTCGTTGGCTCCAAAAGTGTATGAAACGAGTCAGAATTGTTCCAATTCTCCATGAACGGTCTTGGGAACCTAAAACGAACTAGAAGAAGCATAAGTAGCCCAGAAACCGCTCCCAAGGAGCGATTCCACAAGAGAAACCGGGACCAAACACAACAAATTAGGCACTACAAACTACACTTATCAACTCCCCCACACTTAACCCTTACTCGCCCTCGAGTACGCACAAACTAACTAAAGACTAAAAGAAACTGGACTACTAGCCGAGTGGGTATTAGCGCACTCTACGCCCTTTCAACTCACGCGAGTACACCTAGAGGAAAAGTGCACTCCGCAAGGCAAGTGAGGTCTTGTGACAAAACTGTGGATGCAACCAGACACAAAAACATACAAACAAACAAACATACAAACAAACAAGCAATCGGTTGCACCCAAGAAGAAACAAATACCGCTTCCCTCTACAAAGCGGTGAAAGAAGCACCGGTTTAGGGCTCAAGGCAAGTGACAACGTTCCCAAGCTAATAACACAAATCGAAATGGACAAAACCCTAATAGTATGACAACAAAGCAATAAAAACGTTGGTAACTTACCCAGGTTCCTCCTAACCTTCTAAGAACATACTAGGGGACGATCGGCGGAATGGAAAAAGGATGAACCACGGTGTTAGTTGACACTGTAGGTAAGTGAGACCCCACCCCCTTTAGCGATAAGCCAAGAGGGTCGTCCCATGTTCAAGAACTGCCTAACTAGTCCAAGTAAAAAGGTGGATAAGGTTTGCAAAATGAGGGAAGACCGATCATTACCGCTATCATCCTTCCTAGGGACTCGGTTCTTTGGTAGGCTCTTCACGGTAATAGTCGGAAAAAGGCTTATTTTGAGAGGGTGAGAATCTTTGTGGGATGGTTTTTTTTTCTTTTGGCATTTTTCTTTCTTTTGCATTTTTGCTTTTTGTGTTGCTATGCCATTTTATTTTCATCTTTTGTATTTTCTTTTTGGCTTTTTGTGCCTTTTCTTTTTCTTCAATCTTTTCTTTCTTTCATTTTCTTTCTTTTTCTTTTCTTTGCCCTTTTTACTAGATTTGAGTTGTAGGCATTTCTTTTGCAACTAAGAAAGAGATTTCAACAATTTGCAACTTTATTTTGTGGATATGTGTAGGAGATAGGAGAATGGGTGAGTCGGGATGGCGCCTTCCCTTCAAACCCACAAAAAGGGGAGAAACTTGGACTAATCAAACAATTCCGAACATGGTCACCTAAGAGACGGGACTCGGCAACCAAGGCCTTTTCACACCGCTGGTGGTCAATGGTCAAAATGCAAATCCCGTAGTAAATCCTTAGTAGACTAGGTGGACTCGAGGTAAAGGACCAACGAAACTATTGATTTGGGGTCATTCTACTAGACTAAAGTCCAAGACTCGATTCATACTACTAGAAGGGGAAAGTAAACACTTGCAAACTAGCCTCCAAACCGAGTTTTCGAAAATCTTTTTACACACTAGACACAACTACACACCACAAAATAAATACACGACAAAAACGAAAGAAAAAGAGACAAAAGGCAACAAGACAAAACGAAACAAGACGAAACGAAACAAAACAAACATAAAAAGATAACAAACACCACCCCTTATTTCCAAGTAAGTCACCAAATCAACTACAAACTCTACAAAGCTCCACCCGAGCACACAACATCACAAATCTCCTCCAAACTCCACAAGGGACAAAGAAGAAAAAGAGATAAAAGATGTTACCGGATGTCTTGAAAGCCCTCCAAAGTTGACGGTGAATAAACGACTTACAAGGAAAAAAGGGGCAACACGCACAACACAACAAAAGTACGACACAACGACACAAGAGGGAAACACACAAAAGAAAATCTTTTTGATTTTTGTGAAAATTTTTCAAATTTTTATGGTTTTGAAAGATTTTTCGAAAAAGCTACGAAAATAAAACTAAACTATACTAGAATATCGCTCCCCCACACTTAAACCGAGCAATGTCCTCATGCTCGATCGTAGTGTATGGAGACACTAAAGAAAAGTAAAGAAACAACGAAAATAAAGCTAAAAATCAAAACGAAAAGAGGAGAAAAAAGGTAGAATGTGTCCGGCCGGGGTGTAGTCAAGTCACCATGGGCCGAGAGGAGAAAAGATATGGAAGGGGGGAGAAATAGAAAGAAGGAAATAAAAGGAAATGGGAGGGGAGGACTAGGTGTAATCAAGTCACCTAGCCCGGATTCCGCCCAAATCTGACTAAATCTTACAAAAAAGGTGAAAACCTTGTAAATTTGAATTTTTCAAATGACTCTCGATGTAGTCATGTCATCAAGAGTCGGGAGCAACAATTACCAAGGCCCCAAGGGCCACCATTACACAAAAGTGTATAAGGGGAGGGGAACATGCAAAGGGAGACAATCAAGAAAAGTCGGAAAAGAAATTAGAGTCGCCATACCAATAGCTTAGCAACTCACGAACTCCATCGTCTCAATGATAAATATAGGCACTTTTGCTTGTCTTCGTCAATGCGATTCCTCTTCATTCTCGATAAGGTTCCATGGTTGAGGTACAAAGGTATAAGGAGGTGGGATTTGATGTGAAAATCGGTGCAAGGGTATAAAATGAGGTGAATGTGTATATATGAAGTGTAGGGGTCATATGATAGGTGCAAGGGTAGGTAGGGAGGTTGGGAGGGGTATAAAATGGTTGGGTGGGCTCGAATCACAAAGAAGAGGCCAAAAGAAGGAGCAGGGCATCATCCCGGTCGGGATGGATGGTCCCGGTCGGGTTGACACACCCTTCCCGGTCGGGAAGCTCTCGTCCCGGTCGGGAAGGCACTCCAGAAAGTTCGATTTTTGGTACCTTCATCCCGATCGGGATGGCTCAACCTTCCCGGTCGGGACAAATCAACCTTCCCGATCGGGATGCTCTCTTCTCGGCCGGGAAGAGTCCTCACACCCTCTATAACCCCAAAAGCTTTTTCAAAGTTTCAAAAACCGACTCCCATGCTCACAATCCAAGTTCTATCAATAACCACTCCTCTTTAAGATTCATCTTCACTTCACACCTACAAATAAGCTCAAACACATTCATCAAAATCCCTCCCTCACATCGCTCATCAAAATACCAAATCATAAGAATTTCACAAAACCTAAAAGAATTACAAGAAAAAGATATATACAATAAGACGGTTCTTTTGGAACTCCGTCAAACCAAAGGTGGTGCATTCTTCAATCAATTTTTAACAACACTTGGCCAATTCCATCTCCATCAAGGGCTCGAAGTAACAAATTGAAGGCTCTCGCAAAGTCTTCAATCAAGCTTGTAGCATAACCATCCACACTCCAAGGGTCTTCATGATGTAACCTCGACGTTCCCGGGGCATCCCGATCTACTAAGTTCAATGGCTTGAACTTGTATTTGCAATCTTTCGGGGATATACCCAAACGTCCATCTATCTTCATGTGGCCCCAAGGGAGGCTCATCTTTCTTCTCACTTTGCAACTTGTCCTCAATATCACGATGTTGGCATTCATCCGCCCCAAGCTCGGAATCATCATCCTCAATTCCATAGAAGTTTTTCTTCAAGCTTTTACCCGACTCATCCCCTAGATCGATGTCTTTCATGGCGGTGATCATTTTACAAGACTCATCATTAGTAGGCGAGGTGTTGCCTTGGAGGTGAAACACGAGCTTCTCGTCGCCTAGCTCAAATGTGATCCTACCGTTTTTTACATCAATCGTAGCACTGGCGGTATGTAGAAATGGGCACCCAAGGATAATGGGAGTGATAGCATCTTCCGGCATGTCAAGTACAAGGAAGTCGACCGGAATGAAGAACTTCCCGATTCTTATTGGCACATCTTCCAACATCCCCAAAGGTCAGTTGAGGGAACTATCGGCCATTTGGAGTGTAATGGAAGTACTCTTGAGCTCCTTCATCCCAAGTCGCTCACAAATGGAATAGGGAATGATGCTTACACTCGCACCCAAATCACATAGTGCTCTCTCAATCTTGAAGTTGCCTATGGTGCACGGGATCGAGAAACTACCTGGATCCTTCAACTTGGGAAGCGTAGAGTCTTGAATAAGCTCACTCACCACTCTTGTGAACGCTATGGTCTCTTTCTTGTCGACGGATCTCTTCCTAGCCAAGATTTATTTCATGAATCTTCCGTATGCCGGGATTTGGGTAAGTAGATCGGTAAAAGGGACACTTACATCCAATTTCTTCACAATATCTAGGAACTTGTCATATTGAACATCCACCTTAGTCTTCAATTTCCTTGTTGGGAAAGGCAACTTGATATGTACCTTGTCTTGCTCATTAAGGTTGGATTTTTCGAATGACATTTTCCCTTTTCCTTTGTCTTTTCCTTGAAGCGGGAGAAGCTTGTCTTCATGGGGTTTCTCAATCTCCCACAAAACTTATTCCTCCATTGGATTTCCCAAGCTTGAATTATCTTGAAGTGGAGATACAACCTCTTTCATTGGTTCTTGCTCATTAGGAAGTAAGGGGGAGTTATAAGATGAACCACTCCTCAAGGTAATAGCATTCACATGCTCAAATTTCGCCGTTTCACCTTGAGGAGGTAGTTGCCCCTTTTGCCTTGAAGAGCTACCCGAAGCAAGTTGAGCTATTTAGGTTTCGAGCATCTTCATATGAGCATCTCTTGCCAAGTTATCCCTTTGAAGTTGAGCAATAATCTCTTGTTGGGTTCTTTGTGTCTCCAATTGACTTCTTTGCATTTCAAACATTGATTTTTGCATGTCGAAATCCCGAGGGGGAGATTGTTGGTTATGAGGAGTGTTGGTGATGGCTAGAGGAATGCCATAATCATGAATAGGAGATCGACTCATTTGCTTGCCTTTATGTTGAGTACCTTGAGATCCTTGATGTTGTTGATGGTTCCCTTGGAACCCATGAGAGTTACCTTGATTAAGGCCTTGATTGTTACCTTGGTTGTAGTTATGGTGTCCTTGGGAGTGTTGGTTCCCTTGGAAACCACCTTGATTGAAGTTCCCTTGTTGGAACCCTTGATTGTTGTTGAAGGTACCTTGGTTATGTTGCTTGAAATTGTTGAATGACCTTGGGTTGCCTACATAACCTTGGTAGCTTTGATTGTTATCCCTTAAGGGAGGTGGCACATATGGACGGTGTTGTAGAGATTGTTGTTGGGGAACTTGTTGGGAAGCTTGAAACATATGGGGATAGGGGGCACCTTGCTTGAACGCTTGAAAGGCGTTCACTTGCTCAATACTACCACGACAATGTAAAGGCTCATGTCCCACTATCCCGCAAGTGTCGCATATCCCATAATAAGATGTAGGAGATACAACTCCCAAAGCATTAACTTGTTGAATGAAATGTTGGTGGGAGGCACTTGCACTTTGACCTTGATCAAAATGGCTTTGGAGCTTCTTGTCAATAGATTCCATGTGGGTTTTTAGTTGAGCTCCAAGATCAATGCTTAGTTGTGTAATGGCATCGATCTCGTGCCTTCCTCCTCGATTTGCCTTCCTAGGCCTTGAGTATTGAGAGTTGTGTACCACCATCTCCTCGATTCTTGACCAAGTTTGGTCATCATCCACCTCGGTAAACCTTCCATTCGATCCCATGTTGAGAATGGCCCTTGAGTCTTCATATAATCCGTTCCAAAATTGTTGAACAAGGAACCATTGTGATAGACCATGGTGAGGACAAGAACGGATCAAGGCTTTGAATCTTTCCCACGATTCATAGAGGCTTTCCTCATCACGTTGTTGGAATCCCGTGATAGAGGCTCTCAATAGATTTGTCTTCTCCGGGGGATAAAATTGTTGGTAGAAAGCTAAGGCTAGCTTCTTCCAAGTATCAATACCAAGAGTCGCCTTGTCTAACCCTTTGAACCATTGCTTTGCTTTACCGATCAAAGAGAAAGGAAATAATACCCACCGGATTTGGTCTTGGGTTATTCACGTTTGTGAGATAGCATCGCAATAATCCGAAAAGGTTTCCATGTGTTGATGAGGATCTTTGGTTGGTAACCCACTAAATTGACTTCTTTCGACCAATTGGATGAATTGCGTTTTTGCCACAAAGTTGCCGGTATAAGCCTCCGGTAAAGCGGTTGGACCGGGCAAAACGTCTTCCGTAAAGGTTGAATGAGAAGAGAACTTAGGCATTATTGGATATGAGGGAGAGGACGGTAAAGATGGTGTTTATGTAGAAGTAGAAGGAGAACTAGGTTGAGAAGTACCAAAAGGATTAATGAAATTCCCTTTGGCCGTCTCTCGAGGTGTCTCGTCTAAGTCGGATCCTTGAGCTTGTTCTTGATTGGTATTGCTAGCACTTGGTTGAGAGATTCTAACCCGGTCAATCGTCCGTTGGCGAAAGGCTCTAAAGAGTCTTTCCGGCTCTGGATTGAAGAGAAAGAAATCACCTCCCCTCCTAGGCATACACTACACACTCAAACAAACGTGAGAACACTTAGTGCTTTATGGGCACTAGGCAAAGACAATAAACGAACACAACGGGAGACAAAGAAAAAAGAAAGCTATGAAAACGAGAAAAACCTAGAAAATATGCACAAGATAAAGAAGAAAAGCACAAGAAGGGTAACTAAGTCAAGCTAATAAGCAAACAAAGTCTAAACATGCACCGTCCCCGGCAACGGCGCCAAATTGATGGTAGGAATTGCCGTGGGTCCCCACCGATCAAGTAGAGTCCAACTAAACCTAACGGTAGCTAGGGTAAGTCGGGTCGTGTCCACGGAGACGATTGTAGATGTCTAGACTATGGTCTACTCACAAACAAGGCTAAGTCACATAAACAAACACAAAAGAGACAAAAATTGACAAACTATGATGGTTGAGAGGTATGGAAAAGGACTAACAATGAACTAAGTAGAACAAGGATTAATAAGAACACTAGAGCTAAATTGAAACAATAAACTAGAAGAATGATTACTAACAAGATGGAGAAATAAAATAGGAGAAGGAGTAGGGTTAGGTCGGGTTCTTAAGTGTAGTAGGATAATTGGATAATCAAGGGTATGGGTGCCGCTTAGTTACTAAGGTCGGTTTGCGCTCTCGCGCCAAACCCAAAGTCCGCACTCTCGTGTCTAGGACTAGACCCGAACATTCATGCTAGATACTACTCAAAACACAAACATTCAACCACAAATCGAATACACAATGAGAAGATGAGAACAAGTATGAGAAACATTGGCCACTATGACCCACACAAGCAATACAACAAACACATGGTGTGCCCATTTGCGCCCCAAAACAGGAGCAGCTTCATTTGCGCACCCCTTCCCGGTCGGGAAGGCTACTATCCCGCCCGGGAAGGGTCTTGTAGGCCTCCAATATGATCTTTAAGGTCCCTCCTTGCCTCTCATGGGCTTCACATCGATTCACGGGGCTCGGGATCGAGTCTAAGGGGCTCGGGAATGGGTCCCAAGGTCTCGGGATCGAATCCAAGGCACCGAGTGATCGCTCTTTCTCTTCGTTGGCTCCAAAAGTGTATGAAACGAGTCGGAATCGTTCCAATTCTCCATGAACGGTATTGGGAACCTAAAACGAACTAGAAGAAGCATAAGTAGCCCAGAAACGGCTCCCAAGGAGCGATTCCACAAGAGAAACCGGGACCAAGTACAACAAATTAGACACTACAAACTACACTTATCATTCTTGCACGAGAGCGAGGAGCCTCTAGGTCGGTTTAAGTAGCGAGAGCCCGGACTATGCCTAGATAGCTCAACTACCCATTCATTCTTGCTTCCCCTTGATAATTTCATCACCCTTGAACCCGACCTAATCCTAGCCCTTTTCTTATTTGTTTTCTTCTTCTTCTTAGCTATTATTTCAATAGTTAGTTGAATTTTCTAGCCTTAGTTGTCATACTTAGTGTACTCTTAGTCATAGTTTTCTCCCCCTTTCATCGTTTTAGGTTGTTTAGCTTAGCTCGTTGACCTAGTCAAGTCTTTAGGTGGAACCTAGCCTAAACCCTCTTTACCGTCCCCGTGGAATTGATCCGACTCGCCCTATCTACCCAGTTAGGATTAGTTGGTTATTATTTGATCGGTGGGATCCACGGCAAATTCCTCGCATCAATTTGGCGCCGTTGCCGGGGACGGTGCTAGTTTAGACTTTGTTTGCCTTTTTACTTGACTTTGTCTTTGTGTTTTTCTTTATTTTTCTTTGCTTCTTGTGGGTGTGAAGTTTATTTCGTTCTTGTCTAGTGCCCAAAAAGCACTAGACTTCTCACGTTTGCTCCTAGTTTACAGTTTTTGCTTAGAGGTGGTGACCATCCTCTTCCTTACGACTCAGAGCCGCATAAACGGACGATTGCTAGATTGAGAGGTTTCCAACCGGGTACAAGCCTAGTTTTCGAGCAAAACGTAACGATTGATCTAAACCTCCCACCCATAGAAGCCACCATGAGCTACTCCTCTACCTCTATGAATCAAGAACATGACATGACGTCTCCCTACTACTACCAAGCTTCATGGGGTAATCAAGACACCCGTGGGTATGAGCTTCAAGGACATGGAAACGGCTACCAAGAAGTGAATGCTTATCAATCCTATGATCATGGTGACTATTACTCAAGCTATCATTGTGAACCCACCATGTTTTACCATGACTCTCCATATGGAAGCCAATTTCCCCAAAACCCACCATATTACCAATCCCCTTAACCTCACTAACAACAATATGATGCCCTACCCCTTCGGCATCATCAAGATTTTCAAGGAGCTTTACGAGACCCCAATGAACAAATGCCCAACTTGGAGGTATTTCAATCGATTCTTCAAATGCAAAAGAGCCAACAAGAAATGGCCATCCAAATGCAAAAGGAACAAGATGAATTCAAGGCCCAATATCGAAGGGAAAATGAGGCGATGGATGCTCGATTAAATGCGTTATCGGTTAAAACGTGATGTTTTTAACCCGAACGTCACAACTTGATGAAGGGTGCTCACTTGAGCAAGGGGAGCAACTTAATCATGAAGTCGCCAATGAAGTCCCCATGAGAAGCGAAAATTGCTACGAAGAACCTCAATTGTCTACCCAAGAAGAGACAAATGAGGAGATATCTCTTGATGAAGCCATTGTTGGTGAAGAATTGGATGAGGTTAGTGAGTTGAATGAGGTAGTAGAAGTTGTGAAGTCGTTGGGTGAAAATGATGAACCCAAGTTGCCCTTGTGCGAAAATGTGGAAAAACATCAAGAGCCCCTTGCAAGTAAGCGAAGCAACGGTTTAGAAGGGATTGAAACCGCCGGTAGAAGTTTCAATTCTCTCCTCCAAGATGATGTGAGGCCAAATGATGTTTTGGGACTTGAAGAAGGGGAACCACAACTTGAGGAAGATATGAGGATGTGCAACAAGGAAGCGGGGCCAAAACCGCTTTTTATGCCTCATGTTAAGTATATGAAGCTTGCTTGTGTGTGAAGACGGTGTCTAGGGAGGAAGAGGTCGATAAAGCTCGTTGGATGGAAAGACCCCGGAGACCACATGAAAGATGACATTTGGTCTTTAGGTGACTACTTCTTGCTTTCGACTTGGAGGCTTTGGAGGATAGCTTGGCTCGGGCACTCTTTGAGCCCTGTTTATGATGTGGCTCGAGCATTTGACTTGCTCCTCCGAGCCCTTGATAGCTATAGCTAGGAATGAAGAGTCCACCATCCTAGGTTTGACGGAGTTCCACAGGAACCGTCATGTTGTATATTCCCTTTTCCCCTCTTCTTTTTGAGTTTTTGTGATTGTAATTGTGTTGTTTATGTATTTGTGTCTAGGATTTTTGTGTGTTTGTGGAATTCTTGTAATTTGGAATTTTTTTGATGAGCGATGTGAGGGAGGGATTTTGATGGTGTTTATTGAGTTTACTTGATAGGTTGATAGTGAAGATGAAGTTTCGAGAGGAGTTGTGGATGATAGAAGCTTGGATCTTGGGCAAGGAAGTCGGTTTTTGAGCTTTACGTAAGCTTTTGAGGACGGGGTTTTGGATCCCTAGGTTGTATTTGTCTTGTGGGTGAAACTAGTATTGAAAGAAGGCTTTAAGGCTCGGGAAAGGTGTCATCCCAACCGAGATGGGTGTCATCACGACCGGGATGAAGTGAGCATGGAAACAGGAGCTACTGATGGTCCATCCCGACCGAGATGAGGACCATCACGACCGGGATGAGCTCTTCCCGACCGGGATCACCCTCTTCCCGGCCGGGAAGGGCTCCTGCAGTCTTATTCGCCTTTTTTCCTTCATTTAAACCCCACCCAACCACTTTATACCCCCTCCCAACCTCCACACTCACCCTCGCAACTATCATTTCACTCTTGAATCTCAATTATATACCTTCATTTCGTCTTCTCTTCACTATACGCCGAGTTTGCCCTCAAATCCTAACCTCATTGTACCAGTACAGGCCCGATACTCGTACTTGGAGCTACACCTAGGAAGAGGAGGAACATCTACGATGAAGACAAGCAAAGTGTCGATAACGATCTTTGAGACGATGGAAATTATTGAGTTTCTAACCTTTGGTAAGGCGACTCTCGCTTTTTTTTCCGTCTTTTATTTGCTTAGCCTTCCCTTATTCCCCCTTCCTTTTACCTTTTGGTATCGTGGTGGCCCTCGGGGCCCATGTGGTAATTGCTCTCGATTCTCGATGACGTGACTACATCGAGAGTCCTTTGAAAAATCCAAAATTACAAGTCTTTCCACCTTTTCTTTATTTTCATTTCCTTTTTGGTAGAATTTAGTCGGATTTAGGCGGAATCCGGGCTAGGTGACTTGATTACACCTAGCCCTCTCCTCCCATTTCCTTTTATTTTCTTCTTTTTATTTCTTCCTCCATCCATATCTTTTCTTGTCTCGGCCCTTGGTGACTTGACTACACCCCGTCCGGACACATTCTACCCTTTTTTCACTTTCATTTTGATTTTTAGTTCTTTTTTCCCTTTTTCTTTTCTTTTTTAGTGTCTTCCACACACTACTGATCGAGCATGAGGACATTGCTCGGATTAAGTGTGGGGGAGCGATATCTTAGGCTAGTTTAGTTTTATTTTCGTAGTTTTTTCGAAAAAATCTTTAAAATCCCTAAAAATTTGAAAAAATTTCATAAAAAAATCAAAAATATTTTCTTTTGTGTCCTTGTGTCGTATATTTGTTATGTTGTGTGTTTTTCTCCCCTAATTCCTTGTAGGTTGCACGATCGTCGACAAATTTCGAAAGGCTCAAGACATCCGGTAATACCCCTTCATTTCTTTCTCCTTTTTCCTTTTTGTGGAGTTTGGAGAATGTGTTGTGATGGTGTGTGCTCGGGTGGAGCTTTTTGAAGTTTGTGGTTGATGTGATGGCTTGTTTGGATATTTCGGGGTGGTGATTGTTAATTTTGTGTGTTTGCTTGTTTGTTTGTTTTGTTTTTTTTGTGTTTGTCTCTTTTCCTTTCGTTTTCGCTGTGTCTTTGTTTTATCTTGTTTAGTTGTGTCTAGTGTGTAATAAAATGTTTTCGAAAACCTGGTTTTGTGACTAGTGCGCAAGTGTTTATTTTCCCTTTCTATTGATGTGAAGCGGGTCTTGGACTTTAGTCTAGTAGAATGACTTTAAATCAATGATTTCGTTGGTTTCTTACCTTGAGTCAACCTAGTCTACTAGGGATTTACTACGGGATTTGCATTTTGACCATTTTGACCACCCACGGAGTGAAAAGGCCTTGGTTCCCGAGTCCCGTACCTTAGGTGACCGTGTTCGAAATCGCTTTAATTAGTCCAAGTTTCCCTTCTTTTTTGTTTGTGGGTTTGAAGGGAAAGCGCGCTCCCGACTAACCCATTTCCCTACCTCCTACACATTTCCACAAATAAGTTGCAAATTGTATAAGTTGTTACTTGGTTGCAAGAAATGCCTACAAAACAAAAATCTAGCCAAAAAGGCAAACCAAGAAAAAGAAAGAAAAACCAAGAAAAAAGAAAGAAAGAAAAGAAAAAATAAAAAGAAATGACACAACAAAAAGGAAAACGAAATACAAAAGAAGAAAAAGAAAGGGCGTAGAAACTCAAAAGCCAAATGCAAAAGCAAAATGCCAAAGAAAATCCTCTCACAAAAAGAATACCCACCCCTCAAAAATAAGCCCTTTTCCGGCTATTACCGTGAAGAGCCTACCAAAGGACCGAGTCCCTAGGAAGGATGATAGTGGTAAATAGTTGGTCTTCCCCCACTTTGCAATCTTATCCACCTTTTTACTTGGACTAGTTGGGCGACTTTTGGATATGGGACAACCCTTTTGGATCATCGCTAAAGGGGGCGGGGCTTCACTTACCTACAGTGTCGACTAACTCCGTGGTTCATCCTTTTTCCACCCCGCCTATCGTCCCGTGGTACGTTCTTAGCAGGTTAGGAGGAACCTAGGTAAGTTACCAACGTTTTTACTGCTTTGTTGTCATACTATTAGGGTTTTGTCCATATCGATTTGTGTTATTAGTTTGGGAACGTTGTCACTTGCTTTGAGTCCCTAACCGGTGCTTCATTCACCGCTTTGTGGAGGGAAGCGGTATTTGTTTCTTCTTGGATACAACCGTTCGGTGTTTGTGTGTTTATGTGTTTTCTTGTTCGGTTGTATCCACAGTTTTGTCGCAAGACCTCACTTGCCTTGCGGAGAGCACTTTTCCTCTACTTGTTCTCGCGTGAGTTGAAAGAGCGTAGGGTGCACTAATACCCGCTTGGCTAGTATTTTAGTTTTTATTAGTTTAGTAGTTAGTTGGTGCTTACTCGAGGGCGAGTAAGGGTTAAGTATGGGGGAGTTGATAAGTGTAGTTTGTAGTGCTTATTTGTTGTGTTTGGTCCCGGTTTCTCTTGTGGAATCGCTCTTTGGAGCGGTTTTGGAGGCTACTTACGCATCTTCTAGCTTGTGTTAGGTTCCTAAGGCCAATATTGGAGAAATTGAACGATTCCGACTCGTTTCAGATACATTTGGAGCCAACGAAGAGAAGCAACGATCACTCGGTAGCTTAGACTCCATCCCGAGCCCTTGGGACTCATTCCCGAGCCCTTGGGACCCATTCTCGAGCACCGAGAATCGATGAGAAGCCTAACAAGAGCAAGGAGGGACCTATGGGACCATATTTGAAGCCTACAAGACCCATCCCGGTCGGGAACACATCCATCACGACCGGGATGAAGAGCAAAGAACAGAGGAGTTGCTGCCATGCCTTCCCGGCCGGGATCACTGTCTTCCCGACCGGGATGGGCCCCTTCCCGACTGGGATCACCCCTTCCCGGCCGGGAAGGACCCAGTTATGCTCGTGTTTCATTGTTTCGCTCCCCTTTGCTTATGTAACCCTATATATACACCCCCCTTCCCCTCTTGTAACCATTCATTATCCTTTACATTACCCACTAAACCCTAGACTACTTTAGGTTAGATTAGCTTAGATTAGTGTAGATTAGTCGTTAATTAGTCCTTAATCTTAGTTTAATCCTTGTATAATGGAAATTCTTGAAGATCTCCACCAAGATTGACAACCTTGGTTGATGTATTTGGGTTTTCTCTATATATGCAAGATTTCTTCTTTTCATCTTCTCTTGTTTGGTATAATCTCTCTTCTCCCTTCTCTTAATCTTGTTTTATCATTAAAGTTTCATTCTTTGTTCATTGTTCATTGTATTGTACACTGTTCATCCTTGTTGTTTTCCATTGCGTACGTTCTTGTTCTTGTGTTTGTTTCTCATGTTTGTGTTAGTTTAAGTTTAGATATGTGTGAGTAGTCTCTTGCTAGGATTAGTAGGGGAATTGGGTGGCTTAATGGGTGATTAAGGGTTTGTGTAGGTTGTTGGTGGAAGTTTGGGTTGCTTCCTAGTTGTATGCATAGAACATGTTTGATGAAATGCTTGGATGACTTGTAGTTGCAAATCCATGTTTTCTTGCCTTCTTCTTGCGGTCTTGTATGTTGCTAGGATGGGTTCTTGCGCGAGAGCGAGGAGCCTCTAGGTCGGTTTAAGTAGCGAGAGCCCGGACTATGCCTAGATAACTCGACTACCCATTCATTCTTGCTTCCCCATGATCATTTCATCACCCTTGAACCCGACCTAATCCTAACACTTGTATAAAGCCTGCTTTCAATTGTTTGTCGACTTCTTCTTTGACTTTGAGAGACCATTTGGGCCTCATTCTTCGAAGCTTCTGTTTTACCGGTTTACACCCGTCTTTGATGAGTATACGGTGTTCATCTATTTCCCGATCTATCCCCGGCATGTCCTTGTAGGACCATGCGAAGACGTCCTTGAATTCTTGGAGAAGGTCCATGATGTGTTTTCTCTCCTCGGGATCTAAGGATAAACCTAACTTAAGCATCTAAGGCTCTAAAGGGGTTCCTGCATTGATCGACTCGGTTTCTTCAATTACCGGATCTCGGGATTCCCTTTGCTCGAGTTGCTCGATCAGATGCGGAGGTAGAGGTACATGTTCGTCGGGTTTCTCAATGTCATTGCATATAAAATTTTTGAAAGCATTTTGAAAATAAGACAAGTCGTAAGCGGAACGGTTTTCGTTATTATTAGTAGTAAATTTGGAAAACAGCTCGAAGAGAGAGGCCATCTGATCGTTGGTCAGTGGCGGGATAGGGAGTGCCCTCGGGACAGACCTTGAGGATCCAGTGGGAGTGATTATAGGAAGAGGGGTTACAGACTGAACTCTACCACCAGACCCTCTAAACTCGGACTCGGACTCTGACTCAGACTCGGTATCCAGCATGTCTCCCTTGCCGGTGGTCAGCTTGTAGACTCGACCCTGGCCGTCGGTCCACTTAATAGTCTTCCTCCATGCCCTTTTCCCGGTGTCCAAACCAACTTCAGAAATCAGCTTCGTTAGATCGAACGTGTTGCTGCGGAGGATCAGGTTTACCAGGTCTTCTTTAGGTGTGGGGATGGCCTTGTCCTCCCCGAACAGGAGCCCCAGCATAGGCTCGACGTTGTCAGTATCCTCCTTTGGTTCAGTCTGGACGAGGGCAAATATGTCATCTAGGATGAAATTGCACTCCCGAACCAATTTGGTCTCGGGATATGTGATGGCGGGCTGGTAGAGGCTTACTTGGATAGCCCCGAATACTGGTGTAACGAAGTAGTCGGTTAGTTTTGGGCTGTAAGGGCCCAAGTAGGTACCTCTAATGATGTTGGTGACCTTCTGAATACCGGCTCGGGCTACGTTTCCCGGGGTTATAGCGTACCCCAAACCGAATCGTGATTCTCCGTCGTTCAGGACCTCGATGATCTTCCCGGCTGGAAGATATGGCCTCGAAGTAGCCTCCGGTAGATAGCCCAAGTTTTGTAGCATCATATCAATGCTCGTAGTGAAATAAGGCCTGAAAAGATATTCCTCTTCAATCATTCCCACGAAATCGAATCCTCGTGGGTCGGCCCGGCCCGTGGCGTTGCAGCTGGCCACGGTGATGGGGGTTGCCTCTAGCATGATGACACCATCTTGAAGATGTATCTTGACCTTTCTATGGAGGGTAGAGGACACGACCTTGACCGCATGAATCCGAGGCCTTCCAAGTATTAGGTTGAAAGACGAGGTGACATCAATCACCTGAAACTCCAGTTCTTTCTCAATTGGACCCGTTATAATTGTAAGTTTAACGACCCCAGCAACCGGTTTTGGGCTTCCATCAAAAGTCTGGATGGTCTGCGTGGTTGGAAGGTAGTCGTCCTCAGTAATGTCGAGGGCTTTAGCGGTCCTTAAGGGAAGGACGTTTACAGCAGATCCATCATCGATCAGGGTCATTGGGAGATACTTCCCTCGGCAAATGACCGTGATGTACAGGGCCAAGTTATAGGCGGCTTCGAATGGTGGAAGGTCAGACTCGGAGAAGGTGATGAGTGAGCCTTCTTCTTTGGACTTGCCCTTGAGGTAGGGCATGATAGTGGCTACCATTTCAGCGGGGGTAACATGTGAGTCGACCTTGATTTGATCGAGAGCCTTAATAAGTGCTTCCCGATGTTCTTGCGAGCTAACCAGAAGTTGCCATATGGTTAGATCAGCTCGAGCCTTCTTCAGTTGCTTGACTAGAGTCGTGTCAGTGCTTGACTCTTCAAGGGCATCTCCCGTCCTGGCAGGTTCAGTGACGGTTGTTGGGATAGGGGTGTCCTTAGAGCTAGTAGCTTGATAAGGACGACCAGTAATAGCAAGGTGGTTGGTGGCTAAGGCTTTGGACTTAGCTTTTCGAACCTCTTCAGTGGTGATGGGGACAGCTTTCCCCTTAGCTAGGTAGACGTCGTCTTCATCATCGAACCATATCCCATTAATTTGCGGGATGAAAGGAGAAATAAGATGAGAACAGTCGATTGCTTCTCCGGTAAAAATGGCATGAGCACTGAAGGGGTTTTCTTTGTTACCCGGCTTGTCCCAGGGCAATGAGATTTTCCCGCTTTCGATTAAGTCTTGGATCCGATGCTTCAATTTCCAACACTTTTCAGTATCGTGCCCATTACCTCAGTGATATTGGCAATAGGCCTGGACATTGTAGCTTTTGAATCGCTTCTCGACCGGGACTTCTGGAATTGGGCCTATTGGTTGGATTAGGCCCTTTGAGGATAGCCTTTGTAAGGCGTATGTATAGGTAGTCCCTATATCAGTGAATACCCGAGTTGGAGTATTCTTTTTGGATGAGGCATCTAGTAGATTTACCTCGTCGAAGATGCTGCGGGTTGCAGCTGCAGATGTCGGCATGCTGGTGAACGAGCTAGCCCCTTGATACCCTTTGGTAGAGGCCTTATTAAGGCTCTCTAATCTTAGATTATCCTCGATTCTTGTACCCATTTCAGTTAAAGTAGCGAAATTGGGTATGTCAGCATACCGGAGATGGACCCGGTAAAGAAGGGAGGAGATTCTTGACGAAGGCCTCCACTAAGACTTTCTCGTTGGGCTTGTCGACCAACTTTACACTCTCGGCTCTCCACCTTTGAAGGTATTTGGTGAAACCTTCTTTGGGCTCTTGGGCCATGACCTCCAGAGTACGCATCGTGGTTTGGATCTAGGTATTATCAACATAATTCTAAGCAAACTCCGTTGCCACATCATCCCAAGTCTTATACTTTTTGGAATCGAGCCTTTAGTACTAGGCCTTCGGATGCTTCTGGAGGGAAGAAGCAAATAGGTGCTTGAACATAGTGGATTTCACCCCCTTGACAGCCATAAATTCCTTGAAAGACCGAATGTGATGGACCGGGTCTTCAGTACCCTCAAACATCGGTAGGCCCGTAAGGTTGAGGTTGGCGGGTAGTTCGTCATTCACGGACGAATAAGAGCGAGCGTTTTCCATGTGGATCGAGTTGTTCGTTGACAAATGGACCTGTTCTTCCAGCTTGTGAACGGCACTGACCAGTTCAGCTATGGGCCCAGTAGGTTCAGCCCCGACACAAGGAATCCCTTGTTCCACGACACTTAAACGGGTGACAATGGCTATTTGGTCGGACCTGATAGTTGTCAATTGGGTCTCAATCTTAGCCAGTGAGGCAGTCAACTGGTCCAAAGTTTCTTGCATCTTGCGCTTGTGTCTGGTTATCGGTGGCCTGTCTGTAAGAATACCGCGTAATCAGAAACTAACCCAGATCCTGGAATAAAAAGTACATCCTAAGCAAAGGAAAGACTGAAAGGGAGATGACTCGGAAAAGACACCTAAACGGGTGACTCGTGAAAGGTGGGCCTCTCTTAGGATTCGGCAGGTGCCGAGTCTTGTTCAAAGGAAGGTCCATGTGAGATATTCTCCAGACTTTTGGACTTGAGTGTGTAAACGGGCCTTTCTTTGTAGGAGTATGTCCTACGTAGGTGGGCCATGCCTTAGTCAAATAAGGCGGACTGGGATAGGGAGGAAACCCGTAATATATGATTGACGAAGTTTCGACGCTAAAGACTTTCGACGACCTATGACAAGACCCAACACTACTAAATACGGGAAGTCCTAAGAAGAGGAAAGTTTTGAAAATAAATTTTAGTAATCCTGAGAAAACCGGTGGATGGCCCGTTTTTTTTGAAAATAGTGCCATCGGGCCGCAATTTTATAGGTTTGAAAATATTTTTGGAATTTTGAAATGGGCAACATACCGGCTAGAAGTGGACTATTTTGAGTAAAATCATAAGTCCTAAATTCGGTAGCTTCCCGGATTTTTGAAATTGGATATAGTTTTTGAAAAGATGCATTTTTGAAAATGATGGTTTTTTGAAAACGACTTTGGAAACCAAGTAGCACATAGTCACGCAAGCATTATAACGACACTATGTATGCTTAACACTAAGTCTCGGTCAGTCAAAATAGGGTCCATACTAGTGTACATGGCCTTTCCGAGAATCGGGACGGACTTCCTAAGTCATGTTGAGGTTAGAACATGCCGCGAAACCCATACGAATTAGCCATGGACACCTTTGACATATCCATGTTGGAGTATATCACGGTATAGGGACGTCGGTCGCCAGTACCGGCCCGAGTAAAAATGGGGTTATGCATGAACCGTAGAACTAAAACGCATATTGTACTAGTCAAACGATTTCTATTCGAGTCTCACCCTGAGGATGCCGATGGTAATTCATGCATCAGTTATCCCCAGCGGAGTCGCGAAATTGTGGACATGACATAGGTCCACCCCGACGCGGCCACGCGCGGGTTTGGGGAGGCGAATGAATCTCATGTGAGATGGATCGAATTGAAATTTAAATCGAAATGGAGTCGCCACCGAACTATGTGGGAGTTCGGGCCCATTCGAACCCACTCTATATCTTCGTAGGTCGTGCACAAAGTACGGCCCGTTTGGATTTCAGAGTTTATGGGGTTCGTCCCTTTGCATTACGATACCGATACCGACATTATCGGATATCGTGTATTGAATGACTCTCGTGCGCCAACGGTTTCGGGCATCCGGACACCAAGGTTCTGAGTAAGGGGTGAGGGTACGTGTTGGGAAGTTCACAAAGAACACCCAACCCCGCTCGCACTTAGCGGCCTCTACTAAGATATCGCTTGATTTTTGAATACGCGCGTTAGTAATTCGATTGAATGATATGCAAACAATATTTTGACTAAACATGCGAAGATTTAAATAAGTTGCTATGTCGATTTAATGCATCAAAATTAACGTCAAAGTTGTATTTAGCATGCGTGGTTCTTTTTAGTACAATAAAACAAACAACGAAAATAAATCGCTAAAACATGACCGAACAAGTTAGTAACGACAAATAACGGTTATAACGGTTGCGAATAATCTAGAATGACAGAAATGACATGATGCTCGGTTTTAAAAAGGTAGGACACGTGATGGACTTGACACATGTTGACCAAAGTCATAAAAATATTTGATAGGGCCTGAAACATGTTGAAGGGCTCACGTTTGGTGCGTGAAGGAGGCCACTCGATCGAGTCATAAAGGGACTCGACTGAGTGGTCCTCGGAAAACCTTTCTGCTCAGTTTTTGGGGTACCACTCGATCGAGTGGGCTAGGCACTCGATCGAGTGCCCCCTGTACGGACTATGCTCGTTTTGCAATTTTGCATGAATTTCGAAGTTGCTTTTTAATGTTGAAAATCGATAATTTTGCTAAGTCGCGTAAAATTATGATACGTTTCATACTCGACTTAGATTCTCGATACTCATCATATTCGATACTTGATTATGGAATCAATATCGAATACTTAGAGTGAAATTTAGAAAAGACGTTATAAGTCGTTTAAATCAAACTAAAACGAAATTAACTATCTCCGCGTTATAATGTCGTAATTAGTTCTTTCGAACTTTGTGACAATTATATTTAGCATCAACGAATTCGTACTAGTTAAATTTATTGACTAATTCGTTTAGACATGATATTCGACTATGGAGTCAATGTCGCATCTAAAGAAAGATGTTTTGCTTGTTTGACTAGATCCGAAAATAGATTCCCTCCACATCTCGACACCGTAATTAATCCTTGCGGATTATGTGATGTCAGATCTGCATCAACAGGTTTTAGTCTAGCCTAAAAAAGGAATCGGGTGCGTTTAAAGGGGAATGTTCGCGATCCCATCATGCCTTTGAGTGTTTAGGGCGGGGCTCCTCGAGAGGGCTCCACCATTGTTACAACTCGTAAAAGGATTAGAAGGGTCTTATACGAATATCACCTTTAAATGTGTTCGATTCAAAATAACTTTAGAAATTGATGAAGGTGTGATTTTGATGATGACTATGATGTAAATATTATGACGAGACTAGCTGTCGTTGAGTAGGTCTAGTTGTACTTGGGTTTCCAAGGTTTAGTCGATAATTCAAGGTTTGTTTTGTCATATAGAGGTCATATTCAGTCATTGTATGCATGAAATGAAAGCTTTAGATATCAAGTTTTGTTGTAGATCGATTAAAAGCAACTGCAATGAAACTTAACAAGGGCATAACTTGTAACTTGAAAATTGAAATCACTATTTATTCAATACTTGGTATAAAAACACAACTTATTATCAAGGAAACGAACAAACATGAGCCTCTACATATAGGAAAGCAGTATTATACCATCAGTTGTACCTATATCTGCATTATTGGCAAATATAACTATGTTATTGTAAACATACATACATACATGGGACAATAATCAAAAGTGTAAAAGCTGCGATAGATTCAAATTAGAGCATAATAATGAGTGGTATCCTCCAAAAGAGCATTTCCGAGATACTTTAGGAGTTGCATATTCAACTCCCCGGCGTTGTTGGCTGTCCAAGTGGTCGATACCTCTGGCAACTCCAACACTATTGGTGGCGTAAACACTCCCTTATTAGAAGCTTTAATTGCCTCCGAAATCCTACTCCATTTCCTCTCCAATATAATCATCTTATCGTCCGGATTGAACCCATTTGAAAAATAATCAAGTACCATCTCTTGGATATACCCAAATTGTGCTGCCTCCGCCACCATTTGAATGGCAACCATCAAAAACTTAGCTTCTGATTGTGCGTTACGCACCTTTCTGTTTATAGTATCTAGGTAGGTTACAAGTTTGCTGATCCCTAAGTCTACTTGTTTTCTAGTGGCTTTGGCTGCCCTTTCTAGTGACGCGTAATTTTTTATGGTTATAAAGGCTTGAAAAGCTTTTTTGTGTTTTTTGCCTCTCCTACATCGGTAGTGGGAGTAGGTTATTCATTGTTTTTATAGCCTATTTCCTTCCTTACTCTCAATTGTGTGATAAGTGGGTATTTTGTGGAGAGGAGTGGATCGGGCCTTTCACGCACACGCGACCCGACTCGGCTCGGGTTTGGATTTGGGTGGATTTTTTGTGCCTTTTTGTGTTTTGGGCTTCTTTGTGTTTTGTCCAAATTCTTTATGCGTGTCCCGATTCATTCTCTCCTTCACAGTGAAAAGTGACTGTTATGCAGAATCCTTCCATTCATTACTGTTTATTTTGCCATTGATGACCCAATTAAGAGCCCTCTTAAATTCATTTTTGGCTCCTCATCTTCACTATTTGTTGTATAAATAGTGCTCTTGGATTCAGTCTTTGACACAACAACAAACACACAAAATCGAGCTCTCCTCTCCTCTCCAATCTCTCTGTTTTCTGGGTTAAGATCGTGCTTTTTCCAAAGCTCTCAGCCTCGAGTGGGAGTCGGATAGCTGTTGTGTTTACCTTGGGAAACTACCGGTGCAATTCGATAACCACCTCGGTCGAGCCGTAATAGTTTTCAAGTCAGTGGCGGATACCACAACACATACAGCATACGAGTTTCCTGTCCTATCCCTTCCGGTTAACCTGCCCGTCGCCTTGTCTGTCCGTTCTCGGTTTCGATCCTGTTGCCTGCCCGTTTTCTGTTGCTGCCTGTTCGGGTTCGGTTCCGGTTCGGTTGCATGCCCGTGTACTGTTGCTGCCTGTCCGTGTTCGGTCACCTATTCTGTTGCCTCATTTATGTTGGTTGCTGCCTGATGCCTCTTTTGATTTCAGTAGCCTGCTGCCTGCTATATTCTCTTGTTGCCTGCTACTTACTCTATCCTCGGTTGCCATTGAGTTGGTTTGGTTTCAGTTTCATTTCTCTTCATTGTTACTCACTCCTCGTTCTAACAATTTGAAAACTATTAATTTCCTCGTAACAATGTCGATTGTGTCGAAAAATGTTCCTGACCTGTCAAAGTTGGAACCCCTTGATGAGTTGATGGTAACAATTATCGACGATGGTCACAAAAATTATTGATGTTCTTTGAGCAATTAGAGGTCGATCATGTTTTGTTTAACGACCCTCCTATCCATATGTCGATTAACAATACTGTTGAGGTCACTCCACCTCTTATTTCTTTCATAAATAAAAATGAGGAACTAGTCAAGAAATATGAGAAGGATACACTACTACAAATGAGCACTTGGGCCACGACTGAATTCGTGGCAAAAGTGCTAAATTTTCGTGGCAAAAGTACTTTGCCACGGAAAGACCATCCGTGGCGCAAGTGGCCATGGCAAACAAATGGCCACGGGAAAAAAAAAAAAGCGTGGCAAGTATTGATTTTATTGCCACGGTGTCTCCCGTGGCTAGAATTACTTTTTTGCCACGAATTATCCCGTGGCTAATTATGTTTGTGGCTAAACATTTATTCCGGTGATAAAATATATAATAAATTAAATAACCGTAAAAATTCTCTACCCCAATAGTAGTCACATCTGAAATAGATACCACCCATCTTAACACTACTCTCACTCAAGCACGCTTAACTGTGGAGTTCTTATGCCCAGCTACCATAAATGAAATTGAACATTATTGATATAATCATTGGTTTGAATTCTTTTAAAGTGATGTTTTTTTCACAAACTACATTTACTTTTGAGTAATTATTTTTTTCCCCAATGATTTACATATTACGATTAAAAAATTATTATTCCGGAAAAAAAAAGTTTCGAAGTTGATTTTCGGACTCATGATTTCATTAATTTATCGATATTTTTATTTTAGTTTCTATTTTCCACGTTCTTTTATTGCTAGTTCTTTCGATATGTTTTTTCTTTTTGTTACCGGTCGTTATTTTATTTCATCATTTTTTTTTATCCTCATTGAGTTCCCTCTTGCCTACTTCAAGTTTTACCCGAATTTTATTTTTCATTAAGTAAATTTTATTTTAAATTCATTTTTTTTAAAAATATCTTCCAAATAATATTACAGAACAGTTATTGAATTAAACAGTTGACGATAAATTAATTTTGGATTTTCTCCCTTTTAGTCCTTAATTATTAGATTTTCTTACTTGTATTTGTTAATTATTTGATTTTCTAACTTATACCTCTCACGATCATTTTTTGAAAAATTATTTTGACTGGTTATTGAACTTAGGCACGACTTTCTAATACATTAATCTTTCTTCCAAACCAAACAACTTGAAAGACAAGTAATTTACAAAAATAATTATTGTTTTCGCAGTCAAAGTTAATTCCATAAAAAATATAGACCGTTAGAATTCTTAAATACGAGTTTAATAAAGCGGTTTTTTTCACACTGAAAATATTGTAAGAAAATCAATAATTTGGAAAAAAAACATGCTCAGTCACTTTCTTTTTAAGTTTTTTGTCTTAAAAAGAAGTGTATTACATGTGAAAAAATTAATTAATTAAGCGGTAGAAATGAAAGAGTCTTAAATAATATTAGACGTCTCAATGATGGATGATCAATCACATACTTATTTTACTTGATATGCTATGTACGCCGCATTTTAGCTGACATATATTACACTATGTAAATATTAATTGTCTTTCAAAAGTCATACTTAAGATTATGGAATTTTTATAAAACATATTGTCAAATTAAGAGAAATCAATTACTTCAAAAATGATGATTAGTAAAAAATCAACAAATTAGACAACCAAAGTTTTCTTGTATTTAATATTACAAAAAATTAATTTTTTTTTATTAAAACTAAATAAAATAATACTCCGTACCAATTTTTTTATTAATAAATTATTTTCAAATTTAATATTTTTTTTATATTATCTTTAACTTTGAATTTTAATGAATTTTTTAAGATCAATATTTGACACTCGACTTAACTTGAAAGTAATTTGATTAAAGTTTGGACAACCATTAGCCACATGTGTTTATTAAATCAGTGGCTAAAAAATAATTTCGCCACGGAAGTTAATTATATCGTGGCTAAATAATATTTGCCACTGAACAAATTCGTGGCTAAATATATTTTTGCCACGAGTGTGGCATCTTTCGTGGTAAGAGCGATTATTGGCCACGACTTTAATAAAATTCGTGGCGCAAGTGAACTTTTGCCACGGGAAAAAATGTTCCCGTGGCATAATTTTTTTACCAAGTAGTGAATCAAATTTTTCCCGTGGCTAGGTAAAATTTAGCCACAAATAACATATTCCCGTGGCATAATTCGTGGTGCAAGTGTCAATTTGTTGTAGTGATAATAAAACGGCTAGGTGTCATATACTCAATCATATGACTAATACTCTTTTTGACCTATTTATGGTCCATAAGTCAGCTAAATTTATTTGGGAGTCTTTGGAGAAAAAATATTGGGCTGACGATGCTGGAAAAAAGAAATACGTGGTGGGACAATGGCTAAATTTTCAAATGGTTGACGATAAACCTATTATGGATCAAGTCCATGTCTACGAAAATTTATGTAGTGATGTTGTTAATGAAGGGATGAAGTTAGATGAAGTTTTCCTTGCTAATGTTTTGTTGGAAAAATTCCCCCGTTCTTGGAGCGATTATAGAAATCAGCTGAAACACAAAAAGAAAGATTTGTCGCTCCAAGAGCTGGTTATCCATATGAGAACCGAGGAGGTCAATCGTCTAAAAGATAAATCTCTTAGTCTGTCCCAGAATCCCGTCAAAGCTAATCTCGCAGAAACCGGTGGGTCTTCTAAGGGAGATAAGAATAAAGGAAATAAGGGGAGCAAGGGAAACTCTAAGGGTGGTGAACGCAAGGATCAAGGGAATAAAGACAAACAAAATCAAGGAAAATACACCAAGGCCGTTCCAAAAATTCAGAAACCAAATACTAATCTGGTTTGCTATGTGTGTGGTCAACCAGGTCACAAAGCTTATCAATGCCCCCAGAAAAAAGGTCATCATGCCGGCCAAGCTAATCTTTGCTGAAACAGATGACATCATTGTAGCTTTCGTGGTTGAGGCAAATCTGGTGGCAAATGCTAGTGACTAGATTCTGGATACTGGAGCTTCAAGGCACCTCTGTGCTAACAAGGAGCTGTTCGCCGAATTTGAAGCTGTAGATGATGGTGAATGCGTCCACATGGGTAACTCCTCCTCCGCTGTTATCACAGGAAAAGGCAAGGTGTTTCTTAAACTTACCTCAGGAAAGACTCTTGCCCTTAGTAATGTTTTGTATGTTCCTTCGTTGCGTAGAAACCTAGTGTCTGGTGCCTTACTTAACAAAGTTGGTGTGAAACTTGTTTTTGAGGCTGACAAGGTTGTAATGTCTCGCAATGGAGACTTCGTGGGCAAGGGCTATTTTAGTGGGGGTCTGTTTGTTTTGAACATTGATGTTTCTACCATTGATAATAAAGCTTCTTCTTCTGTTTATATTTCTGAGTCTATTGATGTGTGGCATGGTAGACTAGGTCATGTGAATGTTGAGTTTATTAAGAAACTCAAATCAATGTCGCTTATCCTGTCATTATATTCAGAAGTGTTTACAAAATGTCCTAGTTGTGTAGAGGCTAAATTTGCTAAGAAGCCAAATAAACCTGTTAAGACTAGACATACTAACCTTCTAGAATTAATTCACACCGACCTAGCAGACTTTAAAAGCACTATGAGCGGAGGAGGCAAACATTACTATGTCACTTTTATAGATGATTGCTCTAGGTACACTAAAGTGTATTTACTTACACATAAAAGTGAAGCTAAGGATATGTTTGTAAAGTTTAAAAATAAGGTAGAAAATCAACTTGATAAGAAGATTAAAAGAGTTAGGTCCGATAGGGGTGGTGAATATGGCTCTAATTATTTAATAGACCTTTGTGAGAAATATGGTCTAATACATGAGAAAAGTCCACCTTACACACCCCAATCAAATGGAGTAGCTAAACGTAAAAACAGAACTTTAAAGGAAATGATGAATGCTATGCTTTTAAGTTCTGGCCATGGCCTTTCCAATGACATGTGGGGGGAAGCGGTTTTTCCTGCCTGTCATATTCTTAATAGGGTACCTCATAAGAAACTAGACAAGACTCCCTACGAGTTGTGGAAGGGTTATGCTCCCAACCTGAGTTTCTTGAGAGTGTGGGGTGTTTAGGTAAAGTAGGTTTGCCTAACTTTAGGAGACCCACTATAGGACCTAAAACCTATGATTGCGTTTTCTTTTGATATGCTCAAAATAGTGCTGCATATAGATTTATGTCTTTAAGTGATCGATCTATTTCTGAAGCTAGAGACGCTGAATTTTTTGAGCATATTTTCCCATTAAAGAAAGATGTTGCATTATTGCCTGAATTGTCTGAATTGCCTGTTAATCCTGCTGATAGTTCCATGCATGCTAGGAGTAGTATCTCTGTTGATCATGATGTTGAACCTAGAAGGAGTAAAAGGCCTAGAATTGAAAAAGATTTCAACGATGATTTTATTACAACTTTCTTAACTGAAAATGCATGTGATTTTTGCAGGAGTGATGAGTTTGTTTCTGCCTTTTTAATGGAAGAAGATCCAAAAACATATGATGAGGCTATGAGGTCTATTGATGCTAACTTTTGGAAAGATGCCATTAAAAGTGAACTAGACTCTATTGTTTCAAATCAGACATGGGAGTTAACTGATTTACCTAAAGGGTGTAAGCCTATTTCCAGTAAATGGTTATTTAAAAAGAAACTTAGACCCGACGGTACAATAGAAAGGTTCAAGGCTAGACTTGTGGTAAGAGGGTTTACACAAAACAAAGATATTGATTACTTTGATACTTACTCACCTGTGACCAAAATTTCCACCATTAGAACTCTAATCGCTTTAGCTGCTATTCATAATCTTGTGATACATCAGATGGATGTAAAACCAGCTTTTTTAATGGAGACTTAAAGGAAGAGATCTACATGTCTCAACCCGAGGGGTTTGTGGTTAAAGGTCAAGAGAGTAAAGTGTTTAAACTAAGAAAATCACTATACGGTTTGAAACAAGCACCCAAACAGTGGTATGAAAAATTTCACAACACCTTGATTAAAGATGGCTACATTACCAATAATTCTGATTCATGTGTGTATTCAAAGATGTTTGGATCAGATTGTGTGATTATTTGCATGTATGTTGATGACATGTTAATAATTGGTAAGAATTTATTTGTCGTAAATAAAACCAAATAGTTCTTGTCATCACAGTTTGAGATGAAATATTTAAGGAAAGCTGACGTTCTCCTAGGAGTTAAAATTATCCAAAACTCAAATGGAATCGCCCTAAGTCAGTCTCATTATGTGGAAAAGATGTTGAGAAAATTAGACCACTTTGATGTTGAGCCTGCTAGAACTCCCTATGATCCTAGTGTTCACCTGTGTAAAAACTTGGGCGAAAGTGTCTCCCAAGAAGAATATGCTAAAATCATAGGAAGTGTGATGTTTCTCATGAACTGCACTCGGCCTGATATTGCTTATGCTGCAAGTAGGCTAAGTAGATATACACATAACCCTAACAGTGAACATTGGACTGCTTTGAGTCGTTTACTACGATATTTGAAAGGTACTAGTGGTCTATGCCTGCATTATGGTACGTACCCTGCCGTGTTAGAAGGTTACAGTGATGCTAACTGGATCAACAGTAATCCAGAAATCAGTTCAACTAGTGGTTATGTGTTTACCATAGGTGGAGGTTCTATCTCGTGGAAGTCTTCAAAGCAGACTTGTATAGCAACCTCCACTATGGAATCTGAGTTTATTGCTCTTGAGTTGGTAGGACAAGAGGCAGAGTGGCTGAGAAACTTGCTAGCAGACATGCCGTTGTGAGGGTGACAAGTTGCACCAGTCTTCTTGCACTGTGATTCACAAGCAACAATTGGTGTTGCTAAGAATGATGTCTACAATGGCAAGAAAAGACATATTCGAATCAGGCATGGTGTGGTTAAACAATTTCTAAAAAATGGAGTAATTGTTGTGGACTATGTGAGGTCCGAAAGCAACCTTGCCGATCTCTTTACAAAAGGATTGCCACGGAGAGTAGTTCGTGAATTGTCGAGGGGAATGGGACTTAGGTTCTTAAGTCAAAACAGTGTGTGATTTGACATGAACCAAAGAACTATTCCGATGACATTTAATCCATAGCCTTCATGGTGGTGCTGTTTGAGAAGCACTTGATGGATTTGTCTTACGGGATGGACTCCTACGTCCTTAATGGTTCTAGTAAGAAGTGCTATTGAGAAACACTTGAACCACCTATATGGGTGAGACGGTTTGGCCGGCGTCTATGTTAGACTTTGAAAAGTTTTAACTAAAACACTTGTTATACCGAGGTAAACGCATGGCCATGAAAAGCGTTGCACATTGAAATCGCGGAACAAGCATGATTTGAAGGTATGATATGTGTCATGAGGGTCTCAACCGAAAATCAGTTAGGAATTCAAATCGAAAGATATTCTCTTATTAGTAAATAAGTTGTTGCCTCATTTTCACTAATGTGTCAATTCAAGTCGAAAGACATTGATGCCTAAGTATCCAAACCTTCCATCCTTAACCCAAATTTTCTCTCTCGTCTTTCCTTCGCCTTTGTGGGGGATTGTTGGTTATAAAGGCTTGAAAAGCTTTTTGTGTTTTTTGCCTCTCCCACATCGGTAGTAGGAGTAGGTTATTCATTGTTTTTATAGCCTATTTCCTTCCTTACTCTCAATTGTGTGATAAGTGGGTATTTTGTGGAGAGGAGTGGATCGGGCCTTTCACACACGCGACCCGACCCGGCTCGGGTTTGGGTTCGGGTTTGGGTTTGGGTGGATTTTTTGTGCCTTTTTGTGTGTTGGGCTTTTTTGTGTTTTGTCCAGATTCTTTATGCGTGTCCCGATTCATTCTCTCCTTCACAGTCAAAAGTGACTGTTATGCAGAATCCTTCCATTCATTACTGTTAATTTTGTCATTGATGACCCAATTAAGAGCCCTCTTGAATTCATTTTTGGCTCCTCCCCTTCACTATTTGCTATATAAATAGTGCTCTTGGGTTCAGTCTTTGACACAACAACAAACACACAAAATCGAGCTCTCCTCTCCTCTCCAATCTCTATGTTTTCTGGGTTAAGAACGTGCTTTTTCCAAAGCTCTTTGCCTCGAGTGGTCAAGTCGGATAGCTGTTGTGTTTACCTTGGAAACTACCGGTGCAATTCGATAACCACCTCGGTCGAGCCGTAATAGTTTTCAAGTCAGTGGCGGGTACCACGACAAATACAACATACGAGTTTCCTGTCCTGTCCCTTCCTGTTAACCTGCCCGTCGCCTTGTCTGTCCGTCCTCGGTTTCGATCCTGTTGCCTGCTCGTTTTCTGTTGCTGCCTGTCCGGGTTCGGTTCTGGTTCGGTTGCCTGCCCGTGTACTGTTGTTGCCTGTCCGTGTTCGGTCACCTGTTATGTTGCCTCATTTACGTTGGTTGCTGCCTGCTGCCTCTTTTGATTTCAGTTGCCTGCTACCTGCTATATTCTCTTGTTGCCTGCTACTTACACTGTCCTCGGTTGCCATTGAGTCGGTTTGGTTTCAGTTTCATTTCTCTTCATTGTTACTCACTCCTCGTTCTAACAATTTTCTTGGTACTCTAGTTTCTGTTGATTGGCGGTACCTCTTGCCTCGGGGAAAAGTGTGTCTAATTGAGCCGAAGTAACTTGGCCATCAAAGTAGTATGCCCGAAAAACGTTTCTTTCGGTCTTAGTAAGATACGCGACTACGTACAAGTCACTGCGTTTAAGGCCAAGTGAGACGGATCCCGTAGAAACAGTGAGATCGATCCTAACAAATGTGGCCGTGGGTGCACCCATAACGGGTATACTGATGGTATAGATTTGTTGTGGATCCCACCGATCAAATAATAACCAACTAATCCTAACTGCGTAGATAGAGTAAGTCGGGTCGAGTCCACGGGGACGGTAAGAGGTGTCTAGACTAAGGTCACCCAAATACAATACTAGGTCAACAAGGCTAAACTATGCTAAAACGATGAAAGGGGGAGAAACTAAGACTAAGGGCAAGCTAAGTGTAACAACTAAAGCTAAAAGATTCAACTAACTAGAGAAATAATAGCTAAGAGGAAGAAGAAATCAAATAAGAAAAGAACTAAGATTAGGTCGGGTTCAAGGGTGATGAAATGATCAAGGGGAAGCGAGAATGAATGGGTAGTCAAGCTATCTAAGCATAGTCCGGGCTCTCGCTACTTAAACAGACCTAGAGGCTCCTCGCTCTCGCGCAAGAACCCATCCCAGAAACATACAAGACCGCAAGAAGAAGGCAAGAAAACATGCATTTGCAACTACAAGTCATTCAAGCATTTCATCAAACATGTTCTATGCATACAACTAGGAAGCAACCCAAACTTCCACCAACAATCTACACAAACCCTTAATCACCCATTAAGCCACCCAATTCTCCTACTAATCCTAGCGAGAGACTACTCACACATATCTAAACTTAAACTAACACAAACATGAGAAACAAACACAAGAACAAGAACATACACAATTGAAAAAAACAAGGATGAACAACGGACAATACAATGAACAATGAACAAAGAATGAAACTTTAATGATAAAACAAGATTAAGAGAAGGGAAAATAGAGATTATACCAAAGAAGAGAAGATGAAAAGAAGAAATCTTGCATATATAGAGAAAAACCCAAATACATCCACCAAGGTTGTCAATCTTGATAGAGATCTTCAAGAATTCCCATAATACAAGGATTAAACTAAGATTAAGGATTAACTAAGGATTAATCTACACTACCCTAAGCTAATCTCACCTAAAATAATCTAGGGTTTAGTGGATAATGTCTAACCTAATGAATGGTTACAAGAGGGGGGGGTATATATAGGGTTACAATGAATAAGAGAAGCAGAAAAGCGAAACAGCCCCTCGCTGGGCCCATCCCGGCCGGGAAGAGGGTCATCTCGACCGGGAAGGGGTGGTCCCGACCGGGAAGGTGGTGATCCCGGCCAGGATCAAGCTCCAGTAGCTGTCTTCTTCTTTGCTCTTCATCCCGGTCGTGATAGGGTCCTTCCCGACCGGGATGGGTCTTGTAGGCTTCAAATATGATCCCATAGGTCCCTCCTTGCTCTTATTAGGCTTCTCATCGATTCTTGGTGCTCGGGAATAGGTCCCAAGGGCTCGGTAATGGGTCCCAAGGGCTCGGGAATGGGTCCCAAGGGCTCGGGATCGAGTCTAAGCCACCGGGTGATCGTCGCTTCTTCTCGTTGGCTCCAAATGTGTCTGAAACGAGTCGGAATCGTTCCATTTCTCCAATATTGGCCTTAGGAACCTAACACAAGCTAGAAGTAGCGTAAGTAGCCTCAAAAAACGCTCCAAGGAGCGATTCCACAAGAGAAACAGGGACCAAACACAAGGAAATAGCACTACAAACCACAATTATCAACTCCCCTACACTTAACCCTTACTCGCCCTCGAGTAAGCACGAACTAACTACTAAACTGATAAGAACTAAAATACTAGTCGAGCGGGTATTAGCACACCCTACGCCCTTTCAACTCACACGAGAACACTTAGAGGACAAGTGCTCTCCGCAAGGCAAGTGAGGTCTTGCGACAAAACTGTCGATACAACCGAACACGAAAAACACACAAACAAACAATCACACAAACAAACAAACAATCGGTTGCATCCAAGACAAAACAAATACTGCTTCCTTCAACAAAGCGGTGAAAGAAACACCGGTTAAAGGCTCAAGGCAAGTGACAACGTTCCCAAGCTAATAACACAAATCAAAATGGACAAAACCCTAATAGTATGACGACAAAGCAATAAAAACGTTGATAACTTACCTAGGTTCCTCCTAACCTTCTAAGAACGTACCACGAGACGATAGGCGGGTTGGAAAAAGGATGAACCACGGAGTTAGTCGACACTGTAGGTAAGTGAAGCCCCGCCCTCTTTTGCGATAAGCCATGAGGGTCGTCCCATGTCCAAAAATCGCCCAACTAGTCCAAGTAAAAAGGTGGATAAGGTTGCAAAGTGGGGGATGACCTACTGTTTACCACTATCATCCTTCCTAGGGACTCGGTCCTTTGGTAGGCTCTTCACGGTAATAGTCGATAAAAGGCTTATTTCTAAGGGTGAGAATTCTTTTTGTGAGATGATTTTCTTTGGCATCTTTCTTTTGCATTTGGCTTTTGAGTTTCTATGCCCTTTCTTTTTCTTCTTTTGTATTTTATTTTTCTTTTTGTTGTGCCTTTTCTTTTTCTTCTTTCTTTTCTTTCTTTCTTTTTCTTGGTTTGCCCTTTTGGCTAGATTTTTGTTTTGTAGGCATTCAATCACAACCAAGTAAGAGACTTAAACAAATTGCAACTTATTTGTGGAAATGTGTAGAAGGTAGGGAAATGGGTAAGTCGGGACGGGCCCTTCCCTTCAAACCCACAAAAAGGGGGAAACTTGGACTAATCAAAAAAAATTTCGAACACGGTCACCTAAGGGACGGGACTCGGCAACCAAGGCCTTTTCACTCCGTGGGTGGTCAAAATGGTCAAAATGCAAATCCCGTAGTAAATCCCCAGTAGACTAGGTGGACTCAAGGTAAGAAACCAAAGAAATCATTGATTTAAAGTCATTCTACTAGACCAAAGTCCAAGACTCGATTCACATCACTAGAAAGGGAAAGTAAACACTTGCGCACTAGCCTCAAAACCGGGTTTTCGAAACCCTTTTATTACACACTAGACACAACTAAACAAGACAAAATAAAGACACAACAAAGACGAAAGGAAAAGAGAACAAACACACAAAGAAAACAAACACCACCCCAAAATATCCAAACAAGCCACCACACCAACCACAAACTTCACAAAGCTCCACCCGAGCACACACCATCATACAATCTCCTCCAAACTCCACAAAAAAGGAAAAAGAGAGAAAGAGATAGAAGGATAATACCGGATGTCGAGAGCCTTCCGAAACTTATCGAATATCACGGAACCTACAAGGAATTCAGGGGAGCAATACACACAACACAACAAAAATACGACACAACGACACAAAAGGAAAAGACACAAAGGAAAATCTTTTTGGCTTTTTATGAAATTTTTCAAATTTTTAGGGGTTTTTAAGATTTTTTTTCGAAAAAAAACTACGAAAATAAAGCTAAACTAGACTAATATATCGCTCCCCCACACTTAAACCGAGCAATGTCCTCATGCTCGATCGGTAGTGTGTGGAAGACACTAAAAAAAAGAAAAAAGGGAAAATAAAACTAAAAGTCAAAAATGAAAGTGAAGAAAGGGTCGAATGTGTCCGGCAGGGGTGTAATCAAGTTACCAAGGGCCGAGACGAAAAAAGATATTGTAGACACCCGCATTTTGACTGCCAGGTGTCTATGGTAGTTTCCAAAAAACACCCGATGATGATCGGACGCTAACATGTTCTAACGCGCTCGGATACGGGCTCGAAATCAATAATGTCCGGCATGGGCTTTTAATGGGATACAAATCTCACAAAACCAACCTCAAATTCAGGCCCAGTAGGTCGTTCCGAGCAAAATGAGACTAATTTGGGTCAAAACCGACACCAAAAATAATTCCCGTCTTTTAGCAACCGGGTCAAAACTTGGTCAAGACAAACCCGGCACAAAAAGCGACCTGATACGTTCGAAATCAGCCAAGATCAGCCAAATCAATCCAAATTAATGCCAAATCAATCACAATCAATCAAGAGCAAATCAAGGCAATCACGCCCAAAATAACCCGAGTGGAGCCTCACAAAAATGGTCCAGGTGCATCCGCGAGGGCACTCGACCGAGTGCATCCGCGCCACTCGGTCGAGTGACCCATGTGTCGGGGCTCTCTATAAATACCCGTCAACCTTTGACACAAACACAACTCTGGGAGCACTTTTCACCCTTCAAAAATTCAGCCAACCTTGCACTCATCTTACACCCTACACTTTGCAACACCACTCTCGACATCACAATACACACGAAACCGAGCCATACATACACACCATCAACTCCTCCTACACATCTCGACGTTCCCGTGCCATTGCCGCCGTTTGACGAACCGTATCCCGAGAAATAAGAACATGTAGGTTGAGGGTGTGACAATTCAACACCGACTTTTCCTTCATCCTTTTTCTCGATCTTTTATGTATATTTATATTTATGCTTATAGTATTATATTTAGTCGATAATAACGACATTACTAACATCTAACATTTATTTCTTGCATCTAACATCTAACGCTAACATTTTACTTATCGCATTTTAATTATCGTTATGTACATTTTATTATAATATTATGTACCGCATATGTATATATATATATATTTTTGCGTAATAATATCAAAACTCGGATCCGAACTCGTTTGACTACGATGATCATTTTTTTAGGGTTCGTTTATTAACACGATCCCGATCATTCGTAGTTGAACGCGTATGAATCCATTTCAAAGATTAGTACGGAACCCGTTGACACGAAAATCGACATCACCTAATCCGTAAGAATTAATATCAATGTCGTGACGTAGAGGGACGCAATTTCGTCACTAATCAAATTTCTAAAACTAACGACAACTCCTTTTACAAAAATCCGATAACGGTATTATAATCATATAAGACATGATTATAATATCGGCAAACCGAACTAAATCTAAATTCGTCGATATTTTTATTTAATTCGGCCAACCCTCGATTTAAAACGCATAAAATCACACGAGTCATAACTCGTACAGGTGCCACTCGGCCGAGTACACCTGCTACTCGACCGAGTAGCACCCCAAATCGTGGGCAGAAACATTTTTTAAGGACACACTCGACCGAGTCATCCCCGACTCGATCGAGTGGGTCCTGTAGCCCAGAAACCCGAGGGCTCTTTTTATAGCATTCGAGCCTCGTCTTTTTAAAAGCGACTTAGTCGACACGTGTAAAGTCAATCACGTGATCTCCTTTTCAAAATACATGCATATCATCGCACATAAACAACTTTGATCGACGGTCTCACTATTAATCTTGCGTTGACGACTCCGTAGTCGCATCCAACGCATAATTAATTTAGGCTCCAATTTACCGACATGATAAGTTGGGACAAGGCATCGGGATTTGGGATCGGGCTAGCACCACGCCTAGGTCCTACATCCCCGTCCTTCGATTAATACATAAAACAATACGTATTTAATTGAAGTTCGTCCACCTACGCAAATTCACGGTCTAGTTTATACACGGGTCCGTTTCTAGCTATTGCTTATCATTTTGGCTATATATATTTCGATTATTCTACTTTTATTGCTCGTTGTATTGTGAATTCCGGGTTGTATTCCGCCCGTGTAATTTGTAATCGATTTATTATTGCTTTGCTTTATTTATTTACGTTTTACAGTTTATAACTGAACCCTCGCATGCTAAATCACTTCGACAATAAATTAGATGCATTAAAATGACGTAGCTCACATTTAATTCGCATGCTTAGCTAAAACGCTGTTTGCATATCATTTCACCGAATCACTAACGCGCATATTAGAAAGTCAAACGATGTCTTAGTAGAGGCCGCTATGTGCGGGCGGGGTTGGGTGTCCTTAGTGGGCTTCCCAACACGTACCCTCACCCCTTACTCAGAACCTCGGTTTCCGGATGCCCGAAACCGTTGGCGCACGAGAGTCATTCTTTACACGATTACCGGTATAGATGGTATCGGTATCGCAATGCAAAGGGACGAGCCCAATAAACTCTAAAACCGAGATGGGCCATACTTTGTGTATGGTCCATAGCGATATAGAGTGGGCTCGAACGGTTCCGAATAACCATAAAATTCGGTGGCGACTCCATTTCAACTTAAATTTCAATTCAATCCATTCTCATATGGAGGTGCATTCGCCTACCCAAAACCCGCGCGTGGCCGCGTCGGGGTGGACCTACGTCATGTCCACAATTTGGCGACTCCGCTGGGGATTAACCGATGAGTGCCTAACCATCGGCATCCTCGGGGTGAGACTCGAATAGAAATCGTTTGACAAATACAATATGCGTTTTAGTTTTACGGTTCATGCATAACCCCATATTTTCCCGGGCCGGTACTGGTGACCGACGTCCCACTATACCACGATGTATTCCGCCTTGGATACGTTAAAGGTGTTCATAGTTGATTCGTATGGACTTTGCGGCATGTTCTAAGCTCAACTCGACTTAGGAAGTCCGTCCCGTTTCTCGTCTAGACTATGAACACTGGTATAGACCCTCTATAGACCGACCGAGACTTAGTGTAAAGCATACATGGCGTCGTTATAATGTTTGCGTGACTATGTGCTGCTTGGTTTCCGTGTCGTTTTTTCAAAAACCGTCATTTTCAAAAATGCGTCTTTTCAAAATATATTCAAATTTCAAAACCTGGGACACATACCGAATTTAGGACTTATGATTTTACTCAAAATAGCCCACTTTTTAGCCGGTATGCTGCCCAATTCAAAACTCGAAAATATTTTCGAACTTTCAAAATCGAGGCCTGATGTATTTTCCGATTTTCTTGAAAAAAATCGGCCCTTTCCCCGAGCTTTCTCGGACTTCCCAAAAATAATCATTTTCAAAACTTTCCTCTCCCTTAGGACCTTCCCGTATTTAGCAGTGTCGGGTCATGTCATAAGTAGTCGAGGTCTCTAGCGTCGAAACTCTGTCGATCTTACATCACAAGTTTCCTCCCAATCCCAGTCCGCCTTATTGGACTAAGGCAAGGACCACCTACGTAGGACATACTCCTACAAAGGAGGGCCCGTCTACACATTTGAGTCCAAATACTGGGGTCACGGAACCCCTAGCTGAACTAGTTAGCTCGGTTCGCCGATTGGAAGAGCAAGTCCACCTGACTGGAAGTAACAATATTCACCGGGAAAACAGTCGGGAGTACTCGCCGGTAAGTGACAAACTGCCCGCAAACCTGAATCTCACGGGCTTACCCATGTTCGAAGGGACTGAAGACCCATTACTACATGTACGGGCCTTCAAGGAGTTCATGGCCATTAAGGGAGTGGACTCTTCCATGTTCAAAAACCTCTTCGCTGCATCTCTAGAGAAACACCCAAAGGCCTGGTACTACAGGCTAGATCCCAAGAAGTTCTCGACATGGGATGATGTGGCTACGGAATTTGCTCGGAACTATGCTGACAACACCGAGATCCAGACCACAATGCGGTCTCTAGAGGTTATGGCCCAAGAACCTAAGGAGGGCTTTAACAAATACCTCCAACGTTGGAGGGCTGAAAGTGTGAAACTGGTCGATAAGCCCAGTGAGAAGACTTTAGTGGAGGCTTTTGTCAAGAACCTCCTCCATTCCTACCGGGTCCACCTCCGGTATGCAGTCATACCCAATTTCACCACTCTTACTGAAATGGGCATGAGGATTGAAGACGATCTAAGACTAGAGAGCCTGACTAAGGCCCCTAGCAAGGGATATCAAGGAGCCTCCTCATCCACTACCAAGCCTCCGACCGCAACCCGAAGCATCTTCGACACGGTTAATCTCTTGGATGCCTCATCCAAAAGGACTACCCCTCCTAGGGTATTTACTGATATAGGGACTACCTATGCATATGCCTTACAAAGGCTATCTTCCAAAGGCCTGATCCAACCGATAGGCCCAATTCCTGAATTCCCAGTTGAAAAACGCACCAAAGGCTACAATGCCCAAGCCTATTGCCAATATCATCGGGGCAATGGGCACGATACCGAGAAATGTTGGAAGCTGAAGCATCTGATTCAGGATTTAATTGAGAGCGGGAAAATACCGTTGCCCGGGGACAAGCTAAGCAACAAGGACAACCCCTTTAGCTCTCATGCTATCTTCACCGGTGAAGTGATCGACTGTTCTCACCTTATCTCTCCTTTCATCCCACAAATCAATGGAATCTGGTTCGATGATGAGGAAGATGTGTACCTCACCAAAGGGGAAATTGTCCCTATCACTCCTGAAGAAATCCGGAAGGCTAAGTCCAAGGCCTTAGCCAGTAACCACCTCACCACCATCGGTCGTCCTTATTCAGCCACTCGCTCTAAGGACATCTCAGTCCCGGTAACCGTCACTGAACTTGACAAGACGGAAGAAGCCATCGAAGAGCCAAGTATCGATACGGCTCTTGTCAAACAATTGAAGAGAACCCGAGTTGACCTCACCATATGGCAACTCTTGGTTAGCTCACAAGAACACCGAGAGGCACTTACAAAAGCTCTCGATCAGATTAAGGTCGACTCCCAGGTTACCCCTACTGAAATGGTAGCCACTATCCTGCCCTACCTCAAGGGCAAGTCCAAAGAAGAAGGCCCGGTAGTCACCTTCTCGGATGCCGACCTACCACCGTTCGGGGCCTCTCACAATCTGGCTCTGTATATCACGGTAATCTGCCGGGGTAAGTACCTACCAATGACCCTAGTCGACAACGGGTCTGCTGTGAATGTCCTCCCTCTAAGGACTGCCAAAGCCCTCGGTATCACCGAGGCCGACTACATACCAACCGCCCACACTATCCAAGCTTTCGATGGAAGCCCAAAGGCGGTTTCCGGGGCCGTTAAATTAGCAATTACAACGGGTCCAATTGAAAAGGAGCTAGAGTTCCAGGTGATCGATGTCACCTCCTCTTTCAATCTACTCCTGGGAAGGCCTTGGATTCATCCTGTAAAAGCGGTGTCTTCTACTCTGCACCGAACGATCAAAATGCCTTTGCAAGACGGCATCATCACCCTAGAAGCAACCCCTATGACTGTGGCTAGCTGTAACGCCACAGACCGCACCGACTTATGAGGATTCGATTTTGTGGGGATGACTGAAGAAGAGTACCTTTTCAGGCCCTATTTCACCACAAGCATTGACGCAATGCTACAAAATTTGGGATATTTACCGGGGGCTACCTCGAGGCCATATCTTCCAGCTGGGAAGATTATTGAAGTCCTAAATAACGGAGAATCTCGCTTCAGTCTAGGGTATGCTATAACCCTGGGAAATGTGGTCCGGGCAGGCATTGAGAAAGCTTGCAACATCATCAAGGGTACCTACTTGGGCCCTTATAGCCCAAGGTTGGCTGACTATTTCGTCACACCAGTATTCGGGGCTATTCAAGTTGGCCTATATCAACCAACTATCACACATCCCAAGACTGAACTAGCTCGGGAATGCAACTACATTCCAGATGACATATTTGCCCTCATCCAATCTGAATCCAAGGAGGGTAATGACAATGCCGAGCCCGTGCTGGGGCTCTTGTTTGGGGAAGACAAAGTTATTCCGAACCCCAAGGAAGATCTGGTGAACCTGATCCTTCGAAGCAACAGGTTCGATCCTTCAAAGCTGATCTCGGAAGTCGGTGCTGATACTGGGAAAAGAGCCTGGAGGAAGACCATCAAGTGGACCAACAGCCAAGGTCGAGTCTACAAGCTGACCACCGGGGAAGGAAACATGCCGGACACTGATTCCGAGTCTGAGTCTGAGTCAGAGTCTGAGTCAGAGTCTGTATTCGAGTCTAAGGGGTCTGGTGCTAGAGTCCAAACTGTAACCCCCCTCCCTATAGTCACTACCACTAGAGCCTCGGGGTCTGTCCCGAAGGCACTCCCAATCCCGCCTCTGACCAATGATCAGATGGCTGCTCTCTTCGAGCTGTTTTCCAAATTTTCTATCAATAATAACGAAAACCGTTCCGCTTATGACTTGTCTTATTTTCAAAATATTTCCAATTTCAAAAATATTTTTTGCAATGACATTGAGAAACCCGATGAACAGGTATCCTTACCTCCGCGTCTGATCGAACAGCTGGAACAGAGAGAATCCCGAGATCCGGTAATCGAAGAAACCGAGTCTATCAATGTGGGAACAACCTTAGAGCCCCAGATGCTTAAGATAGGGTTATCCTTAGATCCCGAGGAGAGACAACAATTCACAAACCTCCTCCAAGAGTTCAAAGATGTCTTCACATGGTCCTACAAGGACATGTCGGGGATAGATCGGGAAATAGCTGAACATCGCATACCCATCAAAGATGGATGCAAGCCGGTAAAACAGAAGCTTCGAAGAATGAAGCCAGAGTGGTCTCTCAAAGTCAAAGAAGAAGTAGACAAACAATTCAAAGCAGGCTTTATACAAGTGTCTGATTATCCAGACTGGGTTGCAAACATCGTGCCGGTACCCAAGAAGGACGGCAAGGTACGGGTATGTGTAGATTTCCGAGACCTTAACAAGGCTAGCCCAAAAGACGATTTTCCGTTGCCATACATCGACATATTGGTGGACAACACGGCTGATCATGTTCTTCTATCATTTATGGACGGGTATGCCGGATACAACCAAATCAAGATGGCAAAAGAAGACATGGTTAAAACCACTTTCACTACACCATGGGGTACTTATTGTTATACAGTTATGCCGTTTGGGCTCATTAATGTCGGGGCCACTTATCAACGAACAGCCACGACATTATTACATGACATGATGCATAAGGAAGTGGAGGTTTATGTGGATGACATGATTGTTAAGTCTAAAAACCGAGATGGACATGTTGCTACCCTAAGAAAGTTCTTCACCCGTTTACGTAAGTACAACATGAGGCTGAACCCTCAAAGGTGCAGTTTCGGGGTAACATCAGGCAAATTACTGGGCCATATCGTTAGCCAACGCGGCAACGAGGTCGACCCAGCTAAAATCAGAGCCATTACCGAGATGCAACCACCTAAGACCGAAAAGGAAATGAGGGGGTTTCTCGGAAAAGTCCAATATATCAGCCGGTTTATCTCAAAGCTAACCATGGTATGTGAGCCCATTTTCAAGAAACTGAAGATAGGGGAACGGGTGCTATGGGATGATAAATGTCAAACGGCTTTTGACAGAATCAAGGAAATCCTGTCTGCTCCACCAGTGCTAATGTCACCTCAACCCGGTTTGCCTTTGTCGTTATACCTAACAACGACTGAGACAGCCATGGGGGCTATGCTGGCCCAGACAGTCGATTCAGAAGAACGGGCTATTTACTACATCAGTAAAAAGTTCCTGGAATACAAATGCAAGTATACAATGCTCGAGAAAACGTGCCTAGCTCTGGTTTGGGCCACTAAAAAGCTCCGACATTACATGCTCAGTCACGAGGTACATGTGTTATCCAAAATGGATCCTATCAAGTACTTATTCGAGAAGCCCATCCTCAACGGCAGGATGTCAAGATGGACTTTAATGTTATCCGAGTTCGACCTCAAATTTGTACCATTAAAAGCCATCAAAGGCCGGGTAGTTGCCGAGTTCCTCGCTGACAGCCCAATATCCGAAGAAGGCCACACCGATACATGGGCCTTTCCGGACGAAGACATATTCCATACTGACACCGAAACTTGGGATCTGTATTTCGATGGAGCATCCAACTTTCGAGGGTTCGGAGTCGTTATTCTCCTTATATCACCACGAGGGGAACACACACTGTTATCCATCAAATTAGACTTTGATGTAACAAACAATGCGGCCGAGTATGAAGCATGCATCCACGGGTTGCAAGCGGCTGCTGATTTGGGAATTACAAATCTCCGGGTTCACGGGGACTCGTCCCTAGTCATCAATCAAGCCCTTCAAAAATGGAAAACTCGGAATGCCAATCTCGTGGCTTACCAAGCACGAATAAGGGTTCTAGAGAAGCAATTCCAGAAGGTAGAATATATCTATCTCCCACGTGAAGAAAATCAGTTCGCGGACGCACTTTCCAAATTTGCATCCTTACTAAACATCCCGGAACATATGCCCAGTATGCCAATCTGTGTCGAAAGACGGTCCGAGCCGACATATGTTAACGCCATTCAAGATATCGAAATCACTGATCCAGAGCCTTGGTATCAGGCTGTTCTAACCTATTTGACTACGGGAGAATATCCACCAGGAACTGAAAATCGGGCCAAGAAAGCCTTGCGAAGACTGGCCACCCAATTCATTCGTACGGACGATGGTCAGTTATACAAAAAGACGGCACATGGGGCTTTACTCCTATATATCGACAAAACACAGGCCAAAAAAGTGATGGCCGAAGTACACGACGGTGAAAACGGCCCGCATATGAACGCCCATATGCTAGCCCAAAAGATCATGAGGCTCGGATACTACTGGAACAGTATGGAGGCCAACTGTCAATCATATGTCAAACACTGCCATAATTGTCAAATTTTCGGCAATGTTCAACACATGCCATCGTCCCTAATGTACACCATGACCTCGCCATGGCCATTTTCGACATGGGGAATCGATATAATTGGGAAAGTGAACCCTTCCGGGACGGGAGGTCACTGTTTTATTTTGGTAGCTATCGACTATTTCACCAAGTGGGTCGAAGCGGAATCATACCGTGTCTTGAACGCCAAGCACGTGGCCAAGTTTATCCAGAATAAAATAATATGCCGATACGGGATCCCACACGAGTTTATCAGTGCCCATGGGACCCACTTTCAAGCCGAAACCGCTACTTTGCTAGCGAAATACAAAATCCAGAGGCATACATCTTCGCCGTACCATCCCCAAACAAATGGAGCGGTAGAAGCTGCTAATAAGACAATTGTCACCATACTTAAAAAGATGGCTGATAATTATCGGGACTGGCCCGACAAAATACCCTTTGCCCTGTGGGGATACCGGACGTCGATCCGAACTGCAACCGGGGCAACTCCATATTATTTAACATATGGCATGGAAGCGGTCCAGCCAGTCGAGTTGGAGATACCGTCTCTCAGAATTTTACTAGAAAGTCAAGTGCCCGAAGCAGATTGGGTTCAAGCTCGATATGACTCGTTAGTTCTCTTGGACGAACGACGGTCGCGGGCTCTCAATAACATCCAAATATATCAAAAAAGAATCAAACGGGCCTTTAACAAAAGAGTTAGGCCCAGGAATATCAAGGAAGGCGATTTGGTCCTAAAATCGGTTCGTGCCTTACTACCGGTTGACCCAAGGGGAAAATTCAAACCCAATTGGGCTGGGCCATACCTAGTCAAGAAGGTTCTATCAGGAGGAGCAGTAATGCTGACAGACCTGGACGGGAATGAATTTGTCAACCCAACCAACCTAGACCAGCTGAAGCGCTACTACCCCTAAACCTCATCTCAAATGTCATTTGCAAAAGTTATTTAAAAATACCTTTTTTCAAAATTTATAAGCAAGTCAATAAGTTAGGATTATTTATCCTACTGTCGCACATCTTGAACTCATAGTCTTGGTGTATTTCGAAATTGCAAAATAAATCTGCGCTTGAACTACGTTTGGTTTGATTCCACTGTGGATACGTAGGCAACCCCTCAAAAGGGCACAACCACCGCAATAACGAAAAAGACAGAAACGGTTTCACTAATATAGTACTTTTATTATTCCAAAAAACAAACACCGATAAACTCGGTAATTCAAAATTACAAAAAGCCACAAAAAAAACAACACACAACAAAAATAGTAATAATATCTAAATAATAATAGCAGGCGACTAGTATCCGGGCATCTTGCCCTTGCCCTTATCCTTCGGGTCTTGTGGAGCCCGAGGTCGTCGGGGTGGAGAAGATCGTTCCCGAATAACCACAGGAACCTTCTTGGCCCGAGTCCTCTTCTTCGACAGAGGATCTTCAGCTATTGTCACGGGCCCAAGTCGAGCCCGTATATGCTCTGGCAACCTGTCTTTAGGACCAAGTCGGTCCTGGACTAAAGGCCTGGCTCCTGGTCTCCTCTCCAAATTTGTCTGGGGGCTCACTTCCCCCCGAGCACCTCTAGCATCGGACCCCCTAGCTCGAGTCCTAGCTCATCTCCTCTGACTTGGCCTCAGACGGACTATCGGAGCTTGAACCTCCCCTTCAGCAAAAAAGTCTCTGTTATCTTTAACTTTCTCCCGTCGAAGCAGGTCGAAGGCCTCATCAACCTTCAGAGCAGCACGAGCTTCGGCAGTCTCGGCTTTGGTCCACCTTTCATAAGAATAAGACACCCAGGTAGAATGAAGCGACTTGGAAACGGACCAAGTAGTTCGGGTATACCATCTCTGAATCCAGGTGTCACACATAATGTCGGTCAGCTGGGTAGGTGCACTCACAACTGCCTCGTTCTCCGGGATGCGCCGAGTCCACCCATACTGCCTGAGTATGCGGTCAGGATAGAGGTGAACTGTGTGGCTAAAGGACAGAATCACCAGGTAGCGGGCCTTGTCTCCAGACGCCAGACCCGTCCAAGCATAAATTGGCCACCATGGAACCACCCATCATATCAATGGACCACGATGGAATGTTAATTCTTCCTCCCAATATTTCTGGGTAGTCAGGCAGGACGAGTCGGTAGGCCGTCTCCTTGTCATCACCTGGTTGAACCAATATTGACTCGGGTTGGGAGGAGGCTCGATATTTGACAACCTTTCAAATAGCCAAAGCTGAAAAGAAAAGCAACGTTTATGAGATTCCGGACAATTCAGCGTCCGCATAAGGGCACTCGATCGAGTGGCACCCCTAAAACGAGACAGAATGCTCCTTTACGAGAGCACTCGATCGAGTGCCAGGGTGACTCGGTCGAATGCCCCCCCTGTAGCAGCATGTCGCGGAAAAAAAAATATCGAAAAATAAAAAAAAAATATCGAGAAAAAAAAAAATCGAAAAGGAGAAAAGCGATATACCTGCAGCAGACGGGTGCTCCCAGTGAAACGGGCTGACTCATCCCTCTTTCGCTTGTCCAAGCCCTGAATAATTTCCCCCGTGATCAACGATGCAAGACTACACTCCGTCTCCATAAGGTCAGCAATGACGAGAAGACGAACGCTACCCATGCAAGACAGCAGGTCCATATGGCCTTCGAAGGCATACACATGCAGCATACAGAAGGCGAACGCCCTACGGCTATGAATGGGCGTAACCCGGATGTCATACGGGTTCATAAACTTCTCAGCTAAGGCAAGCAGAGAAACGGTATCCCCTCCAAGCATGCGGGATACTTCAGCGTGGGAAAGCCCCAAAAATTCCCGTAGTTTCCTCCTGGGGTCCCGAACTGAGAAAGGGACGGCAGGACGGAGCAATGGACTCCACCCTCCTATGGCAGCAATTTCCTCAGGGAGAGGACAGATCTCGCCCCGAGGGAAGGCAAAAACGTGGTAAGTGTCATCCCAGAAGGTCAGACAGGCGTCAAGGAAATGACGGTCCACGTGCATCTGACGGAACGTGAACAATTGGAATATGCCTGACTGCCTCAAAGCTACTTTGCTCGCATCCCTAAAACGGTGTGCCCAATCTTGCAGCATGTTGATCAGACGATCGATAGCCATGATAAAGCTTTTTCTTGAAAGGAATAAGGTTTTCTTTTGAGGAGAAGATGAAGCTTTTTTTGAGTTGTGACAAAGGAAGGAGCCAGGGTGATTTATTTATAACATCAAAACCCTGGAGCATCCCCTGCAGCTGTGCCTCCTTGGCCCAAGCGGGCCTAGACATACAGGCCCGACCCATAACTCTTCCCACAGACACAGGAATTTAGTCATCTCGAGCAGTCTGTCAAAATTCAAAAATTCAAAATATATACATTCTAAAAAATTTCAAAAATTTTCAATCATCCAAATTTTTATTCCCCAGCGCGAGTCATTTTTACTACCTACGTGTTGCATACATTTTATGTGACTTATACAGGTACGACTTAAACAGGGACATGCAACCCTCTAAAATCTCCCCAGCGGAAGCCCATGGCGGCATTTTCCCCGGAATGGTACGAGATGAGCCCACATATAGGCGCACCCAAGACTTATGCTACAAGTCCGATTCCCCACGGAGTTACCATCATCAGCTCAGGTATGATTTCTAACTTATGGCTGGCGAGCCCTTCACGCGAGTCTAACGGACTATAAACGACCCGATCGGAAGTCTACCATGTCTTAATTGACTTGGTAGCTACTCTGACTTTCGCCCTGTCCAAGCTTCAGTCAGAGTGGGGGCTCTGTAGACACCCGCATTTTGACTGCCAGGTGTCTATGGTAGTTTCCAAAAAACACCCGATGATGATCGGACGCTAACATGTTCTAACGCGCTCGGATACGGGCTCGAAATCAATAATGTCCGGCATGGGCTTTTAACGGGATACAAATCTCACAAAACCAACCTCAAATTCAGGCCCAGTAGGTCGTTCCGAGCAAAATGAGACTAATTTGGGTCAAAACCGACACCAAAAATAATTCCCGTCTTTTAGCAACCGGTTCAAAACTCGGTCAAGACAAACCCGGCACAAAAAGCGACCTGATACGTTCGAAATCAGCCAAGATCAGCCAAATCAATCCAATTTAATGCCAAATCAATCACAATCAATCAAGAGCAAATCAAGGCAATCACGCCCAAAATAACCCGAGTGGAGCCTCACAAAAATGGTCCAGGTGCATCCGCGAGGGCACTCGACCGAGTGCACCCGCGCCACTCGGTCGAGTGACCCATGTGTCGGGGCTCCCAATAAATACCCGTCAACCTTTGACACAAACACAACTCTGGGAACACTTTTCACCCTTCAAAAATTCAGCCAACCTTGCACTCATCTTACACCCTACACTTTGCAACACCATTCTCGACATCACAATACACACGAAACCGAGCCATACATACACACCATCAACTCCTCCTACACATCTCGACGTTCCCGTGCCATTGCCGCCGTTTGACGAACCGTATCCCGAGAAATAAGAACATGTAGGTTGAGGGTGTGACAATTCAACACCGACTTTTCCTTCTTCATCCTTTTTCTCGATCTTTTATGTATATTTATATTTATGCTTATAGTATTATATTTAGTCGATAATAACGACATTACTAACATCTAACATTTATTTCTTGCATCTAACATCTAACGCTAACATTTTACTTATCGCATTTTAATTATCGTTATGTACATTTTATTATAATATTATGTACCGCATATGTATATATATATATATATATTTGCGTAATAATATAAAAACTCGGATCCGAACTCGTTTGACTACGATGATCATTTTTTTAGGGTTCGTTTATTAACACGATCCCGATCATTCGTAGTTGAACGCGTATGAATCCATTTCAAAGATTAGTACGGAACCCGTTGACACGAAAATCGACATCACCTAATCCGTAAGAATTAATATCAATGTCGTGACGTAGAGGGACGCAATTTCGTCACTAATCAAATTTCTAAAACTAACGACAACTCTTTTTACAAAAATCCGATAACGGTATTATAATCATATAAGACATGATTATAATATCGGCAAACCGAACTAAATCTAAATTCGTCGATATTTTTATTTAATTCGGCCAACCCTCGATTTAAAACGCATAAAATCACACGAGTCATAACTCGTACAGGTGCCACTCGGCCGAGTACACCTGCTACTCGACCGAGTAGCACCCCAAATCGTGGGCAGAAACCTTTTTTAAGGACACACTCGACCGAGTCATCCCCGACTCGATCGAGTGGGTCCTGTAGCCCAGAAACCCGAGGGCTCTTTTTATAGCATTCGAGCCTCGTCTTTTTAAAAGCGACTTAGTCGACACGTGTAAAGTCAATCACGTGATCTTCTTTTCAAAATACATGCATATCATCGCACATAAACAACTTTGATCGACGGTCTCACTATTAATCTTGCGTTGACGACTCCGTAGTCGCATCCAACGCATAATTAATTTAGGCTCCAATTTACCGACATGATAAGTTGGGACAAGGCATCGGGATTTGGGATCGGGCTAGCACCACGCCTAGGTCCTACATCCTCGTCCTTCGATTAATACATAAAACAATACGTATTTAATTGAAGTTCGTCCACCTACGCAAATTCACGGTCTAGTTTATACACGGGTCCGTTTTTAGCTATTGCTTATCATTTTGGCTATATATATTTCGATTATTCTACTTTTATTGCTCGTTGTATTGTGAATTCCGGGTTGTATTCCGCCCGTGTAATTTGTAATCGATTTATTATTGCTTTGCTTTATTTATTTACGTTTTACCGTTTATAAATGAACCCTCGCATGCTAAATCACTTCGACAATAAATTAGATGCATTAAAATGACGTAGCTCACATTTAATTCGCATGCTTAGCTAAAACGCTGTTTGCATATCATTTCACCGAATCACTAACGCGCATATTAGAAAGTCAAACGATGTCTTAGTAGAGGCCGCTATGTGCGGGCGGGGTTGGGTGTCCTTAGTGGGCTTCCCAACACGTACCCTCACCCCTTACTCAGAACCTCGGTTTCTGGATGCCCGAAACCGTTGGCGCACGAGAGTCATTCTTTACACGATTACCGGTATAGATGGTATCGGTATCGCAATGCAAAGGGACGAGCCCAATAAACTCTAAAACCGAGATGGGCCATACTTTGTGTATGGTCCATAGCGATATAGAGTGGGCTCGAACGATTCCGAATAACCATAAAATTCGGTGGCGACTCCATTTCGACTTAAATTTCAATTCGATCCATTCTCATATGAAGGTGCATTCACCTACCCAAAACCCGCGCGTGGCCGCGTCGGGGTGGACCTACGTCATGTCCACAGATATGGATGGGGGAAGAATTAAAAACAAGAAAATAAAAGGAAATGGGAGGGGAGGGCTAGGTGTAATCAAGTCACCTAGCCCGGATTCCGCCCGAATCCGACTAAATTCTACCAAAAGAAAATAAAAATGAAGAAAAAGTGAAAAGACTTGTAAATTTGGATTTTTCAAAGGACTCTCGATGTAGTCACGTCATCGAGAATCGGGAGCAATTACCACATGGGCCCCGAGGGCCACCATGATACCAAAAGGTAAAAGGAAGGGGGGGTAAGGGAAAACTAAGCAAATAAAAGACGGAAAAGAAGAGAGAGTCGCCTACCAAACGATTAGCAACTCACTAACTCCATCGTCTCAATGATCATTAACGGCACATTGCTTGTCCTCATCGATATTCCTCCTCTTCTTTAATGTAGTCTCAAGTACCGGGCTTGTAATGGTACAATGAGGTTAGGATTTGAGGGTAAACTCGGTGTATAGTGAAGAGAAGATGAAATGAAGGTATATAATTGAGGTTCAAGGGTGAAATGATAGTAGCTAGGGTTAGTAGGGAGGTTGGGAGGGGGTATAAAGTGGTTGGGTGGGGTTTAAATGAAGGAACAAAGGCGAATAAGGCTGCAGGAGCCCTTCCCGGCCGGAAAGAGGGTGATCCCGGCTGATAAGAGCTCATCCCGGTCGTGATGGTCCTCATCTCGGTCGGGATGGACCATCAGTAGCTCCTGTTTCCATGCTCACTTCATCCCGGTCATGATGACACCCATCTCGGTCGGGATGGCACCTTTCCCGAACCTTGAAGCCTTCTTTCAATACTAGTTCCACCCACAAGACAAATACAACCTCGGGATCCAAAATCCCGTGCCCAAAAGCTTACGAAAAGCTCAAAAACCAACTTCCTTGCCCAAGATCCAAGCTTCTATCATCCACAACTCCTCTCGAGACTTCATCTTCACTATCAACCTATCAAGTAAACTCAATAAACACCATCAAAATCCCTCCCTCACATCGCTCATCAAAAATTCCAAATTACAAGAATTCCACAAACACCCAAAAATCCTTGAAACAAATACATAAACAACACAATTACAATCACAAAAACTCAAAAGAAGAGGGGAAAGGGAATATACAACATTACGGTTCTTGAGGTACTCCGTCAAACCTAGGATGGTGGACTCCTCATTCCTAGCCATAGCCATCAAGGGCTCAGAGGAGCAAGTCAAATGCTTGAGCCACATCATAAAGGGGGCTGATTGAGTACCCGAGCCAAGATATCCTCCAAAGCCTCCAAGTCGGAAGCAAGAAGTAGTCTCCTAAAGACCCATTGTCATCTCTCATGTGATCTCTGGGGTCTTTCCATCCAACAAGCTTTATAGACCTCTTCCTCCCTAAGCACTGTCTCCAAACACAAGCAAGCTTCATATACTTAACATGAGGCACAAAAAGCGGTTTTGGCCCCGCTTCCTTATTGCACATCCTCATATCTTCATCAAGTTGTGGTTCCCCATCCTCAAGTCTCTAAACATCATTTGGCCCCACATCACCTTGGAGGAGGGAATTGAAACTTCTACCGGCGGTTTCAATTTCTTCCAAACCATTGCTTCGCTCACTTGCAAGAGGCTCTTGATGTTCTTCCACATTTTTGCACAAGGGCAACTTGGGCTCATCATTTTCACCCAACGACTTCACAACTTCTACCACCTCATTCAACTCACTAATCTCCTCCAATTCTTCACCAACAATGCCTTCAATAAGGGATATCTCCTCATTCGTCTCCTCTTGGGTAGACAATTGAGGTTCTTCATAGCAAGTTTTGCTTCTCAAGGGGACTTTTTCGGCGGCTTCATGAGTGGGTTGCTCCCCTTGCTCAAGTGAGCACCCTTCGTCGAGTTGTGACGTTCGGATTAAAAATATTACGGTTTTAACCGCTAACGCATTTAATCGAGCATCCATCGCCTCATTTTCCCTTCGATATTGGGCCGTGAATTCATCTTGTTCCTTTTGCATTTAGATGGCCATTTCTTGTTGGTTCTTTTGCAATTGAAGAATCGATTGAAATAGCTCCAAGTTGGCCATTTGGTCATTGGGGTCTTGTAAAGCTCCTTGAAAATCTTGATGATGCCCAAGGGGTGGGGCATCATATTGTTGGTAGTGAAGTTGAGGTGATTGGTAATATGGTGGGTTTTGGGGATATTGGCTTCCATAAGGAGAAATATGATGAGGTATGGTGGGTTCATGATGGTAATTTGAGTAATAACCACCACGATCACAAGGTTGATAAACACTCACTTGATGGAAGTCGTTTCCATATCCTTGAAGCTCATACCCACGGGTTCCTTGATTACCCGATGAAGCTTGATAGTAGTAGGGAGACGTCATGTCATGTTCTTGATTCATAGAAGGAGAGGAGTAGCTCATGGTGGCTTCTATGGGTGTGGAGTTTAGATCGATCCTCAAGTTTTGCTCGAAAACTAGGCTTGTACCCGGTTGGAAACCTCTCAATCTACAACCGTCCGTTAATGCGGCTCTGAGTCGTAAAGAAGAGGTTGGTCACCACCTCTAGGCAAAAACTATAGACTAGGAGTAAACGTGATAAATCTAGTGCTTTTTGGGCACTAGACAAGAAGGAAATAAACTTCGCACCCACAAGAAGCAAAAGAAAACAAAAAAACTACAAAAACAAAGACAAAGTCAAGTAAATAGGTAAACGAAGTCTAAACAAACACCGTCCCCGGCAACAGCGCCAAATTGATGGTATGGATTTGACGTGGATCCCACCGATCAAATAATAACCAACTAATCCTAACTGGATAGATAGGATAAGTCGGGTCGAGTCCACAGGGACGGTAAGAGGTATCTAGACTAAGGTCACCCAAATACAAGACTAGGTCAACAAGGCTAAACTATGCTAAAACGATGAAAGGGGGAGAAACTAAGACTAAGGGCAAGCTAAGTGTAACAACTAAAGCTAAAAGATTCAACTAACTAGAGAAATAATAGCTAAGAGGAAGAAGAAATCAAATAAGAAAAGAACTAGAATTAGGTCGGGTTCAAGGGTGATGAAATGATCAAGGGGAAGCGAGAATGAATGGGTAGTCAAGCTATCTAAGCATAGTCCGGGCTCTCGCTACTTAAACCGACCAAGAGGCTCATCGCTCTCGCGCAAGAACCCATCCTAGCAACATACAAGACCGCAAGAAGATGGCAAGAAAACATGCATTTGCAACTACAAGTCATTCAAGCATTTCATCAAACATGTTCTATGCATACAACTAGGAAGCAACCCAAACTTCCACCAACAATCTACACAAACCCTTAATCACCCATTAAGCCACCCAATTCCCCTACTAATCCTAGGAAGAGACTACTCACACATATCTAAACTTAAACTAACACAAACATGAGAAACAAACACAAGAACAAGAACATACACAATGAAAAACAACAAGGATGAACAACAGACAATACAATGAACAATGAACAAAGAATGAAACTTTAATGATAAACCAAGATTAAGAGAAGGGAAAAGAGGGATTATACCAAAGAAGAGGAGATTAAAAGAAGAAATCTTGCATATATAGAGAAAAACCCAAATACATCCACCAAGGTTGTCAATCTTGGTAGAGATCTTCAAGAATTCCCATAATACAAGGATTAAACTAAGATTAAGGATTAACTAAGCATTAATCTACACTAATCTAAGCTAATCTAACCTAAAATAATCTAGGGTTTAGTGGGTAATGTCTAACCTAATGAATGGTTACAAGAGGGGGGTATATATAGGGTTACAATAAATAAGGGAAGCAGAAAAGCGAAACAGCCCCTCGCTGGGCCCATCCAGGCCGGGAAGAGGGTCATCCCGACCGGGAAGGGGTGGTCCCGACCCGGAAGGTGGTGATCCCGGCCGGGATCAAGCTTCAGTAGCTGTCTTCTTCTTTGCTTTTCATTCCGGTCGTGATGGGGTCCTTCCCGACCGGGATGGATCTTGTAGTCTTTAAATATGATCCCATAGGTCCCTCCTTGCTCTTGTTAGGATTCTCATCGATTATCGGTGCTCGTGAAAGGGTCCCAAGGGCTCGGGAATGGTTCCCAAGGGCTCGGGATCGAGTCTAAGCCACCGAGTGATTGTCGCTTCTTCTCGTTGGCTCCAAATGTGTCTGAAACGAGTCGGAATCATTCCATTTCTCCAATATTGGCCTTAGGAACCTAACACAAGCTAGAAGTAGCGTAAGTAGCCTCAAAAAACGCTCCAAGGAGCGATTCCACAAGAGAAACTGGGACCAAACACAAGGAAATAGCACTACAAACCACACTTATCAACTCCCCTACACTTAACCCTTACTCGCCCTCGAGTAAGCACGAACTAACTACTAAATTGATAAGAACTAAAATACTAGCCGAGCGGGGATTAGCGCACCCTACGCCCTTTCAACTCACGCGAGAACACTTAGAGGACAAGTGCTCTCCGCAAGGCAAGTGAGGTCTTGCGACAAAACTGTGGATACAACCGAACACGAAAAACACACAAACAAACAATCACACAAACAAACAAACAATCGGTTGCATCCAAGACAAAACAAATACTGCTTCCCTCAACAAAGCGGTGAAAGAAACACCGGTTAAAGACTCAAGGCAAGTGACAACGTTCCCAAGCTAATAACACAAATCAAAATTGACAAAACCCTAATAGTATGACGACAAAGCAATAAAAACGTTTGTAACTTACCTAGGTTCCTGCTAACCTTCTAAGAACGTACCACGGGACGATAGGCGGGTTGGAAAAAGGATATACCACGTAGTTAGTCGACACTGTAGGTAAGTGAAGCCCCGCCCTCTTTAGCGATAAGCCAAGAGGGTCGTCTCATGTCCAAAAATCGCCCAACTAGTCCAAGTAAAAAGGTGGATAAGGTTGCAAAGTGGGGGATGACCTACTGTTTACCGCTATCATCCTTCCTAGGGACTCGGTCCTTTGGTAGGCTCTTCACGGTAATAGTCGGTAAAAGGCTTATTTCTAAGGGTGAGAATTCTTTTTGTGAGATGATTTTCTTTGGCATCTTTCTTTTGCATTTGGCTTTTGAGTTTCTATGCCCTTTCTTTTTCTTCTTTTGTATTTTATTTTTCTTTTTGTTGTGCCTTTTCTTTTTCTTTTTTCTTTTCTTTCTTTCTTTTTCTTGGTTTGCCCTTTTGGCTAGATTTTTGTTTTGTAGGCATTCAATCACAACCAAGTAAGAGACTTCAACAAATTGCAACTTATTTGTGGAAATGTGTAGAAGGTAGGGAAATGGGTAAGTCGGGACGGGCCCTTCCCTTCAAACCCACAAAAAGGGGCCGGGGAAACTTGGACTAATCAAAACAATTTCGAACACGGTCACCTAAGGGACGGGACTCGGCAACCAAGGCCTTTTCACTCCGTGGGTGGTCAAAATTGTCAAAATGCAAATCCCGTAGTAAATCCCTAGTAGACTAGGTGGACTCAAGGTAAGAAACCAACGAAATCATTGATTTAAAGTCATTCTACTAGACCAAAGTCCAAGACTCGATTCACATCACTAGAAAGGGAAAGTAAACACTTGCGCACTAGCCTCAAAACCGGGTTTTCGAAACCCTTTTATCACACACTAGACACAACTGAACAAGACAAAACAAAGACACAACAAAGACGAAAGGAAAAGAGAATAAACACACAAAGAAAACAAACACCACCCCGAAATATCCAAACAAGCCACCACACCAACCACAAACTTCACAAAGCTCCACCCGAGCACACACCATCATACAATCTCCTCCAAACTCCACAAAAAAGGAAAAAGGGAGAAAGAGATAGAAGGATAATACTGGATGTCGAGAGCCTTCCGAAACTTATCGCAGATCACGGAACCTACAAGGAATTCAGGGGAGCAATACACACAACACAACAAAAATACGACACAACGACACAAAAGGAAAAGACACAAAGGAAAATCTTTTTGGCTTTTTATGAAATTTTTCAAATTTTTAGGGGTTTTTAAGATTTTTTTTCGAAAAAAAACTACGAAAATAAAGCTAAACTAGACTAATATATCGCTCCCCCACACTTAAACCGAGCAATGTCCTCATGCTCGATCGATAGTGTGTGGAAGACACTAAAAAAAAGGGAAAATAAAACTAAAAGTCAAAAATGAAAGTGAAGAAAGGATCGAATGTGTCCGGCCGGGGTCTAATCAAGTCACCAAGGGCCGAGACGAGAAAAGATATGGATGGGAGAAGAATTAAAAAGAAGAAAATAAAAGGAAATGGGAGGGGAGGGCTAGGTGTAATCAAGTCACCTAGCCCGGATTCCGCCCGAATCCGACTAAATTCTACCAAAAGAAAATAAAAATGAAGAAAAAGTGAAAAGACTTGTAAATTTGGATTTTTCAAAGGACTCTCTATGTAGTCACGTCATCGAGAATCGGGAGCAATTACCACATGGGCCCCGAGGGCCACTACGATATTAAAAGGTAAAAGGAAGGGGGGTAAGGGAAGACTAAGCAAATAAAAGACGGAAAAGAAGAGAGAGTCGCCTACCAAACGATTAGCAACTCACTAACTTCATCGTCTCAATGATCATTAACGGCACATTGCTTGTCCTCATCGATATTCCTCCTCTTCTTCAATGTAGTCTCAAGTACCGGGCTTGTAATGGTACAATGAGGTTAGGATTTGAGGGTAAACTCGGTGTATAGTGAAGAGAAGATGAAATGAAGGTATATAATTGAGGTTCAAGGGTGAAATGATAGTAGCTAGGGTTAGTAAGGAGGTTGGGAGGGGGTATAAAGTGGTTGGGTGGGGTTTAAATGAAGGAACAAAGGCGAATAAGGCTGCAGGAGCCCTTCCCGGCCGGAAAGAGGGTGATCCCGGCCGGGAAGAGCTCATCCCGGTCGTGATGGTCCTCATCTCGGTCGGGATGGACCATCAGTAGCTCCTGTTTCCATGCTCACTTCATCCCGGTCGTGATGACACCCATCTCGGTCGGGATGGCACCTTTCCCGAACCTTGAAGCCTTCTTTCAATACTAGTTCCACCTACAAGACAAATACAACCTCGGGATCCTAAATCCCGTGCCCAAAAGCTTACGAAAAGCTCAAAAACCGACTTCCTTGCCCAAGATCCAAGCTTCTATCATCCACAACTCCTCTCGAAACTTCATCTTCACTATCAACCTATCAAGTAAACTCAATAAACACCATCAAAATCCCTCCCTCACATCGCTCATCAAAAATTCCAAATTACAAGAATTCCACAAACACACAAAAATCCTTGAAACAAATACATAAACAACACAATTACAATAACAAAAACTTAAAAGAACAGGGGAAAGGGAATATACAACATGACGGTTCTTGAGGTACTCCGTCAAACCTAGGATGGTGGACTCCTCATTCCTAGCCATATCCATCAAGGGCTCAAAGGAGCAAGTCAAATGCTCGAGCCACATCATAAAGGGGGCTGATTGAGTACCCGAGCCAAGCTATCCTCCAAAGCCTCCAAGTCGGAAGCAAGAAGTGTTCTCCTAAAGACCCATTGTCATCTCTCATGTGATCTCCGGGGTCTTTCCATCCAACAAGCTTTATCGACCTCTTCCTCCCTAAGCACCGTCTCCAAACACAAGCAAGCTTCATATACTTAACATGAGGCACAAAAAGCGGTTTTGGCCCCGCTTCCTTATTGCACATTCTCATATCTTCATCAAGTTGTGGTTCCCCATCCTCAAGTCTCCAAACATCATTTGGACTCACATCACCTTGGAGGAGGGAATTGAAACTTCTACCGGCGGTTTCAATTTCTTCCAAACCATTACTTCGCTCACTTGCAAGAGGCTCTTGATGTTCTTCCACATTTTCGCACAAGGGCAACTTGGGCTCATCATTTTCACCCAACGACTTCACAAATTCTACCACCTCATTCAACTAACTAACCTCCTCCAATTCTTCACCAACAATGCCTTCAACAAGGGATATCTCCTCATTCGTCTCCTCTTGGGTAGACAATTGAGGTTCTTCATAGCAAGTTTCGCTTCTCAAGGGGACTTTTTCGGCGGCTTCATGAGTGGGTTGCTCCCCTTGCTCAAGTGAGCACCCTTCGTCGAGTTGTGATGTTCGGGTTAAAAACATTACGGTTTTAACCGCTAACGCATTTAATCGAGCATTCATCGCCTCATTTTCCCTTCGATAATGGGCCGTGAATTCATCTTGTTCCTTTTGCATTTAGATGGCCATTTCATGTTGGCTCTTTTGCAATTGAAGAATCAATTGAAATAGCTCCAAGTTGGGCATTTGGTCATTGGGGTCTTGTAAAGCTCCTTGAAAATCTTGATGATGCCCAAGGGGTGGGGCATCATATTGTTGGTAGTGAAGTTGAGGTTATTGGTAATATGGTGGGTTTTGGGGATATTGGCTTCCATAAGGAGAAATATGATGAGGTATGGTGGGTTCATGATGGTAATTTGAGTAATAACCACCACGATCACAAGGTCGATAAACACTCACTTGATGGAAGTCATTTCCATATCCTTGAAGCTCATACTCACGGGTTCCTTGATTACCCGATGAAGCTTGATAGTAGTAGGGAGACGTCATGTCATGTTCTTGATTCATAGAAGGAGAGGAGTAGCTCATGGTGGCTTCTATGGGTGTGGAGTTTAGATCGATCCTCAAGTTTTGCTCGAAAACTAGGCTTGTACCCGGTTGGAAACTTCTCAATCTACAACCGTCCGTTAATGCGGCTCTGAGTCGTAAAGAAGAGGTTGGTCACCACCTCTAGGCAAAAACTGTAGACTAGGAGTAAACGTGAGAAATCTAGTGCTTTTTGGGCACTAGACAAGAAGGAAATAAACTTCGCACCCACAAGAAGCAAAAGAAAACAAAAAAACTACAAAAACAAAGACAAAGTCAAGTAAATAGGTAAACGAAGTCTAAACAAACACCGTCCCCGACAACAACGCCAAATTGATGGTATGGATTTGCCGTGGATCCCACCGATCAAATAATAACCAACTAATCCTAACTGGGTAGATAGGATAAGTCGGATCGAGTCCACAGGGACGGTAAGAGGTGTCTAGACTAAGGTCACCCTAATACAAGACTAGGTCAACAAGGCTAAACTATGCTAAAACGATGAAAGGGGGAGAAACTAAGACTAAGGGCAAGCTAAGTGTAACAACTAAAGCTAAAAGATTCAACTAACTAGAGAAATAATAGCTAAGAGGAAGAAGAAATCAAATAAGAAAAGAACTAGGATTAGGTCGGGTTCAAGGGTGATGAAATGATCAAGGGGAAGCGAGAATGAATGGGTAGTCAAGCTATCTAAGCATAGTCCAGGCTCTCACTACTTAAACCGACCTAGAGGCTCCTCGCTCTCGCGCAAGAACCCATCCTAGCAACATACAAGACCGCAAGAAGAAGGCAAGAAAACATGCATTTGCAACTACAAGTCATTCAAGCATTTCATCAAACATGTTCTATGCATACAACTAGGAAGCAACCCAAACTTCCACCAACAATCTACACAAACCCTTAATCACCCATTAAGCAACCCAATTCCCCTACTAATCCTAGCAAGAGACTACTCACACATATCTAAACTTAAACTAACACAAACATGAGAAACAAACACAAGAACAAGAACATACACAATGAAAAACAACAAGGATGAACAACAGACAATACAATGAACAATGAACAAAGAATGAAACTTTAATGATAAAACAAGATTAAGAGAAGGGAAAAGAGAGATTGTACCAAAGAAGAGAAGATGAAAAGAAGAAATCTTGCATATATAGAGAAAACCCAAATACATCCACCAAGGTTGTCAATCTTGATAGAGATCTTCAAGAATTCCCATAATACAAGGATTAAACTAAGATTAAGGATTAACTAAGGATTAATCTACACTAATATAAGCTAATCTAACCTAAAATAATCTAGGGTTTAGTGGGTAATGTCTAACCTAATGATTGGTTACAAGAGGGGGTATATATAGGGTTACAATGAATAAGGGAAGCAGAAAAGCGAAACAGCCCCTCGCTGGGCCCATCCTGGCCGGGAAGAGGGTCATCCCGACCGGGAAGGGGTGGTCCCGACCGGGAAGGGGTGGTCCCGACCGGGAAGGGGTGGTCCCGACCGGGAAGGTGGTGATCCCGGCCGGGATCAAGCTCCAGTAGCTGTCTTCTTCTTTGCTCTTCATCCCGTCGTGATGGGGTCCTTCCCGACCGGGATGGGTCTTGTAGTCTTCAAATATGATGCCAAAGGTCCCTCCTTGCTCTTGTTAGGCTTCTCATTGATTCTCGGTACTCGTGAATGGGTCCCAAGGGCTCAGGAATGGGTCCCAAGGGCTCGGGATCGAGTCTAAGCCACCGAGTGATCGTCGCTTCTTCTCGTTGGCTCCAAATGTGTCTGAAACGAGTCGGAATCGTTCCATTTCTTCAATATTGGCCTTAGGAACCTAACACAAGCTGGAAGAAGCGTAAGTAGCCTCAAAAACCGCTCCAATGAGTGATTCCACAAGAGAAACCGGGACCAAATTCGAGGAAATAGCACTACAAACCACACTTATCATATACTTGTGTCACCGTAATTGAGATTTGGATCTCTGACATTGTTTCGAATAGCAGTGAGGAAAGTTGAGTATTTATCCTCCTTGGGAGTAGCGAGATCTAGTGGAATTGCATTTGCTATCAAAGCCGCCCACGAGTGAAGGAGGGCCGTCCATGTTATTGTCACGATTAGCCAGGACTTCATTTTTGTTACTACCTGTTGGAAATTAAACTGCCTTTAGTCAGTGGTGGATCTGGGATACGGGTGGCCTGGGCAAGTGTCCTAGCCAATTTAGAAGTAAGTACTATTGAGCAATGTAGAAATATCAATTCATTGGTGACTTGGTGTTGGTGTAGTGATTTAGTAGTTGGTAAGGGTTCGATGGCGGCTTTGATACGTGTTAAGTCATCAAATGCATGCATGTTTGCACATAACCCATTTCTTCTACGTAAATGCGTAATGGTAGTTGGAGTATGACTTATAAGTTAGAAGTACGTTCCAGCTGAAATGCTCAATTGAAAAATTTATCAGATGCAACGATGTAAGCATGATCAGAGTTAAAATTATCAATATTAATTATATTATGATACCAGAATCATTTCCAATGACTTAGTTTCATTTGGGAAAGAAATGTACGAGACGCCATAACGGATCATGGATTTGTAGAGGATGTCCTAGGCTAAGGTAGTAAGGTACATGACAAAAAAAAACCTAGTGCATGTACTCAGTATATCCTACTCGTACTAACAAATGAATAATAATTAATGAACTTCTTCCATCATTTACTTGAATTAACCAAAAAATATCAAAAGATACGAATGTTACTAATACTCCCTCCATGAGTTTGGTCATATCAAAATATTCATTTAGTTATTTGTTTTTTTGACAAAAAAATCCAACGTAAGGCACTGAACGGTGAACACTAATGAAGTTACTGCTGTATGATTTATGAAGTAGAAAGGGATGGAATATAGACGTACCTAGTGCGTCCGATCGATTCTTGATCGAGGATTCGAGGAGGAGAGAATATGTTTGTGTATGGAAGTCTTCCAAAACTGGGGTTTTTATAGAGATTATCCGCCTGCTATGAGATTCCAAAAAAATGCATCTAGATACACATTTTATCTTTGTTTATTCCAAGTATATGAATACAGATATACTCCTTACTATACATTTACATATTCTATACGAGTACTGTAAAACACTTCAATAATACTCCCTCCGTTCATAATATTTTGCCCCGTTTCATCATTATTTGTGAGGAGTATTTTAATGAAACGGGACAAAAGATAGTGAACAGAGCGAGTAGCATATTATACTCCATATAGAACGGTCTAAAAAAATACTCTGTATTAATTCTCATTAAAATCAGTAGGTTTTTTTAATTGTTTTTTGGACTATTATTTTCAATTGGTTCACATTCATTCAATCTTTTCCATAAGATATTTCACCAATTTTAAGAAAGATAGTAAAATTAAATGTATTATTGGTAAATCAAATGATTTTATGGATAGAGAAAAAGTAATGACATTTTGTGTAAATAGAGAAAGAATATGAAGATCGTAAGGTAAAATCTTTTGTCGATAAAGGAAATGGATTAAATTGTTCATTTATAGTAAGGGTAAAGAATTGAATAGATAAGAGTAGTATTATTGTCTCGTGCTTATAAATCGTTGTACGGAGTATAAGATAGTCTAACCTAACATGATTGATCTACGGCAACAATACCCCAAAAACTGATTTGAACGAAACGCACATTTAACTACTCCTACATTACAATATAGAGGAGATGATAGGAGATTTGAAGTGTGACTCGACATTAGGATGAGGATGATAACTACTCTATCTCTTTTAAAATTGATTTCTCTTCGTTCTGACTTTCTTCATAAACAAAAACTTTGAATTACGCCCAACAAGCGTGTCTGCGCGTCCCTCGGGCTCGTGCAATGCTACATCGCTACTCGTATCATTCTCAATTAAACAACTTTTTTTTTGGAATGATTGTACTAACTCTCCTTAATTAGTTAGTGCTATTATCACGTTCTTTGATTTCAATTTACTCCCTCCGTTCCAATGAATTGTTTGCCTATTCCATATTGGGGCGTCTCAATGAATTGTTTGCCTTTCTATTTTAGGAAAGTTTTTTATATGTAATTTGACATTTGACTCCACATGTCACTTCCCCATTGGTTCTATTTCCCTTGATGCCAAAAGCAAAAGCAAACAATTCATTGGAACGGAGGGAGTAGATTTGTACGCAATAATTTAAGACATGTATTATTGCTCTAGTATATTACTGTAGTATAGAAGTAGCCAAATAATATGCCAAATTTTGGGGGTGTTTGGTAAATGGCGGATCCGCCAAAAATTGGCATATTGAGAGCAAATGGCGGGTTTGACCACAAAATATGCTAATTGTAGTATTTGGTAAATGGCAGATTGTAATAGCATATTGGGGTCGAATATGCCGTTTTGCAATATGCTGCTAAGAGCAGCATATTGAGCTTAGCGGATCACTTTTCTTCTTTATTTACCACTTTACCCTTTTACAATTTAAATCATATTTTCATTATTCATGTTTTCATTATTCTAAACTCTTTCATAGAATTCATCATTCTAAGTACTTTTTCCTCCCTTCGATATTTTTATACTTAGCTTCCCCTATTTTTTTTTTTATCTTCTCATTCTTTTAATATATAGGTGGAGTATTATATTAAAATGGGAAGATAAAAATTAAATGGTAGAAGTACATAAATTTGATAAACAACTATTTGTTGCAGTAATTAATTCATGACTCGCAAGCTTCGGCTGAGACTTCATAAACTCAAGAAATATCAACTTTAATCAATATTAGAAGAAATCGACGATATTAATTATTGAAATTGTTGGTGTGACCTGTGAGAAGATATTGACGTATATTAATTAAAAAATTGTTTAGGTCCTTTTTTGACAATTTACAAAACAGTTAAACAATCCGCTAATCTAAAACAGCTAATAACCAAACACTATTAAAATTTTCTGCTAATTAAATCTGCCAGTCAAACCTGTCAATTGATTTTGCTAGTCAAATCTGCTTTCTAAATTTGCTTCTGCTAATAATATTCCGCTGTTTACCAAACAGGGCCAAGTAATGGAACTCCCCAGATGTTAAATAGAGCTAATAATCAAATCGAGTGGTTTGGTTAAGATGATGAATTGTATTTTAATTTTGGATTTATTTACACAAATTGGTCAGTATCACTCTTTGGATTAAACCGTGTTTAGTCCACGATTTTTTTAATTTTGTTTGAGTTATTATAGGTCCAACATTGGGATAATTGAATTCTTGATTGAATCTTGATATTCTTCTTTGAAAGTTTTAATGGTATGATTTGCTTCTCACCACCATGATTAGTAAATCGATTCAATTAACTTAGGTTTCGTTTGATAAATGCAGAATATGCAAATTCATAAAAAGTACCGTAGAAAATATGGGAAATAAATTTTATTCCTAATTCACGGGAGGTTCTAAAAAGTGTTGGTTTATCAATGCGGGACTTTTATATTGGAAGTGGTGAAGTTCCACTTTCTCCATTCGTACAAATTTGAGGCAACCAAACAACCTCAATTTTCTTCAATTCATGGAAATTTCTACTTCTCATGATTTACCAAGGGTAATCAAATGAGCCCTTAGATCTAAGATCGAAAGTGGAGTCTCGGTTGGACTGAGTGAGTCGACCTAGTAAATTGCGAGAACCCACTAGGAAATGGTTGATATATAGTTGCATGTCAATATGCTAATTAAAACAAGAATCACAATATTATTGTCTAAGTTGGTTCTGAATCACCAAAACAAATATATCGAGCAAAACACAACATACATACAACCCTCTTAAACGCGTACCTCTTGGTCTCATGGTATATATCCAAGTTCATGAGATGAAAGAATTGAGACAAGAGGATATAAACAAGTCTAGCTATGTTAGACAAGATTACTGGAAGTTGTATCAGAAAGTCTAACAAAAGACATGTTAATTTCACGGGTAATAAAACTTGCTTAGCATAGCAAGGGCCGGTGTTGGTTTCATTTCAAGACGGAAGTCTTTTGAAGCACTTGGAAGCATCGACAGTTCTTGACTTATCTTCATCAGTTCAACTTCCGAATTGATCTCGTCATCTTCGTGTCTATAGACAATCAGCTTCTTCAGGGCACTCGCGTTCCTAAGAAGATATCCCATAAGTAACATCGAACCCTTATGCCTACAAAATTTATGCACTTCAATCACTTCTGCATGACATGAAAAAGGGTCCAGAGGAATATCTGGAGGCGACAGTGAGTCACAGTAGCATTTAAACGGACGGTAGTATACAGAACATTTGCAGCAATGAAAGCCCAAGAAAACAGTTTCAAAAAATGCGTGATCACACAAACTCGTGTAAGGACAACTTTCACAAGAAGTTGTGTTACTTATGAATTTGCGAAACTATTGTTAGTTGATGCTAACCGATTCAAAGACAAGAGTTTCAAGTTGAGGAGATTTGTCAAGCAAGCTCGTCAAATATCTCCACGCATAATAAGGACAGTCATTAAGGTGTAATCTTGACAGACGATGAAAATCAGGCATTTGCTCATCCCCGCCTAGAGTAAGAAGAATCTGTATAAACAAAGTAAATACGTTTCCATTTTTAGCGAAGACAAAGATTGAACAAAGTAAGAGACAAGTAGGTAAATGTCGATGCCTCACTGCATACCTCTGCCGAGTCCACTTCAAAACGCAATTCTGTGGTTGTATAGCGGCGCCTTTCAAAAGTTCGAGTTCATACACGCTTGAATCTTCGTTAATACCAAACTCATCATATGCAGTGCACTTGAAAGTTAGTTCTGCCTTGACAAAAGAACACAAAAATTTCCACGACGGAACAATTCTCACTGCAATATTTGAACGATAAGTTAAATATGCCAAATTAGGGGCATCGATCTCAAATATACCCACCGGAAAAGAGCAGTGTTCATTCTACTGTTAGCACTTTGAGTATTTCAGTATGATATATAAGATGACTGTCAACATCACACACGCAAGATTTGAGAGTCAATTCTTCGAGCAATTCACAGCTAGATAATAATCTTTCAAATGATTCAAAATCAAAGAATATGATACGATCCATATGAAGGATCTTCAGTTTTGGCAAATAGGCTGCTGCAGGAATTTGAATTTGGTTGTACCCACGACCAATCAGTTTAAAATTTGTTAGTGTTTCACACATGAAGAAGCCATCGGGCAGATGATGAATATGATTAGGAAGCTCATAATGAAGCTCTTGAACCTTTTTTGTAACGCTTTACCAACCCATCGATTCAACTCTGAGGTACTGTAGGAGCTTCGTCCACAAAGCAGACTAAATTTCTTGATAGGGGAGATTTGATGCAATTTCAAAACGTTGTCAACAAACTCCTTAAACTTTTGAGTTGCTTCTATTCTCTCTATTTCAGTCAGATGACTAAAACACGATGCATCATCAAAATAAAGACATGTCATCAAAGTAAAAAGATACCGCCATCTCGTTGACAGAATGCTTGTGCTCACGGCAGTCCTTGTTGGCACAAACGAGAGCATGTAGCCGAGCACATCATCGGGTAAACTGCTGATCATCCTATCGGAGCAAGCTAAGTCCCACTTATTGGACATTCTATAAGTTTACCAAGTTGCGTAGTTGGTCTCACACTCATTCCGGGACAATACCTAAAATGTAACGTAATTGGAATTAAGGGATACTCAAACTTACTAAGACGAGATCATGTGTCTCATCATGTGCCCCATCCCATCCGATCCGATCCCCTTTTAGACATGCCCAAGACAGCATAATGGAAAAGTGAAGCAAGATCCGAGATAGTGTATAAAATGGGACCGAGGAGGGGGCAAGGACATGGTTACCGAATTCCAATAGCAAATTGTCGAGAGCGGATTTTATCTCGTCACTTAGTAATAATACATACTCCCTCCCTCTGTCACGGTCATTTAGTTACCTTTGGTTTTTTGCACAAAGACTAAGGAGATGTCAGAGGTGACCATTTGTGGTTATTGTTATTGGGTGACATGTGGATTATATATTGTGACTTGGATATCAAATTCCCCAACAAAAATAATTCTATAATAAAAAGATAAACAAATGACCGGAACGAATGGGGTATAACACATATTCTAAAAGAGAAAATTGTGAATAAGGATGTATTCGTAGGGAAACTGTTAACCATGAGTCCATGACCGAGGATCCTAACCCCTTCCCTCCTAAGTCCTAACAAATTGAACTAAACAGAAAATAAACGTAATACCCCCAAATCAGCATCTAATCATGAATTAACAAAATACTTTTGTCATTGAAATTTATCCTAACTTCAACTAGTATGCTAAAAAGTCAACTCATGATGGAAATTAAAGCATAAATCCAGAATCAAATGTTGAACAACCAAAAGGTATACAGTATACCCAGTTATTGAACTTATTGCATTGAAGAAATTGGTGGTGATTTAAGTGTAAATACCGATTCATTTTAGCGTACTGAAGTGTGGTTTACGGATGTGTGAATTCAATATAATATAATATAGGTTCGGGGGAAGTACGGAGTATAGGCTTATATATAATTAATTGCGAATTCACGGTACCGGGTTCATACGGTACAATATGGCGGGTTTTGGCACCAAAATATGAAGAGTCGCAACTCTTCAAACTCTATATAATAGAGGTTTGATCAAATCCGAAAATAAGAACAAAAAATCTGCACAAAATACTACTCCGTACATAGTTATATCTCTGTTTTCTGTACAAATTCAGAGGTACACCGTCTTATCTCAGTAGAAAATTCAGTACAACCCTGCACTGAAATAAGGGTCGAATTGTTCTATTAGGAAAGCACAAAGTCGATTCGGTGTTGGTTTTTCGTTACTTTCCTTATTCGAACATAACAGAATTTACCATACAAAAGTAGTCGAAAAAACCGTAGATGTACTGTCTTGGTGTAATGATTAACAGTTAACATGGACGTACCGTACCCTTGACAATACGTCCCATGATCGATCCCCTTCCCTTTATTGTAATGCGACCAAATGAAAAGTAGAAAGTGAATGAAACTGTTGAGGTGATGGCATTTGAAACATGTTAGTTTCTTTGGTCTTTACTATCCCACATGGGTAGAATTGAGAGCTTAGCTCTCCTTTATATTGCACCCTTATTATGTAGTAAATAATTGTGAGACAAGGAGGATAATGGTCCTTTCATGGTGTGGGTTGGGCTTGTGTGGACCCGAGCGCTTGTGGTTAGAGGGCCTTTCATGGTGTGGTTTGGGCTTAGAGATGGAAATGGGCCAGGTCCACTAGGATCCAGACCCGGACCCGTCAAAACTACCCTGGACACGACCCGGACCTGGCCGGGTCCAAAATTTTAAGACCCAGATCCAGGTCCAAAATTTTAAGACCCAGATCCAGACCTGCCAGGTCCAGTTCGGGTCCGAGTCTACCCGAGGGTCTCACTATTTTATTTTATTTTGTCCTACATTCCTCATTTCTTCCAAATTTCAGATTTCCCCGTAACTTTTAGCACGTACAATATTGTCTACGACATAGGTTGTACTAAGAAATTAAACCCTCTTACAAACTCATTCATAATGCCTTTCATGGTGTGGTTTGGGCTTAGAGATGGCAATGGGCCAGGTCCACTAGGATTCAGACCCGGACCCGTCAAAACTACCCTGGACACGACCCGGACCTGGCCGGGTCCAAAATTTTAAGACCCAGATCCAGGTCCAAAATTTTAAGACCCAGATCTAGACCTGCCAGGTCCAGTTCGGGTCCGAGTCTACCCGAGGGTCTCACTATTTTATTTTATTTTGTCCTACATTCCTCATTTCTTCCAAATTTCAGATTTCCCCGTAACTTTTAGCACGTACAATATTGTCTACGACATAGGTTGTACTAAGAAATTAAACCCTCTTACAAACTCATTCATAATGGTCTTAGGAGACTTACAAAAATGTCCGACAACAAACTAAATTCACCACCACAAGTCCACAAGTCATAACTACAAGTTCACAAGACCACAATGTTTACATAAATTTAGAACATTGAAAGGGTGAGGAGAGAAGTGAGGGTGAGGGAGTAAGCCCAGTAAGTTGTTTTAGTTGTTTGTTGTTTGCTGGCTTCTGCTTAGGTTGGTATTTTTTAGTTTGTTTTTTCTTTTTTTTTCTTTTTTTTTCTTTTTTTTAATTAAAGTGTCGGGTCCACGGGTCGGGTCCGGGTCCAGTATTTATGACCCGGACTCGGACCTGGACTCGGATCTGGACCCGATTTTTAGAAACAAGACCCAGATCCGACCCGGACCCGCCGGTCTGAAAAAATGAGACCCAAACCCGACCCATTTGGGTCCGACCCGTCGGGTCTGAACCGGGTCTTGGACCCATTGCCATCCCTAGTTGGGCTTGTTAGTATACTCGGCTCGGGCTCGGGTAGAGCACCTGCGGTTAGAGGTGGCAATCGGGCGGGCAGGTCAGGTTCGGGTCGGGTCATATCGGACCGGGTCACTGTCGAGTTATGACTGCGTTGGGTCAGTTTCGGGTCGGGCCACTATCGGGTTCGGGTCATGTTCGGGTCAGACTAGGTTTTCTTAGGTTTGGTCTAGTTTAAACCATCAATTCATTATACAGTTTATTTTACTATATCATCTGATACACATTATTTCCAATTTTCGTTGTGTTTTTCAATAGTTTTGGTAGACATTGGGTAATTTTATATGAAACCATATGTAACAATAATTAGTTGTGCTTGAAGATTAAAACCGCAAATACTACGAATGATGAATTTTATAAAATATGTCTCGGAGTGGAAATTGGACAGCTCAGGTCGAGTTTGGGTCTCCGGGCCGGGTCGGGTCAGGTCCTGTCGCCTTGTCGGATCAATAATTTGCGAGTTGACTTAGGTGTGATTAATACATTTTAGAACATTTTTTATTTAATATTTAAAAGTTGTTTTTTTGTTTTTTTAACGATGTTTTGTTAAGAATATCTGAAGAAAAAAAACAAACAATATTTTGATTTAAAATAAATTTTTTATCTTTATTGGATCACATCAGGCTAGCTTTTGGGTCGGGTCATTTTCGGGTCGGGTCAGCTTTCGGGTCGAGTTGGATCGGGACGGGTCAGATAATTGATCGGGTCATTTCGGGTTACGGGTCATCTCGGGTCGGGTCTAGGTTCGGGTCGGGCTAAAGCGGGTCGTATTGGGTTACGGGTCATCGTCGGGTCGGGTCGGGTCATGTCACTACATTTTCGGGTCAGTTCGGGTCAATTTTACTCGGGTTTTGGGTCGAGTCAGTCGAGTCGGGTCAGGCTTGCCAGCTCTACCTGCGGTGCAGGCTGTGCCCGACTTTTACTTCTTTTTAGTGGGCATGTGTGTTTCGGTGTTCAGGTACATGACACAAGTCTTTTGGGTTGTCCAGATTCGGTGTCTAGGTGCATGGCACAGTTGTGTGAGTATTGTTCACGTTTAAATTCTGAACTCGTGAGTTGTCTAGTTTCAGAGGCAGATTATGACCTTGATTACGCGAGATTACGGCCTTAATTACCGTGTTTTTGGAGCTGTTGTGAGGCTCCTCCTCACTATAAATACAACACTCTCCTTCTCCTCTATACACACAACAACCAAAACAACCTCCTCTCTAGCTATTTCTTTGCTCTCCACTCTCTCATAGTCTAGGTACTGCAAATAATCGTTCCAAAGCACTTCAACTCGAGTGGTCGAATTTAAGTGCTGCAGTGTTAACCTTGGGAAACTACGGCATTGTAGGCGATAACCACCGGAGTCGCGCCGATACAGTTTTCAAGTCAGTGGCCACCATACCACGGCATTGCTTTCAGTTTCTGCCCGTTGCTGCCTTCTCGGTTTGTTGCCTCCGTCTCACTGTTGCCTTCGGTACTAATCGGTTACTTTGTTACCTTTGGTATAAATCTGTCCGCTGCCTTGTCACCCTCGGTTTCTCGTCTGTTCTCGTTTGTTTCGCGTCTTGCAGAAACAAATGTGATCTCTTCTTCCTTCTTGAATGCACGGAGTTATGATTTTACTCCTTGTTTTGACCAAACAAACTGACAAGTACTTGAGAAGGAGGAGGATAAAAGCTCCCTTGCTCCGACCAAAAATTTGGGGTTCGATTCTCACCGTAGTGCGCTCTTCTCTAGACAAAAAAAACTGACAAGTACTCATCTATATATTCTATTAAAAGGGAAGCAAAGCAACCCCCATGCTCCATACTACCAATTCTCACTTCTTAAGGCACCTACTTGGCACGATTTTATTGGCTAGAAATTGAAAGGGGTAGAGTTTAATGCATGATCAATGGACAACCCTTCAACTTCTTCCTCATTTACTACTTAGAATCCAAAGTAAAGAATCCAAAGTGAGGAGACCCTTACACTACTTTCTCATTGATTACTTAGAATCATAGGTTACCTATTAAAAGCATGAGTTATCAACCCTTCAACTTCTTCCTCAATTACTACTTAGAATCCTAGATTACCTATTAAATGCATGAGTTATCAACCCTTCAACTTCTTACTCAATTACTACTTAGAATCCTAGGTTAAGCAATAAATTCCGACCACCCTATAAATATTTTTCATGCCTACATTGTGGTATTCGACTGAGTGAGATAGCATGATATTCCGACCACCCTATAAATATTTTTCTGCCTACATTGTGGTATTCACCTGAGTGAGATAGCATGGTCAATTCCCACCCTATTACCGTTCAGAAATTAAATCGCCTGATCCGAAGATGTGTAGTCGTCGAAACAAGAATCGAGAACAACCTCCACCCACCTACGTTCTATTTGATATGCCTCCCACATCAACGATACTCGGGTGTAGTTAGCCTACGAAGCTATAAAGTCAGCCTCTGCCGCCTTAATAGGGGCTTGATTGTCTCACAAAGAAGAAACAACATTGCTGCCTCGGAAGCCCAGCCCCATCCTGCCCTGTGCACACCAACACATTCTACTGTGGTTTTCATCTACGAACCTTCCCCAGGCAGCAAGCGGCATAACAGAGGTGACGATGCAGAATGCAGCCACAATGTCGCGCCTCGGATGCTTAAGCATCCTGTCTCTCCCGCCAATGACACTCACAATGACGGTACGCATTCGATGACTACGCTCCTCTCAAGACATAGGCACCTGCATATATAGTTGTCACAGTTTTGTGTAGGCCACAGACCACGCACCCCGTTCCCTGACGCTCACTGACATACCTGACTCACACTTCACGACCGAAGACCCAAACAAATTTAGGGTCGCTTTCAGTTGGTCATTGTTGCTTTATATATTACATAGATGTGGTTGGGATTTACTGTAATATATAGCCGTGAGTGGATTTATGGTTTGGCCATGCTTAGGGCTTCCATGCATCTAGCATTCATACAATTTCATGGTTTTACGTGTCCATTTGTGCGGAGCATGATTGGGTGATTAGATTGAGGAGATGCTGTTTAAGATACAAAAAAAAATTATTTGGTATAAAGAAGAAACACGCACACATTTCTACTTAATAGAATATATTTAATAGAATATATTATCACATGATATCGTGGACTCAACTCCTCACCAATTTGCGTCATGATCAATTCGGTGTAGATGAAAAGGAGTTTATCTATAGATTTTCATCATCCAACAATCTATATCAAATAACAGAATAGATTGTTCATAATAGGGAAGTGTTTATAATACTACCTAGAATTGGAAATTCAATCGCCTATTAACTTTATGAAAGGACGGGAATTGACCACCTGTCATTCTTTAAACACCTCACCATCTTACCCAATTCGTTATTATTAACTTCCGTTTGAGAAGCATAACTGTATCATAACCGACATTCCTCACAAATTGACATGATCAGAATCCTATTTAAGGGTGACTTCAGTTGGTGATTGTTGATTGATGTATTAATGCGGGTGGGATTTTTGGTTTTTCTCTGCTTAGGTCTCTTTGTGGAATTACATGGTTCTAGGTGCCCATTTGTGAGGACCATGATTGGTTGATTAGGGCTAATAACAGCTAATAATCAAATATACGTAAATACACAAAGGACTCGATTAGGGCTTGGTAATCACGTGTCCATTTGTTGATTAGTACTACAAGAGACCTTTATACGTATATGCTTAAGACTAGAATTTGTGCGCTGCTATTGTCAGTTGATTGTTTATTTTAGCTTTTACAGTTTTAAGCGGCAGTTTACCATTATATAAACAACAGTCACCATTTATTGGACCGCTACACAAGTCATCCCTCGCTTATTATAGCTAAATTATAGACGTCATATGTTAGCAACAATGACCATATATACTTATTATTAATGCATATCATATATACTATGCATTAATAATAAGTAACAATATATTTAGTATAATAAGTAACAATTGAGATACATATGCTATAAGGTTTAGATTATGCCCCTTGAGATATATAGCCCGACCCAGTTTTCAGTTTCGTGATATGTGTGCGGCTTATATTTTTTTGTGAACTGCCTACTCCTTCCATGCAGAAAGCGACCTCTCTCGGAGCAACAAAAGGCATAAATCAACTGACGATGCAGAATGCATCACCAGTTTCAGACCTCACGTGCCCTAAGGCTCGATAATCACCTCGGAGCTGACACTTGAGCACCCCGACTCCTCCGACAGTGAAGGTGAAAATGACGGTATGCTTCTCGATGGCTAAACTACTCACAAAATATCCGTAACTATATAACGCACTATGATTAAATCACTTACTGGACTAACCGCCCATACGCGCAAACAGCAGAAGCGGCCGATCAGCTAGCCCCTGACCTGATCGAAGACTCTGCGCCGGATATGCGCAACCATGGTAAAAGTAGGCACCCTTATATTTTCGAATCTCTCCAAGCATCTTACAGAATTGCTTTCTGCCCATTTCCCTTGAACCTAGCACCCGTGCCTGATTACGCGTCATAATGACATCACCTGTACGCTCAGCTCCATGAGATTATTCTGTTGCATTTTCCTTTTGGCTCATCTCTACTAAATTTCTAGAAATTCACCTAGGGGTTCTTGTTTCAAGTAATGAGCTTTGATTATTTTTGGTTGTTTGTTTGGTTATGTGAATCTTTTAGCTGGTTTTTCGTATCCAGTCACGAGGGTAAATTATTGGGTCACAAATTAGAATTAATTCTATAGTGGTTAACGTCACTGAACATATTGCTTACGGCAACTAGAATCTGATCAAACAATTTAATTTCTGCCGCCTATGTCCCATTCATTTTTATTTGCCCTACCAATTTAATTTTCTGCCCCCTGCAGCTCATTCATTTCTTCCCAAACAACATTCGTTGTTTCGCAGGGCTATTTACAGAACCTTGGTGCTTTGGAGAGCCAAGTGAACGTTGCGAGTTCTGCTTGCGACTTTGTGCACTGAGGAATCTGTTGGCAGGACGAAGAAGCAAGCGCGCCCTAAATTCAGCATTTGCTGTCAAAAAGGGAAAGTCAAGCTCTCTTTGCTGCGGCCTCCACCCGATTATTTAAAAAATTTAATCAACCCAGCAGGAGGTTCAAAATCAAAGACATTCAGAAGGTCGATCAGGACATACAATGGGTTGCTTGCGTTCACATCCACAGGAGGCAAAGTAGACAGGACTGTGAACAATGGTGGTGGCCCATATTGCTTCAGATTAGGGGGTCAGAACCACCATAACATCGGGTCTCTGCTACCACCAGAAGGGAAACAACCGAGGTTCATGCAGTTGTACTTTTATGACAATGAACAGGAGCTGACACACAGAATGAATACTTTGAGCACTGAAGGGAGCAAAAAAATTGATCCCTTAATTGTTGAAGTGCTCTCAAATATGTTGTATGAGCACAACACCATAGCAAAGATGTGCAAAATGGCAAGAGAGAAGCTGACATAACCCAATCTACAAAATGTACAACTGCGCCTAATTGGAGAATGAGTGTTTGTCTTTTCCATTACATCAACCAAGTGTACAACGAGCATGATCAATTCCCACTCTATTACCGTTGAGAAATTAAAACACCTGATCCGAAGATGTGTAGTCGTCGAGACAAGAATCGAAAACAACCTACACACACCTACGTTCTATTTGATACGTCTCCCACATCAACGATACTCGGGTGTAGTAAGCCTACGGAGCTACAAAGTCAACCTAATATATTAAATAGAAAGCAATGCACTCCTCATGCTCTATTCAACAAATGCTCAATTCTAAGGCAGGACACTTGGTGCGATGCGATTGGGTAGGAATTGAAAAGACGGGAGTTTAATACATAAAGTCGGTTATTATTAGTTAGGACCTTTCAACTTCTTTCTCATTCATTAGGTATATATTAAATAGAAAGCAAAACACTCTCCATTCTCTATTCAACAAATGCTCAATTCTAAGGTCGGTCACTTGGCGCGATGCGATTGGGTAGGAATTGAAAAGACGGGAGTTGAATACATAAAGTCGGTTATTATTAGTTAGGACCTTCCAGCTTCTTTCTCATTCATTAGGTAGAATCCAAGGTGAGGAACTCATCAACTTCTTCTTCATTGATGATGTTGAATCCTAGGTAAAGCAATCAAAGTCGGTTATTATTACTTACAACCATTCAACTTCTTTCTCATTCATTAGCTAATATGGTGAAATGTCAGCTCTTTCAACTTCTTTCTCATTCATTAGGTAGAATCCAAGGTGAGGAACTCATCAACTTCTTCCTCATTGATGATGTAGAATCCTTGGTAAAGCAATCAAAGTCGGTTATTATTGAAATGTAAGCTCTTTAACTTATTCCTCATTGATGATGTAGAATCCTAAGTGACAAGATTCCTCAAAATATTTAGTTAAATAACAATGATAATGACATATTCAATTACGTGATGAATAAAATATTCCTCTAAACTTTTATTCTCACGTTACTATACTAGCCGCATATAAATACCCCATGCACACTACTCTACGATACACTCTTTTAACACCCAAGCTAAAATACGCGACACAATATTGCAAAAAAATAACCAAACCACAGACAACAAAGGAAACAAATGGCGCCAATAAGAACTACCATTGCAGGCTTGGTCCCCTCAAAGTCCAAATATCAGATAACAGCACGAGCCACAAGGATATGGCGCGTAACACCGAACAAAAAGAGCTCCCCATTGTCGCTAGACATGGTGCTATTAGTCAAAGAGGTGAGGTCCCAACCCTTCAATTAGACAACCATTTTGATTCCCTGTCTATTTTTACCGGTGCTAAAAAATTGCTGAACATTTTGTTTCATCTCATTCTGGCCAGGGAAACCATATGAATGCAACAATACCCAAACGGTGGGTAACCTCATATGAAGGCGTGCTGCACGAGGGAAAAATTTACACCCTCCAACATTTTGTGGTGGCGCAAAATAATAGATCGTACAAACCAGTAAAATAAAACCCACACATCATCAAGTACACCCCATTTACATCGATACAGGAGGATAAGGACCAAACTCAAAGTATTCCACTCCACAAATTCGAATTCCACCCACTCGACAAATTGGAAGAACGCAACAACAAAAATGATAATTTGATAGGAAAGTACACCAACACATGCACTATAAAATGCAACAATTTTACTATCTAAACACTCTATTTGCCTATTCACTCTTTTTAACAACATGGTGCAGACGTTGTTGGCTTCCTGAAAACGATCGAGGAGAAAAGGGAGGTGCTAACAAAAAAAGGTCGGACACATTTACGTCATATACAAATACAAGATGAAAGGTACCTTCACCACCTTCACCACCTTCACCACGCATATAGTTACGTGTAAAGTAATTAACTTACCGCAATATAATGACTACATGCAGGGAAAAAATAGTGAACGTGACTTTATGGGGTGATGCGTCTAACTACATTACAGAAGAAGTTAGCCGGCAAAATGGACATGACATGATCGTAGTCATCACATCTGCAAGAGTCATAAATTATGAAGGTAATAAACTTTTGTTTATCAACTTTTATCGTTCATCTTTTTGAATATATGTAAATTTACATGCTCGAGTCTGTCACATATGATTATCAAAACCATGATCTTCAAAAAAGTTGTTCACTACTCCGTATTGTGTGATATGATAAAATAAGGCAACATAAACCTACGTCACTTCAATGCCAAGGAAAATGTACATGGAACATGTAACATGTGTATGTGGATGCACATATTTTGACGCATCAGCGTACTACCTGTACTTCTCTTTTCTCCTCTTTCAACCTCACTCCTACTTATCTACTACTACTGCTACTTCTGATTTCTACGCATTTCGGCTTAGCACTAAACAGTACTTCTCCATTCGTCTCGATTGTTTATAAACCCGTGGTTTAGTACGACTATACAAACTCGAAAGGACAATAAAAAGGGGACGTAGGCTTAATATTATGTTATTAACTTAGTTAAAGTGTATAATAAAGCCAAATATTATAAGGTCACTTAATATTATGTAGGTATTACGTTAACGGTTTTTCTAACATGTCTAATGGGCACGCGTTAATATGTTATTAACATAAATATTAGGTACCCGTTGAATCTTGATTTGCAGTCACATAGGAACCATTTTAAACTAATTTGTTTTAAGTTTTTTATTGTTACAAATCATATTAGTTAAATTGCTTTGATTTAATTACGGTTAGTCTAATCTTGACCTATAATAATGCTGCACATATCATACTTATTAATAAAGACTACAACACCGATGTAGAAGATTACCAATTACAATCCACATATGGGACCAAGGTCTTCCTCGACTTGGACTTGCCAGAGACTAGAATATTACTGCAAAGGTAACCGTTTGCCCCCACAATAAAAAATACGCACATGAACCATGTCCCCGATCTCACATGTACTAGATTAGTCACATATTATTATTTGCGTTGCCATACCACCCTACTGGGACCAGGAACCCATTCAAATAAGTCCTCGATGCTGAGGTCGCAGAAGATATGATCACTTCAACCATTGCAGAGCTTCTACAAGCAGATGTCGACGATCAGGTATTGTCGACAGACATCGCATACTACTGATATGATATACCATTGAACATTTCCGATTAAATGAAACAATTGGAACAGAATGAGGTATACAAATGTCACGGAACGATAACAGAAGTAAGAACAGATGTTGACTGGCGGTATTAGTCTTGCACACCATGCCCCGCTGGAATCGACGAGGACGGAAAGTGTCGCCAATGTAACGAACCAATACTCTACCCCAAACAAAGGTAAGAAAAAACACAATAAAAATATAACTCACCGTACGGTATGTTAAACCTATCTACTGCTCCTAGACAATATCACAAATATGTTAATACCTACAACACAGGCACAGATTAATCACTACAATAGCGGACAAAATAGCATACGCATCTTTGTTGATTTTTGGGAGAGAAGCTGAGAAGATAGTCGGAAGACCAATCGAAGCATTAGTAACCCAATATGAAAAGGTACGCACAACAAATAACACACCAACTACTCGAACAAATTTTAACCGTTTTGTCCTAACTAGAGAGCGAAAAATAGGACGGGGGAAAGGAGAAAGTATGTCTTACATACTCCAACAATGTGTCGGGAGAGAATACACCATGAAAGTCAAGATTGGGATTACCAAATACAACTCCGAACGGGAACTAAAGTGTCAAAAGGTATTGCCGACGCCAAAGGACCCTCCAACTCCAACCACAGTGGAAAGGGGGACAAAAAAACAGAGGTAACAACAACAATTTTTACCCAAAAACACCAGCATCTTTTTACCCACGAGACCATATACCCAAACAACTCCAATGTTTTCGCAGGAGAAACCACAACAAGACAACTTAGAAAGTCAGCCTACAAAAAAGTCCGACCCTCCGGTGAACACCTTAGCTAAAAATGAGAAGAGAAAGATAGACAAGGAGTAAGTTAATTATTATTACGTACACCAACCACAAACAATTTTTCACTTATATTATTTCAGTAACAGAATTTCCACACCAAAAATGACTTACAGCTTCGAAGTGACGGCGAAAGAAGCATCCGTAGCGAAGGAAACAATAGAGAAAAAGAGGCCAAAAGTTGAAAAGACAAAATGGACTCCGACAGAGAAAAACACAGAAGAACAAGGGCATAATTTATGCAAATTACATATTGCAATTATTTTATAGTATACTAATTTTTTAATGTCTGTTTCTTCCTTAGACTGGATCATGTCAACTTCTTTCGTTCTTTATATTTACATGTCATGCGTTTTTTAGTAGCTTTGATGATTCGATCTTCGCAACATCTGCCCTATTCACGATTACGACACCCTCTACAAGCACGCGCCGTGACAACCACATGGAAGTTAGACAAGTAAATTAGCAATCCCGTGCGGTGCACGGGCATGGCGACTAGTTATAATTAATTTATCACAAATAATGGAGTAATTTCATGTTTAGTACGGAGTACTAGCAAATATAGTACTTGCATCATGTCTTGGTAGCATTGACTTAGTCACTTAGAGGGAGGAGATTTTAAGCAGGAATACTTAAAAACTAATCGGATATTTGATATGGTTTTTAAAGCCGGTCTTGCTCAGACCTAAATTCTCATGGCATAGAGAGGTATCCAAACCGGAGATCTAACTCTACCAGAACCACAAAAGTTGGAAAGGGACCAATAAGCCATATCCAGACCAATGACAAAAGTTAGGCCAAGAATCAATCAAGATACTCTTGTGTTGGTGTACCGCGTAGGTAGGTAGCATGCAAACAGCAAACTATGGATACAGACTCGGACATGGATACGATACACAAACATGGCATAGCATCCCAAGTAAACAAATTAAGTTGAGATTTAGTTATTACTAGTTGGAAAACCCGTGCGATGCACAGACCAATTTTTAGTTAAAGTGATAATGACATTAATTAAGTTGGAACCTTTACTCAATCCTAACGAATTTTCCTAAATTTTTCTCATTATACCCCTATATAAACTTTACTATTTTTTTTCATCAATTTAGATAATCATTTAGATAATCAATTGCTCCTGATTTCAATTATGACTTCTAATTCAATTACCGATGATGTAAAATTGTTCATTTATTTACAATTTTTTTTTAGATTGTATTATTATTGTTTGATTAATTGTTTAGGGTTAATTGAATTTAAAAGTTTCAACTAAAATAAAATAAAATAATATAACAAAAAAGTTTATCTAATAATAAAGAAAAAATGAAAAACAAAAAATAACAAATAACAAATGAAAAAGGAAAACATCAATTAACAAACAAAGAATGTAAAATTTAAATAAATAATAATAATTAAAAACAAAAAAAACACCAACAACAACGTACGTCCTCCCTCCCCGACCCCCATACCATGCCCCACCGCCGACCACCCTCACCCACCCGAGCCTCACCGTCGACCACCCTCACCACCTGACCCGACCCCAACCGCAGACCACCCTCACCCACCCGACCTGATCCATACCCGACCAACCACCACCATCCAACCCACCCGCCTACCACCCACCATCCAACCACCGGCTTTGACCCGTACCCGCCGACCCGATCTCAGCCACCGACTCCAGCCACGGACCCCGAACGGTCTCGATATTCGTGGTGGTTCTGGTTCATGGTGAGTTTATGAGTATTTGAGATTTGTTTAGAGAGGAAACCAAAAACTTGGTTTTTTTATGTGGTGAAATGAGAGGGGTAAAACGGTAAAATATTGTTAGGATTGAGTGGAGGCTCGTTAGGAAAAAATAATTTCAATTGCTTGAATTGCTGAGACTACACAACAGTAGAAAAAGTAAGTAAGTCGAAGGTAAGTGTGGGCCTAATAGTAAAGGAATATTATCCACATACGTGAATGTGTTTTTAAGAAGGTAATATATGCGTTAAACGTCAAATTAAATAATAGGCGTGCCGCGTGCATTATAGTTAGAAATATATTTTTATTACTTGAACTCTTTTTATGGCGCAAAATATTTCTGGTTGACAGATGCATGATTACTTTTATTTATATAATAAAATTTCATCATCTTATTATAATTTCTCGATTTGGGATAATTTTACTTCAATTTGTGGCCTTAAGAGTTGTTATAAGATTCAAAAGTTTTTTCGTTAATATTTAAAACGAATAATTTCTCTTATTTATGTAGTAAGTATAAAATTTTATCAGCTCATCATAATTTTTCGATGTGTGATAATTCTACTTAAATTTATAGTTTTATGAACGGTTTTTAGGGCTCAAAAGATTTATGGTTGATATCTTAAGACGATGATTATTTTTATTTATATAATAAAATTTAATCACTTTATTGTAAGTTTTCGATGTGGGATAACTTTTACTTAATTTGTACTTTTAAGAGCTACTCCGTATTATAAGACTCAAAAGATTTTTTTATTAATATCTAAAAACGAATAATTTCTCTTATTGATGATATAAAATTTCATCACCTAATCATAATTTTACGATGTGGATGATTCTATTAAGCTTATAGTCTTAAAAGCTCTTTTAGAACTCAAAAGATTTTAGATTGAGATATTAAGACGAATGATTACTCTTTAATTATATAATAAAATTCAATCAACTTATAATTTTTTGATTCGTTCAAAAAAAAACTTATAATTTTTCAATGTGGGATAATTCTTCTTAAATTTATGGTCTTAAGAATGCTTTTTATAAAAATTAAGAGCTATCATACGACTCAAAATACTCGATGTGGGATAATTTTACTTGAACTCTTTTTATGACTCAAGATTTCTGGTTGATGGGTGATTACTTTTATTTATATAATAGAATTTCATCAACTTATTATAATTTTTCGATTTGGGATAATTTTACTTCAATTTATAGCCTTAAGAGTTGTTATAAGAATTAAAAGATTTTTCGTTAATATCTAAAATGAATGATTTCTCTTATTTATGATGCAGTATAAAATTTCATCAGCTCATCATAATTTTTTGATATTGTAATTTTTATATCACAAATAAAATTCGATGTGGGAGTATGATTTATTAAGAGCTTTTTATAAGACTTATTGTAATTTTTCGATGTGGGATACTAATTTTTACTTCAATTTATAGCTTAAGAGCTATTATAAGACTCAAGAGATTTTTGTTGATATCTAAAGACGAATGATTACTTTTATTTATATAATAGAATTTCCTCACCATATTTTAATTTTTCAATGTATAATAATTTTTATTCCCTCCATCCATATTTAAAGTGGAGTTGAGCAAATATTAAAAAGAGAATGAAGTATGCGGTGGAAAAATGAAAGTTGAGAGAAGATGTGTGGTCAGAAATGATGTTGATCATAAAAATCAACCAAAAAGAAAAAATTTGTGGGTAGAAAGTTTAAATATGGACAACCCATTAAGGAAAGTAGGAAGAATAAAAATGGATAGAGGTATTTCAATTTATAGCCTTAAAAGCTATTATATGACTCAAAAGATTTTTGACATCTATAAACGAAAAATTTCTCTTATTGATGATATACAAATTCATTACCTCGTCATAATTTTGTTTATTGTCTTAAAAGTTCTTTTAGGACTTAAAAGATTTCAGGTTGAGATATACGTATGATTACTCTATATTATGAGTAATACGGAACAAAATTCAATTAACTTAAATTTTTTTGATGTGGGATTATTCTACTTGAATTTATAATCTTTAGAATGCTTTTTAGAACTCAAGATTTCTCGATAATATCTAAAGACGAATGATTACTTTTATTTATAGAGTAGAATTTTCATCGCCTTATTATAATTTCTCGATGTGAGATAATTTTACTTAAATTTATAAGTAGCTTTTAAAGCATTTATAAGACTACATTTTCTTTATATCTAAAAACGTATGATGTCTCTTATTTATGATATACTCCCTCCGATTGCCTATTTTCTTCCCATTTCTTCTTGGAGAGGAGAAAATAAGAAGAGAGTATTATATTAGTATAATATGGAAGGTGGAATGAAAAAGTAAGAGAGAGAAATATTATATTAATTAAATGAGAAAAAGTGGAGTGAAAAAGTATGAGAAAGAAATATTAAATGAGAAAAAGTGGGGTGAAAAAGTAAGAGATTAATTAGTGAGGATGAAAAACTTTCCTTTAAAAGAAAAAGGAAAGAAAATCAAACTCAGCTCAATAAGAAAAGAGAGAAAAAAATAGGCAATCGGAGAGAGTATAATTTAATCACCTCATCATAATTTTTCGATATGCGATAATTTTACTTAGTTTAACAAATTTCTATATATTCTTTATTTAATTAAAAAATATATTAATAATAATTATTAAAAATTCAAAATTTTAATTTTATATTTTTTGAGGGTGAATAAATATTAAAACAATTATCAAACAGATTTGACTAACCGTTTCACGCTGTCGCTGTCCAATTTTTGTTGCCTTATGAGGTGATAATCGCGGGTTTATATAGTGATAATTTTTTTTTTTGATAAAAGGTAAGTATGTATAGAAAGCAAAACAAAAGATTACATCAGATTATGCAGCCATCTATCGTCTTTAGCACTTATAGGATATTTAATCTTACAAATAATTCTACTTCTAACATCTAACTTGATCAAATTGGCAATATTCTCCGGCCGTTGAACTAGTCCTTCTATTCGACACACATTCCGTTGTCTCCATATGTGATAAATAGTCGCATTAGTAACAGCACGGAGAACATTGCATTGTAATTTAGACCCCCTTATTTTAGTCGCCCAATCCAAGCTTCTAGAACTCGGAATCCTTTTCCTCATCCAGTCACTCAAAATATCAATAATCCGCAAGCTCCAACAACATCCAAAGAAAAGATGTTCAAAAGTCTCAGCCTGCGCATCACAAAAATAACAAAGGTCTGAATCTGCCACCCCAAACCTCAAAAGCTTTGATCTCGTGTTTGGAGCCCCCCAAAACACAAGCCAAGAAATGAAGCTGTGTTTCGGAAGACTCCAATCACTCCAAACAAGCCGGCTCCAAGCAACCAACGGGCTATGATCACGAAGCTTCTCATATGCCCTGGAGATCGAGTACGTAGTACAAGAGCCATGCCATAAACCATTCTCAAACATGTCCTTGACTTTATCTTTTACATGACAGATCTTCCTCCAAGCCCACGTGACATCAGCCTGAGGCTGATAATCACGCCAAGCCTTACCCTTCAAGTAAATGCTATTCACCCAACGGACCCACAATCTATCAGGTTGATCAAAAACCCACGAAGCCAATTTTGCCACAGCTGCCTCGTTCCAGATCGTCAAGTCTCGTATTCCTAAGCCACCCTCTTCTTTAGGATGACAAATTTTTTCCCAGCTCACTAAAGCTCGATTGGTACCCTCCACCCCTCCTTCCCAAAGGAAGTTACGGCATAAAGACCCAATACGAGCCATAACATACTTCGGGATGAAAAAAACCATAGCCCAATAATTGTGCAGCTGAGACAGCACAGACCGGACCAAGGTCAATCTTCCCGCATAAGAAAGCTTACGAGCTCCAATACTAGAGATTCTAGATAAAATTCGGGCTAACAAACGTTCACAGTCATTCTTACCAAGGCGAGTACTCTGAATAGGCAATCCGAGGTATTTAAAAGGCAATGCTCCTTCTACACACCCGGAGAACTGCAGAATAGCCGCTTTCCTATCATCATCCACACCCGCAAAAAATGCATGGGATTTACCCACACTAATACTCAGCCCAGACGTCCTACTAAAAGTAGCGAAGGCCCTCCACAACAATTCCATTGAATCCTTCTCCCCTTTACAAAAAAGAAGGAGATCATCCGCAAAGAGCAAATGGCTGAGCTTTAAAGCTCCACATTTCGGGTGGTATTTAAAGTTCCTCCCGATCATTCCAAAAGTCATGATACGAGAGAAATACTCCATACAAATAGTGAATAAAAGCGGAGACATAGGATCACCTTGTCTAAGCCCTCTTTTCCCCCGGAAAAAACCGAAATTATCCCCATTGACAGATAAAGAGTACGAGACCGACGTGACACACTCCATAATCAGCCTCCGAAAATGGTCCGGAAAATCCAAAGCACGGAGCATTTGATCCACAAACCTCCATTCCACACTATCATAAGCCTTATGAATATCAACTTTAAAAAGGCATCTAGGCGAGATACGACCCCTTTTATACATCCTGACTAAGTCCTGACATATAAGAACATTCTCCACAATACTTCTCCCCTCAATAAAACCCCCTTGAGTAGGCGATATTATTTGAGGCAAAATACGGCCAAGTCGAGCACAAATAATCTTAGCAATGCATTTGTACAGAACATTACAACAGGCAATCGGCCGAAAATCTTTCACAGAGTGAGGCATTTTCACCTTAGGAATCAAAGTGATAATAGCACAATTCAGCTGTTTCAGAAGCTTACCTGAGACGAAGAAATCTTGGATAGCTTCCACAATATCATTCCCGATAACATCCCAAGAATCGATAAAAAATTGACTCGAGAACCCATCCGGCCCAGGGGCTTTATCCCGACGTATGCTAAACAACGCTCGCTTGATCTCATCAACTGTCACGCTCGCCTCCAGGTCGGATTTATGAGCTGCGGAGCAGATAATTCCCCTTCTTACCAAATCCACATCGACATTCTCCATGTCATGTGTCTCACCAAGTAAGGACAAATAATAGCGATTAAAAGCATCTTCAATTGCTTCCTTAGACTCACAAATACACCCTTCATCGTCATTTACCTTACTCACAGCATTATGAGCTCTACGGGCTCGCAAAATCCCATGGAAATAAGCCGAATTAATATCCCCCTCTTTCACCCATTTCTGCTTTGCCTTTTGACTCCAGAAATCAGCCCGTGCAGATTGCAAGTCACGAACCAACGAATTGAGGTCCGACTCTTCCTGCAAAATAGCACTAGATCGATCAGTTCTCAGCCTAACCTGAACATGCTGGAGTTTTAGTTCAGCCTGAGCACATCGATTCTCAATATCTGAAAAACATGCCGAGTTCAACTCTTTCAACGGTCTCTTTAGACTCCTCAGCTTACTAACAACCTGAAATTGCCTCGTCCCCCTAACTGTCTCTTTCCAAACAGTTGCGACGCAACTCCCAAAATTCGGGGCTTTGCCCCATATGTTCGTGTATTTAAAGCTCCGATTTTTCCTTCCCGAAGGTTTCTCCAATTGGATCACACACGGGCAATGATCAAAGGTACCTTCAGGTAAGAAATTAGCAAAGCCATTCGGAAACAACCCCAAGAAACCGTCATTAGAGAAACAACGATCAATGCGGCTAAAAACACGAGTTTCCGCCACTTTATGTTTGTTATTCCAAGTGAACCAGGACCCACTTGCTTTGAGATCACTAACATCACAGTTTGATAAACAGTCACGAAACTGTGTCATCGCATCATCCGAGGAAGGGCCCCCCAGACGTTCTCTAGCATCAATAACACAGTTAAAATCTCCAACAATCAACCACGGGCCTCTCAAAGCATAGGATTCAAGTCTTCGCCAAAGATCCACTCTCCCAGCTGCAGAATTAAATGCATACACAAAAGTAAGCAAATAATTTTTCCCCGAGTTCATGGACACCCCAACATGAATACTTTGATCACTATACTCCAAAATCGTCAAATCCACCTTATCATGTTTCCACAATAGCCAGACCCGACCCCCATCATGACAGTGATTATTAGTCGTGATGCTCCATTCATAGAAGATATTCTGATGAACTTTTGCATACGCTTTGTTTTTAATTTTTGTTTCAAGCAGACCGAAAATGTCTACTTGTTGTTTCCTAATGAACTCACATATAGCTTGTTGCTTTTTTATGTTACACATGCCCCGTACGTTCCAAAACCCAATGTTATGTGTCTCCATGGACGATCAATTCTAACCCGTTCCCATGTTTTTTACCACCCCCTTCCATCCTGGGTGAAAGTCCCTTAACAACATCAGCAAAATGGGTTGAACCAGTACGCACCAGCCCAGTAGAATGTGTACCAGCAGCCGAAACAGCAACAGACAGTGGGTTAGCAGCATGCAGATCAGCAGAGCGCGCAGCCAGAATGGCCTCAGACAGCCCAGTGAGCCTGCCAGCAGCTGTGGCAGCATTATCTGCTGAAACAGGCCGTAACAGCAGAGTTGCAGAATTGGTCCGCCCAACAGCAGCAGCAGGCAAAGCACCAGCAGCCCTCCGACCTGCAATAGCAGCAGCAGCGGGCGTCAGAGCCTGCAGAACTGCAGCAACAACGTGTTGTTTGTTCACTGCTAATCCAACGTTTTGCTTTTTCTTAGCATCCAATCTCGCCTTCTTCAACTCCTCCTTCTTGCAATCATTAGCATCATGGCCATATCCTCTACATTTGTTACACCAAATGGGGTTCCATTCATACTTAATCAATACCTCAATAACATTTTCAAGCTCATCCATGAATTTGATTGAGTTCTTGAGTTTTTGCCCCACTTTGGCCAAAACCATGACCCGAGCATAACCCAATCCGGTACGCTCTTCCGTAGCTAAGTCAGACTTAACGTACGGGCCCACCAACGATGCTATACGGGTTAAGCATTGGCCCCAAAATTTTAAAGGTAAATCATGCAATTGTATCCAAATAGGAACTTCTTGCACATCATTCTTGTCCAGTTTAGCATCCGGAGTCCATTCTTTCACAATTAGCGGTTTGTTATCAAACATAAAAATTCCATGGTTGAGAACAGTTACCTTGGCAGCCTTTTCCTTGAACCGAACTACAAAAATTCCATTAGGAAGAAAAGAAATTTTGTCAATCCCATGCTCCTTCCAAATTCTCCTCACATAACCTTCAATCACTTCCCATGGAGGGTTAGCTCCCATGATAAAGCAATAGACGGCATTACTCCAATATTCAATTTCATCTTCAACATCATTTATAGTAAATTTCATCATTTCTTCTTCCTCCCCAATGTCAATGACTTTTTTTCCATCCTTTAGTTTCCAACCATTACCTAGGATGGGGTTAGTTTCCGTCACAACTTCAGAATCGAGCTCCAATACTTCATTCCATTTGGTGCAATTCCCATTTCTTAATAGCGGCAACAACAAGAAAAGTACGGATGGTGGTCATTTTGACAACGGGAGAGAATGTTTCTTCGTAATCCAAGCCCTCGACTTGGTGGTTACCAAAAACCACTAATCGAGCTTTCAAACGCTCAACGCTCCCGTCGGAGTGGTATTTTATTTTGTATACCCAACGACACCCAAGTGCCTTTTTTCTGGGGGAAGGTCCACTAACTCCCATGTCTTATTTGTCTCGAGAGCAGAAATTTCCTTCTGCATAGCTTTACGCCAGCCAACGTCTTTGACGGCCTCACAAAAACTGGATGGTTCGACACCAGTAGTGATAGAGGCTAAAAAAAATTGTGTTTGTCGAAAAACTTACGATAATCAAGATAATTGTTAAGGTCATAGGACGTACCTGAGGACGACGGAGGAGAAGGAGGTGCGGGAGCGAGACTAAAAATGGCGCCGACAATGTAATCACGGAGGACAACTGAAGGATTTTTAGCCGAAGGCCTCGTCCGAGAGCAGGAGCGGACTGGTCCAAGTCAGTGGTGGGCATCTCATGGACCTCGTTATTGTGATCAGTAGATTTAGGAATTTCATGGGCTGCAGAATGGTCAGGCCCAAGTTCATTCCCTTGAGTATTATTGTGTGTTGATTCATGGGAAGGAGATGTGTCATCAGGCTACTGGACATGGCCCATATCTTCATCATAAGGATAGATATCATCATTTTTTTGGGCTTCAGATAATGAATTGTTCTCAGAGCCCGTAGGAGTGGATGAGGTACGAAACGGGAATGCATCTTCATAAAACACTACGTCTCGTGAAACAAAATATTTTTCTTGTTCGAGATCATAGACTTTCCACCCCTTTTTGTTATATGGGTACCCAACAAAAACACAACGACGACTCCGTTTTGCAAATTTATCGTCACCGGTATATTGATTGTAAGCGAAGCAAAGACATCCAAAAACACGAAAATGTGTGTAAATCGGTGTAGACACCCGCATTTTGCCTGCTAGTGTCTATAGCAGTTCCCGACAAACACCCGATGATGATCGGACGCAAACGTGACTTAGTATACTCGGATTTGGACCCGAAATCAATAATATCTGACATGGATTTTAGCGGAGTAATAATCTCACGAAACAGACCTCAAATTCAGGCCCAGTGGGTCGTTCCGAGCAAAATAAGACTAATTTGGGCCAAAACCGACACCAAAAATAAATCCCGTCTTTTGGCGACCGGGTCAAAACCCGGTCAAAGACGGACCCGTCACAAAAACCAGCCCAAGTGCACCTTCTAGAAGCTGGCGCCCAATCCAAAATTCAAAAAAAGATAACACAATCAACAAAGTCAACCCTTTCCTTATTTATCTCGGTTTACCTGATCCACTCGATCGAGTGGATTGACCCACTCGGTCGAGTGCACTAGGGCCACTCGATCGAGTGACCCTAGGTCGTGGGGTAAACTCTATAAATACCCCATGACCCTCACTCATTTCACAAGGTTTTTTCACCTAATTTCATCCTACATTTTCACCCTAATCCTTCTACACTCCACACACTATAACCCTAAGCAATCATACACAAAAACCGAGTTCCTTGTCCCTCGAAAAACCGACAATTCATCCACACACACACACCATAACTCACATTCATCCTCGATACTCCGACGTCCCGTCACTATTCGCGAGTCCATTTCCGAGGTCCTTGCTAAGCATGTATGTTGAGGGTGTCCTAAACCCCATTTCGATCTTTGTTTCTTTTATTTACATTTTTGTACCGTTAATATTATACCTATACTAGTATTGTAATTCTAACACCCTAACACTTTACATTTTCGCACACTAACTTTTTGTTCGCGTTACTAACATATTGCTATCATACCGCGTATATGTATAAACTAGTAGCAAAATTCGATTTCGGATACGTTTGACTATAATGGTCGCCTAAAATCCGTCTAATCCCTTTACGAACAACGACGGAGGTGGAGCCCTTTCGAGGAGCCCCGCCCCAATGTACTCAAGGGCGTGACGTGATCGCGACTAATCGTAGTTGAACGTATTCGATCCCATTTTAATTAGTGCGGAGCCCGTTGACACGAAAACCGACATCACATAACCCGAAAGGGTTAGTTTCGATGTCGTGACGTAGAGGGAGGCATTCCGTTACTAATTCAAATTTTCTAACGTAAATGTTTTCATAAAATCCCGACAACGGTATTATAATCATACATGTACACGATTATAGTACCGGAGGTCGAGTTAAATTCAAATCATGCGATATTTGCATTTAATCCGACCGACCGTCGATTTTGCACCCAAAAAACGAAACGAGTTGATGCTTGTACAGGGGCTACTCGACCGAGTGCATAGGTTACTCGATCGAGTAGCGTTCATAAAACAGGACAGAACCTTTTTCAAGGGGCTACTCGACCGAGTGCGTAGGCCACTCGATCGAGTAGCATCCATAACACTGGGCAGAACCTTTTCTTGAGGACGCACTCGACCGAGTGGGTCCTGTAACCCAGAAAACCGAGAGCTTAAATGCAACATTTGGGCCTCGTCTTTTTTTTACGACTTTTAGTCGACACGTGTAAAGCCAATCACGTGAATCCATTTTCCAAAACTCACGCTCATCACGACACCTTTACGACTTTGATCGATTTTTCGACGTGATAAGTCGGGACAAGGCATCGAGGCATAGGATCGGGCTAGCATCACGCTTAGGCCCTATGTCTCCGTCCTTCGTTTGATGTACAACATAATGTGCGTTTAAACGGGGTTAGTCCATTTACACATTTCGCGGTCAAGTTTACATACGGGTCCGTTCCTATCTTTTTATTATCTATTGTTCCGTTTACTTTTTTGTATTGGCCGGGTAGTATTTCCGCCCGTATAACTTGTACGTTATTTATTTCCGAGTTTTATTTATTTACTTGCTTCGCTTTATAAATGAACCTCGCATGCTAAATTACTTCGACCAAAATTAAGATGCATTAAATGACGTAGTTCACATACTATTCATATGCTTAGCCCGAAAACGCTGTTTGCATATCATTTAGTCATTTTACTAACGCGCGCACACGAACACGAGCGATGTCTTAGTAGAGGCCGCCATGTGCGGGCGGGGTTGGGTGTCCTTAGTGGGCTTCCCAACACGTACCCTCACCCCTTACTCAGAACCTTTGGTTTCCGGATGTCCGAAACCCTTGGCGCACGAGAGTCATTCTATATACGAAAGCCGGTTTAGACGGTATCGATATTGCAATGCAAAGGGACGAGCCCAATAAACTCTGAAATCGAAGTGGGCTTACTTTGTGTATAGCCCATGACGACATAGAGTGGGCTCGTATGGTTCCGAATAACCACAAAATTCGGTGGCGACTCCATTTTGACTTAAATTTCGAACCCGAGAACAATCTCACCACGAGATTCATTCGCCTACCCAAACCCGCGCGTGGCCGCGTCGGGGTGGACCTACGTCATGTCCACAATTTGGCGACTCCGCTGGGGATACCTGATGTACCACATGTCATCGGGGTTCCTAGGGTGAGACTCGAAGAGAAATCGTTCGTATATTAGTGTGCGCGCATTAGTTTAATGATTCATGCATAACCCAATTTTGCCCGGGCCGGTTACTTGTGACTGACGTCCCACTATACCACGGTGCATTCCTACATGGGTGCACTAAAGACTTCGATGGCGGAACTCACCGGGGTTTTACGGCAGGTCCTAGTTCCAAATCGGCTAGGAAGTCCGTCCCGTTTCGTGAGAATGCTATCGTTGTTGGTATAGACCCTACTTTGACCGACCGAGACTTAGTGTAAAGCATACATAAGCGTCGTTATAATGCTTGTTTGACTACGTGCTACTTGGTTTCCGTGTCATTTTTCAAAAAAACCGTCGTTTCAAAAAATGCATCTTTTCAAAAACACCCAAATTTTCAAAAACCCGGAATGCTGTCCGTTTTGGGACCCGTCTTTTCAAAATATCCAACTTTCAAAAAAAAAATCGGAATGCCGCCGAAATTTAGGATCAAACGATTTGACTTAAAATATCCTTTTTCTCTAGTCGGCATGCTGCCCGTTTTAATTCTCGAATTTCTAAACACCATCTCGATTTTCTGAATTTTCAAAATTCTAATCTTGGTTTTCGAAATTCCGATTTTAATTTTCGAACTCTCGGAAATTCATCCACTTACTTAATATTCAAATTTCAAACATCCAACTTTCCTAGTAAACCTTCCTTGTTATAGGGCCTACCGTCTAGCCGTGTGTCGGGTCTTTGCATAGTATGTCGAAGGTCTATAGCGTCGAAACTCCGCTGATCCTATATCACGAGTTTCCCCCCTTTCCCGAGTCCGCCTTATCCGTCAAGGCACGACCGACCCGCGTAGGGCATACCCCTACAAAGGAAAGTCCGCCCATACACTCGAGTCAAAAGTCTGGGGAAAAGTCTCACGTGGACCTTCCTTCGAACGGGATTAGGCCCACAAAGCCAAAATCCTAAGGAAATTATACCACCCATCGAGTCATCCGTCTAGATGTCTTTCACGAATCTTTAGTCTTCTTTCCTAGTGTCGCTCGGGATGTACTTTTCCTTCTTTCCAAGATCTGGGTTCGATTTCTGATTACGCGGTGTTCTTACAGACAGGCCGCCAGCAACTAGCCACGCTCGAAGGACGGCTACTTTGAACAGCCTACAAACCTCTTTGGACGCCATGGTCGCGAAGCAGACCGACATCGAAGCCCAACTGACTGAAATGAGGGCTGGCCAAGTGGCCATTGTTGCTCGCCTAGCTACGGTGGAGCAAAGGGCTCCTAATGTCGAGGCTAATGAGCCTCTAGCTGAACTAGTCAGCGCGGTGCGTCGACTAGAGGAACAGGTCCATTTGGCTGGGAGTAACAACATTCATCGGGAGAATAGTCGAGAGTACAACCCGCTGAGTGACAAGCTGCCCGCGAACCTGAACCTCACAGGTTTGCCCATGTTTGAGGGAACTGAGGACCCGTTACTACATGTGCGGGCCTTCAAGGAATTCATGGCCATCAAGGGAGTGGATTCTACTATGTTGAAGAATCTCTTTGCTGCATCCCTTGAGAAGCATCCACGGGCCTGGTACTACAGGCTAGACCCGAAAAAATACCCTACATGGGATGATGTGGCTACCGAGTTCGCTCAGAACTATGCTGACAACACCGAGATCCAAACCACAATGCGATCTCTGGAGGTTATGGCCCAAGAGCCAAAGGAAGGTTTCAATTAATACCTTCAACGCTGGAGGGCCGAGAGCGTGAAATTGGTCGATAAGCCCAATGAGAAAACTTTGGTGGAGGCTTTTGTCAAGAACCTCCTCCCTTCCTACCGGGTTCACCTCCGGTACGCTGTCATACCCAATTTCACCACCCTTACTGAAATGGGTATGAGGATCAAAGACGACCTGAGACTAGAAAGCCTCACTAAGGCCGCTAGCAAAGGATACCAAGGGGCCTCTTCCTCCACCACTAAGCCCCAGGCTGCAACTCGCAGCATTTTTGACGCGGCTAATCTACTAGATGCCCCGTCCAAGAAGAACACCCCACCTCGGGTCTTCACTGATATAGGTACTACCTATACCTATGCCTTACAAAGGCTGTCCTCCAAAGGCCTAATCCAACCGATAGGCCCAACTCCTGAAGTTTCGGTCGAGCGGCGCTCCAAGAACTACAATGCTCAGGCCTATTGCCAATACCACCGAGGCAATGGGCATGATACCGAAAAGTGTTGGAAGCTGAAGCACCTGATCCAAGACTTGATCGAAAGCGGTAAAATCCCGCTACCCGGAGATAAGCCAAGCAACAAGGAGAACCCTTTCAGCTCCCATGCCATCTTTGCCGGGGAGGTGATTGACTGCTCTCACCTTATCTCTCCCTTCATCCCGCAAGTGAACGGGATCTGGTTTGACGACGAGGATGATGTCTACCTCGCTAAAGGGGAAACCGTTCCCATCACCCCTGAACAGATTCGAGAGGCCAAAACTCGAGTCCTAGCCAGCAACAACCTTGGTCGCCCCTATTTAGCCACAAGCACTAGGGACACCCCTATCCCGGCAACCATCACCGATCCACTCGGGATGGAAGTCGCCCCTGAAGAGCCGACCGCCGAAACGGCTATTGTGAAGCAACTGAAGAGAACCCGAGTTGACCTCACTATATGGCAACTCTTAGTCAGCTCACAAGAACATCGAGAAGCACTTACAAAGGCTCTCGATCAAGTCAAGATCGACTCTTTGGCTACCCCTGCTGAAATGGTAGCCACGGTCCTACCCCACCTAAAGGGTAAGGCCAAAGAAGGAGGCCCAATGATCACCTTTTCCGAGGCCGATTTGTCGCCATTCGGGGCCTCCCACAACCTGGCCCTTTACATCACTGTGATTTGCCGAGGAAAATACCTCCCGATGACCCTAGTCGATGACGGGTCAGCAGTTAACGTCCTTCCCTTAAGGACCGCCAAAGCCCTCGGCATTACCGAGGCTGACTATATCCCGACTGCTCAAACCATCCAAGCCTTTGATGGGAGTCCAAAGTCGGTAGTTGGGGCCATAAAACTGACCATCATAACGGGCCCGATAGAAAAGGAGCTTGAATTCCAGGTGATTGATGTCACCTCATCATTCAACCTGCTCCTAGGAAGGCCGTGGATTCACGCGGTGAAAGCCGTGTCCTCCACTCTCCACCGTAAGATCAAGATGCCTCTGCTCGACAGTGTTGTTACTTTAGAGGCAACCCCAATGACCGTGGCTAGCTGTAACGCCACGGGCCGCACGGGCCTCTGGGGGTTCGACTTTGTGGGGATGATCGAGGAAGAGTACCTCTTTAGGCCTTACTTCACCACGAGCATTGACACGATGCTCCAGAACCTAGGGTACCTTCCGGGGGCTACCTCTCGACCCGACTTTCCAGCTGGGAAGATCATCGAGGTCCTTAAGGACGAAGACTCTCACTTCGGCCTTGGCTATGCCACCACTCCGGGCAACGTTGTCCGAGCAGGAATCGAAAAGGCCTGCAACATCATGAAGGGTATCCACTTGAGCCCTTACAGCCCACGGTTGTCTGACTACTTTGTCACACCGGTATTCGGGGCTATCCAGGTTGGACTGTACCAACCCAATGCTACGCACCTCGGGACCCACTCGGCCCGGGACTGCAACTACATCCCGGATGAGGTGTTCGCCCTCATCCAATCCGATGAAGCGGATGATGTCGAGCCCGCGCTGGGGCTACTCTCGGGGAAGACACCATAGCCTCGACTCCAAAAGAAGACCTGGTCAACCTGATCCTCCGCAGCAACAGGTTTGACCCGACCAAGCTGATCTCGGATGTTGGCTCCGAGACGGGAAGCAGGGCCTGGAGGAAGACTGTCAAGTGGACTGACAGTCAAGGAAAGATCTACAAACTGGTCACCGGAGAGGGAGACATGCCTGAGTCTGAGTCCGAGTCTGAGTCGGAGTCTGAGTCAGAGTCTGAGGTCGAGTCTAGAGAAGTCGGTGCTAGAGTCACTCCTGTAACCCCTCTCCCTTCTATCATTCCTGCTGCTAGCACTTCGGGGTCTGTCCCGAGTGCTTTACCAATTCCGCCACTGACCAATGATCAGATAGCTGCTCTCTTTGAGCTGTTTTCCAAGTTTTCAATCAATAATAACAACCGTTCTGCTTACGACTTGTCTCTTTTAAATTCTGCTTTCAAAAATGATTTATGCTATGACATTGAGAAATCCGACGAACAGGTACCCTTACCTCCACATCTGATCGAGCAGCTAGAGCAAAGGGAATCCCGGAATCCGGTAATTGAAGAGATCGAGTCCATAAACGTGGGAACAACCTTAGAGCCTCAGATACTTAAGATAGGGTTATCCTTAGATCCCGAGGAGAAACAACAGTTCATAAACCTCCTCCAAGAGTTCAAAGACGTCTTCGCATGGTCCTACAAGGACATGCCGGGGATAGACCGGGAAATAGCCGAGCACCGCATACCTATCAAAGACGGGTGCAAACCGGTCAAGCAGAAGCTTCGTCGAATGAGGCCCGAGTGGTCTCTCAAAGTAAAGGAGGAAGTCGACTAACAGTTTAAAGCCGGCTTCATACAAGTGTCCGAGTATCCGGACTGGGTTGCAAACATCGTGCCGGTTCCTAAAAAGAACGGTAAGGTGCGGGTATGTGTAGATTTTCTGGACCTTAACAAAGCAAGCCCGAAAGATGATTTTCCGTTGCCACACATCGATATACTGGTGGATAACACGGCCGATCATGCCCTTCTGTCATTCATGGACGGGTATGTCGGATATAATCAAATCAAGATGGCGGAAGAAGACATGAGTAAGACTACCTTCACTACACCTTGGGGTACTTACTGCTACACCGTCATGCCATTTGGTCTCATTAATGCCGGGGCCACACACCAAAGGACCGCTACCACCTTACTACACGACATGATGCATAAGGAGGTAGAGGTCTATGTAGACGACATGATCGTCAAATCCAAAGAACGGGACGGTCACATCACCGCCCTAAGAAAAATTTTCACCCGATTGCGCAAATACAACATGAGGCTAAACCCTCAAAAGTGCAGTTTCGGGGTAACGTCAGGCAAATTACTGGGTCATATCGTTAGCCAACGAGGTATCGAGGTCGACCCAGCTAAAATCAAAGCCATTACCGAGATGCAAGCTCCTAAAACCGAAAAAGAAATAAGGGGATTTCTCGGGAAAGTCCAGTATATTAATCGATTCATTTCCAAGCTAACCATGGTGTGTGAACCAATTTTCAAGAAACTGAAAATAGGGGAACGGATACTATGGGATGACAAGTGCCAAGCTGCTTTCAACAAAATCAAAGAAATTCTGTCCGCTCCGCCAGTTTTGATGCCACCTCAACCCGGTTTGCCTCTGTCGTTATACCTAACAACGACCGAGACAGCCATGGGGGCTATGCTGGCTCAGACAGTTGACTCCGAAGAACGAGCCATCTATTACATCAGCAAGAAGTTTTTAGAGTATGAGTGCAAATATACCATGCTTGAAAAGACGTGCCTGGCTCTAGTCTGGGCCACTAAGAAGCTTCGACACTATATGCTCAGCTATGAGGTCCATGTTCTATCCAAGATGGACCCGATCAAGTACCTCTTCGAAAAGCCCATCCTCAATGGCCGGATTTCAAGATGGACTCTAATGTTGGCAGAGTTCAACCTGAAATTTGTACCGTTAAAAGCTATTAAGGGGCGAATAGTAGCTGAATTCCTCGCTGACAGCCCGGTAACCGAAGAAGGACACACCGACACTTGGTCCTTCCCAGACGAAGATATTTTCCATACCGATGCCGAAACATGGGATTTATACTTCGATGGAGCATCTAATTTTCGAGGGTTCGGAGTCGGGATCCTTCTAATTTCACCAAGAGGGGAGCATACTCCCGTCTCCATCAAACTGGACTTTGATGTTACCAATAACGCAGCGGAATACAAAGCATGCATTTATGGGCTAGAAGCCGCCGCCAACCTAGGGATCACAAATCTCCGGGTACATGGCGACTCATCCTTGGTCATTAACCAAGCACTCCAAAAATGGAAGACTCGGAATGCTAACCTCGTGGCCTACCAGGCACGAGTAAGGGATCTCGAGAAACAATTCCAGAAGGTAGAGTACATATACCTGCCTCGGGAAGAAAATCAGTTTGCAGATGCACTTTCAAAATTGGCATCTTTACTGAACATTCCCGACCACGTGACCAGTATGCCAATTTGTGTCGAAAGACGGTCTGAGCCGGCATACATCCATGACATTGAAGACATCGAGATCACTGATCCCGAACCTTGGTACCAGGCAGTGTTAACATACCTGACCAACGGAGAATATCCTCCCGGGACCGAGGGTCGAGCCAAAAAAGCCTTACGGAGGCTAGCCACCCAGTTCATCCGTACTGAGGACGGGCAACTGTACAAAAAGATGGCACAGGGGGCTCTTCTCCTTTGTGTTGACAAATATAGGGCCGAGAAAGTAATGGCCGAAATACATGATGGTGAAAACGGCCCACACATGAATGCTCACATGCTGGTCCGAAAAATCATGAGGCTCGGGTATTACTGGAACACCATGGAGGCCGACTGCCAGTTATATGTCAAACATTGCCATAACTGTCAAATCTTCGGCAATGTGCAACATATGCCGTCATCTCTGCTCTATACCATGACGTCACCTTGGCCGTTCTCGACATGGGGTATCGACATAATCGGGAAGGTGAATCCCTCGGGTACTGGCGGGCATTGCTTCATTTTAGTAGCTATCGACTATTTCACCAAATGGGTCGAAGCTGAATCATATCGCATTCTCAATGCCAAGCATGTCGCCAAATTTATCCAAAACAAGATAATATGTCGGTATGGAATCCCACATGAATTTATCAGTGATCATGGAACTCATTTCCAAGCTGAGACCGCGGCCTTACTGGCTAAATACAAAATTCAAAGGCACACGTCCTCGCCCTACCGTCCCCAAACGAACAGAGCAGTAGAGGCAGCTAATAAAACGATTGTCACCATACTAAAAAAGATGGCTGATAATTATCGGGACTGGCCCGACAAAATACCTTTTGCCCTATGGGGGTACCGGACATCAATTCGCACCGTAACCGGAGCAACACCATACTACCTAACCTATGGTATGGAGGCAGTCCAACCAGTTGAGCTAGAGGTACCGTCCCTCAGAATTCTGCTAGAAAGCCAAGTACCCGAAGCCGACTGGGTTCGAGCACGGTACGATTCGTTGGTTCTACTAGACGAACGACGGTCCCGCGCTCTCAACAACATCCAAATCTACCAGAAACGGATCCAACGGGCTTTCAACAAGCGGGTAAGGCCCAGAAACATTAAAGAAGGGGATCTAATCCTTAAGTCTATTCGAGTTTTACTACCGGTTGACCCAAGGGGAAAATTCAAACCCAACTGGGCTGGGCCATACCTGGTGAAAAAGATCTTGTCAGGGGGAGCAGTAATGCTGACGGACCTGGACGGGAATGAGTTCGTCAACCCAACCAACCTGGACCAGCTGAAGCGTTACTACCCTTAGCCATTTCTCAATGTCATTAGCAATTTTTATCAAAATCGTATTTTACAAAAAGCAAGTCAATGAGCTAGAATTATTTATTCTACTGTCACAAAACATCTTGAACCAATAGTCTTGGTGTAATTCGAGATTGCAAATTTCCTAAGCTTGAACTACGTTTGGTTTGATTCTGCTAATTGCGGATACGTAGGCAGCCCCCCAAAAGAGGCACAACCAATGCAATCAAGAAAAGACAGGAACGGTTTAATAATAAACTTTCTTTTATTAATCACAAAAAAAAGCCCCAATAAAATTGGGAAAATTACAAGTGCAGGAATTCAAAAAATACAAAAAAAAAATACACGACAAAATAATAATAATATTTAAATAATAAAACTAAGGACTCGGCGTTTAGGGTATTTTGCCCTTCCCCTTGTCCTTCGCCTCCTTAACCGTCCACTGACGACGACGCGGAGGAGAGCGTTCCCGAATCACCACAGGAACCTCTTTAGCCCGGACTCGTTTCTTGGAACTCGAGTCCTCATCCATCTCGATAGGCCCGAGTCGGGCCCTCACGGGCTCTGGGAGCCGGTCACGCGGACCTAATCGGTCCCGGGCCGCCAGCCTTGGCCCAAGTCGTCGCTCCAAGTCAGTCTGGGGGCTTTGCCGCCCCCGTGTGCCACTAGCACCGGCATCTTTAGATCGAGTCTTAGTATGTGACTTAAGACCCGACTCTAATCGGACTAAGGTAGCAGGGGTCTCTCCCTCATCGAAAAATCCCCTATTGTCCTTCGCCGTCTCCCGACGGACCAGTTCGAAGGCCTCGTCAACCTTCAGAGCTTTGCGAGCCTCCTCGGACTCCTCAAAAGTCGATTTCTCGTAAGCTCGAGAAACCCAAGCGGATTGGCAAGGGTTGGGAATAGTCCATGTAGGACGAGTGAACCATCTCTGCAACCAGGTGTCACACATAGCGTCCGTCAGTTGGAGCGAGACGCTAATAATGGCTTCAGTCTCAGGAATGCGCTGAGACGAACCGAACTGCCTCAAGATGCGGTCCGGGTAAATGTGAACTGTCCAGTCAAGGGACAGGATCACAAGGTAACGAGCTTGGTCCCTCTTGGCCAACCCCGTCAGCTTAGAAAGGAACCACCAAGCGACCGTCCACCTAATCAAAGGGCCACCATGGAACACCAATTCCTCATCCCACTAAGCTCGATTTATATGGTGATTCGAGCTTATCCGGCGCCCTCTTGAACTGATTTGGCTACTACGGTAGTTGGGAACGCTCGGAGGAGGCTCTATGATTGATAAGCGTTCCGACAGCCAAACCTACAAGAAGTATATACAAAATTCGTAAGCAACGGAATGGTCCGCTACAGCCCACTTGATCGAGTACATCATTTGACTCGATCGAGTAAGACTCTCTGAAGACAAACAGAATCTCGTTAAGTGTGCCACTCGATCGAGTACACCATCTGACTCGATCGAGTAAGGCTCTCTGAGGATAACCAGAATCTCGCCAGGTATGACACTCGATCGAGTAAAGCATCCCACTCGATCGAGTAAGCTCTCCACAGATGGGCAGAAGCGCTTTGCAGACATCACTCGATCGGGTGACAGGTCCACTCGATCGAGTGACTTACGGACCTCAGGAAATCGCGCAAAACAAAAAAAAAGAAGGAAAAAAAAATTGAAAATCGCGAGACATGTACCTGCAGAATAAGGGTGCTCCCCGTCAGTTGCCGGGTTGGGTCAAGTCGCCTAGCATCCAGACCCATGATGATTTCCCCAGTGGCTAGCCAAGCAGGGCTGTGACCAGTCTCCATCTGGTCAACCACTCCAATCAGCCTGATTTGACCCACGTATGAGTCAGCATCCATCATCCCCTCGAAAACGTAGCGGTGCAGCATGCAGAATGCGAAAGCCCTACGCCTATGAGAAGGCGTAGCCCTTACATCTTGACTGTTCATAAACTTGTCAGCCAAGTCGAAGAGGGAAACAGTGTCTCCCCGCACCATTCGATCTGTCTCAGCATGAGACAGACCCAGGAAATCCCTCAGTCTTCTCCTAGGGTCCGGGTAGAACGGAGGGATAGCAGGACGAGCCACAGGGCTCCAGCCCCCGATGGCTGCGATCTCCTCGGGAAGAGGGCATATTTCTCCCCTCGGGAACGCAAAGACGTGATGGGTAGTATCCCAAAACGCCAAACAGGCGTCCAAAAAGTGTGAATCAGTCACTAGACGCCGAAGAGGAAACAGGCTGACAATCCCCATTTGGGTCAGCTGAATTTTGTCCTCGTCCCAAAAGTGCTGGGACCAGGCAAAAAGCATTGAAGTGAGATGCTCGATACCCATGGCAAGAATTGGAATTCGCTTGAGAGACTGAGTTTTTTTAGAGAAGAAGGGTTTTGATTTGAGGTGCAGTAAGCTGAAGTAGGGAGACCTGTATTTATAATAGGGAAGCCTGGCTGTAACCCTAACTAACCCTGCCTCCTCAGTAAACTGGGCCCCAGCATGTGCAGGCCTGACTTCAACCCAGAATAAGAATCTAGTTGTCCCGAGCTTTCCTAAATTTTTTCTAAAAAATCCCTAAAATTCTAAAAAGAAAATTTTCGAAAATTTCAACTTTTTTTCAAAATTCGGTACATTTTCCCCAGCACGAGTCGGTGTTTTGCCTATGTGTTACATACAATTTATCATGTGTCAGCATACAGGTACACCCCAAGACTTCAGAAGCAAGTCCCCGCGCAGCTACTCCACTCCCCAACGTGAGCCCATATGCTACAGTCAAAGCCATGATGTATCAGCATACGGGTACTCCTACACCTCCAAAAGCAAGTTTCACTCCCCACGGAGCTATCATCGACAGGACAGGTATGACCCTCTGCTTATGGCTGGCGAGCCCTTCACGCTAGTCTACTGGACTATAAACGACCCGACCGGAAGGCTGCAAGGTCGTAATCTGCGATTGGCCTGGTAGCTACTCTGACTTTCGCCTTGTCCAAGCCTCAGTCAGAGTGGGGGCTCTGTAGACACCCGCATTTTGCCTGCTAGTGTCTATAGCAGTTCCCGACAAACACCCGATGATGATCGGACGCAAACGTGACTTAGTATACTCGGATTTGGACCCGAAATCAATAATATCTGACATGGATTTTAGCGGAGTAATAATCTCACGAAACAGACCTCAAATTCAGGCCCAGTGGGTCGTTCCGAGCAAAATAAGACTAATTTGGGCCAAAACCGACACCAAAAATAAATCCCGTCTTTTGGCGACCGGGTCAAAACCCGGTCAAAGACGGACCCGTCACAGAAACCAGCCCAAGTGCACCTTCTAGAAGCTGGCGCCCAATCCAAAATTCAAAAAAAGATAACACAATCAACAAAGTCAACCTTTTCCTTATTTATCTCGGTTTACCTGATCCACTCGATCGAGTGGATTGACCCACTCGGTCGAGTGGAGCGTCAAAAACCGGATCAGGCTCATTTTCTAGGGCACTCGACCGAGTGCACTAGGGCCACTCGATCGAGTGACCCTAGGTCGTGGGGTAAACTCTATAAATACCCCATGACCCTCACTCATTTCACAAGGTTTTTTCACCTGATTTCATCCTACATTTTCACCCTAATCCTTCTACACTCCACACACTATAACCCTAAGCAATCATACACAAAAACCGAGTTCCTTGTCCCTCGAAAAACCGACAATTCATCCACACGCACACACCATAACTCACATTCATCCTCGATACTCCGACGTCCCGTCACTATTCGCGAGTCCATTTCCGAGGTCCTTGCTAAGCATGTATGTTGAGGGTGTCCTAAACCCCATTTCGATCTTTGTTTCTTTTATTTACATTTTTGTACCGTTAATATTATACCTATACTAGTATTGTAATTCTAACACCCTAACACTTTACATTTTCGCACACTAACTTTTTGTTCGCGTTACTAACATATTGCTATCATACCGCGTATATGTATAAACTAGTAGCAAAATTCGATTTCGGATACGTTTGACTATAATGGTCGCCTAAAATCCGTCTAATCCCTTTACGAGCAACGACGGAGGTGGAGCCCTTTCGAGGAGCCCCGCCCCAATGTACTCAAGGGCGTGACGTGATCGCGACTAATCGTAGTTGAACGTATTCGATCCCATTTTAATTAGTGCGGAGCCCGTTGACACGAAAACCGACATCACATAACCCGAAAGGGTTAGTTTCGATGTCGTGACGTAGAGGGAGGCATTCCGTTACTAATTCAAATTTTCTAACGTAAATGTTTTCATAAAATCCCGACAACGGTATTATAATCATACATGTACACGATTATAGTACCGAAGGTCGAGTTAAATTCAAATCATGCGATATTTGCATTTAATCCGACCGACCGTCGATTTTGCACCCAAAAAACGAAACGAGTTGATGCTCGTACAGGGGATACTCGACCGAGTGCATAGGTTACTCGATCGAGTAGCGTCCATAAAACTGGACAGAACCTTTTTCAAGGGGCTACTCGACCGAGTGCGTAGGCCACTCGATCGAGTAGCATCCATAACACTGGGCAGAACCTTTTCTTGAGGACGCACTCGACCGAGTCAGACCATGACTCGACCGAGTGGGTCCTGTAACCCAGAAAACCGAGAGCTTAAATGCAACATTTGGGCCTCGTCTTTTTTTTACGACTTTTAGTCGACACGTGTAAAGCCAATCACGTGAATCCATTTTCCAAAACTCACGCTCATCACGACACCTTTACGACTTTGATTGATTTTTCGACGTGATAAGTCGGGACAAGGCATCGAGGCATAGGATCGGGCTAGCATCACGCTTAGGCCCTATGTCTCCGTCCTTCGTTTGATGTACAACATAATGTGCGTTTAAACGGGGTTAGTCCATTTACACATTTCGCGGTCAAGTTTACATACGGGTCCGTTCCTATCTTTTTATTATCTATTGTTCCGTTTACTTTTTTGTATTGGCCGGGTAGTATTTCCGCCCGTATAATTTGTACGTTATTTATTTCCGAGTTTTATTTATTTACTTGCTTATCGCTTTATAAATGAACCTCGCATGCTAAATTACTTCGACCAAAATTAAGATGCATTAAATGACGTAGTTCACATACTATTCATATGCTTAGCCCGAAAACGCTGTTTGCATATCATTTAGTCATTTTACTAACGCGCGCACACGAACACGAGCGATGTCTTAGTAGAGGCCGCCATGTGCGGGCGGGGTTGGGTGTCCTTAGTGGGCTTCCCAACACGTACCCTCACCCCTTACTCAGAACCTTTGGTTTCCGGATGTCCGAAACCCTTGGCGCACGAGAGTCATTCTATATACGAAAGCCGGTTTAGACGGTATCGATATTGCAATGCAAAGGGACGAGCCCAATAAACTCTGAAATCGAAGTGGGCTTACTTTGTGTATAGCCCATGACGACATAGAGTGGGCTCGTATGGTTCCGAATAACCACAAAATTCGGTGGCGACTCCATTTTGACTTAAATTTTGAACCCGAGAACAATCTCACCACGAGATTCATTCGCCTACCCAAACCCGCGCGTGGCCGCGTCGGGGTGGACCTACGTCATGTCCACAATCGGGGGTACCCCAAAAATTATTTCGTACGGTGTTTTATTTTGTAAGATAGCGGTCGGAGTGCGATTAATCAAATAAGCTGCAGTTAAAATGCGTTCTCCCCAAAAAGAAATAGGTAGATGTGCCTGAAATAGCAGAGCTCGAGCCACATTTAATATATGGCGGTGTTTGCGCTCGACACGGCCATTTTGTTGAGGCGTGCCGACACTAGACGTTTGAAAATGAATTCAACGTTGGAATAAAAACTCTGCCATATAATTAAACTTCGTCCCATTATCGCTTTGTACAGTCTTAACTCGTTTAGAAAATTGTGTTTCAACCATGGCCAGAAAATTAATAAACATAGTCATGACCTCCGTCTTGTCAACCAGCAAATAGACCCATACTGACCGAGAACAATCATCCACAATAGTCAAGAAATATTTAGCATTGCATGAGGAGGGAGTACGATACGGACCCCATAAATCACAGTGTACCAACTCAAAAATCTCAGAAGAGGAATTATTATTAACGGGAAAACTGTGTCGGTGTTGTTTTGCAAGGTGACAAATATCACATACACCAATTTTATTTGGACGAAGATGACTAGCGATAGATATAAATTTGACAACGTTATCACCCGGATGGCCAAGCCGTTGATGCCAAAGATGAAAAGATTCGCCCTTTCGCACCTGATGAATTGCCTCTGTCGTGATTACGTTGTGGTAATAATAGAGCTCGTCCCGTTGTTCACCTACTCCAATCATCGTCCTCGAACCAAGGTCCTGAATTTGACACGTTGAGTCAGAAAAATTTATTGTGAGACGATTATCATCAAGTAATTGCGAGATGGAAATTAAATTGCATTTTAGACATGTAACATAAAGTACGTGAATGAGTGTAATAGTTTTACAGAGGACCATGGTTCCTACTATCGTAGCGGTACTGGACTTTCCGTCGGGCAAACCCACTACCCGAGAAGGAATGACTTTAGTGTCCGTTAAAAGAGACAAGTCTCCGGTGACATGGTTTGACGCACCATTGTCAATACGCCAATTATTATACATACCGCTGAGACGATCATTGGTAGGAGCAGCTACTGCATTGGCACAAATCACCATTGTCGAACCCGCTTCACGTTGCTCTGTATTGCTAGTGGATGGACCCGATGTATTGTTTGGTGATCTATTTTTCATTTCTGCAAGGGTACGTGGCCTATTCCCCCACCAGTCGGGAAATTTTCCAGACTTAATGTAACACGAATCAACCTCATGTCCCTTGGCAGTACAATAGGTGCAAGAAAGTTTCCGCCTTTCTGCCCGTTCTTGCTCGCGCAATTCCTTCCAATCAGGCTTTATGCCTCGTCGATTGTCAGTTCGGACCGCATAAGTCATAATGTCAGGTGCGGTCTCGAACACGGGTGCTCCTCTGGCTCCTTTCAAACGCTCTTCCTGTAATAAGACATGATAGACACGGTTGAGGGACAGAAGTGGTTCTAAAGCCAACTGTTGAGACCTCACCGTCCCATATAACTTCTGGTCCAACCCCATTAAAAATTGGTGTAAACGTTCTGAGTCCTGCCTGTTTGTTGATTCTTTCCCGATTCCACAAGTGCATAGACCGCATTTACACGCAAATGGTGGTTCATGTACGGCCAGAGCATCTCATAGGACCTTCATTTTTCCAAAATATTCAGTGATTGTCATTCCTTTCAACTGTGTACAGTGGGCAATTTGGGTTTTCAGGGCATGGATTTTCGATCCGTCGACGACGGCAAACCGTTCCTGTAAATCGACCCAAAGTGCCCTTGCTTCCTCAAAATAGGTCACACTTGTCTTAAGCTTGTCATCTATTGCACCCATAAGCCACTGCACAATGGTGCAATTGACGACTTCCTATTGGTCAAGAAGACCTGGTTCGGTCGATTTCTTGATAGTACCATCACAAAAACCGAATTTCCTTCGAGATTTGAGTGACATCCGCATTGAACGGCTCCATTCTTCATAGTTTTCGTGAGTAAGTTTCACATGAGTAATCTGAATACTCAGGCCATCATTAGACCCGAGAAAATATGGTGATTGTGCGTCAATTTTGGTTGTTTTCGAGGAATCGGCGCCGTCAGTCATGGCTCAGAATGGCGTTGATTTTTTTTTTAAGTATGTGTCGAAAATTAGGCTCTGATACCATGATAAAGGAAGAAGAATGAAAGGGAATCTCGTATGTCTTTATTCATCAATTAACGTTTAAATAGAGTACAAAGAATATATTACTCGAATGTAGACGCAATCGAGATTAGTTCACAGAAATAGAAAACATATCGTAATATAATCGAAACCATATCATAATCATATCGTGATATATGATAATATTCTAATAATTTATGATCATAGGATCATCCCTTATGATAATCTTTCAATGTGGTACAATTATACTATAGACTACTTTTTTCTTCCTTCTATCTTCTTCCATATTCTATTTTCGTCCGTCTTTTTTTCTTCTTCTCATCGCAAATAATTTTTATTTGGTTCAACCTTTTTGCTATATTAACCTCACTTTTTACTTATAATTACAATTATAGAAAGGGAAAAATATTTAATTTATACATATGATGTTATGCTTTCAATGACATTATTCTTTCTATGTGATATGAGTATACTTAATTTTATTGTCTTAAAAGCTCTTTAAATTTGTCGATATTTAAGGAGGAATTATATATTGAAAATTCATCGCCCTATTATATAATTTTTCGATGTGAGATAGAGTTTTTCTAAGACTAAAAATATGTTTGGCTAATAACTTTAGACGAATGATTACTCTTATTTATAATATAGAATTTAATCAGCTCATCATAATTTTTCGATGTGGATAATTTTACTTAATTTTATTGTCTTCAAAGATTAAGGATCAAAGATTTGTTTGTTGATATCAAAGAACAATTATTATTCTTAATTATAATACAGAAATTAATCATCTGAGATATAATTTTTCGATATGAGATATTTTACTATTTCTATATGTAATAGATTCATTACTTTTTCAAGCAATTAATATGAAATTCATAACTTTATAATAATTGTGGAAAAATTTCACACACGTTTATAGTCGTAAGAACTTTTTTAAGACTCAAAAGAAAAATTTGCACTTGTTTATTATAGTCCCCAGAGTTTTTCTAAAACTCAAAAGATGTTTGGTTTATAACTATGAAATTCATGACTTTGTAATAATTTTTTGAGGTGAGAAATTTTATCCAAGTTTATAGTCTTAAGATATTTTTTTAAGACTCAAAAGTGTGGGATACTTTTACTTGATTAAGTTTATGGTTTTAAGAAAAAATTTGAAGACCCAAAATAGTTTGTTTTTCCATCTAAGTTATTAAGGACGAACGATTAATCTTATTTATATAATAGAATTCGATAGAATTTCATCCCCTCATCATAATTTTTCAAAAATTATATAATGAAAATTCATCGCCCTATTATATAATTTTTCGATGTAAGAGAGAGTTTTTCAAAAACTCAAAAGATGTTTAGTTAAGATCTATGGACGAATGATTACTCTTATTTATAATATAAATATTAATTAGCTCATTATAATTTTTTGATGTGTGATAATTTTACTTAATAGAAATTAAGGATCAAAAGATTTTTTTGTTGATATCTAAGAACGAATGATTATCTTTATTTATAATATAGTAAAAATTTATCACCTTAATATAATTTTTTCTATATGAAATGGATTCATTATTTTTTCGAGCAAATAATATGAAATTCATAACTTTATAGTAATAATTTTTCGATGTGGGAAAATTCCACACACGTTTATAGTTTTAAGGGCTTTTTTAAGACTTAAAAGAGAAATTTTTACTTACGTTTATTATAGTCTTAAGAGCTTTTCTAAAACTCAGAAGATGTTTGTTTATATCTATGAAATTCATGACTTTGTAATAATTTTTCGATGAGAGAAATTTTTATTCAAATTTATAGTCTTAAGAGATTTTTTTAAGACTAAAAAATGTGGGATAATTTTACTTAATTAAATTTATGGTCTTAAGAATTTTTTTTAAGACCCAAAAGAGTTTGTTTTTCCATCTAAGTTATTAAGGACGAACGATTACTCTTGTTTATATAATAGAATTCGATCACCTTATTACGGAGAATACTTTTGGACAAATGATTTCTTTTATTTATGATATCTCATCATCATTTTTTGATGTGTGATAATTATATTTAAATTTATAGCTTTAGGAACTCTTTTTAGGACTCAAAAGATTTCTAATTTATATCTAAAGATGATGATTACTTTTATTTATATAATTTTCATCACTTTTTTGTAATTTTTCGATGTGGACAATTTTTACTTCTCAAAACGAATAATTTCTTTTATTGATGATGTATAATTTCATGACCTCGTCATTATTGTGTGATGTGAGATAATTTTATTTAAGTTTATAGTCTTAAAAAGTTATTTTAGGACTCAAAAGACTTTTTTTTTAATATCTAAAGACGAATGATTGCTTTTACTCCGTGTTTATATAGTAGAATTTCAGCACCTTATTATAATTTCTCAATGTGAGATAATTTTACTTAAATTTATAACTTTATGAGCTTTTATAAGACACTTTTTTTTGTTAATATCTAAAAACAAATGATGTCTCTTATTTTATAGAATTTCATCACCTCATCATAATTTTTTGATGTGGGAATCTACTTAAATTTATAGTCTTAAAAGTTCTTTTAGGGCTCAAAAGAGTCCATATTGACATATAAAGACGAATTATTGCTCTTAATTATATACTCGTAATAGAATTCAATCAACTTATAATTTTTCGATGTGGGATAACTCTACTTGAATTTAATTATAGTCTTAAGAATGATTTTTAGGACTCAAAAGATTTCTCGTTGATATCGATAGACGAACGATTACTTTTATTTATATAATAGAATTTCATCGTCTTATTATAATTTCTCAATGTGGGATAATTTTACTTCAATTTATACCCTTAAGAGTTGTATAAGACTCAAAAGATTTTTCATGTTAATATAAAACGAATGATTTTTCTCTTATCTATAATATAATATAAAATTTCATCAGGTCATCATAATTTTTCGATGTGTGATAATTCTACTTAAATTTATAGTTTTAAGAATTCTTTTTATGACTCAAAAGAGTTCTAATTGATCTTTAACGACGATGATTACTTTTATTTATATAATAGAATTCCATCAGCTTATTGCAATTTTTCGATGTGGGATAATTTTAATTCAATCTATAGCCTTAAGAGCTATTATAAGATTCCAATTTTTTTTGATTAATATCTAAAAACGAATCATTTCTCTTATTGATGATGTAGAATTTCATCACCTCAATCATAATTAAGATTCCAGATTGACATATAAAGACGAATGGTTACTCTTAATTATATAGTATAATTCAATCAACTTATAATTATTCGAGGTGGGATAATTCTATTTGAATTTTTCGATGTGGGATATAGTCTTAAGAATGTTTTTTAGGACGAAAAGGCTACACTTACACGCGTTGTATGAGAATTTCATACACAGTGAATTACATCGCGCCACGTATCAACTTTTTGTTAATCGAGAGTGATTAGTTGAGGGTTAGGTTGGTATTTTTACACTTTTAGTTAATTTAGTTAAGTAGTCAACTTTAGAAACTTTTGTAATTTGTTTCTGTATTTTCGTTTTCTTAAAATAATTATATAATACTGTTAATATATTTTTGATTCATGTAAAATGTAAAATTAATTAATATGATTACATTTTGTAGTTTTTTAAAATCTTAATCTATTATTCTGTAAATATATAAAAGGTAAATATATTAAAATAAATAATTAATAATTAGAATTTTCGAAAAATAATACTCCATTACAAAACAAATTTAAATATTCGAAAAGGTAAATATATTAAAATTTTCGAAATGGTAAATAATATGATTACTAAACATATTAAACATATGATTACTCTATATAAAAGGTAACTATATAAAAGTTAACAAATCAAAATAATTACAATGTGAACACATATGAAATATTCTTAATTAATATTTCATTCCATTCCAATCCATTATACGGTATATTTTTATACATCTTCTACATATTTCCGTATAATCTTTTTACGACGTGGACGTGTATATATAATAAATATTTTTATATAATGCTTTTTAATCAATTATACAAAAAGGTGAATATATTCTGGAAGCTTAATTAAAATTTTCGAAAATTATAAAGTAAATTTTGGGATATACATTTTTTTATTTTTGACAATTACATTATATATATAGGAAATATTTCAATTATTAATTGTAGACACCCACATTTTGACCGTCAGGTGTCTATAGCAGTTTCCGACAAACACCCGATGATGATCGGACGCAAACGTGCTTTAACGTACTCGGAAATGGGCTCGAAATCATGGATATTTGGCTTGGGATTTTTACGGAGTACAAATCTCACCAAACCAACCTCAAATTCAGGCCCAGTGGGTCGTTTCGAGTCAAATAACACTAATTTGGGTCGAATCCGTCACCAGGGGTAAAACCGTCTTTTAGCGACCGAGTCAAAACCCGGTCAAAGATATTTCCCGAAACTCGTAGGCTGACCGTGACATCCCACACGTCCTATTCGGACTCCAACTCTACAAAATCAGCCATACAAAAATAATAAACAATTCCGTTTAAGGTAGAATTCGATCCCGAGTAGGAATCCTATCCGAGAACCGACACTCAACCGAGTGCAACCACTCGGCCAAGTAGTACAAGTCAGCCGGTTTTCCTCTTTTCTTCTCTTACAAGAAAACGGAATTCTCGTTCTCCTCAGCTTCTTACCCAAGCGGTAATTCTAGCTCAAACAGGAATCCTATTCAAAAACCGATTCGAACACCTGACCGAGTGTAAAACACTCGGCCAAAACAAGAGCAAAACAGCCGAGATGCCTTTCTTACTCCACAAGAAAGCGGAATTCTTATTTCCCTCAAATTCCCTTGTTTCCTATCCTAAGCGGTATTCAAACTCTCCTAAACCAAGGTCGGAAACTCCCTATAAATAGGACCTCCCATCCAACACTTTAAGGACCGAAAAAATACAATTCATACACACACACGATTTTTCAGCAATAGCTCTCTATCATCCCGACACACGTAATTCCTTAGCATCGAGAAACCGATATTATATCCAAAACCCGAAGGAAAACCGGCCCTAATACCCGAAACCTTCACCCGTCTTAACCGTACCACCCTAACCCAACCGACGTTGCCTCGACGCTCCCGTGCCTAGCCACATTCCGACGAGCCCCGATCCGAGTTAACAAAAGCATGTAGGTTGAGGGTGTACTAAACCCGACTTCTCCTTTTCTTCTCTTCTCTTCCTCTCATCGTCCGTTTTCTTTTTATGGGTCAAACGTCGTTTTTTTTTCTAATATCGATATTAACATAAAACTATTTTCATAACAAACATTCTTAAAAATATGATATCGATTTTCCTATAATCGAATATCGTATCGAAAAGAATTATATTAAGATTTTCGACGATATTAAAAATCGTTACATCTTTTCTTCATTCAAATTCCTTTTTTTTCAAACAATTTTTCAAAACCCTTTTTTTAATTCATTCCGAATATTCGATATCGATTTCATAATCGAATATCGGATACAACGAATATCGAAAACATGAATCAAATACAAATTAATTCATAGCTTGTACGCGATTCATCAAAATAACAATTTTCGAACAACGAGCGAAACGGGACAGGCCCGCACGCGAGTCGCGTCCCTCACAGGCGACTCGCGTACGAGTCTGAAACCCGCGCTCCCTTTTTCAACTTTTTTTCGTTCGTTTTTATTATTTATTTTTCGAAACGATTTCTAAAATTTACATCTTTTCTAAAACTATTCCAAATATTTGATATTGATTTCGTAGTCAACTATCGAATATAACGAATATCGAAAATATTAATTCGAGTACGAATCATGCAATATTCATACGCGATTTAATACGAACTTCGAGTTTTCGAAAACCGGCACCGAAACAGGCCACCACGCGACCCGCCGGCATCCCAGGCGAGTCGCGCGGCCGGCTGTTATGCCGCGGCCTTTTCCGTCTTTTTATTATTTTTCGAGCTTCGTTTTTTATACAAAACAATATCTCTTCAACAATATTTTTCAGATTTCGATTAAAATATATTTTCTCAATCTCGTCTATTTTATTTGCTATATTATTATTTGCAAATCGATACTAACTCGTTTGTTCATCTTGTAGCAATTTCATCTTTTTTTATTTCGTTTGTTTAATATACTAAAACGAATCTCACATGTTAAATCCAACTTTGACGTTAATCAATTTTCATGCATTAAATTGACTTAACAACCCATTCAATTTTTCACATGCTTAGAAAACAATGTTTGCATAATCATTCATCGTTCAACTAACGCGCGCATTAAAACGTCATTCGATATCCTAGTAGAGGCCGCTAATGTGCGGGCGGGGTTGGGTGTTCTTAGTGAACTTCCCAACACGTACCCTTACCCCTTACTCAGAACCGTGGTTTCCGGATGTCCGAAACCATTGGCAACGAGAGTCATTCAATATACGATTAACCGCTCAAGTCGGCATCTGTATCGAACTGCAAAGGGACGAGCCCAATAAACTCTGACATCGGAACTGGGCCGTATTTTGTACACGGCCCACTACGACATAGAGTGGGCTCGAACGGTTCCGAATAACCATAAAATTCGGTGGCGACTCTAACTTCGATTTAAATTTCAATTTGATCATCTCATATGGAGATTCATTCGCCTCCCCAAACCCGCGCGTGGCCGCGTCGGGGTGGACCTATGTCATGTCCACAATTTGGCGACTCCGCTGGGGATTTTCTGATGAGTTAATAACCTTCGGTGTCCTCAGGGTGAGACTCGAATAGAAATCGTTTGACTAGTACAATGCGCGTTTTAGTTTTACGGTTCATGCATAACCCCATTTTCCCGGGCCGGTACTCGTGACCGACGTCCCACTATACCGTTGATATAGTCCAAACTGGTTATGTCAAAGGTGTCTGATTCATATGGGTTTTACGGCATGTCCTAATCTCAACTCGAGTTAGGGAGTCCGCCCCGATTCTTGATAGGCTATGTACACTGGTATAGACCCTTACAGACTGACCGAGACTTAGATTAAGAGCATACATGGCGTCATTATACTGTTTCCATGACTACGTGCTACTTGATCCACATCTTTTTCAAAACCGTCATCTTTTCAAAAATTTGCATCCTTTTCAAAAACATCCAATTTCAAAACCCCGGGCATATACCCAATTTAGGACTTACGATTTTACTCAAAATAGCCCTTTCTCTAGCCGGTACTATGCCCAATTTAAAACTCGAAACTATTTTCGAACTTGCAAAACCGTCGCCCGGTTCGATTTCCGTTTTTTTTTCTCTTTCGAACAAAACCGGGCCATCAACCGAATTTCTCTTCGGGCTTTCAAAAATTCAAAATTTCTGACTTTTCAAAAAAATTAAAGCCCGATGACATTTTTTTCCGATTTTAAAAGTCGGGATCCTGTTTTCGATTTTCAAATTTTCGGAAATTCTTCTTCGATATTCAAAATTCCGAAATTCCAAAAATGCATCTTTTCAAAAATATTCAAATTTTTAAAAATCGGAAAGCTGCCGAAATTTAGACTTAAGATTTGACTCAAAACAAGCTTATTTTCTAGCCGGCATGCTGCCCATTTCAAAATTCGAATTTCCGATCCACCATTCGATTTTCGAATTTTCAAAATTCAATTTCGATTTTAAAATTTTCGAGATACCAGTTTCGATTTTCAAAATCTTCGAGATACCATTTTCAATTTTCAAATCTTCGAGATGCCGTTTTCGATTTTCAAATCTTCGGGATCTCATCTTTAATTTTCAAATTGTCGGAAATTCCTTTTTTCGATACTCAAGTTTCAAAATTCCAAATATTCAACTTTTCAAAACCCCGGAATGCTACCGAAATTAGGATTTACGATTTGACTCAAAGTAGCCTATTTTCCAGCCGGTATTCTGCCCATTTCAAAACTCGATTTTTTTCCGAACTTTCAAAATTATGGCCCGATGCACTTTTCCGATTTTTCGAAAAAATTGGGCCATCCACCGAGACTTCTCGGATTTCCCAAACAAAAATACCTTTTTCAAAACCTTCCTCTACTTAGGATTTCCCGTATTTAGCAGTGTCGGGTCGTGTCATTAGTCATCAAAGTCTTTAGCATCGAAACTCCGTCGATCTTATATCACGAGTTTCTTCCCGATCTCAGTCCGCCTTATTTGACTAAGGCAAAGCCCACCTATGTAGGACATACTCCTACGAAGGTTGGTCTGTCTACACAATTATCGAGTCCAAAGTCTGGGGAATGTCTCACGTAAACCTCCTTTCAAACAGGGCCCAGCCCACACAGCTGGATCCTAAAGGAGACCCACCTTTCACGAGTCACCCGTCTAGGTGTCTTTTCCGAGTCATTTTCCTTTTCAGGCTTTTCCCCACTCGAGGGGCTACCCTTCAGCAGAGCGATCAATCACGGTTGCTCTAAGGGTCATGTATTGCACGTGTTGTCTCACGTATCCCACTTTCGAGTCACTTAGATGTCACACCATCTGAGTCTCTAGCCTTACTCAGGGGGCTGCGTGCCCTCCACCCGAGCAGTCAACCACGATTACCCTAGAGAATACCCTACGTTCATCCTACACCGGCGTCCTTATGATGCCTTCTTCGAGTCGTACCCACGCTACGAATACTCGGGTCACCTAGGGTTAGGTCACCACGGTTGGTCCAACCACGCGGCACGGTCGCCCCATTTTCGGACTTATCCTTGTACAGCTCGAGTCTCGTGGTAGTCTAGGTCACAGTCGTTACTTTGTCTGGATTAACATTTAAGTAGCCCGGTCATAGAATCTTAGTCATTCCCGCCCCCGGGCCGTACCTAGTTTGACTCTCTCTCTTGCATTTGCGCAAAACCGAGTTTAGGCGAGTTGTGACACCCGTCGTTCTCTCCAATCAAAGACCTTACCAAAAAAAAAACAACCGAGCATCCGAGTCCGGATTTGATTCGAGTCTAAGTCTGAGTCCGAGTCTAGGATATACTATTTATTTCAACTTCAATGTCAGAGTCAGAGTCAATTGTATTTTGTCCTCTTTTTCAAAATTCAATAAAATCAGCTTTTTTATTTCTCATATATACTTTCCTTATGTGTTTCCGGGAACATGATGAACACCGTCATACACTGTGAGCACACGCACGTGACTATTATAGGCACATCTATAATGACTGCAGGAAACTGAGCCCGTGTTTTCCTTTTACCTATTCCATGTCTGGTATAGAAAGCCACATAACTACCCTTGGCAGGAGCGGTATCGAATTCTATGACAAATCTAGGTAATCTCCTAGTTTGGGTTCAAGACGGGAGGCAAGCCCATTTCCCACAATAAACACCCATCCAATAAGATCAACCAATCCCTACTTTAGGTGTTAGTCTGACCAACAAAAAAAACTGGACAAAAAAGAAAAAAAAGTCCAATACAAGAAAAAGCAAAAGGCCAAAACAAAAAAGCAGGCCATTATCCAAAAAAAGAGGCACCCATGACCGAGGTTAAGCGGTCAATCCAAATAAAGAATCCCGAGACCGGGGCTAAGAGGTCAACCAAAAAAATATTCAAAAAACCATGACCGTAGTGAAAACGATCAATTCAAAATTATCAATACTCATACCATCCAATAAGGGAGAGACAATCAAGCTGGTCAGCTAACACCACATTTAGCCTTCCCACATTACAACCCTCAAGACCTTCCCGAGACCCAGGCCAGAGACAGCCCGGAATTTTGAGGATTCGAGCTCCGTAAGATACCCCTAACCATTAGGGCCAGACATGGAAATCAGATCTCGCATTATCAAAACCTATCCCGATCAAAGTTCGAGCCATTTTACTCGACTTCCCCTTTACATAACAGAATTCACAATCACCATATGCAAACTCGAGAGCAAAACTCGTCAAATCCCCCCGAGAGCAAAAATCGTAAAATCCCCGAGAGCAAAACTCGTCAAATCCCCCCGAGAGCAAAACTCGTCAAATCCCCGAGAGCAAAACTCGTTAAAATCCCCGAGAGCAAAACTCATCAAATCCCCGAGAACAGAACTCGTTAAAATCCCCGAGAGCAGAACTCGTTAAAATCCCATCCCAATTCTTCTCATTCAAACCAGTTACCATCCCCAAACACGGGAACTCAACCTGCGGTCGGCATAGAACATGCCCAAATAGTTCACACTACCTCTGGGGGCTATCCCGGAGAACGCTCACAGTCACAGGATCAATATCCTAACAATTCTACCCCTTTGATCAAGACATCACTGGGAATGCACCTAGCCTACACCATCGCTATGGCTAGTTACACACAAAGCCCTAATAAACTAGGCACCACAATCCACTGAACTACGGCTTGGTTTGATTTCACCACACGTGAATACGTAGGCAGCCTTTCAACAGAGGCACAACCACCCACATTAACACACATTCAAAAAGCACCATCATTCCGGTCACGACACTGTCATGTTCTCGACAGTTAGCTTTGTCATTCTGGGGGCTTCTCCTAGGCAGAAGCTCTCCATCCACTCACATAATCCAAATACTTTCAAAAAAATCTAACCTCCTTTCTGTAGTGTGTCCTAGTACTCGGCTCAGTCGAAGACAAGAATCTGTCAGGACTCGAGGCAATACCCACCTTGGAAATGTACCCAAAAATCAAAAATCCAGAAGAGCACTAGACTACGGCATTGCTACTGTTAAAAGTCCTGTTATGCCAGAACAGTCTCATTACGAACTATTGCAATCCCCCCATAGCACATCCTTCCTATTCTGAGGATTCGACCGTGTTGTCACTCGCCTAGGCTACGGAATAGCGCAACTTAAGAGTCTTGTCATCTTAGGTGGCCCACCTCCTTACCAAGTCACGGTCCAACCCTTAGAGAGTCCAAGTCGTGTCTGTCAACTCGTCCTGTTGCGTCCAGAGTCGAGTCTGCCGGTAGGCCTCTCTTTTCAAATTCTCATTTTAAAATTTGCAAAAAAACTTAGCCATTTGAAAAAATCCTTTTCGACAAGGTCAAATTTCAGTTTATTTAAAGGGCAAATTTCTTTTCCACCTCTTTCAATTTTGGAAACCTATCTCCTAGCACGTGAGTTGCTTTCAGGACTTCGATTTCAAAATACAGCAAAAATCATTTTTATTCCCCAGCGCGAGTCATATTTGTTTCGCCTACGTGTTGCATGCAAAATTTTATGTAACTTATACAGGTACAAATCACGACGGCGCAATTCACATAACTCCCCAGCGGCATTTAACAAGATGAGCCCATATATAGGCGCACCTAAGTCTTATACGACGAGTTCAATTCCCCACGGAGTTATCATCAGCTCAGGTACATTTCTAATCCATGGCCGGCGGGCCCTTCACGCAGGTCTAATGGACTTTAAACGACCCGACCGGAAGTCTGTCAGGTCTTAATCTTTGATTGGCCTGGTAGCTACTCTGACTTTCGCCTTTTCCCAGCCTCAGTCAGAGTGGGGGCTCTGTAGACACCCACATTTTGACCGCCAGGTGTCTATAGCAGTTTCCGACAAACACCCGATGATGATCGGACGCAAACGTGCTTTAACGTACTCGGAAATGGGCTCGAAATCATGGATATTTGGCTTGGGCTTTTTACGGAGTACAAATCTCACCAAACCAACCTCAAATTCAGGCCCAGTGGGTCGTTTCGAGTCAAATAACACTAATTTGGGTCGAATCCGTCACCAGGGGTAAAACCGTCTTTTAGCGACCGAGTCAAAACCCGGTCAAAGATATTTCCCGAAACTCGTAGGCTGACCGTGACATCCCACACGTCCTATTCGGACTCCAACTCTACAAAATCAGCCATACAAAAATAATAAACAATTCCGTTTAAGGTAGAATTCGATCCCGAGTAGGAATCCTATCCGAGAACCGACACTCAACCGAGTGCAACCACTCGGCCAAGTAGTACAAGTCAGCCGGTTTTCCTCTTTTCTTCTCTTACAAGAAAACGGAATTCTCGTTCTCCTCAGCTTCTTACCCAAGCGGTAATTCTAGCTCAAACAGGAATCCTATTCAAAAACCGATTCGAACACCTGACCGAGTGTAAAACACTCTGCCAAAACAAGAGCAAAACAGCCGAGATGCCTTTCTTCCTCCACAAGAAAGCGGAATTCTTATTTCCCTCAAATTCCCTCGTTTCCTATCCTAAGCGGTATTCAAACTCTCCTAAACCAAGGTCGGAAACTCCCTATAAATAGGACCTCCCATCCAACACTTTAAGGACCGAAAAAATACAATTCATACACACACACACAATTTTTCAGCAATAGCTCTCTATCATCCCGACACACGTAATTCCTTAGCATCGAGAAACCGATATTATATCCAAAACCCGAAGGAAAACCGGCCCTAATACCCGAAACCTTCACCCGTCTTAACCGTACCACCCTAACTCAACCGACGTTGCCTCGACGCTCCCGTGCCTAGCCACATTCCGACGAGCCCCGATCCGAGTTAACAAAAGCATGTAGGTTGAGGGTGTACTAAACCCGACTTCTCCTTTTCTTCTCTTCTCTTCCTCTCATCGTCCGTTTTCTTTTTATGGGTCAAACGTCGTTTTTTTTTCTAATATCGATATTAACATAAAACTATTTTCATAACAAACATTCTTAAAAATATGATATCGATTTTCCTATAATCGAATATCGTATCGAAAAGAATTATATTAAGATTTTCGACGATATTAAAAATCGTTACATCTTTTCTTCATTCAAATTCCTTTTTTTTCAAACAATTTTTCAAAACCCTTTTTTTAATTCATTCCGAATATTCGATATCGATTTCATAATCGAATATCGGATACAACGAATATCGAAAACATGAATCAAATACAAATTAATTCATAGCTTGTACGCGATTCATCAAAATAACAATTTTCGAACAACGAGCGAAACGGGACAGGCCCGCACGCGAGTCGCGTCCCTCATAGGCGACTCGCGTACGAGTCTGAAACCCGCGCTCCCTTTTTCAACTTTTTTTCGTTCGTTTTTATTATTTATTCTTCGAAACGATTTCTAAAATTTACATCTTTTCTAAAACTATTCCAAATATTTGATATTGATTTCGTAGTCAACTATCGAATATAACGAATATCGAAAATATTAATTCGAGTACGAATCATGCAATATTCATACGCGATTTAATACGAACTTCGAGTTTTCGAAAACCGACACCGAAATAGGCCACCACGCGACCCGCCGGCATCCCGGGCGAGTCGCGCGGCCGGCTGTTATGCCGCGGCCTTTTCCGTCTTTTTATTATTTTTCGAGCTTCGTTTTTTATACAAAACAATATCGCTTCAACAATATTTTTCAGATTTCGATTAAAATATATTTTCTCAATCTCGTCTATTTTATTTGCTATATTATTATTTGCAAATCGATACTAACTCGTTTGTTCATCTTGTAGCAATTTCATCTTTTTTTATTTCGTTTGTTTTATTATACTAAAACGAATCTCACATGTTAAATCCAACTTTGACGTTAATCAATTTTCATGCATTAAATTGACTTAGCAACCCATTCAATTTTTCACATGCTTAGAAAACAATGTTTGCATAATCATTCATCGTTCAACTAACGCGCGCATTAAAACGTCATTCGATATCCTAGTAGAGGCCGCTAATGTGCGGGCGGAGTTGGGTGTTCTTAGTGAACTTTCCAACACGTACCCTTACCCCTTACTCAGAACCGTGGTTTCCGGATGTCCGAAACCATTGGCAACAAGAGTCATTCAATATACGATTAACCGCTAAAGTCGGCATCTGTATCGAACTGCAAAGGGACGAGCCCAATAAACTCTGACATCGGAACTGGGCCGTATTTTGTACACGACCCACTACGACATAGAGTGGGCTCGAACGGTTCCGAATAACCATAAAATTCGGTGGCGACTCTAACTTCGATTTAAATTTCAATTTGATCATCTCATATGGAGATTCATTCGCCTCCCCAAACCCGCGCGTGGCCGCGTCGGGGTGGACCTATGTCATGTCCACATTAATATACTAAAAAAATCGTATTAAAAAATTTAAATAAAATTTTCATGAATTTACTTTAAAATTTTCAAAAATTTTAATTATTAATTATTTATTTTAATATATTTACATGTTATTCATATATAATAATAAATTAAGATTTTGAAAAACTATAAAATATAATCATACTGTATTAATTAATTTTACATTTTAAATGAATCGAAAATATATTAACAATATTATATGATTATTTCACGAAATCGAAAAATATAAAATAAAAACAATATAAAAAAGTTTCTAAAATTGACGTAACTAGATTAAGGTTAATAATTAACTAAAGATGTAAAATTACTAACTTAACCCTAAGCTAATCATCCACGTGGCGCGATGTGGTTCGCTGTGTTCTCATACACCGCGTGTAAGTGTATCATCTTCCTTTTTAGGATTCAAAAGATTTTTCTTTGATATCTATAAATGAATGATTACTTTTATTTAATTAATTTTTTTTTATGTTAATATTTAAGAACGAATGATTGCTCTTCTTTATATTAAAGAATTTCATCACCTCATAATAATTTTTTTTATTACTCTTCTCTATAGTATAAAATTTCATAACCGCATAATAATTTTTTCGATGTGAGATAATTAGTTAGGGTTTATAGTCTTAATCTTAAAAGTTCTTCAAGACTCGAAAGATTTTTTGTGGATATCTAAGAACATATATGATTACTCTTATTTATAATATAGATTTTCATCAGCTTATTATAATTTGTCGATGTGGGATAACTTTATTATTTTGGGTTATTTAACAGGAATAATACCAACTTTGGGTGGTATTCCATCAATAAAACCAACTTTAATTAATACGGGAATAAAACCAAGTATGAGACATATTATACGAGAATGAAATTGCCTCTTAAATGACCGGATGAAGTCGGTTTTTGTGGGTCTCATACTATTAATAAACACCCATCTTCATCTTTTTCATTCGCCTAAATCAAATTCTCTCTCCTAAACCTACGTTTTAACTTAGGGTTGTATCGACCTACGTTTTCAATCAAACCAATTAAAAAAGAATACTAATTGGACACTTAAACCCCTAAATTAAACCAATAAGAAAACCCTAAGTTTACCCAGAAAAATTGAAAACCTAAGTTAAACCCAGAAAAATTGATTTGGGGGAAATGAAAAGAAAACTCATCGTTGACATTGCCGAACCACAACATTGAGGAATGAACTTGACAATATCACTGAAAATTGATTTTCGACAAAATTAATGATAATCAATTATAAACACGGACGTAAAAAAGTCGGAGAAAGATAAGCAAACAAAAGTGTCGTAAAAAATTACCTTCGACGAAGTGAATGATGAAGTGATGAAGTGATGAATTGACGATGAAGTGATGAAGATGAAGTGATTAGTATGAAGTTTGAAATTTGGGAATTAATGAAGTTAAAAGTGAATTTGTTACTTTACTGTCAGAGTGTCAGTTAACCTTGAATTAGTGGTAATATTGACGTGTAGGCGGTAGCAGGTAATCGAATTTCATTCTCGTATAATATGTCTCATACTTGATTTTATTCTCGTATTAATTAAAGTTGATTTTATTGATGGAATACCACCCAAAGTTGTATATTTCTGTTAAATAATCCTATTATTTTTATATGTAATAAATTCATCAGTTTTTGGAACAAATTATATGAAACAAATTATATGAAATTATACTCTAATGAAAGCTTTTTCCACCAGGAATCTAATTATTTCATTTTTATAATTCTTTTTACGATAATTTTTTGTTAAATGAAATTTAAAGGTTTTAAGATGAAAATTATAAAACATCACATTAATGCGATAGATTAAATATATTATTATAATAATTAAAAGATTCTCTACTTATTTTTTTATTATTAATGATACTTTCCTAAATTGAGTTTTGATGCAACGGACCAATCATATCGCTCGAAAAGTTCCTCCTTTATATATATATATATATATATATTACTCTATATATAGAGTAAAGATCAAGTGAGTCCTTTTTTTCTTTTTGAGTCCATAAGTCCTATTTAGAGCCATTGATTTAGATGAGATGGATGGTGGTGATTGAGTCTAGTAATTAAGGTAATATATAACATATTTTGGAAAAAAATATAATAAAATCCTCTCTCCTCCCTTAATTATCTCCAACCACCTAACTTACTTGATTATGTTTTATCACATTCAATTTTTTCATTCAAACTCACCCGCCTAACTAAAACTCTTCATCTTCATCATCCCAAACTCAATATCTCGACTTCTAATTTCTTTCAAAACACACACCCGCTCATTCTTTCATCTTCAACTCAAGCAAGGCTACACACCCGTGTTACATTGACGTATTATAAGTGTTACTTTAATGAACAAATGATGTTACTCCAAGTAATTAATGGTGTTATTCTTTGTCTCATGGTTAAACAATGTTATTATCATTAATTACTCTGACGCATTATATATCGTTCTTTAAAGAACGACAATCGTTAATTTGGTAATGAATGGTTCCAATCCAAGTTATCATCAATTACTTTGGTAATCATTTGTTTAAACGCTGCTGTCCTCAGTTACTTTAATGCATTATGTCTGTTACTCTAACTGACGAAAGGTGTTACTCCAATAGAACAAAGATGTTACTCTAACCAAATGCACATGTATTAAATAAAATATAGAGTTAATTGCTACGTAGCACAACACTACTTGTAAAAAATGTGTACAAAATCAGTTATTCTTGTAAACAAAAAAAGAAAAATATTTTTATCATGACAAAAAACACAAGTATTCTCAAAACACATGTTCCTCCTTATTTTCTTCAGTGTCTTCCTCAGTTTCCTCATTTTCGTCGTCGTCATCCACTTCATCCTCCTCATCCTCATCCACCTTTATCAGTGTTGTCTTGTGCATTCGCATCACTTCCAATATCACCTGCACAAAATTAAACAACGTGTTACTCCCATGCAGTCAATGTGTTACTTCAACTCTTACGTTGTGTTACTCTAACTGGTAAAGTACGTTACTCTAACATCATCATCAAAAACTGTTTCTCAACGTTCAGTGTGTTACTGTAATTGCAATTAAGTGTTACTGTAACGTTAATACATATGCGTTACGCCCATGCAGCCAATGTGTTACTTCAGCTCTTACATTGTGTTACTCTAACTGGTAAATTACGTTACTCTAACCTCATCATCAAAAACTGTTTCGTAACGTTCAGTGTGTTACTGTAATTGCAATGGAGTGTTACTGTAATGTAGAGCGTATGTTACTTCAACATCGTGACTGCGTTCATAGAAAACAAAACAATATTATCAGTGGACCTCATTGAAAACCCAAATAACAAACATAAAACTATGGAATCAATATCAATTAACCATCACTATGAATCTATGATGAATGAAAAAACAATATCATCATAAAAATTGATGTAAAAAGGGAAGCCAAATCGACATGAATATCAATTAACCATCAATATGAATCTATGATGAATGAAAAAACAATATCAACATAAAAATTGATGTAAAAAGGGAAGCCAAATTGACATGAATATCAATTAACCATCAATATGAATCTATGATGAATGAGATGACAATGAAAACAATATTAACATGAAAATTGACATAAAAAACGAAGCCAAAGCGACGTGAAAGAAATTTAATTTTTGTTAGTCGATCGCCGAATTATAATTGAAGCAAAACGTGAAAGAAATATCAAAACTCACCATTGTTATACTCGATCAATTGCTTTTCAACAGTTGATGATGATGTCGCGCTCATTGAATCCATAGTAACGGGATTTTGAACCCAGATTTGATTGAATGAATGACGGAACGTGATGATGGAAGTTTTTTTTTTTTTTTTTTAGGTTTTGATGAATTTTGCAAAGTGAATGACTGAATGATGAATGAACGTAATCATGGGGTTATTGTTTCCTAAAATCATGGGAGCTATTTTAGGAACGTAATCTTTTTTTTTTAATGCAAATAATTGGAAGCATCTCGTCCATCCATTCTCATCTCATCCAATGGATGAGATGAGGACTTAGGGACTCATATAGAGTAAAGGACTCATAAGAGCCTTACTCTATATATATATATATATATATATATATATATATATATATATATATATATATACTAGTTGGAAAGTATGTGCGATGCACGGGCCGCTTGTTAGTGACGTTGATAAGGATACAAATTTGGATGATTGCATAAATTGGTGAGACTGCACAAAAGTAGAGAGCAAGTCGAAGGTAAAAGTATGCATGATAGTAAATGAACAATATCCACATACGTGAATGTGTTTCAAGGGATCAGAGATAATATATGTGGCAAACGTCAAATTAAATTATAAGCATTATATATGGTACATTGTAATCAGAATGAAAGACTAATTAAAGTACCTCGCACATAAATGTACATAGATATACCGAAGATGTCTTAGCCTAGTGGTTAAGACTAGGTACTCTGAGACAGTAGGCTCCAGGTTCGAATCCCCCTCCCCTATATTGTTATGCGACTAAGCGCATGCATGCCCTTATTTATAGTAGTACAATTATAACGCATTTGAAATGATGGTAAAGTTGAGAATTGCCACTTCATATTTATAATTGTAGATACTCACCACGTTAGAGTCTTAGAACCATGCGACTGATGCGTGCCATTCCTATTCGATTTTTCACCTATTTTGACACTCATTTCCGTGTCGTTTTATTATTTTTAGGAGTCGGATTACATTATTTTCTCTCATATGTGCTACTCGGGTATTCTTTTGTTGTTTTGCAGATAATCGAGACCGAGTAGTTAAAAGAGCTAAAAATTGCATCAAAAATCTTAAAGCTCTGAAACTGATTCGTTGTAGACCAAAAATGAGTCAAGTCTATAGACTAGACTGTGAGTCTATAGACTGAGAAGATGGAAGCAAGAAAGCTGTAGACTAAAACACAAGTCTATAGACTGGGAAACAAGTCTATAGACCGAGAAAGTGCAGCAAACAGTCCGTAGACTAAGGAGGAGTCCGTTGGAGACCTAGACTGAAGAACTTAATAGGCAGACTTAGATCTCAAGTCTACCAACCTAAAATCCAAGTCTGCAGAATAGGATACCGCCACCAATTCAGGACAAATATTTTTTTTGAAGCTACCCACCTTTCCCCCTCTTACGCTCTTCAGTTCTTCCCACTACCTAGTTAATGGGATTGAAGATAGCAGGAAAGGAAGGACAGTTATTGAGGGCTTAAGCAGTTTAAATACAACTTTAATTTTATGATCTGATCTATCTTTCATCATCATCTCATCTTCTGCTTTAATCTTTCATCTCAGTAATCATTCCTGTAAATAGTTAGATTTAATTTTTATTTAAGTCTTCAAAGATTTTAGTATTTATTATTTTCAGTCAAGACTCGGTTTTATTATTTTCCTTCTCATTCTACTATATTCCGATTTTGGTAATCTCTCTTCTTCCCTAATCTCCCTCCGTCCCGATTACTGTAACTTTTGTTTTTCTTTATTAGTCTTCTGTAATTATTATTCTTACTGTTTCTTAATCTGCTTCTTTTTCTTTCTGATTTTAGTTTTATTTCCTTACTTCTTCATCATGATTCTTAATGTTACTTTCTTTATTATTACTGTATATATGTTTAGCTAATTTTCCGTCACTAGAGTTTAGGTGAATTGCGAATTGAACGAGTTTATATGTGATATCTGAATAATCGATTTTTATGAGTTAAATCGCTCTTGCGGCATTATAACGACGAATAATTAATTATAGGCCGTAATTGATTGTTTGTATCTCGTAAATCCCGACCTAAGATCGAAAGCCTGGAACGGATTAGACTCGTTGTAATCGATAGAATTCCCTAATAAGTAGCGAGAGCCCGTTAGGTGACTTCTAGGATGACTAGTGATCCGAGAGGACCGTGTCGATATTCTTTAACTCATTTTAACTGATTATTTGGAAATCGTATGTATGCTTGTTTAATTCGTGGTGATCCGATAACTCTGGTGCTTTTCTTTATTTGATTAATTTCTTATTTTTATTTTCTTAATTATTTAGTTTTTTATTAGATCGTCATTCACTCAACCAAATATAATCGTGACTCGATAGATTAATTGATTGGCTTATAATTTTCACCCTGCCTCTCTGTGGAATCGACCATACTTACCGCTGACTACCTGTTAGTAGTAATCTAGGATTATTTTGATTACGGTTACACGACTAAATCCGTATCAGCGACGTGGTTATTGATAATCTTACTTTTAAAAATTTTTGGTTGATATCTAAGAACGAACCGTTACTCTTATGCTCTTTCTTTTCACTTGCCAAGTTCGCTATGATATTCGACTATTCGTTGAGAATTAGTTTGGTGCAATGGGAGCCATTGATGGGGGGTGATATTGATTTATACGGTTTTGGATTCGAGGCAAAGTATATTAGAGACAAAGGGGACGGCCATATAGATATAGAGGGAGTATAATATTCCATCACCTTCTTATAATTTTCAATGTAGAATAATTTTTTTGTTGATATCTAAGGACAAACGATTACTCTTATTTATGTAATAGAATTTTATCACTTCATTATAATTTTTTGAAGTGGTATAGTTTTACTTTTTTTTTATATATGTAATAATAGATTCATCACTTTTTCAATTAAATATGATATTTATACTCTAATGAAAATATTTTTTTACTATGAAATCTAACTATTTCATTTGTATATTTTTGTTATGATAATTTTTTGTTAAATGAAACTTAAAATTTTTTACTTTAAATGGTAAAACATCACATTAATATAATGGATTGTGTATGTGTGTGTGTATATATATATATATATATATATATATCAAAAGATTCTCTGCTTGATTTTCTTTATTATTTACGATATTTTCCTGAATCGAGTTTTGATTAAACAGACCAATCATATCCCTTAAATTAAAAAAAGCATCAATAATATATATACGAAATACCGTAATTTTTTTATGTGGGTAATTTAAGACCCAAAAGATTGTTGGTTGGTAACTAATTAAGAATGAATGATTGATTTTAATTAAAAATATATTAAAAAAATTTGGACCAATCAAATCACTCGAAAAGTTCCTGCTTTATTAATATATATTGATTGATTGATTGATTGTAATATATAAGATGCAATGCAATCTTGTTTTCCTCTCGTCTGAAAACCTGTAATTCACTTGGTAGCATCAATCCCTGCTCTTCACCCCTACTAATTAACCGAATGTCTATTGTCTTTCACCGCCAATCTTATTGAAGGGTGTTAGGAAATAAGTGCCTAACAATTGTCTTTTTGGATCTCGAATTGGTTTCCGGCCTGAATCTGTTTAATTAGGAAAGTTTCCTAATTAAATATCTGATTGATTAGAGTTTCCTAATCAATATCTGAGTATCTGACCTAGGATTTCCTATTGTACAGGGTTTCCTAATCTGTTTAGGGTTTCTGTTTAGGTTGGGAGTAGTATATAAACTCTCATACCTCTACCCTAGAAATTATGATATCAGTCTGAAATCTGTAACATCTTCTCAAATTAATAAAACTATCCCCTCCTTCTGCCCGTGGATGTAGCTAACAGGTTGTTAGTGAACCACGTAAATCTGTCTGTCTCTCGATTTTACGTTCTTATTTGTTTGTCTTTCTCTTCCGTTATAACAAACTGGTATCAGAGCTTTGGTTCTTCCGATCTGTGAGAAGGATGTCTGGGATGAGCGTTAAAATTGAGAGTTTTGATAGGAGGAATAGTTTTAGTCTGTGGCAAATCAAGATGCGGGCGTTGTTAAAGCAACAGAGACGGTGGGCGCCATTCGTGAAGAAAGACGACACAGTCACCGCTGAGATGGCCATTCTGGAGGAGAGTTCAGTCTGTCTGATGATATCATCACTGAAATCGGAGGAAGATAGAAGTAGTAGTGGTAGTACTGATAAGCAGGTGGAGCAGCAAGTAACTCTTGATGAGAGTCAAGCAAAGTCTGAAGATCAACCACTACAGTCTGAATCTGAATCTGAACCATCAGTTTCTTTATTACCAGTTCAGAAGCAGCAGAGTTTGGCCCATGAGCGGTCAATCAAGTTTCCGAACAGGTATGGTAATGAAGATGGGATGGGTTTGTCTGATCTGGTTCCGAATAGTAAGTTCCAACGTGGTTTGGACTTGCTATATTCTGGAAATATCTGATTGCCCTTTGTTGGGCAATATCTGAGGCAGGAGGGGGAGAGGAGTTTTATTTCTGGTACATCTGGCATTCGTTGGATTGCATCTGGTACATCTGTCTGATTGAGGAGATTTCTGATACATCTGATCTGGCATTCTTTGGAGTGCATCTGGTATTCTGATCTGGCATTCGTTGGAATGCATCTGTCTGATCTGATTGAGAGACAATTCGAGGCAAGGTGGAGATTGTTAGGAAATAAGTGCCTAACAATTGTCTTTTTGGATCTCGAATTGGTTTTCGACCTGAATCTGTTTAATTAGGAAAGTTTCCTAATTAAATATCTGATTGATTAGAGTTTCCTAATCAATATCTGAGTATCTGACCTAGGATTTCCTATTGTACAGGGTTTCCTAATCTGTTTAGGGTTTCTGTTTAGGTTGGGAGTAGTATATAAACTCTCATACCTCTACCCTAGAAATTATGATATCAGTCTGAAATCTGTAATCTCTTCTCAAATTAATAAAATTATCCCCTCCTTCTGCCCGTGGATGTAGCTAACAGGTTGTTAGTGAACCACGTAAATCTGTCTGTCTCTCGATTTTACGTTCTTATTTGTTTGTCTTTCTCTTCCGTTATAACAAAGGGATTGCTAGCTGAGGAGGAGTTATGTGTCAACAAATGTAATTCAGCTCGGCCCGTATGTCGTTGAGGAGTTTGAGGATCCATTTACACCATGTGATCGTCTTTATTTTGACACTCTCCAAATTGAGTCTTATCGTCATCAGTATCGATTCAACCAAATACCTCCATAAGACACCTTATCATATGTGAGTACAAAATTGATTGGCATAGAATCGGGGCCGGTGTGGTTACCATTTATCTGCTCAATTAATTCCTAATCTTTTGAATAAGTTAGTCTGAAATCGTCTCACATCAGAATTATTGATTTAATTGGTTGTTTGCTCTTGTCGTATACTCCTATGTAAACTTGCACCCAAATGTCATTTGGAACTTTTCGCCCGAAGAATCACCCTTTTTAGTAAAAGGGACGCGGTTCGTGCTAACCGGATGGTATGTTAGAGCGTCTCTTACACAACATCATCTCGGTTGTTTCATGCATATATAAGCTAGTAGTGAAATTTGATGTTAATAAGTTTATCGTGAGACTTGTCACGTAATAGATACTTGTCATAAGTATGTCTCATATTAATTGATCTTCACTCCGTTCCAACCATTTGTATCCATTTGTTTTATGCACGTATGTCGATACTCGTTTTCTTTTGTCTATATATTTAGTTACGTATTATTAAAAGTTATAAAAATTTGATATTCATAATGCATTCGATTAGACGATTTAAATAAGATCCCACATGAATATATTTTATCTTGTACTCCATATTAGAAGTTATATCGAAAATTCATCCTACTTATAAATAGTTTCAAAAAAGCAAATGTATACAATTCGTTAGAACAGAGGGAGTATATAACATGGGACAATCTCTTAAGAGACTACAACTACAACCTTTTATTATTAAAATCATAAATTGAATACCTTCAAACCGGAATAATTGGGGGTCAATGATATGTAAGGATGAGGATCTGAGTCTGACATTGATGTTTATCGATGAACTACGCGATGAACAGAGATTGCACTGCACCAAACGGAAATATGTAAAAAGGGTCTAAAACCGAGAAAAGACACCACACTTGGAGCAGTGCAAAAACTCATTCTATTCACCTGCTCAAGCAAGAATCACCAAAAAGCGAGAGCCGAGGAGTGACTGAGGGTCAGAGAGAATCAGAGAATTTGAAGAGTGAGAGAAACAGATTACGCGAAGAGAAGAGTGTAAGGTTTGAGTGATTGAGTGAGGGTAGTTCAAAGAAATAGACAAAATGAAAGTCTGAATATATGAAATTAGGTCTACAACTAAAGATGGGTTGGATAATTGGATGGGGAGCAAATTGAGCCAAATATTCTCCTCAATTCAGGCGAAATACTAAATGAAAATTGAGTGTTTGACCCTATGTTTGAAAAGACGAATCAATTACTCCCTCTCATTTACTGGAATCCTACCATTTGATTAAAATATACCTCACATATATTCAATCTTTGGTAAGTTTCCAGTGAATAGAAGGTAGTACAAATTAAACTTTATGAATCAAATTGAATATTTTGGCTCACTCAGAGAGTCACAGCACTATAGTATATTTTCTCTATCCTCTATCATGGTTGTACCAAAAATACTCCACAAGTTATTTGCATAGTTGACGAATTATGATCATTGAATTGACATTTCTCCTGGAAAGATGTCCCAAAGATGGCCTGATCAACGGACTTTCTGGTGTATTGATCCAGAGTAATTCAGAACACATGAGATGACACAAAAGTGTGATGTCTATACCTAGATTGGAGTTGTTGAGTGGAAGAGGACCAAAGGAGATGGAAAGGTTTGGGTTGGATTTGGTTGATGTCTTTGATCAACTGTGAAGAGAGATTGCAGGAAGATGTTAGGAGGCATAGTGTTGGTAGAGGTGATCATGGATGGAGTCAAAGGTTTGCACAACATGCAACATGCTTCGTATGTGCACCTAAAATAGAATAGAGAGGCTTTCCAAGGTTGATGTTGTTGAGGAGGAGCTTTGGCTAATGAAAGGTGAAGTTTATTTGCTGTAAGCACAGAATGACAGTTCATTCAAACTCCGATACAATTACAATTGAGTGTTGTAATCAAATGAATATACTTGTAGTTTGAATAAATGACATGATCAGCTGAAATGGAGGTGAAAACTATCATAGATGAGAGCTCCAGAAGTACACCATCATCAGATCAATAATGATACATGCAATTTCCAATCATGCATTAAGCCTATAAAATGTACAGAACTAATGGATCACCTACAGCATGAAACAAAGGCGGGGTAGAATTGAAGATTGTATCCTGAAACAAGATCAAGGATGCAGCCAACAAATATAAGCCCGTTTCAGAGACAGAAACATCTACCAAGACACGCTCAATGACACATTTGTCGATATGAAAACCAAAAATCACAGAAAGCATAACTCAAACCTATTGAGCCCTAGAAAACTTTGGCATCTCAATGATAATACGGTTCCTGGGTTAAGATTTATGCACACAGGAACAGCCAGGAAACTCACAAGAAAATGGAAAGCACAATAACAAGATTCAAAGTAAGACAGCCCAATTAGTGGATCAATTCCATTGCTGAAAAGCCATAACATCCCAAAACAGACAATGTTGCTACTGTTGACCATCTCCGCCATTGGTTACATTGATTACTGATAAAAGCGCTTATAAAAACTAAACAAAAATTCTTACATCCATCATCAACCGCCAAAGGTTTTGTTTCTTTTGTTTTACTACTTAATTAATCACAACAGGGAGAAGAAGCAACCTAGAACTCCTGAGAAGCAGAGCCAATATCCCCCTTACCACCACCAGCCTTCTTTGGCAACAGAGTCTGATGAATGTTGGGCATCACTCCACCATTGGCGATGGTCACTTGTCCCAGAAGCTTGCTCAGTTCCTCGTCGTTTCGCACAGCCAGTTGAATGTGACGGGGGACTATCCTGTTCTTCTTGTTGTCTCTCGCCGCATTCCCTGCCAATTCCAACACCTGCATGGTACCAAATCAAACACCTTACAACTCCTCAGAAACCCAAGAAACGATTGCTGCAGCCGCAACATATAATAATATTAAATGATTCAAAACCCTAGAAATGGAAATGGAAAGGGAAAGAGAGAGTACCTCGGCGGCGAGGTATTCGAGGACGGCGGAGAGGTAGACGGGGGCGCCGGCACCGACACGGTCGGCGTACTTGCCGGATTTGAGAAACCTGGCGATACGGCCGACAGGGAACTGGAGACCGGCCTTGGAGGATCGGGAGACGGATTTGGAGGACTTGGGCTTCCCTCTGCCAGCGCCCTTGGCCATGGCTGCGCCGATGTCTTTGCCGCCCATCTTGTGAATAACTAACTGATATGATAAGAGAGGCGAAGGAAAAAGAGGGTTAGGGTAAGTGAGGCGAGGGGGAGGGGAAGGAGTGAAGGGATGTTTGTTTGTGTGAGTGAGGGAGGGGGAATAAGTGGGGGGTTTATATAGTGTAATGGAGGGGAGGAGATGTGTGGCTGCGATTTGAGGTGGGTCGTGTGAGGATTGATGACGTGTGTGTGGGATTCAATGTTCGCGGGAAAATGGAAATCAGTGGTGGGGGGAAGGAAGGGGAGGGGCAATGAGGAGAGGATCAAATTTGTTTTTGAATTTTTTCTTCGCCGCCTTCACCCTTCCTTGTTGGATTGTTGGTAGGCCTTTCAGGTTCCCGCTTATTGGGCCTTTCTAACGGATACAGACCCAGTAAACGGGGTATTCGATGCTTTACAATGTCATCTTGAATTCACCTCAAATATGGATGGATCAGGGTCAAAATATAGTTTCTTATGCTCCCTCCTATTTTGAGTATTCCTTCTACTTTTCTTTTTGGGTTTAGTTTGGTTTTATTTTCACTTTCTTTTTTTGGAAATAATTTTAATCATTCTTTATTCTTCCTTTAATTCTTTATTCTTTTTCTCCACACCTAAATCCAACACCTTTTCACTTTATACCCCACCTTTTACACTTCATAACCCCACTTTCTATTCATCTCTCTTACTTTATCTTCACCCTTATTATTATTTTACTCCCTCCTTGGTTTCCCCCAAAAAAAATTGGGGGAATACTCTGAATAGGAGGGAGTATAAATGTTTATTTTCTTTATTTTTGTTAGAAATAATTAATATCCTCCCGTCTCAATAAATAATTCACATTTGTTTTCTAGACAAAATTTAACGTAATGACAGAAAATTTAATGTTTGTTTATTAAAAAATACTCGTAGAAGGTAAAAAAGTGTGAACTATTGATTGATACAACAAAAAAAAATGTAAACTATTGACTGAAACGGAGGGATATACCTCTATTTTCTTGATTATCTACTTTAACATTCTGTATATATATATACACACACATTGTCCGGATAGCCGGATACGGAGTACGTTATTATTAAGACTAAGTAGGGGCGGACCCAGAAATAAAATGTATATGGGGCTGGATTTACGAACGGTCGAAACATGTTAATAAGAAATTTTTTGCGACATATAGTATTCTATTGAATATTGACTTTTATTATCAAATATTAGATGGTCGACACAAAAATATAATCTGATCGAAGTGATGTAATTAAAGATTACCTTTCCAAATGACTATAAATAGAAAATATAGGAGGTCTCATGTGAAACAGACTCACAATAATGACATTGTGAGACCGTCTCATCAACTCTCACACGAGAATTTAGGTTGAATATTTTAATCAAATGACAACAAATGACCGAGACGGAAAAAGTAATAATTAGTTCTCCGTATGCTTTAATTTTTTCAATTTACTACTGTATTTCGTACTATTAATGACCATTATATCATACGGAGTAGTACTTAATAACTCGACTTAAATATATATTTTTCCTTTATCATAAAATATACTCATATTAAAATTGATTGTCTATAAAAATAATTTTCTAGAATAAACTCTACCGAGTAGAATATAAGAAAGGTGGAGTATAAAACTCTCGATTGGAAAGGGGCTGGTAGTAAAAAGAAAATTGAAAATGATGGCAAGAAGGCTCGAACCCCAGTCCTTCCATATGATGGGGAAGCCTTCAACCAACTCAGCTACAACATATTCATGATAACTAACGCACTTCATTTATATTTGCCATAACTACTCGGACTATAACCAAGCCCTAGGTCCGCCCCCGAGACTAAGGATGTTTTATGGAACGTGGAAACCACGTGTTCCTACGTTTGAGATAGCTGCCAAGAACAGTAGAGTACCCCGTAAGACCAAGCAAGGTTCATGTCGTAGCAATCTTGCACCAACTTGGGATCTAAACCTAACTCAAATTCAACCAAATAAGATTGATACTCGAATTCACTATATGGAGTATCAATTACGGAGTACTCGGTATAAGTCATATAACAGCTTCCAGTACACAAACTAACCAACGAGATTACAGAGGGCGGGTAAGATTGTCAAACTAACCAACGAGATTACAGAGGGCGGGTAAGATTGTTACTGATTGAGTACCAAGTCCTCATCATCAATGGCGTCTTCAATAACATGGATGCATGAACCAACAGACATTCCTCTGGACATGCTATCAGCAAGTTCTGATCGAGCTTTTTCATGGCGGCGTAAGAGAATAATGGTGTTCAGTACTGCCCACCTCACCTGTGAATCCGCTTTCTTTTGGGTGAATCCCAACCCCTTGATCAGCCCATCAAGCTTTTCCAGAAACAAAAAAATATAGTATTCGACGTTAAGAATTTAAAATAAAAACAGCCACTTTAATTAAGCTCACTCAGATTATGTCACACATATTTGAAGTCTCTATAATAACATTAAACCACTGCTTCAAAAAGTTGCCGCCTGCAGCAAGCCAGGACAGGAGTCGGTTTCATCTAGCTTCTCCCTATATTAAAAACTCTCAAAAAAAAAAAATGAAAGACTGAAAGATTAATCATTTAACAATCATCAAAATAGGAGACCCGAATTTCTTTTTAAATGGGCAAACCTTGTTAATATCCGCTAGCCCACCTTCTGCTTGCCCATATAAGAGATACTCTGTTGCAACTCCGGCCAATGCTATACACGAGAATCTGTTCAGCATCTAATCAAAATTTACTGGTATAATGAGCATAAGTAACCCCCGTCAATTCAGAAAATGATAAAGTGGAAACAAAGCCTTGGCGAGCCTGATAAAATTATTGCTTCAGATGGGGTATTAACATACCGTAGCTGTGAGTTTTCCAGAGTCGACCTGCAAAGTACAATCATTTTCACGAATCACAGATTAGTTGTAGGGTGATGTTGTGCAACCAATCACATATGATAGTCAAGATTTAGTACATAAGCAAAACAGCTCATTTTGCACATGAGAAACTCATCATCTGCTCGTTATGTCCTGCTGTCTCAAAGAATTTTGCTCATGGCAGGGCAAGGGAGGTTAGTTGTAGGCAGAAGTATCCTATGCTGAACATAAAGAGAGATAGAGAGGCTATTTTAAGACAACCAGTAAACGATAATGTGTTTAAAGTGCATTGACGGATACCTACTCCACATTAAAGAAACGTAGACAGATTTGTACGACATTTTAATGGCAGGGCAAGGGATTGACGGATAAAGAAGATTCTTGTGACAGATTTGTACGACATTTTAATGGCAGGGCAAGGGATTGACGGATAAAGAAGATTTTTGTGACAGATTTGTACGACATTTTAATGGCAGGGCAAGGGAGGCTATTTGTTAGCAGAAATAGAATGCCAATATCATTCAGAAAGAATTATCCAAGGGGGATACGGAGACTACCTCGTCCAGAAACTCAAAATCAACAAAAGATGTTCCGGCTTGGACATTGAGAGACCCTTCTTTCCTGAAAGCTTCTAAGCTTGAAAGCGTATATCCTCTTGGAAGGATCCCCATCAAATAAGCGATTAAAAAGTGTCCAGCTTCGTGCTACACACAGAATCCAAACATATACTCGGTTGATTTGCATTCATCGAAGCCATTAGTTTTCAGTTATTCTCACTCAGGTCGAGTATCATTGAGCAGACTCTACTCTTGAGTTTCAGAGACACATATGTCATAGTGTTTGATACCAATATTGGGCATAAATGAAAAATTCGTGTTTAATGCATAAATCAGGTGAGTAAATATAAAATATTATGTCACATAAAAAATGAGCAAGTGAGCTAAACTTGTGAAGAGATTCTCTCAAATGCAACACAAAGCCAAAGAACTGAAATAGGAAAGCATTGCGGCCTAGCAGCAGATAATCAGATATGAAATAAAAGAGGTACCTGAACAACACGATTGCGGTACTTCTGACTGAAAGTATGGCCAACTGTATCAAGAACCAAGCTACCAATCCCTCCGCCAAACGAAACCTGCAGAAAGATGTGCAAGCATTGTAGGCATCAGACACTCAGAGAGTTACCAATGACTCCTTAGGATGCAAACATACAGCACATTCATGCGCTGAAGTTGTAAGAAAGACGAGTTACCACGTCCAATGTCCAGGCGAACAACAGCCCCAGGGAGATATAAAATAGTTGCTGGGCATTGAGCTCAAGAGCATTCCATGCAGCAACACCACCCAAACCCGCTGAAATTTGTAGAATCCTCTCAATTGAGCCGAGTGTTGAATCCACTGGTGATAAAAGAGATGAAGCTTCAATTCCGTTCAGCTTTAATTCATCTAAACTATAAAGTCTCTGAGGCACCTGCACTGTGCAAAACACATTTGATCAAATTCAGCTGGGCCTAAATGAATGCCTCTGATCAAATGCATACAGCAATACTAAAATTCAGTTTATAATCAATCACTCAGTCAAGCATCTGAAGTCTTGAAAGTGATACCCATGACCCAAGTTCAAGTTGCATTTTCTCCGATTCAGCCATAATCATAATGGAGACAACCGGTTGATACAAAGTTCGTAGTAAATATAATATGCAGAAGAAGAAGTATAAACCTGACGGGCAGCGCCAAAGCAACGAAGGGCACCGGGTTGTGCTTGGTTCTGCTTAACAAGAGAAAGAGCAGCCCTCTCATCTCCTTTGCCCAACTCCTCATCCAATTTCACTAACAATTCTCTTCTCACAACTCCTCTGGTCTCTGAAGTGGGTCCACATGATATTGTCAACCCTAAACTATAGCTTAAGATACCCATTCATTCATGAAATCTAAGGAGGTGATGTGAAGTACAGTATTCATCAAAAATCGTGGAAGAATACCCTACTTCAGCTCAATACACCCCGATGAATGAATGGGATCCACACATAATTCTGTATTTAGGATATTTTGTGTTATTCAATACCGAATATCATGTGAAAGGGCTGTCTTGGGTCCAACACATTATCTACACTACTATGTGGGCAGGGTTATGGATAAAGCCTAAAGGCTCAGTTGCCCAATGCTGATGAACTGGTCTGGATCAAGTTCTGATGGGCTGCCTGTATTTCATCCAAACAAGAAACACCACCAAAGACCCGACCATAGCTCGAGAGTCGAGACGATTGACTCATTTGCCTCTGCTTCGCAATTCCAATCACTTCAAACAAATATACTAAGAGCAACATAACACTGACAATCTGAGACCCTTGGCATCAAACATAGACTTGGGCAGAAGAAAAGGATCATGAATTTCATGAAAGCACAGTTGAAATAACTTGAAACATCTTTCCAGAAGGGTATAGTATTACTGCACTTTACCACCGAAAACGTTGATGATCCCCATACAACTACAGTCTACAAGTACTACAAGTCAACAGCTACAACCATGAAAACAAAAACATACTCTTCACTTCACAACATGAAGAAACCTTTTTTTGACTCTGTCAATTACTACTACTCCACTTCTTAGTGAATTCCTAAAAGCTAAGGAATTATTAAACAAAGTTATTTCTCAGTGATGAACCCCAGTAGCATAAAGGAAAGAAACAACAGCTGCTAAAATGGTAGTTGCCGAAGAAACAACTGTCCAAAACGTTTTCTTCCTCTTCGCTTCCAACACCGATAACTGCAATTCCTGCATCTCCCTATGCATCTCTTCCACCTTCTCCTCCCTTGTCTTAAACACTCCTCTTATCGCCTCAACTTCCCTCAAGTACTCCTTTAACTCTCCTTTGATTCCACGCTCTTTTACCGTCATTCCTTCAAATTCACCCTTATTCTCCACAGACAGTTGTCTAGCAGTGTTCCTCAGCATAGATAAGGCCGACTCCAGCAAATCGCTCTTTGATGTCAATGAACCTTCTAAATCCCCCATCTTTTTCTTGGATTCCACTAGATTCTTCTCAACTAAGCCCTTCTCCTTTGTAAGTTTGCCATACTTGTTCTCGAGCTCTTTCTTTTCTGCCACCAAAAAATCACTTGCACCCTTCAATTCTTCAATCACTTTCCCTGTTTCCTCCATTTTCTTTGAAATCTCTGAAATCTTCACTTGCAGCTTCACCCCATTTGCCTTCTCCTTGTCCAGTGCCCTCTTAACATCATCCCTCTCCTTCACAACTCGGTCCAATTCACTCTTGTGATCATCAATTTCGGACAACAGTTTCGTCATGTTTTCGAGCTCCTCATTATTCGACTCCTGCAACAATAACAAATTACTACGAATCCCACTCACCTCTGATTGCAATTCTCTAATCTTATCCTCTTGCCTCAATTTCACCTCCTCCAACATAATCTTCTCCTCGTTAACATCCTCATTAACCCGCTTCACACACTCAATCTCGCTATCCAAATCCGCCATCCTCTCCAAAATCTCGGCTTTCTCCTTAATCAAACCCTCTATCTCCAACTCCTTCACCTTCTTCTCCCCCAACAACAACCCAACATCCTTCCTTAACCCATCCAACTCCCCAACAACATCACAATGACTCTTCTCCAATTCCAAGAACCTCATTCTCCATTTCGCCTCATCCTCCCTCAAACTCAACACTATAGCATTCAACCCAAACACTTCCCTTTCAAAATCACCAATCTGACTCTCTTGCTCCAACTTCACCTTTCTCAATACTTCAATCTCCTTTTCCAAATTACGAATTTGCCCCTCCTGCTCTATCTTCAGTTTGTTTAACCCCACAACCTCTTCCTCCAAATTACCAATTTGCCCCTCCTGCTCCAACCTCGCCCGTTTCAACCCCTCGATCTCCTTATCCAAATTACGAATTTGCCCCTCCTGCTCTATCTTCAGTTTGTTTAACCCCACAATCTCTTCCTCCAAATTATCAATTTGCCCCTCGTGCTCCAACCTCGCCCGTTTCAACCACTCGATCTCCTTATCCAAATTACGAATTTGCCCCTCCTGCTCTAACTTCACATATTGTAACTCCTCGATCTTTGTTCTCAATCCCTCGGCATTATACTCCTTAACCCTCAACTCCTCCGCCTTAATCTCATAATTTCCACTTAATTCCTCGAAATCCTCCACTAATCTCCCATTTTTAACCTCCATTTCACTTAATCTCTCCTTCAACTCCTTAACCTCCCCATCCTTCAACTTAAACCCATTTTCAAGCTTCTCCTTTTGAACCATCACAGCACCCAAATGCGCTCTGCCCCTCTCAATGTCACGCCTCAACTCCTCACCAAACTCCTTCAACTTCCCAATCTCAACGTCGCCCTCGCATTTCCTCTTCTCCATCTCAACTCTTTCCTCCACAGCGCGAGTCAACTCGGACCGGAGAGACACGGCGGCAGAGTTGGACTGAGTCAGCTCGGCCTCGAGGGACTTCTTGTCATCCAACAAGGCGGTTATCTCTTGGCGTTTCTTAGCCATTTCGTTGACGAGCATGGCGTTAAGAGACTTGAGATTGGAGATGGTCTCGGTGGTGTTTTCGACGGGGGTAGTATCGGCATTGGGGTGGAGTTCTTGTTGGTGGTGGTGATGGGTTTGCTTCTTTTTGGCCATTTTGAAGGAGTTTAGGTTGATGGATTGTGTGAATGGCGGTGGTGGTTTGATTAGGGTTTTAGCGGATGGATTATAATTAGGAAGGGGGATATAGAAGAGATTTATAAGTAGGGTTATGGAAGGACAGATGCAATGCAATGTTGTGTTGTTGTAAGGAATGTAAGATTTAATTTGAAATTCAAAAATGCAGGCAGATTATGAGGGAGATTTTTAAAACGGCTTTCTTTTACGGAGTAGTCAGTCAGTCAAGCTTACCACTACGTTTTGACGCACTCTCACACCAATATGCGTTTTAACGATAAAATCGAATTTAATACGGAGTAACTTCACGTAATATTTGACGTTCTTTCGTATCTTAATATTCTTCTCATTAAATAAACACATTTATATTATGGAGAGCGACTGCAAGATCGTGATCGATTATTTATGCCATTCTAAGCACGGAAGAAGCTTTTTGTTTCTCATTCTTGACGAGATTGCTGAAATTTGTAGTTTGTTTGATTCGGTTATTTGGTCTTACGTCCCCCGTAATTGTAATCGAGCTGCTCACACATTAGCGCACATTCTAGTTGACAGCTTCGAAGCGAGGTTATAGGAGGACAGAGGTTCAACCATTGTTGACTCTTGTTTTCTCAGAGTTTAATCAATTAATTTAGTCCCGTGTTAGGGATTCAAAAAAATAAAAAAAATAAACACATTTATAAGTCCACGCCAAAAATTTCGATCTACTTTCCTCCTTATCTCAAATCCTAATTATCCTATCTTGAAACTAATAATACCATCTTCGTCTCCCTTTCCTCTCTACCTTGTCGCCGGAGATTGGGTCATCTTCGACTAATCTCCGGCGACCCATTCATACAAGCAATTTCTTCATCTCTTAAAATTTGGTTTAAATAAATCACTTGATTTGAGCGGAAACATTGAGCTTGATTTGGTTACAATTTCCCCATAGATGTCCTGTGTTGTTCGTTTTCTGGCTTGTTGATGTCGCCGACGAATCGTGTTGTTGAGTGAGATTGGAGTTTCGTTCCCATATTTGTCGCCTGCTTTGGTTTTTGGTTCGTTGGTGTCACTGGAGACTCGATTTTAGTTTCATGTGTCTTGAGTTGTTGGTTCCTCGTTACCACGACTCTGTCTCGTACAAGCTCAGGGATTGGAGGTGCTCCCTTCCCCTCACCCCCCCCCCCCCCGCCTCCCCTCGCGTTATCTTAACGAATAGACCATTAAATTTTTCCAATGTTTTGTTCCGGGTTTTCGGATCTCTAAAAACCGTGTATTATACACTACAATTTGAGCCGCATGGGAGGTTTTATCGGGCATCGTCTCGTTTTCTTCTGACAATCTTACCACGTCACCTCGGGCTCTTCAAGATATTTTATGTTTAGTTTCAGCGTCAAGTAACAAGAACACGCACTACAATTTGCACGAGTTTCCTACTTTTAACCGACGCGAGTTTATCGGTTTTCGCTACTTTCAGTTGTCATGCGTTTGTCCTAAGATTTTGGGAGGACGCGTTATCTCACCTAAAGAATAAACCATTCGATTTTTGGCTAGTTTTGTTCCTGGGAGAACGCTTTGTCTCCGAATTGATTCAGGTTGTACATACGGCGGACAATCGTCACGAGAGTAAGGGACAATCCGCTGCAAAACAAGCAGATCGCGGCGGCTACTCCACTGCGAGAAAATGTTGATTTTTTAGGATTGACTACAGTACAGTTGACCAGGTTGGCGCTCGCCATTCTATAGCAAAAATTTTACATCAGAGAATCTCTGTCAAATTTATCACTATGGATAATTTGCGTCGTAATATTGATGGCGGAAATTTCGTGGTGAATTTAGGGTTTTCGCGGAGGAATTTTTCGCGGAACTTCCGTGTTTTTTTTAAACCCCAACCGGAAATTACGTATTACCCCCTCCGATTCTTTAATTAGAATTTCTATATTTGATTAAAATACTCCTCACAAATCTTAAAAAATGTAGCAATTCCTAATAATCAGAGATAATATTAATTAACTTCTCAATGATAAAAGACCGAATAACTGGAGGTGAATCTTCCTCCCACACAATACGACTTGAGTTCGACCCATAATTAGCTAATTCATGAGCGACTCAATTAAACTTATGACTGACGTAAGACCAAGAAATAGCATCAAACTAATCAAGTAGCGACCTGATTTCATCAATAAATAAGAACATCTCGCTTCTTCCCTACTAATCGTCTTGCAAAGCCTTGATGACTACGTACCTTGCTATCGCTTTTCCATAAAGTAGCCAATTATTTTATTATGAAGAGCACAACTTATGATCGTGTCAAGGATCCAGTAGGGTGACCACTTTGACCCTCTGCTTTTTTCTTTGAGGTTTACATCTCCTAGTGTGTAAGATTAGAGACTCTTTTGACTTGAGTTTGCATGCTTGGTACTTGATGATGATACTATTGTAGGTGATACCTGTAATTCTCTAGAAATTCTAACGCGATACAGTGGCGGAAACACTGTAGAGTCGGGATTAAAACACACTATAACTATGTCTTAGTAAATTAAAACGGTAAAGTCAAACAATAGGCCATGAATAAAAATGGCCAAAATTTAAAACAATCCATAAAAGAGGTTATAGCAATCCATAGTTCAAATTATTAATCAGCGAAGCAGGATCCGTAACTACTCGCTAGCCCACCCGAAGGAAAACACATACATCTGTCATGTTAAAAACATAACAACCACAATCAGTGGGGAGCAACGTCAACGTTCTCCCAGCCGTATAACAGGATTTTAAAACTGTAATTACTACTATAGAAAAATAGTAAAAACGGAAAACAGTAAAATAGTAATTACTACACTAAAATGTTTAATAACTCAACGAAGCCACAATCTCATTGGTCTAAGGGTTCTGAACTATGAATCCATCAAGATGATTGGAATTAAAGTATTCCTCAAAATAACACGATAAGTCTGACTTCTAAATGTGCAAGATGTTTCTATTCTTCAAGGTTAACAATGATCTATCCAAATTTAGATCCCTTAACTCCAAAGTTCAAAGGTTACAACCTTGAACAACGATCAATGATCTAATCCTTAAGAAATACGGGTAATCTATGTCAACCAAAATTTCTAACGACATTAATGAAAACCTTTAATGTCACCACAATACTCGAGCTAACACTTTAAACATTACTCTATGATCCCAAATATTCACGATGCGTCCATCAAATAAGCATTAGGTAAGAATCCCAAAGTAATATTATCAGTTACACCTAGTTCGGTTCTAGGTTAGGTACTAGGTATCCATCAAATATGACATACTCTCACTACTCCAAAATATATTCAACTCTAACTACTCCAAAATAATCAAAGTAACCTATAACCAAAGGTTTAGTGTCTAAAGTATCATCCTAATTCCATCAGTCAACAATTTACCATTCGAACCAATCCTCAAGAATTTCTTACTTGCTTAGAAAATATGGTACAACTCACAATCCTCAAACGAGGTAACAAGGGTTTACTAAGCCTCAAACATCTATAACTTTCACGGGGTTCACTGGGACGAAATTCGGTCAAACCAAAGAATCTCAAGAGGAAAGATGGTAAAATAGGAGAATTAATCAAAGACTTATCACAAGAATGAAAACAAGAATTTAGAAGAGTTAGAAGAAATAGAGGAAAGGAGAAAAGAATCGATGATCCTATAATGCTAAGTTCTTAAACCAGAGGAGAAACTTCGGGCCTCCAGAGTTCACGAGGGAACTAAATGGATTACATCATCTTCTTGTAGAAGAATGAGCACAAAGTCTTGGGTCGCTCCATCTGGATCTATTGCCACATCATGGAACAGGAATCTACTCTTCATCATCTGGCATGTAGCTTGAGCAAAATAAATCTGGGCTGAAGGGTCACCATCGACATTTTTCTTAGAGCGCCAAGTTGTCCACTCGAGTCAGCAGGCGTTGAGAGTGCTATGTAGGTCTCGTCCCAATTTGGAGCAGTATCACGTCAAGATCTTGTCCACTCATCATCTTCTTTGACATATAAAACAAATATTCAATGTTAATCATTGAGTTTCAGGAACAGGATTCTAAACAAATAAGTCCTTACTTGTTTTTACCCATCTCTAATAATATTTTTATTTACTGTTTAAATAATTTACTGGTATTTTCCCTATTTTCAGGTGTAAGCGTTGGGAGCAGTAATGCTCTGATACCAACTGTAATCCCCTAGAAATTCTAACGCGATACAGTGGCGGAAACACTGTAGAGTCGGGATTAAAACACACTATAACTATGTCTTAGTAAATTAAAATGGTAAAGTCAAACAATAGGCCATGAATAAAAATGGCCAAAATTTAAAACAATCCATTAAAGGGGTTATAACAATCCATAGGTGTTACAATACCTTCGTTGCAGGGAATGTTTTTGATCTATTGATGGACGAACTTGTTGGTAGATGGCAAGAGGAGTAGTAGTTTCTATTTCCTTGCTCATCCCACATAGGAAGATTAGTGTGCTTAGAAGATCCTTTTAAGGCTTCTCTTCTCATAGGCTTTCAAGTGTGAGTACTAGTGAAGTGGGCCTTTTATGGTGAAGAGTGGTGTTGGGCTACTCTGGACAACACGCACCCGCGCGTGTGGCCGGCCCGGCTCGGTCTTGAGCTTGGGTTTGGGTAGAGCACCTGCTGATGGGTTTGTAACCCTCTAATTAGACAACTCTCATTAGTTGCTAAATTACTTGTTAATTTAATATATAAAGATCTAGTTACATGCATGTGATAAAAATATGACAAAACTAGATACAAGAAGAAATTTTCTTATTATTCTTGAGCTTATTATATAAATGATGATCCTCCAAAACATGAATCTCCAAAGTAGAAGATCTCCTTCTAGTTGCACCAAGATTCAACCCAAATAATCACCACTATTATTAACTAGATAATAGTAGTAATAAAACTACACCAATATTATAAATATTACTACTATAGTAATAGTAAAGAATATTAGTGCATACAGTTTTAGAGGGATAATTCAAGAGCATTCAAAACAAGAGGTTCTAGCAAGCAATAAGAGAACCAAAAGTTCTCCTTTTATTAACCCTTGGCCGGTCACTAGGGGCATGGGAAGGCCACTTGCTTTTTTTTTTAATTGCATGCTTACATGGGTAATATAATGCAATGATTATGTTTGTGACATGCTTGCATGCACATAGAAAACAACCACCAAGGCTCCATTTCTTATGTGTGTCGTGTGCATGTACATAAAACGGGTCCATTTTATTTTTGTCATTTGTTTTACAAATGCTTATGTGTGACATGATTAATTATCTTATATAATTGATCACATCAAATAAATAATATACTCTTAACTCTTTAAGTAGTATATTAAAATTATATCAATATATACTTGGTCCCATAATAATAATCATTTGGCTAAATTTACAACTCTTTGTAAATATTAATAGCTAACTACCACTACCTCTAAAAACATACAAAACCTCAACTAATTTAGTAATTAACTTTTAAATACTAAATTAAGTCTTATTTAATCGTATTAGAATAAGTGTGGACATGACATAGGTCCACCCCGACGCGGCCACGCGCGGGTTTGGGGAGGCGAATGAATCTCCATATGAGAATGGATCGAATGGAAATTTAAATCGAAGTGTAGTCGCCACCGAACTTTGTGGGAGTTCGGGCCCGTTCGAACCCACTCTATGTCGTAGTGGGCCGTATACAAAATACGGCCCATTTCCGATGTCAGAGTTCATTGGGTTCGTCCCTTTGCATTTGATACCGATACCGTCACTACCGGTTATCGTGTATTTAATGACTCTCGTGCGCCAACGGTTTCGGGAATCCGGAAACCGAGGTTCTGAGTAAGGGGTGAGGGTACGTGTTGGGAAGCCCACAAAGGACACCCAACCCCGCCCGCACATTGGCGGCCTCTACTAAGATATCGAAAGACTTTCTAATACGCGCGTTAGTTGAACGGGAAAATGCTTATGCAAACATTGTTTTCCCTAGCATGTGAGAAATCGAAAGGGTTTCTATGTCGATTTAATGCAATTAATTCTAACGTCAAAGTTGAATTTTAGCATGTGGGTTCATTTTAGTACAATAAAATAAACACAATAAACCAACAAGAAAAACAAACGGTTAGTAACGGTTTGCGAATAATATAGAATGAAATGAGATAATGTAAATATGACGGTGCATGGTTTGAAAGAATGATGTTTCACGTGATAGATTAGGCACGTGTTGACTTAAGTCACGAAAAACGATTAACGAGACTCGAATGCGATTTGTAGGACTCACAGTTTTGTCGTGACAAGGGGCCACTCGACCGAGTGGACCTCTAAAAAGTGTTCTGTCCAGATTTTGGGACCCTACTCGATCGAGTTATTGACCAACTCGACCCAGTACGTTGCCACTCGACCGAGTCACTGTGAGACTCGACCGAGTGGAGGTCGCAAAGACATTCTGTTTCGGTTTTTGTGATGTCACTCGATCGAGTGGCATAGGCACTCGCTCGAGTGGCACCTGTACGAACCAGGTCCGTTTGCAATTTTATTATCGATTTCGAAATTGCTTTTGATTTTGACGGTTTGATGAATTGGGCATAAATATTGTGGAATTTATACTCGATTCCAAATTTGAATGCTCGCTGTATCCCATATTCGATGATTGAATCGATATGAAATAGTTAGAGCGAGATAAAAAATAATCGTTGTAAGTCGTTTTGGATTAACTATCGCGACATGAATAGATTTCCTCCGCATTTAATAATGTCGTAATTCTAACGAATTGTATGACAATTAATTTTAGCATCAATAGAAATCGCGCTAGTTTATTTATGCGACTAGATCGTTAGATCCGACATCTAATTATGGAATTAGCATCGAATCTAAGAGTTTGACGCTATGCTAGAATTGAAAGACTTGATTCCCTCGGCTTTTCCGACATCGAAATAAATCCCTAGGGATTGTGATGCCAGATCCGCGTCAACGGGTTTCGACCCTTAAAAATATGTGTTTTGAAAAAGGTTTTTAGAAAATCGATGCAATATGCGACTAATAATAATAACGCGAACGAGATAAAGATTATTGTTTAAGTTAACTTGTCTCAATAATCAAGCAATTGGGGTATCGGAATAAGCGACCGGCAACGCTGTGTGCGGTACATTTGTATATTCGGGTTTCCTTATTCCGACATCCCTCATACTCGACACAAATCGACAGGTATTTTAGTGTTTTAATACTGACGGTATTATCGATATTATGATGCAATAAAGAAAGAAAAAAAACAAAAAAAAACGAGGAAAAGGAGGAAGATGACGAGAGGAAGAGAAGAAGGGAAGAAAGGTTTTGTACCCTCAACCTACATGTTCTTGTCTCGGATCGGACTCGTAGTCGTGGCTTTAACACGGGAGTTTTGAGGTTTATGGAGGTTGAGTTATGGTGGTCTAGGTTTGCCTCCTAAGTACTAGGGTTAGGGCTTGAGTGTAGTATTGATTAGAGTTGAATGAATGTGAAGCTAGGGTTTTGAAAAGTGTTCAAAGATGATTGAAAGGTTGTGCATGGGGGTGTTTATATAGGCTAAGCCTAGGACCCCGGTTAGGGTTACTCGACCGAGTAACCAGCTGACTCGGTCGAGTGGCCCGTTGTGCCAGCAGTCGGGCTTGAAACAGGCCCACTCGATCGAGTGGAGGGGGCACTCGATCGAGTGGCCCAACTGGGTCGCGCGGGTCCATTGTTCGGGCCATGATTTGAGTTTTTGATGGGTTTTGTGTTCGAATTGGACTTTTGATGTTTGAAGGACTGTTTTGTGTGCGTCTCGGAAACGACTTGGACCGGGGTTGACCCAATCGTAAAAAGTCGGTTTTATTTTCGGTGTCGGTTTTGGCCCAAATTAGTCTTGTTTGACTCGGAACGGTCCGCTGGGCCTGAATTTGAGGTCCGTTTTGTGAGATTTGTACTCCATAAGTGCTTTAAGCCAACAACTAATGGTTTTGAGCCTATATCCGAGCGCGTAGAAACACGTTAGCGTCCGATCATCATCGGGTGTTTTTTGGAAACTACCATAGACACCTGGTAGTCAAAATGCGGGTGTCTACAAAGCCCCCACTCTGACTGAGGCTTGGACAAGGCGAAAGTCAGAGTAGCCACCAGGCTAATCGTGGATTGAAACCTGGCGGACTTCCGGTCGGGTCGTTTATAGTCCATTAGACTCGCGTGAAGGGCTCGCCAGCCATAAGCTAGGAGTCATACCTGAGCTGATGATGATATCTCCGTGGGGAATTGGACTTGTCGCATAAGTCCTGGGTGCGCCTGTATGCAGGCTCATCCCGTGCTATTCCGGGGAAATGCCACCTAAGGCCTTCCGCTGGGGAGATATGGTGGGTTGTATGTCCCTGTTTGAGCCGTACCTGTATAAGTCACATAAAATTTGCATGCAACACGTAGGTAGTAAAATGACTCGCGCTGGGGAAAAAGATTTTTGGAAATTTTGAATTTTTGAAAGCTTTGGAAATTTTTGAAAATTTTGAAATTGGCAATTTTTGAAATTTCTGACTCCTAAAGAAATTAGGAAAGTTCGGGATGAATATTTTGTGCTAGCATCGGGACTAGGCTTTTGGGTTGATTCCTTTTGTAATTATGAAACCTTTGTTCAAGGCAAGATATGGAAAGAGTTAATAGAATCAATACTATAAATACCCCTCCCTTATTGTCATTGATTTTCCTCACAATCCCATTACAATTCATCCTTCTCAAAAGAAAACTCTCTATTCCTCTTAAGAAAATAGCCATGGGAATCGATAGGTTGACTGTGATGCTGCAGGAATGGTCCCGACGCTTCAGGGACGGGGATAGAGTGGCTCTTAACCAGACGGGTATTACTCAGCTATACCCGTTCCGCCAGATGCAGGTTGATTGCTACTTTCTGGACGTGTGCTTGTCTTATTGGGATGACATATATCATGTCTTTGCCTTTCCTCGAGGAGAAGTTTGCCCTTTACCCGAGGAGATTGCTGCCGTGGGAGGATGGAACCCAATACTCTGTCCCGCTGTCCCGTATTCAATTTATGACCCGAGGAGGAAACTTCGGGAATTTCTAGGGCTTTCTCACAACGAGGTATCCCGTATGATGGAGGGTGATAATATTTCTCTGATCGACTTGGCTGAGAAATTTATGAATCCTCTCGATGTCCGGGTCAGACCGGCTTACAGCCGTAGTGCTTTTTCTTTCTGCATGCTCCATGTTTATGCTTTCGAAGGTCACATGGATTTGCTATCATGCATGGGAAACACCCGTCTTTTGACCGTAGTAGACTTGATGGAGACTGAACACAGCCCGGCTTGGCTGATCACGGGTGAAATCATCCAAGGATTAGATAATCGCAAGAGGGATTCGTCGGTCCGTCTCACGGGAAGTACCCGTTTGCTGTAAGTATGTTACTTTGTATTTTATTTTTCCCAATTTCTTGATTTTTTGATTTTTTGCGACTTTTGCTATAGCAGTGGGCACTCGATCGAGTCAGCCTGGCACTCGATCGAGTGCCTTCGTAAAAAACCTTCTGATCTGCTCTTAGAGGTACCACTCGATCGAGTCACCCTGGCACTCGATCGAGGGCATCGAGTGCCCTCGTAAAAGCCCCCAGTTTGTGTTCAGGGGTACCACTCGATCGAGTGTCCCAGGTACTCGACCGAGTGCCCTTAGGCGGACGCCTATTTCGCCTTGAGGACTCATGTTTTTGTTTCTTTTTTTCAGATTTGGCTATATGAGAGGTTATCAGTGATAGATCCTCCGCTTGATGCGAGCAACTACCGTCACAACCAGGTGATGACGAGGAGGCGGGCCATTGACTTTTCTCTCCAGATTACCCAGAAGTATTGGGACGAGGTGTTGTCTTTTCACAGCGGCCCGTTAATTCGCTGGGTAGTACCATGGTGGCCCATCTACCTTTGGACTGGCTTGGACCCGAGGGACAGGGCTCGTTATCAGGTAATACTATCTTTCAGGCAGACAGTTTATCTCTACCCGGATCGCATACTAAGGCAGTATGGATGGACCCAGCGGATCCCCGAAGTTGAAGCAGTTGTGAGTGACCCTACCTAACTGACTGATGTAGTGTGCGACAATTGGATGCAAAGATGGTATACCCGGCATACTTGGCCTGTCACCAAATCTCGTCACTCGACTTGGGTTTCCAGCTCTTACATGAAGTGGACTAAAGCGGTTGATGCTAAAGCCCGAGCTGCTCTGAAGGTTGATGAGGCTTTTGACCTACTGCGAAGGGAGCAAGCTATGGATAACAGGGGATTCTTTGACGAAGGTGACACCCCGGCTACTATGGTCCGATTAATGTCAGGCCAAAAGAAGAAGACCAAGACTCAAGCTGGAGGGTCCAGTGCTAAAGGTGCTTGGGGGAAAAGTGAGCCCCCAGACTGACTTGGAGAGGAGACTGGGCCCAAAACTAGCCGTGCAGGACCGACTTGGCCCACGGGATAGGCTACCCGAGCACGTGCGGGCTCGACTTGGACCGGAGACTGTTCCAGAAGACCCGTTGTCAAAGAAACGGGTTCGAGCTAAGGAGGTTCCTCTTGTGATTCGGGAACGCTCGTCCCCGCCCCGGCGACCTCGGGCTCCACGCGACCCAAAGGACAATGGAAAGGGGAAGATGCCGGGATATTAGTCTTCTTTATTATTATTTGAGTATTACTATTATTTGGTGTGATTTTTTTGTGTATGTCGTTTTGGCATTTTTTTTTTTTTTTTTGTAATTCCCGAATTTATCGGTTTTTAATAAAGACGTATTAATGAATACCGTTCCCGTCTTTTCGTTGATTGCAGTGGTTGTACCCTTTTGAAGGGTTGCCTACGTATCCATGTTTAGCGGAATCAAACCAAACGTAGTTCAAAGCTTGATTTTTTTGCAATTTTCGAAATACATCAAGACTATTAGTTCGAGATGCGCGATAGTAGAATAGTTAATTCTAACTTATTGACTTGTCTAATTTTTTTTTTGAAAATTTGTAAAAAAGACAAATTTTTATAATTTTTTGCAAATGACATTGAGATGGGGTTTAAGGGTAGTAGCGCTTCAGCTGATCCAAGTTGGTTGGGTTGACAAATTCGTTCCCGTCCAAGTCTGTCAGCATCACCGCTCCTCCTGATAGGACCTTCTTGACTAAGTATGGCCCAGTCCAATTGGGTTTGAATTTCCCCCTTGGGTCAACCGGTAGTAAGGCACGAACCGATTTTAGGACTAGATCCCCTTCTTTGATGTTTCTGGGCCTAACTCTTTTGTTGAAAGCCCATTGGATCCTCTTTTGATATATTTGGATATTGTTGAGGGCCCGGGATCGCCGTTCGTCCAAATGGACTAGCGAATCGTATCGAACTTGGACCCAATCTGCTTCAGGTACTTGGCTTTCAAGTAAAATCCTGAGGGATGGCACTTCTAGCTCAACCGGCTGGACTGCTTCCATTCCATATGTCAAATAATATGGAGTTGCTCCGGTTGCGGTGCGAATTGAGGTTCGATATCCCCATAGAGCAAAGGGTATTTTGTCGGGTCAGTCCCGGTAATTCTCAGCCATCTTTTTAAGTATGGTGACAATTGTTTTATTGGCCGCTTCTACCGCTCCATTTGTTTGGGGACGGTAGGGAGAACATGTATGCCTTTGAATTTTGTATTTCGCTAGCAACGCAGCGGTTTCAGCTTGAAAGTGGGTCCCGTGATCACTGATGAACTCATGTGGGATCCCGTATCGGCATATGATCTTGTTTTGGATGAATTTGGCCACGTGCTTGGCGTTCAAGACACGGTATGACTCGGCTTCGACCCACTTGGTGAAGTAGTCGATGGCCACCAAAATGAAGAAATGACCTCCCATCCCGGAAGGGTGCACCTTTCCAATTATATCAATGCCCCATGTCGAAAATGGCCATGGTGACGTCATGGTATATAATAGGGAAGATGGCATATGCTGTACATTGGCAAAGATCTGACAATTATGGCAGTGCTTGACGTACAATTGGCAGTCTGTTTCCATGGTGTCCAGTAATATCCGAGCCTCATGATTTTTCGGGCTAGCATATGGGCGTTCATATGCGGGCCATTTTCACCGTCGTGTACTTCGGCCATAACTTTTTCCGCCTGTATTTTATCAATACATAGGAGGAGAGCCCCCTGTGCCGTCTTTTTGTATAGCTGCCCGTCGTCTGTACGAACAAATTGGGTAGCCAATCTTCGCAAGGCCTTTTTGGCCCGGTTTTCAGTTCCCGGGCGATACTCTCCCGTTGCCAAGTAGGTTAGGATAACTTGATACTAGGGTTCTGGGTCGGTTATCTCGATATCCTGGATGGCATGGATATAGGCCGGCTCGGACCGTCTTTCGACACAGATTGGCATGCTGGTCAGGTGATCCGGGATGTTCAGTAGAGATGCTAACTTGGAAAGTGCATCTGCAAACTGATTTTCTTCTCGGGGCAGGTAGATATATTCCACCTTCTGGAATTGTTTGTCTAGAACCCTTACTCGTGCTTGGTAAGCTACGAGATTGGCATTCCGAGTTTTCCATTTTTGGAGAGCCTGATTGATGACCAATGATGAATCACTGTGGACCCGGAGGTTTGTTACCCCTAAATCAGCGGCGGCTTGCAACCCGTAAATGCATGCTTCGTATTCGGCTGCGTTATTGGTCACGTCATAGTCCAGTTTGATGGATAAGTGTGGACATGACATAGGTCCACCCCGACGCGGCCACGCACGGGTTTGGGGAGGCGAATGAATCTCCATATGAGATGGTCAAATTGAAATATAAATCAAAGTTGGAGTCGCCACCGAATTTTATGGTTATTCGGAATCGTTCGAGCCCACTCTATGTCGTAGTGGGCCGTGTACAAAATACGGCCCATTTCCGATGTCAGAGTTTATTGGGCTCGTCCCTTTGCATATCGATATAGATGCCGACTTGAGCGGTTAATCGTATATTGAATGACTCTCGTTGCCAATGGTTTCGGACATTCGGAAACCACGGTTCTGAGTAAGGGGTGAGGGTACGTGTTGGGAAGTTCACTAAGAACACCCAACCCCGCCCGCACATTAGCGGCCTCTACTAGGATATCGAATGATTTTTGAATACGCGCGTTAGTTGAACGATGAATGATATGCAAACACTGTTTTCCTAAACATGCGAGGAATTGAATGGGTTGCTAAGTCGGTTTAATGCATGAAAAATTAACGTCAAATTTGTATTTTAGCATGCGAGGTTCGTTTTAGCATAATAAAACAAACGAAATAAAAAAGGATGAATTTGCTACAAGATGAACAAACGAGTTAGTATCGATTTGTGAAGAATAATATAGCAAGAAATAAGTATGCGAGATCGAGAAAATATTAGTCGAAATCTGAAAAATATTGTTGAAAAGACGTTGTTTTGTATAAAAAACGATGTTCGAAAAATAATAAAAAAGGACGAGAAAGGCGCACCAAGGCAGCCGGTCGCGCGGCTCGCCCGGGACGCCGGCGGGTCGCGTGACGGCCTGTTTTCGAAAGCGGTTTTTGGAAAATTTCGATTAAATCGCGTACGAATATTGCATAATTCGTACTTGACTTAATACTTCCGATATTCGTTATATTTGATAGTTGACTACGAAATCAATATCAAATATTCAGAATAGTTTTGGAAAAGATGCAAGTTTTAGAAATCGTTTCGTAGAACAAATAATAAAACGAACGAAAAAGCTAAGAAAAGACTCGGGTCTCAGGCCCGTGCGCGAGTCGCCTGGGCGTGGCGCGACTCGCGTGCGGGTCTGTCCGGTTTTTTTATTTTTTGTTCGAAATTGCTAATTTTGATAAATCGCGTACAAAATATGAATTAATTTGTATTCGATTTATGTTTTCGATATTCGTCATACCCGATATTCGATTATGAAATTGATATCGAGTATTCCAAATGAATAAAAAAGGGTTTTGTAAAAAGTGGTTTGAACGAAAAAAAGATGTAACGATTTTCGATGTCGTCGAGATCTTAATATAATTCTTTTTGATACAATATTCGATTATAGAAAATCGATATCATATTTTTAAGAATGTTTGTTATGAAAATAGTTTTTTGTTAATATCGATATTAGAAATAAAATAAAAAGACGACGCTTGACCCGTAAAGAAAAATGGACGACGAGGAGGAGAAGAGAAGAAAAGGAGAAATCGGGTTTGGTACACCCTCAACCTACATGCTTTTGTTAACTCGGATCGGGGCTCGTCGGAATGTGGCTAAGCACGGGAGCGTCGAGTGATGTCGGTCGGGTTAGGGTGGCTCGGTGAAGGTGACGGGTGAAGGATGTCGGGTATCGGGACCGGTTTCCTTCGGGTTTTGGACGCACTATCGGTTTCTCGATGCTAAGGTTGATGCTTTTCAGGAATTATGTATGTCGGAATGACAGAAATTTAATGTGTATGTTGCTAATAATTGATGTTTCTCAGGAATTCTGTCTGTCCATAATGTGTTGTGCAAGGGGCTATTTATAGGAAATTCCCGACCTTGGCTAGGAGAGGTGCATTTGAATTAGAACTACCGCTTAGGATAGGAAACGTAGGAAGTTGAGGGAAATAAGAATTCCGTTTTCTTGTGAAGAAAGAAAGGGAAACACGGCTGGTTTGTGCTGCTCGGCCGAGTGTTTGCACTCGGTCGGGTGTTGGAATCGGTTTTCGGATAAGATTCCTACTTGAGATCGAATTCTACCTTAAACGGAATTGTTTAATATTTGTGTAGCTGATTTTTGTGGAGTTTGAGTTCGAACCAACCGTGTGAGGTGTCACGGTTGACTCATGAGTCTCGGGAAATATCTTTGACCGGGTTTTGACTCGGTCGCTAAAAGACGGTTTTACCCCTGGTGTCGGATTCGACCCAAATTAGTGTTATTTGACTCGAAACGACGCACTGGGCCTGAATTTGAGGTTGGTTTTGTGAGATTTGTACTCCGTAATAAGCCCAAGCCAAATGTCCATGATTTCGAGCCCATTTCCGAGTACGTTAAAGCACGTTTGCGTCCGATCATCATCGGGTGTTTGTCGGAAACTGCTATAGACACCTGGCGGTCAAAATGTGGGTGTCTACAGAGCCCCCACTCTGACTGAGGCTTGGACAGGGCGAAAGTCAGAGTAGCTACCAGGCCAATCAAAGATTAAGACCTGGCAGACTTCCGATCGGGTCGTTTAAAGTCCATTAGACCTGCGTAAAGGGCCCGCCGGCCACAGACTAGAAATGTACCTAAACTGATGATGATAACTCCGTGGGGAATTGGACTTGTCGTATAAGACTTAGGTGCGCCTATATATGGGCTCATCCTGTTAAATGCCGCTGGGGAGTTATGTGAATTGCGCTGTCGTGATTTGTACCTGTATAAGTTACATAAAATTTTGCATGCAACACGTAGGCAAAACAAATATGACTCGCTGGGGAATAAAAATGATTTTTGCTGCATTTTGAAATCGAAGTCCTGAAAGCAACTCACGTGCTAGGAGATAGGTTTTCAAAATTGAAAGGGGTGGAAAAGAAATTTGCCGTTTAAATAGACTGAAATTTGACCTTGTCGAAAAGGTTTTTTTTTTCAAATGGCTAAGTTTTTGCAAATTTTAAAATGAGAATTTGAAAAGAGAGGCCTACCGGCAGACTCAACTCTGGACGCGACAGGACGAGTTGACAGACACGACTTGGACTCTCTAAGGGTTGGACCGTGACTCGGTAGGGGATGGGCCACCTAATATGACAAGACTCTTAAGTTGCGCTATTCCGTAGCCTAGGCGAGTGGCAACACGGCCGAATCCTCGGAATGTGACTGTTTCCGTTCGACAGGGCTTTGTGGTAGCAATGCCGTAGACTGGTGTTCTTTTGGATATTCTTTTGATTTAGGGGTACATTCCCAAAGTGGGTATTGCTTCGAGTCCCTGACCAATTCTTCTCTTCAACTGAGCCGAGTACTAGGACACACTATATAAAGGAGGCTAGATCTTTATTCTTTGAATTTATCTGGATTTTGTGAGTGGATGGAGAACTTCTGCCTAGGAGAAACCCCAGGATGACAAAGCTAGCTGCTGAGAACATGACAGTGTCGTGACCGGAATGATGATGCTTTTTCGAATTTGTGTGAATGTGAATGGTTGTGCCTTTGTCGAAAGGCTGCCTACGTATTCACGTGTAGTGAAATCAAACCAAGTCGTAGTTCAGTGTATTGTAAGATTATGGTGCCTAGTTTATTAGGGCTTTGTGTGTGACTAGCCATAGTAATGCTGTAGGCTAGGTGCATTCCCAATGATGTCTTGATCAAAGGGCTAGAATAGTTAGGATGTTGATCCTGTGACTGTGAGCGTTCTCCGGGGTAGCCCCCAGAGGTGGTGTGAACTATTTGGGCATGTTCTATGCCGACTGCAAGTTGTATTCCCGTGTTTGGGGTTGGTAACTGGTTTGAATGAGAAGAATTGGGATGGGATTTTAACGAGTTCTGCTCTCGGGGATTTTAACGAGTTCTGTTCTCGGGGATTTTAACGAGTTTTGCTCTCGAGGATTTTAACGAGTTTTGCTCTCGGGGATTTTAACGAGTTTTGCTCTCGGGGATTTTAACGAGTTTTGCTCTCGAGGGATTTGACGAGTTTTGCTCTCGGGGGGATTTGACGAGTTTTGCTCTCGGGGGATTTGACGAGTTTTGACGAGTTTTGCTCTCGGGGATTTTAACGAGTTTTGCTCTCGGGGATTTTAACGAGTTTTGCTCTCGGGGATTTTAACGAGTTTTGCTCTCGGGGGATTTTAACGAGTTATGCTCTCGGGGGATTTGACGAGTTTTGCTCTTGGGGGGATTTGACGAGTTTTTCTCTCGGGGAGATTTGACGAGTTTTGCTCTCGGGGGATTTGACGAGTTTTGCTCTCGGGGGGATTTGACGAGTTTTGCTCTCGGGTCTTTGTATGGTGATTGTGAATTTTGTTATGTAAAGGGGAAGTCGAGTAAAATGGCTCGAACTTTGATCGGGATAAGTTTTGATAATGCGAGATCTGATTTCCATGTCTGGCCCTAATGGTTAGGGGTATCCTATGGAGCTTGAATCCTCAAAATTCCGGGCTGTCTCTAGCCTGGGTCTCGGGAAGGTCTTGAGGGTTGTAATGTGGGGAGGCTAAATGTGGTGTTAGTTGACCAGCTCGATTATCTCTCCCTTATTTGACGGTATGAATTTTGACCGTACCCTGGTCATGGGGCTTTCACTTGAATTGACAGTTGATCATGGTAATGGTTTTTTTTATCATGGCCAGCTCTTTTGTTTTGGGCCTTTTGCTTTTTCCTTTTGGACTTTTGTTTTTTTTTTGTCCAGTTTTTTTATCATGGCCAACTCTTTTATTTTGGCCTTTTGCTTTTTCCTTTTGGTTGGTCAGACTAACACCTAAGGTAGGGATCAGTTAGTCTTATTGGATGAGTGTTTTATTGTGGGAAATGGGCTTGCCTCCCGTCTTTAACCCAAACTAGGAGGTTACCTAGATTTGTCATAGAATTCGATACCGCTCCTGCTAAGGGTAGTTATGTGGCTTTCTATACCAGACATGGAATAGGTAAAAGGAAAACACGGGCTCAGTTTCCTGCAGTCATTATAGATGTGCCTATAATAGTCACGTGCGTGTGCTCACAGTGTATGACGGTGTTCATCATGTTCTCGGAAACACATAAGGAAAGTATATATGAGAAATAGAAAAGCTGATTTTATTGAATTTTGAAAAAGAGGACAGAATACAATTGACTCTGACTCTGACTTTGAAGTTGAAATAAATAGTATATCCTAGACTCGGACTCAGACTTGGACTTAAATCAAATCCGGACTCTTGGATGCATGAGAGGTAGATTGGAGGCTCTGGTCATCGGGCCCTGTATAGTCCATGAGGGGCTGTGCAAGTGACAATGTTTCCAAAACGGGAGTTTTCCCGGCATCGAGGAAGTCTTGAATGAGGTGTTTCAGTTTCCAACACTGTTCTGTATCGTGTCCCCTCCCTCTGTGGAATTTGCAGTAACGCTCGGCGTTCCATGCTTTGGAGCGTTTTTCCAAAGGTGGGTCGGCTGTTGGGCCTATAGGTAGTATTAGGCCCTTCGGAACCAACCTCTGGAAAGCGACGGTGTAAGACATATCCAAGTGGGTAAATGTCCTTTCCTTTGACTTGTTCTTGATTTTTGGAGAGGTGACTTGAGGGTTACCTCTCTCGGCCTTGCCATCTTGAGGATACCGGACAGTTTCGTAAGAGTGTTCACCCTTTAAATGGCTCAGTTGGGTGATAGGTTGTCCTACCCGCTCTTGTTGTGTTAGACGGGCTCGGGTTCTTACAAGGACTTCTTCGATGGTGGTCTCCCTGACATTTAGGTTATCTAGGGCGGTATTGATTTTCGAAAAGATATTGTTAATGGAGCAAGATAGCATAAGCATGCTTCCTTGGATATCCCCTTTCTCGACGGTGCGAGATTTGTTGTGGTTTGGTAGTGTCTCGTTCATAGGGTCCCTGATCGGAAGAAACGACAGGTGTTAGAACTCGCCTAAGCTCGGTTTTGCGCAAATGCAAGAGAGAGTCAAACTAGGTACGGCCCGGGGGCGGGAATGACTAAGATTCTATGACCGGGCTACTTAAACGTTAATCCAGACAAAGTAACGACTGTGACCTAGACTCGACCACGAGACTCGAGCTGTACAAGGATAAGTCCGAAAATGGGGCGACCGTATTTGACTGTGCCGCGTGGTTGGACCAACCGTGGTGACCTAACCCTAGGTGACCCGAGTATTTGTAGCATGGGTACGACTCGAAGAAGGCATCATAAGGACGCCGGTGTAGGATGAACGTAGGGTACTCTTTATGGTAACCGTGGTTGACTGCTCGGGTGGAGGACAGCCCCTTGAGTAAGGCTAGAGACCAGATGATGTGACATCTAAGTGACTCGAAAGTGGGATACGTGAGACAACACGTGCAAGACATGACCCTTAGAGCAACCGTGATTGATCGCTCTGCTGAAGGGTAGCCCCCCGAGTGGGGAAAAGCCTGAAAAGGAAATGACTCGGAAAGGACACCTAGACGGGTGACTCGTGAAAGGTGGGCCTCCCTTAGGATTCGGCGTGTGGGCCGAGTCCTGTTCGAAGGAGGGCCCACGTGAGATATTCCCCAGACCCTAGACTCGATTGTGTAAGTGGGCCAACCTTTGCAGGAGTATGTCCTACGTAGGTGGGCCTTGCCTTAGTAAAATAAGGCGGACTGGGATAGGGGGGAAACTTGTGAGGTATGATCGACAGAGTTTCGATGCTAGAGACTTCAACGACTTATGAACGACCCGACACTGCTAAATACGGGAAGTCTAAGAAGAGGAAGTTTTGAAATATGATATTTTTTGAAAAGCCCGAAAAAAATACGGGGAGAACCGGCCCTTTTTCGAGAAAAACGGAAAAAGTGGGCCGGGCGAAGGTTTGAAAGTTTCGAAAATAATTTCGAGTTTTGAATTGGACATAATACCGGCTAGAAAAAGGCTATTTTGAGTAAAATCATAAGTCCTAAATTTGGTATATGTCCGGGGTTTTGAAATTGGATATTTTGAAAAGGATGCAAATTTTGAAAATAACGGTTTTTTGAAAAAGATGTGGATCAAGTAGCACGTAGTCATGGAAACAGTATAATGGCACCATGTATGCTCTTAAGCTAAGTCTCGGTCAGTCTATAAGGGTCTATACCAGTGTACATAGCCTATCGAGAATCGGGGCGGACTCCCTAAGTCGAGTTGAGCTTAGGACATGCCGTAAAACCCATACGAATCAGCTAATGGACACCTTTGACATATCCAATTTGGACTACATCAATGGTATAGTGGGACGTCGGTCACCAGTAACGGCCCGGAAAAAAATGGGGTTATGCATGAACCGTAAAACTAAAACGCGTATTGTACTAGTCAAACGATTTCTATTCGAGTCTCACCCTGAGGACACCGAAGGTTAGTAACGCATCAGTAATTCCCCATCGGAGTCGCCAAATTGTGGACATGACATAGGTCCACCCCGACGCGGCCACGCGCGGGTTTGGGAAGGCGAATGAATCTCCATATGAGATGGTCAAATTGAAATTTAAATCGAAGTTGGAGTCGCCACCGAATTTTATGGTTATTCGGAACCGTTCGAGCCCACTCTATGTCGTAGTGGGCCGTGTACAAAATACGGCCCATTTCCGATGTCAGAGTTTATTGGGCTCGTCCCTTTGCATATCGATATAGATGCAGACTTGAGCGGTTAATCGTATATTGAATGACTCTCGTTGGCAATGGTTTCGGACATCCGGAAACCACGGTTCTGAGTAAGGGGTGAGGGTACGTGTTGGGAAGTTCACTAAGAACACCCAACCCCGCCCGCACATTAGCGGTCTCTACTAGGATATCGAATGATTTTTGAATACGCGCGTTAGTTGAACGATGAATGATATGCAAACACTGTTTTCCTAAACATGCGAGGAATTGAATGGGTTGCTAAGTCGGTTTAATGCATGAAAAATTAACGTCAAAGTTGTATTTTAGCATGCGAGGTTCGTTTTAGCATAATAAAACAAACGAAATAAAAAAGGATGAATTTGCTACAAGATGAACAAACGAGTTAGTATCGATTTGTGAAGAATAATATAGCAAGAAATAAGTATGCGAGATCGAGAAAATATTAGTCGAAATCTGAAAAATATTGTTGAAAAGACGTTGTTTTGTATAAAAACGATATTCGAAAAATAATAAAAAAGGACGAGAAAGGCGCGCCAAGGCAGCCGGTCACGCGTAGGGATGGCAACGGGTAGGGTATGGGTCGGGTCCGGCAAGACCCGGACCCGGACCCGTGTTTCAGAAGTTGGACCCGGACCCGACCCGGACCCGTAAGGGTCCAAAATTTTAAGACCCTTACCCGGACCCGATGGGTCCGGGTAGGGTCCGGGTCCGGACCCGATTGTACATTTTTTTAATATATACTCTTCCGTCTCCTTTATTTGTTCGCCTTTGATTAAAATATTATTCGCAATAAATATAAAGGCAAATAAATGAATAAAACAGAAGTTGTATGACTTTAAACCGGACGCTAAAAAGGCTTGACGTACTGATAAAGGAGGTGAAATTTGGTATTTAATGAGTTTCGGTACACGTATTAGAATAACTTGCTGTTATTTTCTAATTTTCTATTGCTAAGGTAAAGTCTCCCTCTCCCATTGTGGTTTGTATTAGTTTCATTTACGGAGTACTATATTACACATTGAATTACCGCATCCACTAAGTTCTTTTTTTCTTTTTGAAAAAAAAAATAATTTAAACGGGTCCAAGGGTCGGGTCCGGGTCCAACCTATAGGACCCGGACCCGGACCCGGAAAATTATTGAAGGACCCATACCCGACCCGTATCCGCAGGGTCTAAAAAAAAGAGGACCCGTACCCGACCCGTTAGGGTAAGACCCGGCGGGTCCGGGTAGGGTCCCGGACCCATTGCCATCCCTAGTCACGCGGCTCGCCTGGGACGCCGGCGGGTCGCGTGACGGCCTGTTTTCGAAAGCGGTTTTTGGAAAATTTCGATTAAATCGCGTACGAATATTGCATAATTTGTACTTGACTTAATACTTCCGATATTCGTTATATTTGATAGTTGACTACGAAATCAATATCAAATATTCGGAATATTTTGGAAAAGATGCAAGTTTTAGAAATCGTTTCGTAGAACAAATAATAAAACGAACGAAAAAGCTAAGAAAAGACTCGGGTCTCAGGCCCGTGCGCGAGTCGCCTGGGCGTGGCGCGACTCGCGTGCGGGTCTGTCCGGTTTTTTTATTTTTTGTTCGAAATTGCTAATTTTGATAAATCGCGTACAAAATATGAATTAATTTGTATTCGATTTATGTTTTCGATATTCGTCATACCCGATATTCGATTATGAAATCGATATCGAGTATTCCGAATGAATAAAAAAAGGGTTTTGTAAAAAGTGGTTTGAACGAAAAAAAGATGTAACGATTTTCGATGTCGTCGAGATCTTAATATAATTCTTTTTGATACAATATTCGATTATAGAAAATCGATATCAAATTTTTAAGAATGTTTGTTATGAAAATAGTTTTTTGTTAATATCGATATTAGAAATAAAATAAAAAGACGACGCTTGACCCGTAAAGAAAAATGGACGACGAGGAGGAGAAGAGAAGAAAAGGAGAAATCGGGTTTGGTACACCCTCAATCTACATGCTTTTGTTAACTCGGATAGGGGCTCATCGGAATGTGGCTAGGCACGGGAGCGTCGAGTGATGTCGGTCGGGTTAGGGTGGCTCGGTGAAGGTGACGGGTGAAGGATGTCGGGTATCGGGACCGGTTTCCTTCGGGTTTTGGACGCAGTATCGGTTTCTCGATGCTAAGGTTGATGCTTTTCAGGAATTATGTATGTCGGAATGACAGAAAGTTGATGTGTATGTTGCTAATAATTGATGTTTCTCAGGAATTCTGTCTGTCCATAATGTGTTGTGCAAGGGGCTATTTATAGGAAATTCCCGACCTTGGCTAGCTAGGTGAGGTGCATTTGAATTAGAACTACCGCTTAGGATAGGAAACGTAGGAAGTTGAGGGAAATAAGAATTCCGTTTTCTTGTGAAGAAAGAAAGGGAAACACGGCTGGTTTGTGCTGCTCGGCCGAGTGTTTGCACTCGGTCGGGTGTTTGAATCGGTTTTCGGATAGGATTCCTACTTGAGATCGAATTCTACCTTAAACGGAATTGTTTAATATTTGTGTAGCTGATTTTTGTGGAGTTTGAGTTCGAACCAACCGTGTGAGGTGTCACGGTTGACTCATGAGTCTCGGGAAATATCTTTGACCGGGTTTTGACTCGGTCGCTAAAAGACGGTTTTATCCCTGGTGTCGGATTCGACCCACATTAGTGTTATTTGACTCGAAACGACCCACTGGGCCCGAATTTGCGGTTGGTTTTGTGAGATTTGTACTCCGTAATAAGCCCAAGCCAAATGTCCATGATTTTGAGCCCATTTCCGAGTACGTTAAAGCACGTTTGCGTCCGATCATCATCGGGTGTTTGTCGGAAACTGCTATATACACCTGGCGGTCAAAATGTGGGTGTCTACAATAAGAGGGTGTGTTCCCCTCGTGGTGAAATTAGCAGGATTCCGACCCCAAATCCTCGGAAGTTGGATGCCCCATCAAAATACAAATCCCATGTCTCGGTATCGGTATGGAATATGTCTTCATCAGGGAAGGCCCAAGTGTCGGTATGCCCTTCTTCAGATATCGGGCTATCGGCGAGGAACTCGGCTACTACCTGGCCTCTGATGGCTTTTAATGGTACAAATTTGAGGTCAAACTCAGCTAACATTAAAGTCCATCTGGACATTCTGCCATTAAGGATGGGCTTCTCGAACAGGTACTTGATAGGATCCATTTTGGATAATACATGTACCACGTGACTCAGCATGTAATGTCGGAGCTTTTTAGTGGCCCAAACCAGAGCTAGGCACGTCTTTTCGAGCATTGTGTACTTGCATTCGTATTCGAGGAACTTTTTACTGATGTAGTAAATAGCCCGTTCTTCTGAATCAACTGTCTGGGCCAGCATAGCCCCCATGGCTGTCTCGGTCGTTGTTAGGTACAACGACAAAGGCAAACCGGGTTGAGGTGGCATTAATACCGGCGGTGCAGACAGAATCTCCTTGATTTTATCGAAAGCCGTTTGACATTTATCGTCCCATAGTACCCGTTCTCCTATCTTCAGTTTTTTGAAAATGGGCTCACATACCATGGTTAATTTTGAAATGAACCGACTGATGTATTGAACTTTCCCGAGAAACCCACTTATTTCTTTTTCGGTCTTGGGTGGTTGCATCTCGGTGATGGCTTTGATTTTAGCTGGGCCGACCTCGATGCCGCGTTGACTAATGATATGGCCCAATAATTTGCCCGATGTGACCCCGAAGCTACACTTTTGAGGGTTTAGCCTCATGTTGTATTTGCGTAGTCGGGTAAAGAATTTTCTTAGGGCTGCAATGTGCCCACTTCGGTCCTTGGACTTGACGATCATATCGTCCACATAAACCTCAACTTCCTTATGCAACATGTCATGTAATAGGGTGGTGGCGGTTCGTTGATAAGTGGCCCCGACATTGATAAGCCCAAATGGCATGACGGTGTAACAGTAAGTACCCCAAGGTGTAATGAAGGTGGTCTTACTCATATCCTCCTCTGCCATTTTGATTTGATTGTATCCGGCATACCCGTCCATGAATGATAGAAGGGCATGATCGGCCGTGTTATCCACCAGTATGTCAATGTGTGGTAATGGAAAATCGTCCTTTGGGCTGGCCTTGTTAAGGTCCCGGAAGTCCACACATACCCGCACCTTGCCGTCCTTCTTGGGTACCGGCACGATGTTTGCAACCCAGTCTGGATATTCAGACACTTGTATAAAGCTTGCTTTAAATTGTTTATCGACCTCTTCCTTGACTTTAAGAGACCACTCGGGCCTCATTCTTCGAAGTTTCTGTTTTACTGGTTTGCACCCATCTTTGATGGGTATTCGGTGTTTAGCTATTTCCCGATCTATTTCCGGCATGTCCTTGTAGGACCATGCGAAAACGTCCTTGAACTCTTGGAGGAGGTCTGTGAATTGTTTTCTCTCCTCTGGATCTAAAGATAGGCCCAACTTAAGCATCTGGGGCTCTAAAGTGGTTCCCACATTGATGGACTCGGTTTCTTCGATCACCGGATCTCGGGACTCCCTTTGTTCGAGCTGCTCGATCAGATGCGGAGGTAGAGGTACCTGTTCGTCGGGTCTCTCAATGTCATTGCATATAAAATTTTTGAAATTGAGAAAATTTTGGAAATAAGACAAGTCGTAAGCAGAACAGTTTTCGTTATTATTATTAATGGTAAATTTTGTGAAAAGCTTGAAAAGAGCGGCCATCTGCTTGTTGGTCAGTGGCGGGATAGGGACAGGTCTTGGGACAGACCCCGAGACCTTAGTGGATAAGGGAAGAGGGGGTACAGACTTGACTCTAGCACCAGACCCTCTAGACTCGGACTCAGACTCCGACTCCGACTCAGACTCAGACTCGGTATCCGGCACGTCTCCCTCGCCGATGGTCAGCTTGTAGGTCCGTCCTTGGCCATCAGTCCACTTGATGGTCTTCCTCCACGCCCTTTTTCCTGTATCTGCACCAACTTCGGTGATCAGCCTGGTTGGGTCAAACCGATCGCTGCGGAGGATCAGATTGACCAAATCATCCTTTGGAGCGGGGACGGCTTTGTTTTCTCCAAATAGGAGCCCCAGCACGGGCTCGGAGTTGTTTTCCCCTTCCTTGGACTCCGCTTGAACAAGGGTGAATATATCATCGGGGATGAAATTGCATTCCCGAGCCGTTTTGGTCTCGGGATATGTGATAGTGGGCTGATAGAGGCCCACTTGAATAGCTCCGAAACTGGAGTGACGAAGTAGTCAGTTAACTTCGGGCTATAAGGGCCTATGTAAGTACCCTTGAGAATGTTGATGACCTTGTGAATTCCGGCCCGAACCACATTTTCTGGGGTTATAGCATACCCCAATCCGAATTGGGACTCGCCGTCGTTCAGGACCTCGATAATCTTCCCAACTGGAAGATATGGCCTTGAGGTAGCCCCCGGTAAGTAGCCCAAATTTTGTAGCATCATGTCGATGCTAGTTGTGAAGTAGGGCGTAAAGAGATTCTCTTCTTCGATCATGCCCACGAAATTGAATCCCCGTGGGTCGGCCCGGCCCGTAGCATTGCAGCTTGCTACAGTAATGGGGGGTTGCTTCTAGAGTGATGACACCATCCCGAAGTGGCATCTTAACCTTCCGGTGGAGAGTAGAGGATACGGTCTTGACCGCATGGATCCAAGGCCTTCCTAGTAGTAAGTTAAAGGAGGAGGTGACATCGATCACCTGAAACTCCAGTTCTTTTTCGATTGGGCCTGTTATGATCGTCAGTTTAATGGCCCCATCTACCGGTTTTGGGCTTCCGTCGAAAGCCTGAATAGTTTGTGCCGTCGGGAGATAGTCGGCATCGGTGATGCCGAGGGCCTTAGCGGTCCTCAAGGGTAGGACTTTTATGGCGGACCCATCGTCGATAAGGGTCATCGGGAGGTACTTCCCTCGGCAAATGACCGTGATGTAGAGGGCCAGATTATGGTTTGGCCCGAACGCCGGTAGATCAAACTCGGAGAAGGTGATGAGTGGGCCTTCTTCCTTGGACTTGCCTTTGAGATAAGGCACAATGGTGGCTACCATTTCAGAGGGGGTAACCTGAGAGTCGACCTTGATTTCATCGAGAGCCTTCAGTGTTTCCCGATGTGCTTGTGAGCTGACCAGTAGTTGCCATATGGTTAGATCAGCTTGAACGCTCTTCATTTGTTGGACTAGAGCCGTGCCACTGCTTGGCTCTTCAAGGGTAGGTTCCGTCCTGGCAGGTTCAATGATGGATGTAGGAATAGAACGCTCAGCTGTGGCGAGGTGGTTGGTGGCTAAGGCTTTGGACTTAGCCTTTCGAACCTCTTCGAGGGTGATGGGGACAGCTTCCCCTTTGGCTAAGTACACATCTTCCTCGTCATCGAACCATATCCCATTGATTTGTGGGATAAAGGGGGAGATGAGGTGAGAACAGTCAATTACCTCACCGGTGAATATTGCGTGGGCACTGAACGGGTTTTCTTTGTTGCTCGACTTGTTTCCGGGCAACGGGATCTTCCCGCTCTCGATTAGGTCCTGGATTAGATGCTTTAGTTTTCAGCACTTTTCAGTATCATGCCCATTACCACGATGATATTGGCAGTAGGCTTGGGCGTTATAACTTTTGGGCCTCTTCTCCACTGGAAGCTCGAGCATCGGGCCTATTGTATGGATCAGACCCTTTGAAGATAGCCTTTGTAAGGCATAAGTATAGGTAGTCCCTATATCTGAGAATACCCGATTTGGTGTATTCTTTTTGGTTGAGGTGTCAAGCAGATTTACCTCGTCGAAGATGCTGCGAGTTGCAGCTGCAGGTGTGGGCTTGCTCGTAGATGAGCTTGCCCCTTGATAGCCTTTGGTAGAGGCCTTAGTCAGGCTCTCTAACCGTAAGTCGTCCTCGATCCTTGTACCCATTTCAGTAAGGGTAGCAAAATTGGGGATAACAGCGTACCGGAGGTGGACCCGGTAGGATGGAAGGAGGTTCTTGACAAAAGCCTCCACTAGGACTTTTTCACTGGGCTTGTCGACCAGCTTCATGCTCTCGGCCCGCCACCTTTGTAGATATTTGGTGAACCCTTCTTTGGGCTCTTGGGCCATCCCTTCCAGAGTACGCATCGTAGTCTGGATCTGGGTATTATTAGCGTAATTCCGAGCGAATTCGGTTGCCACATCATCCCAAGTTTTGTATTTCTTGGAATCGAGCCTGTAGTACCAGGCCTTAGGATGCTTCTCCAGGGAGGAAGGGAATAAATGATTAAACATGGTGGACTTTACCCCCTTCACCGCCATAAAGTCTTTGAAAGCCCGGATGTGGCGGACCGGGTCTTCGGTACCCTCAAACATGGGAATTCCCGTAAGGTTGAGGTTAGCGGGTAGCTCGTCATTCAAAGGTGATTAGGAACGAGCAATTTCGGTGTGGATCGAGTTGTTCGTTGACAGGTGAACTTGTTCTTCGAGCCTGCGAACAGCGCTGACTAGCTCAGCTATGGGCCCAGTGGGTTCAGATCCAGGAGGAGGAATTCCCTTCTCCATTGCTCCCACACGGGTGGCGAATGCTGTTTGATCCCTCTGGATGGCAGTCAATTGGGCTTCGATCTTCTCTAGGGCATCCTTCAATGCATCCATTTTGCGTTGATATCTGGTTTCGGGTGGCCTGTCTGTAAGAACACCGCGTAATCAGAAACTAGCCCAAATCCCGGAATAGAAAGCACATCCCGAACAAGACTAAAAAGGGAAATGACTCGGAAAAGACACCTAGACGGGTGACTTGTGAAAAGCGGGCCTTCTTTAGGATTCGGCGGGTGGGCTTAGTCCTGTTCGAAAGAAGGTCCACGTGAGACATCCCCAGACTTTGGACTCGATTGTGTTGACGGGCCCTCCTTTGTAGGAGTATGTCCTACGTAGGTGGGCCTTGCCTTAGTCTAATAAGGCGGACTGGGATAGGGAAGAAACCCGTGATGTAGGATCGACGGAGTTTTGACGCTAAAGACCTTGACGACTTACGACATGACCCGACACTGCTAAACACAGGAAGTCCTAAGAAGAAGAGGGTTTTGAAAATGGGTTGTCTTTGAAAAAATCCGAGAGAACTCGGGGATGGGCCCGATTTTTTCCGAGAAAATCGGAAAGTGTATCGGGCCACAAGTTTTGAAAGTTCGAAAATATTTCGAGTTTTGAAATGGGCAGCATACCGGCTAGAAATAGGCTATTTTGAGTAAAATCATAAGTCCTAAATTCGGTATGTGTCCCGGGTTTTGAAATTGGATATCTTGAAAAAGATGTATTTTTGAAAAAAGTTGACGGTTTTTGAAAATGACATAGAAACCAAGTAGCATGTAGTCAGGCAAGCATTATAACGACGCCATGTATGCTTTACACTAAGTCTCGGTCGGTCTAGAGGGTCTATACCAGTGTACATAGTCTAGACGTTGATCGGGACGGACCCTCTAAGTCGAGTTGAGCTTAGAACATGCCGCGAAACCCACTCGAATCGACTATGGACACCTTTTGACATATCCATATTGGAGTACATCAATGGTATAGTGGGACGTCGGTCACCAGTACCGGCCCGGGAAAATATGGGTTATGCATGAACCGTAAAACTAAAACGCGTATTGTACTAGTCAAACGATTTCTATTCGAGTCTCACCCTGAGGATGCCGATGGTAAGTCACGCACCAGTTAATCCCCAGCGGAGTCGCCAAATTGTGGACATGACATAGGTCCACCCCGACGCGGCCACGCGCGGGTTTGGGGAGGCGAATGAATCTCCATATGAGAATGGATCGAATGGAAATTTAAATCGAAGTGGAGTCGCCACCGAACTTTGTGGGAGTTCGGGCCCGTTCGAACCCACTCTATGTCGTAGTGGGCCGTATACAAAATACGGCCCATTTCCGATGTCAGAGTTTATTGGGTTCGTCCCTTTGCATTTGATACCGATACCATCACTACCGGTTATCATGTATTGAATGACTCTCGTGCGCCAACGGTTTCGGGCATCCGGAAACCGAGGTTCTGAGTAAGGGGTGAGGGTACGTGTTGGGAAGCCCACAAAGAACACCCAACCCCGCCCGCACATTGGCGACCTCTACTAAGATATCGAAAGACTTTCTAATACGCGCGTTAGTTGAACGGGAAAATGCTTATGCAAACATTGTTTTCCCTAGCATGTGAGAAATCGAAAGGGTTTCTATGTCGATTTAATGCAATTAATTCTAACGTCAAAGTTGAATTTTAGCATGTGGGTTCATTTTAGTACAATAAAATTAACACAATAAACCAACAAGAAAAACAAACGGTTAGTAACGGTTTGCGAATAATATAGAATGAAATGAGATAATGTAAATATGACGAAGCATGGTTTGAAAGAATGATGTTTCACGTGATAGATTAGGCACGTGTTGACTTAAGTCACGAAAAACGATTAACGAGACTCGAATGCGATTTGTAGGACTCACAGTTTTCTCGTGACAAGGGGCCTGTAACACCCGCAAATTTCCTAACTCTGCTATCTGTTCCGTTACGATTATATCGTAACTCTGTAATATTTTGTCAATTACATTTTTTCCCATTTCGAGGTCTCTTTCATTATCGAGCCTAAAATTATTTATTTTCGTAAAAGGACTTTAATTATTCTATTTTTATTCGAAAATCCATTTAATTCTTTTCATCGCAAGTATGTTTAATTGTTTTTGAGAAATCATATTTTCTATAAATAATAGTTTTAAAATCAAGTTTGAACTATTTATTTTTCTAAAAATGCTCGATTATATTTTTAATGGTTTTTAGCTCAAAAATATTTTATTTTTGAAAAATTGTTGATTAATTATTTTAATACACGATTTCATAAATAATTATTTTCTAACGCATTTTAATCCGATTTCTTCATAAACGATTATTTTATTTTACGAACCTTCCCTTATCGACTTGAGAATTATTTTCTGAGATCTTTTATTAACACTACATATTATTTTTATCCTATCTATTTTAAATTATTTATTTTAATCGGAAACTTATTCCATCGATTTGTTGCTTGTTCTTTCCATCTCAACCATCGCTCGTTTCCTACTTGAGTTAAGAGTCCTTGTGACTTGACTATTCCTATCTTTTAGCTTCCTAATTTCTCTTTATATTCTCTTTCATTCTAGTCTATTTTATTCACAACACAAGTTTTCTTTTCTCTTTCACGTTAAATTTTCCTTCTTTTCGTTCATCATCAATTCGATCCTAATTCGTCTCTAATTCTTTCCGATCTCGAGGGTAATTTAATCACTCTTATTCGTTCTTCATCTCGTTTTCTCCTTTCTATTCTCTTTTAATGTGGTTTTAATACCATATGTTTAATTATTTCGTAGGCTATCGTGCTAGATCCGACGAAGATGATTATTTAATTGATTCAGATCTCGATTAAAGTAACATTGACACGTTACTCGGTATTATGTGATGTTATTGTTGTAGTTGCATGTATAGAAATTAGATTTTTGTTAGACAATATATGTATGTCTCGTTTTTAATAACAAAAACTTTAAAATCGTAAATTTTCACATGTTTCGTTATTTTAAATTGTTTTTACGAGATTTACGTATAAATCATTCTTTTGATTATTAAAAAGTATTAAAAGACCGAGACTAAAACATACAAATAATAAATTATTTCATAATTTTCGTGATTTTTGATATGAATTGTCAAATTGAAAGTTTTAATATTTTTAACAAAGTTACAGCATGTTTCAGAATCTGTTAGTATTTTTGTGAGAATTAATAATCTATTTTAAAGACTTTATTTACGAAACCTTTGTAAAGATACTACTATTTATTTTAAGTCTAGTTTATGTCTGTTTAATTTAGTAAACTAATTATAAGTATTTTGGTCACAATAAATTGTTTATGATCAGGTGTCAAATTAATCCGCGATTCTGTCAGTTGTGATAAGATCTAAATTGAAACATATGTTAAAATTTTTATTTAATCTTGGTAATTTAAGTACATAAAATATGAAGAGTCTAGTTAATGTTTCCAATTAGAGTTTATTTAAAATCAATTTTTAAACGTGTTTTATTAAATAAATACAAACGGGAGTCTAATTCTGACAGTTTTTAAATATACGAATAAAATCCCATGTTTTATTTGGAATTTGGATTTCTCTAGAAATAAATGTTGTAACTAAGTTTCTAAAGTTTTCAAAACCACTGATCTTACGTTGTTTTGATTTTTAATGATTTAATTACGAATTTTATAGTAAGGCAGTGCAGTTCTGGAAAATCTGTCAATTTGTTATTTAAGTACTTTTAATTACTTAAACTTTAATCCTTTTTGAAATAATTATAATTTTGACTTTAGTTGACTTTTAATCATGAATTATACATTTATATAATAAATATATTGTTTACGTCTTGAGGCCTAATATTAACTATTTTATATGATTCCTATTTTAATCGATTTCGATTTATTATAATACCGACTTTTGGAAAGTTATCTTAACAAAAGTTCTATATCTATAAAGTTTTCTCTTTTGAAAAACGAACTATGTTTCTATTGAATTACGATAATGGCATTGTTTTGGAGTTATGGAATAAGGAAAGTGTACGGGTAGAGTAATACAGTCTAGAGTATACGTTTTGCCATCAGCTATAAGGCTAGTGTATCCGAGCGGGATGCATTGGTTGTTGAACTGGGCATGTTCTTGTCCAGGAGTGTATGTTCATTTTGACCTTAAGCTCGTATCTTGCATGTAAGACGCCGTCGGGTTGAACTGGGCACACTTGGTGTTCCAGGAGGGGTGTGCATATTTACTTAAGTTAGGACCTCGCATTGATAAGTCGCCGTCCTATTATGGTTGAGTAGCCTAGTTAGAGATCGAAGTTTGATTTGTTTAAACTAAGTTCTCGAAGCTAGTTTTTAGTATTCTCCTAGTGAAAGTCTATTCTGTTGCACTGATTCATATCCATAATGCTGTTATTACTATTGGTTGATACTGACTTGCAGGTTGACAATCATTTTGAATTATTTTACTATATCATTTTAAACGTTTTTCATTTTGAACTATTTTGATATAATAGTAATTATGCTTTAATGTCAAGTAATATGGCTGGGAGAACGTCGTCGTTACTTCCCACTGAATTGTGGCTGTTATGTTTATAACATGACAGGTATTTTGCTGCTGGGTTTTGGGTGTGAGCTAGCGAGTAACATGGATCCTACTCTACTTCATTTACATTAATTTTTGGATTGTTAAACCCATTTGTAGAATTTTTACTTTTAGTCCTTTTGTAAAAAGTGGCCTTTGTATTGACTGACCGTTCTTTTTGTAAAATATAGAACATCAGTGTGTTTTAATCCCAAATCTACAGTGTTTCCGCCACTGTATTGCGTTAGAATTTATAGGGGATTACAGGCCACTCGACCAAGTCATTGAGGGACTCGACCGAGTGGACCTCTGAAAAGTGTTCTGTCCAGATTTTGGGACCCTACTCGATCGAGTTATTCACCAACTCGACCGAGTACGTTGCCACTCGACCGAGTACGTTGCCACTCGACCGAGTCACTGTGAGACTCGACCGAGTGGAGGTCGCAAAGACATTCTGTGTCGGTTTTTGTGATGTCACTCGATCGAGTGGCATAGGCACTCGGTCGAGTGGCACCTGTACGAACCAGGTCCGTTTGCAATTTTATTATCGATTTCGAAATTGCTTTTGATTTTGACGGTTTGATGAATTGGGCATAAATATTGTGGAATTTATACTCGATTCCGAATTTGAATGCTCGTTGTATCCCATATTCGATGAATGAATCGATATGAAATAGTTAGAGCGAGATAAAAAAAATCGTTGTAAGTCGTTTTGGATTAACTATCGCGACATGAATAGATTTCCTCCGCGTTTAATAATGTCGTAATTCTAACGAATTGTATGACAATTATTTTTAGCATCAATAGAAATCGCGCTAGTTTATTTATGCGACTAGATCGTTAGATCCGACATCTAATTATGGAATTAGCATCGAATCTAAGAGTTTGACGCTATGCTAGAATTGAAATACTTGATTCCCTCGGCTTTTCCGACATCGAAATAAATCCCTAGGGATTGTGATGCCAGATCCGCGTCAACGGGTTTCGACCCTTAAAAATATGTGTTTTGAAAAAGGTTTTTAGAAAATCGATGCAATATGCGACTAATAATAATAACGCGAACGAGATAAAGATTATCGTTTAAGTTAACTTGTCTCAATAATCAAGCAATTGGGGTATCAGAATAAGCGACCGGCAACGCTGTGTGCGGTACACTTGTATATTCGGGTTTCCTTATTCCGACATCCCTCATACTCGACACAAATCGACAGGTATTTTAGTGTTTTAATACTAACAGTATTATCGATATTATGATGCAATAAAGAAAGAAAAAAAACGAGGAAAAGGAGGAAGATGACGAGAGGAAGAAAAGAAGGGAAGAAAGGGTTTTGCACCCTCAACCTACATGTTCTTGTCTTGGATCGGACTCGTAGTCGTGGCTTTAACACGGGAGTTTTGAGGTTTATGGAGGTTGAGTTATGGTGGTCTAGGTTTGCCTCCTAAGTACTAGGGTTAGGGCTTGAGTGTAGTATTGATTAGGGTTGAATGAATGTGAAGCTAGGGTTTTGAAAAGTGTTCAAAGATGATTGAAAGGTTGTGCATGGGGGTGTTTATATAGGCTAAGCCTATGACCCCGGTTAGGGTTACTCGACCGAGTAACCAGCTGACTTGGTCGAGTGGCCCGTTGTGCCAGCAGTCGGGCTTGAAACAGGCCCACTCGATCGAGTGGAGGGGGCACTCGATCGAGTGGCCCAGCTGGGTCGCGCGGGTCCATTGTTTCGGGCCGTGATTTGAGTTTTTGATGGGTTTTGTGTTCGAATTGGACTTTTGATGTTTGAAGGACTGTTTTGTGTGCGTCTCGGAAACGACTTGGACCGGGGTTGACCCAATCGTAAAAAGTCGGTTTTATTTTCGGTGTCGGTTTCGGCCCAAATTAGTTTTCTATTTGGGTCTCATCCTATAGGTGTGACCGAAAGGGATCAGTTGATCACCGCCGTCATACGAAAATAACGTCTAACTCTAGTCAGCTGAGCGTTATCGATTTACGTTAATCAACTGACGTGGAGTATCAATGTACTAAGGGCTCGTTTGGTTCACCATGGGAAGATGAAGTTACCGGGAACTTTAAATTCACATGAATTTGTATTTCATGGAATTAAAAAATATTGTTTGGTTGCCATGTGGCAAATGACTTCGTGCGAGAAGTTCTACACACCAAGGGGGGCTTGGTGAGTAACTTCCCCCATTGTGGAGGAAGTGGCAATTCCCGGGAAGTGGGCAACCAAACAACTCCCTGAAAATGCACTTCCTGGGAACTTGCACTTCCCGGTAATTGAATGAGTAACCAAACGACCCCTAATTATCCTAAATATATTCCGTCCATGAGATTTGATATATAAATGCACTATTGTGGAGGACACTTGCTTCAACAATCTCCCACTTGTCCGATACAAGTTGTGCATGTAGCCACTATATTGCGGAGGACTCCTACTCCATCAATATCTCCCACTTGTCTACACAAGTTGTGTGCTACCGATTCTCTTGTCTCTTTGATGTCACATCCTCCCACTCATCACAAGGTGTCTTTCAGGTCGCACTTGTGATTTAATTATAATTAGAGTGGTTTTCTTGATCTGGAGAATAACTGTCTGATCGGAAAATCTACCATAGATCTATTTCCGAGCGTGGCCACGCATTTCCAGTTACTTCTCCTCGAGTGGCCCAAGGATGTTTGTACCCAACGTGGGTGCCTGGGTGGACAATTACTGTTGACCCATCTTATACCGTATAATGCAGATCACCATGACCCAGAAGATGTCCGTCAGCCTCCTTTCACGGTACGATCTAGGACAACAACCAAAGCCAATCAGAAACTGCACTGACTCAGATAAATGGTAGCCAGTCTAAAGAATCGACTCATAGGAATAATATAGAAATCTCCGCCACGACCAGGCCTCAACTATTTTGATAAGGGACTCTATTGTGGTCACTGCCCGACAGAGTGACAATCAGTCTGCCTATGTAAATGACCAGTCATCTTCATGACCCCATGGTCTTGAACTAACCATCGATCAACTTACAATCTCGTCACTTCGAGTCGTCACCTCATTTGGTGACAAGGGGCAAAAATACTATGTTCAAATGTTCACTTGAATAGGGTTCAAGATTGTCTCACAATCCATTCGAATGAACAAAGTATAAGATTTAGTCAAACTAAATGAAAGAGTTCATGTTGAAACTCGAACAATGAATGCTATTATCAGAAATGTAAAAAATTGCTACAATATCCAATTATTACATCTAAGATAACTAAAGAAAATCTGGGACTTCTTTTAATCCCATCGCAACAACATGACCATCATGTTTAGCCTTTGAAAGAGGCTTGGTTAAAGGATCAACGATGTTATTGTCCGTCCCAACCTTACATATATCGATTTCCTTCCTTTCTTCGAGATCTCTTATCACATGGTATTTCCTAAGTACATGTCTAGACTTATGCCCTGTTCTTTTCGGTTGAAACAGAGCTGAGCTGAGCTGGTCTGATAAGAGCTGAGTTGGTCTGATAGGAGCTGAGCTGGTCTGATAGGAGCTGAGCTGGACTGATAGAAGCTGAGCTGAGCTGAACTAAAAGAAGCTGAAACTACTAACTACTTATATAAATTATCTAATAATATTTTAAAAAATGAAAAAAAAATATAACACCAATTAATAATAATAATAATAATAATAACATTAATTAATTAATTAATTAATTAACACCAATTAATAATTAATTAATAATATTATCTAATAATACTAATTAATTAATTAATTAACAACAACAACAACAACAACATAGTACTCTCACCAATTAATTTGATTTCTACTTTTGTGTTTTCATACATGAGAATAGTAAAATTTGTTAGTTACATATCTTTGATTACGTAATATACAAAATTTTATATTTTGATATTCTTAAATTTTAATACAATACAAATAATACTCATATGCTATATTGTATGGTATATATATTACATATTCTATTCACTAAAAAATAGTATAAAAAAACGTAAATTAATTGTAATGACATTGAGACAAAGTTGTAAATATTTGAATGTAATATCTATTTTAAGACCTAAAAATTTTATAGAGTGCATAATAATATTAATAAATAATTAATAATTGCTATGATAATAATGATGATAAAAAAAGAAAATAATCATAATAACGATAATAATAACAATGACGACGACAACGACGAAGACGATGATAATAATAATTTGTTATTATTATTATTAACATTAAGAGATATGGGTAATAAAAATAACAACAACAATAATATTATCATTATTATTATTTTTTTATGAAAAGAAACTTGCATTAATATCGAAATGCCATAACAACAACAACAACAATAAGACCTTATTGTAATTTGTTTCGATCTTAGTGCAACTCCCGTTTCATATAAATAAATATTATTATTATTATTATTATTAATATTAATATTACTATTATTATTATATTTTGTTGTTGTTGTTGTTGTTGTTGTTATTATTATTATTATTATTATTACTATTATTATTATTATTATATTTTATTATTATTATTATTATTATTATTGAAGTATTATTTTAGGAGCTGAAAATATTGGAGTTGGGCTGAAAATATTAGGGCTGAGCTGAGCTGAGCTTATAGGAGCTGGGCTGAGCTGATAAGAGCTGGGCTGAGCTGTTCTGAAACGGGTTGAAAATAAGCTGAAAAGAACAGGGCCTTATTGCTAGACTTGGGCTCTTTTGCTTGAAAAATAACCCCGCTGTTATCACAATATATGGTGATAGGATCTTTGACGGAGTGGACTACTCCTAGTCCTTCCAAAAATTGACGAATCCAAACAACTTCCTTTGCAGCTTCCGAAGCTGCGATGTACTTAGCTTCTGTTGTAGAATCCGCGGTGACACTTTGCTTGGAGCTCTTCCAGCTAATGGCTCCTCCATTCAACATATAAACATAGCCGGATTGGGATTTCAAATCATCCCTATCGGATTGGAAACTGGCATCCGTGTAACCTCTTACACGTAACTCAATATCCCCTCCAAACACTAAGAACGAATCCTTAGTCCTTCGCAAGTACTTAAAGATGTTCTTCACGATTGTCCAGTGACTTTCACCTGAGTTGGCTTGATAACGACTCGTCATGCTCAAAGCATACGAAACATCGGGACGAGTGCACATCATGGCATACATGATTGATCCAACAACGGAAGCATATGGGATCAACTTCATGCGTTCAATCTCTTCGGGTGTGGTAGGACACTGTGACTTGCACAAAATGGTACCTTGACTCATGGGAAGAAAGCTTCTCTTAGAGTTTTTCATCTTGAATCTATCAAGAATCTTATCTATATAAGCTTCTTGACTTAATACCAACATCTTTTTGGACCTATCTCTATAGATCCGAATGCCCAAAGTGCGTTGTGCATTTCCCAAATCTTTTATTTGGAAGTGTTTTCCTAGCCACTCCTTTACAGAAGCAAGCATCGGAACGTCATTCCCAATAAGAAATATGTCATCCACATACAAGACAAGAAAGGTTACCTTACTCCCACTAAACTTCATGTACAAACAAGGTTCCTCGACACTTCGAGTAAAACCATACTGTTTGATAACATGATCAAAGCGATGATTCCAACTTCTGGACGCTTGCTTAAGACCATAAATGGATCTCTTAAGCTTGCATACCTTCTTAGGGTTAGATGTATCTACAAAACCTTCTGGTTGTGTCATATACACTTCCTCTTCTAGAATCTCATTCAAGAAGGCGGTTTTGACATCCATTTGCCAAATCTCATAATCATGAAATGCGGCAATCACTAAGATAATCCTAATGGAGCGAAGCATTGCGACTGGAACAAAAGTTTTGTCATAGTGAAGACCATGAACTTGAGTAAAACCCTTTGCCACCAATCTAGCTTTGTAGACATCTTTATGTCCATCTATGTCATTCTTGATCTTAAAGATCCATTTACATTGAAGAGGTCTCACCTTTTCAGGTAAATCTACCAAATCCCATACTTGGTTTTCGTGCATAGAGTCCATTTCGGATCGCATGTCTTCAAGCCATTGCATGGAATCACGACTAGATATGGCCGCCTTGTAGGTTGTAGGTTCGTCACTTTCGCAAAGCAACACATCTAACGCATCTTCCTCGACAATACCAAGGTATCAATCAGGTTGATGACTAACCCTCGTAGATTTCCTAGGTTCAAAGGGAACAACAACCGTGTCCGAGGAGGAGGGAACGCTTTCCTCTACTTCATTCTCGGTTTGTGGCTCTTGGACTTCATTAAGTTCAAATTTTCTCCCACTCTGTCTTCTAGAAATGAAGTCATTTTCTAGAAAGACAGCATCACGAGCCACAAACACTTTGTTTTCGTGACGATTGTAGAAGGAATAACCTTGTGTTTCCTTTGGATATCCTACAAAAAGACATTTGTCAGATCTGGGTGCGAGTTTATTGTCAAACTTGTTCTGAACATATGCCTCACAACCCCATATTCCCATAAACGACAAATAAGGAACACTTCCCTTCCATATCTCATATGGTGTCTTATTGGCTACTTTAGTCGGGCTTCGATTTAGTGAAAATATTGCGGACAAAATGGCAAAACCCCAAAATGAATCAGGAAGCTCAGTGAGACTCATCATAGACCGAACCATTTCTAATAAAGTTTGGTTTCTCCTTTCGGCCACACCATTCAATTGTGGTGTGCCAGGAGGAGTCCATTGTGATACTATGCCACAATCTTTTAGGTGTGAATCAAATTCATTATTTAGGTATTCACCACCACAATCGGATCGTAGTACTTTAATATTTTTATCCAATTGGTTCTCTACTTCATTTTGAAACTCCTTGAACTTTTCAAAAGCATCACTCTTGTGCCTCATTAAGTAGACATACCCATATCTACTTAAGTCGTTGGTAAAAGTGATGAAGTAGTTGTAACCACCCCTAGCGGTGATAGTCATTGGGACACACACATCGGTATGTATAAGTCCTAATACCTCACTTGCTCGTGTTCCTTTACTTGAGAAAGGTGCACGAGTCATCTTGCCTAAAAGGCAAGACTCGCATACACCATAAGATTTGTAATCAAATGGTTTGAGAAGTTTTGTTGAAACAAACCTCTTTATGTGCCGTTCATTTATGTGTCCTAAACGACAATGCCAAAGGTAGGATTGATTAGGTTCACCTGTTTTGAGCTTCTTGTTTTCTACATGATATACATCATTAACATTATCTAGAACATAAATACCTCTGATAGACGTGGCTTTACCATAAACCATGTCATTAAATGAAAAAGTACAACTATTGTCCTTAATCATAAAGGAAAAACCTTCCCTATCAAGTACGGAAATTGAGATAATGTTCTTAGTTAAAGTTGGTACGAAATAACAATTATTCAAATACAACTCAAAACCACTAGCTAGAGTGAGTATATAAGTTCCTACGGATATAGCGGCTACTCTAGCTCTATTTCCCATGCGTAGGTCCACATCACTCTTGGCTAGTGCTCGCACGTGCCTCAGCCCCTGTAAATGATTACAAAGGTGAGAACCACATCCGGTATCTAATACCCAAGTGGAAGTACAATTATAGTTAATGTCTATCATATAGAGAGAAGTGAGGACAATACCTGACCGAGTCTCACTCTTGTCTTTCTTGCTCTTCAAATCCTTCAAATATTTGGGACAATTGCGCTTCCAATGTCCCTTGCCATTACAATAATAGTAATCGGTGTCGGCATGTTTGTTAACCTTAGCCTTAGGTTTGCTATTCACAATAGCTTTCCCCTTATTCTTGTCTTTTCCTTGTTTCTTGAATTGGGTCTTACCTTTGTTTTTACCCTTTTGAACCCCAAGGTTGAGATTCTTCATTTTCATGGAGAGCATGTCTCTCTTCTCACTCCCACTAGCCTCCATGTCCCTCTCCGCTTGGTTGAGGAGTGCATGGAGCTCTTGGAAACTCTTGTCCATGCCATGCATATTATAGTAGTTCACCCTAATTTGGGAGAACTTGGAGGGGAGTGAGTGAAGAATGCGACCTATCGGAAGCTTCTTGGGTATGCTACACCCTAGACGCTCTAGAGTGTCGATATGCTCAATCATCTTGAGCACATGAGGGCCAACTTTTTGACCCTTTTCGAGCTTACCCTCGAAGAATCTCATCATAGCCTCATATTGGCGGATATCGGGTGATTGAGAAAAAGCCATCGTAACCCTTGAGAATATCTCATATGCATTAAGGGTAATGTATTGAAGCTTGAGTTTTGGAGACATTGACTATATCAAGACGTTCTTGATATCGTTAGATATCTTCAAAAACTCCTCATAGGCGGTCCTTTATGCCGCGGTGGCTCTAGGACCGGGTTCAGTGGGTGGTGGCTCGTTCAAGTAACGAAAGACGTTGTCGGACAACGCTGCACCTTTTATGGTAGACTCCCACTCGATGAAATTACTTCCATCGTCTTTCAAGATACATTTGTCCTTAACGGACCTAAGCCAAGAATCCTTTCCGAGTTGAATGGTTGCATTGGTAGCCATAACGAATTATAAACACTACAACAAAATTTAGGAAATATTAACATTCATTGTTATATAATTTACTTGTAAAATAATTTTAACAAGTCACTCATATAATGACCCCTCACGAAATTATGTAAGTGATTCCGAGACCCGCATTTAGATAAGAACTAACATCGCATGCAATCCTTATGTAAAAACGGTAAGTCATTACTTGACCAATTCTACCCTAGAACTCTCGGTTGACGGATTTCAACCAAATCCATCTCCTAGCCCCGGAATAACTCTTATCCCGTTGAGTCCAACCCAATCTTGGCATGTGATCTTATTACCCTACTTACCCAAGGTAAAAAGAGGTCCACGTTGTGGTTGCCCTAATGAACAAGGGGTTCATAGGTGCTTTAATTGGTAAGGCTAAATGTTTAATTCTTACTATGCATGTGAGAGGTCTTGTCAATATTAAGTTACTAATCACTTATAAGTGAACTAAGTTGGTGATTACGTAAATTGGTGAATTGACAATCGATGAATAAAATGCATGATTGGCGATTTTGACATGAGCGAATATAAAGCAAGCATCAAACAAAATAAATCCTAGTATGGCCGACTAGCTAATCTAATTAACTAGACTATTACAAAATCGGAAACCAACTCCTTGGTCCCTGGCAATTTTATCGGTAAATGGCAATTTTATGAAACAAATTCAAATTAAATCATAAAACATATAAAAATTAAAATAATTTTTTTGTACATTCTGGAACATTTCCAGGAACGCAAAAATAAACAATTTATCCATAAAAATTTCGAATGAATTTGGGAACAAATAAATGCATGTTTATCGATTTTTATCCAATAAAAAACAATAAACATCCCAAAAGGACAAAATAAATTTTAAAATTTTACAAATATGTCCTTAAACATATAATGAAATGTAAAAAAAATATCATGCCCAAAAACAACATGCAACTATTTTTAGTTAACTTTTAACATAAAATAGGCATATAAACTCGGTTTTTAAGGCAAAAATGATTATAAATTAGCAAATTAATTCCAAAAAACACCAAAATCAACCACAACCATTTTGAGTTCAGTAGGTATGCATGTACCCAAAAATTTCGTGTGAAACATATTTTTACACAAAATTTTCGGTTTTTACAAAGTTATCTTATAACCCGTAAAAAATCTCAAAAAAAAACGACATGCATGCAACAACAAAGCTCTGATACCGCTTGATGGGTTCATAACTCTCTAATTAGACTCCTCTAATTAGTTACTAAATTACTTGTTAATTTAATATATAAAGATCTAGTTACATGCATGTGATAAAAATGACAAAACAAGATACAAGAAAAAATTTCCTTACATAGACAAAGAGGAAATTATGGGCACAATAAGAAGAAATTTTCTTATTGTTCTTGAGCTTATTATATAAATGATGATCCTCCAAAACTTGAATCTCCAAAGTAGAAGATCTCCTTCTAGTTGCACAAAGATTCAACCCAAATAATCACCACTATTATTAACTAGATAATAGTAGTGATAAAACTACACCAATATTATAAATATTACTACTATAGTAATAGTAAAGAATATTAGTGCATGAGAGTTTTAGAGAGATAATTCAAGAGCATTCAAAACAAGAGGTTCTAGCAAGCAATAAGAGAACCAAAAGTTCTCCTTTTATTAACCCTTGACCGGCCACTAGGGGCATGGGAAGGCCACTTGCTCTTTTTTTTAATTGCATGCTTACATGGGTAATATAATGCAATGATTATGTTTGTGGCATACTTGCATGCACATAGAAAACAACCACCAAGGCTCCATTTCTTATGTGTGCCGTGTGCATGTACATAAAATGGGTCCATTTTATTTTTGTCATTTGTTTTACAAATGCTTATGTGTGACATGATTAATTATCTTATATAATTGATCACATCAAATAAATAATATACTCTCAACTTTTTAAGTAGTATATTACAATTATATGAATATATAATTGGTCCCATAATAATAATCATATGGCCAATTTACAACTCTTTGTATATATTAATAACTAACTACCACTACCTCTAAAAGCATACAAAACCTCAACTAATTTAGTAATTAACTTTTAAATACTAAATTAAGTCTTATTTAATCGTATTAGAATAAGACGTAAAATTTATTTAGTCAATTATCGTATAACAGACTAATAAACTTAATCGGATTGAGTTCAAAACTCTATCTCCAATAAATAACTCTCATTACCAAGCATATATAAAATATATACACAAGGAGCTAATTAACTGTATCAAATACAAATAATTAGTTTTCTATTTGGGTCTCATCCTATAGGTGTGACCGAAAGGGATCAGTAGATCACCGCCGTCATACGACAATAACGTCTAACTCTAGTTAGCTGAGCGTTATCGATTTACGTTAATCAACTGACATGGAGTATCAATGTACTAATTATCCCAAGTATATTCTGTCCATGAGATTTGATATATAAATGCACTATTGTGGAGGACACTTGCTCCAACACCTGCGGTGCGGGTTGTGCCCGACTTTTACTCTTTTGGGCCTCCTTGTGTTTTGTGTGTCTAGGCCCATGTCCAGATTCAGTTTTGTGTGTGAATTGGTTTCAGTCAAAGGAGCTATTATGTTTTTAAGGCCTTGATTACGTATCTTTAAGGCCCTTTATTTACTGCAGATTTTTTGGAGCTGGTAGGCTCCTCCTACACCTATAAATACCGTGTCTTGCTGATCACTTCCAATACACAAAAAAAACATAGCTAACAAACACATCTCTCTTCTCCCTCCTATTCTCTCTATATTCCTGGGTATTGTTGTTAATCGTTCCAAAGTTCTGAAACTCGAGTGGTTGGGATTTTTAAGTGCAGTATTCACCTTGGGAAACTACCGACATTATAGGCGATAACCACCGGAATCACGCCGATATAGTTTTCAAGTCAGTGGCCTCCATACCACGACACTGCTGTCCGTTTTCGTCCCGTTTTTAGCCCCGTGTTGCCTCGGTTATTATTGTCGCTTGCTGCTGGTGCCTCGGTTATTATTGTCGCTTGCTGCCTCGATTTTCGAATTTAGCTGCCTCTACGACATTCTGACCCGTTGCCTTTCTCGATTTTTGGCCCCGTGTCCCTTCTCAGTTTATTTGGTTCCATTGTTGACCCAGTTACGCGACCACCAATTTGAAAACTATATTATATACTTGTGTCGTGAAAAAAAGAAAAAAGAATGGCTATTGTGTCAACTAAATTTGCTGCCAACTTATCGAAATTGGAACCTCTAGTTGGGCTGAATTATAAGAGGTGGTCTCAAAATCTTTTAATGTTTTTTGAGCAGTTAGAAATCGATTACATACTGTTTGAAGACGCACCAGAATTACTTGTTGCGTCTGCCGCGGCCGAGGCCACACCTCCTTTCGCTGCCACGGTTAAGTCCAATGACAAAAAAATTAAGAAATATGATAAAGATAATAAGGTTGTTAGATATCTTCTTCTTAATTACGTGACTAACATCCTTTACGATTTGTTCAGGTCCATAAATCTGCTAAAACTATTTGGGAGTCTTTAGAGAAAAAAATATGGGACCGATGATGCAGACAAAAAGAAATATGTGGTGGGTCAGTGGCTTGGGGTCCATATGGTAGATGATAGACCCATTATGGAGCATGTTCATGTTTACGAAAACTTGTGTGCTGATGTTGTCAATGAAGAGATGAAACTTGATGAGGTCTTTTTAGCTAATGTGTTGTTAGAAAAGTTTCCTGCGTCAGGGAGTGATTATAGGAACCATTTAAAACACAAGAAAAAGATCTATCACTTCAAGAGCTCATAAGTCACATGAGGACTGAGGAAGCTAATCGCCTCAAGGATAGGTCTGTCCTTTTGTCGTTTGTCTCTACCAAATCTAACCTTGTTGAAGATGGTGGTCCGTCTCATGGCAATAATAAGGGTAAGAATAAAGTGGGTCAGAGTCAGGGTCAGGGCAAGGGTCAAAAGGGAAAGGTCAAGGTGCTAAGGGAAATAATCAAGGAAATTCCACCAAGCCAGTTCCCAAGATCCATAAGCCGAATCCAAATCTGGTGTGCTACGTGTGTGGAAAAACGGGTCATAAAGCATACCAATGTCCTTAAAAGAAAGGTGGACAAGCTGCCCAAGCCAACATTGCTGAATCAGATGATGACATTATTGCTGCGGTGGTGGTTGAGGCCAATCTTGTGGCAAATGCGAGTGACCGGATTCTGGACACAGGAGCGTCAAGACATCTCTGTGCTAACAAGGAGCTGTTCGCTGAATTTGAAGATGTAGCTGACAGTGAAAAGGTCTACATGGGTAACTCTTCCTCTGCGCTGATCACAGGAAAATGCAAGGTCTTTCTTAAATTAACCTCTGGGAAAACTCTTGCCCTTAATAATGTTTTGTATGTCCCTACTCTGCATAGAAACCTAGTGTCTGGTACCTTGTTAAACAAAGTTGGTGTGAAACTTGTTTTTGAGGGTGACAAGGTTGTAATGTCTCGCAAAGGGGATTTTGTGGGCAAGGGTTATCTCAGTGGGGGCTTATTTATTTTGAACATTGACTCTTCTGCTATTAATAATAATAATTCTTCTGCTTCTGCTTATATCGCGGACTCTATTGATGTTTGGCATATGCTAGATTAGGTCATGTGAATTATGAATCGGTTAAAAAATTGAAAGCAATGTCGCTTATTCCTTCTTTACCCACCGAAGTTTTCACTAAATGTCATAGTTGTGTAGAAGCTAAGTTTACTAAGAAGCCTGGTAAACCGGTTAAAACTAGACATGCGAGTCTTTTCGGGTTAATTCACACCGACCTAGCTGACTTCAAGAGTACTATGAGTATAGGAGGTAAATTTTATTACGTCACTTTTATTGATGATTATTCAAGGTACACTAAAGTGTACTTGCTTAAGAATAAAAGTGAAGCTGAAGAGATGTTTATTAAATACAAAGCTGAGGTAGAAAATCAACTTGACAAAAAGATTAAAAGAGTCAGGTCTGATAGAGGTGGTGAATACAGCTCTAATTATTTAGTAGATTTCTGTGAGAAAAATGGATTAATTCATAAGTCTAGCCCACCTTACCAACCTCAGTCCAATGGAGTAGCTGAACGTAAAAACATAACTCTCAAAGAAATGATGAATGCTATGATTTTAAGTTCTGTCCTTTCTGACGATATATGGAGGGAAGAAGTGCTTTCAGCTTGTCACATTCTTAACAGGGTACCTCATAAGAAATTAAACAAGACACCCTATGAATTTTGGAAGGGTTATGCCCCTAACTTAAGCTTTCTTAAAGTGTGGGGTTGTTTGGCTAAAGTTGGCTTACCGAGTTTTAAGAGACCCACTATAGGACCTAAGACGTATGATCGCATTTTCATTGGTTATGCTCAAAACAACGCTGTTTATAGATTCATGTCATTGAATGGTCGTTCTATTTTTGAGGCAAGAGACGCCGAGTTTTTTGAGCATGTTTTTCCTTTAAAGAAAGTTGTTGATTCACCTCCTGATTTCTCTTATATGCCTGTTAATCCTGTTAATAGTTCTATGCATGCTAGTAGTAGTACTGTTGATGATCATGCTAGTGAACCTAGAAGGAGTAAGAGGCCTAGAATTGAAAATAATTTTGGAGATGATTTTGTCAGAACGTTCTTAACTGAAAATGCTTGTGGTGGTTGTGCTTGCTTTGAATTCGTTTCTGCCTATTTAAAATAAGATGACCCAAAAACGTATGATGAAGCTATGAGATCCATAGATGCTATTTTTGGGGAAGAAGCTATTAAAAATGAGTTAGATTCTATTGCATCTAATCAAACCTGGGAATTGACACCAAAGGGTAGTAAACCCATTAGTAGTAAATGGATCTTCAAAAGGAAACTGAGACCTGTCGGTACAATAGAAAGATTCAAAGCTAGACTTGTGGTGAGAGGATTTACACAAAATAAATAAATTGATTATTTTGATACTTACTAACCTGTGACTAAGATTTCCACCATTAGAACTCTTATTGCTCTGGCTGCTATTCATGATCTTGTTGTTCATCAGATGGTCTTGAATGGTGACCTAAAAGAAGAGATCTATATGTCACAACCTGAGGAGTTTATGGTAAAGGGTCAAGAGAGTAAGGTGTGTAAATTGAGAAAATCACTATATGCTCTAAAACAAGCACCTAAAAAGTGGTATGAGAAATTTCACAACACTTTGATTGAAGATGTCTACATAACTAACAATTCTGATTCATGTGTGTACTCCAAGATATTTGGATCCGACTGTGTGATTATTTGCTTTTATGTTGATGACATGTTAATTCTTGGTTGTAATTTATTTGTTGTAAATAAAACCAAACAATTTCTATCATAATGTTTCGAGATGAAAGACTTAGGAGAAGCTGATGTCATTCTTGGAGTCAAATTAATCAAAAACTCATCTGGAATATCCTTAAGTCAGTCTCATTACGTTGAGAAAGTGTTGAAGAAATTTGATAATTTTGATGTCACACCCGCTAGAACTCCTTATGATGCTAGTATACCTTTGCGTAAAAACTTGGGTGATATTGTATCCCAAGAAGAGTATGCTAAAATTATAGGAAGTGTGATGTTTCTCATGAACTGTACTCGACCTGACATTGCTTATGCAGTTAGTAAACTAAGTCGGTATACACATAACCCGGATGGTGAACATTGGAATGCTCTTAGACGTTTACTAAGATACTTGAAAGGGACAGTTAATTCATGTCTGAATTTCGGTAAATATCCTGCTGTGTTGGAAGGATATACTGATGCAAACTGGATTGCAAGTAACGATGAAAAAAATTCCACAAATGGTTATGTGTTCACCTTAGGTGGAGGAGCTATATCGTGGAAGTCTTGTACAGCTACCTCCACCATGGAGTCCGAGTTCATTGCTCTTGAGCTGGCAAGTCAAGAAGTAGATTGGTTGAGAAACTTACTAGCTGACATACCTGTGTGTGGGTGTGGGTGTGGAGAGGGGGGGGGGGGGGGGGGACAAGTATCCAGCCCTTCTGATACGGGTTAGTCGCGTCACCGTAATCAAAATAAACCTAAATATAACTAAATGGTAGATAGCGATAAATAGGGTTGATTCCACAAGGAGGCAGATTGAAAATTATAAGTTAGTCAATTAATCTATTAACGGGTCACGATTATAATGGGTTTTGGGCGAATTGACGATCTAAAAAAAATTGAAGAAAATAATTAAGAAAATATGAAATTAATCAAATAAAGAAAATCACCAGAGTCGTCGGATCACTACGATTTAAAACAAGCATACATACGATTTCCAAATAATCAATTAAGACGAGTTAAAAAATATCGACACGGTCCTCTCGGATCACTAGTTATCCTAGAAATCACCTAACGGGCTCTCGCTACTTATTAGAGAGTTCTATCGATTACAACGAGTCTAATCCGTTCCAGGGTTTTGATCTTAGGTCGGGATTTACAATATACAAGCAATCAATTACGGCCAATAATTAATTACTCGTCGTTATAATGTTGCAAGAGCGATTTAACTCATAAAGGTCGATTATTTAGTCATCACATATAAACATGGCTCAATTCGTAGTTCACCTAAACTCTAGTGACGGAAATATTAGCTAAACATATTTACGATGATAATTGTGGACATGACATAGGTCCACCCCGACGCGGCCACGCGCGGATTTGGGGAGGCGAATGAATCTCTATATGAGATGGATCGAATTGAAATTTAAATCAAAGTAGAGTCGCCACCGAACTTTGTGGGAGTTCGGGCCAGTTTGAACTCACTCTATATCTTAGTGGGCCATGCACAAAGTATGGCCCATTCGGATGTCAGCGTTTATTGGGTTCGTCCCTTTGCATTTGATATCAATACCGACATTATCGGATACCGTGTATTGAATGACTCTCGTGTGCCAATGGATTCGGATATCCGGAAACCACGGTTCTGAGTAAGGGGTGAGGGTACGTGTTGGGAAGTTCACAAAGAGCACCCAACCCCGCCCGCACTTAGCGGCCTCTTCTAAGATATTGCGACTTTCGAATACACGCGTTAGTAATACGATGAGATGATATGCAAACATTGTTTTGACTAAACATGCGAATATTTAAATAAGTTGCTATGTCGATTTAATGCATCTAAAATTAACGTCAAAGTTGTATTTAGCATGCGAGATTCGTTTTAGTACAATAAAACGAATAACGGAAAATAAATCGAAAAGACATAAACAAACAAGTTAGTAACGGTAAATAACGGTAATAACGGTTTGAAACAACATAGAATGATATAGAATGACATGATGCACGGTTTTGAAAAGTAATACGACGCGTGATTGACTTGACACGTGTTGACCGAAGTCATAAAAATATTATTGAGGCTTGAAGGACGTTATAGGACTCACGGTTTGACGTGATAAAGGGACACTCGATCGAGTCATTGAGGGACTCGACCGAGTGTGCCTTGAAAAATGCTTCTGTCCAATATTTGAGGTGTCACTCGACCGAGTCACGGAGAGACTCGACCGAGTGAGCAGCCACTCGATCGAGTCATTGCGAGACTCGACCGAGTGGTTCTCAAAAGAACCTTCTGCCCCGGTTTTGGGGTGCTACTCGATCGAGTGGGCTAGGCACTCGATCGAGTGCCCCCTGTACGAACTAGGGTTCACTTCGCAATTCGCATGAATCTCGAAATTGTTTTTTGATTTTTGGAATATCGGTGATTGTGTTAAGTCGTGCATAAATATTGCATGATTTATGCTCGACTCGAATTTGAATACTCGTCGTATTCGATATTTGATTATGGCATCAATATCGAATACTTAGAGCGAGATCTAAAAATATGTTGTAAGTCGTTTTAAATTGAACTAATACGAAATAAACTATCTCCGCGTTTATATTATCGTAATTAATTCTTTCGAATTATGTGACAACTATTTTAGCATCAACGAATTTATATTAGTTAAATCTGTCGACTAATTCATTTAGATATGATATCCGACTATAGAGTTGGTATCGTATCTAAAGAACGACGCCTTATATTTGTTTGAATTAAAAAAGGAATTGATTCCCTCCGCATCTCGACATCGTAACGAATCCTTGCGGATTATGTGATGTCGGATCTGCATCAACGGGTTTCGACTTAACTTAAATAAAAGTGTTTGATTCAAAATAGTTTTAGAAATCGATGTATATGCGGTTTTAACGATGATGACGATAACGACGCGACAAAATAAAAAAATGCTATTGTTGACGTTGACTCGCTTCAACAATCAAGCGTTCGGGGTGTCGGGATAAGCGACCGGCAACATCGGGTGCAACACCCTTGTATATTCGGATTTCCTTATCCCATCATCCTTAGCGCTCGACACGAATTAGCGAGTATTTTAGTGTCTTATTATTAGTATTATTAACGATATTAAAAAAACGAAAAAAAGAAGATGATGGAAGACGAGGGAGACGACGCGAGAAAAAGAAGAGAAGAAAAGGGAAGAAGTCGGGTTTGTTGCACCCTCAAGCTACATGTTTCGTGTTCTTGGACGAGACTCGTTTAATTGTGGCTTGAGCACGGGAGTATCGAGATGTATGTAGACGGAGTTGTGGTGGTTTAGGGTTTGAGGTTTTCCTAGATGCTAGGGTTTAAGTTAAAGAAGTAATAATTAGGGTTCTTGAATGTGTAGATTAGGGTTGTAAAGTTGTGTCAAAGTTGCATGCAAAGGGGTGTTTATATAGGAATGATCCCCCACCCGACCTAGGGCTACTCGACTGAGTACCCTGCTGGCTCGATCGAGTGGCCCAACGCAGACGCAGACCGGGCCTGTAAAAGGCCCACTCGATCGAGTGGGTCAGCTGGAGCGCAAGAGTCTGGATTTTTTGACCTTGGGTTGGATATTTTTGTAGATCTTGTATCTGGGTTGGACTTTTGATATTTGTATGACTATTTTGTGTCTCGGAAACGGCTTTGACCGGGGTTTGACCCGGTCGCTAAAAAGACAGTTTTATTTCCGGTGTCGGTTTTGACCCAAATTAGTCTTATTTTATTGGAAACGACCCGCTGGGCCTGAATTTGAGGTCAGTTTGGTGAGATTTGTACTCCGTAAAAAGCCCAAGCCAGAAATTAACAGTTTTGAGCCCATATCCGAGCACGTCGAAGCACGTTTGCGTCCGATCATCATCGGGTATTTTTTTGGGAACCGCTATAGACACCTAGCGACCAAATGTGGGTGTCTACAATAATAATACTAAAATATTGAATCATGATGAAATAACAGGATGAATAAAAATAAGGAGAAAATAAAGAAGCATTATGAAGAGAAGTTACAGAAAATAGGTAATATGAGGAACAGAAATAGAAATAACAGTAAACAAGGAGGAGGAGATTAGGGAAGAGGGAGAAAGTACCAGATTGGAATTAATAAAAGAATAGAGACGGGGAATTAGAATAATAAAAATAACCCGATCGAGAATATGAAAACTGGAATTCTGAGAAATAAACTTGATAAAATTAAAAGCTAAATATTTACAGGAAAGTAAACTAAAACTAAACTGTGTGAATGATTGAATGAGAAAAAGATGAAAGATTAAAGCAGAAGATGTGATGATAAGAAGATTGCAAGCCTATTTATACTAAATCAATGCATGGATTAACCTCCCCACTAACTCCCTCCACTAACTGATAACACCTCAATCCCCACGAACTTCTCAATATACGTAAAACAGAAGGTAGTGGGGTAAAGGAAGCGTGGTCACCAAGGAGGGAGAATGTAGGTAATTTCATCAAAATATCGAAGCCGAAATGGTATCCCATTCTGCAGACTTGGATTTTATGCTGGTAGACTTGAGATCCAAGTCTGCCGACTGAGTTCTTCAGTCTAGGCCTCCAATTCTTACACATACAATCTACGAACTTCTCCTCAGTCTACAGACTTGTCTGTTTGCTTTGCTTGCACTTTCTTAGTCTATAGACTTGTCTCTTAGTCTACAAACTTGTCGGTTTGCTTTGCTTGCACTTTCTTAGTCTATAGACTTGTACTTACTTACTTCCTTCCTTCTTCTTAGTCTACAGACTCAGTCTTCTTAGTCAATAGACTTCCTCTTCTTAGTTTTCGTACAATGAATCGGTTTTAGAGCTTTAACGATTTTTGACGTAATTTTGAGCTCTTTTAACCACTCACTGTTGATTATCTGTAGAACAACAAAATAATACCCTAGTAGCACATATGGGAGAAAATAACTAATCCGACTCCTAAAATTAATAAAATGACACGGAAATGCGTGCCGAAATAGGTGAAAAAACGAATTGGAACGGCACGCATCAAATCTCCCCAAACCGAACCATTGCTTGTCCTCAAGCAATCAAACACAAAATCATGGGAACGGTATACAACTCAAAGCTATTTACACCAACTAGATTCTCTACAAAAACTAAGTCAAGCTAGTGACAGTTAGAAAACATGAACTGACTCAAGCAATGGCAAAATCGAAAGAATAACAGTAAACCGTCAACCTTGCTAGGCTTGTTATTGTCGGACTCTCACGGTTACACTCTACTCTCATGAAGGGGATAAGGAATATATATGTGAGAAAGAGAGAAAGAGAGACACTCGCCTAATCTGCGACCTATAATCACATGCATGCAATCTAATGTGACGACAATCTCTACCAATCATTTGCACATTCTAAATAATCGAAACCAAACACGTATCGAGGTATATAACGGTGAAATGGGATATGTAAGTGATGGGTAAGAAGGGGTTATAATTTTGAGAATGTGGAGGTAATAATCGAGCTAGACAATCCAAACTTCCAAACTACATTACCAAACTACCAAATCACACAAACGATAAAATCAACGTCGATTAAGGACGATATCCACCATATCATGCTTATTTCACCCAAGTCGACTCCATAAGTATTATCACGATGAAGTATCGGAGTCCACAACTCAATTCTTTTTTTCATTTTTCTTTTATTCTTTTTTTTGAACATATATACAAAACCGAAATGTATCTACAATAAACCGACTTATCTCAACCTAACATCAATATCACCATGACTAGCTCGACCAAGGTAGGCAATTTAGGCTTGTGGTTAAATATTGTGGAGAAGAGATCATTCGGGTTTTTTTCTTTCTTTTATTTTGAGTGAAAATTTAAAACGGAAAGAGAAATACAAGGGGAATAAGAAAGCCTCGACACATGCTAAATTTGAGATCCGAATACACAAAGATTTAAGAGACGGACTTCACACTTATGCAAATTAATGTTACATGCGAAATAGGGAGAACTACTCTCATCCCTAAATAAACCGATCATGGATGTCATCGGTCTGATAAGGCTCTTAAACTCAGAATTTTAAGTAGTTTGCCAACAACTTAAGCCAAGTTTATTCGTTCACTGAAATTACAATCGAAAAGTGCCATAACCTAAGACTCGATCAAGTAAACTAAGACATCACTAGAACGAGAAACTTAATGAAACGGGAAAAAAGGGTAAAAGCAGTTACATCATTGTCGTTTAACCCGCTCCGACACCTAATAAATATGACTCAAAAAAGAAGAGGAAAAAAAAGCATGCTGAAATAAAGAAAATATGCAATTAACGCAAATTAGTTACCCTCCCCAAACCAAACAATACAATGTTCTCATTGTATCAAACACAAATCAGACAACACGAAGAAAATGGAAAAATAATAAAAATAGCAAAACTAAAGAGTGAGGGAGGTACCTAATCCTCGATGTCTGCCTCGATTTTCGTGCCGGCATATTCTGTCTAGGTGTGTTCCACTGTACCTACAATGTTCAGAAAAACAAGCACAAAGACACGTAAAATCCAGCAAATCCCTAAATCCGACAAGCAGAATTCAGCACAAAAATGTATCAATTGAATTCAGCAGAATTGACACGCTGAACCCGTCAAACCCAAATACCCAAGAAACCAACATTATAAAAGGACGACCGAAGAAAACCAGGTGAGCGGCGGTGATATGGTGGACGGAGCAGGAGCGTCGGAAAGGGGTAGACTAGAGGCAGAGCGGACTGAGTATGAAGGGGTATGGTGAGGGATAACGGCGGTGGACACGGTGAAGATAGGGCGAGGTGGAGGGCGGACAGAGGAGGGACGGCGGAGGCGGGTGGTTGGGGTTTGGTGATGGTCAGTGGTGGAGAATAAATGGTGGTGCGGTGACACGGAGTAGAAGAGAGGAAAGGTGATGGAGGTGGCGGCAGGGCGAACGGAAAGTGGGTTGGGTATACAGGGGATGGAGGTCGGGTATACGTGAGTAGATTGGGTATAAGTGGGAAATAATGGGTCGAGTCTACTGGGTAAGGGTGGGGTTAGACATGGGTCTGAGTCGGATGGGGTGAGTCTAAAGATTGGGGTGAGTCTATAGACTGGGGTAGATAGGTTGGGAGATTGGGTTAGGGTGAGTCTATAGACTAAGTCTGTAGACCAAGAAAGCACTAAGTCTGTAGACTGGAGCAGACTCAGTCTGACATACTTCACTAGACTCAGTCGGATATACTGTAGCTCAGTAATCCCTGCACACCAACTTGATATATATATATACTAGATGGAAGCCCGTGCGTTGCACGGTTACTAAAACAGTTATTGATAAATGTGTAAATTTTAATGTATGTTATTAATTTAGTTGTGTATGCAAAAAAATATTGTGTAAACTAAATTAACTATTTGAAATTTCATACGGGTGCACCAATAACATTCCTAAATCGACCATAATACTTTCATTTATAATCATTGACGGTGACGAAGTGGTTAGGATTACTTCAAATAATGGTCGTTTGGAAGAAGTAACACTAATTATCAATGTTTATCTTACGGGGACAATCCTGACGGAAATCAAGAAATGAGACAGGCTAAGAAGATTATGATTAATTTTTTAAATATAAACATTGTAATTAAAGTGTATAATACTAATATTATTCAAATAAATAAAAATTTAATATTAAAAATAATTTTTTTTATTTAAAAAGTTGTAAAAAAAATTAGGCATTCGAAATTATTTGTCTCGTATTTTGACCACAACCCGATACATAACCCGTATTTGACCCGATCCGGCCGACAATTACCTCGGTGAAACAAATGATATTTATAAAAATCTCAGGTCTTGTGTCCTTGAGCAATATTAATATGTTCGTGCAAACATTGAGTTTATATATGTCTTTTTACTCGCTAACCATTTGACTTTTCACATCGAATATGTTTGTATGTATCAAACCATCTCACTCTAAATTTGACCTGACTCGCAAACCCGTCCCACCCGACCCGACCTGCCTGTTGTTTTTAGGGTCATGAATAGGGATGACAATGGATCCAAGACCCAGCCCAAACCCAACGGGTCGGACCCAAATGGGTCGGGTCTGGGTCTCATTTTTTTAGACCCGATGGGTCTGGGTCTTGTTTTTAAAGACCGGGTCTGGGTCTGAATTACTGGATCCGGACCCGACCCGTAGACCCGACACTCTAATTAAAAAACCTAAAATCTACCTAACATACGCGGCAGTTCACACAATCACACTCCTCTCCTTACTCCCTCAGTGCTAACTCCCCAGTCCTCACTTTTCAAACCCTAGCTAGATCTATCACCAGTCACCACCTTCAGATCCCTCCTCTTGTCGCCATCAACACCTGACCGTCAACACCGCCGCTCTTTTTAGTTCTTACTGTAAGTATGTACTCTGTAAAGTTGCTGAAGTTGCTAACAGACACTGATGAAGTCCGTAATGTTGCTAAAATTTGGCAGAACTGAGGAATGTAGAACAAAATAAAATAAAGTAGCGAGACCCGCAGGTAGACCCGGACCCGATGGGTCTGGGTCTGGGTCTGAAAATTTTGGACCCGGTTGGGTCTGGGTCCAGGATAATTTTGACGGGTCCGGACCTGGATCCGAATGGACTCGGTCCAGACCCGCCCCATTGCCATCCCTAGTCATGAACTCATTCTTTTGACCCGAATCCTAAATGACCCATTAATTTATGGTCATGACCAGGACCGACATGTTCAACCCGTTGGAATGAAGAGATTACAAAGTCTTAGTCTAAAAGGCTAGTTATTTACTATTGTACGGAGACTAAACTTGCATTCTCATGTTAAATAGTAACGATACTGTTAGACTTGACAAAATTTGGCCCGACTTGTAAACTTGACCCGTCTAACCTGTTTTTCGCAGGTTAAGAGTCCGAACTTCCAATCTTGATCTAACTCGATATTTTAAATTACAAATATAAAATAATATTAATTTAATACAACTTTTTTTTATCTTTTAATATTAAAATAATTGCAGAGTATTAAAATAATTTTAAAAAATCATTGAAATATAGTAGATTAGTAGTATTTATATATGATTAAAGAATATAAAATTAATATTATTAAATTAAATAATATTAAAAGTATTATTTATTTTTTTACTTAAAAACCAGTAAAAATTCGGTGTTTGAACCTATCACCCTTATTCTAACCATAACACGTCTCATAACCAGTATTGGCAGTATAATCCGGTCCATATTTGAATCGATTCATATTCTGACTCAACATGTATAAAATTATTTAAATAAATCATATAATAAAGATATATTATCGGAGTAGTTCAGAAAATATTTTTTCAAAAATATACTCAAGATTTTTTATTGATGACCAATGACCAATGACCAATGATACTCTTCTTTATAATTACAAAATCCCATCATATATTATAATTTTTCAATGTGTAATTTTTTTACTGTTTATATAGGTACTTCGTGATAGATTTTCGAACAAATAATATGAAAGTTACTCCATATACTAAAAGAATAGCATTTTTATGAGAAATCTAATTATATCATTTTTATAAATGTTTTTACGATAATTTTTTTGTTAAACGAAATGTAAAGATTTTTACATAAAAAAATTAAATTTTTCGTAAGCTATATTGAAATTAAAATAAATCTAATTCTATTAGGATAAAAAACATTGCTTTTAATATTTATAATATTTAATTTGTATTAGGATAAAATTAAAAATAGATCTAATTCTATTATGATAAAAACATTACTTTTAATATTTATATATAATATTTAGATTTTACCGTTTTAAAAAAGTTGGATTCTCTCAGGTCGCTCGAAAAAAGTTTCAAATATATATTTATATATGATATATGATTAGTATAGTATTTATATACGATTAAGGAATATAAAATTAATACTATTAAATTAAATAAAAACTTAATATTAAAAGTATTATTTATTTTTTTACTTTAAAAGCGGTAAAAATTCGGTGTTTGAACATATTTTTCACTCTTATTCTAACCATAACACATCTCATAACCAGTATAATCCGGCCCATATTTGAACCGATCCGTATTCTGACTCAACATGTATAAAGTAATTTAAATAAATCATATAATAAAGATATATTATTGGAGTAGTTCACAATTTTATTTTATTTTTAAAATATGCTCACAATTTTTTATTGATAACCAATGACCAATGATACTCTTCCTTATAATTACAAATCTCATCATATATTATAATTTTTTGATGTGTAAATTTTTTTTACTGTTTATATAGGTACTCCATAATAGATTTACCACTACCACATACTAAAAAAGCACCTCATTTTTTTCGAACAAATAATATGAAAGTTACTCCATATACTAAAAGAATAGCATTTTTATCACAAATCTAATTATATCATTTTTATAAATGTTTTTACGGCAATTTTTTTGTTAAACGAAATGTAAAGGTTTTTACATAAAAAAATTTAATTTTTCGTAAGCTATATTGAAATTAAAATAAATCTCATTCTATTAGGATAAAAAACGTTACTTTTAATATTTATAATATTTAATTTGTATTAGGATAAAATTAAAAATAGATCTAATTCTATTATGATAAAAACATTACTTTTAATATGTATATATAATATTTAGAATTTAGTGTTTTAAAAAAGTTGGATTCTCTCACGTCGCTCGAAAAAAGCTTCAAATATATATTTATATATGATATATATATATATATAATTAGGATCAAGGGAGTTTGGTGAAAAATGGGAAGTTAGGAAGTTGTGTTTATGACCCTTTATTTGGTTTGAATGGATGACTTAGATGGATGATGTGTAAAAAAAAAAGGAAAGAAGACAGCAAACTGACAAGCAGCAGTGGAGAGAGGGAAGCAACCCTCCCCTCAATCACACTTCGCAGCAGTGGAGAGAGGGGAGCATCGTCTCCTCAATCAAACTCTCCCTTCTTCATTACTTCCCTCCTCTCCTTTTCAATTCATTTCCCTAATTCAATTCATCTCTCCCTTACAAAACTCCATCAAATAAGCTCCATTAATAACTCCGACCATACTCCGTCAACAACTCCGATCATACTCCGTTTTTAACACAACATGACGATAATTATACCAAGGTATGTTTATGCATAAACTTTGATCATCTTCATTTTTTTAGCTTCTTCTTCATCCTCATCTTCATCTTCGATCATCTTCATCTTCTTCATCTTCTTCAAACTTCTTTTTATTTTTCATATCTTTTTATTTGGTATTTATAAAATTATTCATCTTCATTATCTAAAAAAAAAAGAACAACTTCATCTTTAAGATGAAGTTGTTCTTTTTTTTGTGGGATGAATAGAGCTTGAAGATGAAGATGAAGATGAACAAGTCATTTAGTGCGTAATGTTTTTGCAGAATTGCAAAGTCACACTCATTATGTTGTATAGTCACACTCATTATATTGTAGAATCACGCAGTTGTACACTCATTGTAGTCACATATTCAGTTGTATAGTCATACTCATTATGTTGTATAGTCACACTCGCTATGTTGTAGAATCACGCAGCTGTAGAATACATTGGGATTAAGGTATCATTCGTTGAATCATCTTCATCTTCATGCTTGTTTTATTTTTCATACTTTTTTTTGTATTTATAAAATTATTCATCTTCATTATCAAAAAAAAAAATGAAGGTTGAATATGGATGAATGGATGTTGAATATTTAATGAATGTTTAGATATTTTCATTTTTTTAAAGTCATAGTCGTTCATTCATCCATATATATTCAACTTTCATTTTTTTTTTTGTGGATAGTGAAGATGAATAATTTTATAAATACAAAAAAAAGGTATGAAAAATAAAGCAGGCATGAAAATGAAGATGGTTAAACGCATGATACCCTAATCCCAAGGTATTCTACAGCTGCGTGATTCTACAACATAATGAGTGTGACTATTCAACATACTGAGTGTGACTGTACAACTTAAAGTGTGTGACTATACAACTTAAAGTGTGTGACTTTTTTCAGGTATTTTTTTTATCTACGTTCAAGTTTCCACGTTCGTCAAATCCCTACTTTCGAACCTCGATGATTTTCAGGTATTTGTTTTTATCTTTTTAGAGCATCTTTAAAATAATTAATCATCTTCATCCTCATGCTTGTTTTATTTTTCATTCCTTCTTTTTTTTGGTATTTATAATATTATTTATCTTCATTATTCACAAAAAAAATGAAGGTTGAATATGGATGAAAGAAAGTTGAATATTTAATAAATGTTTAAATAATTTGCTCTGATTCGTATGTATAATCATCTTTCTAATTATGAATGTGACTTTGATAATGATGATTGAAGAATAATTGACTGTATGGCTTTTATTTTCCATTTTACGGTTTCAGTTTTGTAGTTACACACTTTAGGTTGTATAGTCACACTCATTATATTGTATAGTCACACTCATTATATTGTAGAATCACACAGATTCTTACAGTGATTAGTGTATGTAATCATCTTTGCTAATGATGCTTGAAGTATAAATAAGTACAAGTATAATTTAGTTGTATAGTCACAAAGATTATGTTGTATAGTCACACTGTTGAAGTTGTCTAGTCATACTCGTTATGTTGTAGGATCACAGTCATTATGTTGTAGGATCACACCGTTTATGTTGTATAGTCACACAGTTAAAGTTGTATAGTCACACTCATTATGTTGTACAATCATGCAGTTGTAGAGTCATTGTAGTCACATATTCATTGTGTTGTGTGATTTTGATTGATTGTGTGTTTTGTTGCAGCGAAATAGTTGGTGGAAAGAGGAATGTTGGTAAAAGGGGCGGTGGGAAGAAGAAGGTTGTGGAAGATACAACGACCGACCACGTAATTGGACAATTGGACAATGTATTGTTGCGCACGTACCGGAGACCATCGTTAAGCTCTTGTGTGTTTATGTGAGATAAAATATTTGCTTTAGGATGAACGTACTATGTGTAAATGATGTTTGGTGGGTTAGAATGTTTTTATGTTTGACGTACTATATGTAAAGGATGGACTTTGTCCAATGTAAATATATTTTCATCGCTATTTTATGGTTTCATAATTAATCACCCGAGGTCTATAGCAAAATCACTTATCCTTCCACCTGTGTGACTATACAACATAATCTCTGTGACTATACAACTAAATTATACTCGTACTTATTTATACTTCAATCATCATTAGCAAAGATGATTACATACACTCATCACTGCAAGAATTTGTGTGATTCTACAATACAATGACTCTACAACTGCATGATTGTACATCATAATGAGTGTGATTATACAACTTTAACTGTGTGACTATACAACATAAACTGTGCGATCCTACAACATAATGACTGTGATCCTACAACATAACGAGTATGACTATACAACTTCAACTGTGTGACTATACAACATAATCTCTGTGACTATACAACTGTGTGATAAAAAGAAACCCTATATTACACACTATCAATCTTGCAACGCACGCATTCATCTCTAACCTTAATGAAATGTGACCTTTCTCAACAGCGACTGTTGAGAAATATAACAATCATAAGTATAACAACCATACAAAATACCAACAATAATAAATATAAAGAAACCATGCTCCAATGGTGCAAAATAACTAAACCCTCTACATCTCCATGCTCCAATGGTGCTGTTCCTTGAAGATTCGTATGTGCTCGAAAATGTCCAGTCGAAAATTTCTGTTCAACATGCATGAAGTAAGATGAGTACATACATATATATTTGGTATCTTGCATTTCGAATTCCATTTTTTTGTTTGGTTTGTTAATTTGAAAAGTTATACAGTTGTAATGTCACAACCACACTCTATATGATGGACAGTCACACAGTTATAACGTGGTAATCACACTTAATATGATAGACAGTCACACGTTGTATTATGTTATAACGTGGTTGTGACAGTCACACTTAATATGATAGAGAGTCACACTTAATATGATAGACAGTCACACTTAATATGTTATAACGTGGTAGTCTACAGCTTCAACTGTGTGACTATACAAATTATAACATTCATTAAATATTCAACTTTCATTCATTCATATTCAACCTTCATTTTAATCCATATTTAATCTTCATTTTTTTGGATAATGAAGATGAATAATTTTATAAATACAAAAAAAAAGGTATGAAAAGTAAAACAAGCATGAAGATGAAATGATTGTGAAGGTATTCTACAGCTGAACGATTCTACAACATAAAGAGTGTGACTATACATCATAATGAGTGTGACTATACAACTGAATATGTGACTACAATGAGTGTACAGCTGCGTGATTCTACAACATAATGAGTGTGACTGTACAACTGAAAGTGTGTGGTCTTGCAATTCTGTAAGAACATTACGCACTAAATAACTTGTTCATCTTCATCTTCAACATTCATTCATCCCACAAAAAAAAAAAAACTTCATCTTCAAATTTCATCTTAAACATGAAGTTGTTCTTTTTTTTGTGGATAATAAAGATGAATAATTTTATAAATACAAAAAAAAATATGAAAAATAAAAAGAAGCATGAAGATGAAGATGAATATGAAGATGATGAAGAAAAAGAAGCATGAAGATGAAGATGAAGATGAAGATGAATATGAATATGAAGATGATGAAGAAAAAGAAGCATCAAGATGAAGATGAAGATGAAGATACCTTCGTATGATGATCGAAGTTACTGACGGAGTATGTTGGGTTAAAAACGCAGTATGGTCGGAGTAGTTGACGGAGTATGGTCGGAGTTATTAATGGTGTGGTCGGAGTTATTAATGGTGATTATTTGTTGGGGTTTTGTTAGAGAGAAATGAATTGAGTTGATAAATGAATTGAAAATGAGGGGATTGGGAGGTGTATGAGAGAAGTAATGTAGGGATTGATTTGGGTGAGAGGATGTTTCCCTCTCTCCACTGCTGCTATGTCAGTTCATTGTCTCTCTTTTTTTTTTCTTTAATAATTGAACCCCATCCATCCACCATCCATATTAGGATGAATGGATGGAGGGGATCAACACTAAGCAACTCTCCAAGAGTTGCTAACTTCCCTGATCCCTATATATATATATATAAAAGTATCCTCATCCTCACTCGATAAATGCAAACTATGTTATTTATATACATAAACTAGAAAAAATGCAAAAAATGAAAATACCCGGGTTGCCTCCCGGCCAGCGCTGGTTTTTACGGTCCCGCATGACCGTGATTCGGCTCACTTCGTCATTTTCATTAAAAAACGAATCAACGCTCTCAATAGCATGTCATATTCTCGAGCGTAAGAAATATGAAAGCATATATACGCACATGATAAGATGTTAGTAGCAAAAATCAACATTATGGGACGAGATATCTTATTACGAGGCGGTGGACCAATTATTCCCACCTGAAACACTGAACTAATCCCCTTGTCAGCAGGACATAAGGAACCAATGTTAAAATCAGAAAACAAAGTGTCAGTATTCATAAGAATATGGTCAGGAATTAACAGAAGAGGGGCCGACAAACATGAAGGAGGAAAAAGAAGTGGAGCGGAGGGAACAAAGGACAAAACCGTAGAAGGGGAAGGGATAACGGGCAAGGAAACCAATGACTCCTCTACAATGTCGTCCTCATACTCGTCCCATTGAACCTAAATATTGTCCTCGAACGTGTCATTCTCATATCGATCCCACTTGACCTCATGTTCCAGATCAAAAGGTTCTTCACGAACCTCATCAAATACATTCTCACAAAATGGAGCCGCGAGACTCGTGTCATAGCTTTCGTCACAATCTGTCTCATAGTCAAAACAAGGATTCTCAAAAATATTCACGTTACTATTCTCACCGACGGGTTCATCGTTAGTCAAAGAAAGTGAAAAACCGGGTTTCACGCTTTCTTCAGCTAGCCAGTCGAAATAATCTACTGCCTCGTCGTAGGAATTGCTTTCGGAATCCTTACATGTACAATATACATAATCCTTTGTAGACTCCGTCATATCCTTCAGAACGGTAAGAACAAGTGTTTCATTCGTGAAATGTTTTCGTTTCAGAGAGCCAAACCAACTGCAAAACCGCTATATATAAGCTCCAAAAGTCTCATCGGACTTCTGCTGAAAATCTATAACAATTTTCATGGAAACTATGAGATCAGTCTCAAGGAACAGATATTCCCCGAGACGAGAGATAAATTAATTTACTAACAAATAAAATTGCGTCGCCTCCCCGGCAACGGTGCCAAAATTGATACGGGTTAGTCGCGTCACCGTAATCAAAATAAACCTAAATATAACTAACTGGTAGATAGTGATAAATAGGGTCGATTCCACAGGGAGGCAAATTGAAAATTATAAGTTAGTCAATTAATCTATTAACGGGTCACGATTATAATGGGTTTTGGGTGAATTGACGATCTAATAAAAACTGAAGAAAATAATTAAGAAAATATGAAATTAATCAACTATAGAAAATCACCAGAGTCGTCGGATCACTACGATTTAAAACAAGCATACATACGATTTCCAAATAATCAATTAAGATGAGTTAAAGAATATCGACACGGTCCTCTCGGATCACTAGTCATCCTAGAAATCACCTAACGGGCTCTCGCTACTTATTAGGGAGTTCTATCGATTAATACGAGTCTAATCCGTTCAAGGCTTTTGATCTTAGGTCGGGATTTACAATATATAAGCAATCAATTACAGCCTACAATTAATTACTCGTCGTTATAATGTTGCAAGAGCGATTTAACTCATAATGGTCGATTATTTAGTCATCACATATAAACTTGGTTCAATTCGTAGTTTACTTAAACTCTAGTGACGAAAATATTAGCTAAACATATTTACGATGATAATAATACTAAAATATTGAATCATGATGAATTAACAGGATGAATAAAAATAAGGAGAAAATAAAGAAGCAGAATGAAGAGAAGTTACAGAAAATAGGTAATGTGAGGAAAAGAAATAGAAATAACAGTAAACAAGGAGGAGGAGATTAGGGAAGAGGGAGAAAGTACCAGATTGGAATTAATAAAAGAATAGAGACGGAGAATTAGAATAAAAAAATAACACGATCGAGAATATGAAAACTGGAATTCTGAGAAATAAACTTGATAAAATTAAAAGCTAAATATTTACAGGAAACTAAACTAAAACTAATCTGTGTGAATGATTGAATGAGAAAAAATGAAAGATAATGAAAGATTAAAGCAGAAGATGTGATGATAAGAAGATTGCAAGCCTATTTATACTAAATCAATTCAAGGATTAACCTCCCCACTAACTCTCTCCACTAACTGATAACACCTCAACCCCCCCACTAACTTCTCAATATACGTAAAACAGAAGGTAGTGGAGTAAAGGAAGCGTGGTCACCAAGGAGGGAGAACGTAGGTAATTTCATCAAAATATCTAAGCTGAATTGGTCTTTGGATGCAGTATCCCATTCTACAGACTTGGATTTTATGCTGGTAGACTTGAGATCCAAGTCTGCCGACTGAGTTCTTCACTCTAGGCCTCCAATTCTTACACAGTCTACGGAGTTCTCCTCAGTCTACAGACTTGTCTGTTTGCTTTTCTTGCACTTTCTTAATCTATAGACTTGTTTCTTAGTCTATAGACTTATACTTTCTTACTTCCTTCCTTCTTCTTAGTCTACAGACTCAATCTTCTTAGTCTATAGACTTCCTTCCTCTTCTTAGTTTTAGTACATTGAATCGGTTTTAGAGCATTAACGATTTTTGACGTAATTTTGAGCTCTTTTAACTACTCAGTCTCGATTATCTGCAGAACAACAAAAGAATACCCGAGTAGCACATATGGGAGAAAATAACTAATCTGACTCCTAAAATTAATAAAATGACACGAAAATGCGTGCCGAAATATGTGAAAAATGAATAGGAACGACACGTATCACCTTCCTTGCCCAGGAATTCTTATTTTCGTTTTGTTTCTTTCCCTTCTGCCATCTATGGGGGATTGTTGGTAGATGGCAAGAGGAGTAATAGTTTCTATTTCCTTACTCATCCCACATAGGAAGATTAGTGTGCTTAGGAGATCATTTTAAAGCTTCTCTTCCCATTGGCTTTCAAGTGTGAGTGAAGTGAACCTTTTATGGTGAGGAATGGTGTTGGGTTGCTCTGGACAACACGCTCGCGCGCGTGCTGCCCGACCCGGCTAAGTCTCTGGCTCGGGTTTGGGTAGAGCACCTACGGCGCGTGCTGTGCCCGACTTTTACTCTTTTGGGTCTCCTTGTGTTTTGTGTGTTTATGTTCATTGGCCTATGTCCAAATTCAGTTGTCTGTGTGAATTGGTTTCAGTCAAAGGAGCTGTTACGTTTTTAAGGCCTAGGCTCCTCCTACACCTATAAATACCGTGTCTTGTTGATCACTTCCAATACGCAGAAAAAACATAGCTTACAAACATATCTTCTCTTCTCCCTCCTATTCTCTCTATATTCCTGGGTATTGTTGTTAATCGGTCCAAAGTTCTGAAACTCGAATGGTCGGGATTCTGAACTGCTGTGTTCACCTTGGGAAACTACTGGCATTATAGGCGGTAACCACCGAAGTCGCGCCGATATAGTTTTCAAGTCAGTGGCCTCCATACCACGACACTTAGGGCAGAGCACGGATCGGATATCCGATCCAAAAATCCGAAAATTTTAATATCCGATATCCGATCCGAATCACTTCGGATATCCGATTTTTGATATCCGAAAATTTCGGACCGGATATCTGAAATATTCGATATCCGATTTAGTTGAGATTTTTGGTCAAATAAAATTCTAAATGACGTTCAATTCAACTAGAAAAATCATAATCTTAATTAATCTAGTATTATACGGAGTATACTATTCTATATTTTAAGGCAATACAAAAATGTCACCAAGGTTTAATGTAAAATGAATTAAATTATAATCTACTTACATTAGAATACACTAACCCAATATAAAAATTACAAAAATAACTCATTTTTCGGATCGGATCGGATATCCGACAAAATTATTTTGGATATCCGAATCCGATCCGATATCCGAAATTTTCGGATCGGTTATCCGATCCGAAATCATTTTTCGGATCGAATATCCGGTTTTTCGGATCGAATACGAATCGAATAGCGGATCGGATTCGGATAGTCGGATAATTTGCTCAGCCCTAACGACACTGTTGTCCGTTTTCGTTCCGTTTTTAGCCCCGTGTTGCCTCGGTTTAATTGCTGCCGTTGTTGTCTCAGTTATTATTGTCGCTTGCTGCCTCGGTTTTCGAATTTAGCTGCCTCTACGATATTCTGATCTGTTGCCTTTCTCGGTTTTTGGCTCCGTGCCCCTTCTCGGTTTATTTGGTTCCATTGTTGACCTGGTTACGCGACAAACAGAACTTTTCCTTAATGTCGACACAATTGAAGTTTTTTTGCCTACGAAAGATTACAGGAGTAGACACGCTGATGTCTTCCCCCTACTATTGCTAGGCCGCTGCGTGATGTCAAGTTTCTTGGGAGTCCTGTTAGTGTGTGTTATGGTTTCAATAGTGAGCTTGTGTTCAAGAGAGTGACCAGACCATAGAGTTTTTGGATTTGGTTGTTAAGATTGTTACTTCGTGCTTGTAATGGTATTTCCAAGCTCTACTTTGCCTTATGTACCTGTCCCCTCCTCTTTTTGCGTTGACATAATTCCTTTTGACTTGACTACTCTTTGTTATAGTTTGGAACATATTGTTACCACGCCTGAATCTGGATTTGGTGACTGACAATGACGTATCGCCACCTTTCCCTTTAGTCTCGGAGGATATCTGCTACTAAGGATGTTTTGCATTATCCGAATAAAAAAAAGATAACGTGGAGTCAATGGGAAGATATATATAGTTTCGTAAAAAAAAAAAAAAATACTCATTCCCTCTTCTTGAATAAGCCACACTTCCCTTATTTGGACTTTTTTTCAATTAGCCCAATTTTCTCTCTTGATACCGAGTAACTTATTATGATTAATATGACCACTCTATCCTCTAAAGTACTTTATTTTTACATAGGATGTCACTAAAGATGCTATTTTTACATTGAGTACTAAGCAAGGGTTATTTGATCATTTACTCTATTTTTTTCTTAATATTGGTGTCATTAGCCTATGAGGCTTACTTAAGAAAAATTAGGGAGTAATATATAATTGATATTCAATTACTTATTCACTTCTTTCTCATACATAACGGGTACATACAAATGGAGATAAAACAACTGTTGGATTTATTTGATCTCATACATTAATCCAACGAACATAATAGTACGAGTACAATACTTTGTAGATTGTTTCTTCTTTATGAATGAACTCCATCCTGCGATTATCAACCACGGAATGTATTTGGAATCGATCCACCGGCCGCCAAGATTTGCTGCTCTAACTACAAAATAAATACAAGTTCAAATATTATCTATATAAACAGTGTATGTAATTGACTAGTTAGTCCCTCCATCCAAAATAATCTCACAATTAAGAATTTAGTTGTCAAGATTAGGTACTGTACTACCTCCGGTGTACCGTTTATGTTTTTTTCACAATGTACAATGTATGATCAATTGCTTACAATGAAGGTAGACATATAACCCCTAAACTCAACAGAAAGTTTTCACATATATAGCCAAAGAAATGTTCAAAATTTGTTGGTTCAAATGGTATGTATATGCAAATTCAGCTGATTAATTAATAGTCCATCTGTCCATAATATTGAAAATTATTAAAGTATATTCCAATTTGTTGTGTTAAAATGCAGAGTTACTCCGTATGTTACTAAAGGTAATTTTTGGACAAATTATCGAGTTGAGGGGAATGTGGGATGAATTTAGAAAACTAAGGATATACGGAGTACATACTTATGCAGATAGCGGTTTACTGTTGAGGAAGGACAGGTTTATAATATACTCCATAATGCAGGAGTACATATGAATGAATTATTTAAAACAAAAACCTAAACAAATGGATGCGACATTCCGAATAGATGAATAAATAATCAGGGTAAGAGAAAAATACAAAAATGTACAAGAGATGGCCTGGTGACTAAATGAAGATTATTTTGGATAGAGACTAAAAATGCATGCAATAGTTACCTTGAACAAAGTTTCCATCTTGTTCTTCAGAATGAAGTACTCATTCCTCACTTCTTCTACGCATTTTAGGCACCTAATTAATGAAGTAACCGAGAGTTATTAGTTGCATCAAATTAATTAAACTCAACTCGAGCTCTACAAATCTTGTCTCTCAATTAAATTACAAAAGGTGACTCGTTTTTTCTTTCCTTGTCTTTGTGCCAAAATTAATTTTAATTAAATCTGTAAATAGTTTCGATTTGATGTCTAGAGTGTAAAGAGTAGTATCATTATCATACATACCCTTCAAAGTTGTTGTCATCGCTACAAATCAGAAAAGCGGCGCATGAATTTTCCACCCTTTGTGCACCAATGCTATATCATGCAAATTGTTAGTATAACAGAGTAGAGTGCATATTAGCAAAACACAATTTCTTGTTTGTAACGACTAGCGAGCATATATATCCTTGTGAGGGGTCAAAATGAAGCGCAAAGATGGGGTGAATTTGAATTGAATTGAAGTAGATACATACATACATACATACCTGGCACTACTCCCCTTCAATTGGTGGATATGAGCATGAAGCTGCTTAAAATCCACATTCCTCCCATGTCCACTGCATTATCAATTACTCTGCGTATTATACACTCCATTTTCATCGTTGATAACCAAGACAATTAAGAGAGTATACACATACATACACATATATATATATATATATATATATATATATATATATATATATATATATATATATATATATATATATATATATATATATATATATATATATATATATACACACACATACATATATGTATATATATATATATATATACACATACATACATACATATATATATATATAATATATATATATATATATATACATATACATATATACATATACATATATACAATACATATATATATATCGCCGTGAAAACATGGATCCATGGAGTGGATGTTTTAAGTATGTACAAACAAATTAAAAGGACTTGTAATAAAAGAAAAAGGAAAAAGAAAAGGGATGATATATGATGCTAGTTGTTACTAACAAAGAGGCAGCAATTTGGTTGAAAAGTTTGTCGGACTCCTGGAAGAAGAGGGTGACCATTTCATAGACGAAACCCGGATTGCCGTCGCTTTGCAGGAATAATAGTTGATTAAATTGTTCATTCAGAATTCCCTGCAATTCAACCCTCAATTTTAATTACTCCGTATAAACAACATAAATTATTGGTAGATTGAATAAACAAATAGACCTGGTTAAATAAGGAGGCAGTGTAATCAATTAATTGTCTTCGCAATTCTGCAACTCCAATCCCCATTATATTCAATATTAGGCCAGAACACAAAACTCCGGCAACAGATATTACTAGAGTACTACTGTATATTGTATATTAGTGATGCATCATGATTCATGCATGCCTTTAATTTGCTTGTTTCAACAAGGTCAAATATGAAAGGCATTAGAGGAGATTTGGGCTATATGCTTTTTTTGGTACAAACAGATTTCTTCCTTGCATTCTTTGAATGGGAGCATATATGGATATATGTATGTATATAAATATAAATTATAAAATCAATTACAACATCTATAAAATCTGACTGGAATGCTACCAAAAATATTACTCCACCTAAATGAAAATGGATTTTTCTAAAATGTGTCCAACCTTACATGTCAAAATTCAACTTGATTAAAATACGTAAGTATGGAGTATCAGGGTTTGTGGGTCAGGTCGAATTTAAAGCGAGATGGTTGCATACATACAAATATATTAGATGTAGTAGAGTCAAATGGTTAACGAGTAAAAGACATAGATAAACTTAATGTTCGCAGATGAGTTGTCATGGTCTCACGGACATATTAATATTGCTCACAGGCGCAAAACCTGGTATTTTGATGAGCGTCATTTGTTTCAGGTAACTAACATAGACACTAGAACTGTCGAGTGGGTCGGGTCAAATACTGGTCCCGTATTGGGTTATGGTCAGAATACGAAACATAAATAGTTTCGAACGCCTAATTTTTATTTATTTTAATACTATTAATATAATTTTCTTTAAATTATAATTTTTATATTTAAAAAAATAATCAAAATTTTCTTAGCTTGTCTCATTTCTTGATTTCTCTCGGTGTCGTCCCCTTAAGATAAACATTGATAAGCGGTGTCAAATTTTCAAAATGACAATGATTTGAAATAATCATAATCACTTTGTCGCATAACTAATACTCCTCTCACTAAAAGGGTCACCCCACCTTCATGGTTGGAATTATGGTAAATAGAAATATGTAATGAAAAATGAAAGATGGAAAATAAGTTAGGTTAAAACTAATGTTAACCACAAAAATCAGACAAAATAAGAATAATGCAAAAAGTGACTTTTAGAGAAACAACCCAAAAATGAAAGAGTGACTTCTACAGACAGGGAGAGTACTACTCTGTATGTTAAATTTTGAGTTCTAGCAAATCCAGACATAGAAATAGATCGCTAGAAATTGGCTTTTAGACTAAAGCTTTGTGGTATCTTCTTTCCAACAAGTTGAACAGGTCGGGCTAGATCATGACCCAAAATCGGGTCATTTAGGATTTGGGTTAAACGGGCTGCGAGTAAAAAAACGGGCTCATGCCTCTAAAAACGTGTCAGGTGGGTCAGGTCAAATTTTGAACGAGATAATGACATACATACAAATATATTCAATGCGAAAGTCAAATGCTCAGAGAACAAAAGACACAGATAGGCTCAATGTTCCAAATGAGTTGTCACAAACATGATAATTGCTGACAGTGACCAGGTATTATGATGAACATTGTTTGTTTTAGCCATGTAGCTAATGTACACACTAGACTTGTCATCGGTCGGGGTATACGGGTCATGCTCATAAATAGTTTCGAACCCTAACTTTGTTATGACTTTTAAAGTAAAAAAATAGTATGAATTAAATTAGGGTCGGGTTTATGGGTCGAGTCGAATTTGACAAGTTTAACTGTCTAAGTGTAGCATCATAACCCGCGTCTGATACTTTTCGTGTAAAATACATGCAAATGTGGAATGTTAATCCTCTAAAATGATAATTATTTGAAATAATCATAATCATTCCATCGCAGTCAATAATTATGAAAGAAAGTATTAAGGTTGATTTAGTAACGTTATTGTTGCACTCGTACGTCGCACGGGCATCAAAACTAGTTAGTAACTAAAAGGAAGGTGATTAGATGACCAAATTGACGAAACTAAATATCAATTAAACAAAGTAATGGGGGTCGGCATCTTTGCTGGCAAGCAAAGCCGGTCGCCGGCACCCTCATCAGCAAGGCGGCCCTCCTCCACCCCTCTGGGGGACGTCGGCTTGTCGAAGTCCAGCCAGCGACTATCCAACAGGACCCAGAAGGTCAGTCCGTACTGGTGGTTCCTCTATAAATATAAGGATTGTTTCCACATGCAAGAGGTTCAGAAAATAAAATACTACAACTTATCTCTCTAAAATGCTAGGTAAATCCTATACTAGTCAATTATCACCTTCCTAATCCCGTTCACTGACTTGAGCGTCAGAGAGGCAACCTCGAACACCTCTAAGGCCCTTGTGTGTTCATTGCGCAGTTACAAGACGAAGTTGGCCTCAATCGGGAGAAGGGAGAAGCGTGCCAGCTAATACTAGTCGGAGAATACTAATTGTTTGTACCCCAAACACAAAGGAATCAACAATAATGATGAGAAAATTCAGACGATGTAAACGGTCTCGAACAAGAATTTCCACAACTAACTATCCAAATCGATCATATACAACTTCCTCCTAACTCTTGACCAAACTATCGTGCGACTAAGATCTTGAATCTCATATAAATATTATTTGACTAGAAACACGATGATCAAATAACCTAATTATCAAACAATCAATACACGCGATTAAGTCTAATTCAATAATAACATTACCAAATAGAGAACGATAGAAGTGACGACCAATAAAACACGCGATTATTAGTTCGAATCACTAGTTAAATCTCTCTTTATCCTAGATTTGATGAAACACATCCAATATTAAGGCTAAAGATTGTTACTTTATCTAGCGGGATTGAACAATTACGGGTTCAATCGCTAGACTAAAATTATTATAATAGATTGATAATTACAAAAATTAATGAGCTACGTTAATCTAAACATTCAACAATCATGCAATTATGAATGAAGAAATAACAATACCCAAGAGATAAAGAAAAAATTAATTATAATCTCACAATTTGGATAATTCGATGCTTCAAATCATCATCCGAGATGATGAGATTAGTTCTCCATTAATCTCTTGTTAAGCACAACTAGGTTTTTTTCTAAAGTAAAAGATAAAACCGAAAAATATAAAGCAAAAGCCTTTTATAGGTCCACTAAAAATAGGAAATAATAATAACGCAGGGTTAATAAGGCAAGTTGACGCGGGGGCTCGCCTGGCGATCTGGGCGGCCCGCATGGCCAGCCTGGCTAACGCGGTGGTCCGCCTGGCCAGCCGGTTAGGTTGGTGACCAGCCCGAGTCTTCGTTCCTCTTCCTTCTTCCCTTGGGCGGCCCGCCTGACAAGCCGGCTAGGGTGGTCTTCCTTCTTCGTTTTGCTTCCTTTCTAAGGCTCAGACCCAACCCTATGGGTAATTTAGGGGGCGACGCCTAGGGCCCAAAGTAGAAAGAGACCCAATTTTGAAGAAAAACAGTTGATATATACATTTAACGTGCATATCAAAATAACTTCGACACATGTGGCTTAGTGGATAAGGCCTTTGACTTTTATAGAAACCACTCGGGATCAAAACTCCATGAAGGCTTTTGTTTTGTAATTTCTTTCCCTTCAAATTCTTTATTCCTAAATTGTTAAATTAATTCTTAATTAGTCGTCTACTCGCCTTTTTGTGTTTTTTTACATTAATTACAGAATATTTGGTAGCTCAAATCGTTTTTCAATTATCATAAAAGTTTTAGTTAATTTAAAATCAAGAATTGTTTTATTGTCTATATTTAAAAAACTTAAATTAAAAAATTAGGACCCTAATTTTGATTTTAACACCACAAAAGAAAGATTTAACACATTTGGAGCATTATTGATTTTCACTATAATAATCACTGGAAAAAAAATCAAACGTACACCTCCAATTTCAAAATTTGTTATAAAAGGGACCCCATTTTACGTTTTTGCCTATGACCTTCAAATGTTCAGGACCGGCCCTGCTTAGACTTCATTCACAGGCTTCCAAAGACGGGTTAATCGTTCTTCAACTTCACTCCTGGAACCGTCTTGACTCCACTTGATGCCACGCATCAACCTTAGAAGCTCTAAAAGCCGTATTTTCTTCGTTTTAGCACGACATCATCATAAGACTAAATAGACGATTTTCGCTTAAAATCTTCACCTGATGTCACTGATGGAGAGATTTGTCGTGGATCCCGACACCAAATAAACCAACTAATCCTAACAAGTAGCTAGGGAAGTCGGGTCGAACCACAAGGACGGAAAACGGTCTAGACTAGAGTTGCCTACAACACAAGACTAAGTCACAATAACACAAAGGGAGGAGAATTAACAAGAATTGATTACTAACACGATGATTAGGCTAAAAACAAGGATAAACAAACTAAAAAAATGAAGGGGAATAAAACTATGACTATGAATAAACTAAGTATAACATGAACTAAATGATTCAACTAGAACTAAATTCAAACAACAAACAAGATGAACAATGACAAAGACGATCAAGAAATCAATAAGGGAAAGAGTAGGGTTAGGTCGGGTTCATAGGTGCATTAGGCTAGTTGAGTAATCGAGGGTGTAGGTTTCACCTAGTCACTATGGTAAGTCCGCGCTCTCGCTTCAAAGACAAACCCGATAAGTCCGCGCTTTCGTGTCAAAGACAAACCCAAAAACTCATGCAAGATGTTACCCATGACAAGAGAGTTCAATCACCAATCAAACATACAACAAGAAGGAGGAAACTAGCAAGAGTAGTATTGGCCACTACCACCTTAACAAACATTTCATCAAACACATGACATGCATAATAAGTGACTAGCAACAAAGATTCAACCTTTACCCACAATCAACCCTAACCACCCATAATCAACACCTAATCCCCCTACTAACCCCACAAGAATCTACTCACACATATTTAAACTAAAACTAACAATAACTATAGAAACCATCAAAAGAGCAAAAACATTCATTATGAAGATTGAATAAGGAAAAACAATAAACAAAAGATAAAGATTAAAACTTAACTAACAATAAAAGAATAAGAGAAAGGAGAGAAGAGTGATTATACCAAACTAGCTAGAAAGGAGATGAAAAAAATGAAAACTTGCATATAAAGAAAACCCAAAACCTCCACCAATGTTGTCAAGATTGGTAGATTTTTCAAGAATTTCCTTAATACAAGAGTAACTACTAAGATTAAGCTAAGATTAAAGAAAGATTAAGAAAAGATTAAGGAGAAACTAAGCTAATGATATGAGTTCTCTATCTAGGGTTTTGTAGGGTTTCCCTTAAAACAATACAAGAGGGAGGTATATATAGGGTTCCATAAGTGAGGGGAATGAAAGAAATGAAGCGGAGTGCGAACTGGGCCTGGCCGTGATGGGGGTGGTCACAGTCAGGATGGGTCCCATCCCAGTCGTGATGGTGGTGGTCACGGCCGGGAAGGCCCATTAGGGGCTCGTTTCTTCTTGTCTTCTCATTCCGGCCGTGATGGGTCCTTCCCGACCGTGATGGGTCCTTCCCGGCCGTGATGGGTCCTTATTTGCTCTTCCTAGGCTTCTTATCGATGCTTGGTGCTTGGAATATTCTCAAGTGGGCTCCATGCGACTCGGGATCGAGTCTAAGTCACCGAATCATCGTTGTTTCTCTTCATTGGCTCCATATGCATCGGAAATGAGACAAAATCGTTCCACTTTTCCATGATGAGCGTTAGGAACCTAAAACAAGCTAGAAGAAGCGTAAGTAGCCTCGAAATCGCTCTAAAGAGCGATTTCACAAAGAAAGCGGGACCAAACACATGAAATAAACACTACAAAACACACTTATCAACTCCCCCACACTTAACCCTTACTCGCCCTCGGGTAAGCACGAACTAACTACTAACTAATATAAACTAGACTACTAACTGAGCGGGTATTAGCGCACCCTACGCCCTTTCAACTCACGCGAGAACACTTAGAGGAAAAGTGCTCTCCGCAAGGCAAGTGAGGTCTTGCGACAAAACTGTGGATACAACCGAACACGAAAACACACAAACAAGCAAACAAACAAACAAACAATCGGTTGCATCCAAGAAGAAACAAATATTGCTTTCCTCAACAAAACGGTGAAAGAAACACCGGTTAGGGACTCAAGGCAAGTGACAACGTTTCCAAGCTAATAATACAAACCGAAATGGACAAAATCCTAATAGTATGACAACAAAGCAATAAAAACGTTGGTAACTTACCTAGGTCCTCCTAACCTTCTAAGAACGTACTACGGGACGATAAGCGGGATGGAAAAAGGATGAACCAAGGAGTTAGTCGACACTGTAGGTAAAGTGAAACCCCGCCTCCTTTAGCGATAAGCCAAGAGGGTCGTCTCATGCTCAAAAATAGCCTAACTAGTCCAAGTAAAAAGGTGGATATGGTTGCAAAGTGAGGAAATACCGACCATTACCGCTATCATCCTTCCTAGGGACTCGATCCTTTGGTAGTGTAGACACCCAGATTTGGACCTGGTGCCTGCAGAAGTGCCCAACAAACACCCGATGACAATGGGACTGCAACGCGACACGAGTTCGCGATGTTGTAGGTAGTTTTCCTATAGAACGGATCAAATAATTACTCGGAAAAATTAAAAACTAACATGATGGCAGCCTTAGTCGTGTCATTACGGTCACATAGACACTAATTAGAGTTAATTCTGACACCGGGACCCCGAGTCGGCCCCGAAACTCGAACCGAGTCAACACCGTGTCAAGCGAACTTCGGGATGAACACCCGAGGCCCACTAAACCCACGGCGCTAGGTCAAGCCGCGAGAAACCTTAACACCCAAGAAACGTATTATACATCCGTCTCACGGTTTTGGAAAGTATCAAAACCGTATCCTCAAAATCCCAACCGCCCTACCCTACGCGCCTTGGTCTCACCACGCCTTAGCCCAGGCGCCTGAGTCCTGGTGCGCCCTAGCTCAGGCGTCCATATGGGCGACGAGGGCCGAAAACACCTATAATACCCCCCTACGCCTCATTCATTCGACAATTCTCATTCTTCTCTTCCCCTTCTAAACTCTCGCTAAGGGCTCGCACTCCGACACCCGAGGCAAACGATCCACTCGATCGTAGTTCCTATAAAAAAGCGACATCGACGCTAGTCCTCACCTTCGAGCACCCCACTCGATACCGAGGTGCCTGTGATCGACTAGCTCAAAACTAGTAACGAAGTTCTGCCGGATTAGCCGCAGAACTAGTCCTTAGCAACAAAGCTCTGCCGGAGTAGCCGCGGGAAGGTCAAACGGTAACGGAGTTCTGCCGAAGTCACTGGTCAAGATAGTTGGATCCGTCAATTGATCGAGTCGTCACTAGGTTGTCATCTAAACAAAACTTTCCATATTTGTACTTTATATTATTATGCACTACGACAACACTAGATGTGGGCGCTAGGCCCACAAGCATCTACTAAAATACGTAACGTCCCAACTTCAACCATAAATACTAAAACACACTAAATAGACCCGAGTAATTCCGAGATCCGTTCTCAAAATTATCTATGCATCGAGTCCCGTTTAGTGTATACTCCGAGGGTGCAACTCCTCACAATGTGATTTACTTACATTCGTATTTACAGTTCTTCGTATGATTTATTGCTTTTATGACCTTATAATCGCATGCTAAATCACCTAACACAGAATTCAAAACGTAAAATAACTAAAATTGAGCAAAGTAATGGTCGGGTTCCGTATTAGTCCGGGTGCTCACCTTATTGGGTTCGACGCATCTCTATTAATACCGAATCGACGCATCTTAAGCAGAATACCAGGTAAGGTATACCACAAGAACGACTAATATTCGTATTATCACGTTAAAACTGATTTGCTAATACTTATAATATTAGTACTCTCTACTCTCCTACATGCATCTTTTCATGGCCTGCTTGTCACGTGAAATCGCATGCAAAGAATGTAAACGCAACTACTTCGACGATAAAACTTACCTGTCCCTAAAACAACCCACATAGCAAGAAACATAGGGTTAAAATAACGGATGTTACAGTACTTCCACCACAACAAAAGAACTACGATATCAGCCCACCGATTGATTAGTAGAGGTCGCTATAGTGCGGGCGGGATTGGGTGTTGACATCTATCGGATGTTGGCTTCCCAATACGTACCCTCACCCCTTACTCAGAATCGACGGTTTCCGGATGTCCGAAACCATTAGCAATAAGAGTCATTTCAGGCATGGAGTGCTTAAGGGTACAAGTCTTTATCTTTAGGTCCCGTGCCACTCAACTTTGAGCCGGCAAGGGATCAAAGTTGACTTGAACGGTTTCTTAGTCCCCATAATTGACTCGGTGGCGACTCCACAAATCGGCAACGAATTCAGTTCACTAAAAAAGTCGCTTACCAGGCCAAATGAATCGGTCTTTAAACATTTACAACCATGACTCGATCGATTCCCAAACGGAAACACGGGTGCCCGCACCCGTTTAGTACAAGTCCGGATCGTCATCCAAATTGAGGTCCGACACTTCGTCCCGTATGCGAGATCGGACCGGCCCCCGACAGGGAGGGGGCCGCGTGGGTGGCCGCCGCCACACGATGAAAACCGGGTCGGTCCCGCGCGGGCACGCGCGGGTCGCCGGGCGGTGCGGACGGACGTCCACAGTTTGGCGACTTCGCTGGGGATTTGGAAACCAGTTTCAAGCGGTGGTGTAACTTGAACGAGGTCGGTGAAGCTCATTTCTTAGTTCCTAGTTGTGGTCACTACAGGTTCTGGCCCTAAAAAGCCCGCCCTAACCGATATCAGGACCAATCGACCTCTTCGCGGTAAGATCTTTAGGGATACGCGGAGAGATCCTCGGTTGACGCTCCGGCCGCCTAACGCGTAACCCGCGGGATTAATAAGCGGATAGTCCAAACGGACGATATGACACTCATCTCCCCAGATCATTGTCAATACCTAAGTAAAGACTATTCGTGGGCGGTAGCCTACCTTAACCTACCCGTGTCTGCATCCTGCATGAGTGTACGCATTCCTAGTTATGTGTAGCGTGTTTGAACAATACAACCCAAATAAAGCACTAAAAATCTGGATTCAACCACGCCAACGTATTCAACAGGCACCCAATTCCGTTTTTGAAAATACTTCATCTTTCTAAAACGACCTTTTAAACGTCAATACTCAGATCAAATCGTGATTTCTAATAAGGAAAAACATTTTTAGATGCCGTTATCATGGCAAAATTTACACTTACTGCTTTCAAAAAAAAGTTTTTAGTGCCATCACCTTGGCCAAATTAAAACCCGTCAACAACAATTACCGTTAATGCAACGAAAACTCCCAATTAATGGGGTTAAGGCCACCACCCGGTTACATTTGATTTCAAAAAAAAACTTTTTACACACATACCGTTAGCACAACCGAAGCTTCAATTAATGAAGTCAAGAAACTCAAAAAGCGGTTACACTTTCAAAACAGTTTTTTTAAATGCACACCCCCACCGTCTAATGCTAGTTAGTACAACCGACGAACGTGGGTCACTAATTTTAAACGTTTTTCAAAGAGCGAAAGTTTCTAAGAAACACTATTCACCACCTAAACCCTTCACTAAGGATTTAGTCACACCTTTAAGGAGACTGTCATCAGACTTCACGCTCCATCACGAGCATCACGCACCCCGCGACTATCGAACTAGCTAATTAGTAGTAGTTTCGATATAAGCATCACGTAATTATTTTCAAAAAAACCGGTTCCCCTAAAAGAAATGTGCTCCTTAAAAAAAACGTATTTACATCTCGTCATCATTTCCGATGCACACACATAGCAACGCATCTACACGGCACAAGCGATGTCGTCATGCCATCGCTACACTATTTTCACAAATCATCCTTTTTAAAAATTTGCAAAACTGGTCGTTTTCGAAAGAAACATACATCCAAATTCTTTGATCCTGAGCCAGGATCGTGATCAACCTCTTACGTCGTACAACAGTGTGTTTAACTGTCTATGTTAGCTACTAGGATCACCTCTACTCGAGATTTTACGTTTTGGGTCGTCTCATTTCGAGAAGTCCTCTTTAAACCTCACCACCGAGGTTTGTGTCAGATCGTCTCGTTGCAGAGACAGAAAACTCAATAGGCGTCTCGCCGAATACACCCAGAGTCTAAAGCACCTGAATCCCTAAGCTAATGACCACACACACACGGGTCAAGGGTCTCAGTTCCGTGTTGCTCAATCATGAGCATCATTCGATTCTCTAAGGCGTCCGACGAAATCTTCCTAATCCACGGCACCATCTTGCAGAAATATATCCCCGACATGTCCGCGGAACCGGGAGTGATTGAGAACCTCTGCACCGACATTAACGTCTTAGCTGAGGTGGTGCACAATGTCCGAACCTCGATAGACCATCTGTCCTGCTCCGTTCGTCGCATGGATAGCCGCCTATACTTTCTCGAAAATAAGGACGCAGAGAGCGAACCGAACTACCGTTTGATTAACTACCATACACACACCCCGAGCGAATCACCTAGATACTCCGTACGGGCAAAATCCCCTGGGAACGACAAAGAAATAACCTCGACCCCTCACAAGATACTACTTAACAAAGCCAAAACACCCTGCAGAGAGTTTAGCAAACTCGGCTCAACATATACTGAGACCCTTAAACACTTAATAGATCAAGGGCTACTCAAACCTCAGGGTCCCACTCCAGACCCGCCGGCTGGCAAAAGAAATAAAAAGTGGAGTCCCAATGCTTACTGCCTATTCCATCAGGGAAATGGGCACGACACTGAGGCATGTTTCTCATTGAAGCACGATATCCAAGACCTAATCGAAGCAGGAACATACTCCCCGGCGAAACGACAAAAGACCGACTTTACCTTCTCGGTTGCCGAGGGAGAAATAGTGACGTCAGTAATAGTCACAAGTCACTTCAAGCCCCTTGACAAGCTGGCTCCAAGAGTCACCTCCAGGCGTCGCTCAAGGGGAGCATCTTTAGAGGGATGCGACAGACGTTGAGACCCGGGGAGCGCGGGGGGCCAATGTCACAACACGACCAGGCCACATGACCGATCTTAGCGAAAGTCTAGTTCGTCTTAGGGCCTAGACTAGAATAATAATAAATGTCTTGTCTCCTATTCCATCGAGTCCAGGGTCGTGCGGGGGAACATGTCCTCCACCTCCCCCAGACAAAATCACGCGCATCTAGCCCGTCTACTATTATCAATAAAACAGTTATTTTTTTTAAAAAACATGCCTCGACAATCGCTTAACTTTCTTTCAACAACTTACTTCAAACGCTTAAAAACTCGACTTTATGCCAATTATCGATAACAACTGACTAAAATGCAAGGGCTACCACGAACAGCCCACTCAACTTCACCCTAAGAAGGAAATCAGGAATAATGACCTTAGGCTCAAACAGCCACTGACCAAACAACAATAAACTCGGAAGCAAACAAACCGCCACCCGACCAAACTTACCAACAACGCAGCCGAATACGAAGCCTGTCCAATAGGTCTAAAACCAGCCATATCTCTAGGAGTCAAAAACCTTAGAGTCCACGGAGATTCATCCTTAGTAGTCAACCAAGCCACGGGTAATTGGAAGATTTATAGCGAAAGCCTAAACCCATACCAAATTAAAGTAGAATCAATGTCTAAGAAATTCACCGAAATTGACTTCACACACATACCCCGCGAAGAGAACCAATTCGCTGATGCATTATCCAAACTAGCCTCACTAATAAACATGCCCGATCACCTCTTCTCCATGCCTATTTGCGTAGAAAGAAGCGAACAACCAACCTACATCCACAACCTCAAAACCGACGACACCACCGAAGAACCTTGGTACAAAGCAATCCCAGACTTTAAAACCCACGGATCATATCCACCCGACACTAATACCAAAAACAAAAGAGCCCTACGAATACAAGCCACCCATTACGTCCTGAATCAAGGCCTACTGTACAAATGAACCCCACAAGGAGTCCTTCTTAGATGCATAAACAAAAACCAATCCGAGAGAGTCATGGAAGAGATACATGACGGAGAGTGCGGACCCCACATGAGTGCACACCTACTAGCCCGAAAAATAATGAGACTGGGTTATTATTGGATTACCTTAGAGGCAGACTGTCAACGTCACGTTCGCACTGCCATAATTGCCAAATATTCGCCAACATCCAACACCTACCTCCTTATCCTCTACACACTATAGCCACACCCAGGCCCTTCTCTACTTGGGGAATAGACATCATAGGGAAAGTACATCCATCCGGGACCAGCGGACATTGCTTTATTTTAGTAGCCGTCGATTACTTCCCCAAATGGGTAGAAGCCGCCTCTTACACCGTACTAACCTCAAAACAAGTAGTCAAATTCTTACAAAACAACATCATTTGCCGTTACGGTATACCTCATGAAATCATTAGCGACCAAGAGGCTCACTTCAGGGCCGACACCCAAAAACTCCTAGACAAATACAAAATCCAAAGACACAAATCCTCACCCTATAGACCACAAACCAACGGGGCCGTAGAAGCAGCCAACAAAACCATCATCACAATCCTTAAGAAAATGATAGCCAACTACCGGGATTGGCCAAACAAAATCCTTTTCTCCTTATGGGGATACCGAACATCCTATAGAACACCCACCGGAGCCACACCATATTACCTAACCTACGGTTCCGAAGCCGTCCAACCAATAGAGCTAGAAATACCATCATTGAGAATATTAGCCGAAAGTGGTATCCCTGAGGAAGAATGGAACCAAAAAATGGTATGACGAGCTAGTACTCCTAGATGAACGTAGAATACATGCCCTATCCAACGTACAAACCTATCAACAACACATCCAACGAGCCTTTAACAAGCGAGTGAAATCCCGAAACATACACGAGGGAAATTTAGTGATCAAGTCCATTAGAGCACCCCTTCCCATCGACCCTAGAGGGAAATTCAAACCAAACTGGGCAGGCCCCTACCTCGTTAAGAAAATACTCTCGGGGGGCGCCGTGATCCTAACCGACCTAGATGGTCAAGAGTTCTCAACCCCGACCAATATGGATCAACTCAAACGATACTACCCATAAACACCCTGGAAACCACGTCCCGACCTCCGGCTTACGAGGAAGCAAAAACAACAACAACAACAACAAAACACAAAAATCAAGTTCGCATCGATAAATGGCATAAACGAGTCTAAAGCAAAATCACTCACACTTTTCTTAAAAACTACGTACATGGTTTGATTCCGTCTAAAAGCGGATACGTAGGCAACCCGTTTCCCGGGTACAACCAAACAACCGAAAAAAAACAAAAAAAATCGATTAATCGATCCATGTATAAACCGGGACTTCTTCTACGACCTGACCCCCGAGTGATTTAAAGTGACGAAGCACAAACGATGAGCCGAGGACGGGGTGAAAACCCGAAAGGGCACCCTGGGAAAAATGAAGAAACAAGTTGGGAGCCTTCGTCAAAAAAAAAATGACGAGCTGAGGACAAGGTGAAAACTCGAAAGGGCGCCCCAGGCAAAATGAAGAATCGAGTTGCGAGCCGTAAAAAAAAACAAAAAAAAAGCAAAAAAAAAAGGAAAAAAAATACAAAAAAGGGTGAGCCGAGGACGAAATGAAAACCCGAAAGGGCGCTCCGGGTAAAATGAAGAATCGAGTTGCGAGCCACCACAAAAAAAAAGAGAAGAAAAAAAAATAATAATAAAAATGTTCTTCTCATTAATATCAAAATTCGGTTAAATCGAGCCTTTGTCGAGGCATTTACATCAAAAGTCCGAAGGACATCCCGGAAGTTAACAACGTGTCAAAACCACACAAAAACTAGTACTAATACGCCACATATTATCAACTAGTGGTACATAATATAAATGGCTGGGCTCTACCGGTCCAACTCTTCCTCACCCTTACTGTTCCGGTGTGATCGCTTGTGTTCTTCCTCCGCGATTTCCTGAAAGCAAGCTTCTAACGCCCTATCCAAACGTGAGTCTAGCAAATCCCACTTTCTTTGCTCTTTGACAACCTTAATATGGGTCTTGTCGGTCTTGGCCCGTTCAGATGAACTGACTAAACTAGGATCGGTCCCGCTGTCTCTGGGTAGGCACTTGGTAACGGTCTCTTGAGTCACCTCCTCGCCTCTTAGTGGTACTGTCTTCCTAGCTTTTGAGTCGGTCTGCCCCGACGAGTGTTCATAAACCCTTCGCCGGATAGAAGCATTGCCAGTCGGTCGAACACCCTCAATAACAACGGGACGCAAGAATTGTTGCTCCCAAGAAATCCCGAGCAACCTGAGCATAGAAGTTCGAACCTCCATTATCACCGTAGTTATCATCCTCTAACTCGGACATTGGGAACGACCTCCCGAAGTCACTAAAACCCGTCCGGAAAACCGAAATACCCATGCAAGAGCTGCGAGAACGTGGGTCTACCCGTCGGACGAACAAGAGTTAGACGTTTTTTTAGGGGGATAAGCTACCCCACCTAGGCGTGTCGTAGCCTTTTAACGATTACCGTCGAGTCACGTCTGTAGCCTAACAAGGCAATATTACGAGTATGTAAAAAGTGGTCATGTAAAAAGTGGTCTAACTTTTTTTTCAAAAAGTGCTCGGATTTTAAATTCTGATTTCTTACTAAAGCTCATCTCCTAATATATGCGGTCAAAACGCGGTTCTACGTTAACATTTTACGTCTCGTCCATCTTGAGTCAAAACATTTTAATCGACGTAATATCCGATCCGATTCCCGGCTCAAGCTAACGCATTTCAAAACCCTCGAAAGAAACCATTTTCATACTCTCATGCAACGCTAACGCACCCTAAACCGAGTCACATCGCAAAACGAATGAACGCAAAAGTGATTACTTGTCAATCTAGGTAAACAATTCGCCAAACGAAAACGCAAGACGAATCCAACCAATTCAAATACTAAAAATCTAAAACAAATATACAAAATATACAAATCCTTATACAAGTCGAGGCTAAGAAGGACCCCTAGAAGCCGCGCCGACGGCAATCACAATCTCGCAAAGCTGGTCATCTAACCCTAGGTCCTCCAGGTCAATAAAGGAGACTCACTACCGTCCATCCCCGACAGCATATCTTGGGTAGCTGTCTCGAGAATCCCTCCAACCTCCTCCGTAGCACCCATAGCCTCAGCCTCAGCCTCCCTTTCGATCCAATGCCTAGCCTCACCCTGTGCTGAGGTCTCGCCCCGAGACCGAGCCAGTTGCTCCTTTAGGAAGGCGATCTCGTCAGCCCGAGATTGCAGGAGCCGTTGTGCCTCAGCCTCTTTTGCCTCGAGCTCGGTCACCCGAGTCTCCAACTGCCCCACCATATCCGGGACGTTCTGCAAATACACTTAAACGTTAGGAAGGTACACCAGCAGCCTAGAAAACTACCCTAGTCACGTAAACCCACCGATCGAGGCCCCGAAGTGTCACGGGAAACCCTCGAGGCATAGGCCCGAAAGCAGTTGGCGGCCTGCCACAAACGCTGATGGCAAGCCGAGGAAACCTGAGAGATGAAACCATAGAAGTTAGGCAAACCGACCCTAATCCTTAGAACCCAAATGAAGAACGAAAACCAAAACTCACCCGGTACACCCGGTCGCGCCATTCTATCCCAGCATCCATCTCCTCAGCAGAACACGGGGGAGGGGCTCAGTAAAGGGTATCCCAGCCACATCCACCCTAAGCAGCGTCAGGGGAAAATCTAGGGGCTGGATTTCGTCAGCCGGGTCGGCCAGCTGAGAAGACAACAGACTGGTCGGTCAGAGGGCAAATAAACAATCAACCGCAAAGCAAATCTAAGAACCAAAATTAGAACCTTACCACGAGGCGATACCAAGCTAACCGCCGGGTGACGTGGGACTAATTGGAGGCACCTAGCACCAAGAGTGTGTCGCCTCCCTCTCTGTCCCTATCCTCGAGGACCTCTGCGGCGGTCGGCGGTCTAAACATGGTCCGGGGAGGATCAACCGGCACCCTGAATTCGTCATATAGGCACTGACGCACCAACCACTCGCCCAGATACCATACTGGGTGAAACAACGCAGGAAGGAGTATCCTTCTATAACTCCGAGGCCTTAGCTCCGCGGCCACGTACTCCGGCACGCCTTCATAATCGGCCCAAGGGCGTGCCACAAACTACACAAATAAAACCGACATCCCAATAGATCCCGAACTTTGGGGGCCACCGAACAAAATAGACCATAAAAGGAAAACTTACATCTTCAACGCGTAGCTTGTTCACTAACGCATTCTCCGACGGGTAATGGCTGATCTTAGGCTGAGCAAGCCTCCACTCGATCCCCGCCGGAAATCTCTTTGGGTGCACCTGCACCGTCTTAGATGCCAAACATGGGAAGTAGGAGTAGATCCAAGCCTGAAAAATCCCAAAATAACCTTAGCAAAACCAAGCCGAAACTAAGTAGAACTTCAAATACAAGAGTGAGAACAATAACTAACCTCCAGTGTAAGGCCCGGACCCACAATGGGCACAGTCGAGGCCGACTCTATCACCAGCGGCCTCAGCATGACTTGCAGGCAGCGAGTCATCTCCGCAAAAGCCGTAGTCACCCAATCGTAGCGCCCTAGCTGAGTCAGCTCAGCCAGGAAGGGCAAAATTCTGGTGCTGAACCTCTCGCCCTTGTCCGAGAAGTGGGTCGACCCTAGGAAGTACCACAACCACAACCGGGCATCCTGCTCCGATGTGTTGGGTTCCCGACTCTCCAGCATCGCCACTCGCTCGAAGTGGTCGGTGATGTAAGAACTCACTATAGCGTGAGGCACACTATATGCCTCACGCGGTAAACAATCCCCGATAAGGCCCCGCACCTCATCGCTATCTAGACTAGGGCCCTCGGCGGCCCACCTAATCCTATCCGGGCCCCAGGGCAGACCGCTAATCATCCCAAAGTCCTCTAGGGTCATCCCGACCTCCCCAAAAGCCATGTGGAAGGTCGAGGTAGTATCATGAAAACGATCTATCAGCGCCCTAATCACCATAAGGTTGCACTTAGTCTTGCAACCCACCAGCCTAACCCACTACCCAACCACGGGACCTAGAGCGGTCCTCGCGATAATCTCATTGACCTCGGGAGATAACTTCTGAAAATAAATATCGAGACACGTAGTAAAACCCGAGAAAGTCCTCATCGGACCTGGGGGCTGCAAACCAAACAATGCAAGGATAAACAAAACAAACCTAACCTAACCCGAGCCAAAAAATATAATAGCAATAATAAATCTGAGACATAACCAATAAACACGAGTAGAACACTCACCAGGCCCCGCACGATGCGGTTAGAAATGTGATGGTTGAGGTGAAACATTAGCTGATGACCATCCCAATCCCGAGCCCACTCAGGATCTTCATAAACAACCTCCTAGCCCTCCGGTGCAGGAGCCGGGGCATGAGACCTCCTAGCAACCGTCTCCGGAAGTTTACGCTTCTTCACTCTATCGAATTCAGCCTCGTTAATAGTCTCGGGATCGCGATGCTGGGACAACATACTCCTGTGTCTCCTGCGAATCCCTCGGGGAGTCTGCGAACTAGCCCCGACAACCTCCACACTAGCACTAGCTCTAGCACTAGTGTAGACACCCACATTTTGACCGCTAGGTGTCTATAGTAGTTCCCGCCAAACACCCGATGATGATAGGACGTAAACGTGCTTTGATAGACTCGGATATGGGCTTGTAATCATGGACATTTGGTTTAGACATTTTAAGGAGTACAAATTTCATAAAACCAACCTCAAATTCAGGCCCAATGGGTCGTTTCGAGTCAAATAACACTAATTTGGGTCGAAACCGTCACCAGGGGTAAAACCGTCTTTTAGCGACCGAGTCAAACCCGGTCAAAGATATTTTTTCCCGAGTCACACGAGCTGGCCGTGACACTACACGGTTGATTCGGACTCAAACACCAAAAAATCAGCCTTCACAAATATTAAACAAATCTGTTTAAGGATAGAATTCGATCTCAAGTAGGAATTCTATCCGGAAACCGAATCAGACATCGACCGAGCATCGAAATACTCGGCCGAGATACCCCAGGACAGCCGAAATACCTCCCCCACCAGCTGAGATTTTTGGCTTCTTCCCTAAGAAACGAGAAGTTTATTCCCTTACGAACTCTCGTATTTCCTATCCAAACCGGTGTTTCATGTCACACAAGCAAGACCACCTCGGTTCCTATAAATAGGACCCTCCCTTCAGCATCCAAAGAACGGAAAAAGAACACCGAAAATCAGACCGAAAAAATACCATCAGCAACACATCAAAAATACCGAGAAAGTCAGCTAGAAAGCAACATCCAAAATCCCGTCGTAATCCTGAAATAATTCCAAAAAACCGACGAAACCGATCCTGTTCGAACCGGCCGAGTCCCCACGTCACACACACATACACTCCAAAAATCGACACCTTAACTCACCCACATCATCTCGACGCCCCCGTGTCTAAGCCACCGTCCGACGAGCCTTATACCGAGAACACAAAGCATGTAGGTTGAGGGTGCAAATCAAACCCGTCTCTTCACTTTTCTCTCTCCTTCATATCGTTTTTTTTATTATGGGTCTTGCGTCGGTCCTTCTTTTATTTTCTAATATCGATACTACTAAAACTATTTTCCTATAATATTCTTAAAATATGATATCGATTCCATATAATCGAATATCATATCAAAAAGAATTATATTAAGTTTTCGACGAAATCGTTACATCTCTTTACAACTTTTCGTTCAAAACTCTTTTTTAACTTTTCGTTCAAAAAACAAACTTTTTCAAAACCTTTTCTAAAGTTATTCCGACTATTCGATATCAATTTCATAATCGAATATTGAATGCGACGAATATCGAAAATATAAACCGAGTATAAACTAATTCATGTTTGTACGCGATTAACGATTTTTCGAACAAAAAATAATAAAAAATCAGACCCGTACGCGAGTCGCGCCCGGTCCAGGCGACTCGCGCACGAGTCTGATCCGGTTCTATTTTTTTAGTTTTTCGTTCGTTTATTTTTATTATTTTACGAAACGATTTCTAAATTTACATTTTTTTCAAAACTATTCTAAATATTCGATAATCAACTATCGAATATAACGAATATCGAGAATATTAAGTCGAGTACGAGTTATGCGATATTCGTACGCGATTTAATCGAAAATTTTCCAAAAACCGTTGTCGAAATCAGGCTGCCACGCGACCCGCATGAGTCTCGGGCGAGTCGCGCGGCTCTCGGCCCAAACGCGTCTTTTTTTCGTTTTTTTAATTCTCTCTCGAACATCGTTTTTTATACAAAACAACGTTTTTAACGATATTTTTCAGATTTCGATTAATTCTTATTTTCTCGATTTCAATTTCATATATTATTATTTCAATCGTTACTAACTCGTTTTCTCGTGTTTGTAGCAACTTTTCTCTCATTTGCTTTTATCGTTTTATTAGACTAAAACGAACTCACATGCTAAAATAACTTTGACGTTATTAAGTTTAACATGCATTAAACGACTTAGCAACCCATTATTTATCTTTCCTCACATGTCTTAGGAAAATAATCTCTGCATATCATTTTATCGTCGAACTAACGCGTGTACACCAAAATCGAACGATATCTTAGTAAAGGCCGCTAAGTGCGGGCGGGGTTGGGTGTTCTCAACGAACTTCCCAACACGTACCCTCACCCCTTACTCAGAACCATGGTTTCCGGATGTCCGAATCCATTGGCAACGAGAGTCATTCAATATACGATTAACCGCCCAGTCGGCATCGGTATCGATATGCTAAGGGACGAACCCGATAAACTCTGACATCGGAAATGGGCCAGGCTTTAAGTATGGCCCACTACGACATAGAGTGGGTTCGAATGGTTCCGAATAACCATAAAATTCGGTGGCGACTCCTACTTCGATTTAAAATTCTATTCGATCCATCTCATATGGAAATTCTATCGCCTCCCCAAAACCCGCGCTTCGCCGCGTCGGGGTGGACCTATGTCATGTCCACAATTTGGCGACTCCGCTGGGGATTAACTGATGTGTCACTTACCATCGGCATCCTCAGGGTGAGACTCGAAAAGAAATCATTCGATTAGTAATGTACACGTTTTAGTTCAATGGTTCATGCATAACCCCGTTCTATCCCGGGCCGGTTACTTGTGACCGACGTCCCACTATACCACGGTGCATTCCCATTTGGGTGCACTAAAGACTTCAATGGCGGAACTCGTTTAGACTTTGCGGCATGTCCTAAGACCAACTCGGCTTAGGGAGTCCGTCCTCAGTACGAGAAAGCCATCGTTGTTGGTATAGACCCTTTTAGACCGACCGAGACTTAGACTAAGAGCATACATGGCGTCGTTATACTGATTCTATGACTACATGCTACTTGATCTCCTTTGGACTTTTCAAAAACCGTCATTTTTCAAAAATTACATCTTTTCAAACCCATCTACTTTTTCAAAACCCGGAAAGCTGCCGAATTTAGGACTTATGATTTTGACTCAAAATAGCCTATTTTTAGCCGGTATGCTGTCCAAACCTTTTCAAAAAAAAAGCCCGAAATCTCGGCCCGATAAACCCTTTTTCTCGGTTTTCAAAAAAAATCGGGTCTTCCAATCCGACCTTTGCTCGGTTTTCAAATTCAAATTCTCTTTTCAAAACCCTCTTCCGCTTAGGACTTCCCGTATTTAGCAGTGTCGGGTCTTGTCATAGGTTGTAAGAGTCTATAGCGTCGAAACTCCGTCGATCTTATATCACGGGTTTCCACCCCATCCCAGTCCACCTTACTTGTCAAGGCACGGCCCACCTTCGTAGGACTAACTCCTACAAAGGGAAGCCCGTTTACACACTCGAGTCTAAAGTCTGGGGAATTCTCACGTAGACCTTCCTTCGAACAGGACTAGGCCCACTCTGCCGAATCCTAAGGAAGGCCCACCACTCACGCGTCATCCATTTAGAAGTCAGTCTCCGGTCTTTTTTTTTTCTAGTCTAGTCTTTTCCTTGCTCGGGATGTACTTGTGATTCTAAGATCTGGGTCAGCTACTGATTACGCGGTGCCCTTACAGACAGGTCACCCCACACTCGAGCCATGACGCAAAAAGCCATAGATGAATTGACCGCCTCGTTGGCCCAAATCCAAGACCAACTGAGGAAAATGCGGGAAGACCAGATTGCCATCATTACCCGGGTTAGTGCCGTAGAACAGGGAACCCCCAACGCTTCGATCGACGATGACGGGCCTTTAGTCGCATTAGCCAGTGCAGTCCTCAAACTGCAAGAACAGGTCCACCTCACAACCCAAAGCTCCATCCATACGGAGAATACTAGGATTTATACCCCACTGACCGATGAACTACCCACCAACCTCAATCTGACGGGTTTGCCAATGTTCGAGGGTACTGAAGACCCGGTCCACCATATCCGGGCTTTCAAGGAGTTCATGGCCCTTAAAGGGGTTAAGTCCAACATGTTCAAGCACCTATTCGCTTCTTCTCTCGAGAATCACCCAAGAGCCTGGTACTACCGGCTTGATCCCAAGAAATACAAAACTTGGGATGACGTGGCAACGGAATTCGCTCGGAACTACGCCGACAATACGGAAATCCAGACCACTATGCGCACCCTGGAAGTAATGGCCCAGGAACCTAAGGAGGGATTCACAAAATACCTTCAACGCTGGAGGGCTGAAAGCGTCAAAATGGTCGATAAGCCCAGTGAAAAGGTGCTGGTTGAAGCCTTTGTCAAGAACCTACTTCCAGCTTACCGGGTCCATCTCCGGTACGCCATCATACCTAGCTTCGCGGTCCTAACTGAAATGGGAACAAGAATCGAGGATGATTTAAGATTGGAAAGCCTCACAAAGGCCTCCACTAAGGGATACCAAGGGGCCAGTTCATCAACGAGCAAGCCCGCTACTACAGCTGCCACTCGTAGCATTTTCGACGAGGTAAATGCACTCGATACCTCATCCCAGAAGACTACCACTCCCCGGGTGTTCACCGACATAGGCACTACCTATGAAAATGCCCTTCAGAGGTTATCATCGAAAGGCCTGATCACCCCGATAGGCCCAACACCTGATATCCCGGTCGAACGTCGCTCTAAGGCCTACAACCTCCAGGCCTACTGTCACTATCATCGTGGTAAGGGGCACGATACCGAGAAATGTGGGAAACTAAAGCACCTTATCCAAGATCTCATTGAAAGCGGGAAAATCCCTCTACCCGGGGGTAAGCCCAACAACAAGGACAACCCATTGGCCACTCATGCCATCTTTTCCGGAGAAGTAATGGATTGCTCACACCTCATTTCTCCATTTATCCCACAAATAAACGGGATTTGGTGCGATGACGAAGACGATGTCTACCTCACCAAAGGGGAAGCTGTCCCCATCACACCCGAGGAGATTCAGAAGGTTAAGTCCAAGGCCTTAGCCACTAGTCAAGCCCTCATCATTGTCGAGCCACTCAAAGTGGAGCCCGCTCCGGAAGAGCCGACTGCTGAAAAGGCTCTTGTGAAGCAGCGAAACAAGACTCGAGTTGACCTTTCCATATGGCAACTCCTAGTTAGCTCCCAGGAACATCGAGAGGCACTCACTAAGGCCCTCGATCAAGTCAAAATCGACTCCATGGCTACTCCAGCTGAAATGGTAGCCACAGTCCTACCCCACCTAAAAGGCAGATCCATAGAAGAAGGCCCACTGATCACCTTCTCCAATGCCGATCTACCACCATTTGGGCCAGCCCACAATATGGCCCTCTACATCACGGTTATTTGCCGTGGAAAGTACCTACCCATGACCCTAATCGACGACGGGTCAGCAGTCAATGTCCTTCCCTTAAGGACCGCCAAAGCCCTCGGCATCACCGAGGCCGACTATATTCCAACAGCTCAAACCATTCAGGCTTTTGACGGAAGTCCAAAGTCAGTAGCCGGAGCCACAAAACTCACTATCATAACCTGCCCGATAGAGAAAGAGTTGGAATTTCAAGTGATCGACGTGACTTCTTCCTTCAATCTTCTTCTAGGAAGACCTTGGATCCATGCAACTAGGGCCGTGTCCTCCACTTTACATCGGAAAATCAAACTGCCTTTGCGTGACACCGTCATCACTATAGAAGCCACACCTATGATTGTGGCTAATTGCAACACCTCGGGCCGCACCGATCTCTGGGGATTCGACTTCGTGGGAGCCATCGAAGAAGATTATCTCTTCCGCCCCTATTTCACGGTCCACCTTGACCGAATGCTGCAGAATTTGGGCTTTCTACCAGGGGTTACATCAAGGCCCGATCTCCCCGCAGGAAAAATTCTCGAAGTTCTGGACAATGGGAGGACTCAAGCGGGCTTGGGCTACACCCTAACTCCGGAAAACATGGGTCAGACTGAAGCAGGAAAGGTTACCTTCGTCACTCCGGTATTCGAGACTGCTCAGACCGGCCTATATCGGCCCACACGCCCTGGGACCCACTTGGCCCAGGACTGCAACTATATACCGGACGACATCTTCGCTCTCATCCAATCCGAAGATGCTAAGAATGCTGGGCCCGCACTAGGGCTACTTTTTGGAGAAGAACTCGCGATTCCAACACCAAAGGAAGAGTTAGTCAGCCTCATTCTCCGCAGTCGCACCTTTGACCCGTCTAAGCTAATCTCGGAAGTCGGGTCCAGAACCAGAGCTTGGAGGAAGACTGTCAAATGGACTGACAGTCAAGGAAAAACTTACAAGCTGATCACAGGGGAAGGAGAGATGCCAGAATCTGAGTCTGAGTCCGAGTCGGAGTCCGAGTCAGAGTCTAAGATTGAGTCTAGTGAGTCTGGTGCTAGGGTCAGTCCTGTAACTCCCTCTCTCCCTTTAGCCATTCCTGGTGCCTCGGGGTCTGTCCCGGGCACCCTATCTATCCCGCCACTGACTAGTGATCAGATGGCAGCTCTTTTCGAGCTCTTTTCTCAATTTATGATCAATAATAACAACCGTTCTGCTTACGACTTGTCTCATTTTCAAAATTTCAAAAATTTTATGTGCAATGACATTGAGAAACCCGACGAACAGGTATCCTTGCCTCCACACCTGATCGAGCAACTAGAGCAAAGGGAATCCCGCAATCCGGTAATCGAAGACACCGAATCCATCAACGTGGGAACAACCTTAGAACCTCAGATGCTTAAGATAGGGTTATCCTTAGATCCCAAGGAGAAACAACAATTCATAGTTCTCCTTCAAGAATTCAAAGACATCTTCGCATGGTCCTACAAGGACATGCCGGGGATTGATCGCGAAATAGCCGAGCACCATATACCGATCAAGGAAGGGTTCAAGCCGCTTAAACAAAAACTCCGACGCATGAGGCCCGAATGGTCCCTCAAAGTCAAGGAGGAAGTCGACAAACAATTCAAAGCTGGGTTTATACGAGTCTCCGAGTATCCAGATTGGGTTGCAAACATAGTACCAGTCCCTAAAAAGGACGGTAAGGTTCGTGTCTGTGTAGACTTTCGGGATCTTAACAAAGCAAGCCCGAAAGACGATTTTCCATTGCCACACATCGATATACTGGTGGACAACACAACAGATCATGCCCTTCTATCATTTATGGACGGGTATGCGGGATATAATCAGATAAAAATGGCAGAAGAAGATATGGATAAGACCACCTTCATCACACCTTGGGGTACTTATTGCTATACAGTTATGCCATTTGGTCTCATCAATGCCGGGGCCACCTACCAACGAACCGCCACGACTTTATTGCATGACATGATGCATAAGGAAGTGGAAGTCTATGTGGACGACATGATCGTCAAATCCAAAGACAGGGACGGTCACATCACCGCCCTGAGAAAGTTCTTCACCCGACTACGCAAATACAACATGAGGCTAAACCCTCAGAAATGCAGTTTCGGGGTAACATCTGGCAAATTACTGGGTCATATCGTCAGCCAACGAGGTATAGAAGTCGATCCAGCCAAAATCAAGGCCATCACCGAGATGCAGCCCCCTAGAACCGAAAAAGAGATAAGAGGGTTTCTCGGAAAAGTCCAATACATCAGTAGGTTCATCTCAAAGCTAACCATGGTGTGTGAACCGATCTTCAAGAAGCTGAAAATAGGAGAACGGTTACTATGGGATGACAAATGTCAAGCAGCCTTCGATAGAATCTAGGAAATTTTGGCCTCACCACCGGTCCTAATGCCACCTCAGCACGGCTTGCCTTTGTCAATTTACCTAACCACGACAGAGACAGCCATGGGGGCTATGTTAGCTCAAACGGTCAACTCCGAAGAACGAGCCATATACTACATCAGCGAAAAGTTTTTAGAGTACGAGTGTAAGTACACCATGCTCGAAAAGACGTGTTTAGCTTTGGTCTGGGCCACTAAGAAGCTCCGACATTACATGCTTAGTCACGAAGTGCAGGTGTTATCCAGAATGGATCCAATCAAATACCTCTTCGAAAAGCCCATCCTCAACGGCAGGATATCAAGATGGACCCTCATGTTAGCAGAGTTCGATCTAAAATTCGTACCACTGAAAGCCATTAAAGGACGAGTAGTAGCCGAGTTTATCGCTGACAGTCCCGTAACCGAAGAAGGACACACCGACACTTGGTCCTTCCCAGACGAAGACATTTTCCACACTGACACCAAAGCATGGGATTTGTACTTTGACGGGGCATCTAATTTCCGAGGATTTGGGGTCGGAATTCTTCTAATCTCACCGAAAGGGGAACATACCCCCGTATCCATCAAACTAGACTTTGACGTCACCAACAACGCCGCTGAGTATGAAGCATGTATCCACGGGCTACAAGCCGCCGCCGACTTGGGGGTCACAAACCTCCGAGTACACGGTGATTCATCTCTGGTCATTAATCAAGCGCTTCAAAAATGGAAGACTCGAAATGCTAATCTCGTGGCCTACCAGGCACGAGTACGGGATCTCGAGAAACAATTCCACAAGGTAGAATACATATACCTACCCCGGGAAGAAAACCAGTTCGCAGATGCACTTTCAAAACTGGCATCTTTGCTAAACATTCCTGACCATATGACCAGTATGCCAATCTGTGTCGAAAGACGATCCGAGCCAGCATATATCCACGACATCGAAGAAGTTGAGATACCTGATCCTGAGCCGTGGTATCAAGCTCTGCTGACATACCTAGCAACCGGGGAATATCCACCCGGGGCTGACAACCGAGCCAAAAAGGCCCTACGAAGACTGGCAACCCAGTTTATCCGCACCGACGATGGGCAACTTTACAAAAAGACGGCACAGGGGGCTCTCCTTCGATGTGTCGACAAGACCAACGCCGAAAAAGTTATGGCTGAAGTACATGATGGCGAATGCGGTCCACACATGAATGCCCAAATGCTAGTCCGGAAAATCATGAGGCTCGGTTACTACTGGAATAGCATGGAAACCGACTGTCAACAATATGTTAGACATTGCCATAATTGTCAAATTTTTGCCAATGTACAACATATGCCACCATCCTTGCTATACACCATGACATCACCATGGCCATTTTCAACATGGGGAATCGACATAATCGGAAAGATAAACCCCTCGGGAACCGGGGGACACTGTTTCATTTTGGTAGCAATCGATTATTTCACCAAATGGGTCGAAGCTGAATCTTACCGTATCCTCAACGCCAGCCATGTTGCCAAATTCATTCAAAATAAGATAATATGCCGGTATGGGATACCTCATGAGTTCATCAGTGACCACGGGACCCATTTTCAAGCCGAAACAGCAGCCTTGCTAACCAAGTACAAGATTCAAAGGCATACATCTTCACCCTACCGGCCCCAAACCAATGGAGCGGTAGAAGCGGCTAATAAAACAATTGTCACCATACTCAAAAAGATGGCTGATAATTACCGAGACTGGCCCGACAAAATACCATTTGCACTTTGGGGATATCGAACCTCGATTCGTACCGCGACCGGGGCAACACCGTATTACCTTACATACGGCATGGAAGCAGTCCAACCTGTTGAGTTAGAAGTGCCATCACTCAGAATCCTACTTGAAAGCCAAGTGCCTGAAGCTGATTGGGTTCGAGCACGATACGACTCGCTAGTCCTTTTAGATGAACGACGATCTCGTGCCCTCAATAATATTCAAATCTATCAAAAGAGAATCCAGCGGGCTTTCAACAAAAGGGTAAGGCCCAGAAACATCAAAGAAGGAGATTTGGTCCTCAAATCAGTTCGAGCTTTATTGCCAGTAGACCCAAGGGGAAAATTCAAACCTAACTGGGCTGGGCCATATCTGGTAAAGAAGATTTTATCAGGTGGAGCGGTAATGCTAACGGATCTGGACGGGAACGAGTTTGTCAACCCAACTAACCTGGACCAGCTGAAGCGCTATTACCCTTAACCCACCTTTCTCAATGTCATTTGCAAAAGTTTATTAAAAAGACATTTTTTCAAACTTTTAATGACAAGTCAAAAGCTAGAATTATTCATTCTACTGTTCCAAACATCTTGAACCAATAGTCTTGATGTATTTCGAAATTGCAAATTAATTCAGTCTGAACTACGTTTGGTTTGATTCCATTTATTGTGGATACGTAGGCAGCCCCTCAAAAGGGCACAACCACCGCAATCGAAAAAAAAACAGGAACGGTTCTTTAATAAACTTTTCTTTATTTAAAATAATAAAATTACAAAAAATCAAAAAACCATCACAAAAAATAATACTAATACTTAAATAATAAAAAACTAAGGCATTTTTCCCTTTCCTTTGCCTTTAGCTTCCTTTTCGGTCCATCGGCGTCGAGGTGGAGGTGAACGCTCCCTAATCACCAAGGGAACCTCCTTAGCCCGGGCTCGTTTCCTCAAACTCGACTCCCCGGTCACCTCGTTATCTCGCGGGCCTAGCCTGTCTCGGACCGCCGGCCTCGGTCCGAGTCTTCCCTCCAAATCGCTAGCCCCAGTCTCATTAGTCTGAGTCTTAGGTTTTGACCTGGAATCCGACCCTGATTCAACAAAGGTAATGGGAGTCTCCTCGAAGAACCGCCTATTATTTTTGGCCGATTCTCGGCGGGCCAAGTCAAGAGCTTCTTCGGTTTTCAAAGCTTTACGGGCCTCCTGGGATTCTTCAGAAGTCCATTTGCGATATGATTCAGAAGCCCAAGTGGTTTGACAAGGGCGAGGTATAGTCCATATGACACGGGTGAACCAGCGCTGTAGCCACGTGTCACACATAGCGTCCGTCAATTGGATCGAAACGCTAATTATTGCCTCAGTCTCAGGGATCTCCTGAAACGAACCAAACTGTCTTAAGATACGGTTCGGATAAATATGGACAGTCCAGTCCAAAGACAAAATCACCAGGTAACGGGCTTTGTCTCTCCTAGCTAATCCCGTCAGCCTTGAAAGGAACCACCAAATCACGTTCCATCTGATCAAAGGCCCACCATGAAATACTAGCTCCTCATCCCAATATTTTTGAGTTACGGGATGACTTGGTCTTATTCGGCGAGACCTTGAACCAATCTGATTGCTCCGGTATTTGGGTATATTCACCGGGGGCTCCATGATCGACAGACGCTCGAATAACCAGGTCTGCAAAATTTTCGAAAAGTCAAAAACTTTCGAAAAATCCAAAAATTCGAAAAATTCGAAAAAAGCGGAAAAATTAAGAATTTCCGTAAAAATTCAAAAATTTCGGCAAAACCGGAAAATTGAAAAAAAAAAAAACGGAAAATTCGGGATTACCGTAAAAATCAGGAAAATCGGGCAATTATTCGAGGAAAAAGATTAAATACCTGCAAAAGACGGATGCTCCCTGTCAATTGCTGATTTGGTTCAAGCTTCCTAGCGTCAAGACCCATAATAATCTCCCCAGTTATCAGCCAAGCTGGGCTATGACCCGTCTCCATTTGATCAACTATGCTGATTAGCCTGATCTCACCTAAGCATGAATCAGCATCCATTCGGCCTTCGAAGGCATACCTATGCAGCATACAAAAGGCAAAGGCCCTACGCCTATGGGTAGAAGTAATTCTTTCACCCACTGGGTTCATAAATTTATCAGCCAAGTCGAATAATGAAACTGAATTTCCCTTCACCATACGGGCTGTCTCAGCATGTGACAACCCTAGAAAATCCCTCAGCCTCCTCCTTGGATCGGGATAAAATGGGGGAATAGCAGGACGAGCATTAGGGCACCACCCTCCAATAGCTGCCATCTCTTCAGGAAGAGGACATATTTCTCCTCGAGGAAATGCAAAAATATGAAAGGTAGTATCCCAAAAGGATAAACAAGCATCAAGAAAGTGCGAATCTACCCTAAGTCGCTGAAGTGGGAATAAAGCCACAATCCCCATTTGAGTTAACTGGACTCTATCTTCATCTCGAAAATCCTGGGCCCACGCATGAAGCATTGCGGTCAAATGGTCAATACCCATCGCGAGAATAGTTTCTTTTATTTTATCCTAAAGAGTCTAAGGGATTTTGAGATAAAAGAAAGGATTTGGGTGGGAATATGAAAAATAAGAAAGCCAAAGTTCTCTATTTATAATAGAGAATATCCCTCTTCCTAGTCATCACAGGAATAGGATTCTACCAATTTTCTCCTTCGCCTAGGCATACAAGGAAATTCCAAATATCCGTGTCAGAGTCCGATTAGGAATCAAAAGTCATCCCAAGCATCCTTATTTTCAAACTTTCCAAAAATTCAACCTTTTTCTTTTCAAAATTTTTCGAAAAATCATCATTTCTTCCCCAGCATGAGTCAGTGTTTCGCCTAAATGTTACATACAAATTATGTCAGCATACAGGTACACCCAAGACTCTCAGAAATTCAAAGTTCCCCAGTGGAAAAGTTCAAGCAACTCCTTTCAGGATATATCTGCAAACAGATATGCCCATAGCTTCCTAGGCAAGCTCCCGCGACATTATCAACGTCAACTCAGGTACGATTTCTATTCTATGGCTGGCGAGCCCTTCACGCAGGTCTAATGGACCCTAAACGACCCGATCGGAAGTCTGCCAGGTTTTAATCGTTGATTGACCTGGTAGCTACTCTGACTTTTGCCTTGTCCAAGCCTCAGTCAGAGTGGGGGCTCTGTAGACACCCACATTTTGACCGCTAGGTGTCTATAGTAGTTCCCGCCAAACACCCGATGATGATAGGACGTAAACGTGCTTTGATAGACTCGGATATGGGCTTGTAATCATGGACATTTGGTTTAGACATTTTAAGGAGTACAAATTTCATAAAACCAACCTCAAATTCAGGCCCAATGGGTCGTTTCGAGTCAAATAACACTAATTTGGGTCGAAACCGTCACCAGGGGTAAAACCGTCTTTTAGCGACCGAGTCAAACCCGGTCAAAGATATTTTTTCCCGAGTCACACGAGCTGGCCGTGACACTACACGGTTGATTCGGACTCAAACACCAAAAAAACAGCCTTCACAAATATTAAACAAATTTGTTTAAGGATAGAATTCGATCTCAAGTAGGAATTCTATCCGGAAACCGAATCAGACATCGACCGAGCATCGAAATACTCGGCCGAGATACCCCAGGACAGCCGAAATACCTCCCCCACCAGCTGAGATTTTTGGCTTCTTCCCTAAGAAACGAGAAGTTTATTCCCTTACGAACTCTCGTATTTCCTATCCAAACCGGTGTTTCATGTCACACAAGCAAGACCACCTCGGTTCCTATAAATAGGACCCTCCCTTCAGCATCCAAAGAACGGAAAAAGAACACCGAAAATCAGACCGAAAAAATACCATCAGCAACACATCAAAAATACCGAGAAAGTCAGCTAGAAAGCAACATCCAAAATCCCGTCGTAATCCTGAAATAATTCCAAAAAACCGACGAAACCGATCCTGTCCGAACCGGCCGAGTCCCCACGTCACACACACATACACTCCAAAAATCGACACCTTAACTCACCCACATCATCTCGACGCCCCCGTGTCTAAGCCACCGTCCGACGAGCCTTATACCGAGAACACAAAGCATGTAGGTTGAGGGTGCAAATCAAACCCGTCTCTTCCCTTTTCTCTCTCCTTCATATCGTTTTTTTTATTATGGGTCTTGCGTCGGTCCTTCTTTTATTTTCTAATATCGATACTACTAAAACTATTTTCCTATAATATTCTTAAAATATGATATCGATTCCATATAATCGAATATCATATCAAAAAGAATTATATTAAGTTTTCGACGAAATCGTTACATCTCTTTACAACTTTTCGTTCAAAACTCTTTTTTAACTTTTCGTTCAAAAAACAAACTTTTTCAAAACCTTTTCTAAAGTTATTCCGACTATTCGATATCAATTTCATAATCGAATATCGAATGCGACGAATATCGAAAATATAAACCGAGTATAAACTAATTCATGTTTGTACGCGATTAACGATTTTTCGAACAAAAATAATAAAAAATCAGACCCGTACGCGAGTCGCGCACGAGTCTGATCCGGTTCTATTTTTTTAGTTTTTCGTTCGTTTATTTTTATTATTTTACGAAACGATTTCTAAATTTACATTTTTTTCAAAACTATTCTAAATATTCGATAATCAACTATCGAATATAACGAATATCGAGAATATTAAGTCGAGTACGAGTTATGCGATATTCGTACGCGATTTAATCAAAAATTTTCCGAAAACCGTTGTCGAAATCAGGCCGCCACGCGACCCGCATGAGTCTCGGGCGAGTCGCGCGGCTCTCGGCCCAAACGCGTCTTTTTTTCGTTTTTTTAATTCTCTCTCGAACATCGTTTTTTATACAAAACAACATTTTTAACGATATTTTTCAGATTTCGATTAATTCTTATTTTCTCGATTTCAATTTCATATATTATTATTTCAATCGTTACTAACTCGTTTTCTCGTGTTTGTAGCAACTTTTCTCTCATTTGCTTTTATCGTTTTATTAGACTAAAACGAACTCACATGCTAAAATAACTTTGACGTTATTAAGTTTAACATGCATTAAACGACTTAGCAACCCATTATTTATCTTTCCTCACATGTCTTAGGAAAATAATCTCTGCATATCATTTATCGTCGAACTAACGCGTGTACACCAAAATCGAACGATATCTTAGTAAAGGCCGCTAAGTGCGGGCGGGGTTGGGTGTTCTCAACGAACTTCCCAACACGTACCCTCACCCCTTACTCAGAACCATGGTTTCCGGATGTCCGAATCCATTGGCAACGAGAGTCATTCAATATACGATTAACCGCCCAGTCGACATCGGTATCGATATGCTAAGGGACGAACCCGATAAACTCTGACATCGGAAATGGGCCAGGCTTTAAGTATGGCCCACTACGACATAGAGTGGGTTCGAATGGTTGCGAATAACCATAAAATTCGGTGGCGACTCCTACTTCGATTTAAAATTCTATTCGATCCATCTCATATGGAAATTCTATCGCCTCCCCAAAACCCGCGCTTCGCCGCGTCGGGGTGGACCTATGTCATGTCCACAACTAGTGCCAACCGAGGAAGTTCCCTCGGGACGCTCAGTATCATCTCTAGCTGTAAACAAAACCAAAAAACAGAAAAAACATAACCCTAGTCAGGCTAAATCAGCTTAAACAGGTCAAAATTTCGGATAAGAATATCAAAATTCCGCAAAAGCCGTTAGCACCCGTTTTCGATCCCCGGTCACAATGGAAGGGATTTCGGGAAAATCCGGCATCGTTACGACACCTTTTGGTCCGTCTTAAGACACACAAAACCTTACGGAGAGCCGTAGGAGCCGTCCTAGCCCATAAGAACCGACAAGAGAGCTATCCACATCCTCACAAACACTATTTGAATGAGATCATGCAAAACAAATACGGGAATAATCAAGAAACGATCCTTAAACCTAGCATTACAAACATATCCCCTTAAGGAGCGATCATCGTACCTCGAGAACCTATATCAAGCTTATATCTACTTCAACAAGCTCTAATCAACCTCAATTTAACAATGAAATAAAGCACAAGCATCGAAACTTAGTAGATAAAAAAAACACCCAAATCGATTTTCTAGGGTTTCAACAAAACCAACTCATAATTAATCAAATCAAACAAAACCGACATTAAGCAAGCAAAGGACACTAACCCGGAGTCGACATTGTCGTAAAATAGCGAAAATCGAGACAAGTTTGGCGAGAAAAGTCGAAGAATTAATTTTGAGGCGAAAGGGGCGAAGCGTTCGATTTTTGTGAAATGAAACGATCGCCCCAATTTTCGTTTACTTAAACAGACCCAGACCACGAAAACCCGACCGCACCAGCTGACGCATCCGAGTCCTGGCACACTGGGCCTGGGCGCCTGAAGATCAGGGCGCAGAGAGATGCGCGTCTAAACAGCCCGTTATAGACTAAAACAAACAAGTTCGATACACATAAAACATGCACCTACTAAGACAAGCAAAACAACAATAATGGAACGACTACTAATCAACATCGATAACACACGCCCAAAAAATAAAGCAAGCATAAGAAACGCACTTAACCTAAACGCTGCACCCGGACGCGTAACAAAACAATCTAGACTAATCTAAATGAACTCTAAACAAATCCCAACTGCATAGACAAACCAAAACAAAAGCAATAACAAACCCAAACAAAGTAAGGCAAGCTGCAAAACAATATTAATTAAGACAAACTCATAAAACAAGCATTTATCTAAAACGAATAAACAAACAGCATTTTGCCCGAGGGTCAGAGTTATCCCGGAGGCACAACAATTTATGCCCGAGAGTCAGAGTTATCCCGGAGGCACAGCAATTTTTGCCCGAGGGTCAGAGTTATCCCGGAGGCACAACAATTTTTGCCCGAGGGTCAGAGTTATCCCGGAGGCTCAACAATTTTTGCCCGAGGGTCAGAGTTATCCCGGAGGCACAGCAACAACATTTGCCCGAGGGTCAAAGTTATCCTGGAGGCACATCAACAGCATTTTGCCCGAGGGTCAGAGTTGTCCCGGAGGCATAGCAACAGCATTTTGCCCAAGGGATATAAGATCCCGGAGGCACAGCAATTTTAGTCTTAGGGGTCATAAGCATCCCGAAGACGCCCTCTCGAGTGGAGACCGACGCCCTCGAATGGTTTTATACCACTTTGTTTTTAGTCTTAGGGGTCATAAGCATCCCGAAGACGACCGCTCGAGTGGAGACCGATGCCCTCGAATGGTTTTATATCACTTCGTTTTTGTCCTAGGGGTCATCAGCATCCCGAAGACGACCGCTCGAGTGGAGACCGACGCCCTCGAATGGTTTTATGTCTCTTTGTTTTTGTCCTAGGGGTCATAAGCATCCCGAAGACGACCGCTCGAGTGGAGACCGACGCCTTCGAATGGTTTTATATCACTTTGTTTTTGTCCTGGGGGTCATAAGCATCCCGAAGACGACCGCTCGAGTGGAGACAAACGCCCTCGAACGTTTTATTTCATCAAGGGTTCACAAGCAGCTCAAAATATACTTGTGCAAATAAAAGCCAACACAAATGAGCATTCTTTGCTCACACTTAATGCGTTGCTAGCGCGCAGAAACACTTAAAATTAAACAAAACCTTTAAATAAACCGAAGAAGACAAAGCGCGCGCACACAAAGAATCAAGAGCAAGATATCCAGCAATGGCTCGGGCCCAAGCAAGCAACCGCAAGCGAAGACGTCAGGTATGATTTCTAAGCTATGGCTGGCGAGCCTCAACACGTAGTCCACTGGACTTAAAACGACCCGACCGGACAGCCACCAGGTCGTAATCTTCGATTGACCTGGGCGGCTATACTTTGACTTTCGCCTTGTCCAAGCCTCAGCCAAAGTGGGGGCTTCTGTAGACACCCAGATTTGGACCTAGTGGCTGCAGAAGTGCCCAACAAACACCCGATGACGTTAGGATTGCAATGCGACACGGGTTCACGATGTTGTAGGTAGTTTTCCTATAGAACGGATCAAATAATTACACAGAAAAATCAAAAACTAACATGATGGTAGCCTTAGTCGTGTCATTACGGTCACATAGACACTAATTAGAGTTAATTCCGACACCGGGACCCCGAGTCGGCCCCGAAACTAGAACCGAGTCAACACCGTGTTAAGCGAACCTCGGGATGAACACCCGAGGCCCACTAAACCCACGGCGCTAGGTCAAGCCGCGGGAAACCTTAACACCCAGGAAACGTATTATACATCCATCTCACGGTTTTGGAAAGTATCAAAACCGTATCCTCAAAATCCCAACCACCCCACCCTACGCGCCTTGGTCTCACCACGCCTTAGCCCTGGCGCCTGAGTCCTGGCGCGCCCCAGCTCAGGCGTCCATATGGGCAACAAGGGCCGAAAACACCTATAAATACCCCCCTCTGCCTCATTCATTCGACAATTCTCATTCTTCTCTTCCCCCTCTAAACTCTCGCTAAGGGCTCGCACTCCGACACCCGAGGCAAACGATCCACTAGATCGTAGTTCCAATAAAAAAAGCGACATCGACGCTACTCCTCACCTTCGAGCACCCCACTCGATACCGAGGTGCCTGTGATCGACTAGCTCAAAACTAGTAACAAAGTTCTGCCGGATTAGCCGCAGAACTAGTCCTTAGCAACGAAGCTCTGCCGGAGTAGCTGCTGCAAGGTCAAACGATAATGGAGCTCTGCCGGAGTCACTGGTCAAGCTAGGAGGATCCGCCAATTGATCGAGTCGTCACTAGGTTGCCATCTAAACAAAACTTTCCATATTTGTACTTTCTATTATTATGCACTACGACAACACTAGATGTGGGCGCTAGGCCCACAAGCATCTACTAAAATACGTAACGTCCCAACTTCAACCATAAATACTAAAACACACTAAATAGACCCGAGTAATTCTGAGATCCGTTCTCAAAATTATCTATGCATCGAGTCCCGTTTAGTGTATACTCCGAGGGTGCAACTCCTCACAATGTGAATTACTTACATTCGCATGTACAATTTTTCGTATGATTTATTGCTTTTATGACCTTATAATCGCATGCTAAATCACCTAACACGGAATTCAAAACGTAAAATAACTAAAATTGAACAAAGTAATGGTCGGGTTCCGTATTAGTCCGGGTGCTCACCTTATTGGGTTCGACGCATCTCTATTAATACCGAACCGACGCATCTTATGCAGAATACCAGGTAAGGTATACCACAAGAACGACTAATATCCCTATTATCACGTTAAAACTGATTTGCTAATACTTATAATATTAGTACTCTCTACTCTTCTACATGCATCTTTTCATGGCCTGCTTGTCACGTGAAATCGCATGCAAAGAATGTAAACGCAACTACTTCGACGATAAAACTTACCTGTCCCTAAAACAACCGATGTAGCAAGAAACATAGGGTTAAAATAACGGATGTTACAGTACTTCCACCACAACAAAATAACTAGGATATCAGCCCACCGATTGATTAGTAGAGGTCGCTATAGTGCGGGCGGGATTGGGTGTTGACATTTGTCGGATGTTGGCTTCCCAATACGTACCCCCCCTACTCAGAATCGACGGTTTCCGGATGTCCGAAACCATTGGCAATGAGAGTCATTCCAGGCATGGAGTGCTTAAGGGTACAAGTCTTTATCTTTAGGTCCCGTGTCACTCAACTTTGAGCCGGCAAGGGATCAAAGTTGACTTGAATGGTTTCCGAGTCCCCATAATTGACTCGGTGGCGACTCCACAAATCGACAACGAATTCAGTTCACTAAAAAGGTCGCCTTACCGAATTAATCGGCCTTTAAACATTTACAACCACGACTCGATCGATTCCTAAACGGAAACACGGGTGCCCGCACCCGTCTAGTACAAGTCCGGATCGTCATCCAAATCGAGGTCCGACACTTCGCCGTGTATGCGAGATCGGGCCAGCCCCCGGCAGGGAAGGGGCCGCGTGGGTGGCCGCCGCCACACGATGAAAACTGGGTCGGTCCCACGCGGGGCGCTGGGCGGTGCGGACGGACGTCCACAGGTAGGCTCTTCACGATAACAATCGGTAAAAGGCTTATTTTTGAGGGGTAAAATTTTTTTGTGAAATGATTTTCTGGGCATTTTTCTTCTTTTGTATTTTGCTTTTGATTTGCTATGCCCTTTCTTTTTATCCTTTTGTATTTTGTTTTTGATTTGTTGTGCCTTTTCTTTTTCTTCTTTCTTTTCTTTCTTTCTTTTTGCCTTGGTTTGCCCTTTTGGCTAAATTTTGTACCATAGACAATTCTTGCAACCAAGTAAGTGTAGAAACCTCGATGCGATGCAACTTATTTGTGGAAAAGTGTAGAAGGTAGGGAAATGGGTATGTCAGGCGCGCGCTTCCCTTCAAACCCACAAAAAGGGGGAAACTTGGACAAATCAAACAATTTCGAAAATGGTCACCTAAGAGGACGGGACTCGGCAACCAAGGCCTTTTCACTTCGTGGGTGGTCAAGGTGGTCAAAATGCAAAACACAAGGTAAAGAACCAACGAAACTATTGATTTAAAGTCATTCTACTAGACTAAAGTCCAAGAATCGATTCATATCACTAGAAAGGGAAAGTAAACACTTGTGCACTAGCCTCAAAACCGGGTTTTCGAAAACCTTTTCTGCACAAGACACAAACTAAACAAGACGAAACAAAGACGAAACAGAAACGAAAGAAAATGAGACAAACAAAACAAAACAAAATAAAACAAACACACACAAAAAGTAAACAAACACCACCCCGAAACTTCCAAGCAAGCAACCACATCAATCCACAAACTCCAAAAAGCTCCACCCGAGCACACACCATCACAAAATCTCCTCTAAAGACCTCAAGAGACAAAGAGGGAAAGGGATGAAATGATGTTACCGGATGTCTTGAGAGCCCTCCAAAGTTAACGGTGATCAAGCAACCTACAAGAAAAAAGGGGCAAAACACACACGCAAAACACAAAAATACGACACAAAGACACAAAAGAAAATGACACAAAAGAAAATCTTTTTGATTTTTAAGAAATTTTTCAAATGTTTAGGAATTTTAAAAAATTTCGAAAAAAACACGAAAATAAAACTAAACTGATGAAAATAAAACTAAACTAGACTAACATATCCCTTCCCCACACTTAAACCGAGCAATGTCCTCATGCTCGATCGGTAGTGTGTGGAAGACACTAAAAAAATAAAATTAAAGAAATTAAAGTGAAAAACTAAAATAAAAGTGGAGAAAGGGTATAATGTGTCGGGCCTAGGTGTAATCAAGTCACCTATGGCCGAGATGAGAAAAGATATGGATGAGGGAAGAAATAAAAGAAGAAAATAAAAGAAAATGGGAGGGGAGGGCTAGGTGTAATCAAGTCACCCAGCCCTGATTCCGCCCAAGTCCGACTAAATTCTACCAAAAAGGGAATAAAAATAAAGAAAAAGTGAAGAGAAATTGTCATTTTGGATTTTCAAATGATTCTCGATGTAATGACGTCATCGAGAATCGGGAGCAATAACCACAAAGGTCCCGAGGGCCACCACGACACTAAAAGGATAAAAGAAAGGGGAATAAACAAATAAAGACTAAGCAAATAAAAGACGGAAAATCGTCTCAATGATCATTTTCGGCACTTTGCACGTCTTTGTTATCGATATTCCTCCTCTTCCTAAATGTAGTGGCATGGTTGAAGTATCGGGAATGCATTGGTGTAATGAGGTTGGGATTTATGGGGAAACTCGGAGTTTAGTGATGAGAAGATAAGATGAAGGTGTATAAGTGAAGTGTAAGGATGAAATAATAGTGGCAAAGGTGAGTAGGTAGGTTGGGTGGGGGTATAAAGTGGTGGGGTGGGGCTTAAATGAAGAAAAGAAGGCGAAGAGGGCTGCTAGGATCCTTCTCGATCGTGACGGACCCATCATGGTCGGGAAGATCTCGTCACGGGCGTGATCACTTTGCTCACGGGCGGGATGACCTGTCAGTGAGCAGACTTTTAAAGCACAACTTGTCACGGTTGTGAGGGGTTCATCATGGCCGTGACACCTCTCTAGTTCTTCATTCTCCTTGATTTTTCCAAGTCTTCCACCCTAAGAACTTTACCAACTACGGGATAAAAAATCCCGTCCCCAAAAGCATACAAAAAGCTCAAAAACCAACTTTCTCTACCAAGCTTCAAAGCTTCTATCATCCATAACCCTATCTAATTCTTCATCTTCACTTCAAACCTATCAACCAAACTCAATAGCCACAATCAAGAATCCCTCCCTCACATCACTCAACAAAAGTCCAAATTACAAGAACTTCACACAACACACAAAACCTAGAAACAAATCAACCAATCACACAAATACAAATACAAAAACTCAAAAGAAGAGGAAAGAGATATTTACAACATGATACTCTCACCGTCTACGACCCCATAGCCCTCAAGGGCTCGGAGGAGCAAATCAAATGCTCTGGAAACATCTTCATGAAGGCTCATGTGGCCGAACCAAGCTATCATCAAAAGCTTCCAAGTCGGAGGTAAGAAGCGATCATCTTCATGCTCGGGTTTCTCATGATCTCCCGAGTCTTTCCAACCAACAAAGCAATAACTCTTATGACCATCCGGTAGGTATAGTGGTCTAAGGTCATGCTTGGTGCTATGGTTTGGGAGATCATACCCTAAGGGTGTTGCATCTTCTATGGGATTAAGAATAAAATTCTTTTTCGCCGCCCGACAAGGATCCAATTCATCAGCCATCTTACAAGACAAGGGACTCGAAATCAAGTGCGATAAAGGGGGTGAAGGCATCAAGTTTTCGTGTAGACACCCGGATTTGGACCTGGTGGCTGCAGAAGTGCCCAACAAACACCCAATGATGATAGGACTGCAACGCGACGCGGGTTCGCGATGTTGTAGATAGTTTTTCTATAGAACGGATCAAATAATTACTCGGAAAAATTAAAACTAACATGATTACAACCTTAGTCGTGTCATTACGGTCGCATAGACACTAATTAGAGTCAATTCTGATAACGGGACCAACGAGTCGGTCCCAAAACTCAAACCGAGTCAGTACCGCGCCAAGCGAACCTCGGGATGCATACCCGAGGTCCACTAACGTTCACGGCGCTAGGTCAAGCCGCGGGAACCTTAACGCCCAAGTATTGAATTATCCTCCTCCCTCTCGGTTTTGGAAAGTATCAAAATAGTATCTTCAAAACTCCAATCGCCCCACCTCACACGTCTCAGCCTCACCGCACCTAAGCCCAGGCGCCTGAGTCTTGGTGCGCCCCAGTTCAGGCGTCCATATGGGCGACGATGGCCAAAAACACTTATAAATAGCCCCCTCCGCCTCATTCATTCGACACAATTCTCATTCTTCTCTTCCCCCTCTAAACTCTCGCTAAGGGCTCGCACTCCGACACCCGAGGCAAACGATCCACTCGATCGTAGTTCCGATAAAAGTGACATCGACGCTACTCCTCACCTTCGAGCACCCCACTCGATACCGAGGTGCCTGTGATCGACTAGCTCAAGTCTAGTAGCGAAGCTCTGCCGGATTAGCCGCAGAACTAGTCCTTAGTAACGAAGCTCTGCCGGAGTAGCCGCAGGAAGGGTAAACGGTAACGGAGCTCTGCCGGAGTCACTGGTCAAGCTAGGAGGATCCGCTTGTTGAAACCGAGTCGTCACTAGGTTGTCACCTAAACAAAACTTTCCATATTTGCACTTTCTTTTATTACGCACTACGATAATACCAGATGTGGACGCTAGGTCCACGAACATCTACTAAAACACGTAACGTCCCAACTTCAACCGCAAATACTAAAACTTTCCATATTTGCACTTTCTATGCATCGAGTCCCGTTTAGTGTACACTTCGAGGGTGTAACTCCTCACTATGTGATTTACTTACATTCGCATTTACAGTTTTTCGTATGATTTATTGCTTTTATGACCTTATAATCGCATGTTAAATCACCTAACACGGAATTCAAAACATAAAACAACTGAAATTGAACAAAGCGATGGTCGGGTTCCGTGTTAGTCCGGGTGCTCACCTTACTAGGTTCGACGCATCTTTATTAATACCGAACCGACGCATCTTAAGCAGAATACCAGGTAAGGTATGCCACGAGAATGACTAATATCCGTATTATCGCGTTAAAACTGATTTGCTAATACGTATAATACTAGTACTCTCTACTCTCCTACGTGCATCTCTTCATGGCCTGCTTGTCACGTGAAATCGCATGCAAAGAATGTAAACACAACTACTTTGACGACAATACTTACTTGTCCTTAAAACAACCGACGTAGCAAAAGACATAGGGTTTAAAACAAGGGATGTTACAGTATTTCCACCGCAACAAAAGAACTAGGTTATCAGCCCACCGATTGATTAGTAGAGGTCGCTATAGTTGACATCTATCGAATGTTGGCTTCCCAATACATACCCTCACCCCTTACTCAGAATCAACGGTTTCTGGATGTCCAAAACCATTGGCAATGAGAGTCATTCCAAGCATTGAGTGCTTAAGGGTACAAGTCTTTATCTTTAGGTCCCGTGCCACTCAACATTGAGCCGACAAGGGATCAAAGTTGACTTGAACGGTTTCCGAGTCCTCATAATTGACTCGGTAGCGACTCCACAAATCGGCAACGAGTTCAGTTCACTAAAAAGGTCGCCTTACCAAATGAATCGGCCTTTAAACATTTAAAACCACGACTTGATCGATTCCAAACGGAAACACGGGTGCCCGCACCCGTTTAGTACAAGTCTGGATCGTCATCCGAATCGAGGTCCGACACTTCGCCCCGTACGCAAGATCGGACCGGCCTCTGACTGGGAGGGGGCCGCGTGGGTGGCCGCTGCCACACGATGAAAACTGGGTCGGTCCCGCGCGGGGCGCCGGGCGGTGCGGACGGACGTCTACAGTTTGGCGACTCCGTTGGAGATTTGGAAACAAGTTTCCAGCGGTGGTGTAACTTGAACTAGGTCGGTGAAGCTCATTTCTTAGTTCCTAGTTGTGGTCACTACAGGTTTTGGCCCTAAAAAGCACACCCTAACCGATATCAGGACCAATCGACCTCTTCGCGGTAAGATCTTTAGGGACACGCGGAGAGATCCTCGGTTGACGCTTTGGCCGCCTAACGCGTAACTCGCGGGATTAATAAGCGAATAATTCTGAACGGACGGTATGACACTCGTCTCCCTAGATGATTTGTCAATGCCTAAGTAAGGACTATTCGTGGGCGGTAGCCTACCCTAACCTACCCGTGTCTGCATCCTGCATGAGTGTACGCATTCCTAGTTATGTGTAGCGTGTTTGCAAACAACCCAAATAAAACACTTAAAATCCAGATTCAACCACGCCAACATATTCAACCGCACCCAATTCCGTTTTCGAAAAAAAATACACCTCCTCTTTTCAAAACGACCTTTTTTTTTTAAAAAAAAAACGCCAATACTCCGGTCAAATCATGATTTCTACAAAGGGAAAAACATTTTAGATACCATTATCATGGCAAATTTTACACTCGACACTTTCAAAAATATATATATATTTTCAGTGCCATCACCTTGGCCAAAGCAAAACCTGTTAACAACGATTACCGTCAATACCAGCGAGACTCCCGATCAATGGAATCAAGGTATACTAAACGGTTACATTTCTTATTTTCAAAAAATGTTTTACACACATACCATTAACACAACCAAAACTTCAATTAATGAAGTCAAGGAACTCGAAAAACGGTCACACTTTCAAAACACATTTTTTCTAATGCACCCTCCCACCGTTAAATGCTAGTTAACACAACCGACGAACGTGAGTCATTAGTTTTAAAAAGTTTTTTCTAAAAAGAAAGATTTTCCTAAAACACTATTCACCATCTAAATCCCTCACTAAGGATTTAGTTACACTTTTAATGTTGTCCCTAAGCTTCATGCTCTACCACGAGCGTCGCATACACCACAAGTATCGAACTAGCTAATTAATAGTAGTTTCGGTAAAAGCATCACGTAATCGTTTCCAAAACCGGTTCCTCTAAAGAACTGTACTCCTTTAAAAAAAACATTTACATTTCGTCATCACCGGATTCCCGACGCACACACATAACAACACACTCTCATGCCACAAGCGATGTCATCTCGCCATCGTCGCACTATTTTTTTTGTTTACAAATCCTTCCTTTCAAAATTTTTGCAAAATTGGTCGTTTTGAAAGAAACATATATCAAAATCCTTTGATCCTGAGCCGGGATCGCGATCAACTTCTTACGTCGTACAACCGTGTGTTTAACTGTCTATGTTAGTTACTAGGATCGCCTCTACTCGAGGTCTTACATTTTGGATCATCTCATTTTGAGAAGTCCTCTTCAAACCTCACCCCCGAGGTTTAGGTCAAATCGTCTCGTTGTAGAGACCTAAAATTCGTTAGGCGTTTCGCCGACCAAGAGACTAAAGCACCTGAGTCCCTAAGCCAATGACCGCACGCACACGAGTCAAGGGTCTTATTCCCGTGTCGCTCTGTCACGAGCATCCCTCGAGTCTCCTACGTCGTCCGGTGGATCCGTTCTGACCTTTTGATCCATTCTCACTAGAATCACTCCCCAACATGTCGGTAGATTCGAGAGCCATCAAAAACATCCACAACGATGTCTGTACCCTAACCAAATTGGTTCGCAACATCCATACTTCGGTAACCCGTTTGACTTTCTCCGTCCGTTACATCGATAACCGCCTCAATTTCCTTGAGAGTAGAGACCCAGAAAGCGAAACAAACGCCAACCCGGGCAATTACCACGCCCAAGAGCCTACCCAGGATAGATTATCCCAACGCTTCGCCCGATTGAAGCTTACCAAAGTCGATACGGAAAGAACACCGAGACCTTATAAGACCACATCCAACAAAGTAGAAAGATCACCGAGGGAGTTTACCCCAATCAATTCATCTTACGCCAAAGCCCTTAAGCACCTAGTCGATCAAGGGTTGCTCTTGCCCAGGGGTCCCACTCCGGACCCACCAGTCGGCAAACGAGGCAAAAATTGGACCCCTAATGCTTATTGCCTATATCACCGAGGTAACGGGCACGATACTGAATCCTGCTATCGACTCAAACATGTCATACAAGACATGATCAAAAATGGGACGATCCTTCTCCCTCCACCCAAGAAACCACACAATACCACAAAACCCTTTAGCATTCACACTGTCCCTGGCGACACCATCGGTTGTTCCCACCGCGACCCTATAGAGGAGAATGCCCTGACTATCGAGGAAGATGCCGACAACTCACGGGCATCCACCGAGACGATTAAATTTGTGTCTGAGTCGGAGTCTAGTTCGTCTTAGAGCCTAGACCTAATAGTATAACAAATATCTTTTGTTTTTACATCGAGTCAGGGGGTGCGAGGGGATCTGTCTTCCACCTCCCTGAAAATAGTATCTAGGGCGCATAACCCGCTTATTACTATCAATAAAAAGAAATAAACTTTTCTTGCTTTATAATGCGCCTCGACAATCGCTTGATTTAATTATGCACTTTCTTGCTTACAACTCCGTACTACGCCATTTATCAATAACTATCAAACATACCTCGAAACAACGAGGAATTACAAAAACCGAGATCCCGTGTTCTCTTTTTACCTATCTCTTGTCTGGTGTAGAAAGTCACATAACCATCCCTTAGAACGAGCATTCTCGAATCCTATGACAAATCTAGATAGTCTCTTAGCTTGTGATCAAAGACGGAAGGCAAACCCATTTCCCACAATAAATATCAAGACCGACCAATTCCTACCATAGGCGCTAGTCTGACAAAAAGAAAAAGAAGTCTGAAATGGCCAAAAGGAGCTAAAGAAAAAATGAAACCAAGATCAAACTAAACCGGCCCAATTCAATGATCAAGACCAAACTCAACGGTCAAAATGAAACCCCCAATCATTCAACTCGACTTTAAGTGCAAAGTCCGAATAAAAAAAACCAAAAAAAAAAGAAAAGAAAAAATGAACAGATCGGTCAACTAGCACCAAATATTAGCCTCCCTACATTACAACCCTTAAGACTTCCTCGAGACACTTGTTAGAAGACAGTCCGGAATTTTGAGGATTCAAGCTCAATAGGATAATCCCCACCGTTAAGGCCAGACATGGAAATCAGATCCCACGTAATTTACATCCCACCCGATTGAAGTCTGAGTCATTTTTACTCAGCTTCCCCTTTCCTACCACATTAAGAAACCTTAGCCCATAGCCCTAACTCCACAAAAATCAAATCCCAGATTGCAATTCATCAAAACCACTTACTACCTAGCTCCACATTCCATGAAAACCCATGTAATACACCCTAAGAATCTCACATCGATAATTGGCATAACGAGTCTAAAGCAAAATCACTCACATCTATAAAGAACTACGAACATGGTTTGATTCCGTCTAAACGCGGATACGTAGGCAACCCATCCCTGGGTACAACCAAGAAAATAACAAAATCGATTACTCGATTCACATGCAAACCGGAATCTCCCTCCACGCTCCGGTTAACGATTGATTCCAATGACGAAGCACAAACGACGAGCCAAGGACGGAGTGAAAACCCGAAAGGGCGCTCCAGGCAAAATGAAGAAACGAGTTGCGAGCCGTTGTAAAAAAAAAAAGAGAGAGAGAGACGAGCCGAGGACGGCGTGAAAACCCGAAAGGGCGCTCCGGGCAAAATGAAGAATCGAGTTGCGAGCCGTCGAAAAAAAGAAAACAAAGATAAAAAAAAAAGATGAGCCGAGGACAGGGTGAAAACCCGAAAGGACGCCCCGGACAAAATGAAGAATCGAGTTGCGAGTCGTCAGCAAAAAAGAGCAAAAATAAGAAATAAAACATGGTGAGCCGATGACGGGGTGAAAACCCGAAAGGACGCTCCGGGCAAAATGAAGTATCGAGTTGCGAGCCACCACGAAAAAAAAAAATATACGTGCTTCTCATTAATAACAAAATTCGGTTAAATCGAGCCTTTTTCGAGGCATTTACATCAAACATCTGAAACCCGGACATCCCAGAAGTCAGCAACGTGTCAAAACTCCACAAAAAAAACTAATACTAATACGCCACATAATATCAACTAATAATACATAATACAAAATGGCTGAGCTCTACCGGTCCTACTTTTCCTTTCCTTTGCCATCCGGGTGTACCTGTTTGCCTTCCTCATCCTCGATCTTCTGAAGGCAAGCCTTTAACGCCCTAGCCAAAGACGAGCCCAGCCAGTCAAACTTTCCTTCATCTTCCACGATTTTAATTTGAGTCTCGTTAGTCTTGGCCCGCTTAGATGAAATGACAGAACTAGGATCGGTAACACTGTCTTTGGTCAGGCAATTGGTCTCTCGAGTCACCTCCTCGCCCCTTAGCAGCGCTGTCTTCCTAACTCTTGAGTTGTTCTGCCCTGACGGGTGTTCACAAACCCTCTGCCGGACGGAGGCAATTTCGATCGGTCGAACACCTTCCTTAACAACGGGATGCAAAAACTTCTGTTCCCACGACACCCTAAAGTTCCTAAACAAATCCTCGGTCCATGGGTCAAAACTAGTAATAATCTTAGCATCCTCTGGAATGGAAGGTTTAACACCCATTTGATTTGACAACATGCCCAGGTAAATATGAACTTGATCCCTCATGGATAGTATTAGCAAAGCCAAGGTCGAAGACGAAAATGGAAACCCCACGCCCACTAATATTCAACCACGGGATGAACCATCTGATGGCCACATCCCCTTTAGCCAAATAGGAAAGCCAATCCTTTTCCTTGTGACCTTTGCCCCACACCTGCGCCGTCTTTCGACCAGTGAAACCCTTATAGTTATAAGCCTTGACGCATCGAGGAGGGTCGACCAAACCAAGTTGCTCCTGCAACCAAACCTGCACAAATCACCACAAAAATCACACCTCCAAACCAAAACAGTCGAAAAAACAACCACAAAAAAAAAACACAAAAAAAAACCGATCTACGGAAATAAAAAGGTACCTACAAAATAATTCTGGAACCTCGAAAAGATGTATCATGGAGTCGAGCACGGGCATTAAGACCTAGAATAAGCTCGCCCAAAATAAGCAAAGAAGGGGATCGTCCATGTTCCATCCCCATAACCACATCCAAAACTCGAGGGTTACCCCAGCCTTCACACACCCTCGCATCCTCAAAAAGATGATAACAAGTCATCGCAACGTTAAAAGCGCGTCTACAGGCTAAGGCCGAAACATGGTAAGAACCAACCTGTGAGAACGTCTTAGAAAGCAACTCTAAGTCAATGCCATCCCTACCAAAATAACCTTTAGCCTCCTCCAATGATGAAAGATCCAAAAAAAGGTAGAACCGCTCCACGTAAGTGTCATCCCCATAAGGCACACAAGGACGAGTCGAGCTCCACCCACCTATAGCATCTATCTCCTCGGACAAAGGACAAATTTTACCCCCGGGAAAAGCAAAAACATGACTCTTTGAGTCCCAAAACCTAGAGCAAGCTAATAAGAAATCATCTTGTACTTGACTCGACTTAGCGCGACAACCACTGACAAACCATCATTTGAATAAACCTTGGGGTCACACTTTTTAAAAGAACTAGCCCACTCGGATAGAACATTCCCAAAATTCGACATGACGCTAAATATAAACGTGCTAAACTCTTTGGATATCCTAGTATGTCTAAAACAAGCACCCACGACCCGTATATATAGCCCTAATCCCACAAGAATTAGGAAACGACGAAAATTTCCATAACCTGGACCCGAACCGCCTCGGCCCAGGCGCCCAAATTTCCAGCCGCCCGAGCCCATGCGACCTTCGACCCGAGAGCCTCAGCCCAAGCACTCATATCCAAATGGGAAACATCTAGAGCAACGCCAAAGCTAGAAACACAAATCCCACGTCATAACCATGGCTACCACATGACACCCCAGACATTGGGAATGACCTTCCGAAACCATTAAAACCCGCCCCGAAAACTGAAGCAATTGTGCAGGGACCACCGGAACGCGAGTTCACCCGTCGGACGCTCGGGACTTAGACGTTTTTTTTTATTTTTTAGGGGGATAAGCTACCCCCACCTAAGTGTGTTGTAGCCTATTGGCAGTCATCGTCAAATCGCATTTGTAGCCTGACAAGGCATTATTATGAGCATGCAAAAAAGTGGTCTAACTTTTTTTTTTCAAAAGTTGCAAACTTCGATTTCGTTCTGAATGTCAAAGCAACTAAACTCATCTCCTAATGTACTCGTTCAAAACACACCAATGTTTACGTTAGCATTTTACATCTCGCCCATCTCGAGTCAAAACATTTTAATCGACGTACCATCTGATCCGATTCCCGTCTCAAACTAAAGCATTTAAAAAATGCCGAAAAGGCATTTTCGTACTCTCATGCAATATCAACGCATTCTAAAACGCCCTAAACTACGACCAAGTCGCAAACAAACCGAACTTGAAGTGATTAGTTGTCAATCTAGGTAAACAATTCGCCAAAAAAAAACACAAGACTAATCCAGCTAATTCAAGTACTAAAATTTTAAAAACAAATGTACAACATATACAAATTCACACACAAATCGAGACTAGGATGGACCCCTAGAAGCCGCACCAATAGCTATCACAACCTCGCAAAGGTTGCCATCTAAACCTAGATCCTCCAAGTCTATAAGAGAAGACTCACTACCATTCATCCCCGACAGCATGTCTAAGGTAGCCGTCTCGGGGACTCCTCCGATCTCCTCGCTAGCACCCGTAGCCTCAGCCTCCTCTTCAACCCGATGCCTAGCCTCACCTTGCGCAGAGGTCTCACCCTGAGACCGAACCAGCTGCTCCTTTAGGAAGGCCATCTCGTCAGCCCGAGATTGCAAGAGCTATCGCGCCTCAGTCGCTTCCGCCTCGAGCTCGGTCACCCGAGTCTCCAACTGCCCCACCATATCCAGGATATCTTACAAATACACTTAAACATTAGGAGGGTACGCAACCAGACTGGAAAACCACCCTAATCACACAAAATCACCGATCGAGGCCCCGAAGTATCACGGGGAACCCTCGAGGCATAGGCCCGAAATCAGTTGGCGGCCTGCCACAACCACTGATGGAAAGCCGAGGAAACCTGCGAAATGAAACCATAGAAGTTAGGCAAATCGACCCTAATCCTTAGAACACAAACGAAGAACGAAAACCAAAACTCACCCGGTACACCCGGTCACGCCACTCTATCCCGACATCCATCTCCTCAGCAGAACACGGGGGGGAGAGGCTCGGTGAATGGTATCCCAGCCGCATCCACCCTAAGCAGCGTTAGGGGAAAGTCTGGGGGCTGGATTTCGTCAGCCGGGTCGGCCAGCTGAGAGAATAACGGATTGGTCGATCAGAGGGCAAAGAAACGACAAACCGCAAAAAGAAAACAAATCCTAGAACCAAAATTAGAACATTACCACGAGGCGGTACCAAGCTAGCCTCCGGGTGACGTGAGATAGGTAGGAGGCACCTGGCACCAAGAGCGCATCGCCTCTCTCTCCGTCCCTATCCTCTAGAATCTCTGCAGTGGTAGGTGGTCTGAACATGGTCCGGGGAGGATCAACCGGCACCCTGAAATCGTCATATAAACACTAACGCACCAACCGCTCGACCAGATTCCAATCCGGGCGAAACAACGCAGGAAGGAGCATCCTCTTGTAACTCCGAGGCCTCAACTCCCTGGCCACGTACTCCGGCACGCCCTCATAATCCCAGGGGCGGGCCACAAACTACCTAAATGAACCAACACTACGATAAATCCTAAACTTTAGGGGCTACTAAGTTAAGTAGGACAAAAAAAAGGAAAGAAAACTTACATCCCCGAGGCTCAGCTTGTTAACCAGCAGCGCATTCTCTGACGGGTAGTGGCTGGTAGTGCTCTTAGGCTGAGCCAGCCTCCACTCGATTCCCGCCGGAAATCTCTTCGAGTGAACTGGCACCGTCTTGGGTGCCAAACAAGGAAAATAGGAGTAGATCCAAGCCTACAACAAACCCAAAACACCTTTAGCAACACTAAGCCAAAAAAAAAGCCAAGCGGAATTCAAGATACAAAAGTGAGAATAGTAGCTAACCTCCAGTATAAGGCCTGGACCCACGTGGGCACAGCTGAGGCCGACTCTATTGCCAACAGCCTCACCATGACTTGCAGGCAGCGAGTCATCTCCGCTAAAGTCGCGGTAACCCAATCATAACGACCCAGCTGAGCCAGGTCCTCTAGCAGAGGCAGAATCCTGGTGCTAAACCTCTCGCCTTTATCTGAGAAATGGGTCAACCCTAGGAAATACCACAACCACAACCGGGCATCCTGCTCCGGCGTGTTGGGTTCCCGACCCTCCAACACCGCCACTCGCTCAAAATGATCGGTGATATACGAACTCACCAAAGCATGAGGCGCACTATATGCCTCATGCGGTAAACAGTCCCCGATGAGGCGCCGAACCCCATCACTATCTAGCCTAGGGCCTTCGGCGGCCCACCTAATCCTATCCGGCGCCCACGGCAAACCGGTAATCATCCCAAAATCCTCTAGGGTCATCCCGACCTCCCCAAAAGCCATGTGGAAGGTCGAGGTAGTGTCGTGGAAGCGATCTATCATCGCTCTAATCACCATAAGGTTGCACTTAGTCTTGCAATCCACCAACCTAACCCACTGCTCAACCACAGGACCTAGAGCAGTACTCGCGATAATCCCCTTTACCGCAGGGGTCAACTTCTGAAAGTAAATCTTGAGACACGTAGTAAAGCCCAAGAAAGTCCTCATCGGACCTGGGGGCTGCAAACCGAAACAATACGAGCATAAACAAAACTAGTCTAGCCTAGCCAGAGTCAAAAATTTAAGACATAGCTAACAAACCCGATTAGAATACTCACCAGACCCCGCACGATACGGGGAGAAATGTGATGGTCAAGGTGAAATAGCAGCTGATGACCATCCCAATCCTGAGCCTACTCAGGATCCTCAGAGACAATCTCCTCATCCTCCGGTACAGGAACCGGAACGTGAGCCCTCCTAGCAACCGTCTCCGGAAGCCTACGCTTCCTCACTCTATCAAAATCGGCCTCAGGGTCACGACGCTGAGACGAGGTACTCCGTCGTCTCCTACGAATCCCTCGGGGAGTCTGTGAACTCGTCCCGACAACCTCATCACTAGGAGCTCCCTTGGGACGCTCGACGTTACCTCTTACTGCAAAGTCAAACAAAAAAGAAGGAAATTTATACCTCAGGTCAGGCTAAAGCAGCTCAAATAGGTCAAAATAGAGTCAAAATTTCGGATAAGGTTATCAAAATTCTAAAAAAACCGTTAGCACCCATTTTCGATCCTAGTCACGATGGAAGTGGTTTCGGGAAAATCCGGCATCGTTACGACACCTTTTGGTCCATCTTAAGACACACAAAACCTCACGGAAAGCCCTAAGAGCCACCCTAGCCCATGAAAACCGACAAGAGAGCTACCCACATCCTCACAAACATTATTTAAACAATATCTCGCAAAACAAATACGGAAATAATCGGGAAAACGGTCCCTAACCCTAGCATTTCGAAGCTATCACCCTAGGAAGCCCTTATCGCACCTCGAGAACCTCTATCAAGCTTATAACAAACCTAACAAGCTCTAATCGACCCTAATTTAACAATGGGACTAAGCACAAGCATCGAAACTTAACATACTAAAAACCCCCAAATCGATTTTCTAGGGTTTCCAAACTGAAACAAACTAATAATCAATCAAATCAAGCAAAAACGATAATAAACAAGTAAAAGACGATTACCCGGAGTCAACATTAGCGCGTACGACAGAAATCGGGGCGAAATTTGGCAAAGAAAAGTTGAGAGGGCGATTTGGGTCGAATGGTTTGACGCGTTCAACGTTTGTGTGAATGAACAAATCGCCCCAACTTTCGAAAACTTAAACAGATCTGATACCCAGAAACCCGACCGCTTCAGGCGACGCGTCCGAGTCCTGGCACGCTGGAGGCTAGGCGCCTGAAGACTGGAGCGCAGACAAATGCGCGTCTAAGCAACCCAGTACAGACTAAAACAAAGAAAACGAAACTCTAAATTCGATACACATATAGCACACACCTTTTAAGACAAACAAAATAACAAATAACGAAACAATTACTAATCAACATCGACAAAACATGCTCGATAACAAGACAGGTATCAGAACCACGCTTAACCTGAACACTACACCCGAACGCGTAACAAAGCAATCTGAACCGAACTAACCCTAAAACGAACCTCAAATGCATAACAAACTAGAACAAAGCAAGAGCAAACCCAAACAAAATAAGACAAACTCACTAAACAAAAACTTTTAACTAAAACAAATAAACAAACAGTAATTTTGCCCGAGGGACGTTAGTATCCCGGAGGCACAACATTTTTGGCCCGAGGGACGTTAGTATCCCAGAGGCATAACAAACTGCATTTTGCCCGAGGGACGTTAGTATCCCAGAGGCACAGCAATTTTACCCGAGGGACGTTAGTATCCCGAAGGCACAGCAACAACAATTTTCGAGTGGATACCAATGCCCTCGAAGGAGTCTGATACCTCCAAAGCAATTTTCGAGTGGATAGCAACGCCCTCGAAGGAGACTGATACCTCCACAACATTTTTCATTTGAGAGGAGACCGACGCCCTCGAATGGTGTACTTTGTCCTAGGGGTCAGAGCATCCCCGAAGACAGCTGCTCGAGTGGAGACTGACGCCCTCGAGTAGTTAGCAACAACAACTTTCTCCCAGGGGTCAGAGCATCCCCGAAGACAGCTGCTCGAGTGGAGACTGACGGCCTCGAGTAGTTAGCAAAAGCAACTTTGTCCTAGGGGTCAGAGCATCCCAAAAGACAGCTGCTCGAGTGGAGACTGACGCCCTCAAGTAGTTTACGAAACAATTTTGTCCTAGGGGTCAGAGGCATCCCGAAAGACAGTCGTTCGAGTGGAGACTGACGCCCTCGAATAGTTTATATCATCTTATTTAGTCCTAGGGGTCAGAGCATCCCCGAAGACAGCTATTCGAGTGGAGACTAACGCCCTCAAATAGTTTATATCATATTGTTTTGTCCTAGGGGTCAGAGGCATCCCAAAGACAGGTGTTCGAGTGGAGACTAACGCCCTCGAACATTTTTGTTGTTTCACTTCATTTCGCCCAAGGGGTCACGAGCATCCCGAAGACGACCGCTCGAGTGGAGACTAACACCCTCGAACGTTTTATCAAGGGTTCACAAGCATCCTGAAAGAAACATTCGTTTAAACGAAAGACAACACATAAGAACGTTCTTTGCACGTGCGCTTAACGCGTCACCTACACATAAAAACATTTAAAATTAAAAGAACTTTTAGACAATCTAAGAAGACAAAGCGCGTGCGCATAAAGAACCAAGAACGAGATATCAAGCAACGGCCCGAGCCCAAGCAAGCAACCGCAAGCGAAAACTTCAGGTATGGCTTCTAAGCTATGGCTGGCGAGCCTCAACACGTAGTCCACTGGACTTAAAACGACCCGACCGGACAGCCACCAGGTCGTAATCTTCGATTGGCCTGGGCAGTTATACTTTGACTTTTGCCTTGTTCAAGCCTCAGTCAAAGTGGGGGCTTCTGTAGACACCCGGATTTCGACCTGGTGGCTGCAGAAGTGCCCAACAAACACCCGATGACGATAGGACTGCAACGCGACGCGGGTTCGCGATGTTGTAGATAATTTTTCTATAGAACGGATCAAATAATTAATTGGAAAAATTAAAACTAACATGATGACAGCCTTAGTCGTGTCGTTACGGTCGCATAGACACTAATTAGAGTCAATTCCGACACCGGGACCCCCGAGTCGGTCCCGAAACTCAAACCAAGTCATCACCGCGCCAAGCGAACCTCGGGATGCATACCCGAGGCCCACTAACGTTCATGGTGCTAGGTCAAGCCGCGGGAACCTTAATGCCCAAGTATTAAATTATCCTCCTCCCTCTCGGTTTTGGAAAGTATCAAAATCGTATCTTCAAAACTCCAACCGCCCCACCTCACGCGTCTCAGCCTCACCGCGCCTAAGCCCAGGCGCCTGAGTCTTGTTGCGCCCCAGTTCAGGCGTCCATATGGGCGACGAGGGCCGAAAACACCTATAAATACCCCTCATCCGCCTCATTCATTCGACACAATTCTCATTCTTCTCTTCCCCCTCTAAACTCTCGCTAAGGGCTCGCATTCTGACACCCGAGGTAAACGATCCACTCGATCGTAGTTCCGATAAAAGCAACATTGACGCTACTCCTCACCTTCGAGCACCCCACTCGATACCGAGGTGCCTGTGATCGACTAGCTCAAGTCTAGTAGCGAAGCTCTGCCGGATTAGCCGCAGAACTAGTCCTTAGTAACGAAGCTCTGCCGGAGTAGCCGCATGAAGGGTAAACGGTAACGGAGCTCTGCCGGAGTCACTGGTCAAGCTAGGAGGATCCGCTTGTTGAAACCGAGTCGTCACTAGGTTGTCATCTAAACAAAACTTTCCATATTTGCACATTCTTTTATTATGCACTACGATAATACTATATGTGGACGCTAGGTCCACGAACATCTACTAAAACACTTAACGTCCCAACTTCAACCGCAAATACTAAAACACACTAAATAGACCCGAGTAATTCCGAGATCCGTTCTCAATTATCTATGCATCGAGTCCCGTTTAGTGTACACTCCGAGGGTGCAACTCCTCACTATGTGATTTACTTACATTCGCATTTACAGTTTTTCGTATGATTTATTGCTTTTATGAGCTTATAATCGCATGCTAAATCACCTAACACGGAACTCAAAACATAAAACAACTGAAATTGAACAAAGTGATGGTCGGGTTCCGTGTAAGTCCGGGTGCTCACCTTACTAGGTTTGACGCATCTTTATTAATACCGAACCGACGCATCTTAAGCAGAATACCAGGTAAGGTATGCCACGAGAATGACTAATATCCGTATTATCGCGTTAAAACTGATTTGCTAATACGTATAATACTAGTACTCTCTACTCTCCTACGTGCATCTCTTCATATGCTTGTCACGTGAAATCGCATGCAAAGAATGTAAACATAACTACTTTGACGACAATACTTACATGTCCTTAAAACAACAGACTTAGCAAAAGACATAGGGTTTAAAACAACGAATGTTACAGTATTTCCACCACAACAAAAGAACTAGGTTATCAGACCACCGATTGATTAGTAGAGGCCGCTATAGTGATGGCAGGATTGGGTGTTGACATCTATCGGATGTTGGCTTCCCAATACGTACCCTCACCCCTTACTTAGAGTTGACGGTTTTCAGATGTCCGAAACCATTGGCAATGAGAGTTATTCCAGGAATGGAGTGCTTAATGGTAAAAGTCTTTATCTTTAGGTCTCGTGCCACTCAACTTTGAGCCGGCAAGGGATCAAAGTTGACTTGAATGGTTTCCGAGTCCCCATAATTGACTCGGTGGCGACTCCACAAATTGGCAACGAATTCAGTTCACTAAAAAGGTCGCCTTACCAAATGAATCGGCCTTTAAACATTTACAACCACGACTCGATCGATTCCAAACGAAAACACGGGTGCCCGCACCCGTCTAGTACAAGTCCGGATCGTTATCCGAATCGAGGTCCGACTTTCATCTCGTACGCGAGATCGGACCAGCCCCCGACTGGGAGGGGTCGCGTGGGTGGCCGCCGCCACACGATGAAAACCGGTTCGGTCCGACGCGGCCGCGCGCGGGGCGCCGGGCGGTGCGGACGGACGTCCAGAGATACTCTCACCGTCTACGACCCCATAGCCCTCAAGGGCCCGGAGGAGCAAATCAAATGCTCTAGCAACATCTTCATGAAGGCTCATGTGGCCGAGCCAAGCTATCATCAAAAGCTTCCAAGTCGGAGGTAAGAAGCGATCATCTTCATGCTCGGGTTTCTCATGATCTCCCGGGTCTTTCTAACCAACAAAGCAATGACTCTTATGACCATCCGGTAGGTATAGTGGTCTAAGGTCATGCTTGGCGCTATGGTGTGGGAGATCATACCCTAAGGGTGTTGCATCTTTTACGGGATTAAGAATAAAATTCTTTTTCGCCGCCCAACAAGGATCCAATTCATTAACCATCTTACAAGACAAGGGACTCGAAATCAAGTGCGATAAAGAGGGTGAAGGCATCAAGTTTTCTTCTTTAGAGGCTTTAGGGGAAACTTCATCGTCATTCCTACTAGAATTCTAACCATGAAGAAATTCAAGGCCTTTGAGGGCGGCCTCAATTTCTTCAACGGTTTGGTCTAGCATAGCATCTCCAAATTCCCCAATAGGCTCCCCTAACTTTCCATTCAAGGCAAGTTCTAAGGCATCTATCTCTTTCTCCCAAGTATTGCCTTTATTTACACTCACCTTGCCAGATTGTCCTAGAAGAGTCTTATCTTCACTTGGTTTTGACTTTTCACTCATGATTTCAACTTCTTTGAGACCTATCTTTGTGACTTCGGGTTTCTTTTGAGGAATGAAATAAGTAAACACATTCTTTGACGACAAAACATTGTCATCTTCATCTATATCCTCATGTATCACCTCCACTCCTTCTACCGGCTTCAAAGTTGGTTGATGTATTTTGGGTTGAGATTGTCTTGAAGGAATGGTTTCAATCTCTCCACAAATAAGATTCGGTTCATCACGAAGGAAATCATATATGTCGGATTTAATGGCCTCAACATTGGCTTCCCAAGAGTTAATATGAGAATCATGTTCAATTTTCTCCTCATTGCCAACCTTACCAATTGCATAACTTTCTTCAAGCTTGCTTCTTAAGGCATTGGTGATACTCTCCTCAAAATCAACCTTTGAAGCTTCAACTCCCTCCATTATTCTCATAGCTTCACCATCCAAACAACTCTCAACAATGATCTCTTGGTTGACCCTCTTTTCTTCATTTGTGGCTTCATAATCGAGTTGATTTTCTTCTGGAGACAACCGATCTTCTTGCCCAAATGAACCTTCCTCAACAAGTTGTGGAGCCCGAGTGGTCAACATCGTGTAACGAGCTTTGAGTGCATTAATTTGAGCATCATGCACCTTATTTTCTTTTTGATGTTGAGCCATGAACTCATCTTGGTCCCTTTGCATTTGAATCATCATCTCTTGTCGACTTTTTTGCATTTGAAGAATCATTTGACAAAGCTCAAAGTTGGGGATTTTTGGTTGCTTGTAATGTAAAGGTATTTGGTAATTGTTAGGACTTTGGAATGATCCTTGACAACTTTCATGGTAGCCAAATGAATATTGTTGATGAGATTGAGATAGTTGATAAAATTGTGGGTCTTGGTAGTTTGTCCCATGATTGTCCCATGAAGATTGATGGTAGCTTGGATGCGCCATTGTCATAACGTTGCCTTGATACATCGGATGAACTAGAAACACTTGAGCAAACGTTAGAAGCCTAGTGCTTTTGAGGCACTAGGAAGAGAAAAATAAGCACACAAGAAGTAAGAACGGAGATACACAAGGAGAAGAAAACACAAAACTCAAGAACCAAGTCTAAAACTAAGCACACAAGAGTCTAAACTACGCTGTCCACGGCAACAGTGCCAAATTGATGGAGGGATTTGTCGTGGATCCCGACACCAAATAAACCAACTAATCCTAACAAGTAGCTAGGGAAGTCGGGTCGAACCACAAGGACAGAAAACGGTCTAGACTAGAGTAGCCTACAACACAAGACTAAGTCACAATAACACAAAGGGAGGAGAATTATTAACAAGAATTGATTACAAACACGATGATTAGGCTAAAAACAAGGATAAACAAACTAAAACAATGAAGGGGAATAAAACTATGACTATGAATAAACTAAGTATAACATGAACTAAATGATTCAACTAGAACGAAATTCAAACAACAAACAAGATGAACAATGACAAAGACGATGAAGAAATCAATAAGGGGAAGAGTAGGGTTAGGTCGGGTTCATAGGTGTATTAGGCTAGTTGAGTGATCGAGGGTGTAGGTTTCACCTAGTCACTATGGTAAGTCCGCGCTCTCGCATCAAAGACAAACCCGGTAAGTCCGCGCCCTCGCGTCAAAGACAAACCCGGTAAGTCTGCGCTCTCGTGTCAAAGACAAACCCAAAAACTCATGCAAGATGTTACCCATGACAAGAGAGTTCAATCACCAATCAAACATACAACAAGAAGGAGGAAACTAGCAATAATAGTATTGGCCACTACCACCCTAACAAACATTTCATCAAACACATGACATGCATAACAAGTGACTAGCAACAAAGATTCAACCTTTACCCACAATCAACTCTAACCACCCATAATCAACACCTAATCCCCCTACTAACCCCATAAGAAACTACTCACACATATTTAAACTAAAACTAACAATAACTAGAGAAACAATCAAAAGAGCAAAAACATTCATTATGAAGATTGAACAAGGAAGAACAATAAACAAAAGATAAAGATTAAAACTTAACTAACAATAAAAGATTAAGAAAAAGGAGAGAAGAGTGATTATACCAAACTAGAAAGGAGATGAAAAGATGATTATACCGGTCGTGATGGTGGTGGTCACAGTCGGAAAGGCCCATCAGGGGCTCGTTTTCTCTTGTCTTCTCATCCCGACCGTGATGGGTCCTTCCCGGGCGTGATGGGTCCTTATTTGCTCTTCCTAGGCTTCTTATCGATGCTCGGTGCTTGGGATATTCTCAAGTGGGCTCCATGGGACTCGAGATCGAGTCTAAGTCACCGAATCATCGTCACTTCTCTTCATTGGCTCCATATGCATCGGAAACGAAACGGAATCGTTCCACTTTACGATGATGAGCGTTAGGAACCTAAAACAAGCAAGAAGAAGCGTAAGTAGCCTCGAAACCGCTCTAAAGAGCGATTTCACAAAAGAAAGTGGGACCAAACACATGAAATAAAAACTACAAAACATACTTATCACTCATCAAATATAGCTCAAATATATGTCGTAAACACGTACAAATCCTGCTAGATCAATTACTCTAGATTCCCTTCATTAATGCCCGCGTTGGACTATTTGTAAGTTCAAGAGATGAAGGGTCAAGTGCAGTTTATGACAATTGCTCTAGATGCAAGGACCCAAGCGAGACTTTCTTCTTCTTCTTCTTCTTCTTCTTCTTCTTCTTGAGAGAGTGTCCACAGATCCTCATCTCATTTGCCACATTTAGAAGGATATTGATTGAATACAGATTCCTTGGACATAAAATGCATCGAAGAGTGACTGTATTGGTCTTCTCTATACCTGGCTTCCTGCTTATTTGTTGTGCAAGTAAAATAGAGTCTTGAGAGTTGAGACTCCATTCCTTTGGCAATAAATTATACCGAAGGAATAAAAAACATTATATGATCCATAGTAGCGTAGTCATGCATTCAGATTTTTGCAACTATTTTCCGACACCGAGTAGAGGCAAATATTAAAGTTAGGTGAATATGTCATGTCAAAATTTTGTGAAGTTAAATTGGGAAAACATTAGTACATTACTGAGTGGTAGTATATCATGAAGTATATACTTCGTTGTGCTTTCTCAATGTTCCATTCACTGATCATGATTCTTGAAGTATACTTCTCTACGCTTTCTCAATGTTTCATTCATTGATCTTGATAGGTTGGATTCGAAGTGTAGTGAATCACAATAAGTCATTAACTATGTTTTTTAGTCATTAACTACACACATTTTTTGCGAGGAGAAAAATTTAGACATTAGATTGTCTATTATTTAAAGCTAGGTTGCACAGACACTCCTCCAAACCAACGTGTCGTGTCGGACACCAACACACGTCGGATACACGACAATACGTGTCGGACACCTGTAAAACCGTGTCCGATTTTTTTTTAATTTATTTGGACACGTATCGGACACAGTTCGTCATATTTGGAGACGTGTCCGACCCGGTTCGTAATATTTAGAGACTCGTGGGACATACATAACGTTGTTTATTGGGTTCCGGATTTAATAAATGACAATATTGTAGGTTTATGGTGGTTACTTGATGATATAAACACTTATTATAAAACTAAATAACTAACTAGTCATTATATTATAGTAGTACAATTATTTGAATTTTTTAAGATTTAATTCTTAACTTCAAATTTATAAGACTTTAATTTTTGTTTTATTATTTTACGATAATTGTGATAATGTAAGTAACCAAACGTATATCTTAGGTATAAAAATCTTCAAATTCTCTTTGTTTAAATATGTATATTGATTTTTTCTTGCGGTATCCGTGTTCTACAAAATTTTGAATGTCGTGTGTGGACGTGACATAGGTCCACCTCGACGCGGCCACATGCGAGTTTGAGCGGTGAAATGTTTCCCATGTGAGATAGTTCTCGAGTCAAAATTTAAATCGAAATAGGAGTCGCCACCGAACTTTGTGGGAGTTCGGGCCCGTTCGAACCCACTTTATATTTCGGTGGACCGTGCACAAAGTACGGCCCACTTTGATACTAGAGCTTGTGGGGTTCGTCCCTTTACATTACGATACCGATGTTGATATTATCGGGTATCGTATATCGAATGACTCTCGTGCGCCAACGGTTTCGGACATCCGGAAACCGAGATTTTGAGTAAGGGGTGAGGGTACGTGTTGGGAAGCCCACAAAGAACACTCAACCCTGCCCGCACATGACGGCCTCTACTAAGATATCGATTGGTTTTTGAATACGCGCGCTAGTAATTCGGTAAAATGTTATGCAAACAACGTTTTACGATGTATAAATATTGAATGGGTTACTACATCATTTTAATGCATCTCGGTTCATGTCAAAGTGATTAGCATGCGAGGTTGGTTTATATGGAATAAATGCAAACGACGAAAATAGAAGCTCGTAAATAAATACAGAGTACACGGGCGGAAATACAACCCGGAAATACAATACAACGAGCAAAAATTAGAACAGTCGAATTAGTAACGGTGATATAAATAGATTAGAATAATAATGCAATGCATGCTTTTGAAGGAGTAAGCACGTGATTGACTTGACACGTGACGACTAAAAGTCGTAAAAAGAATTGTCGGAACTCTACGCCATTTTAAAGCTCGCGCTTAAAGCTTAAGAGGGTCACTCGATCAAGTCATTGAGGGGACTCGATCGAGTGCCCTTTACGTAGACTTCATGCCCATTTTTTGGGGGTCACTCGATCGAGTGACCTTAAGGCACTCGGTCGAGTGCCCCCTGTACGAGTGCTTTACTCGTTTCGAAGAGAAGGTTGCTTTGGATATTTATGTTTTGAATCGATATGTAATTATGCTAAATATAAATATTGTCCGATTTATTTTAGTTTAAATCTCGCAGGCTCACCATACTCGACATTCGGTTATAGAACCGATATATAGTATTTAGAGCAAATTTTGTAAAATCAAACTTGATCGAACTAGAACAAACATTGATTCCCTCCGCGTCACAATGTCGTAACCAACCCTTTCTGTAACAACCCGGATTTTCGATGACTTAAAATAATAGATAATGCGGAAATTTATCTAAGTCATTTAATTAAAATTATATCAGAGTGTAAATAAATCCGGATCGTTACGGATCCTTACAACAAACGACTATTAATTACATAGTCTTGATTCACTTAGTACAAAATATAGATTGTATTTTATACAAACATATTATTAAATCTCTCTCGCTCGATCCTTTCCCATCGCCCCATACCTGCACAAATATATAGAATAGAGAGACCGCTGAGCGGGACAGCAACCAAGCCGTTCAACTAATATCACCTCATACACATAAGATAATCATGTGAATAACAAATAATATGCTTATAAAAATATTAAAGGATATCACGTAACAGATAGTTTCCTTTACTTCAATTAATCAACATGTGAGGTGATGAAAACGATAAGGTTTAAAAGATGGGACATTGGCAGCCATTTGATTTTTAAAAATCATTTTTCACGTAAACAGAGAATAAACACACGAGTCGTGGCTCCTAGTATCACCGCTACTCCATATTGGCTTGCATCTCACCAATAGAAGTAACCGTGTTACCAACTCGTAGACCGAACCGATCTTATGAGGTTTACATCTCACCCATAAGGCTCAATTGGGCCCGAACTTCTATTATATTATACGTTTATTCAAACGGGGCTCTGGGCTGAAATGAAAGCTGATGATTACATTCTTTGCATCACCAAGAGGGAACCCGCAGTTTTCATAATCCTGTTCTGCCCCCGCTACCTAGGTGGTAATATTGATCAAGTACTTGTCTATATGTGCGCCACATACCCTACGCAGACTCTTGAACCGCAGAACTCACTGTCGTAGGACGACTACCTTAAACACTAGGTCGACTCTCGGACCGCAGCCTCCGGGTCTGCTTTTCATTACAAGTGCAGTCGAAACACCACGCATGGTAGGATCCAACACAAGCTATTCGTCCCAGACTCGCATCGTAAACTTTATATAAAAGTCGCCCGTGAACAAGTAGTACATTATTTGGTGACCTTCAATAATTGGTCGGACTCATTTGAAACAGTCAAATCCTCAAATACTTACTTTCAGTGTGACAACGTTACACTTTAATCCTCAAGTGTCACCCGAAACATTATATCCCAAATATCGTATAATATTTTTTTAAATAGTAAATTCTTTTAAAAGAAGTTTTATATAAATCAAATTAAGGTATAACAAAATATTGTTTTAAAATTTATAGTTTATGAAAAATATAATTTAAGTCATTTTTAGTCGATTTACAAAATTTGACGTAAAATCATTTTTTAAATATTATAAATGTCGTGTACAAATTTTGGAATAAAACAAATCCATTAATTTTAGAAAATGAAATTTATAAACTTTTACCTATATAAAAATAATAAGTGAAATTTTATTAAAATAAAACATTTTACAAGTTACTAATTTACTTTATATTATAATATATAAACAAATGTAAAAGTACTAATGAAAATTAAATATGACCGAAATTATAATTATATAAAATACATACAAAATATAAAGTACATAGAATACACATACATAACAAATAGAACTAAACATACATATAAAACACAATGAAAATGATATAAGTAAATTTTCTCATTTTAAGTTCTTTTATTCATTTTCTCAATTTTCATATAGACAGAAATGTAAATGTGATAAAATAAATTAAACAAGTGATAATTAAGTCGAGTTGAATTTAGTCATAAATAAGTATATAACACAAATAAAATAGCACTTAACATTTATATATATATAAGTAATTTAGTCATACAAATAAGCCTAAATATTTAAGTAAGCAATTTATTAAGTTAGTAACAAAATATACTTATATATAAGAAATGTTGTTAGAAGAAAAGTTTGGTTCCCTTAATAAACTATTACAGAGTATATATTAAAGTTATTAAGAATTAAGGACGACAGGTTAAAATATCGTCTACGGTAGAAAAGTCGTCTTTTTCCTCCTTTAAAGAAATTTTCGGGTCGAAATTGGTTTGACCCAAATACGGTTCTAGAAAAGTGATTCCGCCAAATACTGGGCAGCTCCTCATTCCCGATGCTCCAATAGAGAAGGACGAGGAAATAAATATAGTACGTAGTACGGAGTATATAGTATATAAATGTAGCATATATATATATATATATATATATATATATATATAGTACTAGTGAGTATTAGAATTTAGGAACAGAAGTGTTAGTAGTAAGAGTAGCATAGAAGTGGTACGAAGTATTAGGAGTGTATATATAGTAGATTAGTAAGTTAGTAACATAGGTATAGCCGTATAGTAGGGTAGTAATACTAGTGATAGTAATGTATGTTATGTAGGTTTAGGTGTGCTAGGTGTAAAATTATTTAGTGAGGTGTAGCTAAGTAGTAGTAATAGGTAGTGACTAGTGATACTAATAGGGAGTAACGTGGGAGGTGAAATGGTGAATAGGAGTCCATAATTCTCGAGTTGTGATCCGTTTCTCGTACAACCGTCTTTCTTTCTTTTTTAAAAAGTTGAAATATAAGAGTATGAGATTAAAATAATGAAAATCGTAAAATTTATATTTAAAAAGGAATTTGTGGAACGGTAAGTAAAATAGACTGTAAATAGTATTATGAGACAATAGTTATAAGAAATCATTATTTTAAGAATTCGATAAATCATTTTTAAATTTTTACGAGACGAGAAAATGTCAAAATGACAGGTCAATATTAAAAATATTTTCGAGTTATAAACTTTATTTAACGAAAGATAAAAATTTAATAATTCGATAAATAAATTCTCCTGTTTTTATAATGGAATAATTTTTAATTTAGCGAAAATAAAATAGTTTTATTCACGAAAAATAATTTTTCAAACGTTAAACTTGGTTTAAATAAATGTTTAAATTTTTTAACACTATTTGAAAAATACGGGGTTTACACTTTCGGATCGTGCGACTATCGATTCGGCGTCAACGGGTTTCGTTCTAACCCGATTTGTCGATGAATCTTTTAGAATAATGTCTTGAAAAAATGGTGTCGGACATATTTAACGACGAATCACCGTAATCTATTACGCCCTTAAGTGTTTAGGACGGCGCACCTCGAAGGGCGCCACCTCCAATACGACTTGTAAAGGGATTGAATAGACTTTAGACGGAATTCGTAATTAAACATATTCGACCCAAAATCGTTTTGTATACTAGATAATTATACGCGGTAAAATGTTAGCGTATTATACCCAAAAACATATTATGAATGACGATAACTAAATGTTAAATGTTAGCGTACATAAATAAAATGTTAGATTACGATAAAATAAAAATGTTAGTATACATAAGAAAATTAAAAAGTTAGTATGCATAGAATTAAAAGTTGGTGTTAATAAATAGTGTGTGAAGATCAAGTGAGTCCCTTTTTCTTTTTTGAGTCCATGAGTTCTATTCTTAGCCATTGATCTAAACATGATGAATGGTTGAGATTGCATGTAGTAATTAAGGTAGTAACTACCATATTTTGGAAATAATATGAGAAAATCCCCTCTCCTCCCTAGATTACTGCCAACTGATATCTTCTTCTCTCTCATCTCAGTCATTTTTTTCATTCAAACACCCGCCTAACACAAAAACCCTTCACCTTCATCATTTCTCATCTCATTCAATTTTTTCGCTCAACTCAAGCACACCCGAGCACTCAATCGCTCAACTCAACTCAATCGCTCACCTTCAACTCGAGCAAGGTTATATTGAAGCAGCTTTCTAACTTTAGAAAACATAATGAACAAGGTGCGATCGCGATTGTTGGAAAACGTAGACAAGTATGCGGACGCTAGACAAAAGATCATCGACGCTCCCAAGAGCAAGCCAACAAAGGGCCGAAAAAAATAACGTGTTTACTGAATCATGTCATCTCTTTTCTAACTACGAATTAATGGTTTGTATTCTTTAGTTACCCGTCTAATTACATTGGTATTTTGACTATCACCAATGCATTGAAGCTGTTAAACTCTGTTACACTGACTAGCTGCACCTGTTACTCTAATTTACTGCTGGTGTTACTATGGGGATTACTGAAGTTAACCCAATTTTTTTTGGTCTCACAATCTGTGTGTTACACCGAAGCACTGTAAATGTTACTTTAATGAACAATTTATGTTACTTTAAGTTATTAATGGTGTTTGTACAATGATATTGCAACTAATTCCTCTGACGCATTATATATTGTTTTTTGAAGAACAAATGTTGGTACATTGTCAATGAATGGAACCAATCCAAGTTATCCCCAGTTACTTTGGCAATGATTTTGTCTAAACAACGTTGTTGTCTTCAGTTACTTCAATGCATTGTTTCTGTTACTGTAACAGACGAATAGTGTTACTCTGACACACATGAGATGTTACCCTAACCAAAAACACATGTATTAAATAAATATAGTGTTAAATGCACCGTAACACAGCGCTATGTGTAAAAAAATTGTACAAAATTAGTTTTTCGTGTTAACCAGAAAAAAAGAAAAAATTCTTATAATGACAAAAAAACACGAGTATTCTCAAAACACTTGTTCATCCTCCTCGTCTTCCTCGGTGTCTTCTTCAATTTCCTCTCCTTCGATGTCTTCATCTACTTCATCCTCGTCATACTCATCATTGGCTGGCTTAGTAGGTTGTTTAGGCGGTCGTGCTGCGTACGGATTTGGATAGTTTCGTTTGGTTGGCTTAGTATACTTTCTCACATCAAATCCGCAAACCAGCGCATAGATTTGGTAAAATTCCACTGCCTCATCAATTGTTCCGAATACTTGCTCCATGTACGGAGTGAAAACCTCACCCACATCTCTGCACCATTCCTGTGCATTCGGTTCTTTGCCAATGCTTCCTGCAAGAAATTAAAAAATGTCACGCCCATGGACATAAGTGTTACTTCAACTCATAAGTTGTGTTACTTTAACCCTTAAAGGATGTTACTCCAACGTCAGCGCCAAAAACCCTTTTCAGTGTTACGTGTTTGTGTTACTCTAATTAGAATTAGATATTACTGTAATTCATAACTTGTGTTACTTCAACGCCATGACTGCTTCAACATATTGCAAACAATAATATCAGTGAAACAATAATATCAATGAACCATTGTTATTAATCCATGATTGATCAAATGAATCAAATTCTACCTTTTCCAGTGTTGTCATGTGCGTTCGCATCTTTGGCAAAACCACCTGCACAAAATCAAACAGCGTTACACACATGCAAATAATGTGTTACTACAATTCCTAAGTGGTGTTACTCTAACGTGTACAATACGTTACTTTAACATCATCATCATCAAAACCCTTTTTCTGAACGTTCATTTGTGTTACTGTAATTGCAAGTAAGTGTTACTTTAATGCAGAAGGCATGTTACTTCAACGACGTTTATGCGTTAATTGAAATCAAAACAATAATATCAATGGATATCATGGAAAATCTGAATAAAAAGCATAAAGCCCTGTAATCTATAAAGATCGAGAGAGAAAATAACCACTGATACGAAATTGTGATATCAAAACGCAATGACATAAAAAAAAACGCAAATTGATACGAAAATGTGATACGAAATGACAATGAAAGCACTATAAACATGAAAATCAACGTAAAAAAAACGCAATTTGACGCGATAAACCATTGATATTAAAACGCACATTGAAAGCAATATGACCATCAAAATCCATGAATAAAAATTGAATCAAAGCGTGAATTAAATACTGAAACTCATCATTGTTATACTCGATCAGTTGCTTATCAACCGTTGAAGACGATGACGCGGTCATTGAATCCATTGTAACAGAATTCCGAGTACAAAATCGATGACTGAACGTGAATGAAGAAAGGGTTTTTTTTGTGTTTGAATGAACGTGAAATGATGAATGAACGTGAATGATGAATGAATGTGATAGGGAGTTATTGTTTCCTAAATTCATGGGAGCTATTTTAGGAACGTAAATTTTTTTTTTTTAATGGATGCATCTTGTCCATCCATCCTCATCTCATCTAATGGATGGGATGAGGACTTAGGGACTCACATAGAGTAAAGGACTCATAAGAGCCTTACTCTATATATAGGTGGGATCAGGTGAGTTCACTTATATATGTTGAGTCTGTGAGTCCTCATCTTAGCCATTGATTCAATGTTAGATTAATGGACAAGATTTGATCTCATAATTAAGGAAATAACTAACAAATCTGGGTAAATATATCATTTCTCTCTCTCCTCCTTAATTATCTCAATGCAAATATTTTCTGTCTCTCATCAATCTTTTTAACTGCCTCCTCTCACACAACAAGTTTCTTCAAAATTAAGTTTTTTTCATCTTCACCAAAAAATCATCATTTTCCTACTGCCATTGTACGGATGTTACTATGTTACTGCCATAATCCATAAACTATGTTACGTTAACTCATATAACGTGTTACTTTAATTCATGAACTGTGTTACTTTAATTCATGAACTGTGTTACTTTAACTCATAAAATCTGTTACGTTGTATAATATTCTCTTGGAAAAACTATTACTCTAACTCATACAATGTGTTACTCTAATTCATGAACTGCGTTACTTTAACTCATATGACGTGTTACTTTAATTCATGAACGGTGTTAATTTAACTCATAAAATTTGTTACGTTGTATAATATTCTCTTGCAAAAACTATTACTATAACTCATACAATGTGTTACTATAATTCATGAAATGCGTTACTTTAACTCATAAAATCTATTATGTTGCATAATAATCTTTTGCAAAAACAAGACTTTCAATCAACCAAAAGAATAATGTATGATCTATTAAGGATTCTCCAAAACAAAAATTATAAAACTCCATTATTATAATTCCAATGTTTCACACCTGTAACTATAAGAACTGGATATTTGAAATCAAATTATAATCATAAACTTTGTTACTGTAACTCATTAAAACTGTGTTACTGTAACTCATTAAGTATGTTACTCTAACGTATAATGTGTGTTATTCTAACTCATTTTACTCCAATCAAGGATGTTACTCTAACGAATAATGTATATTACTCTAACACTATATTGTCCTACTCAGAATTGTGTTTCTTCTTCTTCATCTTCTTCTTCTTCTCCTGATTCTTCTTCATCGTTAGACGATGATTTACATGACGTTTCCTCCTCCTTCTTCTTCTTCTTCTCATCTACATCTTTGAAGATATGCCCTATGTATGGAGAAAATTCTCACCCACATCCCTTCATCATTCATGTGCTTTTGCGTCTACTGAAAAAAACAATAACAATGCCAATAAACGTGGCGAAAAAAAACAATCAAAACTTGAAATATGGATTAAAGTAACCGTTAACAAGAATTAAAGTAAAAGATGAAGTGCATTGAAGGACATTGAATTAAATAAACAGATGATGCTTATACACCAGGTATAAAGTAACAGAGGTCAGACATTAAAGTAACAGATAGTGTGAATTAAAGTAATAGATAATGTTCATTAAAATAACACCAGATATAGGTTAGTGCAAAAAATTCATATAATGATAAAAAATGAGAGTATGACGCAGTATCTTACTCTTTGATATTGTTTCCTATTTTGAAGTCATCATGTCCCATAATTATAGGAAGCAGTATTTTTTTTCTTTTTTTTATATGGCGTTACTCTTTGATATTGTTTCCTATTTTGGTGGCAATCACGTCCCATTATTATAGGAAAAGATATCTTTTTTTTTACTATTATTTTAATATGGCAGCTTCCTAAATTCTTAGGACACTTCAATGCACTACAATAACAGATGAAAAGAACTAAAGTAACGACTGGAGTGTATTAAAGTAACACGACATATAAAGTAACATATGGTAAACATTAAAGTAACAGATGCTCTACACTAAAGTAACGCTTAAAGTAACACGACCTATAAAGTAACAGATGATAGACATTAAAGTAACAGATGATAGACATTAAAGTAACAGATGCTCTACACTAAAGTAACGCAATATATGAACTACAATAACTCAATATATTGTGCGTGCGCAAATTTCATATGATGAATCAGGCATTTAACAGTATGCAGTTTCCCATATTGTAAACGTAAAAACTAATAATTGAGTAGCATCTTAATGACTTCCATGGCGATTCCAGTATAAATTACAAAGCATATACCCACCGTTTGTATGTTCTACGATTTGCATATGAATCTATGATGAATGACACGACCATGAAAGCAATATCAACATGAAAATTGACGCAAAACATGAATGACACGACCATGAAAGCAATATCAACATGAAAATTGACGCAAAACATGAACGCAAATTGACGCAAATTAATCAAGATGATGAATACAAATTGACGGAAAACATGAAAGCAATATCGAAACTCACCATTGTTATACTCGATGAATTGCTTATCAACAGTTAATGAAGATGTCGCGATCATTGAATTCATAGTAACGGAATTTCGAGCACAGATTTGATTGAATGAATGAATGAACGTGATGATTGATGAGAGCATTTTTTTTTAGGTTTTGATAAACCTGTAACGTGAATGAATGAATGAATGAGAATGAAAGTGATTATGGGAGTTATTGTTTCCTAAAATCATGGGAGTTATTTTAGGATACTAAATCTTTTTTTTTAATACAAAATATTAGGATGCATCTTGTCCATCCATCCTCATCTCATCCAACGGATGAGATGAGGACTTAGGGACTCAATTCTTATAAGGGACTCATTAGAACCCATCTCTCTCTCTCTCTCTCTCTATATATATAAAGACGAGAAAGAGAGGGAAAAAGAGAGAAGTTAGGATTTGATTTTACACCCTCAACCTACATGCTTTGGTCTCTCAGAAATGAGCTCGTCTAGTAGCGGCGAAGGCGCGGGAGCGGCGAAGGCGTGGGAGCGTCGAGATATGCGGGATGAGTTAAGGTGTGTATGGTTATAGGAAGATTGCTCTTGATTCGACGAGTTTTTATCTCGAAGTATGCGTGTGTATTTGTGTATGTATGTGTGTAGATGGATGAATTGCAAGGATTGAACGTGTAAAGGTTGAAAAATGCAAAGGTTGGATGGTAAAAAAAAGTGGCTGAAATGTGGTGAAATGGGTGAGTATTTATAGAGCTGACACCCGTCTAGGGTCACTCGATCGAGTGGCCCTATGTGCATTAGATTGAGTGCCTAGTTTAGAGGCGGTCTGGTTGCTTTTGTTGGCGTACTCGATCGAGTAGACCCGAGTCACTCGATCGAGTGGGTCAAACGGGTGAGTGTATTTAGGGAAAGTTGACATTTTTGTGGCTAGCTTTGATTTAGTTAACTTGGTTAACTTTTGACTTTGTATTTAGACATATGCATTGCTGGTTGCGCCTCGAGATTCGACTTTGATCGGGTTTTGACTCGGTCGCTAAAAGACGGATTTATTTCTGGTGACGGTTTTTGGCCCAAATTAGTCTCATTTTTCTGAAAACGATCCACTAGGCCTGAATTTGAGGTTGGTTTTATGAGATTTGTACTCCGCTAAAAGCCCATGCCAGATAGTATTGATTCCTAGTCCGTATTTGCGCGTATTAAAGCATGTTTACGTTCAATCATCATCTAGTGTTTTGTCGGAGACTGCTATAGACACAAGCAGTCAAATACGAGTGTCTACATCGTGTCACGTGTCCGATACGTGTCCGTGTCTGTGTCCCGTATCCGTGTCCGTATTGGTGCAAGCTAGGTTTCAAGTTGTAGACTTGTTACTGTAAAACATAAAATTTCACACCGGTAATAATTAAATAATAGATACAAAATAATATGGAACAAGAGTTTTTATTTTATAATCAAAAGATTGACGGTTACAATTTTCGTAGATCTCTTGATTCCATCTCGAAAGGTTAAGGTTTTGATAGTACTACGGGGGTCTTATCGACTTAGATCCCGTAGGGGAAGATGTAGTTTTTTTTGTGACTTATTTCATTTCCCTACAATGTGGTAGTAGGATGATGGGGTCGTGTGTGAGACTTAATCCATCTGACCTCTTCTAAACTCTGGATACCTGACTGTATTTATAGCCTAGTAGCTTAGAGGGGAAGTTAAGAATATTCTACAGTATCCTAAGATATTATCACAATATTTATTGATAATTATCTTTAAATACTAAAGATATTAGACATAAATAGATACCGAAATATATAAAATTTTGGTGTCTACAGTTGCACTTGTAGTTGTAATATGTGCAAACAAATTAGCAAGTCCAATAGCTAGGAAAAATAAATACCTTGCAATTTAAGTAAATTATCAAGCTACAAAGTAACTATTGGAGAAAAAAAATTGGTGTAGCTAGAAAGCTACATTTGCTTAAGCAAGTTACTAGCTATAATTGACAAAGGAGGAACAGATTTATTTGTTAAAAAAGAAAAAATGTATATGTGACACCTACAAAATTACAAAATATTGTACGGTAGTTTTTACCGTTGGTTGAAACACGTTGTAGCCGGAAAGCAATACCGCTTGAAAAATATGAGGTGAAATGTCTAGTTACAAGATGTTGTAGCCCACTATTGGATCCCTTGTAGAGTGAGTTATTTAGTGCTATATACGAAGTATTTGTTAGAAATAATATACTTCGTAAATAAATTTATCCATTTTAACCCTTTAAAAAGGACTAAGAGCACCATTATCCATGAAGATTTTTCCCCATGGAAAGAATAGAGAAAAAAACTCCATACAGTCTTTTATCCATGGAGTTTTTCTCCATAGTAGGGAGAAAAGAAAAATTATCCATGGACATGAGAGAAAATCATGGAGAAAAAAGTTTATAAAGTAGCAGTGAGACCCTTCTTTTTTCCTTTAATTTGTACTCCATATTGAAGGGGGTGTTTGGTTTAGAGGTTACACGAAAGGTAGAGGGAATCAACATCCTTCATCCCCTTTATGGTGGTTTGTTTTAATTTCATTCCCTTCCCCTTTGCATTTCCTCTCAAGCCCTCATACTCCTTTAATTTCATTCCCCTACCCCCATAAGATTTGGATTTTGTGTCCCTCACCCGACCCAACTCATCACCCACCACCCTAAAACCACAACCACTCCGGCACCCCTACTAATGTCACCACCACCACCACCACCGATCTCGTCACTACCGCCACCCAACACCGTCACCACCTCGTTATTTCTATTCCCTATAATTTCTAAACAATGAACAAGAAAAATCTAAGGAAATCCCTTCGTTTACCCTTATTTTCCATGTTTTATTCTTTTTCTATTTCCCGTGTTTTAACCAAACGTCCAATGAAGAGAAAAATTATTCATAGATAAAGATATTTTTTTTATTAAATTTATACGATGGAGAAATGAGTTGGAGGCCAACCGAAGGAGAATTTTTTTTATCCATTGATATGGATGCTTTAAGATTACTTACGAATATCTAATTAATTACCGTATTTGTTTACGTCCTTATATATCATTTTAAACGATCTATTAATTTGAATCTGTCGATTTCCAAACACTTCTCCAACTATTCATTCGGTTAGCCAAATATTTTTTTCTCCTTCCACTTTTGCCGATATTAATTTGCGGTTTACCAAAATGAGTGTAGTCATAAAACCAACGGCACATGAAAGAACAACTCATGTTGCTCTTATAAGACCCAATGTATGAGTGGAACCCAGCTCCCATTAAGTCCATAAACAAGACCATCTAACCTTCTTCCTCCTAGTAGAGCCGGCAAAAAAAACACGATACGGACCAGACACGAAATAAACGGATTTGGGTTGAGGGTTGGGATTTGGGTTGAGGGTTGATGACCCATTTATGTAAATGTGTCGACACGAACACGATACAAGATTTAATTGGGTTGGGTTTGGGTTGATTAGATCCCAAAACACAAACCTGACACGAATAACCTGTTTATTAAATTAGTCTAAATATTTTTAATCATTTTTAACATAAATATGTTAATACTGTCCAAATATGGACATGACACGTAAACACGACACAAAATAAATGGGTTTGGATTGAGGCTTAATGACCCATTTATGTAAGTGGGTCAACACGAACACGACACGAAACTTAAATGGGTCAGGTTTGGGTTGAGGGATTCGTAACCCGTTTACCAATGACACGAACACAAACACAACACGACCCGATCTGTTTGTCAGCTCTACCTCCCCTTTCTTATTTATAGTAACCTTCCCTCCCGACCTCTTCTCTCTATTTAGGAGTACAATAGACCCAAATAAAATAAAAATAAAATAAAGCCTATTAATCTAAGAAAGGAAAGTTTGTTATGATATGACCATTTTTAGCAAAGGTCAGAACTCCTTCTTCCACCTTTACTCAATAATGGAAGAAAACACGTCTTCTTCCATTCACGCCTGATGCGAATGCGGAAGCGGTTTAGAATAAGAAATGAAGATTGGGTCGAAGGTTAATGTAACCTTGGTTGATGACGTGGATTTTGGACTGAAATTGAACTAAGGTTAATGTAACCCTGGTTTGTGGTTAAGGTCTGTGAGGATTTTGAGTTTTGTGGCTCGGCTATTTTTGGGAAGCAGACGCTTCGTTTTTTTGTATTTTGTGATCCGATGTTAATCGGTGAGTAACGAAAGGATATTTAACCCGTAGTTCGACCTTGAACCCAGAATTAATAGCTCAGAGTTTGGAGCACCAACCCTCTAAACACTTCGAAGCACCTTATCGAAGTTTAAACACGAGATTAACAAATTAATCCAGAGTTTGACAAGTTGTTTGTAAATTCATATATATTCCATGTTTTATTAAATGAATGACTATGACTTATATAGCCTACAATGCGTGATATCCTCATGATATTCCCGAGTCATATCTTACTCTAGTAATAATAAAGATAAAAGGAAACTAATCTTATGAGAATAACTACTAATATCACACGCTACATATGGGTGTGATTTTTATCCTACTTGCTTTAAATAAAAGAGTATTGTGTATCAGGGGAGATTACGACATCCCCACTTATTTGATGAAGATCCACTAGCTTGATTCCTTGCCATATATGGGAGATTACTAATCCCATAATTATATCACTCATATCTTGATGATTCTTTTATTCTATTGCTTAAAATGAGAATATGATATCAATCATATTAGATCACACCAAATCCTCAAACTAGGCAACTAATCATCCACATATTATCTTCCCTTATTCTCTACTACGATTATGGAGATTATGGAGATAAACCAAGATCACGATATCCCTTCAATGATGGCAATGATCCGAGTGCATTCCTAATGCACCTAGTCGCAATTGTGGGACTAGACGGATGTTGCACTTGGACGTGCATGCCTATCCATATGGGTCTAAACTAGATCGGTCTACGCACGTGTTTGGTTGACTTGTCGGGTCCAATAATTACTCTGTCAGGACCCACACTTGGGTCATCCCCTCCCTCTTCAAAAGTAATTGACCTCAATTCCATAAGGTCATACTTTTTTAGAGCTACCTCTCCCTCGCTACCAGTGATTCGAACTTCATAGTCCCTCCCCTTTATCCCGGCTCGATGGTACCCACCTCGTAAGTTCACCTTTGAAAACACCACCGAATCAGGTAACTTGTTGAGCACGACATCGTGTTTAGGAATTGGGAACTTGACAGTAACATCACTACCATAAGGACTCATGCTTCTTTGAATATGTTCATTCTCCATAAACTCTTTACCCTTACACTGGGATCCCTGAGCTTCTTCAGCGTCATTCCTACGGATCGGAATTAATTGTTGCACGAGATCAGACTTGTTCCTGTGAGGCACGGGCCATGTTGACGCCATAAGCGCATTTACTGGTTCTCCTCCTTCAATCTCCTTCTCGGGTTTAGTTTTGCCTTGACTAGCAACGATAGACACCATAGGCTCTAAGACATTTGGAAATACATTTTTAGACCCACCCACTAGCGGTTGCACGAGTTCGTCAGAGTCAAGTTTAGGGTAAACTTGGTCAAGGTTAATGTAACCTTGGTCAAGATCGTTCCCTCTTGAAACTACGGACATGCTAGACGCTTCAAGGGCGTACTCCTCCTCTTTGTTTGCTAACACCTGCTCACTAGCAAACACAGATAAACTAGGCTTGGTAGCCCGATTAGAATGCATAGAACGAACATCCTTCGGTGCCATCGGCCTTAGGACGATTCTCTTCCCATTCACCATCAACGCATACTCGTTAGTCCTCCCTTGGTGACATACATCACGATTAAATTGCCATGGCCTGCCCAAAAGAATGTGGCACGCATCCATGGGAATCACGTCACACGTGATTTCATCATTATACGGACCCATCGCGAATCCAACTCTTACTTGCTTTGTGACCTTCACCTTCTTTCCGTCATCAAGCCAATGTAGTGTGTGGGGTTTTGGGTGGGGCATAGTGGTCAAAGCAAGTTTGTCTACCATTTCTTGGGATGCGACATTAGTGCAACTCCCCCCATCAATAATCACGTTACACCACTTATCGTTCACTTGACATTTAGTATGAAAGATTTGGTCTCTTTGCTTTGTTATAGACGGTTTAGCAAGTGTGTGTAGTGTACGACGCAAAACTAGTGACTCCACGTGTGTAGGAGCCTCAAACTCGAAGACTTCTCCCACCTCTTCCTCTCTTCCCTTCGCCATATACACTTTTCCCTCCTCGTCACTTTCCTCTTGTTCCCTCAAATCATCACGATACCTAATCGCCTCCCTTAAGGTGATGATTCTTTGATTGGGACACTCAGTTTTAAAGTGACCGAACCCTTGACACTTAAAGCAATGGACTTTTGACATATCCTTGCCTTATAGGGCGTGTTAGGTGTCATTTGGGAAATAGGGGTAGTCTTAGGAGTCACATGCAAATTTGACCCTTCAAACTTAGTTTCCTCGGATTTACTCCTAGTATTCGTCTTAGGGGTAGACTTCTTTTTTTGTTGAGTTTCGACCTTAAGACACAAAGAACAAAGTGTATCGAATGACTCGTAGGGATGTAAGTCAACGACATCCGCGATACCACGATTTAAACCTCTACAAAATCGAGCCATTTTTTGTTCTTCTAACTCGTCTAACTCGCACATCAAAGACGCTTTCTCAAACTCCGAAATGTAACTACTAACATTTAGACTCCCTTGTCTTAGTTCGGCAATTCTTCTATCGACTTTATAACTCTTGGGCACATACCTCTTGCGCAACTTACGTTTAAGGTCATCCCAAGTTCTAACCTTTGGCTTATCCTCTCTAGCCCTCCTTAATTTCATGCCTTCAAACCATAAAGACGCATTTTTTGTAAGTCTAAGTATAACATACTTACAACGCTTTTCGTCAGGAACATCCTTGAAATCGAACATTCTTTCCATCTTGCGTTCCCAATCCAGGTATTCCTCTGGATCAACTCCTCCTTCAAACTCCGGAAATTCCGTGACTTTGAATTCACCTCGAGGCTTTGGCACGTCCAAGAATCTCCTAGCGCCTCCTCCTGCTCGGTTCTCAGGTAAATTACGCAAGGCACGAAGCAATTGTTGGATAAGATTCTCGTCGTTACTCCCCTCAGTATTGATGCTGCTTGCGTCGTTGTTGACATTGTTGTTGTTGATATCGTTATCTCCCATGTCGCTAAACCCGGCTCTGATACCAAAATGATGCGAATGCGGAAGCGGTTTAGAATAAGAAATGAAGATTGGGTCGAAGGTTAATGTAACCTTGGTTGATGACGTGGATTTTAGAGTGAAAATGAACTAAGGTTAATGTAACCCTGGTTCGTGGTTAAGGTCTGTGAGGATTTTGAGTTTTGTGGGAAGCAGACGCTTCGTTTTTTTGTATTTTGTGATCCGATGTTAATCGGTGAGTAACCAAAGGATATTTAACCCGTGGTTCGACCTTGAACCCAGAATTAATCAGCTCAGAGTTTGGAGCACCAACCCTCTAAACACTTCGAAGCACCTTCTCGAAGTTTAAACACGAGATTAACAAATTAATCCAGAGTTTGACAAGTTGTTTGTAAATTCATAAATATTCCAAGTTTTATTAAATGAATGACTATGACTTATATAGCCTACAATGCGTGATATCCTCATGATATTTCCGAGTGATATCTTACTCTAGTAATAATAAAGATAAAAGGAAACTAATCTTATGGGAATAACTACTAATATCACACGCTACATATGGGTGTGATTTTTATCCTACTTGCTTTAAATAAAAGAGTATTGTGTATCATTGGAGATTACGACATCCCCACTTATTTGATGAAAATCCACTAGCTTGATTCCTTGCCATATATGGGAGATTATTAATCCCATAATTATATCACCCATATCTTGATGATTCTTTTATTCTATTGCTTAAAATGAGAATATGATATCAATCATATTAGATCACACCAAATCCTCAAACTAGGCAACTAATCATCCACATATTATCTTCCCTTATTCTCTACTACGATTATGGATATTATGGAGATAAACCAAGATCACGATATCCCTTCAATGATGGCAATGATCCTAGTGCATTCCTAATGCACCTAGTCGCAATTGTGGGACTAGACGGATGTTGCACTTGGACGTGCATGCCTATCCATATGGGTCTAGACTCGATCGGTCTACGCGCTTGATTGGTTGACTTGTCGGGTCCAATAATTACTCTGTCGGGACCCACACTTGGGTCAACGCATTTCATCCAACACCTCCGGCTCTCCCCACTCGCCCCAGAATTTAAAGAAGCCGACATCAGTCTTTCATCCTGCACCAAGAGCCTAGGATCCGAGAGCTCTAATTCCCACGAAATCATCTCCACCTTCGATAATTGTACTAGTAGTAGTGGTGGTGATAGCAACGAATCTTCTCCGTCAATCTCTCGTTGTTCTTTGTTGAGTGTTAGTAATTTGAAGGGAGAGAAATGGAGATCGGAGAAGAGGAATTTCCCCCCGCCATTGACGTTGTTGAGCGAGAATGGTCGACAGAATTTCATGTTCAAATCGATGAGGAAAGACGGGAATTTGGAGATTGTTGAGGTGATAATCGAACGACCGGAGATTCTCTGTGCTACACGCCTTAGAATGCATCTTGTGCAGACGGCGATTGAAGACAACGAAGAGGAGGAAGAGGAGGAGGAGGAGAGGGTGGTTATGGCGGCGGGGTTGCGGAGGTGTTATGATGTGCGTGAGCCGGAGGTGTGGGATCGACAACATCCATTTGTGACTATCTAGTACAGTATGTGAAATTGAATCTACGTATGTATGACTGTGCTATAGAGCTGGCCAAATACGGACCAACCCGTTTGGCCCGTCCCGTTCGGCCCGCTTCGCTAGCGGGCTTGGTCACAACAAATTTAAAAATAAGTGGGCACAGACAAGAAAATCAGGCCCGCTAAAATTAATGGACGGGCTTGGACTAAATGAAATCGTCCATGGACAGCCCGCTAGGCCCACTATGTAAACTTTAATCTTTACTTAACCTAACAAAACCTAAAGAAAAAAGTAATTAAAAAAAGTGAAAAGTATTGTGCTGAAAATATTATATACCCACGTTGAGAAGACTAACCGGTTCATTGAATATCATCAAAAGCAAAAAACTCCACTCTTGAATCCTTGATTATCAGACTTCTCGGTTATTTCAAATTTTCAATTCTAAAACAGATAGTATGATGTTTATTTATTACTTTGATAGTTATGAACATGATATTAAGTTTTAGGTTATTAATTTTATTCTTTGCAAAATTGGTAATCACGATGTTTTTTCTACCGTTTGATGGTTTGATTTTCCAATAATTAATTTCAATATCAAATATTCTTGTATATTTAAAGCCCGCAAGCCCGTGGGTTGGCCCACTAAGGTATATTGGACGGGTACGGGCAGCTATAGTAGGCCCGCCATAGCGGACACTGGTATTAAAAAAAGGCCCGTTGGACACATTTGTATAGGTTAGGCCCGGCCCATGTCCAGCCCAAGCCCGCAAACGGTCAGCTCTACTGCGCTATCGAAGGTGTACCGTTTGATGACAAGATTACGATCGAAGAATTGATTTCATATTCGTATTCAAGGCTTAACTTAACCCTTCAATTTAATAGGTCTCAAATTCAGCTCCATTTTTATAGGACTTGATACATGTTTTGCTGGATAAAAAAATTTGTTTACTAAGTGTAGTGCACTAGAAGGTAATACTTCACATGCGAGTAATAATTAGCCAAGTAGACTTAGGTGTGATAATAACAATTTTTATAAAGGATTTTAATATATTTTAACACAATTTTTATTGATTTTTTTAACGATATTTGGTTAAGAATGTAAGGGAAAAATAAATAAATACGAGTAATAATTTCCTTAACATTTTCTTAACATTTAAAAGTTACTTTAACTTTTTTTTATCTTCATTGAATCACACCGAGTCAATTTTCGGGTCGGGTCAGATAATTTGTCGGGTTCAGGTTCGTGTCGGCCTGAAGCGGGTCGGGTCATGTCACTACATTTTCGGTCAGATTGGGTCAATTTTACTCAGGTGACGGGTCGGGTCGGGTCAAGCTTGCCAACGCTAGTACTCTGTACGAGGTAGTAAAACTCGTGTATGACTTCGCAATTACGGAATATAATACTCCCTTCTATCCAATCCATTGTATGGATTATGACTTAAAAATTCAAATAAAAATAATTTAAATACTCAAAACAAACAAATTTATACGGAGCATGGAGTATTTATTATAACTTATAAAGTAATGTTTCACAAAAAAATATTGTCGATAAAAAATATATTATACAAACGAAGAAAAATACGGTTGAAGTGTCACCTTGTAGACTGTAAAAAGTCAAATAGGTACAAATGTAGAATAGATTAGATATGAGAGCATTAGTAAGATAAAGAAAAATTAGCACACAATAATATACTTCCTCCATTCAAATTCAAAGTGAACATTTCTTTTTTTTTGACACTATTTACAACTAAAGAGAATTTTCAATATTCTCGACAATCTATAAGACAAAATATAGTCATGTGAGATCTTGTTTGATTCATCTTTACAAGTAGGTAAAGAATATCAAATTTTTATAATTTTTGCTAATGTAAAATGAAAGATATCGATGGTGCAAAACACGTCTCGACAAATGTGCAAAAAAATGTATAGTTTGAATTTGAATGGAGGGAGTACTGGATATAATGACAATCATATAAAGAAGCAAAGTTGGTAAACCTTGGTCTAGTGGTTCAACTGGTTATACTTGTAGTTGTTGTAGCTGTGGTCTTGAAAAAATGATCGCACAATAAGAGTATAAATTCTTGTGATGGATTACCCGTTATATTAATGTGATGGGTTAAATAAAATTCATTTAGATAAGAAAAAAGATAAAAGCAAATCACATGGACTATACCAATGCTTATCTTTATCCATCTAAGTACTCCGTAATAGTTATTTGATACGTTATAAAGATATGACGGATAGTTTCAACCCAATACAAAACTATTTGCACAGTTAATGCAACAATAAGCATTCAACCATCAATCACAGACTACAACTACAAGTCTACGTGTGAGAAGTGGCCCGAACAAGGAATCAGAAATCAAGAGTTGACTAAATACACGTACGTCGTTAATATGATTCTTTCTTGAGTATGTCTCCCTTGTGACCAGGGGGAATCTAGCTAGTAGCAAAGGGTAGCACTAGCAAAGAGACTACCTTTTACCGTTGGCGCTTTACTTCTTAACGTCGGCGTTAATTAAGTAAAATGATGACTTTGTCCTTGGTATTTATTCTCAAAATAATATTACTTTAACATTTTATAGATTATCGATTTATTAAAACTCAATAATAAAACCGTCTTTTTCGATTATCATAATAAACCAAAATCGACTTCGTATATAGTTAATATATGGAATTACGCAAAATGATGAGTTCTCCTTTGCAATTAATTCTCGAAATATTATCACATTTACATTTTATAGAGTATCGGTTTATTAGAACTCGATAATAAAACCATTTTTCGATTATTGTTACGCCTCCGATTTTAAACAGTTAATTAGATTAATTAATGACTTAATACAATTTAATAAACGTAATTAACAAATACGAGTAATACGCAAATTAAATCCTAATTAATCTACGACAATCAAGATTTATTATACAAATCGATGCAAATTAAAAGAAAAAAATCCGGAAATGGGTCGGGTCGAGTGGGTTTTTCGACCCACCCAAGGGTCAAATTATTTTCTCTATAATATTTGAAAGTTTTGAGAAATAGTTTAAGTATAATGTAAATCTTCCAATAGTATGAAACATGAAGTATAAGTTGGTGAAATTACCTATTGACTGGGAGGCAAATGACTAAAACACTGCACCAACATCAACAAACTGATATTTCAAATGGTTACCGCGACGAGCAGTGGTTTAGTAATCTGTAAGCAGAAGGATTCGAACCCGAGCCACTTGTATGAAATGTTATCAATGTAACCAATTTTACCACCTTATACTTCTGTGGACGTCCGTCCGCACCGCCCGGCGCCCCGCGCGCGCCCGCGCGGGACTGTCCCGGTTTTCATCATGTGGCGGCGGCCACCCACGCGGCCCCCTCCCTGCCGGGAGCCGTCCCAATCTCGCGTACGAGGCGAAGTGTCGGACCTCGATTTGGATGACGATCCGGACTCGTACTAGACGGGTGCGGGCACCCGTGTTTCCGTTTGGGAATCGATCGAGTCGTGGTTGTAAATGTTTAAAGATCAATTCATTTTGTAAGGCGACCTTTTTAGTGAACTAAATTCGTTACCGATTTGTGGAGTCGCCACCGAGTCAATTATGGGGACTCGGAAACCGTTCAAGTCAACTTTGATCCCTTGCCGGCTCAAAGTTGAGTGGCACAGGACCTAAAGATAAAAACTTGTACCCTTAAGCACTCCATACCTGGAATGACTCTCATTGCCAATGGTTTCGGACATCCGGAAACCGTCGATTCTGAGTAAGGGGTGAGGGTACGTATTGGGAAGCCAACATCTGATAGATGTCAGCACCCAATCCCACCCGCACTATAGCGGCCTCTACTAATCAATCGGTGGGCTGATAACCTAGTTCTTTCGTTGTGGCGGAAATGCTGTAACATCCGTTGTTTTAACCCTATGTCTTTTGCTACGTCGGTTGTTTAAGGACAAGTAAGTGTTGTCAAAATAATTGTGTTTACATTCTTTGCATGCGATTTCACGTGACAAGCAGGCCATGAAAAGATGCACGTAGCAGGGTAGAGAGTACTAGTATTATATGTATTAGCAAATCAGTTTTAACGTGATAATACGGATATTAGTCATTCTCATGGTATACCTTACCTGATATTCTGCTTAAGATGCGTCGAACCTGGTAAGGCGAGCACTTGGACTAATACGGGACCCAACCATCACTTTGTTCAGTTTTAGTTGTTTTACGTTTTGAATTCCGTGTTAGGTGATTTAGCATGCGATTACAAGGTCATAAAAGCAATAAATCATACGAAAAACTGTAAATGCGAATGTAAGTAAATCACATTATGAGGAGTTGCACCCTCGGAGTATACACTAAACGGGACTCGATGCATAAATATTTTGAGAATGGATCTCGGAATTACTCGGGTCTATTTAGTGTGTTTTAGTACTTGTGATTGAAGTTGGGACGTTTATATGTTTTAGTAGATGCTCGTGGACCTAGTGTCCACATCTAGTGTTATCGTAGTGCATAATAAAAAAAAGTGCAAATATGGAAGTTTTGTTTAGATGACAACCTAGTGACGACTCGGTTTCAACAGGCAGATTCTCCTAGCTTGACCAGTGACTCCGAAAGAGCTCCGTTACCGTTTGACCCTCCTGCAGCTACTCCGGCAGAGCTTCGTTACTAAGGACTAGTTCTGCGGCTACTCCGGCAGAGCTTCGCTACTAGACTTGAGCTTGTCGATGACAGGCACCTCGGTATCGAGTGGGGTGCTTGAAGGTGAGGAGTAGCGTCGATGTCGCTTTTATTGGAACTACGATAGAGTGGATCGTTTGCCTCGAGTGTCGGAGTCCGAGCCCTTAGCGAGAGTTTAGAGGGAGAAGAGAAGAATGAGAATTGTGTCGAATGAATGAAGCGGATGGGGGTATTTATAGGTGTTTTTGACCCTCGTCGCCCATATGGACGCCTGAGCTGGGGCGCACCAAGACTCAGGCACCTGGGCTCGGGCGCGGTAAAGCTGAGACGCGTGTGGTGGGGCGGTTGGAGTTTTGAAGATAGGATTTTGATACTTTCCAAAACCGAGAAGGAGGAGTATAATTTGTTACTTGGGGATTTAGGCTCCCGCTGCTTGACCTAGCGTCGTGAACGTTAGTGGGCCTCGGGTGTGCATCCCGAGGTTCGCTTGGCTCGGTGCTGACTCGGTTTGAGTTTCGGGATCGACTCGGGGGTCCCGGTGTCGGAATTGACTCTAATTAGTGTCTATGCGACCATAACGACACGACTAAGGCTACCATCATGTTAGTTTTAATTTTTCCGAGTAATTATTTGATCCGTTCTATAGAAAAAACTATCTACAACATCACAAACCCACGTCGCGTTGCAGTCCTATCGTCATTGGGTGTTTGTTGGGTACTTCTGCAGCCACCAGGTCCAAATCTGGGTGTCTACAACTTCATGTTTCATATCATTGGAAGATTTATATTATACTTAAACTATTTCTCAAAACTTTCAAGTATTATAGAGAAAATAATACGACCCTTGGGTGGTTCGAAAAATCCACTTGACCCGACCCATTTCCGGATTTTTTTTTCTTTTAATTTGCATCGATTTGTATAATAAATCTTGATTATCGTAGATTAATTAGGATTTAATTTGCGTATTACTCGTATTTGTTAATTACGTTTATTAAATTGTATTAAGTCGTTAATTAATCTAATTAACTGTTTAAAATCGGAGGCGCAACAATAATCAAAAAAGGGGTTTTATTATCGAGTTCTAATAAACCGATACTTTATAAAATGTAAATGTGATAATATTTCGAGAATTAATTGCAAAGGAGAACTCGTCATTTTGCGTAATTCCATATATTAATTATATAGGAAGTTGATTTTGGTTTATTACGATAATCGAAAAAGACGGTTTTGTTATCGAGTTTTAATAAATCGATAATCTATAAAATGTTAAAGTAATATTATTTCAAAAATAAATACCAAGGACAAAGTCGTCATTTCACGTAATTAACGCCGACGGTAAGAAGTAAAGCACCGACGGTAAAAAGTAGTTGCGGTGAGAAGTAGCCCGAACAAGGAATCAGAAATCAAGAGTAGACTAAATACACGTACGTCGTCAGTATGATTCTTTCTTGAGTATGTCTCCCTTGTGACCAGGGGGAATCTAGCTAGTAGCAAAGGGTAGCACTCGCAACCCCAAACTTGAAAAAAGTGGTTAAAATTATCGATTTAAGCTACCCCAAAGTTCGTAAAACTGACAGCATTTTATATATAGTAAGCAAATACGATGAACTTGCTACCCAAAATTTCGATTCTGGATTCGCCCCTGCTTGTGACGGATATATCCGTTATAAATTGACAACAGGTCAAATAATGTCATTTGGTTAGAAAAGACAAGGTTAGTGGGTAGCACATGACTTTGTCTTTATCTATCCAAAAATGTATTATTTGACCCGTTACATGATTATGACGGATAATTCCATCATAAACAAGAATTTACCTCCTTTTCATCTGCCCTATTTTGTTCCTCAAAACTCAAAAAAAAACAAAAAAAAAACAACGGTAAATCAACATGTACATGTATCACATGTCACATTGTCACCCTCACCCTCCCTAACTTTCCTGGCAACTGAGTACTCTATCATATTTTTTCATGACTTTATAGGTGACACATAATTATTGGTTGACGCAATTAATAAGATCAATTTTATGTTTTCTTCATGCAAAGAAGATAAATTTAATAAAACATAAATATTAATTGAAATATTTTTTTTAAAATCAATAAACTAAATTGTTTTATTTTTTCTCCTTAATATGAGTTTAATTTTCAACTATTTTGTTAATTTCATTTTTTTTCCCATCATATTATTATAAAAACATTTTTTAAAAAATCCAAAAATAAAATAAAACTAGTTTTGATGCCCGTGCGATGCACGAGGTAACAATAACGTTACTAAATCAACCTTAATACTTCCTTTTATAATTATTGACTGCGATGGAATGATTATGATTATTTCAAATAATTGTCATTTTAGTGGATTAGTATCCACGTTTGCATGTATTTTATACGAAAAGTAGCAGACGCGGGTTATGATGCTACAGTTAGACGGCTAGACCTACCAAATTCGACTCGACCCATAAACTCAACCATAATTTAATACATACTAATTTTTTTTACTTTAATAGTTGTAATCAAATTAGGCGTTCAAAACTATTTTTGAGCATGACCCGTATACCCCGACCGATGACAGGTCTAGTGTGTACATTAGCTATATGGCTAAAACAATCGATGCTCATCATAATACCTGGTCACTGTCAGTAATTTTAATGTTTGTGACAACCAAGTTGGAACATTGAGTCTATCCGTATCTTTTGTTCTCTAGCTAAGCATTTGACTTTCGCATTGAATATATTTGTATGTATGTCACCATCTCGCTCTAAATTTGACTGACCCACCTGACACGTTTTTAGAGGCATGAGTCCGTTTTTTTTATTCGCAACCCGTTTAACCCGAATCCTAAATGATCCGATTTTGGGTCATGATCTAGCCCGACCTGATTAGCTCGTTGGAAAGAAAAGACCACAAAACTTTAGTCTAAAAGCCAATTTCTAGTCATCTATTTCTATGTCTGGATTTTGCTAAAACTCAAATTTTAACATGCAGAGTAGTACTCTTCTGCATGTAGAAGAGTCACTCTTTTCTTTTTTGGATTGTCTCTCTAAAAGTCACTTTTTGATTTATTCTTATTTTATCTGATTTTTGTGGTTAACATTGGTTATAACCTCACTTATTTTTCATCTTTCATTTTCCACCACACATCTTTATACACCTTTTCAACCACACATCTTTATACACCTTTTCAACCACACATCTTTATACACCTTATCTCACTAAGAAGGTGGGGTGACCCTTTTAGTGAGATGGAGAGAGTATTAGTTAGGCGACGAATTGATTATGATTATTTCACACCATTGTCAATTCGAAGATTTGACACCGCTTATCAATGTTTATCTTAAGAGGACGACACCGAGAGAAATCAAGAAGTGAGACAAGGTAAGAAAATTTTGATTACTTTTTTACGGAATTACTTTTTCATAAGTCAATGTTACTCAATCATTCTTAAAATATTCAAAAAATTCCAATATTACCCTTTCTCTGTTCTAAAGAACTTTCATTGTTTTAATTCTATTTTAAACCAATCTTTTCATCAAAATTTTTTACTTAAACCTCATCCATACTATAAATCGATCAATCATTACTTGCGAATTCACTATGGATCATAGTTCGATAATCGATATTTTATCATATTGATTAGGGCTAATTAATGTTAATGTTAATTTTATAATTAATTGATTGAAAATTAGGGCTAATTAATGTTAATTAATTAATTAGGGTTCTTGTATAATCGGAAATGAGGACTTTTTCGAAAAAACACTAATTGGTGCAATTGATTTGAAATTCATCACAAATTTATTATTCGAAAAACCCTAATTGGTGCAATTGATTTCAAATTCATCGCAAATTAGAACTTTTCTGAAAAACCCTAATTGCTACAATTGATTTCAAATTCATCACAAATTAGGACTTTTCCGAAAAACCTATGCAATTGATTTGAATTTCCTAACCTCAGTTTCTACTTGTATTATCGCAAATGAAGACTTTTCGAAGAACCCAAATTAGTGCAATTGATTTTGAAATTTCTGACCTTAATTTGTACTTGAATCATCGCAAATTAGGATTTTTTTCAAAGAACCTTGATGCAATTGAGTTGCGAAATTTTATCTCTCTAGAAAATTAGGTGGTGATGGGTGGGGAGTAGGGATGGCAATTTCACCCGCATCCACCCCGCACCCGATCCACCCGTGAAAAATAAATGGGTGAAAACCCGAATAAATGGATGAATAACGGGTGATGGATGAGACGGGTGATGGATTGGGTCGGATGCGGGTGGAGCATCATCCCACCCGTAATCCGTTAACCACCCGACATCCATCCATTTAAAAAATATATATTATAAAAATTATCCGAGAATAAGAGAATGTCCTCTATTTTCCTAAAACCTTATTCATTTTTATTTCCAAGACTAGACCTAACTCAAATAATACTACCATGGCGACGAAAGGTGTAAGTCGCAAGCTAGGTCTCGCAAGAAATTGTTTTCGATTTGGTACTTATTTCACAAAATAATACTCCCTCCGTTCCAATGAATTGTTTGCCTATTCCATATTGGGGCGTCTCAATGAATTGTTTGCCTTTCTATTTTGGGAATGTTTTTTATATGCAATTTGTCCCTTCTCATGAGTTTTGCTCCACATGTCACCTTCTCATTGGATTCCTTACCCTTGGTGCCAAAATGAAAGGCAAACAATTCATTGGAACGGAGGGAGTACTCTGTAGTACAAGTGAATCACCCGTTAAATCACCCGAACCACCCGTTTCACCCGTGGATGATGGGTGGATCGGATATGGATGACACTCCTAGTGATGGATGGATCGGGTGGGCGAATAGAGACGGGTGATGGATGCGGGTGAGGCTTCACCCGATCCGAATCCGACCCATTGTCATCCCTAGGGGGGAGGGGGAAATGAGAAGAATATGGTAGTAATTTTGAAGTATAATTGAGTAAACTTGAAGTATAAAAGAGTATCACCCTTTTTTTAATATAAAAATTATAATTTAAAGAAAATAATACTAATAGTATTAAAATAAATAAAAATTTAATATCATTTTTTTTACTTAAAAAGTGATAAAAAAAAATTAGGCGTTCCAAACTATTTATGTCCCGTATTCTGACCATAACCCGATACGGGACCATTATTTGACCCGACACACTCGACAATTCTAGTGTCTACATTAGTTACCTGGGTGAAACAAATGACACTCATCAAAATACCAGGTCTTGCGCCTGTGAGCAATATTAATATGTCTGTGAGACCATGACAACTCATCTGCAAACATTGAGTTTATCTATGTTTTTTACTCGCTAACCATTTGACTCTACTACATTTAATATACTTGCATGTATGCAACCATCTCGCTTTAAGTTCGACCTGGCCCGCGAACTTGTCCCACCCAATATGTTGTTTTTTGGGTCATGAACCCAGTATTTTGACCTAAATCCTAAATTATCTGTTAATTTAGAGACATGACATGGCCCGACACGTTCAACTTGTTGGAAATAAGAGACTACAAAGCCTAAAACACAATTCCAACCGATCTATTCCTATCTCTAGATTTTGTTAAAACTCTAATTTTAATCTATTAGCAATTCGATATATACTCCCTTCTTTTTTTGATTTAGCCTCATTTTCTTCAAGGGATTGTTTTTAGTTAGCCTCATTTCTTCATATGGAAATTTAAATGAGTAGTTTTCTCTCACCACATGCACTATTTCACGAATTTTCTCTTACTTTTTTTCATTTTTTCTTAAAATTAGTACCAAACCCAAATGAGGTTAATCAAAAAAAATGGAGGGAGAAATTAATTTATTACTCCGTGTATATTATCCTTTTATTTGAATATAATTTTATGTCTAATCTTAACTTAAATCATTCAACATTTTTAGTAACTTACTCTCTTATACAGTTGCACATAGAAGATAAAAGTTGTGTTCTCGTGTTAAATAGTACTCAACAATCAACATTACTTTAAGACAGAATTTCAAAAAAAAAAACATTACTATAATACAAAACCTGACCCGACATGGCCAACTCGTTTTTTTGTAGGTCAAGAGTCAAGATCTCTAAATCTTGATTCATGACTCAATATTTTAATTAAAAATATAAACTAATATTCATTAATTTTTTATCTTTTAATTATAAAATAATTTTAAAAATTTATCGAAATATAAAGTCTGTGCAGTGAATATTAGTTTAAATAATTGAAATATAATATCATAATTAAGGAATATAAAAACAATACGAAATACTATTAAAATAAATAAAAAGAGGTAAAAAATCGACATTCGAAACTATCTGTATCCTGACCATAACCCGTTGCTGACCCATGTAACACGACCCATAATTAAACCGATTCGTATTTAGTATTTTGACCCGACTTGTTTAAAGTTATTTAAAAAAATTATGTACATTAAAAAAATCCATCTTATAAGCTTAGAAGTATAAATTCTACTTTCAATCAAAATTTATTATTTTATACTATTACTAATAATAATCAATATACTCAATCAATATAATGATAGTCATCTTTATGTGTTACATAATAATCAATTAATTTTAAGCTCATGCATTATTGTTATTGTTATATATAATATGACATATATATTACCAATGTTACGTACAGTAATTATCGTAATAAATTAGTAGACTTCTGTTTTTTATAAAAGAATTCTACTTTCACTCAAAATCCGTCTTAGGTTAGAATTAAGAAGTCTACTCCTAATCTCATATTTACTCAAAACTCGGAAATAAATAATATAGCTAATATTGAATGTAAAATAAAAAAAGCCTCCTTTAATCAATCAATATATCAATATCAATCAATATATATTAATAAAGCAGGAACTTTTCGAGCGATATGATTGGTCGGAGTTTTTTACATTATTTAATAAAAAGTTTTAATAAAGTAGGAATTTGCATATGATAAATTAATCCTACTCCATCTCAGATTTAAGCGATATAAGATTCGTATAGGAAAAAACAATCTTACTCCACCAAAGATTAAAAAAATTACCACTATATAAACAGTTAATTATCACCTCAAAATATTACAAAATTTCAACAGAAACCGCGTGGAACGTGTATTCAGTTCTATTTGACGAATTTTTAAATATTTACGAGTATTTATTTATTCACCCTATAATCAATATTAGAAACTCCAAAAATATAAAATTACGATAATTTTGTTGTTTACATATATATAAAAGGATAAAAATTATCTCACATTGAAAAATTATAATAGTGAGACGTGATTATATAATAAATAAGAGTAAGTTTGAATTTTTTGCTCGAAAAAATGTCAGAGTAAGTTTTAATGTGTTTTTCTCCTACATCCAAGATATAATGTAAACGGTGAAACTATTACATATTCCCTCTATTCATTCCAATGCTCTCATCTATCTTTTCACAGTTGTCGAGACGCGTTTTGCACCATCAATATCAAATATACATTAGCAAAAAATATAAAAGTTTGATATTTATAATTGTAGACACCCACATTTTGACTGCAAGGTGTCTATAGCAGTTTTCGACAAACACACGATGATGATCGGACGTTAACGTGCTTTAACGTACTCGGAAGTGGGCTCGAACGGTTCCGAATAACCATAAAATTCGGTGGCGACTCCGACTTCGATTTAAATTTCCATTTGACCATCTCATGGAGATTCATTCGCCTCCCCAAACCCGCGCGTGGCCGCGTCGGGGTGGACCTATGTCATGTCCACAATTTGGCGACTCCGCTGGGGATTTTCTGATGAGTTAATAACCTTCGGTGTCCTCAGGGTGAGACTCGAATAGAAATCGTTTGACTAGTACAATGCGCGTTTTAGTTTTACGGTTCATGCATAACCCCACTTTCCCGGGCCGGTACTCGTGACCGACGTCCCACTATACCGTTGATATAGTCCAAATTGGTTATGTCAAAGGTGTCCATTAGCCTATTCATATGGGTTTTACGGCATGTCCTAATCTCAACTCGAGTTAGGGAGTCCGCCCCGATTCTCGATAAGCTATGTACACTGGTATAGACCCTTACAGACTGACTGAGACTTAGCTTAAGAGCATACATGGCGTCATTATACTGTTTCCATGACTACGTGCTACTTAATCCACATCATCTTTTTAAAAACCATCATTTTTCAAAATTTGCATCCTTTTCAAAATATCCAATTTCAAAACCCCGGTCATATACCGAACTTAGGACTTATGATTTTACTCAAAATAGCCTTTTTCTAGCCGGTATTATGCCCAATTCAAAACTCGAAAATATTTTCGAAACTTTCAAAACCCGTCATTCGGCCCACTTCTTTTTTCTTTTTCGAAAAAGGGCCGGATTTTTCTCCCCGATTTTTACTCGGGCTTTCAATATCATATTTCAAAACTTTCTCTTCTTAGGACTTCCCGTATTTAGCAGTGTCGGGTCGTGTCATAAGTCGTAGAAGTCTCTAACGTCGAAACTCCGTCGATCTTACATCACGGATTTCCCCCCACCCCCCCCCCCCCATCCTAGTCCGCCTTATTTTACTAAGGCAAGGCCCACCTACGTAGGACATACTCCTACAAAGGTTGGCCCATTTACACAATCGAGTCTAAAGTTTGGGAATGTCTCACGTGAATCTTCCTTCGAACAAGGCCCAGCCCACATAGCCGAATCCTAAAGGAGATCCACCTTTCACGAGTCACCCGTCTAGGTGTCTTTCCCGAGTCAACCTTTTACAAGGCATAGCCCTATAACAAAAGGTTCACGGTCCTTACGTCTAAGGGTCACTCACTCGAGTCTTAACAAAGTCTTCAGTCCCAGTCGGGGGCTACCCTTCATCAGAGCGGTCAATCACGGTTGCTCTAAGGGTCAGGTCTTACACGTGTCTCACGTACCCCACTTTCGAGCCATTTAGGTGTCAACACCATCCGAGTCCTACCAAAGTCTTTAGTCTCACTCGGGGGGTTGTCCTCCACTCGAGCAGTCAAACACGGTCACCCCATTTTCGGACTCACCCTTCTGCGGCTCGAGTCTAATTCGCGGTCGTTACTTTGTCTAGATCAACGTTCGGGTTTCCCGGTCCGAGAATCCTAGTCATTCCCGTCACCCCGGGCTGTGTCTAGTTTGACACCCTCTCTTGCATTTGCGCAAAGCCGAGTTTAGGCGAGTCGTGGCACTTGTCGTTCACTCCAATCAAGGACTTTACAAAAAGAAACAACCAACCGAGCATCCGAAAGTCCGGATTTGATTCGAGTTTGAGTCTGAGTCCGAGTCTAGGATACCCTACATCCTCATTTCCAAATCAGAGTCAGAGTCATTTGCATTCTGTCATCTTTTTCAAAATTCAATAAAGTCAGCTTTTCAATCTCTCATATATAATTTCCTTATGTGTTTCCGAGAACATGATGAACACCATCATACACTGTGAGCACACGCACGTGACTATTATAGGCACATCTATAATGATTGCAGGAAATGAGACCCGTGTTGTCCTTTACCTGTTCCATGTCTGGTATAGAAAGCCACATAACTACCCGTAGCAGGAGCATATCGAATCCAATGACAAATCTAGGTAGTCTCCTAGTTTGGGTTCAAGACGGGAGACAAGCCCATTTCCCACAATAAACACCCATCCAATAATACTGACCAATCCCTACCTTAGGTGTTAGTCTGACCAACAAAAAAAAGGGAAAAAAACTGGACAAAAAAATCAAAAGTCCAATACAAGAAAAAAGCAAAAGGCCCAAAACAAAAAAAGCTGGCCATGATCAAAAAAGAATTATCAACATCTCTCGACCAGACACGGTCAACTCAAATGAAGAATCCCATGACCGGGGCTAAGAGGTCAACCCAAAGAATTCAAAAACCCATGACCGTGAAACGGTCAATTCAAAAATTATCAATACCCATACCATCCAATAGGGGAGAGACAGTCAAGCTGGTCAGCTAACACCACATCTAGCCTTCCCACATTACAACCCTCAAGACCTTCTCGAGACCTAGGCTAGAGACAGCCCAAAATTTTGAGGATTCAAGCTCCATAGGATACCCCTAACCATTAGGGCCAGACATGGAAACCAGATCCCGCATTATCAACCTGCCCGATCAAATTTCGAACCATTCTACTCGACTTCCCCTTTACATAACAAAATTCACAATCACCATACAAAGACCCGAGAGCAAAACTCGTCAAATCCCCCCGAGAGCAAAACTCGTCAAAATCCCTCGAGAGCAAAACTCGTCAAAATCCCTCGAGAGCAAAACTCGTCAAATCCCCCGAGAGCAAAACTCGTCAAATCCCCCGAGAGCAAAACTCGTCAAATCCCCCCGAGAGCAAAACTCGTCAAATCCCCCCGAGAGCAAAACTCGTCAAATCCCCCCGAGAGCAAAACTCGTCAAATCCCCCGAGAGCAAAACTCGTCAAATCCCCCGAGAGCAAAACTCGTTAAAATCCCCGAGAGCAGAACTCGTTAAAATCCCCGAGAGCAGAACTCGTTAAAATCCCATCCCAATTCTCCTCATTCAAACCAGTTACCAACCCCAAACACGGGAACTCAACTTGCAGTCGGCATAGAACATGCCCAAATAGTTCACACCACCTCTGGGGGCTACCCCGGAGAACGCTCACAGTCACAGGATCAACATCCTAACCATTCTAGCCCTTTGATCAAGACATCACTGGGAATGCACCTAGCCTAACCATTCTACTCGACTTCCCCTTTACATAACAAAATTCACAATCACCATACAAAGACCCGAGAGCAAAACTCGTCAAATCCCCCCGAGAGCAAAACTCGTCAAAATCCCTCGAGAGCAAAACTCGTCAAAATCCCTCGAGAGCAAAACTCGTCAAATCCCCCGAGAGCAAAACTCGTCAAATCCCCCGAGAGCAAAACTCGTCAAATCCCCCCGAGAGCAAAACTCGTCAAATCCCCCCGAGAGCAAAACTCGTCAAATCCCCCCGAGAGCAAAACTCGTCAAATCCCCCGAGAGCAAAACTCGTCAAATCCCCCGAGAGCAAAACTCGTTAAAATCCCCGAGAGCAGAACTCGTTAAAATCCCCGAGAGCAGAACTCGTTAAAATCCCATCCCAATTCTCCTCATTCAAACCAGTTACCAACCCCAAACACGGGAACTCAACTTGCAGTCGGCATAGAACATGCCCAAATAGTTCACACCACCTCTGGGGGCTACCCCGGAGAACGCTCACAGTCACAGGATCAACATCCTAACCATTCTAGCCCTTTGATCAAGACATCACTGGGAATGCACCTAGCCTACACCATCGCTATGGCTAGTTACACACAAAGCCCTAATAAACTAGGCACCATAATCCACTGAACTACGGCTTGGTTTGATTTCACCACATGTGAATACGTAGGCAGCCTTTCAACAGAGGCACAACCACCCACATTGACACACATTCAAAAAGCACCATCATTCCGGTCACGACACTGTCATGTTCTCGACAGTTAGCTTTGTCATTCTGGGGGCTTCTCCTAGGCAGAAGTTCTCCATCCACTCACATAATCCAAATACTTTCAAAAACTAGCCTCCTTTTTATAGTGTGTCCTAGTACTCGGCTCAGTCGAAGACGAGAATCTGTCAGGACTCGGAGCGATACCCATTTTGGGAATGTACCCTAAAATCAAAAATCCAGAAGAGCATGCACTAGACTGCAACAGTCTCATTACAGACTACCGCAATTCCCCTGCAACGCATCCTTCCCATTTCAATATTCGACCGTGTTGTCACTCGTCTAGGCTACGGAATAGCGCAACTTAAGAGTCTTGTCATCTTAGGTGGCCCACCTCCTTACCAAGTCACGGTCCAACCCTTAGAGAGTCCAAGTCGTGTCTGTCAACTCGTCCTGTCGCGTCCAGAGTCGAGTCTGCCGGTAGGCCTCTCTTTTCAAATTCTCATTTTAAAATTAGCAAAACTTAGCCATTTGAAAAAAAAAATCCTTTTCGACAAGGTCAAAATTCAGTCTATTTAAACGTCAAATTTCTTTTCCACCTCTTTCAATCTTGGAAACCTATCTCCTAGCACGTGAGTTACTTTCAGGACTTCGATTTCAAAATGCAGCGAAAATCATTTTTATTCCCCAGCACGAGTCATATTTGTTTCGCCTACGTGTTGCAAAATTTTATGTAACTTATACAGGTACAAATCACGACAGCGCAATTCACAAAACTCCCCAGCGGCATTTAACAAGATGAGCCCATATACAGGCGCACCTAAGTCTCATACGACGAGTTCAATTCCCCACGGAGTTATCATCAGCTCAGGTACATTTCTAATCCATGGCTGGCGGGCCCTTCACGCAGGTCTAATGGACCTTAAACGACCCGACCGGAAGCTGCCAGGTTTTAATCCTTGATTGACCTGGTGGTTACTCTGACTTTCGCCCTGTCCAAGCCTCAGTCAGAGTGGGGGCTCTGTAGACACCCACATTTTGACCGCCAGGTGTCTATAGCAGTTTCCGACAAACACCCGATGATGATCGGACGCTAACGTGCTTTAACGTACTCGGAAGTGGGCTCGAACGGTTCCGAATAACCATAAAATTCGGTGGCGACTCCGACTTCGATTTAAATTTCCATTTGACCATCTCATGGAGATTCATTCGCCTCCCCAAACCCGCGCGTGGCCGCGTCGGGGTGTACCTATGTCATGTCCACAATAATATATACTCATAACGACTAAACACACAAGATCTCACGTGACTATATTCCCTCTTATAGATTGTCAAGAATATTGAAGATTTTATTTATTTGTGAATAATGTCAAAACAGGAGTGAGACTAAAATTATCTCACATCGATAAACTATAATGAGGTAATGAAATTTTATTATAAAAATAAAAGTAATAATTCGTCTTTAGATATTAACCAAAAAAAATTGAGTCCCAAAAAGAGTTATTAAGACTACAAATTTAAGTAAAATTATCCCACATCAAAAAAGTATAATACTTTGTAATAAATTGATGAAATTCTATTATATAAAATAAAAGTAATCATTTGTATTTAGATATCAATCCAAAAAAATTTAGTTCTAAAAAGCGTTCTTTAGGTTATAAACTTGAGTAATCAATATAGGCAATCATTCGTCAATAGATATTAACCAAACATCTTTTGAGTCATATAAAAACTCTATCTCACATCGAAAAATTATATAATAGGGTGATGAATTTTCATTATATAATTTGTCCTTAAATATCGACAAAAATTAAAGAGCTTTTAAAAGTATAAAATTAAGTAAAAACTATCTCACATTGAAAGAATAATGTCATTGAAAGAATAACGTCATATGTATAAATTAAATAGTTTTCATTTCTATAATTGTAGTTATAAGTAAAAAGTGAGGTTAATGAAGGAGTTATGTCCACTGTCCTACGGATTAACCCGCTTAAGTCTATGTATCTGATATGCCTTGCTAGAGGTCGATGTCGGATTGACATGTAAATGAGTTACGTGTCTGGTAGTCTTAAGTGGACCCATTGGGTCACACACAATGTGTACGGGATATTATTAATATATCGATATATTAATATATCGGGTCAGTAGTAATACGACTCAGCTGTGGTGTCGGGTTACGGTAATTAGAGTTATAGTAATAATCTAATTATGGTAACTAGAGTTATTGTGATAATCTAATTATACCAATTGGAGTTATGGAATAACTTCTAGGTTAAGTAGGTAACCTATCTCTTCTATATACTATATAAGGAGGTTCATATGATGAACCAAAATATACAATTGTGAGTATTGATTCATATATTATTAGAGAGAGAATTTTGTGAGACCGTCTCACAAAACCCTTATACTAGCATATACGTCGCAGTTCCGTACCCGTGTGGATACCAAAGGAGGCATCACGTTTGGGGTGCTCTATTCTGTCCGTGGAGATTATTTATTCTGTCCGTGGAGATTATTTATTCTTGTCCGTGAAGATTATTTATTCTATCCGTGGAGATTATATATATTTCTGGGTTTATTATACTTCTTATTAATACGTTGTTCCGCTACAAATAAGGTATAATTGTTATCCCTCTTCTTTTGTCTTTTCGGTTAATACTCGTAACAGGTCCTTGGGTTTAAGGGTTGTAACCCTACAGTGGTATCAGAGCCTCTGTTACCTAGTATTAATCTAATAGACGTGAATCTGTGTCTCATAATTTGTTATGAGAGATTCCACCCGCGTATTAATTTGATTTTATCTGTCGCCATACGAGAACTGTTCTCGCTGTTTTTCATACTCGGATAAAGCACATTTTTTGTTTGTACGTGAGATACAATAACCTGATGTTGCCTACTTGCCTTATTGCTCTTTGCCGCTGCCGTCATTTTTTGTTTTGTCATTATGAGATTGCACACTTCCTTGTTGTTACATGATTATTTGATAATCTTTATGTATAATGCTAGTATAATAAAGATAATTATGACATACAAAAAACTTTGTTTCATATTAGATTATTATTTGTAAACGTTTGATCCATTATATTTAGGGTATTTTAATTTGTGAATTTAATTTGTTAAATTCTGAAATTGACTTGTAAAATTAATTTAAGATCTAATATTGATTACTTTTAATTTAATTTTGCCCTAAATTGACCCATTATTATTCTCAATTTCCTTGTTGACGATGAGACTAATTAGATTAGTCAAGATTGAAATTGGGAACGTAAAATTACAAGAATTTATCGTTGACGATGAGTCCTAATAAGATTAGGACAAGACCCGTTTTAATTATGGTGGAGACGTATCGAAACAAGGTCAACCCGGTCGACACGAGTGTGACTCGGTCGGAACGGGTGTGACTCGGTTGGCACGAGTATGACTCGGTAGGCACGGGTGTATCCCTATCGGAACGGGATGACCCGGGCGGCAAAGGTTTGACCAAGACGACACAATATTTACTTGGACGACATGGTGTCGGGTCGAGCGACGCTTTTAAGAAAAGTTATTTTCTTGCGTTTGTGAGTTGATTATGAATAGAACATGGATTATACTTTTATTTTTCCGAATCAATGAAAAATTAGTTTTCTAAATCGGTAAATAATTTTATGCATTTTAATTATAATGTTATCATAGATAGATCGAAAAAAGAGTTTCTCGAGTCTTATTTGATTTTGATGAATTGTTCATCTATATGACAATTATAAGTTGCATATTGATTGTGAATCGAGTTTTGTATATCCGTTCAATTTTTCGGGTGGGAAATTGTTCCTCGTAGTTGGAAAAATGAAAGATATTGGTGAAATTGTTCAAACCAAATAAGAGTTATGAATTGTAATATGATTATGAATCAAAATATGGGATCTTTTAACTTATTTAATGCACAAATCACTAATAACAATTGAATGATTATGTCATACGATGCATAAATTTTATTGTTTAGACTTGTGACTTGTGTGTTTAGAACTAATAGGTCGCCTTGTAAGTTGACCTAACAGCATATTTAGGACCCATAATGCATTTAATCCCTCGCACAAATATTAAGTATTGTCTTTCCAGAATTGACCACTACAACAATTTCATACCATTGGTTGAAGTGACTGCCTAAGCGGTGCTTTACCGATGTGTGTGGACTGAGTAGGTGGGTAATGGTTACCCACAGGTTCAGTTTGGTTTGCTTAACATTGCTATCAAGTCGGACTTGGGCTTTGAGGCAAATAGTTGGTATCATATGATGACTAATTCCGACGAACCGAGAATTACATATTGATGTAATTGACAATGTTGTTGTCTACCTTTACTTTTGGAGCTTGAGCAGTGAGTCCAAGCTCACTTGAGCGACAAAAGGTTTAGGATCTTGGAATATTATGCGAACTTGAGGGTAGTTTTCATGATTTTATCTTAAAATTGTTTAAGATTATTAATATTAATTATATATCGTCTTACTTTGCATATAATTGTAGTTGTTTTTTAGTCACCATTATCACATTTATTAAAGATGAGTTTGAATTGTTCAACCTTTTCGATTGGTATCTTTGAGAATTATTGTTCTCAAAATTAGAAATACGGATTTTGTCCTTGTGAAGGATAATTCCGATAGATTATTACCAATGTTAATGTATAGTATTGACTGTATAATTAAAGTCATGAAGATGACTATAAATACCAAAATCAATTGTTTCAATAAAAGGGAACAGTTCTCATTAAGTGAGAAAATGTTAAAGATGGTCTAATTAATTCATGTCATACGATGACGTGATTATATTGATAATCAGGAAAATTTGGATGTTTATTTCTAGAATTAGGAATTGAAATCATTTCAATTAGTCTTAAGTTTAGGTCACTTTATTATGAATAAACATGTGACTTAATAAGGTTTCTCACCTTCTAGCATGCGATGTTAAAAGACGATTGAACATTGTATCAAGAAGGCAAATAATACTAATGTTCTAGGAGTTCATTAAGAAAATTGCTTGAGATAATGATTAATGAATCTAAGATGTTGGTTAAAGTAAGGGAAAGATAATTGTTTTCATACCCAAACTTGTTGCCAAATTTAGATTAGGTACGATTTTATTTTAGTCATTAATGTAATGACAAATATATGACATTGGTAGATAGTTTCTAGAAATGTCTAGAAAATCTGCAAATCAATTATTAAAGTATGACTTCTGGTGTGTATGTTACTAGAGTAATTGTTACTTTCATTCCATTGTTTTGGTATAAGATACTAAATGCAACTATTACGTTGTGGATGTGATGGCTCAAAGAGGGTGAAATAATGGTATATAAGTGAAGTACTTTATGATGAAATGGACAAACGTTGTTGTTTCATATATAAAAGGAAAATCACTTAATTTACCGTAAAGCTGAATACTGGAAATGAATAATTGTTATTCTTGTACTAGTCATAAGCAAGAATATTGATTCTGTTTCATGTATGGGCATGAAAAGTTTTAATAAAAGTAGAACAATTGTTGCTCTATATTTTGCAAGATTACGAGGTACAATAAGGCTAACATGATTGTTGAGTTCTACATTCCTAGTAGTGAATGTTTTTATTTGTAACATAACAACCAAAAGGTTCAAGTCCCTTGACTCAAGTTTTACCTATTATGACATTGTCCTTAATCCATGAGACAGGAAACATAAGAATAAGTTTCATAATGATGAAATTATAAACTTTATTGATATATAAAGATCAAATGAGGTAAATGGATCTTGTTTAGATGGATAAATGACATTAAAAGTGTCTCCTATTATTTGTAGTGGGAGGGTACTTAGACTTGTTGGATCACACATATACAGATTCGTGTGAGTTTAACTAGTGATGTTACAAAAAAATGGGTAACGCATATGGTTTTGTTCATTTGATGAAATTTGAAACTAAATGCTTTGAATTGTTCAAAGTACAAGATCAACTTGACAAGTTGGTACGAGTTGTTCGATATGATTGAAACAGGGAGGAATTGAACTAAAAGATTGTGATCATCTTAGAAGTAGTGAAAAGTGTTTCAAACTACATCGAACCATATTTGATATGATTTGGTCTATGATGAGTTATGCAGATTTTATTGACGCTTTAGAAGCTTATGCACTATAAAAGTCTTTGTACAAATGTTGATGAGATTGTCCATGTAAGTCGGAGAATAGACACCATATGAGATATGGATTGAAAATGTTCTTAAAAGTATTTTCTTAATTATCAAGTCAAGTTTAAAGAAAATTGTTTTCTAGAACTTAGACTCAATTATGGCATGTATTTTATTAGGGGTATTATATTAATTCTACAAACATCCAAAGAGCAAAACTGTTTTGTTGCATGGAGTGGTATGTTTCTTTTAAAAATATGTGATTTCTAATAGAAACAGTGGGAGTAGAATCGACCTTGAAATTGTTCAAGATTAACAGGATTTCTCTTCAACAGTTGTAGAGAATATTGATGCATCCATGAAAAGTCATGATCATCTTAGCTGTAAAATATTACCCTGCATAGGTTTGACCTATGATGAAACAATAATGGGCAAAGACTCCAAAAGTCACATAAAATCTAATAGATTCTATATACCATAACTACCAGGTATAGACTTTGGTTAAATGGGTCTTATAGTGAAGAATAGTCTTCAACATAAAGACGATGTAGATTGATATAAGAGTATCTATGAAGCATATAGTTGGTGGTTAAGGATTGATCTCATAGTTATGACTATGAAAAACCCTTTTTTGCAACATTATGCTTAAGTCTATTAAGATTGTTTTAGCATTTTGAATGTCATCACTCATTATGATGAGTTTTGGATATATAAATGTGAAATACATTTCTTGAAAGGGATGCAATAATATGATGTGTGTGCGACACATCGTATGAATTTCATATTATTAAAATTGCTGGCAAATGTGAATATTCCGATTTGATTGGAGCATGGAGCAAGTATCTTCGTTTCTCAATGTGGTAATTCAAAGATGTTTGTTTTCCTTTGAGACGAAGAAACACAGTGTGTACAAGAGGCTAGTGGGAGTGTATTTATCGTTATAATTTGGTATGTAAGTGACATACTTCTCTAACTAAACAACATTTGATTGCTTTCGTCTATGAGACTTTGCAAGAAATGTGTTTATTGTGTGCTCGTATGACGAGTAGATACTAATCTAGTGAGTGTCACTAAATTACTATCTAAGAATTGTTCCTTTGTGCTTAAGAAGCAAAAGAAGAATTATTTAAGAGATGCGCATGATGTGATAAGCGAATTATTGTAAACAAGTTACAACGATTCATATTTCCAAATAGACAAATATGACGTGAGATTGTAATCTCAGTAAATTTTGTTTTGGATAAGAAGTTGTGTGTTGGAACGGTTCCAAATGACAACTTTGTGACTAGTATTATAACTAAAGTTAGTGTTGTATTGCTTTTAAAGCAAATAGATCATATGCCTTAATTAAGAGAAGGTAGATTGATCATATGCTTGTAAATAATCGATACAAATGTTGTATGTCCCGAAACTTCCTCTACATAAAGATCATATTGTTATGATTGGTATAAGACGCATGGGCGAGTGGTCTTAGTACTTTTAGAGGTGTTTGGTTTAGTGAGAGTTATTTCGATAATTGATTTATGTATGACATATTGTCATTTGGTTAATGTAAACCGAGTTTTGTCCCTAAATAATTTACATTGATGAAATAGATCACTAAGTACGTGACTTAGTCTTGGAACTCTATTTGGATGATGTAATTATTTTGTCTCTAGTCAGGGTATTGTGTTGGGACATTCGAATACCCTTAAATGAATGGTGTGTGAGTTGGTTGATGACTAAGTTCCTTGAGTCATAGGTATTGAGATACTAAACCAGACACACGGGTGTATGTTAAGAACATGCATTAGATAGACCCGCCAAAAAGAATTTTACTAAGATTTTGCTTGTGTCAGTAAAGTTCTTTGCAAGTTATGAACTTGTACGGTCTTTAGACCTGAGTCTTTGACTATTCTGTACATGTGATGTGTATGCTTTGATACTATTCCTTGTCAGCTGTGAAAGGGGACTATGGATGGTTATTGGGCGTGCATGGATCATGTGATAGGATGTTGTTAGACAAGAGGGGATTTGCTCTTCCTTTACTGAAAGGAATTTATTGTTTCTTGGCCACTCGAAGAGTGTGACTTGTGCAAATGCGTGGCCGCGCTTAGATAGGATGATTGTCATCTATCTGCTCTTTTAACAAGTCAACTCAAAGATTCGAGTAAAAGATTGAGATATGTGAGGATGACACTTCTTCTAACCTCATTCTCAATTGGAGACAATAGTAGCAAAGAGACTTAACGCCGTTCTTGAGAGGACATGTACAAGTGGGAGACTGAAGGAGTTATGTCCACTGTTCTACGGATTAACCCGCTTAAGTCTATGTATCCGATATGTCTTGCTAGAGGTCGATGTCGGATTGACATGTAAATGAGTTACGTGTCTGGTAGTCTTAAGTGGACCCATTGGGTCACACACAATGTGTACGGGATATTATTAATATATCGATATATTAATATATCAGGTCAGTAGTAATACGACTCAGCTGTGCTGTCGGGTTATGGTAATTAGAGTTATAGTAATAATCTAGTTATGGTAACTAGAGTTATTGTGATAATCTAATTATACCAATTGGAGTTATGGAATAACTTCTAGGTTAAGTAGGTAACCTATCTCTTCTATATACTATATAAGGAGGTTCATATGATGAACCAAAATATACAATTGTGAGTATTGATTCATATATTATTAGAGAGAGAATTTTGTAAGACCGTCTCACAAAACCCTTATACTAGCATATACGTCGCAGTTCCGTACCCGTGTGGATACCAAAGGAGGCATCACGTTTGGGGTGCTCTATTCTGTCCGTGGAGATTATTTATTCTGTCCGTGGAGATTATTTATTCTTGTCCGTGAAGATTATTTATTCTATCCGTGGAGATTATATATATTTCTGGGTTTATTATACTTCTTATTAATACGCTGTTCCGCTGCAAATAAGGTATAACTAGATTAAAGCCCGTGCGTTGCACGGGTTAATGGGCTTAATTACATTGATGAGGTATATTCGTTAAATAAGAAACTTAATCAATCTATATCATTATAATAAATAAAGATAATCACGTGATATTAGTAATCAAACTTAATTTTAGCTAAATTTATAATCTTAATAGCTTATTTTAAAACTTAAAATAATACATGACAACTCTTATTTATAATATAAAATTTCATCAACTTATTATAATTTTTCGATGTGAAAATAATTTTACGTTCGTTATCTTATTAAGAGATTTTTTAAGACTCAAAAGTTTTTTTGATTGATATCTAATAACGAATGAATTTTTTGATTGATATCTAAAAACGAAAGATTAATCTTATTTATAATATGAGATTCTATCGCCCCATCATAATTTTTCGATATAGGATAATTTACTCAAGGTTTATAGTTTTAAGATCCGCTTTTAAGACCCAGAAAAACGCACGATTACTCTTATTTATAATATAAAATCATCACCTTATTTAAATTTTTTCGATGTGAGATAATTTTAGGTTTGTAGTCTTTTTAAGGTTTGTAGTCTTTTTAAAAGCTTTTTAAAACTCAAAAGATTGTTGGTTGATATTTAAAACCGAAAGATTACTCATTTATGATATAAAATTCCATCACCTCATCATAATTTTAAGAGCTATTTTTAAGACTTAAAAGAGTTTGTTTTTATATCTAAGTTAAAGGATAGACGATTAGTTTTTATTTATATAATCGAATTTGATCCATCATATTGGAGTATATGTCACGGTTGCTTAGTATTGATTTTGGTAACTTTAGCAACGCAATCAACTATGGAGTCCTATAATTTAAAACATGTAAAATAATATGTAAGCAATTAAGAGGTAGTAATAAAAATAAGAAAGAATATGAATTCAAACAAAGATTTATTCTAACTTATAATTTTAATTATACTGTACTAACTTGTAATTAAGATATAGTAATAAGAATATGAATTGAAGCAAAAGCTTAATACTAACTTGTTGATATTCCGTTTTGCAATGATCCTCCATCCCTATAAACCAAGGTAAAGGAAAAAAAACAATACAATTGAGGTGATTATATTAAGTATTACTTTAGGATAAACATAGTTGTTTAAAATTTATAATGCATACCTTAAAAAGGTCTTGAATTCATTAACCTCATTGATATCGAGGTTAATATATAGCCTACTTGAACTTGATGTTGATAAACTAAGGTAGCCTAGGTGATAAAACATTAGTGGTTAGTTGTACCATCAGTCCATCACTGAGCCTAATATAATAATAATAAGCAATATTGTTGAATTTTGAGTTACCGTTATAATCTCTTGCCAAAAGAGATGTTATTGTCACTATCTTAACATTATCTTCAAGATCAAGCTGTCGTTTTTGTGAAATATAGTTGGTGGAACATTGACCCCATAATTTAACTTTTACACGTTGTCCTCTGTAGCAAAAATTTGTAATTTTATTAGATAATACTCCGTATTAAATAATTTTTCATAATTATATAAGGAGAGATTTTCTATTTTCTCTTGAAAAAAGATACCGTTGGTCTTCTATTTCAATTTTTTTGTTGGCATCTTCTCCTGAATCATCGACAACCTTTCCAAATATATCTGTAAATATTTATGTATATTTAAATCGTAATTTAGACTGTTAACCAAAACATATATAATAATGATGTGAAATAGAAATAGAAATACTTATAACAAAGTAAGTAACATACCACTTAAAACCGAGAAGTTGTCACGACGGTCGTCAAGATGATGAAATTGCACAAAGTCAAATTTATGCTTAGGAATAATGACCTCCGTGTCTTCACTAACAGACTTAACAAAAGTATCAAATTGAAAGTTTAGCATTATTTTGCTGTCGCTTACGACACGATACTGTTCCTTGTTAGGAAGAACTTCAAAATTTTTAATGATATATATTTTTCCTTCCACAAGCTTTTGACGCAATCGTGAATTTTGACCACTGCGTAGTGTTGCATGGACATATTCACCCTGCAATGCAAAAAGATTGAAAATTATTATGTAGGATGCGAACGAATTAAATTCAATTAATCATAATTTTCAGAATGCATATATTATTTAGATAACAATAACATGGATTATTTACCTCTTCGTCAATAAGAACCATATCGGTACAAATCACGAACCCTTTTTTCTTAATGCTTTCCACGTCCCACAATCTGGAAACACGGACTCTGATTTTTCAATCGCTCCTTTTCGAGTTTAATTCATTAATAAATGAATACGGCCTAAAATATAATGACATCATATCGTTATTACAGTTTTAAAATACTACGTAACACATTCGAATAATAATAATAATAATAATAATAATAATTATAATACTACGTAACACATCCGAATAATAATAATAGTAATAATAATAATAGTAGTAATAATAATAATAATAATAATATAATTATAATAATAATAATAATAATAATATAATAATAATAATAACAACGTAGTAGTGGAAAATAGACAAATCTTGTAGATACGTCGTACCTAGGTGCTGGGTTTGACATTAATATTGTGGTTATTGAGAATTACGTACTTGGATGAATGATTTTTTGTGACAAATTCAACCAGTATTTATATATTATTATTTTCCATATGTTTGAGAAAATAATTAAGGCAACCCTTCCATATACTATTATTGATTATGATTATATATTATTATGTAGTATAGTATATTTCTATAGATTTATATATTTATATCAATCAATCAATCATTATAAACTACGTATTTCCTAATAGTATATTTCATTATTAATAAAATAATAATGTTACTACGTATGATATTTATAATATTTCCTAAATAATATTAAATAATATACTATGATATATATTTATAATGTTACTACGTATTTCCTAATATTTATACTATAATATTTTCCTATATTATAATACTAAATAATATACTATTAAATATTTAATAGTATGATATTTATTATATTACTAAAATATTAGTTCTATATACTTTCCTAATAATATTATTATACTTTTTTATGATTATGTTTTCCATATTAATAAATTTAAATAAAAAATAACCAATGAGCATATACTTTCCTATATTTTACTATTATTATATTACTTTTTTATGATTATGTTTTCCATATTAATAAATTTAAATAAAAAATAACCAATGAGCATATACTTTCCTATATTTTACTATTATTATATTATATTATTATTATTATTATATCATATTAATAAGCGGACCAATCAGATCGCTCGATGGAACGGACCAATGAGATCGCTCGAAAAAAGCCTAAAATATATATATATATATATATATATATATATATATATATATATTGTTATCCCTCTTCTTTTGTCTTTTCGGTTAATACTCGTAACAGGTCCTTGGGGTTAAGGGTTGTAACCCTACAGTTAATATAGTAAAAATGTTGGACCAAATAAAAAATATTCCGTATATGCGATGGAATGAAGATAGAAAGACGGACAAAAATAGAATATGGAAGAAGATAGAAGAAAGGACGAAGTACTCCGTAGTATAATTGTACCACATTGAAGATTATCATAAGGGGATGATCATATGATTATAAATTGAAGTCATTATTGGTTCTTAGATATCAACTATCAACCCAAATATTTATCGAATTGTCTTAAAGAGATATATTACGAGTTTTAAATACAACGCACGCGGATAATTTTATTTGACATTTACCGCATGTATGACCTCTCAAAAAACACATTCACGTATGTGGATAATATTCCTTTACTATTAAACTTACTTTTACCTTCTACTTACTTTCTACTGTTGTGTAGTCTCAAAAATTTATGCAATCATCTGACTTGGTGTCATTATCATTGTCACTGAAAATCGGCCCGTGCATCGCACGGACTTTCCAACTAGTTATATAATATATTGATTCAAATATAATATGGGTTTAAACAATTTTGATTTTTAAGTTACGGTCCATATCTCAAGAAACTCCAATTATCAATTTAAATAATGTATCCTAAATTATATTCCTAGTTTTACGGAATTAATTTTAGTCAAACTTTCTAAAATCTTGACGTTTTTGAAAGAAAAAATAATCATGTTTTTATTATCTATAAAATCATCTTTCACGTTTTAAAATTTTAACGTCATTTTTTTCTAATATTTGAAATACAATTAAAATACTTTTTTTTTGGAATAATTATTACGGAGTATTTATTAATACATTTACAAAATAAAAAAAAATTAACTTGGTTACAAGTATTACTTTTATTAGAGTATTAATTGAAAGGTAGAAGAGAAGTTTTGATAAGGTAAAAAAGTTGAAAAATGAGAAATGGCTTGGATGATGATCTAGGTCGTGATCTACTAGATAAGGGTGTACAGTTGGGTCAAGATAAATGAGATGAGATTAAGTGAAAAAATGGATGGTGACCTAATTAGTTTGACCTTGGGAAGGGTAAAGACTCCCGTCCCATAGCCTACGCTTAAATAATGCCACATACAAGTATTGTACTGTATTTACTTGCACAATCCTACTTGTGTGGCTCACCTTCAACCCCAAAAAATTACTCCATTCGTTTTCATCATTTCTTTATCTATTCAATTTAGAAGCAACGTTTCTTTAGGAGTTTGGGGAATCTTGAGCTTTGTATTTAACGACCCCCTTTTTTGTGATCCATCCAATTTTGTCTCGATGCTCACTTGAACCTATTGTAACAACCATATCGTCCATACGTAGTACTCCGTTACTTGCTTAATATGGCCTATGGCTATGGGGTAAGCCATAACCTGGCCATTAAATATTACCGAGTAGGCACTTGTATCAGTTGTATGCTTATAAACAAGCCATTTAAGTACTCCGTATATAGTTCGTAGGAATACTATCAACTCACGAAAGACTCGTTGATATGTACCGAGTAAAATTGTAAAACCTTAACAGAATGACAGGAAGGTGACCCATCTTTTTACCTAATTACTTTCACTCATTGTTTTCGCTCGTTTACTCCCACAATGTATTACGAGTATTTGCCAAATCTTCCAACGTGTAGGGAAGGAATTTCATGTGGGCAGCTACGATGAGCCAAGTGAAGTATCGAGGCAACATAGGGCATGTATTCTCGTAAATAACAAATGGATATATTACGACATGCCCTTTTAGGCTGTTAGTCGGGGTTTGTGTACTCAAGCAGCATGTGTGGTGATCGGTAGATTTTAACAAGCGTCCAGTAAAGGACTTCTTCTACTTCAAGCTCTCCCTCAGCTCTAGCGGTGTAGATGTTCTCACATATTGCCAATAACCTGCGAACGTTACAAACAATGGAACAACTTCCATCAGCATATATATTCACTTATTCAGCCCTTAAAGTGCTAATATTAACATTGTTTTCTAAATTTGTAATTGCTGCAAGTATTTAAAAGAGCTTGGTTGCTTGTCATGTATAATACATCTGAACTGCTGCTGGGTTATAAAATAGGAGTACTCCATATCAGATTTCAAGTCTAGAACCGATGATTTCAATATGAAAAAGAACTGGATATCAAATCACTAAATCCAGACCAAACATTACCTGTCACAAGAAGGGAGATTTTCGTAGGGTATTCTCATTCTTAAGTCAGAACATTGAAGTCTGATAAAACGGCCAACTGCCAGAACAAAAGTAATGTAAAGGCCCCATATGCTTGAATGGCTGAGGGTTTCACCGAGAATGCCTTCTGTAGAAGCACAAAAAACCGATCACTCAGATGTAGTTGGGAGAAACCATGCATGTCCCCGGTGGAGAGGAGGCCGGGGAAGGGATTCTTTAGCTATTATATCATTATTGTCATTGTTCATCACGTTAAAGCCTGCTCAGTTAGAGCTTAGAAATATCCAGCATGTATGGGTGCATGTCCGAATTTGCTATTTTACAGAAAAAATATACATGGATTCAAATAAAGTGTCCCAGTCTCATACCCAACTCAAGCACAAGTACGCAAGTGATTACAAAGAGTCACTTACATTACCAGGAAGGTTGTTTCAAACAAGACCTTGAGCTATACCCGAAAACTAGAGGATCATCGAGTAGATGAAAAGGAAAAATAAAAGAGTTCCCTCCATGTCAGTTCTTTTGTTTTTCTAGCTAAGCTTTCAAATTTCAAATTTATAAGAACCAATGAGAGAAGTGTTTTCACACTTGCAATAATTGATTCATCGCCAAAAAAATGCTTCCATAAGAGTATATACGTATATACTCGTATATCTTGAGAGTTATTGAAAAGAGGAGTTGGTGTCTCGAACTATGATGATGAGATATGTGTGTGTGTGTGTGTGTGTATATAACAAAAAAGAAAACAAATCTTTCAGGACTTACGTGGAGTTTCCTCAGAAACAATCACAGCAACAGGTCCAGCTGGTCCACATTGATCACTCGCTCCTAGAGGATCAAGGTCATCAAAAGACCACCATCCTGGATTGGCTCTATGGAGGGTGAGATTTGCGCTGACTAACTCCACCTGTTTTTAATTAAGCTAATATGATTGATCATTAGAAACAACAAAAAGGAACCAATATAGAAGAAAAGCGAGTTCATAGACATACCGCCTCTTCAAGCAGTCGCACATCTCCTGACCCAGTGACCCGAAAATATCTAGGATAAATGTCATAAATTGCAAAACTGTCAGTATTACCATGTAAAACCTCTGTGACTTCTTCTACTCCTGGAGAGCCATGATCCTGAACAACCCGCTCATATTTGACAACCTCCTTTCCTTTTGGTCGATCCCTTATAAACTTCCAAGAAAATACAATGTCCATACTCCAGTTTAGAGACTTGATGAACCTCGATTGGACTACAGGTGGAACAAGCCACACAGAACTTGCATCAGATTGGCAGCAAATTAACTGAACATCATTCCTGTCATATGCTTTCAAATAACCTTGAGGATCAAGATTAGCACGTAAATCAAGCTCCTCCCCTGGGAGCATTTTGCATAAGGTGGTCTCATACAAAGTAAGCCTTCCACTGCCAGTTTTAATATCTACCCGAACACCGGCGTCTTTGATAGGATTTGCAATGTTAGTTGGGTTTCCGCTGCTGTACATCTGTCGACAAAGAATGTATCCAGGAGAATCTATTTTCAATGGAACATAAATATTTTCACAATGAACTTCCCTTTTTTAGTTTTAGAGAAAATAGTTGGGGGGGGGGGGGGGGGAGGCCTTTACAATTGTGAGCGCTCTGAAGCATCTACCAATAGATAGAGTTCTTAACCTATCAACTCTAAAAGCGACTAAAACTAATCCAACTATTCATAATCTTAATATCAGCGAAATTGTGGGTTATGATTATATATTATAGATGCAACCGGTTCGTACTAATCTATCTCTTGAAGATTACTTCAGAGACTGTTCTCACAATGGTAAAGTGCGCTGGCCTGCTCTCCTCTCACTGATTTCCAGTTTTAGATACCTTATCCTCAATCGATACCATTGAGGAGAAAGCCCAAAAAATATGCATCTGATTTTCTAGATGAAAATATGTTATGCTGAGCACTTACCAGCATAGGAGCCCACATAACACCAATCAGCACAAGGAACAAACAGATACCATTGCAAAATTTTGTCATAGTGGTTTGTTTCTGTCCTTGCTTGTGGCTTGCTCTATTTAAATCCGCATCACATTTGGCAAGAAACAAGCTTGAATGAATATCTTCTAGCTGAAAACACATAATGTGTTATGTTTACAAGTCCAGGCGTCTAATTCCCGGTAGATACTAAGAAACAAATGAACAATATAAAGGAGAGCAACAAGAAAACATCAATAATGTTTGTGTTCAGTATAAGCATGTGTAAGACCAAGGGTTAGCTCTAGTCGTCAGAGCTCTCTTACTTCAACCATGGGGTTGAGGGTTCGATTCTTACCCGCGACATAGTGCGCTCATTTGAGCACAAAAAAATAAATAAGATATCTAAAATATGCTCGACTTTTCGATGATGTCTGATAATCTCATAATTTGACTACTTCCCTAGAAATACTCATTTATTGTTTTTGTTTTGTTTTGAACCCTTTAGTGCCCGAGTACATTTCATTGTATGTGCCAAAAGAAGATGCTGCGGAGTATCTTGCAATCACAGTTGGCGCCTATTATTTGTGAAGCCTCAATCAATAAAGTACTAAAGAATTACTCCGTAACTACCTCTGCAAAAGCAGTGTAGTCACAAGTTACACAAAATAAACTGCTCATATAAAAGCTGCAAACTCTGTTGGCAATATTAAGCATCATGCACGGAGGCAGCTGATATTCAACACAGAAGTTCTCTACATCTTATGGAAATGATCAATCCTTTGACACTCATTTATCATCTTATTTATGGTTTAGGTATTAACCTTCCACTCCGACTGTCATCATGATACGGTATTATGCAGATGATGAAAGAAAAGATAGTCATGACATAACACAGAGTAAAGAAAAAGTTGTTCCATTCATCTCTCTGAACCGCTCCTTGCAAACATTGGCAAAATAGCATATACGTAATATTAGAATCTAGGCACTGCATGACTAATCAATTAACAGTGTCAAAAACGAATTGGATACCCCATATTACCTTCTCATGTATCCTGAAACCACCACACAGAATATCCCTAAAAACTTCAGCTTCTAGGGCAAAAATAACGCACAGGGGAACCATCAATTTGATGTATTCAGATCAGACGCTACACAAATGTCGGCTTGACACAGAAAATTTCATGAAACAAAACTTAGCTCCAACTTCAAACACTACATATGATTCTGGACTTCTGAGAACCAAAAACAATATATATGAGTACTATCTTTACGTTTTTGTTTAACTTGCAATCCTCTGCCATTTCAGTTTCCATTACCTTTACCTCAATTACTATTTGGTGGTCTTTTTTCCATTTTTGTTTAGAAGTAAAGTATCCCACATTAAAAATATCAGTAAATATGTAACTTAATGAAAAACAGAACATGCCAACAAACTAGTAAAAAAAAAAGAACATGACTCTATAAACCATAGGTTGCATCAAATTGACAACGACCCTGCATTCAGAATAAAAGTTTAATATGAAAACAAAAAACCAAAAAAATAGGAAAATGCTTTTACCTTCAACCAGTCATACATCGTCAAGGATGTAGTAGTGCAAGACCAGTCGAGAACACAACGTAGCTCATGGAGGAACGGCAGAGCACGGTACACTCTGAAGGCAAGGAAATTAATTCTGGAAACATTGCTTGTTAAGAATTGCTGGTATAATGTGCCTTTATTAGGAATGCCAAATCGAATTTGAACGGCCTGAAGTGCTAAAGAAATTGTCTTCATGAGATAAATAGAGCGCAGGGCAAATTTTCCTGAATGTTGTTGAGAAGTCTCTGTGGACCAAGCATACTTGGCCACAGCGAAAGTGGATAGAACTAAGTTGAAAATATACAAGATAAATTTCCCACTGGCGTATATGCGAAGATATATAACACGATCAAGAACAATTAAGAAAAATATTATCTGTAAAACGGGAAACAAATAGTTAGTGAGCAGAAAGACAGTGCAACCAAACAAAATTAGAAACTGCAGGCAGACTGAAAGAGGCACAAGTGCACAACTCAGCAATCTTATTCATCTAAGTGTTTATTTTACTTTTTTTGTCTACTTTTTGGGAATTTTGTTCAAAAAGAGAAAGCTGAATTTTTTTTTCAAATTTCACTTATCTGGATAGAACACATCATCTAAAATTTTCAGAAAATATTTGAATTGCTAAAGATAACTGGACAATTTGAGGGAATGACCTTCGAAATCCAACTGACCGCCTATTCAGATTAATATTGCAGCTCTAAAGGACCACCATCAGCTCATGGGTACCTCAATAAAGATCTTCCAGAAAGAGAAACTTACCATTAAGATAAAAACAAACTCCTTTGGGAATTGGTCTTCAAGTTGATAAACTTCAAGAAATTCACTTTTGTTTTTTATGATAGATTGGTAGAAGATGGCAACCAAGAAGAAAACAAACAGGTCAGCGCAAAACACATAAGCATATAAATCAATTTCCTTCTTCCCTCCCCAGATGATAGAGAGTATGGGATAAGAAAATCCGATCTCTTCAAATATTCCTCCATGTTGACCTTCCAGCAGCAATGCAGCTACATCTGCTGCTGGTGTTAAAGAGTGCTGCCATTCCGCTGGGATACCTTCTACCAAGGAGGAAGAATGTAGCACCTCTAGAACAGCAAGGGCTATATTCGGGTTTTCTGGACTCTGCTCAATGCTTTGAACACGAATCCTGCTAACACCATATTGATTAGAGCAGTTTCTAAATCTCCGATCATGAACAATTTTGAGCAACCTGTTGATTCTGAACCCCAACCTCTCTGGTAGTACCCCATCCTCTGGCCACACATCGACCCTCATAGACAGTTGTACAAAGTAAGGAGGCGTTTCCGCACCCTGTACTAATGATCTCCAATACCTGTATAGAGTACTGAATACCAACTTTGTCACCTTAATTAAGGAGAGTAATAGCTTCTCAACCTTCTTCACCCAATTTGAACTCTTACAACCTTCACCCGTGTCAGGATATTTCTTTCTAAAAGAGCCCAACTCCCTAGTAACAGCCCATTCACGATCCCTTGCAGTTATGGAAGACTGTATTAGTGTGAATATATAAATCAGAAAAAGAGGCCAATTGCTGATAACGAGAGACGTGGTCACTTTATGCCCAGGAAACCCTATTTCCTGTAGAAAGCTAAGTTTGATGTCGAAACCACAGTGCTGAATGTTAATCTGATACAGATACTGTAGCAATATGCAGAGCTCGGTATAAATTAGCGTGACTATCCAGAACACATAGCTTGGTCCAGCATGAACACAGAGAGCATACAAGAAAAGTCCGGCAAGATAAAACATTGATTGTAGACTGAAGTTCCAGAGAAATATCAGAACAAAGCAACAATAACAAACTACGTCGTTATGGGATCGCATCTGGGCCCACATGTAACGTAAGAGCATGCTTATATAAGCATGTAAAGCTTCTGCTGTTCCACAATCAGAATGAATAGAAAAAGTACTCGTGCTTTGAGGCTGCAACTCAAAATATTTTCTATTTTCAACGGACTGCTCTTCTGCAACCAGCTCCTCAACATCAATGTTTAGAAGATTTACAAGATTGTTAACTGCTAAATTACCAATAGACTGTACATGAGACACTCCATCACCAAATAACTGTAGAGCAGACTTCAAAGGGGTTTCCCTATCTTGAAGTTTCTCCATTTCTCTTTTGTCTAAGTTGTCAACACTGACTAGATTCAACTCTTTATGTTCCCTGATATCCCGAAGAGAGTCTTTCAGATCATTCTTCTCCGCTGCAGATTCAGTTATTTCAAAATTTATGGAATTCAAGCTCCTGCAAGGGCTATCTTCATTATAGCTATTTGCATTGCATAAATTCACTGATGACAATCTCTTCTGTCCAAGAGCTTCACTTTTTACTGAGGTGTTCCCACAGTCTTTAGAGTTTATGGTTCTTTCCAACTCTGTCTGCAAGTTAAGCATCTCTGCCTTCATTTTCTCGACCTGCAAGTTACGTTGATTTTTCAGCTCCTCAACCCTCCTAATGTGTAGAAGTTGTTTAGTCTTCCAAGCCGCTTTCTTCTCCTGCTCGCGAAGTGCAGCTTGAAATTGTTCCGCTTCAAGATACATTGATACATAATCAAACTCCTTGGACACAAACATATATGACTGTAAGGATACCAATGCAAAGATTACGATCTCAACAAGGGCTGATCTTGATGTTATCTTGAATCCATAATCGTACTTATAAAAACCAATAATCTCATAAATGTAATTTGATGTGTCGCATTTTCCTTCACTTGCATCCCCAACAAAGGGAGACTGATAGGCCAGGGAGAAAACAATCAGCACAAAGTTGTATACACGCAACCAATTAAAAATACGGTTCTTCTTCTTCAAGATCTCAAGCCTCATACGAAAAAATGCAAGTGCGAAGCCAAGATATCCCAAGTGAAGAATGTCAAATTCAAGGGTACCAGTCACCAAAACTAAAGAAAGAACAAAATCCAGCAAATGGCAGTAACTTTCAAGCCTCAAGTAGTCAAGTGATGTCCAAAAGCATTTTGTTTCAAAAGAGAGATCACTCAATACACATGTATTCTTTCTGAGAGACTCTATCTGCTGGTACATATGTGAATTAGAGATATTTGAAAAGCGATCAGCACGTAATTTAAAACAAGAGATCATGAAAACAGCCCAATAACTAACAAGCATCCGATGATCATCGACTATTATACCTGAAGAAAGATCAAACACATAACTCAGTAAAAGTTTTGAAAGATAATGTGAAGGACACTAAAATCTAGAAAGGTATCTCTGGAAAGGTTCTTGAAATATGTGGAGATGCAAGTTAGAGCATTTTTTGGGGGTCATTCTACGGTGTGAAGAAGTCCTTGGGGTATACTGACCAAACCTATTAATGATTTCTTGGACTAAAACAAGAATGGGAAATTCCAAGCATGGGAATATGGATCATACTGAAGGAAAATGAATAGTATTAGTTGATGGCATCTCCACACAAAATCATTCTGACCTCACACATGCATTCCATCTAGACCATAAAGGCATGCATACGTCCCAAACCTAAAAATACACGGAGTATGGATAAGCTCCAGATCTTAAACTTCCCTACACCTCACAAAGATCTAAGGCAGAGTACATATTGGGTGGTAGGTAGTGGAGTTAACATACTAGCCGAGGGGTAGATGTCCGCTAGCGCTTGTAAACTCATCATATGGTACTCATGACCTACGTTCTCAACCCTCGTCATAATTACAATACCGGCTCCTTTTACATTAAAAAAAATCTGAAACAGTACTACCTAGGAAGAAAAGCTATCAAGGAAACACACCACATAAATGACAGCATACTAGATTGGTAAAAATAATAATAGCAATATGCAAGTCCACTTTCAGAACAAAAAAAGAGATCAAATATAATAAAAAAAACAAAAAAAACAGTTGTTGAAAGGGGAACAAACCTAGCCAACATTTTAGGCAATAGTCAACGAAGATATTTGACTTCTTCCAACAGTCATGGCAGGACAAATCTTCATCCCATAAGTCTACTTTTTTTGGAAATGTTAGATAATTGCATGATGCCAAGTACTCAAGGACGAGGACTGAGGCAAATGAAAAGACAAATATAGGCCACAATTTATGTATAACATGTCTCTTCATAAGAATACATGCAGCTAAGGCTGCTATGTAAAGCAAAGAAATTGCATTCAAAATAGCAAAACTGCAAAGGAGTAATGTGATCATGTTTAATTCAAGGCCAAACAGATTAAACATATTTTCTATCCAGAACTTCACGTACGCCTTTAGCAGAGTCTTCTGCATTTGAAGTCTCTCCTTCTTCAGAGACATAACATGCTTCTTATTCCACTTTCCGCTACCTTCTGAAATGCCAGATAATTTTTCATTAGGTCCATTGGTATCCTCAAAGCTTCTTGCTTCACCAGAACGCAAAGAATCAGTGTCTTGGGATACACAGGATTCGAAAGACGGAAACACTTTTTCTTCTTCTTTTTGTCTTTGTAAAAGAGGCTCGCTAGTTATATGTAGTTTAACTACATTTTCGGGGGTAAATACTGAAGTGGGAATTTCATATGCAGGACCAAATAAAGTGAAGACTTCCTCCCATTTCCCTTCTCTTCCAAGTGTGCCATGTAAATTTTCCACCCAGCGGAACACAACGTACTGAAGCATGCATGAAATTATGACAAAAATCTTTCCTCGTAAACCGAATTCCAGACTCCAAAAATCTGGCTTGAATAAATGTAAGCCAATCAACTGGGCTAAATGATAGTGCTTTTGACCAGGGAACATACCGGCTTGGCCACCGCACATTTGGAAAAGATATTCAACAATCAGAAGAATTCCCGAGTAAACCAGAAAGAATTTTGAAGGGACCCGACAGGATTTCTGTAATGTTGAGCTGATAACCAAACCGAGAAGATAAATCAAACCAAATATGCTTACAGGAGACAAAGATGCATAAAACAAAGAAATGAGTAATATTTTCTCATTGTGCAAGACTAGCAGACGCCTCACGAAAGAACATGTGTTGTAGTCTGGTTTATCGTAATCATCTGAAGAAAAAGATTTGCTTTGACTTCTTTCATAACTATGTAGTTGCATGACTATCAGAACGGCCAAGGAATCCCAAATATTTTCAAAAGCCGACGCTTGTGGATTAAAGCTAAATGAGGAATGTAGATCCACAAAGCTGGACAGCCAAGACCGGAAACTTAAGGAGACACTTAAGCCAAAGGAAAATAGAAATACGATAACTGAATAAAGTTTCAAAGGGAACCACAGGCGCCTTTTTGTTTTCCCCATGATTTGCCTTCCAGTCACCCAAAAGAGAAGGGAAAAGAGATATCCAAGCGATACGTAGTTGGGAGGCACAAGGTATACGGTTAGGAGTATGGTAACAAATGCAATGTAAGTACCAAATGAATGGTACATTGACAGAAAGTGCTGCCCGATGGCACCAAGATAAGCTGCAATTTTCCTGTCTAAAATCAATGAAGATATGTCAAGCTTGCAGTCAAAGCAAAGCACACATGCATTGTAAATATGTCTTACTTTACTGAAAATGTTGACTTCACTGATTATTATCCATAAATTACCATGAAATTATGAACATTTCATAACTCTTGCTTTTGTAATCTGAAGTTTGTTTACAAAATGGAAATAAGTATTTAAATACAATCCGCCTTATAAAATAAAGTAAAAGCAAACATCATTAGAGTGTATACCATGAGAAGAACAGTGTCTAGGATTCTCCCTCGACTTGGAAATATAAACTGACAAAAGAACAGATTTGTTCAAGCCAGCTTTTAAAATGCTAAACCCAAAAGGAAGGCAAGGAGCATGCTGTAAAATTGCTGAGAATGAGAAGAGGAGCTCAAATCCATGATTATGTATCACACAAAAGCAAGCAAGTAGCACTATCTTCAAGAAATCTCCAATCCTATCATATTCAAGAAGACCTACAACCACAACAGCTACCTGTTATTCCCTCCATCCCATTTAAACTATCCACATTTGCCTTGGTTAGTTTACTGATGTCAACTTTGACAAATAATTTCTCGGAATGTACAATAGTTACAGGTTTTTAAATATGATAACATTAGATAAAGTATTAGTGGTATCGAACATGACAACTTTAACATTGTATCCACATATTTGGAGAAATTAAACGATCAAAATTAACATTGGTTGACCACTAACGTTGAATGAGCACGATATAAATGGATAAAGGGAGTATTATAGGATCATAAGGAAAATCTGCCAACTGTAATAGCGGGACAATTATTATTGTTTGAAATAATTATGGCAAGAAACCTTACCTACTTGTGAAAGCAATTTTATTAGCCACGATTCTTGTGATTTCAGCACTTCAGCAAAAAGATTGAGCTGAAGAATATATAACAAAGCAAAATGCGCCTCACACAAAAGTATCAGCGCTTGCCGCATTCTCTTATCGATTGTGGGCCTCAGGAGATACAGCATGAAGAATACAACTAATATGAGAAATGTATTATTTCAACAGTGGTAATACAAGAGGACTTAAACAATGAAAAGCTGTCAAGACAAAAAATAAATAAAAAATTATTGTAATTCAACGTACTGTATAAAGCATGGATGAAACCAGGTTTGACTGCTATCAGTAAGATGATGGTCATTACTATAGCTCGAGAGCATTTGCTAAAAAGCCACACAATTGTGGCAACAATTAATACTTTGGGCTCTTCTTTCTCTGCAAAAAAAAAAAAGAAAAAAAAAAAAAAACAGATTCATCAGTTTGAGGTCGATTTCAGGGCATGGTTGATCATGAAAATGGGTGAAAATAAACACAAAACTTATAACAGAAGGTTAGACGAATCCATTATCTTTATAGTTATATAGGTTAACTGTTTACATAAGGATATTGTATGTTCTACATGTGAGGGACTCATTTGAAATTAATATACTGAGAAAAAAAAGAACATACGGCATCGAAATTATTAATATGAATGTGGTGCTTGCAGCCTCAGAAGGTGCCGATGTCAGGCAGGACTATTAGGCAGGAATTCAGTGGTTTAAGCCAATTCGTGATTTTTTGCAAGGCAAGAGTTATGTGTGGAAAGGATTTCTTTGATATGTTTCTTTTTATCCATCTTAAACATTAAGTTACGGAAAAAAAAAACTCTAAATAGCTAGCTCAGAAACAATGTATAACGTGTAATACAAATTTGACGAAGATATGTAGCTCACGTCGCATTTAGTCAGAAATAATGACACACTACAGTAGTACTGTCGGCGAAAATTAAAATATTTAATGCAGAAACTCTACCTTCCTCGGCAGAGTCATCAGATAAAGATTGCTCCACCCCATCGGGTAAGAAAAAGAAAACAGAGCTATTCACTTGATTTCCCACAGCTACCAGAACACCAAGGCAGAATTGTGCAAAGAGATAGACACCCGGAAAGGAATAATGCCACAAGCCAATAGTCTCCCAAATCTCTCTGTCCTGTCAAAACTTAAGGTTTAAAGCCCATAGATGTTTCAGGGGCGCAATATGTAAGGCACAATTTCTTACCTCCTGCATTTGTTTATCACAATACACGTTGAAGACGAAAGTGCAAGTAGCCCAAGAAAGAATGAAGATGAGAAGAAGGCTGTTCAATCGGTGTAAGTGGAACAAGGAAGGGAATGCAGAAAAGATGTAGCCAACATATACAATCAAGCCAAAGGAAAAGAGGCTAGCAAAGTGGAAACTCCAATACACTAGTGCAAACAGCGTGATCTGTCACAATCAACAAGGTAATATTCAATAGCATACATTGATACATAATTTATGTAGCTATAGCAGATGTCGTTTGAAAATAATGTATACATTGGTGAAAAACCATCCTTTCAATTGGATGTTATGCCCGTCAGAAAGGACATAACTCACAAAGTACATCTGTAAGAGATGCTCCCTTTCACCCATAATAATCCTATTGTAGTGAGGTTCAAGTTTGTGTCCCTAAAGGTTAGTCTTGGAGACAAAAGAAATAAAGGATGTCAGGGATATGTTACATACACTAGTGGCAAGCATACCGGAAATCCATACGTGAAGAAGTTGATGGTAAAAGTCTGGAAAACAGCCCCCGTGGACAGAAGATTGCCATACTTGAACACAGATCTATGACAATATAAAAAAAGGTGAACAGTACTGATTTATGCAGCCAAATCTCTCAACCAAAGAACATTCCTAGACATTTACAACATGCTGCAGCATATACCTTATATGTACTCTCAGAAGAGTAAATGCAAAAGACTTGGCAACAATTACATGAAAGCACTAACGTGCAAACAAGTATTACAACAATAGCCTCATACCTTGAATGGCTAACAAGCAAGAAATTGCTGGATGGAAGAAGAGGCTCGGCCAAACTGCTGTCATCAGAAGATAGGATGTTGCCTGCTTCTGCAAGATCACATCTAATACTTGCGAGCTGAATAAAAGTGCAACATCAATGAGCTCCAAGTGGTAATAACCTTCACATGTCAACAAAGTAGCCAATCCAGCAAAAAGGGACGATTTTCTTCATATGCAACAATATGCTTACCATTGTATAGAAAAGCAGAAGACACAAGCCATAACAAATTTCTGACCAATCTGACAAATAAGTGAATTTGTATAGCCCTATGAACCCAGCAAATCCTTTGAATACATCAGGAAACTCAACAGGAAGTTGGTAGATGTAGAACAAAATTATGTTTAAGGCAGCATAAGGTAATAATTTATTCCACCACCTTCAATGAAAAGGGCCAACTGTCAGTGAAGAAAAATGGATATTCGGCAGAACACCCACAGTGCACATCTAAGTTCAGAATCAACTAGAAAGCTTACCGAAAAAGACCTAGACAACTACTGTTCAGAGACCAATCAACGAGCCCAATACAACTGCCGATGAAATATGGCAATGAAATCCAACAAGGATGACTAATACCCGTGCCGAGCTGTATAATTGGGAGGAGCAACCAAGCCGCTTCCCGCAGTTTAGAATCTGTTAAAAGTATTAGTTAAAAGCTAGATATCATGAGAAACGGTTCAAAAGGTAAAAGTGCAAACCACAATCTGTTAAATTGAGAAGTACTCCGTAGATTTTAACACCTTATGGTTAAGAATTACATATGAATAATGTGATGAAGTACAATATATATTGTATCAAATTATTAGGTATAGACAAGGAGTCAATTCTCAGCAAGTAATTAGCTTTATACTACGTATTTCACTAGACTAAACTATGTACCTCGCCAAACTATTTTTAATTACTTTTACAGCGGTGAGGATACAAGCCAAAAAATATCTCTTGGAAAAGAAGTGCCTAGTTACAGGGTCGAAGAGTATAAATTACTATTGAGTACCCCCAAAGCAACCCGTTGAAGCAAGGCAAACTGGTAAAACTTTTGGGTGATAGGAGTACGCGAGTAGCTCAATAACTTATAAAATAGTCTCTCACTCCTACTTCTACATATGCAGAACACTGGTGTACTCACATGGAAAAATATCAACATTTATGTATGTACAAACAAGTAAACAGCTAAACCGCCCCCCAAACATTCTCCAGTCATGATCTCAGCCCAAGTGAGAGCCTGTTATATCAGTATAGAGCCGAAAAATTACTGACACCTTCTAACAGAACTTAACGCCTATGTTCTGCTCAAAGAAAAAAGGGTCAGATGGTAGTTTGCCTTCATGTACATTGAGAATAAGGGAAAACAAGATCCTCCAATCAGTTGTAGTTTTAACCGACTGAGCTCTTTTTTAATATTGCTGTGCTCTTTTACAAAGTTACTGAGCGGTTATAACTTTGTAAAGCAACGAGCTCCTTTCCAAAGTAGCTAGGGTAACTTTATAGTTAACAAAATAACTTTGTGAAGGAGCTCGATAACTATACAAAGGAGCTCAAAGGCAATAATCTGGTAGTACATAATGCCGGCTGTAGGATCCATTAACTGGTGAATACCTAATCTTAGTAGTAACTACTAATAACTGTTACCCATAAACTATGCTAGATGTTGATCTTCTGAAGTAATGAAAAGGGAGAATCTGGAAGAATATTCAAGAATGTCATAAACCTAATTTTTCACACAGTGAAGATAAATTCCTCAAGAATCCCTCCAAGTTGACTTCCTTTCCGTAAATATCGAATGCCGTAATCAGAGCCACAGTTACATGTACGAGCATAAATATTATAGCAAGAAGAGTCCTGTTCTGCACTCTGCAACAGAGGAAGAGGGGAGTAGAGTTACTTTGTGCTCTCAAAATCTCTCCTTGTCTAGACTTATAGCACCGAAAATGAAGAGATAAAGTAACTAAGACCAGAAATTACCTTATTAGACCCATTAGCTCTGTCCATTGAGCATCCTCAACAAGACGATGATCTCCTTGACTTGCTAAAATGATATGATAGATGGCATGGGAAAGTAAGACCAGCAAAGAAAAGATAAGAAGAAACCTAGATAACAGTCCTCGGCTCCTTGGTTGTACACCTGATTGAAGAAAAAACTCAACTTCACACACTCACACATGTAACCAATCAGAATTTTGGACTTTGTAGATGAATCAAATACATTCCAGCTCAGATGCACACCATGTAATTCAACAAAGAATAGCATATAAAAAAATGCAAATTCCTAAGCACAAAAGAAGAAGAATCGAAGAATCAATCTCCCTCTCCCTAGAACAATATGGGTAACAAACTTATGGGAATAGCAATCCATTGTTCAGACACGAAAATATTAGTTTCACTTAGTAATGCATGAATATTTGACACTTTAGTCAGCATTTCAAGAAAAGACTTTTTCCATGCCATGGGATCCTGACTTCCTGGGTATATAATCAAAGAAAAATAATACTCCCTCCGGTTTTATATGTTCGCCATGTTTCAATATAATACTCCTCACATATATTAGGTAAATGGGGCAATCATATAAAACCGGAGGGAGTAAGAGGTAGAATCTGATAACAGATTAACTACTTATTCTAGAACACTACTTTTTACAACTGGAGTCCTTTTCAAAAGATAAGGTCCGCATCAAACCAGTTTCGTTTATTGGAGTCCTTTTCAAAACATTCATAGCAACAGAATCTTCCGTTAAGAGCATGCATTAACTAGTTCATTCTCCAATTCTTAACTAAACTTTTAAAATGCAAGAAACTTGTCACATCCCCATCATAAAAACTAAAGAGGATCACGTTCTGTGTGCAGCAATATGTCATGATTGAAAAGTATTTAGAAGAACAGAAGTGACAAAAGGCATAAAAAGTAAGAGCATATTCTGAAATTACCAATTTCAGAAGAACCATACTGAACAAAGAGGAATGTTATTAGATTCACCAAAGATATCAAACTCCAGCTAAGTGAAGCAGCTGCATGAAGAAGATCAAATGGTTAAAGCTGATAAAATGCAGGAAATCAAGAAACCAGGGAATATATCAAGCGGAAGGTCCCTTTTATATAAAAATATTTCAAAATCCCCCTCACATATTAAGAAATATTCCCTCCTAAGCTTCCACTATTAACATATTCCTTACGATTGGATAGGAAGGAGTATATATTCTTAATATCTGAAAAAAAAAACTTTTGAGTAGGCGTAGACAAATTCCAAATAATTCCGATTCTGATGTGTCAAATGATCAAGTTTGTTCCCTAGAACCTGGAAACTCAAGCCAACTTCAATAGTAGCAGTGATATAAGTGGCAGATTGAGCAAGGTGAGTAGCAAAAAGTAACAGGTCAATCTTGCAGGGAAACTGACATTTCAATAAAGTATTCGTTCTACCTATTTTGAAAAGCATGATGCACAAGAATAAAGCAGCTCAACTCCTATAGATCCCTCAATAATCATTTACAGATGTTCAATTTTACTAATGTGATAGTCCAGCAATATTAAGTGTGTGCAGGATTAATTGCTCCTAGTGTGTGCATACATATACTCCAAAATTAGACTGATAGTACTACACTACAGGGGTGCTGGTGCTTAGTATATAGAAGTACATGATCTGATGAAGATGAAGATATATAACACGGAGCATAGCTAGTTGAAGAAAGGAAGGGTTGGTTGAGTTGTCCATAGAATCAAATTAAAAGTTGAGGTTGAGGCACATTAACAGTTGGTAGCCATGCATGCATACTTGTCTTGTGTTGTGTTGTTGAGATTCAAGCAATGTAACTATATTGCGAGCATTCTACTTGCTACACAACTACACCGTTAACTTGATACAACTTTTTAAATTTGCAGGCAAAAGTTGGCTGTGTTTTGAGTTGTATGTATGTATGTATGTATGTTGTCCATTTTGAAGAGTAAGTTTTAGGAATCATCCCCTTACAGCTAAAAGCTAGGGCACCCATTGTTTAGATTCATATTCCTAAAATGACTCTTTCCACCAATCATAATTCATATCATGATCTGGTGGACATCACTCTTAGTACTCACTTCAATCAATAATACTAATACTACGAGTACTTGATTATGATGAAGCTACAAAATACTCCTCCGTGCCGTATACTTGCTCCCTACCATCTGATTGTAAATACCAGAGATATTTATTTACAAGACATGAATTCATTTTATTTTATTTTATTTTTTTGTACCCAGATAATCACATTACAGTGTAGGAGGGGATTCAAACCTGTGACCTAACGCAGGGTAATTGACTAGAGTAGAGAGACAAAAGATGAAACAAGTCCCATTCTTCATGATCATGATCTGTTACCTGTGAAAAGCAGCAGTGGCAATATAATTGCAGTAGCAAATCTCCCCATTTCTTACAAACCAACTCAATACCATCACTCAATGTATTTATTTAATAACACAACAAATGCCAATGCCATTGCTGAATTTCGGAAAAATAACTGGATGCGATCCCAGGATTGATTGATTATTTGCAAGAAATAGAAGCGAAATCCATGATGATGATGATATGTTTCAACGGTATTTTGTTGATCCAAATGGGTAGTGCCCATCTATCTATCTGGTAGAATGATGAATGATCCAAATATGCACCAGAAATAGACAGACATGAATGCCGATTATTTCGCCTTATTAGTCACACTCTTTCTCTTCTATACACAGTTACACACTACAAAAATTTAGCACCCACCCAACGCCAACGGAGAGTCATATTTAGAGTTGGCAAATCGGATGTATCGGGCCGTGCTTCGTGCCTGTCCAGTCCGGCTCAGCCATGCATGACAGACCCGCTATGCCGTGCCGACTCTGAGAACATGCGCAGAGGCACGGTTCCTAGCCTAGGTCCGGTCGTGCCGGGCCGTCGTATCCGACCAAATTTTCAGGAGTTTTCAATTTTTTGGGATTTAGAGTCGTGTCGGCCCAACCGTGCATGAGCACAGGCTTTTCTTCAAATTGGCGCCGCGGCCCGACTTGGGACCGGTCGTGCCGTGCCCGTACTTTTCGCCATGTCATCACCGTGTCGGGTTGAGTCGTGCTTATTTTTGTGCCGGACCGAACCACCGAGATGAACCCGACCCGATTTGCCAACTCTAATCATAATATACCCCAATTGGGGATGGATGATCCGGTATGGGTGCAGGTACGGGTACTAAAAATACTTCGAGTACTCCGTATCCGTCAACTTTGCAGATACGGGCACCAAATATATTACTCGTCACCATTAATGGTGTGAGTGCCGGATTTTGATGGAGTTGGGCTGCTACGCCCAACAACCCCTGGGCCAAATACAATGTTATAGATGATCGGTAAGCAAAATACTAATTACATCTGTATTCTAGTGGGTTCAAGATGTGGCGTGACTCAATCCTCTAGTATTTACTTTAGGTGCATTAGTAGTGTTATACCCGTGATATGTCACAGGGTTGAGAAAAGAGGATGTTCGATAAAAAAGGAAAACGACACGCTTGTCAAAATAATATGGATTAAAGTTTATTGGGTGAACGTGTATACGTAACTTAACATTGCCTTTAATAAAAGTAAAGGATGGGAATCAGATATACCACAACTTACGTAAAAGAAGAAGAAGTGTGTGTGAAAGCAAATAAAGGAAGACAACGTAAATAAAAATATTCACCTACTACTGTGAGGTGAAGTAGTTTCAACTTCTGATTATAGAACAAAAAATAGGGTAATTCTGTAAAAATAATTACAAATGTCGTAAATGTAGCGTCCGAAGTATACGGGGAGATATAATCGTAATGACATACGGACATCGTAGATATACTGCCTCTTTTTTTTTCGAACATGTAATATTATCGTAGATAACTTCAACATGAGATTTTAATATAAATATATTAGTACTACATTGCTATCGTAACACGTTCGCTAGTCAAGACCATAAGTACGTAAAGGAACAAAACGCTATAACAAATGTGTCTGTTTTTTTTAAAGGTGATCAGTAATCGAAAAACGGATTTAGAAAAGAGGTATAACAACTTATACGAAGTAGTAAATACAAACGTTTACCGACAAATCGAGTACTGACATTCACATCTCAAAAACGGACATGAATTTGGGTCCAAATACAAATGTTAGGTTTAGAAAACGTAAAACCCCCATTCTCAATCATCCTCATCTCTTTGCATACCCAAAGAATGAGGATAAAAACCGCCGCCATGGACAATCAAGTACAATCAACCGCACAGAACTTTAAATCAATGGAGTTTCAAGCAAAGTCAACTGCAGATCTAATCTTAATACGAACGAATGAACGATCAAAGGTCAGATCTGTATGTTTTTTTGGTATCATTTTGTTTATTAAATTTATTCATTTAAAAAAAGAAAATCTGGAATATAAGTGTGAAATCGTATCGATATTCGTGTTGTATGTGCTTTGTTGATGACCGAAAACTCAAGGAGAAAACGTGGGGATGGCGTGAAGGGATGAACAAAGACTAAAGCTTTCAACTACAGTCGAAAGGATTGAAATGAAGATACAAAAAGCAGTAAAAGAAAGAGAGAATTGGAAATGAAAAGGCGTGGGATGAGGTAATTCCGGATTTGAATTTTAATATGCATTACTGATTATGGGGAATAGCTTCTACTGTTTACTGCAATTGATTGCTTGTGTTGAAAATGAATTGAGGGTCATTCAAAGAATCTAACAAGAACTGTGTTGGGAATACACAACCAAAGAAAAATTGAAAATGTATAATCAAATCTCAAGACAGAACACGTTCTCAGGCACGAAGAGAGCTAAAAATTAAGAGAAATCATGTTAAGAGCATTATCATCATTGCCGTTTTGCATGCTTCTACATCAGACACACACACACAAAAACACAAAAAAAAAAGTTTTTGGATTTTTTTGATTTCTCAATTTTTTTAGAGTTTTAGAATTTTTTGAAAGCGGTAAAACAGACGACATAAAATAAAACACACAAAAGCACACAAATTCTCCCCCAAACCTAAATGTCACAGTGTCTTCAATGTGACTGTACATCAGATAAAAACATGAAATTCACAGTCAATCATAGGGACAACGTAACCTAGGGGAAGATAAAAATTTAAGAAATCGAAAAAAAAAATGGAAGGAAACTACCGTATACACAAAATAGCTCCCCCAAACCAGCTCTAAAGTGGGGGTTCATCTTGTAGATCAGTTCTCCACAAAAGACCGTGATCAAAACAGCTTAAGGCTCTCAGGAGTAGATCAAACATCTGCGCATGTGCTACACAAAAGCATAAGTAGCACCAAGATATAAAGAAGACAAACAGAGACAAAGTCAATGATCGTCTTAGCCTATCAGACAAGTTAGGCCAATCCTCAACATGGTGGTCATAGTTCATAAGAAGAGTAAGAATGTCATTGGGCGGCTTGTAAGGCAAGACGTAGACACCAAATATCCAAATTCGACCCACGACTTATCATCGGGTATAGATTGCATAACAGAAGAGTTAGAACTTTCAAGACCACTCAAAACAACAATCTTACTTGCCTTACATCCTATAGGAAGTTTATATAAAATCGACATGTCTAAAATCAATTTGATCTCTGTAAATCAATTATCACAATTCTCCTTACAAATCATAAGCTCAAACGAAGGGGCAAGAGAAATCGGATCGAGAAAATCAATGGGTGAAAAAGATTCATCCCCGATATAAGGGAAAAACTCAAATTTCTCTAGAATGGGTTTCTCAAAGAAATCATCGTCGTTATCCCATCTATCCACACTTTCTTCACCCAAGGAATCATCAAAAAGTGTATCATCCTCTTTGCTTTGAATTTTCCGCTCAATCTCAAGATCCTCTCTTTTGTTCAATTCTGTCTCCAAAACCTCATAATTGACATCAAATGACACTCTCTCAAAATCACACAAATCAAAATCCTTAATATCATCCTCAATTAAAAGAGCATCATTTAGAGCATCCAAACACACGTTTTCCTCAAAAAACACACATTCTAACTCACAGTCATTCATGGCGGTTTGGTGATTTTGAATAGATTGAACATTATACCCATCATCATCATCATCAATTATGTTCACAAGAAATGGAGATGGAACACTTACCTGGAGGTTCTTCACTACTTCCATAGGCGTACTCGGTTGACTTTGTTGCTCTTGGCTTGCTAATTGGGCAATTTGACTGTCCAAAATTTCATAATGATCTAGCAACTGACCTATTTGAGTATCTTGCTTTTGTTGAGCTTGCACGAATTGCAGCAACAAAGTCTCGATTTCCGCCTTGTCATTTTCCGCCTCAACTCTAATTCAGCACTATTACGGGCTAAATATTTAAGGATTTCCAATCGTTCCTCGTAAGAGATATAATTAAACATCCCTCCACAATTTTCCTCAATTCTAGCCCGTGACTCATCATCAACACCATTATATATCATATGACACATATCTCGTATATCAACATTAAAGCCATTTTGAATAATGAAAGACTCAAGTCTATCCCAATAATTATGTAGTGACTCATGTTTGAATTGTGGGAAGTAAAATTGGTCATAATGGTGAATGATAATAAAAAAATTATATACAAGAAAATAACCTAGAACCTAAAAAAGATAAACAACTATATAACATTGTCTCCCCGGCAACGGCGCCAAAATTTGACAGGGGTAGTCGTATCCCTAATCAAAGATACCCTAGGTCCACTAACTAATGCAGATAGTGAAGTAGGGGTCGAACCACAAGGAGACGCGACTCAAATACTTGTTCTAAGGTCTAGACTTAAGACTACAGGTCACTTTTTTTCTTGTTTGTTTGATAGGCTGACAACTAATTACTATAAGGTAAAATCAATAATAAAGAAGTCTAGGGTTTCAAGTTCACAATGAATATCAATCGGGTCAGGGAGTCAACTAACAGGTCAATAATCGAACTGTATAAGATGTAGGTCGGTTCGGTACTACTACAAACTTTAGAACTAAACTTAACCTGCGGTCGCTAGAATTAAGCTAGTCTACCCAAAATATCGTGACCAATTAGTCTTTAACCCGGTCGGTGAAAAGTCCTAATTGTGATACTAATTAATCAATCCTGGCCAGTAATCAATCAATCAGAATTAAAACAATATTCAGGCGACAGTTCATACGATTAAAAACAGGTCAATTTACTATAACCCAATTAATAAACATCGATCCCCTTAAACCCTAGATAAAATTTAGCTACGCATACTGAATGTAATCAAACTAGCAAAAGACGAATTGCAAACAGACATGATGAATGCAAATTGAATTAAATTACGAGAAACAATGATAATTCTATACTAACAAATAATAAGCAAAGACTGAAATCAAAATTACTACGAAGACAAGAGATGAATTAAGACGAGAAATAAACTAGAGAATTGAAATTGAAATTAAATTAAAAATATTGATACCGAATGATTCAAGATCTGAAAAGGGAAGAACGAGTTCAATGTATCTCGCGAAGGAAAGCGGGAAAGAGCGTAGACTTCTATGCTGAGCAAAAGTAACGTGAATTGTGTAAAAAGTAGAAAAAGGATGTCTGACAATCTCCTAAGAAAACTGATTTAAAGACAAATCAATTGGACTTCCAAAACAGGCCCAAAATCTAAGTATCTCGAAATTTAATATGCGGCCCGGGGTAAGACATGCAGTGCCACTCGATTGAGTGGACCCGTAATTGCTCCAAATCTTGTCCGTCTTTGGGCTGAAAAGAGGAATCGGCTCAAAACTCTGATGCAGTCCAGTTGGGCTTGAATATGAGGCACTCGATCGAGTGCTATAGCACCACTCGATCGAGTGGGCCTGCTGGAACTCGTAGCAAGAGTTCCTCTTTGCTTCTTGGCTTTTCGTTTTCTTCCTCGTCCTCCGTTCTCGTCTCGGCTATTTGGGCTATTACTCCTAAATATGCTCGATATTGCACCTAACCTGCAAAATAGCACGAGAATCGGCAGTATCGACTTTCTAATAAAAATCGACATTAAACATATGAATTGGGAAGAAGAAAAGCTCAAAAACGGTTGCCGAGGGACAATAAAATATGATATAAAATATGTTGATCGTTACTCCACATTCGGGCTTTCAAGGAATTTGTGGCTATTAAGGGGGTAGATTATTCCATGTTCAAGAATCTCGTTGCTGCTTCCCTCGAGAAACACCCACGGGCATGGTACTACAAGTTAGACCCAAAAAAATACCCAACTTGGGATTATGTGGCTGCGGAGTTTGCTCGGAACTATGCTGATAACACCGAGATCTAGAACACTATGCGCTCCCTCGAGGTTATGGCCCAGGAGCCCAAGGAAGGTTTTACCAAATACCTTCAACGCTGGAGAGCCGAAAGTGTGAAGCTAGTCGATAAGCCCAGTGAGAAAACTTTAGTGGAGGCCTTTGTCAAGAACCACCTCCCCTCCTACTGGATCCATCTCCGGTATGCTGTCATACCCAATTTCACCACTCTTACTGAAATGGTTATGAGAATCGAAGACGATCTGAGGCTAGAGTGGCCTTACTAAGGCCTCTAACAAGGGATACCAGGGGGGCTTCCTCTTCCACTGCTAAGACCCCAGCTGCAACCCGCAGCATTTTTGACGCAGTTAATCTACTAGATGCCTCGTCCAAGAAGAATACCCTACCTCGGGTATTCACCGATATAGGTACTACCTATACATATGCCTTACAAAGGCTATCCTACAAGGGCCTGATCCAACCGATAGGCCCAACTCCTAAAGTTCCGGTCGAACGACGCTCCAAAAGCTACAATATCCAAGCCTATTGCTAGTATCACCGAGGCAATGGGCACGATACCGAAAAATGTTGGAAGTTGAAGCATCTGATTCAGGACTTGATCGAGAGTGGCAAGATACCGTTGCCCGGGGACAAACCGAGTAACAAAGACAATCCCTTCAGCTCCCATGCTATTTTTACTGGGGAGGTGATCGACTGTTCCCATCTTATCTCTCCATTTGTCCCGCAAGTAAACGAGATTTGGGCGACGATGAAGACGATGTGTACCTCATGTCCTCGTCAAAGGGGAAGTTGTCCCCATTGCCCCGGAGGAAATACGAAAGGTTAAGTCCAAGGTCTTAGCCAGTAACCACCTCGCCAAATCCGGTCATCCCTATCAAGCTACTAGCTCTAGGGACACCCCTGCCTCGACAACCATCACTGAACCTGCCAGGACGGAAGTTGCCCCCGGAGAGCCGACCACTGACACGGCTCTTGTAAAACGGCTGAAGAAAACCCGAGTTGACCTCACTATATGGCAACTTCTGGTTAGCTCGCAAGAACATCAAGAGGCACTCACTAAGGCTCTCGACCAAATTAAGATCGATTCTCTGGTTACCCCTGCTGAAATGGTAGACATTGTCATGCCCCACCTAAAGAGCAAGGCTAAGGAAGAAGGCCCATTAATCACCTTCTCTGAGTCCGATCTGCCACCGTTCGGGGCCTCCCACAACTTGGCCCTGTACATCACGGTGATATGTCGGGGGAAGTATCTTTCGATGACCCTAATTGATGATGGGTCTGCTGTGAATGTCCTTCCTCTAAGGACCGCCAAATCCCTCGGCATTACCGAGGCTGACTATATCCCGACTGCTCAAACCATCCAGGCTTTTGATGGGAGCCCAAAGTCGATAGTCGGGGCCATTAAACTGACAATCATAACGGGCCCGATTGAAAAGAAGCTAGAGTTCCAGGTGATCGACGTCACCTCTTCTTTCAACTTACTCCTCGGAAGGCCATGGATCCACGTTGTCAAGGCACTGCCCTCCACCCTCCACCGAAAAATCAAGTCGCCCCTGCAAAACAATGTTATTACTTTGGAGGCAACCCCTATGACTATGACTAGCTGCAACGCCACGGGGCGTACTAATCTATGAGGGTTCGATTTTGTGGGGATGATCAAGGAGGAATACCTCTTCAGGCCTTATTTCACCACTAGCATCGATACGATGCTACAAAATTTGGGGTACTTTCCGGGGGCTACCTTAAGGCCGTATCTTCCAGCTGGGAAGATTATTGAAGTCCTAAACGACGGAGACTCACACTTCAGTTTAGGGTACGCTATGACCCCGGGAAATGTTGTCCGGGCGGGCATTGAAAAGGGCTGCAATATCATCAAGGGTATCTACTTAGGCCCATATAGCCCAAGATTGGTCGATTACTTCGTTACGCCGGTATTTGGGACTGTCCTGGTCGGTCTGTTCCGACCAACTATCACATATCTCGAGACCAAATTGGCTCGGGAATGTAACTACATTCCGAATGACATATTTACCCTCATCCAGTCAGAATCAAAGGAGGGTGCTGGTAATGCTGAGTCCGTGCTGGGGCTGCTGTTCGGGGAAGATAAGATCGTCCCGACTCCTAAGGAAGACTTAGTGAACCTGATCCTCCGAAGCAACAGATTCGATCCCACAAAGCTGATCTCCGAAGTCAGCTCTGATACCGGGAATAGGGCACGGAGGAAGACCATCAAGTGGACCGATAGCCAGGGCCGGGTCTACAAGATGATCACTAGTGAAGGAGACATGCCGGACACCGATTCTGAGTCTGAGTCTGAGGTCGAGTCTAGAGAGTCTTGTGCTAGAGTCTAGTCTGTAACCCCTCTCCCTGTAGCCACTTCAACTAGAGCCTCATGGTCTATCGCGAGGGCCCTCTTAATCCTGCCACTGACCAATGATCATATGGCCGCTCTTTTTTAGCTGTTTTCAAAATTTTATATCAATAATAATGATAACCGTTCTACTTACGACTTGTCTTATTTTCAAAATGTTTTCGGTTTCAAAAATATTATATGCAATGACATTGAGAAAACCGACGAACGGGTATCCTTACCTCCACATCTGATCGAGCAGCTAGAACAAAGAGAATCCCGGGATCCGGTAATCGAAGAAACCGAGTCCATCAATGTGGGAACCAGTTTAGAGCCCAAGATGCTCAAATTAGGGTTATCTTTAGATCCCGAGGAGAGACAACAGTTCACAAACCTCCTCCAAAAATTCAAAGTTGTCTTCGCATGGTCCTACAAGGACATGCCGGGGATAGACCGGAAGATAGCCAAACACCGTATACCCATCAAAGACGATTGCAAACCGGTAAAACAGAAGCTCCGCAGAATGAGGCCCGAATGGTCTCTCAAGGTCAAAGAAGAAGTCGATAAACAGTTCAAAGCCGGCTTTATACAAGTGTCCGAATATCCGGACTGGGTTGCGAACATCATGCCGGTACCGAAAAAGGACGGTAAGGTGCGCGTATGCGTAGATTTTTGGGATCTTAACAAGGCGAGCTCGAAAGACGACTTTTCATTGCTACACATCGACATACTAGTGGACAATACCGCTGAGTACGCCCTTCTTTCCTTTATGGACAGATACGCCGGGTACAATCAGATTAAAATGGCAGAAGAAGATAAGAGTAAGACCATCTTTACTACACCTTGGGGTACTTACTCCTACACTGTCATGTCGTTCGGTCTCATCAATGTCGGGCCCACTTATCAACTAACCACCACGACCTTATTACACGATATGATGCATAAGGAAGTGGAAGTTTATGTAGACGATATGATCGTCAAGAGACGAGCACATCACCGCCCTAACGAAGTTCTTTACCTGATTACGCAAATACAACATGAGGCTGAATCCTCAAAAATGCAACTTTGGGGTAACATCAGGAAAATTAATGGGTCATATCGTTAGCCAATGTGGTATCGAGGTCGATCCAGCTAAAATCAAAGTCATCACCAAGATGAAGCCCCCTAAAACCGAAAAAGAAATAAGGGGATTTCTCGGAAAAGTTCAATATATCAGCCAGTTCATATCCAAACTAACCATGGTATGTGAACCGATCTTCAAAAAACTGAAAGTGGGTGAACAAAAGCTATGGGACGATAAGTGCCAAGCAGCTTTTGACAAGATCAAGGAAATCCTGTCTATTCCGTCGGTCTTAATGCCACCTCAACCCGGTTTGCCTTTGTCGTTATACCTAACAACGACCGAGACAGCCATGGGGGCTATGTTAGCACAAACAGTCGACTCGGAGGAACGAGCCATTTATTACATCAGCAAAAAATTCTTAGAGTATGAATGCAAGTATACCATGCTCGAGGAAACATGCCTAGCCCTAGTCTGGGCCACGAAAAAACTCCGACACTATATGCTCAGTTACGAGGTACATGTATTATCCAAAATAGATCCTATCAAGTACCTATTCGAGAAGCCCATTCTTAATGGCAGGATGTCTAGGTGGACTCTAATGTTGGCAGAGTTCGACCTCAAATTTGTGCCGTTAAAAGCTATTAAAGGTCGGGTAGTAGCCGAATTTCTCGATGATAGTCCCATAACCAAAGAAGGACACACCGACACTTGGTCCTTCTTAGATGAAGATATATTCCATACCGACACAGAAACATGGGATTTATATTTCGAAAGGGCGTATAATTTCTGAGGGTTCGGAGTCGGCATTCTCTTAATATCACCAAAAGGGGAACACACTCCCATGTCCATCAAATTAGATTTCGACGTGACTAATAATGCAGCCGAATATGAAGCATGTATTCACGGGTTGTGAGCCGCCGCCGATTTAGGAGTCACAAATCTCCGGGTACACGGCGACTCGTCCCTAGTCATCAACCAAGCTCTCCAAAAATGGAAAACTCGGAATGCCAACCTCGTGGCCTATTAGGCACAAGGTTTCTCGAAAAACAATTCCAAAAGGTAGAATACATATATCTACCCCGGGAAGAAAACCAGTTCGCGGATGCACTTTCCAAATTAGCATCCTTACTAAATATCCCGGATGAGTTAACCAGCATGCCGATTTGTGTCGAAAGACGGTCCGAGCCGTCATACATCCACACTATTCAAGACATCGAGATAACCGATCTGGAACCTTGGTATCAGGCTATTCTAACCTACATGACAATGGGAGAATACCCTCTGGGAATCGAAAACCGGGCCAAGAAAGCCCTACGAAGGTTAGCCACACAGTTTATCCGTACTGACGACGGACAGTTATACAAAAAGACGGCACAGGGGGCTCTCCTCCTATGCGTCGACAAAATAAGGGCTGAGAAAGTTATAGCCGAGGTGCACGACGGTGAATGCGGTCCACATATGAATGCCCAGATGTTGGTCCGAAAAATCATGAGACTCAGATACAACTGGAAAAATATGGAAACCGACTGCCAGTTATATGTCAACCACTATCATAACTGCCAAATTTTTGCCAACGTATAACATATGCCGTTATTCCTATTATACACCATGACGTCGCCATGGTCATTCTGGACATGGGGAATTGACATAATTGGGAAAGTAAACCCTTTAGGGACGGGAGGCCACTGTTTTATCTTGGTGGCTATCGACTATTTCACCAAATGGGTCGAAGCTGAGTCATACTGGATGTTGAACGCTAAGCACGTCTCCAAGTTCGTCCAAAATAAAATTATATGCCGGTACGGGATCCCGCACGAATTCATCAGTGATCACAGGACGCACTTCCAAGCCGAAACAACAACTCTTTTAGCCAAATATAAAATCCAAAGGCATACATCTTACCTTACCGTCCCCAAACAAATGGAGCGGTAGAGGCTGCCAATAAAACAATTGTCACCATACTTAAAAAGATGGCGGATAATTACCGCGACTGGTCCAACAAAATACCTTTTGCCCTGTGGGGATATCGAACGTCAATTCACACTGCAACCAGTGCGACCCCCTATTATTTGACGTACGGAATGGAGGCAGTTCAACCAGTCGAGTTGGAGGTACCGTCTCTCAGGATTCTACTTGAAAGCCAAGTGCCTGAGGCCGATTGGGTCCAAGCACGGTACAATTTCACTAGTTCTTTTAAACGAACGGCGGTCTCGGGCCCTCAACAACATTCAAATATATCAAAAAAGAATTCAACGAGCCTTCAACAAAAGAGTCAGGCCCAGAAATATCAAGGAAGGGGACTTATTCCTTAAATCTGTTCGAGCTTTACTACCAGTTGACCCAAGGGGAAAATTCCAACCCAATTGGGCCGGGCCATATCTGGTAAAAAAGGTTCTATCAGGAAGCAGTGAACGACAGACTTGGACGTGAATGAATTCGTCAACCCTACCAGCATAGACCGGCTGAAGCGCTTCTACCCCTAACCTTATCTCAATGTCATTTGCAAAATGTTTATCTTTTTAAGACATAAACTTTAAAAAAAAAACAAGTCAATAAGCTAGGATTACTTATCCTACTATCGCGCACACCTCGAACTACTAGTCTTGGTGTATTTCGATATTGCAAAATTCTATGCTTGAACTACGTCTGGTTTGATTCCACTGACTGTGGATACGTAGGCAGCCCCTCAAAAGGGCACAATCCCCGCAATAACGAAAAGATAGAAACGGTTTCACTAATAAAATATCTTTTATTATTACTAAAAAAAATCGATAAACTCGAGAATTTCAAATTACATCACTAAAAAAAAAAAACAACAAAAAAAGACACCATAAAAAAAATAATAATATTCAAATAACAAAATTAAGGAGACAGATGCTTAGGGCATCTTGCCCTTGCCCTTATCCTTCGGGTCATGCGGGGCCCATTGTCGCCAGGGCGGAGGCGAGCTTCCCGAATCACAATGGAAACCTCCTTACCTCGAACCCGTTTCTTCGACAGCGGGTCGTCCGCTATGGTAACTGGTTCGAGACGAGCCCTCACGTGCTCCGGTAGCCTGTCCCAAGGACCAAGGCGGTCCTGGACTGCCAATTTCGTACCAAGTCTCCTTTCCAAGTCTGTCTGGGGGCCCACTTCGCCCCGAGCACCTTTAGCACCAGACTCTGTAGCTTAAGTCCTAGTCTTTGACCCTTGACCTGATATTAGGCGAACCAGGGTGGCCAGAGTCTCACCTTCGTCAAAAAAGCCTCGATTGTCTTTGACTTGCTCCCTACGGACCTGGTCGAAAGCTTCATCAACCTTCAAAGCAGCTCGGGCCTCCACGGAGCTTGCTTTTGTCCACTTTTCATAAGAGTCTTATACCCAAGTTGAGTGAAGATACTCAGAGACGGACCAGGTAACCCAGGTGTACCACCGCTGCATCCAGGTGTCACACATCACGTCAGTCAACTGAGTGGGGACACTCACAACTGCCTCATTTTTCGGGATCCTCTGAGACCAACCGTACTGCCTGAGAATACGATCGGGATAAAGGTGAAATGTCTGACTAAGGGACAAAATCACCTGATAACGGGCCTTATCCCTCGGTGCCAAACCAGTCCAGACAAGAATAAACCACCACGGGACTACCCATCGGATTAATGGACCGCGGTGGAACGACAACTCTGTAACACCCCGCTATTTTCCGAGTCATTTATAAGGCGTTTCTCTTCTATTTTATTTTAATCGGGTTTTAAGTTGGAAAAGTTATTTTGTTGTCGTTATAAATATTAAAATATTTCCGGTCCTTCATAAACTAAACCGGCTTTGGGCCATTTTAAAAGTTTGAAACTTTATTTATAAAGCAACTTGATTTCAATTGTACTTTGACTCAAAAACAAGAAAAAAAGAAAAAAAATTATAAAATATAAACCCATTTAAAAACCCACGTGATCATCATCACACATTCACACCCTATTACCTTCCTATCACCTACCTGCCGCACCTTTTCCCTCTCCATCTGTTTTATGTGCCAGTCATTTGATCTCCGTCGCGAAATCGGTTCTTGATCCTTTGTCTACATTAACCCGTTTTACATCATATTTCATCAAAACTGTAAGTCTTTTAACCAATTTCCCCTATTTGTTCTCTAACTAGGGAGCCAATATGAAGTACTCCGTATATATTAATGTTTTATGTGTCAATTCTTTTCTTTTGTTCCTGTTGGTTAAAACCCGTATTCCCGACATGATTAATTAGTATGTAACTAATAACGCTTGGGTTGATTTAAAGTAGAATATGTGAGTTGAGTCTTGGATGGTTATAATCGTAGTGGAGCGGTTGTGATTGAGTCGAAACTTAGTTAGTTTGTCAGTCTTAGAACCAAATCTCAAGGTATGAATCTTGTTAAACGGAGTTGCAAATTTATGGGTAAGTATGTAGAACGCGATATCTGAAGAATGGAGTTTGGGTTATAGTATATATATATATATATATATATATGTATATGTATTTTAGGATAGTGGGTGCGTGCTTACAATAGCTAATTTGCTAAATTATGGTAAGGGAGCTAGGCGTGGCACTTGGAGGAATGCTTTGGAGTTTGTATTTGTCAAAACACTAAAAGAAAAGATTATATATCAATATTGTGAGCGTAGGGTTTCATTGTTATAAATAGTCCGTAATCCGACGTTATAGTCCGGGTTTGTTAGTAGTTAGTTAACTTGAGGACACGTTGTTATATACGGAGTATATATTTAGTTGGGTTACTTATGGAGGAGGAATTCAGACGAGTTATAGTAATAAGTTGGTGTATGAGTTTGAGCCAGGTCTTAACCTTAGCTTATTTGGTTATTTATTGAACCATTTATATTATTTGTAGCTTGTGGGTTCGAGGAGAGAGAATTTTTGGATCAACGTAGCTTGGATTGATCGTCTTGAGAGGTAAGAATGTTTTACCCTTTTCACTTTTAAGTAAAGAGCATGTTCGGATCAAAACCTATTTTTATAACGGTTTTGTAAATTATTTCATCGATCGTAAATATTTTTATAATACTTGTAATGTTTGGATATTGAACTTTGTGACATGAGTCACACATTGGTACTGTTTTGGTAAAATTTTGGTAACTTATAACAGACTCTGGGAGCTCTATTGGTCTAGACGGTTTTAAGGTGCGTCTAAGACATTCCTGGGACTTCGTCCCGAAACTATTTTTGAGTGAGGATTGTCCGGCCCTCACTCGCTAGGGAGTTAGACTTTCTCCTTCGCCAGTTTCATCCTACTGATTGTCCAAATGTGAGAAGTGCGCACTATTATGAGTCTAGCTAAGCACAGGTGGTTACCTCTAGACCGTGCATGGGTAGGACCTTGGCACACAGGTTGTGAAAAAATATATATTTTGGTTGGTTTGATTTTGACTATTCTTTTTATGGTATTCTGGTATTTAAACGATGATTTTAACTCTGATTTCATTTTGTTGATGTTATTATTATTATTATTATTTCACGATTTATTATATTATTATAATTTTACTCTGCTTTGCTGACGTCCTTTCATTTTGGGTCGTTCCCCCCCACTGGAACTTGTACCTATTTGTGTTTTTGGGTACAACTGATAGGTACACTTCATTTGCTGCATGGGTGCATTCTGGTATCGGGTTATGGTGAGCGAAGAAGGATTTTTATTATTTAACTTTGACTCCAAACTATTTATATTATTATTAGATTTATTGGTTTGCTATTGTTTTAAACCGTTTTGGGTTTTGTGAGACTTAAGTCTTCCGGTGCAACGTTTCCATTTAATTAATTATCGAAATTCTACTTCGTTTCAACTATTTCTATCAAATTAAACTTCTTTTTCGGTTGATTTATATCATTTTATTTGCCTTGCACTTGACTTTGTGAGCTAAGTGCGGAGAACAACTTTGAATTTTCCGTTTCGGTTTGTTATTTTGGTCGCGGAAAATTTAGGGTTGTTACAAACTCCTCGTCCCAATACTTCCGGTTAATAAGGCAAGACGAGTCGATAGCCAGCCTCCTTGTCGTTACTTGGTTGCGGTTATCTGAACCCTTGATAATTTTCCCCGTGATCAGCCACGCCAGACTGTGCTTCGTCTCCATCAGGTCAGCGATAGTCAAAATTCGAGCGTCGCCCATGCACGACAGCAAATCCATGTGACCTTCAAAAGCATAAACGTGGAGCATACAGAAAGCAAATGCCCTACGGCTGTGGACTGGCATGACCCGGACGTCATGTGGGTTCATAAATTTGTCGGCCAAAGCAGACAATGAAACGGTATCCCCGACTAGCATACGGGACACTTCCATGTGGGAAAGACCTAAAAATTCCCGTAACTTCCTCCTTGGGTCATAAACCAAAAACGGGACAGCAGAACGGAGCAAAGGGTTCCACCCTCCTACGGCAGCAATCTCCTCGGGTAAAGGACAAATCTCGCCCCAAGGGAAGGCAAAAACATGATATGTATATATATATATATATATATATATATATATATATTGTCCCAATATGGCGACAAACATCGAGAAAATGAAGGTCTACCTGCATCTGACAAACTGTGAACAGTTGAGAGATACTCGTTTGGTTCAGAGCCACCTTCTCTGCGTCCCTAAAGTTTTGGGACCAAGCTTGCAGTCTTGCAGACAAACGTTCAATGCCCATAGCTGAAATTCTTAAGAGAAGACAAGATTTTTTTTAGGATAAGAGAAGTTGTGAGATGCAGAAGCAGGGGTTGTGTATATATAACACAAAACTCTGACAGCTTCCCCTACTGCTAGGCTTTCCTAACCCAAGCGGGCTTAATGCACACAGGCCCGATTCCAGCTTCTTCATACCAGCACAAGAATCGAGTCATCACGAGCGTTCCTAATTTTACAAATTTTCGAAAATTCAAAAGTTTCAAAAATTTTCAAAACCTTTCAAAAATCCAAATTTTTTACTCCCCAGCGGAACCGAGTCGGTGTCTCACCTAAACGTTGCATGCAAAATATTTTGTGTGACTGTATACAGGCACACCCAAGACTTTAAAGGCAAGTCCGACTCCCCACGGAGCTATCATCATCCAGACAGGTATGATCCTTCGCTTATGGCTGGCGAGCCCTTTACGCGAGTCCAATGGACTATAAACGACCCGACAGGAAGGCTGCTAGGTCGTAACCCTCGATTGACCTGGTAGCTACTCTGAGTTTCGTCTTGTCCAAGCCTCAGACAGAGTGGGAGCTTTATAGACACCCGCATTTGACTGCTTATGTCTATAGCAGTCTCCAACAAAACACCCGATGATGATCGGACGTAAACATGCTTTAATGCGCTCAAATATGGTCTCGGAATCAATAGTATCTAACATGGGCACTTAGCAGAATACAAATCTCTCAAAACCGACCTCAAATTCAGGCCTAATGGAGTGTTTCCAATAAAATAAGACTAATTTGAGCCAAAACCGTCACAAGAAATAAAACCGTCTTTTAGCGACCGAGTCGAAACCCGGTCAAAGTCAAAACCCGAGACGAAACCAGCCATGCATGTGTCTAAATAGAAAGTCAAGGCAAGCCCAACAACCAAATCAAATTCGAAAGAGGTCAAAAATCCTTCCCTAAATACATTATACCCGTCTGAGGGCACTCGATCGAGTGACCCTCCAAAAACTCACCAGACGCCTTTTTCTGAGGGCACTCGATTGAATGCATCTAGGGTCACTCGATCGAGTGACCCCTAGACAGGACAAATTCTATAAATACTCCCCTACCTCACTTCATTTCACCACCTTTGCAACCCTTAACACTCATACACACTATCAACCTTTCAATCACCCAACATTTCAGCCACCTTTTACCACCATCTTTGCAATTCATCTCTTCTACACACATACATACACACACACACACACGCATATTCCAAGATCAAAACTCATCAAAATCAAGAGCAATCATTCCTACAATCATACACACCCTAACTCATCCCACATATCTCGACGCTCCCGCGTCTTTGCCGCTACTAGACGAGCCCGTTTCCAAGAGACTAAAGAATGTAGGTTGAGGGTGTAAAATCAAGCCCCGTCCTTCTCTCTTTTCTACTTCTTCCTCTCCGTTTTTTAATATATATATATATATATATATCTATATTAATTATTACTAACTTGACAAACATTTAATTTTTTTTTCACATATTAACATACTAACATTTACTTTTATGTCTACTAACATCTAATAATTTATTTATCGTACGCTAACTCCTAACATTTTAATTATCGCTCATTTACATTTCGTTATATTAATAATACCGTGTATATTTATCAAAAACTATTTTCAAAACGATCCGAGCAACATCCGATGAGGCTAAATTAATGATCGTAGGCTTCAAAGGCCAACTTACGATGTTAAAATGTCGAGGATCTAAGTTTGTGACGACGGTCGACTTTTCAGAATCGAATATGTTTAATGACGAATTCCGTCCAAAGTCCATTTAATCCCTTTACAAGTTATTCTGGAGGCGGCGCCCTTTGAGGCGCGCCGCCCTAGACACTCAAGGGCGTAATGTGATCGCGGTGATCCGTCGTTAAACATGTCTGACACCATTTCTTTTAAAATCGACAAATCGAACTAGAACGAAGCCCGTTGACGCCGAATTGATCGTCACACGATCCGAAAGGATTGATTACGACGTCGTGATGCGGAGGGAATCAATGTTCGTTATGGCTCGATCAAATTTGATTTTGCAAATTCCGCTTTAAATACTAGATATCGGTTATATAACCGAATGTCAAGTATGGTGAGCCCTCGATAGTCAAACTAATATAAATCGAAGGATATTTATGTTTAGCATGACTATATTTCAAATTCGAAACATAGAGATTGCGAAATGGGTCATCTCAAAGACGAGATGTCACCCGTACAGAGGGCACTCGATCGAGTGGCCCTTCAAAAAAGAGGCAAGAGGTCCTCACGAAGGGCACTCGATCGAGTCCCTTCCATGACTCGATCGAGTGACCTTCATAATGCTACTACGTGAGCCTCCTAAATAATACAAGCCTCATCAAATATTTTTACGGCTTTTAGTCGTCACGTGTTAAGTCAATCACGTGCTTACTCTTTCAAAATCATGCATCACACCATTGTTCTAACCATCTAACCTATTTACATTAACGCTACTAATTCGATTATTCTAATTTCGTTTGTCGTGTGGGTTGTATTTTCACCCGTGTACTTTGTATCTATTTACGAGCTTTTATTTTCGTTGTTTTCATTTATAGCATTTAAATGAACTTCGCGTGCTAAACCACTTCGACGTGGACCGAGATGCATTAAAATGACGTAGTTCAAACATATTTCACATGTTTAGCTAAAACGCTGTTTGCATTTCATTTTACCAAATTATTAGCGCGTATTAAAAAACCGAACGGTATCTTAGTAGAGGCCGCTAAGAGCGGACGGGATTGGGTGTCCTTCGTGGGCTTCCCAACACGTACCCTCACCCCTTACTCAGAAGTCAGAACCTCGGTTTTCGGATGTCCGAAACCGTTGGTGCGCGAGAGTCATTCGATATACGATACCCGATAACTTGGCATCGGTATCGTAATGCAAAGGGACGAACCCCACAAGCTCTAGTGTCAAAGTGGGCCGTACTTTGAGCACGGTCCACCGAAATATAGAGTGAGTTCGAATGGGCCCGAACTCCCACAAAGTTTGGTGGCGACTCCAACTTCGATTTAAATTTCAACCCGAGAACTATCTCACACGGGAAACATTTCACCGCTCAAACCCGCGCGTAGCCGCGTCGGGGGTGGACCTATGTCATGTCCACACTCCTTTGTCGAGTTTCTCGATTTTTTGAGTTCTACTCGTTTACTTGGTTTATTTCTAGTGACTGGGTTTCGTGTGTTCCCTTGTTTTGTTCATTCTTTACGCTCTTCTGTGCTCGTTTTCTGAATTCTACAGGTACAATGGACCACGAAATTAACCACCAAGACAAAGCACTAGAACTGAGGTCGAGAACAGCCAGCAAGTCGAGTTTGAACAAGCGAGCGCAAGATTCGAGGTATACACTGAGGTCATCCTAGTTGGAATCCGACCTTAATTCGGGTCAGGTATGGGGAACCTCGTACATATTCGGTATCTCTCACTCTCACTCTTAAATTGCTTATTTAGTTACTTTATACTTCTACTATGTTGTCTGATTTGTGTATACAATGAGGACATTGTATTGTTTGATTTGGGGAGGGTTACTAATTTGCATTAGTTTGCATATTTTTGCATATTTTTCATTTTTTTAATGTTATTAGGTGTCGGAGCGGGTTAAACGACAACGATGAAACCACTTTTGACTCTTCTTTTCTCGTTTCATTCACTTTCTCATTCTAGTGACATCTTAGTTTACTTGATCGAGTCTTAGGTTATGGCATATTTTGATTGTAATTTTAGTAAACGAATAAACTTGGCTTAAATTATTGGCAAACAACTTAAATTATGATATTAGAGCCTTATGAGACCGATGACATCCATGATCGGTCTATTTAGGAATGAGAATAGTTCTCCCTATTTCACATGTAACATCAATTTGCAATGCAGCACCGTACTTGACAAGGCTATTATTATACCCGCTTTTAAAATTCATCCTTTCAACTTCGTTAACAAGTTACGAAAAAATGTAGAATTATTCAGTAGTTGGACCAATAAATAACATAACCATCCATACATAGTTGGACACTAAATCTTTCTTCTGCAATTCATAATAAAAATTAAGGAACCACAACCCGTGAAATTTTTCACGGGTATCACACTAGTCATAATAGAATTCAGAATTTATGGCATAATTATATGGAAAATAATGTAGATTGATACATGACATAATTATATGGATTATAATTAATGTAGATTATATGGAATTATATCAAACGTAATAATTCTAAAATAATTATATGAATTCTATAATTATGTCTTACTGGATCACTTTAAGTATATAATAAGAAGACGAATGATGGATCGTCTCAACAACTAAATGATCAAACCAAGATAGTCTCAACCAATAGCTCATGCAAAGTAGGCGGAAAAACTTAAGATGTGTTATTCTGTTAGTGGAAAGAAGATTTGTGATTCGTATTCCGATAAAAAACTGGATTCTGACCCGATTTGTGATCCGACCTGTACAAGTACTAGTAGAACGACCCATTTGACGGATCTAGTCTAGAGTGTAGACATGCAGTAGATTAGGAAGGTTGGATGGCACATACACTGTACTGCAGAAGAAACCAAAAAAGATGGAGGCGAGTGAAGAGAAGACAGGACAGGAAACGCAGGCAGGTAACATGCACGACCATCCCGCATCATCATCATCTACCGACACGCCTAAACAGCTCAACTACGTATGTACGTAATAACACACAATGTTGAAAATTGTGATCCCAAATAATGGGCCTCAAATCAGCCTCAACTTGATCTTAGATTCTTCATTCTTAGTTAGTTGGTGGGATTTTGTCTTATTTGTTGTATATCTATCATTCTATCTTCTATTTACAAGTCGGCAAATCACAATACCGACTAGTTTTTATTCTTTCCTTGTTACTCCCTGGTTGTTAATTTCTTCTACTCAAGTTTTAGATTTATTCAATAATTATAGGGAAGGGTCGGTCCATAGGTGATCCATTCGGTACTAGAAAACCGGAGTCCAAGTAGGTGAAGGACCTCAATATTTATATTTATGTCAAGAGTAAATTAAAATTACTCCCTCAAAGATACACTAATAAAAAATTACTCCCTTTTAAATATTTACTAGTGTAATACCCGTGAAGAAACTTCACGGGCTGCCCACTATTATTTTGATAAATATTGATTACAATCGAAGATAAATTTTAGATTAGTAATAGTGTGTTACCCGTGAAAAAATTTACAGGTTGCCCATTTTTATTGACATTTAAAGATAAAGGAAGCGGGATTGGTTTTTAAATTAAATGAAAGAGTGTGATCATCAATATGTGGGTTAATAGTACGAAAGATCGAACAACATAATCGTCTTAAAGGAAAATTTTGTTGCTATAATAAGACAATTTATTCTTTATTTCATACTTTACTAATTATATAAAGTACAATTAAATCTACTCATAAGCAAAATTAAAATAGTTAAATATATGTAGTTTAACCCGTCTTGAATATCGTAATGCGTTTCCAATGTATTAGAGTCAAAAGTTTATTACTCCCTCCTTCTCGAATTAGCCCATGAGCTCACTTTTCTAATTATAAAAGAAAAAAATATGTGACTAATTCAATAATATGGAGGGAATATATCGTTTATCTAATATATCAAAAACATGTTTAATCTTACTAATAATACGTATCCATCTTTAATTCAAGAATATGGAAGGAAAATTGAAGACGGTATACATTCTTCGATAGCGTTTATAACGCGTACTTGACCCGAATTTCGACCTAAAATCCGTATAAACTCAACCCGTATAATTAATGTTTTAATGTGCGTTAATAAACCGTTTTGACCCGAAATCTTTTTAAACCCAACTCGTGTAAGTGATGTGATTAATATGTGTTGATAACCCGTAAATGCGATAATAACGCGTACTTGACCCGAACCTGTTGGAGTTTTAATTACCTCGCAAGCGCACGATATAATCGTTGCACTAAAAAGGGTCGGTCCACAAGGAGTGTGGTGATTCCTAGTCGTTTCAATTCTAAATGTTTATCTAAGTCGATAGAGATTGGTGATAGAAGACTAAGCTAGATGAATGAATATTAACTAAGACAAGAAACTACTAAAAAGAAGATGAAACTAAATTAAGAAAAGACGATAACTAGAGAAATAACGATTAATCAAGAATAAAAAGGACTAGGGAACGATGTCGCTTCAATCCACCTAAATCACACCAAAGTATATCGTGTATCAAAGGAATCGGGGTTATGGGCAAAGTTGTATCGTCTAGGTCGGCCACCTCCCTCCCGGGTTCGTGTCCGGCTTAATTTCCCGTTTACCTCCCTCCCGGGTTCGTTAAGCGGAATCCCTAAGTCAAATCCGAGGGTCACTCCCGTGATAAACCCCAAACCGACTCAAGTCAAAAAGGTACGCATACTAGTGTGAAGGATACCACGCTAGACACCACTCCCGTGTTCGATCTAGTACGGTAAGGCAAGATAGAGGGTCAAACCGGTCACCTATCCTAATCGACTCCCATCGATGACCAAGGGATTGGGACCATCTCAAACTCCTAAACCAAGATAATCCAAAATCCTCAACACCACTTCACCCAATTACCCAATTCAATCAATACAAAACATACAAGGGGCGCAATTTAGGCGAATTTAGGCTTCATCGAACCCTAGTGGGCGACTACTCACTAATCATGACTAAATTGATGGAATTAAGTATAAAGGTGGAGTCTTTAACTATGAACATTGTTGTAAATTGAATTATACTACCAATTATAATAAAGTGGTCAAATTGGAATAATCTAATTGGGGGTTTCTAATACTAACATGAAATTCATAAACATGAACAAAGTGAGAGAAACTAAATTAATATCAAACTATAGTAATAAACAAAGAAAAGGGAAGACTAAGATGAACTAACAACAACTTAACAAGAAAAACTAGGAATTAACAAGTCAAGCTAAGAACTTGAAGAAACAAGGAAAAACAAAACTAGAGTAACAAAAATGAGAAAATAACAAAATTAAATCAAAGGAGAAGTAAAAATTACCCACTTAAAGAGGATGGAGAGATTAAGAAGAAGAAATAATAATAATCATAAAAAGCTTGAATCTTGGACAATAAGGAAGATGAAGATCTTCAAAGACTACAAACCCTCTCTAAAACCCCAAAGAATTCAAAATGTATAACTTGTGTAATGAAAACTTGAGTGGCCAAAAAAATGGTAAAATCGAGTATTTATAGTTCTAATTAGGTTACACAAAACCGGGCCAAAAACAGGGGAAAAATACAGAGCCGGAGTTGCGCACGGTCCAAAACGCACGGTGTCTTCTTCCTGCTTGGGTTACGCACGGTGGATCGTGCGTAACTTGATCTGCCCTTATTTTCCTGTTTTTGGTCCTCTATGCGCTTGTCTAGGCTCGAACTCGGGTCACTTGCTCCCTTTTACTCAGGCGTGCTCGATTTCATCGTTTTTGACACGGAAATGCCTAAAAACAAGTAACAAACACAAAAAAACCGAGTAATACAAAATATAGATGAAACGAGCCAAAATGCCTAAGAAAACACGATTAATCGAGGTTAAATAAACGTCAAAATAGTGTGGAAATACGGTCAATAACGGAGTTATCAACCTCCCCACACTAGACATTTACTCGTCCTCGAGTAAGCGCGACAAAGGCAAAGACAAACACCTAAGATAAGAGGAGTGAATGCACAATATAAGCATCCCTCGATCACTAAACTATCACTAACCGCATGAGTATTAGCGCACTCAACGCCCCTTCAACTCACAACGACATACCATGAGGATAGGTATCCCGTTGCAAGGCAAGTTGGGTCTTGCACAAAACTTTTGACACAAACAATCAATTAAGCACACAAATACAAGACATGTTTGCATCACAAAAAGGAAAACACCGTCACCCTCATCAAGACGGCGGGAAAAAACACTAATCATCCACCTATTGTGAAAACTAACATTCTCAAACTAGTTAACCTACAAGACATGGACAAAAATCTAATACTATAGCTATAAATTACTATGGATATCGATAATCTAGCGAATTTCCTCCCAACCTTCCAAATAAACTACAAGAGGGCGTAAGATGGCGTGGAAAGGTAGAACCGTGGCGTTATAAAACACTGTAGGTAAGTGTGCCTCGACCTCTTTATAAAATAAAGAGAAGGGTCGTCCCAAAACTCAATATGACCAAATAATCCAAGTAGAAAGGAAATAGAAAAGTAATAGTTCCAATGACCGGTTCGCCACCGCTATCTTCCTTCCTTAGGAACTCGGTCCCTCGGTAGGCCCTTCACGATGGCTCCCCAAATCAACGGAAAATTTATTTATTTTGATGTGTGGTGATCTTTCTTCGATTTTCATAGTTTTTCATTTCTTTCTTTCTCCCCCTTGTTTTCTTTTCAATTTCTTCTTTTTCTTTGTTTCTTTTTCGATTTTTCTATTTTTTTCTATTTTTTTTCTTTTCTCTATTTTTTTTATTTTTTTTCGAAGTGGGGAGAACATTACACATTAGAATCACCAAAAGCAAAAAGCAAAAATTATTGTGGAAAGTATTTGTGATTTTTGATAGATAATCTTGGATTATAAAAACGGTCACAATGAATAATGGTCACCTAGGGACACGAGACACGGTAACCAAGGAGTTTTCACACCACGGGGGATCAAAATGGTCAAGTGCAAACCCCCGAGTAATCTATTTGGTAGGAAGGGTGGACCTAAGCTAGAATGTCGATAAACCAAGTATTTTAAAGCTATTCTACTAGATTCGAGTCCTACATCAAGGTGAGTAAAACTAATAAGAGAATGTAGGCTTCCAAAAATAAGCTTCAAGATTAGGTTTTCGAAAATATTTACACTACCCTAAGACACACTAAACTAGACCCTAAACGCACGAAAATAAAGAAAACAAATAAAAAAAAACACAAATGAATCAATTTCCACAAGCAAGCAAACAACCAACAACCCAAATGTTCATCCAAGAACCTCCAATACAATCAAAATCCCATCCTCCTTCAACAAATGCAAGGAAAAAAGAATAAGGTGGAAAGAATATACCGGAGCGGTCTTCATCCATCTACCTCGGATTTTGATTTTTTTTGGCGTCCGACGGGTTGTTTACCTACACAAGGGAAAAAGAGGAAACAACACAAAAACAAATATATGTACACAAGCTACACTAAATTAAACTAGACACACTAAAAAAAACTAGAAACAAAATCTTTTTGGATTTTTGAGATTTTTGAAATTTTTATGGTTTTTAAATTTTTGAAAAGAGCTAAGCTAAGACTCCTCCCCACACTTGAACCTTGCATTGTCCTCAATGCAAAATGCAAGATGGGAAGTAGTAGGAAAATAGAAAGCGCTAGGGAAAAGACTAAGGGAAAATAAAAAAAATTAAAAATAATTAAAAAAAAACTAAGATAATCTAAGAGAAAATAAAGTGATTAATTAAAAATTTAGATTTTCAAGTGGTGCTTTAGTGTAATCAAGTCACTAAAGCACCGGGAGCAAACATTTTGGATTTTTCAAATGGATTTTTGGTGTAATCACGTCACCAAAAATCCGGGAGCAAACATTTGGATTTTTCAAAAATGGAAATTCGGTGTAATCACATCACCGAATATCCGGGAGCAATAATTTTGGATTTTTCGAAAATGGAAATTCGGTGTAATCACATCACCAAATTTCCGGGAGCAATATCTTACTCTCATCATTCCTCACTAACAACATACCAAGGTTCCACCACACAAAATTTCACCACACGAAATTTCACCACACAAAAATCCACCACATCCTCTAGCATAAACCTTGACCCAACATCACTACACTCACCGTCCCATTCACATCACCGCTCTCACCCACATCACCACTCTCACCCACCTCTTACCATTCAAAACGACCACTCTACTCCTCAACGATCACCGACACAACCTAAAGCCACCTCCCCACACTTAAACCTTATCATGAAGTTCATTGGGGAGGGGGGAAACGAGAAAAGAAGCTATCGAAAAAGGAATTTACCGAATTCTCAATTCGGTTAATTGATCCCATTGCTTCCTCATGTTGTTGTCGGGATGTTGTACGGAGTTCCTCGATGGACCTACGGTTCTCCTCATGGTTTGAGGTCACAAGGTCCGAAAGTGAGGAGATTTGGGCACTAAAGGCGGACATGTCCCAAGGGGCATAGCCCGGTTGTTGGTAACCTTGCCCAAATCCAAATGGTGGTGGTTAGCCATAGCCGAATTGTTGACCGGCATTCGACGAAGATGGGCCGGGTTGATGCAAAGATGGGCGAGGTGGCTCTAGGATTCGACCCTCCTCTTCCTCCTCAATGTCCTCGGTCTCGTAAATAATGCGGGAGGGGTAGTGGCCGTAGTTGGCCGGGTTCCAATTGGCATTAATGTTTCCACGAGTGTATTCATTCATTCGAAGAGGCATTCCCCAATTTTCCCGTCTATGGATTGTGACATGAGGTGGATCCGGGAGTAAGATGGATCGAAGTGAGGTTATGAAGAATCAAATTCGGGTTATCCCTTCAATTGAGACGGTTTGGATGGTGGCCCAAAGTTAATCAAGGTCAACGTAGGTTCCACCTAAAGCTCGAGGTTCCGGTTCTCGGTTCATGCCTAATCCTTGGGCTATCAAGGTCACTAGGCCTCCACCCACTACCGTTGGAGGGTTGCTTAGGTTCATGGAGTAAAGGTGCATGACGACGGCCTTAGTAAAATCCACGGATAGGGGCCGATGGGTCAAGACCTCTATAAGCGATTGACACGCTATAGCACTAACCCGGTGGTGGGATTCATACGGGCCTATGAGGATATTCGAGAAAAGGCGCAATACGTAACGAAGAACAGGATTCTTCACCTCACTAAGGGTTGTAGCCCTAGCCTCATAGGCTTTACCGCTCCTAGATATCTCCTCCCAAAACTCTTCCCTTTCTTTAAGCACGGCGGATTTTCGGGAGGCCTTTCCCGGGGCAAGATGGATGAAATTTATGCCGAGAATTTGGGCCAATCGGTCTAAACTCAAGGTAATTTCGTTACCTAAGATTTGGAATGATATGGAAGGATTTGGACCCGGGGTCTCGGTCGAGAGTGTAGCAATGAATTCACAGGTCAAGGATTGGTAGGAATAAGCATGCATAAACCCAATCGGACAATTAAACCTAGCGAGCAAAACTTCCAATTCACTATCAATTCCCATAGCCATGGCGGTTTCTCGGTGGAAAAACCGAGTTGGGTCAAATGGTAATTTTAGAAGTGCCTTGTATTTAGCCCGTTGTTTTTCGGTGCGGAAACTCACATTTTCATGCTTATATTTGTGTTGATTCACAGGTTGTCGAACTAGGACGGGATTTGAAGAAGAAGAGGGAGCATCTCATTTTGATAGTTGGGATTTGTCGTCAATCTAACCATCAAATAAACCAACTAACCTAAACTAAAATAGCAAGGGTAAGTCGGGTCGAATCCACAAGGAGATCGGGGATGAGTACTAGTTCGGTCTCGGACTATGAATTAGCTATGCGAATCGATTGATAGGGTGAGATACTAAATAGACTAACTAATAAATACATAAAGAAACTAAAAATCTAAAACAAGATAAAGAACTAGAAAACTAAAGAAACAGAAAGATGAAAGATGTAATCAAATAAGAAAATGTACTAAGGGACGATGTCACCCGCGACTTATTCAAATCACGCTAACAAATGCCAAGTATCGAGGAAGTCGAGTTCTCGGACAAGGACAAGGCGCATTCTAGGTCGGTCACCTCCCTCCCGGGTTCGTGAAACGACTAACTACCCCGTTTACCTCCCTTCCGGGTTCGTAAGACGGAATCCTAAGGTCTAGACCGGAGACTCACTCCCGTGATGTTCCCCAAACTAACCCAAGTCAATGAAAAGCACGCTAATCGAAACTAGTGTCAAGGATACCCCGCTTAATTCTCACTCCCGTGTTCAACTAAGCAGAGTAAGGCAAGGTAAAAGGGTAAAGTCGACAATCTATCCTAATCGACTCCCGTCGATGACCAAGGGATAAGATTCGACCCAAACTCCAAATACCGAGGTTAATCCATAAATCCCTAACACGTCCTCATCCAATCACCCAAATAAACCGATACAAGACATTCAATCGTGTAATTCAAATAAGTTGAGGCTCCATCGACCCCTAGTGGGAAAACTACTCACTACTCATATTTATACTAATAAAAACACAAATAATTACTCTACATGTAAAAATAAGCCTAAAGAAACAATAAAGACAATAACTTTGACTAATGAAATAAAATTAAACTAATCTAATATAACACATACTAATTATCCAAGATAAATATAAAACACAAACTTATAATTATTTACTAAACACATTTAACAATAAAGAAATGAACTTTAAACTAATTAGTAACTAAATTAAACATAAACATGAAACTTAAAATAAACAATAAATGAGAGAAAAGATGAGAATTGTACCAAAAGAGAATGGAATTAAAGAAGTCGGAAGTTGAAGAATGGAGGGATTAAATTAATTAAAACATATTAAAAGAAACAAAGAAAATTAAGAAAGAAAGAGGGGAGAGCTGCTGCTGTTACTGCGTTCTACTTCTACTCTTGCCCCTAAAACCCTCTTCCTCTAATCTACACTGACAGTCTGCTTGAGAAACAAAAATGAGGGTTTTTGTAAACCTCAAACAAGAGCAAAATGACCATACTATCCCTCATTTAAATGAAATAAGAAGACTAAAAGAAAGGGGCTCAATTGTCTTTTGACTTTCAAATTAAAATCCACCAGCTAAGGCATAGAGCACGGTGAGTATCGAGCGACTCCCACTCCCCTGAATCGGTTACGCACGGCGGAGGGTGCGGTGGTCGTCTGGTGGCGCGCTGATTCAGGCGACGACGACGAATACGGAGCTGCTGCGCCGGAGATGGGTGCGTGACGGTGGTTCTGGAATCTGGCCGGAGATGGAGGTACATGGTGGTCAATGTGGTGGTTATTAATTGAAATGGAGAATGAATTGAATGGTGAATTGATTGTTGATAATGGTGAATTGAAGTAATTGATGATTATGAAGGTGAGGGATTGAACTAGAAATTGAAGGTTTGATTGATGATATGGAGGCTGGAGGTGGTAAATGGTGGATGAAGGATTGAAAGGGGGATTGAGAGTAACAGTAGGTTGAATGTGGAGTTGGGTAAGGTCTTGAGTCTTGACCTCGACTTCTTTCTTTTCTTCAAGTTTGACCAACCCGTCTTGACTTGTTTCGGGTTTAGTCGACTCGGTCCTTCCCGATACCTACAAAATCAAATATCGAAGCAGTACCAAAAATCCCAAGAAATATGCTAAAACGACATTATTAAGCTAGACTCGACTAATAATCAAAATTAAACGTAAAATGACTAATTACTAACAAATCGGGTTATAAAATTGATCGAATAAGAGTAAAAATATGGGACAAAAACCGGTAAAATCACGAGTTATCAGAACCCTGTCTCAATATCCGTATAAATCTGACCCGTATAGTTAATATTTTTAACATGCGTTAATAAACTATTTTCACACGAAAACCCTTTAAACCCGGCCTAGATATTGCTCAATAACAATCTTACCGCTACCCCTCAATTTTTCTTGCCATTAATATTAATAGTGCAATACCCGTGAAAATTCATGGGATTGAAACGTTTATTTGGTAGACAGGACATAGTGTTAAACAATAGACAGCAATTGTGAAAGAGAAATAGAATGATATAAATTCTTTAATACATGTATTAATTTCTTGATGAGTATTTATGCGCTTTAGCTATTTAAAGATAATTTTCTCTATAATTTTTTTACATAAATAATTACATTTATTATGGGGAAATAAAGTCCCCTTTTTCCCTCACTTAGTTTTTAAAGTTACAACGAATAAGTAGCCCATGAAAACTGCACATTAATGATATAAAGTATTTTCAATTAAAGTTTAAGTATACTTATAAAATATAGAGAGATTAAAGTCTTGCAATTTATAAGTTTCTATAGTCATGCAATTGAAATATGATAAATTAGCCTCGAAAACATAATTATATGATTGTGCTTTACAAAAAAGGACAAAAAATAATGTCAGATAGAAATATAGAATCCTACATCATTAATGAAACAACTCTTTTACCCACACTATGTTTTTTTTAAAAATCGCAATGCATTTAAAAATTTACTCCCTATAAATTTTGGGGAATCAAAATGCAAGTGATGGAAAATGAGAAATTTTTGGGGAAGGTTGAATAATTAATTACATGTTGGTTATGAAAATGCATTATACTATTAATCTCTGTTTATTTCTTTTGATTATGTGAACCGTGTTATTTAATTGTTGTATATTTTATGCGGGGTTATTAATAAATAATAATTGCATAATACAATCCACATTATCGACAGGGCCACTCCTGAAAATATTGAGGCCCTTGGCAAAAAATTAAATTGGGTCCCTTTAAAAAAATTGTTCAAAATATGTACTCCCTCCGTTCCAATGAATTGTTTGCCTTTTCTTTTGGCACCAAGGGTAAGGGATCCAATGAGAATGTGACATGTGAAGCAACACTCAGGAGAGTGGTCAAATTGCACCTAAAAAACATTCCTAAAATAGAAAGGCAAACAATTCATTGAGACGCCCCAATATGGAATAGGCAAACAATTAATTGGAACGGAGGGAGTATATGTCAAATCGAAGTACATGATAGCAAGATTTCATAAAAACGGTAATCCTTGTAACTAAAGATAAGTACCCTAATTCTCTTGAAAGGTTTTCTCAAAAGTCTTTAAATATTGGGATCTTAATGAACAAATGACAACTCTTACTAATTCCAATTTTGAAGGATGGAGTGTGGAGTCATAGTCTTATAGAGTATCTTAATTAAATGATTTGGGGAATAAAAATAAAATATATCAATTAATTGATTGATTTGGGAAATGGAGAATGAGATTTGATTGGTGAGGGAAGGTTAAATATTATGGAAATAATATAATAGTTGTTTTTTTAGTTTTGAATTTTGATATTCATCCTTCCCTTCCATCCTTATACGTAAGTTTTTTATTAAAAGTTTTTTTTTTCAAGTCTTGAATGGGGCCTTATTAGAGGTGGGCCCATGACTTCCACCCCACCAAACGACCCCCAAGGGCCGGGCCTGATTATCGAGATACCAATAAATTGTGGACAATGTGTCTCGTTAAGTACAACTATTCTCATATGACACCGTCTTTTATTGTAAAAAAATGTCATTAGTTCATTATGTATCCAGTAAATTTTCTAAATGACAAAAAAATTATGATATGTGATCGAAAGAGTGTGGTCATCAATATGTGGGTGTACAAAAGATCGAACAACATAATCGTATTAAGGATAATTTTGTTGCTAGAGTAAGACAATTTATTCTTTATTTCATACCTTACTAATTATATCTTTACAATTAAATCTACTCATTTATTCAAAATTGAAATAGTAAAAAAATATTAATATGACCCGTCTTGAATATCGTTTGATTATAGTGAAATAGTTAAAATAAATCTTTCGGCATCGTTTGATTATAGTGAAATGTTACCCATTTTAGAATAAAAAAGAGACATTGATTTTTTGTTCCCACTATTGAACGCGTTCAATGTTTCGGTTTATGTAAATATAAACGGTGAGTTTGTATGCATCGTAGTTGCAAAGAATTAGTAGTCTCAATTAATTCTTACAATTAATGCAATCTTTAGATTAGATTTATCTGATACTATATATATTTGGACGCTATCTACACTTCTATACATTTCAATTTGTGGAATTAAAATTTCTCTCGAGATAAAAAGAATAAATTTTACTTCTACACTATCTTGAAAAAGAAAAGTGAAGCAATTTACAATTGTTATACACAAAAAAATCTGGGATCAAATAAAATTAAAACGGTACCAACTTAAAAAATATTCTAATGCGATTAATTACTATATGTCTCGAGAATCAAACGCTGAGTTTTTCCTTAGCATACACAAAAAAATTCTACTACGCGATTAATTAATTGCGAATTGCCTTTACCAACTAAATCCGGTGTCAAATTTACCTTTTTTTAAACTAAATATGCAATAAAACTAAGTTCAATTGATGTTCAATGATGACTTGAGGTGAAATTGTCTTGCCTAGAAATTATTGAGTTCATGTAATTTAAAACTGATGATTAGACCCATGTTAATCGAACAATCACCCATCTCAAAATGCTAAGAAAGAAAGAAGAGGGCGAAAGGGAAAATGCAAGGGAAACATGATATCCAATATCATTCCTGATTCCTCATTTACAGTGGCGATATCAGGATATGATACCTAACATCGTTCCTCTTTTACATATGATGTCGGATCTTAACTTGAGTCAGTAGGCTCAATAGGCTCGATACACTCAGAAACGTCTTTCAGTGGATCATTTTGGTTGGAATCATTTGTATGGGTAAAGATCGTCTCAACTCTGTCAAGCGATGCATGTAAACGACCTGACTTCATGTTGAACAGAGGTTCACCAGTGCCTAGAGCCCTAGCAATGGAAAACAACCCCAAAAAAATGTCTATTAGCACCTGAAAACCACAGCATGCAACATAATGAGACTGAAAGCTGAAGATAATTCACAATTGAAACATACAGTAAATAGATAATCAGTCATTGAGTCGAATGAGACAGTAAAGAAAACACAGTCGAGCATTCCTAAATCAATTGTTTGGTTTATGGATGTTTTTGCTCCTGAATAAGATTAGCGAATAAAGTTATACTCCGTAATAGCTAATGCTCACCCAGTGATCTCAAGAAGAACATAGTCAGCCTTCCAACTAAACCGGAAATCCACACCATCACATAATCCAACCAATGTCTTATTCCGGATGCTAGAGAAACCGTTTCCCCCAAAACGTGTATTAAGCTTCCATTTCCATCCAATTGCAAAAACATGTATGGAGTATTCATTAATACCTAATCGTACAAAAACTTTCAAGAAACATATACAATTTATTAGAAAAATATTTCTATATTTTTCAAAATATAAAATTCAATCCAAAAATATTAGAACTATTAATAATAATTTATAATCCGAAAATAAATAAAATTATTTATAAATAATTTATCCGAATATACAAAACTCCATAAATTACAATTTATAAATCTAAAAAATTAGAAAATATAATTAGAATTATTATATATTAATATACATGTTCAAAATTCAATCCGAAATATTATTTATATTAAACAAAAATATTTATATTATTTACGGATATGTAAAATAAAAGATGTATATGTATATAAAATATAATATGATTCGAAATATATGTAAATATAAATATAGTTATTTATTTATATATGATAAACAAAAATATTTAGAATAAATCTTCTTTCAGGGAAAAATCTTTTAATAAATATTTATTAGAAAAATGTTTATATATTTTTCAAAGTATAAATTTCAATCCGAAAATAAATAAAATTATTTATAAATAGTTTATCCGAAAATAAAACTGAAAATACAAAATACAAAATACTATAAATTAATATACATGTTCATTCACTGTTTTAATAATAATAATATTAATATATATTAAAATATAAAAAATGAATGGACTTTAATTACTAAAATACCTCTACGAAATTCCCTGTATCTTCATCATCACCTGGAAAAAAAATGTCCTCCATCAAAAATTAACATCACCGTCAATTATTATACACATTAAAAATCGAAAATACAAATTCACTGAATTAGTTTTTTTGTTACCGAATCTCAAAAATTGATTTCGATTGAATTTAAAAATAAAACTAATCGGTACACGAAATCAACTAATTCAAAAATCGAAAAATTACCAGGATGATTCAATCTTTTAATTTTCCTTATTTTGGCTTTCTTCCACCTGAAAATTCACCAATCAATTTAAAAAACAAAATCAGGTTTCTGAAATATTACTTGACAATTATATTAATAAATCAGAAAAACTAAACTCATATATATTTAAATATGCAAATTAAAATAGGAAAACAAATTTCAGATTTTACGATATGATCGAATTCAGATTGCAATGTTCATTAGAATCTAATTTATAATATGAATTGATGTGATTTGAAAATTGGAAAAAGTGAGATGGTGGATTATTAATTAGAGGGGGTAGTTGGGAAGAGGAAAAATTGCAGTGGGAAAGGGTGAAGAAGAGTAATGGTGGAGAGATGGTGGATTATTAATTAGAGGGGGTAGTTGGGAAGAGGGAAAATTGCAGTGGGAAAGGGTGAAGAAGAGTAATGGTGGAGAGATTAATTGATAATGGTGAAGAGTAATAATGTCTCGTGAATTGGTACTGCAATTTAATGTTTTGTTTTTAATTTTCTGTAAATAGGCTACTATATCTATTTTCTACACATTAGAGACAGGCTGATGTCTTGGATCAGTGGTTTGTTCACATGGGATACCTCCTAGAGGCCATAGGTTTGATCCCTGTTGTTGTAGTTTTTGGAGGACATTTTGAGGAAGAATTGGATTTGCTACATTTTACATCCACCTTGTTTTCCTACATTTTACCTTCTTTTCTAAACCATTGGATTTGACTAGATTAGTGGATGAGATTAAAACTTGAGATCATAACCAACCCTAATTATTCTCACTATTCCCCTTCCTTCTTTCTCCTTCTCTTATGTTGTTTGTTTTACGTTCATCTATTTTTTCTTTAATAAATTTTTTACAAACAATTCTTCAATTAATTTTTTGTATTCAATTAATTTTGTATCTTGATTTCAATCATCAATTTTTTGTTCAATTTCGTGATTTCATATCTTCATCAATGCGTTTCAGTTTTTCGCGATCAATTTCTTGATTCATTAATAGGTTTGATTTCGTGTTATTAATTCTAGGGTTTCTGATTTCGTTCTGGGTATTGAATTGAATATCGCTTCTTTCGTGTTATTTGATTTCGTGTTATCAAATTCTAGGGTTTCTTATTGTATCGATTTTTTGTTTATTTCATGTTATTGTTCACCAATAATATGTATTGTTTGTGATTATTCTAGGATACATTATTGGGGTAATTTATGTATTTCTTATTACAAGATTAAATATGAACAATAATTGAATATGAACAATGAAATACTTGAATATGAACAATGAAATACTTGAATATGAACAATAAAATAACTACACATTATTTCACAGCATGAATTTCCGTTTTTGGTACATTATTATTTCTATGAAATACCCAATTACTTTATTATGTTATTCCAGTTATTTTATACTATTGTTGCGGTTATTCTATATTATTCTTGCAGTTATTTCATTATAGTATTAGTTACTGTGTTTTACAACCAATTATTTTATAATATTTTTACAGTTATTCTATTGCACATATGTAATTATTGTATTTCAATTTTATTTTTTTGTACTTTTAACGTAACTAACCTTCTTTTTCTGTCTTTCAGTGAAGTTTATTTGGTGGGTGCGCCTTCAATGATACACAAGATGTTTCATCTCAATACAATAACACGAGTTATTCATTACAATAATTGAGTTAATATATTGGAATAACTACGTAAAATGAGATAATATTATTTTAAAAATGATCATATTTGAGTTTCATCGCAATACAATAACACGAGTTATTTATTACAATAACCGAATTTCTACATTGGAATAACTACCTAAAATCAAATAACATTATTTTAAAATTAATTATATTTGAATTTCATTTTAATACAATAACAAGAGTTATTCATTATAATAACTGAGTTTCTACATTGCAATAACTACGTATCTACATTGGAATAACTAATAGAACTTGAGAACTCGAGAATGATCAAAATATTACAATTACCTGGAGAATGATCAAAATTATGTGGTTCAAGTCTATATAAACGAAAGGAATTGTGACAACTAAATATAAATTGAAATTGATTAACCAAGAAATATAGAAACTCTACAATTGTATAATGCCATCTAGCTAGAAGAAATAACGAAAAATATATATTGAAGAACAAAATTGAATTAGGCTGAATAACGAAATTGAATTAGATTGATTTTTATTTTTATATTTGATTCATTTTTTTTGTAGATAAGCATATAATAACATATATTACGTTGATTTTTTTTATTCTGTTTTGGGTCAAAGAATCAAGGAGATGGGTAAGATGTGTAACTGTTATGGAGTATGAGATTCTATTATTGTAAAATATGCACATCTTAGCCCTTGATCCCGTTAAATCCAATGGTCATCATTAAGAGGTAAAATGTAGCAAAATCACTCAATGTACCAGATCCTCTCTCTCTCTCTCTCTCTCTCTCTCTCTCTCTCTCTCTCTCTCTCTCTCTCTCTCTCTCTCTCTCTCTCTCTCTCTCTCTATCTATCTATATATATATATATATATATATATATATATATATATATATATATATAAGAGAGAGAGAGAGTTTGCATCATGTGAGTCTTCTCATCTTAAATGAGTCTGTCCCGTATTTGTGAGCCGTTAGATCTTATGAAATAAAAGGCTGCGATTTTTTGATTTACTTGTGCCGCCGTACTCCCATCTTTCATCGAAGAGAAAATCACACTTTCCTAAATTTCTCCGTGCTCTTTTTTCATTCACTTCACTGTCTCCCTTCTATATTCAACCAAAATCCCTAAATTAAGGGTCAAAATCCATAAATTCTAATTAATCCAAATGCTACACGATTGATCAAATAATCCGAGGTAACAATTCTGATTTTGTGGTTAATTGAAGATTCAATTGTTTCTTACATTTATTTTAAACCAATAGTTAAATATATCTAGATCAGAAAATTGAAATAATTTTATGAATGTTTGATTGATTTTATGAATTCCAGCTCCAATTATTTCTTTTCTTATCACTCAATTTAAGTGCAGTACTAGTATTGTGTGTATTGTTTGATTCTTGCTAGAAACATTTCAAGGGTATTCATATTACTCGTACTTCAAAGAGCAATACTCCCATAAACCTCTAATTATTACTCCATATCATTTTTATTCTTGGTTTGATTTGGTTTGATGGGCTTAAGAGGATGAGGGGATCAAGAAATCGTGAGAAAAGAAAGAGTAAGCCTGCAAAATTAATATGCAAAGACACACATGTTGATATAAAGATGGAGTAATTAGAATTTGGCATGGCAAGTCCTTACCTTAAGGTTTTGTGGTCATAAATGTCCCATAAGAAATACTAGTGGATTTCTTGTTTATTTTCTCTAGCAACCCAAATACTCTGTACCTAGTTGTTAATAAAAGTCAGTTGCAATTGTTACTTGAATTTGACACTTTGTCGTTTATTAGCTCAAATGGTAGAGCATTGTACTAATGTACAAAACGTGGGTTCGAGTCCCACATAGACGAACACTATCACAGTCCCTATTCAATTAGGGTAACATTATCACAGTAATAATAATAATAATAATAATAATAATAATAATAATAATAATAATAATAATAATAATAATAATAATAATAATGTTGTACTAGTGTAACAATCTTAGTGTGACGCTATTATAGTAAAAACATTAGTTACAGTAATTAACAAGGTTATAAAAACAATTATTGTGAATTTTTTTAAAAAAAACCTTTATACTCTGTAATCAACAATATTCAAAAATCGTAGGATTACAACATTGGATACCACATCTGTAATAGAGTAACAATATGTTTTTATGATTAATAGTAATATTCAATAATATTATATAGCACCACATGTGTAATTTAAGGAAGAGGGCTTAAAGTTGGATTAGGCGGCACCACGAAACTGTGATGGCTAATCCAATCATGAACTATTTTTCGTTTCATCAGGTAAGCAAAACATCCACAAGTCATTAGCTGTACCATTGTTACGGTAACAATCTTTTTGTGTTACAGTAACAATGGTATTACTGTAACAGTTACACTAACTATTATTGTTGCCATTTAATAGTATTTGTTCATTTACTTTAGACTCCCTTAGCCTCTATAGTTGAGCCGTCGACGAAACCTGATGTTTTGCCAAATCTTGAAGTCGAGGTTATTGAAGGCTATAAAAATTGGAGCCATGATAACAGGCATGACCTGAATTATGACTGTGACATGGTAACATTTGTTCTTCAATATATTTGGTCTTTTGAGTAAGGAAGTGTTATATAGGTGATTGTTTAAAAAGTTCATGTGATTGTAGGTATTTATTCCTCTGATTTACGAAGATCACTTCTTTTGTGCTTGCATAAATTTCATTTCGAGGAGGATTGAATATCTTGATAACAAAACTTACTACGTCAGATCGAGAAAAGCGAAGATGGCAAAGATAGCTGTGAGTATCTTTGTTCCTGTAACACCGTTTCTGTAACACTGCTTCTATTACATTGTTTCTGTAACATTGTTTCTGTAATTCTGTTACTGTTACATTGTTTCTGTAACACTGTTACTGTTACATTGTTTCTATTACATTGTTTTTGTAACACTGTTACTGTAACATTGTTTCTATTACATTGTTTCTATTACATTGTTTCTGTAACACTGTTACTGTTACATTGTTTCTGTAACACTGTTACTGTTACATTGTTTCTGTAACACTGTTACTGTTACATTGTTTCGGTAACATTGTTTATGTAACACTGTTATTGTTACATTGTTTCTGTAACATTGTTTACACTGTTACTGTTACATTGTTTCTGTAACACTGTTACTGTTACATTGTTTGTATTACATTGTTTCTGCAACACTGTTACTGTAACATTGTTCCTTTAACATTATTTCTCTGAAGTAAAGATGTTACATTTTTTCCAGGCAAAATTAATGGGAAAGTTTATGGTAGAAAAAAATGGCATTAAAAAAGGCAATGAAGTGGAACATTTTGAACTTCATAACGTCAAGTTTGGATGACAAAACAATTCTTCCAATTTAGATTGCGGTTGTTTCTTGATTTTTCACCTCACCTTCTACATGGGTGAGGTGTTTGATTTTGTTGGTCTGAAAGATCCCCAACAAAGAATAATATACCGTGCTGAAATATGTGCGATACTTGTGTTGAGTGACCTCAATGATTCAAGACCGGACTTTTTGGAAAGCCTGAAAAAGATCAACCGGGATGAATTGCAGGAGATCCTCACCTTACAAAGAACAGAGCATAAATCAATTGGAGTAGAATCAATCAAGCTGGAGGAGAAGATTGGGGTGAAATCTAAAACAATGCAAAAGAAAAAAAATGAAGAACTTGGTGTGCACATTAAAACCTAGGTTGCACAGACACTGACACGGACACGGGCACGGAGACGTATCGGACACGGGACACGGCGTTCGAAAATTTATAGGAGACGGACACAGTAGGAAAAAAAATCAATATACATATTTAAACAAAGAAAATTTGAAGATTTGTATACCTAAAATATATGTTTGATTACTTAAACTATTGCAATTATCGTAAAATAACAAAACAAAAATTAAAGTCTTATAAATTCAAAGTTAAAATCAAATCTTAAAAAGTTCAAACAATTATACTACTGTAATATACTCCTAAAGATTAATTAATTAACATTTATAGTATCAAGTAACCCTATAAATATATAATATTGTTGTTTTATTAAAGTCCACAAATTCATAAACAAAGCAAAGTGTGTCCGATGAGTCTCCAAATAGTATGAATCGTGTCCGACACGTCTCGAAATAACATGAAACGTCTCCGACACGTCTCTAAATAAATTTAAAAAAAGCGGACACGGTTTTTCAGGTGTTCGAGACGTATTGTCGTGTGTCCGACGTGTGTCGGTGTCCGACACGGGTGTCCGACACGGGTGTCCGACACGACACGATGGTTTGAAGGAGTGTCCGTGCAACCTAGATTAAAACTTGGTCCTTCCGACAAGAATGTGTTTTTTATCTCTGATTTTATGAAATCCAATATGGAACTACATTCATCGAGACCTAATCGGGAAAGAAATGTCATGGATTATGCTTTCCTTCCTTCATGATTATCTTGAGCCAAGGTAATCACTTTTCCTCTGCCACTTTTACTGTTGCTTTATTACTATGAAAGTGTTACTGTAAATTACTACACTTGATTTTGAAATTAATGAATGTTTAGCAGAAACACTTGATTTTTTTCTTAGTAATTACTACTATGTAACAAGATGAATATTACTGTGATATTCACTGTGATAGTGTTACTGTAAATTCTGTACTGATTTTGAAATTGATGAATGTTAGCAGAAACACTTAAATTTTTTTCTTAGTAATTACTACTACATTACTGTGAAAGTGTGAAAGTGTGAAACAAGTTGTTACAGTAACAGTATTACTGTGAAAGTGTTATTGTAACTTTTACAGTAACAGTGTTACTGTGAAAGTGTTGCTGTGAAAATGCCTTTACTGTAACAGGATGCATTTACAGTAACAATGTCATTGTTACTGTATATACAAAGATCAAATTGCTAAAACAACCTGCAGAACAACGATGCAGAATAACCTGCAGAACAACGATGCAGCTCACATCTAAAACACCAAAATTCATAATGATAAATCTTAAACTAAAAAGGTGCAAACATTACTAGTATCATAAGAAACAAGTTGCACACACTTAATCAGATTACTCAACTAACCAAATTCAATAATCAAACAAAAATCAATCCAAAAATAAAATACAAAGATCAAATTGCTAAAACAATCATAAATATATAAAATCAGAAACTAATTAGATCACTCAACGAATCCTATGCCCAATCGAATAACGAAAAAAATTGATAAAAATAAAACTTTGCGAACCTAAAAATTTCAGAAAGGATCTAAGAAATCAATAAAATCGAAAACAAAGCCAAAATATGACGTGGTTATAACAATCGCAACAAGTGAACTTACTTTCAGTCATTGTATAAATGAAATTGTGTTTTCAAATAAATTAGAATGTGTTTTGTGGCATTTGATTTACAATATATTTGTTAAAGTTCTTTGATGAAATCATTGATGGAGGAATCTTTGAACAATGGTAGAGAGAGGGTGAGACAACCAGATAAGCGAGAAACATAAAGAAAGAAGGGGAACAATCCTGGGTTTTGTTATAATTAGGTAGGTGACGTGTCTCAATCAGGCACGTCCATTGCTACGACATCCAACGGTGTATAATAACGGGACGAACTCATTTAAAGATGATGACTCACCGGATCCTCACTCTATATATATATATATATTTAGTTTCATGTGAGAACTACCCCTTCAATGAGAACTGTGAGAACTATAATATGAGCTATTGGATCATAGGTATGCTTTTCGGGGTCTCGTTTTTAGATTTAAGAATGAAATTCCCAACCAAATTTGTGAGTAGTCGAAGATGGAAAAGGCGTTGAATCTCATTCGTTGGATTCTTCAAAATTCTTCAATCAAATTAATTCATCACAATTTCTTCAACCTTCAACCCGTAACTCCTTCTCTTTCTACAAAATTCTTCGACCCATAATCCTTTAATCGATAAATTCTTCAATCGACCATTGAATCCGATTCTTCAATCCATCAATTTTTCAATCGGCTTTTCTTCAATCCATTAATTCATCACAATTGGGTATTGAACCCCAATAACCTAAGTAGTTTTTTTTAATTTTAATTAATCATTTTATGATTAACTTATTCAATTAAATTCATTAATTCATTACAATAGTAACAATATTATCGTCGGCTAATATAATTGCAATAATTGCAATAATCTCAGCAACGGTGTGTTATCGTTTTTTTTTCAAATTTCCTGATTGATTTAAGAGTCATCTAAAATATTGTCCTTTAATTTCCTTTTGTACGGATTTTATATGAAATACAAACCCTTCTTTTTCTAGCCCTACTCGATTTAATTTTCTTTTTAAATTGTGGTGTACCCTATTTCAATTTTAGCGTACCCTTTCTCACTATTAGCGTACCCTTTTTTCTATTTTAGCGTACTCTTTTTCAATTTTAATTTTAATTTTAGTGTACCCTTTTTAAATTTTAGCGTACCCGTTTTTACTTTTAGTGTACCCTTTTTTCTATTTTAACGTACCATTTTTCAATTTCAATTTTACCGTACCCTTTTTCACTTTTAGCGTACTCTTTTTCAATTTCAACTTTAGTGTATCATTTTTAAATTTTAGCGTATACTTTTTAAATTTTAGCGTACCATTTTTCACTTTTAGCATACCCTTTTTTCAATTTTAGCTTACAATTTTTCAATTTCAATTTTAGCGTACCCTTTTTTTAATTTTAATTTTAGCGTACCCTTTTTAAATTTTAGCGTACCTTTTTTCACTTTTAACGTACCCTTTTTAAATTGTAATGTGGCTACAACTACTACCGTAAAAGTAGTGTAACAAATAAGATGATTAATAGAAATATAATTAGAGGGGAATAAAGCATTGAATAATTTCACGATAGGTGTTCAGAGAAAACAAGAACCCTTAATTTGATATACAAGAACCCTAATTACACAAAAATCTCTAATCAAGTGGACATATTTAATGGTTTTAACGAAAATATAAACCCTAATTTAAAGAAATCCTCAATTGTATATAATTCCCCAATTTTATGAACACCGGAACCCTAATTTTGATGAAGGGAATGAGAAGGAAGAGAGAAAGAAAGAGATGGAAGAGAGAGAAAGAAATGGATTTGGTTTATTTTGTTAAAGGAAGAGTGGATGTTTTTAAGAATAATGTCAAGCATTAGATGTGAATAAGATCTAATGGTTCTAAATAGTTCTCACAGTTCTTATTGAGAGATAGGTTCTCACCCGATCTCAACTCTCTCTCTCTCTCTCTCACTCTCTCTCTCTCTCTCTATATATATATATATAGAAAAGGGATCAAGGGAGTTTGGTGAAAAGTGGGAAGTTGGGAAGTTGTGTTTTTGGCCCTTGATCTTGGGTTGAATGGATGGCTTAGATGGATGATGTGTAAAAAAAAGAAAGAAAGGAGACAACAAACTGACAAGCAGCAGTGGAGAGAGGGAAGCAACCCTCAACCTCAATCACACTTCGCAGCAGTGGAGAGAGGGGGGCATCCTCTCCTCAATCAAACTCTCCCTTCTTCATTACTTCCCTCCTCTCCTTTTCAATTCATTTCCCTAATTCAATTCATCTCTCCCTAACAAAACTCCATCAAATAAGCTCCGTCAACAACTCCGATCATACTCCGTCAACAACTCCGATCATACTCCGTTTTTAACACAACATGACGGATAATTATACCAAGGTATGTTTATGCATAAACTTTGATCATCTTCATTTTTTTTAGCTTATTCTTCATCCTCATCTTCATCTTCATCTTCGATCATCTTCATCTTCTTCAAACTTCTTTTTATTTTTCATATCTTTTTTTTTGGTATTTATAAAATTATTCATCTTCATTGTCTAAAAAAAAGAACAACTTCATCTTTAAGATGAAGTTTGGAGATGAAGTTGTTCTTTTTTTGTGGGATGAATGGAGTTTGAAGATGAAGTTGTTCTTCTTCATCCTCATCTTCATCTTCGATCATCTTCATCTTCTTCAAACTTCTTTTTATTTTTCATATCTTTTTTTTGGTATTTATAAAATTATTCATCTTCATTGTCTAAAAAAAAGAACAACTTCATCTTTAAGATGAAGTTGTTCTTTTTTTGTGGGATGAATGGAGCTTGAAGATGAAGATGAAGATGAACAAGTCATTTAGTGCGTAATGTTTTTACAGAATTGCAAAGTCACACTCATTATGTTGTACAGTCACACTCATTATGTTGTAGAATCACGCAGATGTACACTCATTGTAGCCACATATTCAGTTGTATAGTCATACTCATTATGCTGTATAGTCACACTCGCTATGTTGTAGAATCACGCAGCTGTAGAATACCTTTAGATTAAGGTATCATTCGTTGAATCATCTTCATCTTCATGCTTGTTTATTTTTCATACTTTTTTTTTGTATTTATAAAATTATTTATCTTCATTATCCAAAAAAAATGAAGGTTGAATATGGATGAATGGATGTTGAATATTTAATGAATGTTTAGATATTTTCATTTTTTTAAAGTCATAGTCGTTCATTCATCCATATATATTCAACTTTCATTTTTTTTTGATAGTGAAGATGAATAATTTTATAAATACAAAAAAAAGATATGAAAAATAAAACAAGCATGAAAATGAAGATGGTTAAACGCATGATACCCTAATCCCAAGGTATTCTACAGCTGCGTGATTCTACAACATAATGAGTGTGACTATGCAACATACTGAGTGTGACTGTACAACTTAAAGTGTGTGACTATACAACTTAAATTGTGTGACTTTTTTCAGGTATTTTTTTATCTACATTCAAGTTTCCACGTTCGTCAAATCCCTACTTCCGAACCTCGATGATTTTCAGGTATTTGTTTTTATCTTTTTAGAGCATCTTTAAAATAATTAATCATCTTCATCCTCAAGCTTTTTTTAATTTTCATTCCTTCTTTTTTTTAGTATTTATAATATTATTTATCTTCATTATTCACAAAAAAAAATGAAGGTTGAATATGGATGAAAGAAAGTTGAATATTTAATGAATGTTTAAATAATTTGCTCTGATTCGTATAGTCACACAGTTAAAGTTGTATAGTCACACTCATTATGTTGTACAATCATGCAGTTGTAGAGTCATTGTAGTCATATATTCAGTTGTGTTGTGTGATTTAGATTGATTGTGTGTTTTGTTGCAGCGAAATAGTTGGTGGAAAGAGGAATGTTGGTAAAAGGGGCGGTGGGAAGAAGAAGGTCGTGGAAGATACAACGACCGACCACGTAATTGGACAATGTATTATTGCGCACGTACCGGAAACCATCGTTAAGCTCTTGTGTGTTTATGTGAGATAAAATATTTGCTTTAGGATGAACGTACTATGTGTAAATGATGTTTGGTGGGTTAGTATGTTTTTATGTTTGACGTACTATATGTAAAGGATGGACTTTGTCCAATGTAAATATATTTTCATCGCTATTTTCTGGTTTCATAATTAATCACGCGAGGTTTATAGCAAAATCACTTATCCTTCCACCTGTGTGACTATACAAAATCTCTGTGACTATACAACTAAATTATACTCGTACTTATTTATACTTCAATCATCATTAGCAAAGATGATTACATACACTAATCACTGCAAGAATTTGTGTGATTCTACAATACAATGACTCTACAACTGCATGATTGTACAACATAATGAGTGTGACTATACAACTTTAACTGTGTGACTATACAACATAAACTCTGTGATCCTACAACATAACGAGTATGACTATACAACTTCAACTGTGTGACTATACAACATAATCTCTGTGACTATACAACTGTGTGATAAAAAGAAACCCTATATTACACACTATCAATCTTGCAACGCACACATTCATCTCAACAGTCGCTATTGAGAAATATAACAATCATAAGTATAACAACCATACAAAATACCAACAATAATAAATATAAAGAAACCATGCTCCAATGGTGCAAAATAACTAAACCCTCTACATCTCCATGCTCCAATGGTGTTGTTCCTTGAAGATTCGTATGTGCTCGAAAATGTCCGGTCGAAAATTTCTGTTCAACATGCAGGAGGTAAGATGAGTACATACATATATATTTGGTATCTTGCATTTGGAATTCCATTTTTTTGTTTGGTTTGTTAATTTGAAAAGTTATACAGTTGTAATGTCACAACCACACTCTATATGATGGACAGTCACACAGTTATAACGTGGTAGTCACACTTAATATGATAGACAGTCACACGTTGTATTATGTTATAACGTGGATGTGACAGTCACACTTAATATGATAGACAGTCACACTAAATATGATAGACAGTCACACTTAATATGTTATAACGTGGTAGTCTACAACTTCAACTGTGTGACTATATGTAGAGTCTAGCGATACTAGGAAATACTCTAGAGGGGGGGGGTGAATAAAGTATTTTGGTACTTTTAAAATTTTAAACTTTATATTACACCAAAATCTTATTAGGAAAGATTTAGTGTAATATTGCGTTATTTGTATGGCTAAATAAATGAAGTACAAAATAAACGTTTGCTACTATACTTACTACTAACGAGTATAAGTATAAGAAATAGCAAACCGCAATAAGAACGTAATGTAAATAACATGAGCAATTTTAACGTGGTTCGGCCCAATTGAAAAAGCCTACGTCCACCGGTGTCTTTATTTATAAGTGTACCTTCTCCGGATTACCTTACAAATAAGACGATCACGATTAACTCTAAACGTGATGGTGTGAGTGATGTTAAGCACTCGGTGTGTGAGATGTTAAGCCCACAACAATGAAGGATGTTAAGCCTTCGGTGTGAGGGATGTGAAGCCCTCGGTGTTTGAACGATGTAAAGCGTTCAAGGTGTGAACGATGTATGTCGTTCGATTGAGTAACCACTACTCGACTCGTGTGTCTATACTATTTAGGTTTACAAAATTTCTCTAGCTATGAATACACTTCAATTGTCTAGAGAGAATAATGAAACAATATGACTTCCAAGCGTAAACAATTTCAACACGATTTATATAGCCAAGACTTAAATCTAAATTTATTGCAAAAGCTTTTTGAAAAATTTGTGATGTGATTTTTGCAATGTAAGAGATGTGTGTGTAAGTCGTATCTTGAAAGTGAGGAGGAACAAACTATTTATAGGTGAACCACTCTCTTTTAAAAAAGGGAAATGGAATCACCTCAATTGATATGCTTCCTCACTTAAGGAAGATATGGTAGGTGAAATATCAATCAATCAAGATAGCATATTATAGTTTCCTTTGTTAATGATTTTCAAATATCTTTAAGATATCAAGATATTTTGAGAATCATTTATTTTGAAAACTATTATTCTCTTGATAGATAATTTCCTTCTTTATCCTATCTTCATCAAAGGCTGAATTTCTCGAAAAAAATAATTTGGATTTAAATCTTGGCGGGCGTGTGTGATTGTTTACTTAGGTTAATATAACCTTATCCGAGGTTATACTATCCTTGTCATACCATTTCTTCATTCTCTTTACATTTGTGGTCCTATGCCGACGTTCATTCCTCTTGATCTCTTGACAGAAATCCTTCTTGAGATTTTGCTCCTTTTATATCTGTACTCAACATTCTGATCACGTTACTTTGAAACAATTCGAACTATGATATAATCAAAACATGTAAGGCATAAAACCAAGGTTTAACAATTTCCCCCTTTTTGATTATGTCAAGCCGTTTCTAAGTGACGTGACAAAAATACTTCAACCAACCCCGAAGAGATAGATAAGAATCCTTGGCGAAACATGATTCAAATAAGCAAGGAACAAATCTGTCAAAGATGAATTCCTTCTTCCCCCTCTTGACATCATCGAAAAGAGTCGATCAGCTGGGAGTTCATCACACAAGACATCACAACAGTTAAGCAAGGTCAGTGCAAATTAACATAAAGATAAGCGTTTAAGCATACACCAAGCAAATTGATAGTGATATCCGGACAAAAGCTAGAAAGCACAAAGGTTCATTCGAAAAAGAAACAGGACCCTAGAACTATACTAAGAGCTTATTTATTTAGTAGGGTAAGATAGAAGCTAAGAGAGGTGACTCTTTAACCACCGCGCTGTCCTCGTAGAAAGAACACCGCTTGTCTAGTTTCTTCAAGGATCTGACGCAGCCTGTCCATCACAACATCATGCCTATCACGCATGTGATTGTTAGCAAATTTCACCGTATTAACAGCATCATTAACCCCCACCCCAATCTCGTGCCCCGCTTTCTTGAATGCGGTAATCTCACTCCCCAGTACTTGAACACGGGCCCTCATGTGAGCCATATGTCCTTCCATCTTAGCCATGCCTTCACCAAACTCGGCTCTAGAAGTGACTAGTAGTGTGGTTAGATTATCCACCTTTTGTTCTAGACGTGCAAGCACATCCATGGATGTATTAACTACAACAGGTGGAGGCTGAGACGAGATTAACGCTGCAATTTCATTCAGTTTTCCAAGAACATCGACATTGAGACTTTCCGGAACAACACTTACAACCTCCTTCCCTTTATGAGAGCATTCACCCTTAACCTTAAGGTCTCCACCGTCAACCAAAACAGACATTTGCCGTAAATATGCAGTAGTCATGATGTCACAGGGTTTTTCAAAAGGGGCTGTCTTGCTTATAACTCCCCTAATTTTTAATACTTTGGATAACCACATTCCATAAGGAATGCAAGTGGATGCATGCATCTGCGATGACTTTAGCTCAGAGACTACATGTTCAATATGACTGAACAGTAAAAAGGGCAGGTTCACCTTTGTCTTTCTAATAACATGATGGAGCAATATAATCTCATGAATGTGCAGCTTGTTTGTTCCAGTTTTTCTCGGCAGTAAAGATGAGTAAGAAGTATTGAAGACAAGTTTAGCAATGGGATTTAAGCTTACTCCCGACATTACCGAAATTTCAGTAGCCCTAGGGTCAAGAGTTTTCTTAATGTTCACAATTTCCTCAGAACAGTAGTTTCTCCACCCAGCCCAAGCATAAATTTCTACTCCTTCACAAGGTATCCCAGAATATTACTGAAATCTTCCATTGAGATTTTGATGTATTTATCCCCAAAATTTGCACACAACACCCGATTTTCTACTTTTAAGGTTGCCCAAAATTGAGCAATCTGAACAGGATAAACATCATGACCCATATCTAGTAATTTTTCCCATTCTTGAAGAGCAAGTAGATCACGGAGTTGTGAGACACATGGGTTCTCATCAAACCAAGCCGAAAGATATTGACGACCAGAAATAAAAGGGTAATCAAGAACCTTATTTACCTGATCCTTTTCCATTCTATTCATGCGGACACTCTCGAGTTCAGCCAGGATGAATTCCTTTCCATGCATGCCCCCATTTTCGTCACCAACATGTTCTTTTCCTTTTATTGACCTTTTCCGTTTACCAACTGCTGTCATATCCTCGATCACTTCAACTTCACCGGATTCTTCTGTTTCGGCAGCCCGGGTGTCAAGAGTCAAATCTCTAGTGGAGGAGCGTAGATTTTTTTTGTGAGGAGTGAATGAAGCACTTTTCTTCGGTGCCATGGTAAAAGATTTAGGAGAGAGAAGATGTTAGGGAGTGAATGAAAGGGGATGGGTAAAAGAAATAAAGTGACGGGTAGATGAGGGTTAAAAGAGAAGTATTTAAGAGGAATAATGATGAGTTTTATGGAAAATATAAATAATGAGGAGTATATTTAGGTGGAGTAGATTTTGGAAAGATTTTATCATAAAATAAGACACTTGTGAGAGTTTATGAGGAGGAGGAAATCTTTTGAATATGGCAGCCGAGTATTGAGATGGAAATATACCATAAAATATGGGATATAATTTTACAAAGGGAATAATTCCTATTTGAAATTATTCAGAATATTCAAGATTGACAAGAATATACGGGAGTAAAATTATATGTCATATGGTATACAAGATTTCGTTCGAATAAAATCAGGGCAAGAGTGAATGAAACACAATCTTAAGAAAATTTACACAAGACAATACGAACCTGTACATGAATCTAGGTAATATAATCACAGACTAACATCACCCCAGTCTTCGTCAAGCATATTAGGAAAAGAACAAAAAAACAACTCACGACATATTCAATTCTCATTTATCAAACCAAGTTCTAACCGTAATTCCTCAAACCGTTCCCTGGGTAAAGGTTTTGTAAGAATGTCAGCTTTTTGCAAATCGGAGGGGCAGAAATCAAGATCAATATTTCCTTTTTCTACATGATCTCTCAAAAAGTGATGTCGGATGTCAATATGTTTGGTACGAGAGTGATGGGCAGGATTTTTTGAGATGGCGATAGTACTAATATTATCACAAAATATAGGTACGGTTTTAATATTAACACCATAATCCCTTAATTGCTGTCGTAGCCACAGTAGTTGAGTACATACCAACGATGCTGCAATATATTCACTTTTAGTGGATGAGAGTGCTACCGTTGCTTGTTTTTTAGAGCCCCATGATAGAATACATGATCCAAGAAATGTTACCGTTCCTGAAGTGCTTTTTCTGTCAATGTAGCATCCACCGTGATCTGCATCTGAATAACCTTTTAGATCAAAATTATTATGCATAGGATAAATCAATTGAAGATTTTGTGTACCGATTAGATATCGCAAAATTCGTTTCACAACTGTAAGATGAGATTCTTTAGGGTCAGATTGAAAGCGAGCACAAACACATACGCTGTGCATGATGTCGGGTCGACTCGCAGTTAGATAGAGTAGAGATCCGATCATACCTCGGTAATGCGTGTTGTCCACGGACTTACCTCCTTCGTCTTTATCAAGTTTTGTCGTTATAGCCATAGGTGTAGGAGCAGATTTTGCTTTGTCAAACCCGTACTTCTTAAGAAGTTCACTTACGTACTTTTGTTGATGTACAGTTATTCCTCTTTTTGACTGCTTGATTTGTAGGCCTAGGAAGAAGCCTAGCTCACCCATCATACTCATCTCGAATTTTGATTGCATTAGGTTTGAGAAATACTTGCAAATTTTTTCGTTTGTTGAGCCGAAAATAATGTCATCCACGTAAATTTGAACGATTAACGTGTCTTTCTCGACATTTTTTATGTAGAGCGTTTTATCAACTGATCCTCTCTTAAACTCGTTTAAAAGAAGAAACTGAGAAAGTCTATCATACCAGGCCCTTGGTGCTTGCTTTAATCCATAGAGTGCCTTATCTAGTTTAAAGACATGATTTGGCAACTCCGTATTTTCAAAACCTAGGGGTTGTTCTACGAAAACTTCTTCTTTTAGGTAACCATTCAGAAATGCTGTTTTAACGTCCATTTGAAACAACTTGAATCCTTTGTGTGCGGCATATGCAATTAGTAGCCGAATGGCTTCCAATCTTGCCACTGGAGTAAAGGTTTCGTCAAAATCTATTCCTTCTTATTGATTGTAACCTTGTACAACCAACCTTGCTTTGTTTCTGACAATGGTTCCGGAATCATCCAGTAATTTCTGAATACCCAACGTGTCCCTATTACTTTTCTATCTGACGGTCTAGGAACCAGATGCCAGACTTTGTTTCGTTCAAATTGTCCCAATTCTTCTTGCATGGCTACGATCCAGTCGGAATCGGTAAGCGCTTCTTTGATATTTTTGGGTTCAATGGTAGATAGAAAGGAATTTAGAACACAATGATTTCTTAAGGACCTTCTGGTTTGGATTCCTTTATGATTTTCACTCAGTATTGCGTCCGTAGTATGCGAGCTCTGGTGTTTCCATTTTTTTAGATTTGTGGGAACATTATTGCCCTTCGTTGATGGTTCTTCTGATTTGTTACCAGAGGTTATATTATCTTTTTCCGTAGTTCCCCCTGAACTAGTGCCTGTGGTTACATCAACCTTAGAAAGATTGTCTTTGATTCCCCCTGAACTTATGCTGGGAGTTACATTATCCGTGGTTTCATTATCTTTAGAAAGATCATCCTTTGTTCCCCCTGAATTTATGTCCAAGGTTACATTATCTTTAGTGATATTTGGAACTAATGTTGATGCCAACTTATCTTTAGTCTTTGAAGAACTTTTACTTGGTTCTTCATTTACTTGTGATATGTTTGGATCAACACTAATATGTTTTTCACTAGATTCAGCATTGGATCCTTCTATATCTTTTTCCTCTTCATGAAGTTCAGGTGCATCCTTTCTAGTGAGCCAAAAATCTGGATCGTCATCGTCTTCTTCTTCGATGTCGTTCTGACTTATGGAATTAGTCTCATCAAAAATTACATGGACACTTTCTTCAACACGTAACGTTCTTTTGTTATATACCTTGTAAGCCTTGCTATGATCTGAGTATCCTAAGAAAACAGCCTCATCACTTCGAGGATCAAATTTACCTAGATTATTTTTCCCATTATTGTGAACAAAGCATTTGCTTCCAAAACATCTGAGATGAGAAATTTTAGGTTTCCTTCCTCTTAGAAGTTCATAGGGTGTTTTCTTTAACACTGGTCTGATCATTGCTCGATTGTGAATATAGCAAGCTGTATTCACTGCCTCGGCCCATAAATTTCTGGGCAAACCGCTACATAGCAACATGGTACGAGCCATTTCTTCAAGCGTTCGATTCATTCGTTCAACTACTCCATTTTGTTGTGGAGTTCGTGGAGCAGAGAAGTTATGCCCTACTCCATGTTCTCTACAAAAGCTTATGAAGGATTCGTTGTCGAATTCGGTTCCATGATATGTTCTTTTAGATACAAGATTGCAACTATACTTGTTTTGGACTAGCTTCATTAGGCATTCGAATTCATCAAAGGTTTGATCTTTCGAGCTAAGGAAGACTGGCCAAACAAATCTAGAGAAATCATCTACAAGGACAAATACGTACCGGCTACCTCCTCTACTTCTTATTCTCATGGGTCCGCAAAGATCCATATGAATAAGTTCTAGCGGCTTGGTAGTGCTTACGAACCTTTTTGGCTTGAATGAAGATCTCACATGTTTACAACGTATGCAGGTATCACACGCCTTGGTAGTGTCGAAGGTTATGGAAGGTAATCCTTCAACAAGATCCAGAGATCTAAGTTTATTAAGACTGAAGGGACTTATGTGTCCAAATCTTTTATGCCAAAGTAATGGATCAACGATGGTAACGCTCATGCAGGTGACAGCATTGTCGGGTAGGGTTTTGATGTCGGCTATGTAAACATTGTTCGATCGTTCCCCCTCCAGGATTACATTTGAGGAACCTTCTCGAATAATTCGGCATTTATTATTATGAAACACCACTTTGTTTCCTCGGTCACATAATTGAGATATGCTTAAGAGACTATGCCTTAGTCCTTTTACAAGCAGTACGTTCTTAATACAATGTGAATCCGATAGGCCGACTTTTCCAATACCGATTATCCTCCCTTTCTTATTATCTCTGAAGGTTACATTGTCTCCGTCATAATCCTCTAATGACAGAAACTTCTTCTTATCACCCGTCATATGTCTTGAGCACCCACTGTCCAAGTATCATCTGTGAACCTGCGATAGTCATTTTTGTTTCTTAGGTACCCAAATGAATTTGGGTCCTTTTACATTAGGCAAAGAATCTTTACGCACCCATATTTTTTTGTGTCTATCACAGTGTTTATTGGTTTTATTTTCAGATTTCTTTTTCCACTTTCTTTTGGCATATTTTCTTTTACTAGTTTCCCTTTCCTTAGTCTCTTTAACTTCCAAAGTTCTTGAGACACACTCATCCAACTTCTCCTGCACTATTCCTTTTTCTTTTATCAATTCTATGATTTTTAAAGTCAGAGAGTTTTTTATTTTATCATGATTTATTTTTTCAACGTTAATTTCATTGTTTAGTATGGATATAGTTCTTTTTAGTTCCGCATTTTCTTCATTCAGTTTCTTAACGCTAGCATTAATTTTTTCATAATTAGTGTCCCTTTTTAATTCCTCTTTGTTGATGTTTATACTCGAACAAGTTGTTAAATCATCTGATACATCAACTTTTGTTTTTGATATTTCAGAGGATTTTTTATTTGTTCGAGTATTTTCACATCTCTTTAGAGTAATATTTTCAAAGGCTATCTCATTTATTTGTTTTAGTAACTCATTTATTTCTTCCTTTTGTTGCTCACATGTTTCTAATACCTCATCAAAATGTGAAAGAAGTTTCTCTTTGGTAAGTTTCCTAAGTCTTTTCTTAAACATTGTAAAACTTACCTCATTGCTTTCCTCATCAGAGTCAGAATTTGATCCACGCGTTTTTGCCATTAGGCACATGTCTTTGTGCGTCCGTGTCTTAGGCTTAGTCATGTTGTTGTGTTGAGCACTTAGGCAAAAGTTTACCTCGTCTTCATCTTCAGATTCTTCTTCTTCGTCTGAGTCCAGCTCTCCCCATCCACAAGAAGCCAGCATGGCTTGTTTGTGTTGAAACTTTGATCGTTCTCTTTCTCCTTTAGATTTGATATTTTTCCATGTCGGACAATCTTTGATTAGATACCCAGTCTCTCCACACTTAAAGCATCCTTTACTGTTTTGTTTTGTATTGGAGTTGTTACCTCTTTCTCTAAATGAGTTTTTCGGTCCAAATTCAAAAAATTTCCGAAAGCGTTTGACAAACAGGGCTATGTCATCACTCATGGTTTCCTCATCGTCACTAATAGAACTTTTTAAAGCTATCCCTCTACTCTTAGACGATTCATTTTGACGTTAATTTAGAGAGAGCTCATGAGCCATAAGGTTACCTAACAACTCTTGATAACTAAGTGATGTGAGGTCTTTTGATTCCTCAATAGCGGTAACTTTTGGTTGCCATTTGTCAGTGAGGCTTCTTAAGATTTTTCTGACCAGATCTTCAGTATCAAATTTTTTACCAAGATTTCTTAGTTCATTAGTGATGTTGGTGAATCTTGCGGACATTTCAACGATGCTTTCATCCTTATCCATTTTAAACAGTTCATATTGTTGCGTTAATAAATCAATCCTGAATTTTTTTACTTGGGTAGTCCCCTCGTAAGCAAGTTCTAAGCTGTCCCAGATTTCTTTTGCGAAAACACAAGAAGTGAGTCGATTATATTCTTTCGACGAAATTCCTCGTTGTAATAATGACATTGCTCGAGAATTTTTTTCGACCTTTTTATAATCGTTCTCATCATAGTCCTCTTCATCCTTTATGGTGATGTTCCCTAGAACATCAACGGATTGGATGACAATAGGACCCTTGACTATAATTTTCCAGCATTCAAAATCTGTTCCTTTTATATAGTGCATCATTTTGTTTTTCCATAAACCGTAGTCTACACCATCAAATGTGGGAAACTTAGAGTTTTTGGAATCCATTTGATCGAAATGGATTAATTTAGAATCGCTAGTTTAGGATCTACTCTTTTGATGTGAATCAATCAAGAGAACCTGCTCTGATACCAATTGTAGAGTCTAGCGATACTAGGAAATACTCTAGAGGGGGGTGAATAGAGTATTTTGGTACTTTTAAAATTTTAAACTTTATATTACACCAAAATCTTATTAGGAAAGATTTAGCGTAATATTGCGTTATTTGTATGGCTAAATAAATGAAGTACAAAATAAACGTTTGCTACTATACTTACTACTAACGAGTATAAGTATAAGAAATAGCAAACCGCAATAAGAACGTAATGTAAATAACATGAGCAATTTTAACGTGGTTCGGCCCAATTGAAAAAGCCTACGTCCACCGGTGTCTTTATTTATAAGTGTACCTTCTCCGGATTACCTTACAAATAAGACGATCACGATTAACTCTAAACGTGATGGTGTGAGTGATGTTAAGCACTCGGTGTGTGAGATGTTAAGCCCACGACAATGAAGGATGTTAAGCTTTCGGTGTGAGGGATGTGAAGCCCTCGGTGTTTGAACGATGTAAAGCGTTCAAGGTGTGAATGATGTATGTCGTTTGATTGAGTAACCACTACTCGACTCGTGTGTCTATACTATTTAGGTTTACAAAATTTCTCTAGCTATGAATACACTTCAATTGTCTAGAGAGAATAATGAAACAATATGACTTCCAAGCGTAAACAATTTCAACACGATTTATATAGCCAAGACTTAAATCTAAATTTATTGCAAAAGCTTTTTGAAAAATTTGTGATGTGATTTTTGCAATGTAAGAGATGTGTGTGTAAGTCGTATCTTGAAAGTGAGGAGGAACAAACTATTTATAGGTGAACCACTCTCTTTTAAAAAAGGGAAATGGAATCACCTCAATTGATATGCTTCCTCACTTAAGGAAGATATGGTAGGTGAAATATCAATCAATCAAGATAGCATATTATAGTTTCCTTTGTTAATGATTTTCAAATATCTTTAAGATATCAAGATATTTTGAGAATCATTTATTTTGAAAACTATTATTCTCTTGATAGATAATTTCCTTCTTTATCCTATCTTCATCAAAGGCTGAATTTCTCAAAAAATATTTTGGATTTAAATCTTGGTGGGCGTGTGTGATTGTTTACTGAGGTTAATATAACCTTATCCGAGGTTATACCATCCTTGTCATACCATTTCTTCATTCTCTCTACATTTGTGGTCCTATGCCGACGTTCATTCCTCTTGATCTCTTGACAGAAATCCTTCTTGAGATTTTGCTCCTTTTATATCTGTACTCAACATTCTGATCACGTTACTTTGAAACAATTCGAACTATGTGTAGACACCCACATTTTGACTGCCAGGTGTCTATAGTAGTTTCCGACAAACACCCGATGATGATCGGACGCTAACGTGCTTTAACGTACTCGGAAATGGGCTCGTAGTAATGGACATTTAGCTTAGACATTTTAAGGAGTACAAACCTCACAAAACCAATCTCAAATTCAGGCCCAGTGGGTCGTTTCGAGTCAAATAACACTAATTTGGGTCGAATCCGACACCAGGGATAAAACCGTCTTTTAGCGACCGAGTCAAAACCCGGTCAAAGATATTTCTCGAGACTTGTAGGCTGACCGTGAGGTCTCACACGTCCTCTTCGGACTCCAACTCTACAAAAATCAGCTTCACAAAATAATAAACAATTCCGTTTAAGGTAGAATTCGATCTCGAGTAGGAATCCTATCCGAGGACCGATTCAAGCACCCAACCGAGTGTAAACCACTCGGCCAAGTAGTATGAGTCAGCCGGTTTTCCTCTTTTCTTCCCTCACAAGAAAACGGAATTCTCGTTCTTCTCAGCTTCTTACTCAAGCGGTAATTCTAGCTCAAACAGGAATCCTATTCAAAAACCGATTCGAACACCCGACCGAGTGTAAAACACTCGGCCAAAACAAGAGCAAAACAGCCGTGTTTCCCTTTCTTCCTTCACAAGAAAGCGGAATTCTTATTTCCTTCAAATTCCTACGTTTCCTATCTTAAGCGGTAGTCAAACTCTCCTAAGCCAAGGTCGGGAACTCCCTATAAATAGCCCCTTGCATCCAACACAATAAAGACGGATTTTTACCGACAATAATACACACATTATCGACACACATACATACGACCTCCGACACACACACATAGTTATTCTAGCATCGAGAAACCGATAATACATCCAGAACCCGAAGGAAGCCGGTCCGAAACCCGACACCCTTCACCCGTCTTAACCGTACCACCCTAACCCAACCGACGTTGCCTCGACGCTCCCGTGCCCAGCCACATTCCGACGAGTCCCGATCCGAGTCAACAAAAGCATGTAGGTTGAGGGTGTACCAAACCCGATTTCTTCTTTTCTCTCCTCTTCTCCTCTTCGTCCGTCGTGTCTTTTTTAAGGGTCAAGAGTCGTTTTTTTTTCTTTTCCTAATATCGTTATTAACGAAAAACTATTTTCATAACGAATATTCTTAAACATACGATATCGATTTTTCTATAATCGAATATCGTATCGAAAAGAATTATATTAAGATCTCGACGATGTCAAAAAATCGTTACATCTTTTTCATTTAAAATTCTTTTCTTTTACTTTTCGTTCAAAACAAATTATTTTACAAAACTTTTTAAACTCATTCTAAATATCCGATATCGATTTCATAATCGAATATCGGATACGACAAATATCGAAAACATGGATCGAATACAAGTTAATTCATAATTTGTACGCGATTAGTCAAAATAACAATTTTCGAACAAAAATAAAAACGGACAGACCCGCACGCGAGTCGCGCCATGCCCAGGCGACTCGCGCGCAGACCTGGAATCCGGGACTTCTTTTTTTTACGTTTTCGTTCGTTTATTATTAATTCTTCGATCGATTTCTAAAATTTACATCTTTTCTAAAACTATTCCAAGTATTTGATATTGATTTCGTAGTCAACTATCGAATATAAAGAATATCGAAAATATTAAGTCGAGTACGAATCATGCAATATTCATACGCGATTTAATACGAACTTCGAGTTTTCGAAAATCGGCACCGAAACAGGCCACCACGCGACCCGCCGGCGTCCCGGGCGAGCCGCGCATCCGGCTGTTTGCCGCGGCCTTTTCCGTCTTTTTTTTTATTATTTTTCGAACTTCGTTTTTTATACAAAACAACGTTCTTTTCAACAATATTTTTCAGATTTCGATTAATATTTATTTTCTCGATCTCGTCTATTTTATTTGCTATTATTATTATTTACAAATCGATACTAACTCGTTTGTTTATCTTTTGTAGCAAATTCATTTTTTTATTATTATTTCATTTGTTTTATTATACTAAAACGAATCTCACATGCTAAATTCAACTTTGACGTTAATTAATTTTGCATGCATTAAACGACTTAGCAACCCATTCAATTCCTCACATGCTTAGGAAAACAATGTTTGCATATCATTCATCGTATTACTAACGCGCGCATTAAAACGTCATTCGATATCCTAGTAGAGGCCGCTAATGTGCGGGCGGGGTTGGGTGTTCTTAGTGAACTTCCCAACACGTACCCTCACCCCTTACTCAGAACCGTGGTTTCCGGATGTCCGAAACCATTGGCAACGAGAGTCATTCAATATACGATTAACCGCTCAAGTCGGCATCTATATCGATATGCAAAAGGGACGAGCCCAATAAACTCTGACATCGGAAATGGGCCGTATTTTGTACACGGCCCACTACGACATAGAGTGGGCTCGAACGGTTCCGAATAACCATAAAATTCGGTGGCGACTCCGACTTCGATTTAAATTTCCATTTGACCATCTCATGGAGATTCATTCGCCTCCCCAAACCCGCGCGTGGCCGCGTCGGGGTGGACCTATGTCATGTCCACAGTATGATATAATCAAAACATGTAAGGCATAAAACCAAGGGTTAACACTATACAAATTATAACATTCATTAAATATTCAATCTTCATTCATTCATATTCAACCTTCATTTTAATCCATATTTAATCTTCATTTTTTTGGATAATGAAGATGAATAATTTTATAAATACAAAAAAAAAAGTATGAAAAGTAAAACAAGCATGAAGATGAAATGATTGTGAAGGTATTCTACAGCTGAGTGATTCTACAACATAAAGAGTGTGACTATACATCATAATGAGTGTGACTATACAACTTAATATGTGACTACAATGAGTGTACAGCTGCGTGATTCTACAACATAATGAGTGTGACTGTACAACTGAAAGTGTGTGATCTTGCAATTCTGTAAGAACATTACGCACTAAATAACTTGTTCATCTTCATCTTCAACATTCATTCATCCCACAAAAAAAGAACAACTTCATCTTCAAATTTCATCTTAAAGATAAAGTTGTTCTTTTTTTTGTGGATAATAAAGATAAATAATTTTATAAATACAAAAAAAAGATATGAAAAATAAAGATGATGAATATGAAGATGATGAAGAAAAAGAAGCATGAAGATGAAGATGAAGATGAAGATGAAGATGAATATGAATATGAAGATGATGAAGAAAAAGAAGCATGAAGATGAAGATGAAGATGAAGATACCTTCGTATGATGATCGAAGTTACTGACGGAGTATGTTGGGTTAAAAACGCAGTATGGTCGGAGTAGTTGACGGAGTATGGTCGGAGTATGATCGGAGTTATTAATGGTGTGGTCGGAGTTATTAATGGTGATTATTTGTTGGGGTTTTTGTTAGAGAGAGATGAATTGAGTTGAGAAATGAATTGAAAATGAGGGGATTGGGAAGTGTATGAGGGAAGTAATGTAGGGATTGATTTGAGTGAGGGGATGTTTCCCTCTCTCCACTGCTGCTATGTCAGTTCATTGTTTCCTTTTTTTTATTTTTTTTATTTTTTAATAATTGAACTCATCCATCCACCATCCATATTAGGATGAATGGATGGAGGGGATCAACACTAAGCAACTCTCCAAGAGTTGCTAACTCCCTAGATCCCCCCTTTATATATATATATATATATATATATATAGAGGTAGGTTCAAATAAGGTCAACTATTTTTTTAAGTCTATATTAAAGTTACAGATGACATACGTTAAAGTTGCATTTTTCAAAATTGATATGTAACTATAACATTCAGCACCTTTATTACTTCAAGTGATAAAGTGCAACTTTATCACTCATCTCGTGTAACTTTAAGCACTTTTTGTGTAACTTTAACACTGGAACTTAGGAACTTAAAAAAGTTGTTGACCTTATTTGAACCTACCTCTATATATATATATATATATATATATATATATATAGATTAAATTTATATGTTTAGACAACCTTTTATAGTTAATGTTTTTGTTTTCACAATTTCTTGCCTTTTGCTCAAATTTATTCTTAATTATATTTTGTTTTCTTGATTATATGTGTGTGTTTTTAATAATTTGTTTTGATAATTAATTCTATTTATTATTACTTTATTATTAATCGAAAGAAGTAAATTGTGTAATAACCTTTTTAGAAATAAGAATTTTCTTTTGTGAGGGTAATTATTTTTTTTAGCAAAATTATTTTTGTTTCTTATTTTATTTCTATTATATTTACAATTTACTACATTATTACTTTATTTTATCAAATCAAATCAAATTCTTTTCATTATCACCAAGGCAAAGCGGTCCAACTCCGGAAGTTCCCGTGGAAAAGCGGTCCAAAAGCTACAACATTCAGGACTATTGTCATTATCACCAAGGCAATGGGCATGACACGGAGAAATGCTGGAAATTGAAGCATCTTATTCAAGATCTGATCAAAAATGGGAAGATACCGCTACCCAGTGACAAGCCAAGTAACAAAAACAATCCTCTTGCTACTCATGTCATTTTTACTGAAGAGGTAGTTGACTGCACTCATCTCATTTCCCCCTTCATTCCCCAAATCAACGGGATATGGAACGACGATGAAGATGATGTTTACCTGGCTAAAGGGGAGGCTGTCCCCGTCACTATCGAGGAAATTCGGAGGGCTAAAGCCAAAGCTCTGGCCGGTACACACACCATCACAACTACCCCGGAAACCGTCACTGAACCTTCCAGGACGGAACTCACTCCCGAAGAGCCAAACGCTGACACGGCCCTAGTCAGACAACTAAAGAGGGTCCGAACCGACATTACTATATGGCAGCTTTTGGTTAGTTCTCAGGAGCATCGAGCGGCACTTACTAAGGCCCTTGATGAAATCAAGGTCGACTCATCAGTTACCCCCACCGAAATGGTAGCCACGATCCTGCCATATCTCAAGGACAAGTCCGAAGGAAAAGGCCCACTTATCACCTTCTCCGAGTCCGACCTTCCACCATTCGGGACCACTCATAACTTGGCCCTGTACATCACGGTGATTTGTCGAAACAAATATCTCCCGATGACCCTGATTGATGACGGGTTCGCAGTTAACGTCCTTCCTTTAAGGACAGCCAAGGCCCTCGGCATTACCGAGGCTGACTACCTTCCGACTGCAAAGACTATCCAGGCTTTTGATGGGAGCCCAAAATCAGTTGCTGGGGCCGTTAAACTAACCATTACAACAGGCCCGATCGAGAAGGAGTTAGAGTTCCAAGTGATCGATGTTACTTCATCCTTCAACCTGCTACTTGGGAGACCATGGATTCACGCGGTCAAAGTTGTGTCCTCCACTCTTCATAGAAAGGTCAAACTACCTTTACAGGATGGAATCATCACTCTCGAAGCCACTCCCATAACCGTGTCAAGCTGCAACACGGCAGGCTCCGCCGACCCACGAGGATTCAACTTTGTGGGAATGATCGAAGAAGAGTACCTTTTCCAGCCATACTTCACCGTTAGCATCTATACGATGCTACAGAACCTGGGTTGCCTACCGGGAGTCACATCAAGGCCATATCTTCCACCTGGGAAGATCATCGAAACCCTGAACAACGGGCAATCTCACCTCGGTCTAGGCTATACTATGGCGTCCGGCTACACGAACCGAACCAAGGCGGTCACGTTCGTCACTCCGGTATTCGAAACTGTTCAAACAGGCCTCTATAGGTCCACCATCTCATATCCCGGGACCAAACTGGCTCGGGAATGCAATTTCATCCCGGATGACATATTCGCCCTTATCCAAGCCGAATCAAAGAAAGGCACAAGCAACACTGAGCCCATTCTAGGACTACTCTTTGGGGAAGACAAGGTCATCCCGACCCCTAAGCAGGAGCTAGTCAGCTTAATCCTCCGCAGCAACAGGTTCGATCCAACTAAGGTGATCTCTGAAGTTGGCACCGACACTGGGAAGAGAGCTTGGAGGAAGACAACCAAGTGGACCGACAGTCAAGGTCGAGTCTACAAGCTAACTACTGGAGAAGGAGATATGCACGCTATCAAATCTGAATCTGAGTCCGAGTCTGAGTCAGAGTCAGAGTCGGAGTCTGAGTCTGAGTCTAGAGGGTCCAGTACTAGGATCGAGTCTGTAACCCCTATCCCTTCTTTAGCCTCACCATCGGGAGCCCCGGAGTCTGTCCCGAGGGCTCTCCCTATCCCGCCTCTGACCAACGATCAGATGGCAGCTCTCTTCGAGCTCTTTTCAAAATTTACTATCAATAATAACGATAACCGTTCTGCTTACGACTTGGCTTATTTTCAAAATGTTTTCAAAAATCTTACTTGCAATGACATTGAGAAACCCGACGAACAGATACCATTGCCTCCGCATCTAGTCGAGCAACTTGAACAAAGGGAGTCCCGAAATCCTGTAATCGAAGAAACCGATTCCATCAACGTAGGAACCCCTTTAGAGCCTCAGATACTTAAGTTGGGCCTATCTTTAGATCCCGAAGAGAGACAACAATTCACGGATCTCCTCCAAGAATTCAAAGACGTCTTTGCATGGTCCTACAAGGACATGCCGGGAATAGACCGGGAGATAGCTGAGCACCGAATACCCATCAAAGACGGGTACAAGCCGGTAAAACAGAAACTCCGAAGAATGAGGCCCGAATGGTCTCTCAAAGTCAAAGAAGAAGTTGATAAACAATTCAAAGCGGGCTTTATTCAAGTGTCTGAATATCCAGGCTGGGTTGCAAACATAGTACCAGTACCCAAAAAGGATGGCAAAGTCCGAGTATGTGTAGATTTCCGAGACCTTAATAAGGCCAGCCCAAAAGACGATTTTCCGTTACCACACATCGACATACTGGTGGATAACACGGCCGATCATGCCCTTCTATCATTTATGGACGGGTATGCCGGATACAATCCGATCAAAATGGCGGAAGAAGACATGAGTAAGACCACCTTCATCACACCTTGGGGGACTTACTGCTATACTGTGATGCCATTTGGGCTTATTAACGCCGGTGCCACTTATCAACGGACCGCCACCACTTTATTGCATGACATGATGCATAAGGAAGTAGAGGTCTACGTCGACGATATGATTGTCAAATCCAAGGACCAAAACGGGCACGTTGCAGCCCTAAGGAAGTTCTTCACCCGACTACGCAAGTACAACATGAGGTTAAACCCTCAAAAATGCAGTTTCGGGGTAACATCGGGCAAGCTACTGGGCCACATTGTCAGCCAACGCGGCATCGAAGTTAACCCAGCAAAGATCAAGGCCATAACCGAGATGCAACCGCCTAAAACCGAAAAGGAGATAAGGGGGTTTCTCGGGAAAGTCCAATATATAAGCCGATTCATTTCTAAGCTAACCATGGTATGTGAACCCATTTTCAAGAAACTAAAGATAGGAGAACGAACACTATGGGACGACAAATGTCAAATGGCTTTCGACAAGATCAAGGAAATTCTATCCTCTCCACCGGTGCTAATGCCACCTCAGCCTGGCTTGCCTCTATCACTATACTTGACAACGACCGAGACAGCCATGGGCGCTATGCTAGCCCAGACGGTCGATTCTGAAGAACGGGCTATTTACTACATCAGTAAGAAGTTCTTGGAATACGAATGCAAGTACACCATGCTCGAGAAGACGTGTCTAGCTTTAGTATGGGCCACTAAAAAGCTCCGACACTACATGCTTAGTCACGAGGTACATGTGCTATCCAAAATGGATCCAATCAAGTATCTTTTCGAGAAGCCCACCCTCAACGGTCGTATATCCAGATGGACTTTAATGCTAGAGGAGGTCGACCTCATGTTCGTGCCTTTAAAAGCCATTAAGGGCCGGGTAGTAGCAGAGTTCCTCGCCGACAGTCCGGTATCTGAGGAAGAACACACCGATACTTGGGCCTTCCCAGATGAAGACATATTCCATACCGACACTGACACACGGGATTTGTACTTTGATGGAGCGTCCAACTTTCGAGGATTTGGTGTCGGGATCTTACTAATCTCACCACAAGGGGAACACACCCCGTTATCCATCAAGCTAGATTTTGACGTGACTAATAACGCAGTCGAGTACGAAGCATGCATTCACGGGTTGCAAGCCGCCGCCGATTTAGGAGTAACAAACCTCCGGGTCCACGGTGACTCATCTTTAGTCATAAATCAAACCCTACAAAAATGGAAGACTCGGAACGCGAATCTCGTGGCTTACCAAGCACGAGTAAGGGTTTTCGAAAAACAATTCCAAAAAGTGGAGTACATTTACCTACCTCGGGAAGAAAACCAGTTTGCAGATGCTCTCTCAAAATTAGCATCTTTACTGAATATCCCGGCACATCTAACCAGCATGCCCATTTGCGTCGAAAGACGGTCCGAGCCGGCATATATCCACACTATCCAAGATATTGAGATAACTGATCCAGAACCTTGGTACCAGGCTATTCTAACCTACTTAACGTCAGGGGAATATCCTCCGGGAGCTGAAAACCGGGCCAAGAAAGCTCTACGAAGATGGGCAACCCAGTTCATCCGCACGGACGATGGACAGTTATATAAGAAGACAACACAGGGGGCTTTACTCCTATGCATTGACAAAACTCGAGCCGAAAGAGTCATGGCCGAAGTACATGATGGTGAAAACGGACCACATATGAACGCCCATATGTTGGCCCGGAAAATCGCGAGACTCGGTTACTATTGGAATAGCATGGAAACTGACTGCCAGTTATATGTTAAACACTGTCATAACTGTCAGATCTTCGCTAATGTTCAGCATATGCCTTCATCCTTATTATATACAATGACATCGCCATGGCCATTCTCAACATGGGGAATTGATATAATCGGGAAAGTGAACCCTTCCGGGACAGGAGGTCACTGTTTCATCCTAGTGGCTATTGACTATTTCACTAAATGGGTCGAAGCCGAATCATACCGGATCTTGAATGCCAAGCATGTGGCTAAGTTCATCCAAAACAAAATTATATGTCGATATGGGATTCCACACGAGTTCATCAGCGATCACGGGACCCATTTCCAAGCTGAAACCGCCACTTTGCTGGAAAAGTACAAGATCCAAAGGCATACATCGTCACATTACCGTCCTCAAACAAATGGAGCGGTGGAGGCAGCTAATAAGACAATTGTCACCATTCTTAAAAAGATGGCTTAGAATTACCGGGACTGGCCCGACAAGATACCCTTTGCCTTATGGGGATATCGGACATCAATTCGAACTGCAACCGGAGCAACTCCATACTACCTGACATATGGAATGGAAGCAGTCCAGCCGGTCGAGCTAGAAGTGCCATCACTCAGGATTCTACTCGAGAGTCAGGTACCTGAAGCGGACTGGGTCCAAGCCCGATATGACTCACTAGTCCTCTTAGACGAACGGAGGTCCCGGGCTCTGAATAATATTCAGATATATCAGAAAAGGATCCAAAGGGCTTTTAACAAAAGGGTTAGGCCCAGGAACATCAAAGAAGGCGATCTACTCCTAAAATCTGTTCGAGCTTTGCTACCAGTTGACCCAAGGGGAAAATTCAAACCTAATTGGGCTGGGCCGTATCTAGTGAAGAAGATTCTTTCAGGAGGCGCAGTAATGCTAACGGACTTGGACGGAAACGAGTTCGTCAACCCAACAAACTTGGACCAACTGAAGCGTTACTACCCATAAACCCTATCTCAATGTCATTTGCAAAAGTTTATAAAAATGTCTTTTTATGAATTTTCAAAATTTTAAGCAAGTCAATAAGTTAGGATCATTTATCCTACCGTTGCACATCTCGAATTAATAATCTTGATGTATTTCAAAAATTGCAAAAATACTTCTGAACTATGGAAGGTTTGATTCCATTAATTTTGGATACGTAGGCAACCCCTCAAAAGGGTACAACCGTTGCAATTAACGAAAAGACGGGAACGGTGTTCACTAATATGTCTTTCAAAGAAAATACATCACAAAAAAAACAACAAACAAAATCACACCGCAAAAAATAGTAGTAATACTTAAATAATAAATTTAGGAGACTACTCGGACATTTTGCCCTTCCCTTTGTCTTTAGGGTCACGCGGAGCCCGGGGCCGACGGGGCGGGGGCGAACGTTCCCTAATCACAAGGGAAATTTCCTTTGCTCGAACCCGCTTCTTCGATTTTGGGTTTTCCACCCTTTGCACCAGCCCAAGCCGAGCCCTGACCGGCTCGGAAAGCCTGTCTCGAGGACCAAGTCGGTCCTTAGCAGCCAGTCTTGGCCCTAGTCTTCTTTCTAAATCCGTCTGGGGGCTCACCTTCCCCCGTGCACCCTTATTACTGGACCCTTCTGTCTGAGTCCTAGATCTCCCTTTCTGACCTGTCGAAGTAGCTCCCTCAGTAAAGAAGCTCCTATTGTCTTTAGCATGCTCACGGCGTAACAGGTCATACGCCTCGTCAATTTTCAGGGCAGCTCGAGTTTTAGCTGAATCAGCTCGGGTCCATCTTACATAAGAATCGGATACCCAGATCGAATGAGAATATTTGAGAACAGACCAAGTAGCTCGTGTATACCACCTTTGCATCCAGGTGTCACACATCACATCCGTCAGCTGAGTAGATTCACTCACAACGGCCTCGATTTCTGGGATTCTTTGCGCCCGACCATATTGCCTAAGTATGCGATCGGGAAAGAGGTGAATTGTCTGCCTAAAAGATAGGATTACCTGATATCTAGCCCTATCTCGAGATTCTAGACCAGTCCAAAGGTAAATTGGCCACCAGGGCATGGCCCAACAAATCAACAGACCTCCATGGAAAGATAGCACCTCGTCCCAATATTGTTGGGTATTGAAGCGAGAAAAGGCAATAGCTCGTCTCCTCGATATAACTTGCCTGGGTTGATATCGGCTCACATCTAAGGGGGGATCCAAGATCGATAACCTCTCGAATAGCCACAGCTGAAAAATCCGGAAAAAATCAAAATCGCAAAAATTGTCAAAAAAAAACGTGAAAAGACGTGAAAACCGAGAAAACCGCAGGAACTGGGAAAATCCGGAAAAACCGCGCAAACCACGAAAAAACGGCATACCTGTAAAAGCCGAGTACTCCCAGTCAACCGGGCTGACGGATCCCTCTTACGATTATCCAAACCCTGGATAATCTCTCCTGTAATCAGCCAAGCCGGGCTGTGCTCCGTCTCCATCAGGTCAGCCACGGTGAAAAGTCTGACATGACCCATGCAAGATAACAAGTCCATATGCCCTTCAAAGGCATAAACATGGAGTATACAAAAAGTGAAGGCCCTACGGCTATGAACCGGCCTGACCCGGACGTCATCTTGGTTCATGAATTTTTCAGCCAGGTCGATCAGGGAAACGGTATCTCCTTTTAGCATACGGGATACCTCCATATGGGAAAGCCCTAAAAATTCCCTTAACTTCCTCCTTGGGTCAGAAATCGAAAAGGGGATAGCAGGGCGAAGTATAGGATTCCATCCTCCTGCAGCAGCAATTTCCTCAGGAATAGGGCAAATCTCTCCTCGAGGAAAACTAAATACATGATAGGTATCATCTCAATAGGATAGGCAAGCATCCAAGAAGTGGCAGTCTACTTGCATCTGACGAATCACAGACAATTGGGTAACGCCGTTTTGGTTTAGGATAGCCCTATCAGCATCCCTAAAATATTTGGACCACTCGTGCAGCATTCCGACTAATCGATCGATTCCCATATTTGATTTGCTAAAAGAAAGAATAAATTTTTCAGGGCTTATTCTTTTCCTTAGGTAATTGGGAAATTGTGGAATTATGAGAATTTATGAAGCAAGAAGGGGTATTTATAGCATAAAATATAAGTTCTCCTCCTCACCTTAGGATTCCCAATCCTAGAGCATCTAGCATACAAGCCATTGTCCTAAGGCTTAGCTAAGTTATCCCGAGCATTCCTATTCCTTTTCAAAGGCAAAACAAAAATTCTTTAATTTTTTCAAAGGCTTTTGCAAATTCAAAAATTCAAACCTCTTCTCAAAAATTTTATTCCCCGGCACGAGTCATTTTTCCTACAAATGTTACATGCAAAATTTTGCAGCTTTGCATAAATATGTAGAGGACGACTCGAGCAGGACCATGCGATTTGCATAACTCCCCAACGACATTTAACAAGATGAGCCCACATACAGGCCCATTTTAAGTCTCATATGACGAGTTCAATTCCCCACGGAGTTATCATCATCAGTTCAGGTACATTTCTAGCCCATGGCCGGCGGGCCCTCCACGCAGGTCTAATGGACCTTAAACGACCCGACCGGAAGCTGCCAGGTTTTAATCCTTGATTGACCTGGTGGCTACTCTGACTTTCGCCCTGTCCAAGCCTCAGTCAGAGTGGGGGCTCTGTAGACACCCACATTTTGACTGCCAGGTGTCTATAGTAGTTTCCGACAAACACCCGATGATGATCGGACGCTAACGTGCTTTAACGTACTCGGAAATGGGCTCGTAGTAATGGACATTTGGCTTAGACATTTTAAGGAGTACAAACCTCACAAAACCAACCTCAAATTCAGGCCCAGTGGGTCGTTTCGAGTCAAATAACACTAATTTAGGTCGAATCCGACACCAGGGGTAAAACCGTCTTTTAGCGACTGAGTCAAAACCCGGTCAAAGATATTTCTCGAGACTTGTAGGCTGACCGTGAGGTCTCACACGTCCTCTTCGGACTCCAACTCTACAAAAATCAGCTTCACAAAATAATAAACAATTCCGTTTAAGGTAGAATTCGATCTCGAGTAGGAATCCTATCCGAGAACCGATTCAAGCACCCAACCGAGTGTAAACCACTCGGCCAAGTAGTATGAGTCAGCCGGTTTTCCTCTTTTCTTCCCTCACAAGAAAACGGAATTCTCGTTCTTCTCAGCTTCTTACTCAAGCAGTAATTCTAGCTCAAACAGGAATCCTATTCAAAAACCGATTCGAACACCCGACCGAGTGTAAAACACTCGGCCAAAACAAGACGGCGAGCATACCATACAGGGGGGTCACCGGTGGGACCGTCGGACCCGTCCCTGCACTGGCATCAATGATTTCTGGCATGATTGTTTTAGTTTTTTTGTGATTATGAGTGGTTGATTTTAGTGAGTAACTCGTGAGCACAACCGTAAGTTCCCCACAGACGACGCCAAATTGTTCCGGTCACGGAAACAATTTACCCGGCCTTGGATCCGGGCTGTATAATTGGGTCACTGGTGAACAATTGATCGTCTGACTTCCTTAAACCACTCCTTTATCTCACTCCCTGGATCGGACCTTCCCGGCGGAGTTGGCCTGCTCCCTGCACAATGAACGCACAGGGCCTCGGAGGTTGTCCGAGGGAACCCTCTTCGATGCCTAAGTCAGTCCGTTGAATGCCTTGATGGACCTAGCTCGTGAGGAACTAGGTGGCTTTTTTAGGGGTGAGAGTCTAGAGAGAGAAAATCCAACCCCCCTCTTGTGGGAAAGGGTTGAGTATTTATACCTTCCCACAAGAAAGAGAAGTGGGAGAGGAATGGTTGGATAAGGAAGTGACAAGTGGCGGCTTCTCATCCAACCATTCCTAATTACCTTAGGCGAAATGACGGGAGGGCCCCTGGGGGTCCTGACCCTGTCGATCAGGGACTTCCCCAGGGCAGGCGGACTTCGTGCAGTGGTCGCTAGGCTCTAGCAGGCTGTGTTGGCTTGCGGTCTCAGCGGCCGACTACCATCCTTAGCGTTTTATGCTTCTGTTTCAGTTTCTTGCCAGGGACTGGCCTTTTGAGCTCGACAGGAATCCTCCTCGGGCCTGCCCAGCAGGCGATTACTTGACAGGCTGCCGACCCCAATCAATTGGCCTTCGTCAGTAGGAGGGAAGTAAGGCTTTTCTTCTGCTGGCGATTCTTGCTTGGAGGGAGGTTGACTTCCATGTCTGCTACAGCATTTAATGTTTTGCATTTTCCCAAGGGACGTAGCGCTGCTCACGTCAGGTATGCAAAGAGTTGAGAGTGCTTTTGCAATGATTACACTTTTTCTCTAGGTGGATTTTTGGGAACCGTGAAGAGTTCCCGATTGGTGGCTCTCCTTCCAGGGTGGTTGGAGCGTCATTAATGCCGTGTTTTCTCTTGTATAAAACCCCAGCTTCCTCCACTTTTCTGCTTAAACTATCTTCAATCCTTCCACTTTCCTCGTCTTAATCATGGTTTGGATCAAGAAATTTGTGACTCGCCGTGGAGTTAGATATGTTACTTTTATTTTTAGAGGGTTTCGGAGGTTCCAATATGCTCGAGCTGCTTATCGAGCTGTCCGCCGTAGTCGCCGTTCACGGCTTTATTCCCGCCAGACGGGTAAGAAGGCTTCTGCTAGGATGAGCAAACGCCTCAAGAGGTCCTCACCCCCTGCTGCGCCTAGGTTCAGGCGCTGCCCCCAGGGAGGGGGCTGTTTTGATAGGGGATGCCACGAGTGCTTTCCGTGGCTGCACCCCGAACAATTTGACTCCAACTTCTCTGACACTGACTCCTCCTTGGCGTCAGGCCCCTCTTCGCCTGTGAAGGAGACAGGCTGTCGCACCTGCGACGAATCCCAGGTTGTTCCCTTTGGCAGGGACTGGGAGGATAGCAGCCGAGATTCTGACGATAGTGAGGGTCTTGGTTGTTTGAGTGACAGGGATGAGGATGGGATCCCTGATGATCCCTTCAAAGACTCCTCAGACTGGGACTGGGGTTCGGACTTTGGAGGTTCAGGTAGCCCTGGGGACCCTTCCCCTGACCTGGATGATGATTAGGCCTGCTTAGCAGGGCGTTTATTCATTGGGCTGCAATTTCTGGGCCCTTGTACGTTTTCTTTCCTTGCTGGGTACTGAATGTAATTTTCCCTTGTAGGATTTAATGAAATGAAATTCAGGCGATGTGTTTGTGTTTTGTATCTTTAATATGTGTTTATTATTATATATATATATTTTTTTTTTTGGTGCGGGAATGACGTCGTCGGTTGACCTTTCTCTCTGACATTTTTAGCCTTTCGAGGCCCTTCTTGGAAAGGGTGAACAGTCCGTGTCCAGTGTGCGACACGTGGATGACTATTGAGGGTTTTGTCAGGGGATCGCCTTTTGGACTTCTTGGGCTTTATATGAACCCTTATCCCCCTTCATTTTCTTCTTTTACTTTTCCTGATACTTCAAACTCCTTATACTTCCTGAATCTTCTTCGTTTTGCCGAGCATTCTTCGAGGAGCAAGGAATACCTTTTGTCACTGTCTTCGGCGACTTTATCGGCGTCTTTAGGTTAGAACTTCTTTAAATCTTTCACCTCTTTTTTCCCTTCCATAGCCAATATGTCGCGAGTCCGTCCCCTTTCTTTTAATTCTTTGCTCGGGGGATCTGGGGGCGGCGACGGTGGCCGGCGTGACATAGCTTCTTCCTCCGAGGTCGGCCCTAGGGAGGAGGACGATCATCACAGGGGGGAGGGTGCTGAGTCACCCGAACCAGCTCCCTTTGATGTGGTCGACTCCGATGACGAGGCCCTGGAGGTGGATCCTTCCAGGGTCGCCGGCCCCCTCATCCGCAGGGAGAGGGGGAGGACCTATTTCTTGGACAAGAAAAAGTATGTGGTCCCCCTAAAGACCTACCCTGAGGCCAAGAACAGGGACCTGATTTTGGAGAGTAACGCTGCTAAGGCCATTGAACAATTTTATAATTTTGGGGAAGGGTACACGGTTGTAATCCCTGGGGAAAGGGACACAGTATGCTGTCCCCCAGAAGGGTGCGTGGCCGTCTACCACAAGGCCTTGGAATTTGGCCTGCGATTCCCACTGCACCCCTTCCTGGAGGAAACCTTCAGGAGGATGAACGTTGCTATCGCCCAACTGACTGCAACTGCCATTAGATCTTTAGTAGCTTATACCTGGACCTGCCTTTTCCATGGCGAGGGGCCTTATATTGACGCCCTCCGTTTTATGGTCGGTCTTCAAATGGTGTCTTTGTCTGGGGGGGATGGCTCCCCTGGTTACTGGTCTCTGCAGAGGCAGAAAAAGTATGCCTTGGTCTGGCCGGCTCTGAGCAGCCTAAAGGACTGGAAAAATAACTTTATATACATTCATAGTGCGTCAGGGTGGAAAATTTTTAGACATTTTAGGAACCATGTCCACACCCGCATGGAGACGCGCGAGGAGTATCACCCAAGTGTTGGGGGGAAGGCCCTGGAAGTCAGGCTGAGCGAGAAGGAGGAGGTTTTGATAAAAAAGTTTGAGATTGTGGTGGATAAACATGGGAACTTTGGCCCTGCTTTCTGGCTGCCCCATGCGGAGCTCATTACGACAGACGAGTATTTGCTTCCCCTGGGCCTGATTCCTGGCCTTGAAGGTAGTTCTAGGGATTTTTTGTTGTCACGGTTTTCCAGAGACTTTATTTCTCCCTGCTTTTTAGATGACTGCCTTTCCCTTTCTGCAGATTCCTATACTTGGCGCTGGACAAAGAAGCAGGTCAGGAAGTTGGGCCTGAGTGAGGAATTGGTCGTTCTTTCAAAGCGTCCTTCCCTCCCTGCGAATTTTAGGAAGGGAAGCAAAGCCCTTATGAAGCTTGTAAAAGACTTCGCCGCTGGTCGAAGATTACCTTTCCCACCCCGGCTGCCTTCGTCGAAGCCGGCGACTCCTACCCCTAGCGCCCATGAGGGGGAGGCGGAGGTTACCTCTGGAGCTACACCTTCCCCCAGTCAGAAACAGGGTGCCTCTCCGGCTGGGCCTCGGATTTCGCAGGGGACGCAGCCTGGGAATTCCGAGGGGACTGGGGAGACTGTTCCCTTGGAGTTGAGGAGGAAAAGAGACAGGGAAGCTCCTAGTGCTGACGTGGTGGACCTGGAGGCGGATGTTACCACCCCTGAGGCGAAGCGCCCTGCACGTGAGCCTCCAAGTACCCCCTTCCCAGAGGAAAACGCAGAGTTCCACTACACGGCTGGTGACAGTGTGGACGTGTCAGGCTTGCTTTCTGATTCTGGAGCCGTCTTGGCCGACCGCCTTACAAAAATGGTGACTTCAACTTCTCATCAAGTGCTTCAGTATATCCAGCGTACCTCTAAGGTTATGCTGGCGTCTGCCGAACTGGCGACTCTTAGCCGCCTGAGCGATGAGGAGCTGACAATTACTCCCGGGGCTCCTCCTCCCGACCGCCTGGCTATGGTAGAGAGGGATGTCTCCTTGATAAGCTCCTTGAAGGATAAGATGACAAGGCAAGAGGGCGAGTTAGAGGAGGCCAAGAAGCAGGCTGGTCAGTGGAGGCTGCAGGGGGAGATGGCTGTGAAGAAGGTTGCCAAGCTGGAGGCTGATCTGAAGGAGAGCCGGCAGTCGTTGGACCGAGCCAATCTATCTTTGGCCGAGATGGGGCGTTTAAAGGGGAGAGTAACTGACTTGGAGGAGCAGCTGTCAAAGGCCAAGTCGACTTTTGAACAGGCTAAAGGGGAATGGACAAAGGAGAAAGAGACCCTGGCTGAGGAGGCTGAAGCTGCAGTGGATGCCAGCTTCGCGAGCGGTGCCAACTCCTCTCTGGAGTTGGTGATGGAGGTGATAGGGGAGATGTTCCCTACCTTTGATGAGGATTCCTTCCGGAGTCTTTATGCCGCTAAGAATGAAGCTCGGGCGACCAGGCAGCCTGAGGCAGATGCCGACGCTCACCAGGATGCTACGTGATGCCCTTTTTTCTTATGAAAGCTTTTTTCCTTCCGTGCTGAGCCAGTGCTATGGCCAGTTTGTTTGTAATATTTGCCACTTTGTTTTTTCTTTTTAATTTTGTAAAGACCTTCTACCCTTCATGGGTCCTGTTTGCGGAATATTTCTCTTTGCTTTTTATGGCAAGTTTTGTTTTAAAATTCGGGGAGTCTTTCCTTGTTGTTAATCGCGCCTGGCACAGCTTGTCCCTGGCTTTGTTCAAAGTCCAGGGGGCCTGCCCCCTGCCTGCCCAGAGGTAAGCAGGGTGGCCTTTGCGTTTCTTATACAAGGTTGGGGGGCCTGCCCCCAGTCCTTGTCAGTCTGACCTGTCCCTGGCTTTTTGTTCAAAGTCCAGGGGGCCTGCCCCCTGCCTGCCCAGAGGTAAGCAGGGTGGCCTTTGCGTTTTTTTATACAAGGTTGGGGGGCCTGCTCCCATTCCTTGTCAGTCTGGCCTGTCCCTGGCTTTTTGTTCAAAGTCCAGGGGGCCTGCCCCCTGCCTGCCCAGAGGTAAGCAGGGTGGCCTTTGCGTTTTTTTATACAAGGTTGGGGGGCCTGCCCCCAATCCTTGTCAGTCTGGCCTGTCCCTGGCTTTTGTTCAAAGTCCAGGGGGCCTGCTCCCTGCCTGCCCAGAGGTAAGCAGGGAGGTTTTTGCGTTTTTTTTTTTATATATACAAGGTTGGGGGACCTGCCCCCAGTCCTTGTTGATCTGGCCTGTCCCTGGCTTTTGTTCAAAGCCCAGGGGGCCTGTCCCCTGCCTGCCCAGAGGTAAGCAGGGTGGCCTTTGCATTTTTTATACAAGGTTGGGGAGCCTGCCCCCAGTCCTTGTTGATCTGGCCTGTCCCTGCCTGCCCAGAGGTAAGCAGGGAGGTTCGGATTTTTTGTTGGGGGGTTCATTTTTCCTGATTTTGGCAACAGGGGGGCCTCCCCCTATTTCCCCCTTCTCGTTTGTGTGTGAATGCGCAAGTTTGAACAGGCAACGAGTATAAATCTGGATCTTTCTCATTTCTTTATAAAATTTGCGACATTTTGGGTGGTCGGAGCCGTCGACATTCTTTGACCGTCCTCCGCCTTTTGTTTTTAGCAAAAATAAAAAACTATCTTCGAATTTTGTTCAGACGTAATATTTCTTCAAGGTGTCCGCATTCCAGTGAGCATGCAACTCTTGCCCTTCAAGGTTGGCGATTTTGTATGTGCCTGGTCCCAGGACTTGAGTCACTTGGTATGGACCCTCCCAGTTGGCACTTAGCTTTCCATGTTCCCTTGATTTTCCAACCGCCTGCGTTTTTCTCAGAACCAGCTCACCCATCTGGAAATTCCTCTGACGGACTTTGGTGTTGAAGGCTTTCCTCATTCGTTGCTGGTAGGCAACGATGTTGGTACTGGTTTCCTCCCTTAACTCATTTACCAGGTCCAGGGCCTCGACCATTGCAGCCTCGTTTTCAGCCTGGTCGTACTGTAGGGAACGCAGAGAAGGGATCCTTGCCTCAATTGGTAATAATGCCTCTGCTCCATATACCAGACCAAACGGGGTCTGGCCTGTAGACTCTTTTCTGGTAGTTCGGATTGACCAGAGTATACTGGGAAGCTCGTCAGCCCACCTACCCTTGCAGTCATCCACCATTTTCTTCAGGCCATTTAGGATTTGTTTGTTGGCTGCTTCTGCCTGTCCGTTGGTTTGAGGGTGACAGACGGCTGAATAAGCGACTGCGACGTTGTGGCTTTCCAGCCAGATTCTTAGAGGATCATTATCAAATTGTCTGCCATGGTCAAATACCAACATTTTTGGCAGACCGAACCTGGTGATAATATTTCGCCAGACCACTTTTCTGACCGCCGGCTCAGTAATGTTGGGCACTGCTTCGGCTTCCACCCATTTGGTGAAGTAGTCTATGGCGACAATCAAGAATTTCCTGCCCCCTGTGGCCACCGTGAAGGGTCCTAGTATGTCCATCCCCCATTGAGCGAAGGGGATGGGGGATAGGATTGGCCTGAGCTCCTGGGCCGGGGCATGGATTGATGGGGCGAAGAGTTGGCACTTTCTGCATTTCTGGGTCAGGCTCTTGGCATCTGCCAGCATAGTAGGCCAGTAGTAGCCTGCCCTTAGGGCTTTGTGGGCCAGTGATCTCCCTCCGATGTGATGTCCACAAATCCCTGAGTGGATATCTTCCAGTACTTCAGCAGCTTGATCCGCCCGTAGGCATTTGAGCAGGGGATAAGTAAAAGACTTCTTATAGAGTTCCCCATCAATGAGTATGAACCAGGCTGCTTTAGCCCGTACTTTTCTTTTTTGTGCTGCGTCTGATGGTAGGACACCATGTTTCTTGAATTGGATGAAGGGAGTCATCCAACTTTCCGGACCTTCTTCCACGGTGCTAATCGCCTGACAGGGGCTGGTAGACTTCTCATGCAAGACGTCAACCCACACTGACCTCCGTACGTCCTGTAGACTGGAACTTGCCAGTTTTGACAGGGCATCTGCTCGACTGTTCTGGGAGCGGGGGATCTGTTTGATCTCATATGATTTCAGGCCTGATAATTCTCCTTTCACCATCTCCAGGTATGAGGCCATTGCTTGGTCCCTTGCTTCGTATTCACCATTGATTTGGTTGGCGATGAGCTGGGAGTCTGTCGCCAGGACAATCCGTTCTGCCCCTGCGGCCTTAGCTAGCCTGACGCCTGCGAGTACTGCTTCGTACTCTGCTTCATTGTTCGATGTTGGGAAGACAAACCTGAGCGCATGCTCAAAGTCAGCCCCCCCCCCTGGGCTGGTCAGTACGACGCCTGCGCCTGCGCCATTGGCTGTCGAGGATCCATCAGTATGCACGACCCATTCCTCGGCAGGGGTCTCTTCCTCCCCTGAATGGGAGCATTCAGCCAGAAAATCTGCTAAGGCTTGGGCTTTGATGGCTGTTCTTGGCTGGTAAGATATCCCTAGCCCACTCAGCTCGATCGCCCATTTCAGTAATCTCCCTGATTTTTCAAATTTTTCCAACACTTTCTCCAGCGGTTGGTCGATGAGGACCACGACCGGATGCGCGTCAAAGTAAGGTCTGAGTTTTCTGGCAGCAATTATGACTGCGTAGGCGGCTTTTTCGACCATCGGGTAATTTTTCTCGGCTGCCCCCAGCGCATGACTTACGAAGTATATAGGTTGCTGGGTGCCTGCCTATTCCCGTAAGATGACCGCGCTGACAGTTATATTGGTCACTGCAATGTAGAGAAAAAGTTTTTCCCCTGCTACTGGCCTTGCCAGGGTGGGGAGCTTTTTAAGATGGTCCTTCAGTTGTTCGAAGGCCTCTTTCTGCTCGTTTTCCCACTTGAACTGCTTGTTTCCTTTCAGTATCTTGAAGAAAGGAGTGGACTTGTCTGCTGATCGGGCGACGAATCGCGCCAAGGCGGCCATGCGGCCCGTCAGGCGCTGGATGTCTCTAATGGTCCTGGGCTCTAGAAGATCTAGAACTGCCTGAATTTTCTCAGGGTTGGCGTCTATCCCCCGAGAGCTGACCAAGAACCCCAGGAATTTACCTGAACGGACTCCAAATGTACACTTTTTTGGATTGAGTTTCATTTTGTAGGTGCGTAGGGAACAGAAGGTTTCCTGCAGGTCTGTCAGGTGCTCTCTGTCTTCTTTGCTTTTTACGATGGCGTCATCGACGTAAGCCTCAATGTTCCTGCCCTTTTGTCCCTCAAACACTTTATCAACCAAACGTTGGTATGTGGCCCCTGCATTTTTAAGCCCGAATGGCATCATCTTGTACATGTAGGTGCCTGAACTGGTGATGAACGCACACTTCACCCTGTCCGGCTGCCATAAGTATACTTGATGATACCCTGAAAAGGCATCTAGGAAGCTCAGCATGGTATAACCGCTGGTGGCGTCCACCAGTTGGTCGATTCTGGGGAGCGGATAGCAGTCTTTCGGGCAGGCTTTGTTGAGGTTTGTAAAGTCTACGCACATTCTCCATGCGCCTGACGATTTTTTGACCATGACTACATTCGCCAGCCATTCTGGGTAGTCACAGACCTCAATAAAATCTGCTTTCAAAAGCTTGTCAATTTCTTCTTTGATTGTCGCGTCCTTTTCTGCGGACATATTTCGCTTTTTCTGCTTTACAGGGCGAGCGTCCATGCTTACGTTCAGCCTGTGAACGATGCACGATGGATCAACCCCGGGCCTCTCATCTGCCGAGTAGGCGAATACGTCCTTGTTTTCTTTCAGCAGCTTGATCAGTTCAGCCTGGTAGGACTCCTCCAGGTCAGCTCCTATTAGGACCTGCCTCCCTGGCTCTAAGTCTACCAGCATGCTTTCGCCCCCTAGCTCCAGGTGGTCGGACGCCTGATGCTCGGCTGGGATTTCGCCTTCCCTGCTGGGGGAACTGTCCGCCTTTCTTTTTCCTTTTCTTTCTTTTTCGTGTGTTTGCAGGGCCACGGAGTAGCATTGTCTGGCTGACTCCTGGTCCCCGCGCACTTTTCCTTCTAGTCTGAAATCGGTGACATATGCTATGGTGAGGGCCCTGATGGAGATGGCCGCCTCGATTTCGTCCAGGGTGGCTCTGCCAATTAGGGCGTTGTAGGCGGATCTTGCATCTACAACAACAAAGGTTGCCCTGACGTTTCTGGCAGTAGAGCCTTCCCCAAAGGTTACGGGTAGGTCTATGACTCCCATGGGCAACACGCCTGCTCCACTGAACCCGTATAATGACCCGGGAGCAGGTCGTAGGTGCCTTTTCTCCAGGCCCATTTTCTCGAAGGCGTCCTTGTACAGTAGATTTGTGTATGCGCCAGTGTCTACAATGCACCTCCGCACAATGTGGTTGCTGATCTCCAGGGACAGCACCAAAGGATCACTGTGCGGGTATACTACGCGCCCTGCATCTTCAGGGGTGATGCTTAATGTCACTCCTCTTGGACTTCCTGCTTTTTCAGCATAACAGATCTGGTTCCTTAGTTCACGCATTTGTCTTTTTTGGCCTCTTCGACTGAGCTGGCCCTCAGTACCCCCTGATATTACGTGGATCACCATGCGATTCTGTCCTGACCCTTCAGGTTTTTCAGACACTTCTTTCTGAGACTTATTCTTGGTTGCGTAGTTGGCCAACCATCCGTTCCTGATTAACTTCTCGATTTCGTCTTTCAGGTGGCGAGATTCCTCGGTGGTGTGGCCTATGCAGTCGTGGAAAGTGCAGAATTTCTTGGGGTCTCCCTTTGGGCTGCGAGGTTTGTTCGGGCGATTCCACTTAGCGGTTTCCTTTTCTAGCTCGAAGATCTCCGCCCTGGATTTGTTGAGGGCAGTGTAACTGTCAAACCTTGGCTGGTAGATAGTGCGCTCCTTCTTGGGAGTGTCTCCCTCCTCTTTCTGCTTGCCTGGCTCATTTCTGCCACGCCCACCCTGCGGGGCCCCCTGCGGCCTTGTTAGGCCTGCAGGGGTATCCGTCAGGCCGTGGAACTCCTCCTGCAGAATAAACCCTTCAGCAATTTTCCTGGCCATGGCCAAGGTTTCTGGTTGGGCACTGATCATCTGGTTTTTCATTTCCCCCGGAAGCAGGGAGATTGTCAGGGCGTAGGCGGCGGTGGAATCATCGATCTCCCTGACCTGCTAGTAGGATAGATCAAACCTTCTCAGGTATTCCCTTACACTTTCACCCTTTTTCTGCTTTAGGGTCATGAGATCGAAACGAGTGAGGCGTCTTCTTTTATTCCCAGCGTATTGTTCGAGGAAGATCTCGGCCAACTCTATGAAGAACTTGATTGACCCCTGGCGGAGGTCCCTGAACCATCCTTGTGCAAGCCCTACCAGGGTGGTTGGGAAAACTTTGCACCAGATGGCATCATCTACGTCGTACATGCCCATGTGGCTCTCAAATGCCGCCAGGTGGTCTTCTGGGTCTGTTGTCCCATCAAACTTAATGGTGGGCATTTTAATTTTTGGAATGGGGTATTCTTGTACCTCAGGATGAAGTGGGGTTTTTGTGGGCCTGCCTACCAATCGTGACCTGCTTTCCCCAGATTGGTTACCATGAGTATCCCATTGTTTATGGGCCGGTTTCCTCATACTGGGGGAGCGGTGCCTTGGGGGCGGTCTGCTCGCTGCTTCATCTTCTGTCTCAGGGGAGACTTGCCTGGGTCTCTTCCTCTGAGAGTGACAGAAGCTCTCACCCTGGTGATACTTAGATTCGAGCGGTTGCCCCCGGTTGAGCCTTGACTGCAGGCTTTGGGATAAACCAGGGGCTGACTGCTCTCTGGCCGCCGGTGTTAGCCTGGAGAAAACCCCGCATGGTTTTTCTCCCAAGCGTTTTGACATGGGCTCCCTGGGCCTCATTCGCTCCTACAATTCCCGGGATAAGCCTCTCTGTTCTCCAGATGCTGATTCTGTTGTGTGAATGGAGAACGCCTGCTGGACAGGTGGCTCCGGGTTGCCGGTGGTAATGCGCCTTTGTACAAGTGCATATGCTTGTGCCGTCTTTCTTGCTTTCCTCTGAGCATTCCTGGCGGCGGTCCGCCTCGTGCCCCCAGCTCCATCCCTACTGATTGAGGGTGGTTGCCTGGGGGCCGATGCGACCCTGCCCACCAAGTCCTCAGGAGTGAACTCCTGGTTCAGCATTGCAGAGAAGAAGGCGGCTGTCTGCGCCATCTGAGCTGGGATCAGATTCAGAGCGTGCCCAGGGTGTGTCCCCAACTCAGGTGTTACAGCAACGTTTGGTCCGCCGAGGAGGCTGGTTCCCCCTACCCCTAAGATCGTGGCAGGAGGAACCCTCTCCGACTGCGGCATACCATAAAGGGGGGTCACTGGTGGGACCGTCGGACCCGTCCCTGCACTGGCATCAATGATTTCTGGCATGATTGTTTTAGTTTTTTTGTGATTATGAGTGGTTGATTTTAGTGGGTAACTCGTGAGCACAACCGTAAGTTCCCCACAAACGGCGCCAAATTGTTCCGGTCACGGAAACAATTTACCCGGGCTTGGATCCGGGCTGTATAATTGGGTCACTGGTGAACAATTGATCGTCTGACTTCCTTAAACCTCTCCTTTATCTCACTCCCTGGATCGGACCTTCCCGGCGGAGTTGGCCTGCTCCCTGCACAATGAACGCACAGGGCCTCGGAGGTTATCCGAGGGAACCCTCTCCGATGCCTAAGTCAGTCCGTGGAATGCCTTGATGGACCTAGCTCGTGAGGAACTAGGTGGCTTTTTTAGGAGTGAGAGTCTAGAGAGAGAAAATCCAACCCCCCTCTTGTGGGAAAGGGTTGAGTATTTATACCTTCCCACAAGAAAGAGAAGTGGAAGAGGAATGGTTGGATAAGGAAGTGACAAGTGGCGGCTTCTCATCCAACCATTCCTAATTACCTTAGGCGAAATGACGGGAGGGCCCCTGGGGGTCCTGACCCTGTCGATCAGGGACTTCCCCAGGGCAGGCGGACTTCGTGCAGTGGCCGCTAGGCTCCAGCAGGCTGTGTTGGCTTGCGGTCTCAGCGGCCGACTACCATCCTTAGCGTTTTATGCTTCTGTTTCAGTTTCTTGCCAGGGACTGGCCTTTTGAGCTCGACAGGAATCCTCCTCGGGCCTGCCCAGCAGGCGATTACTTGACAGGCTGCCGACCCCAATCACTCTCCTCTTCTCCTCTTCGTCCGTCGTGTCTTTTTTACGGGTCAAGAGTCGTTTTTTTTTCTTTTCCTAATATCGTTATTAACGAAAAACTATTTTCATAACGAATATTCTTAAACATACGATATCGATTTTTCTATAATCGAATATCGTATCGAAAAGAATTATATTAAGATCTCGACGATGTCAAAAAATCGTTACATCTTTTTCATTTAAAATTCTTTTCTTTTACTTTTCGTTCAAAACAAATTATTTTACAAAACTTTTTAAACTCATTCTAAATATCCGATATCGATTTCATAATCGAATATCGGATACGACAAATATCGAAAACATGGATCGAATACAAGTTAATTCATAATTTGTACGCGATTCGTCAAAATAACAATTTTCGAACAAAAATAAAAACGGACAGACCCGCACGCGAGTCGCGCCATGCCCAGGCGACTCGCGCGCAGACCTGGAATCCGGGACTTCTTTTTTTTACGTTTTCGTTCGTTTATTATTAATTCTTCGATCGATTTCTAAAATTTACATCTTTTCTAAAACTATTCCAAGTATTTGATATTGATTTCGTAGTCAACTATCGAATATAAAGAATATCGAAAATATTAAGTCGAGTACGAATCATGCAATATTCATACGCGATTTAATACGAACTTCGAGTTTTCGAAAATCGGCACCGAAACAGGCCACCACGCGACCCGCCGGCGTCCCGGGCGAGCCGCGCATCCGGCTGTTTGCCGCGGCCTTTTCCGTCTTTTTTTTTTATTATTTTTCGAACTTCGTTTTTTATACAAAACAACGTTCTTTTCAACAATATTTTTCAGATTTCGATTAATATTTATTTTCTCGATCTCGTCTATTTTATTTGCTATTATTATTATTTACAAATCGATACTAACTCGTTTGTTTATCTTTTGTAGCAAATTCATTTTTTTATTATTATTTCATTTGTATTATTATACTAAAACGAATCTCACATGCTAAATTCAACTTTGACGTTAATTAATTTTGCATGCATTAAACGACTTAGCAACCCATTCAATTCCTCACATGCTTAGGAAAACAATGTTTGCATATCATTCATCGTATTACTAACGCGCGCATTAAAACGTCATTCGATATCCTAGTAGAGGCCGCTAATGTGCGGGCGGGGTTGGGTGTTCTTAGTGAACTTCCCAACATGTACCCTCACCCCTTACTCAGAACTGTGGTTTCCGGATGTCCGAAACCATTGGCAACGAGAGTCATTCAATATACGATTAACCGCTCAAGTCGGCATCTATATCGATATGCAAAAGGGACGAGCCCAATAAACTCTGACATCGGAAATGGGCCGTATTTTGTACACGGCCCACTACGACATAGAGTGGGCTCGAACGGTTCCGAATAACCATAAAATTCGGTGGCGACTCCGACTTCGATTTAAATTTCCATTTGACCATCTCATGGAGATTCATTCGCCTCCCCAAACCCGCGCGTGGCTGCGTCGGGGTGGACCTATGTCATGTCCACACTATGATATAATCAAAACATGTAAGGCATAAAACCAAGGTTTAACACTATACAAATTATAACATTCATTAAATATTCAATCTTCATTCATCCATATTCAACCTTCATTTTAATCCATATTTAATCTTCATTTTTTTTGGATAATGAAGATGAATAATTTTATAAATACAAAAAAAAAAGTATGAAAAGTAAAACAAGCATGAAGATGAAATGATTGTGAAGGTATTCTACAGCTGAGTGATTCTACAACATAAAGAGTGTGACTATACATCATAATGAGTGTGACTATACAACTTAATATGTGACTACAATGAGTGTACAGCTGCGTGATTCTACAACATAATGAGTGTGACTGTACAACTGAAAGTGTGTGATCTTGCAATTCTGTAAGAACATTACGCACTAAATAACTTGTTCATCTTCATCTTCAACATTCATTCATCCCACAAAAAAAAGAACAACTTTATCTTCAAATTTCATCTTAAAGATGAAGTTGTTCTTTTTTTTTGTGGATAATAAAGATAAATAATTTTATAAATACAAAAAAAAAGATATGAAAAATAAAGATGATGAATATGAAGATGATGAAGAAAAAGAAGCATGAAGATGAAGATGAAGATGAAGATGAATATGAATATGAAGATGATGAAGAAAAAGAAGCATGAAGATGAAGATGAAGATGAAGATACCTTCGTATGATGATCGAAGTTACTGACGGAGTATGTTGGGTTAAAAACGCAGTATGGTCAGAGTAGTTGACGGAGTATGGTCGGAGTATGATCGGAGTTATTAATGGTGTGGTCGGAGTTATTAATGGTGATTATTTGTTGGGGTTTTGTTAGAGAGAGATGAATTGAGTTGAGAAATGAATTGAAAATGAGGGGATTGGGAAGTGTACGAGGGAAGTAATGTAGGGATTGATTTGAGTGAGGGGATGTTTCCCTCTCTCCACTGTTGCTATGTCAGTTCATTGTTTCCTTTTTTTTATTTTTTAATAATTGAACCTCATCCATCCACCATCCATATTAGGATGAATGGATGGAGGGGATCAACACTAAGCAACTCTCCAAGAGTTGCTAACTCCCTTGATCCCCCCTCTATATATATATATATATATAGAGGAAGGATCAAGTGAGTCCTCCTATATATATTGAGTCCATGAGTCCAATCTTGGACCATTGATCAAGTGGAAGATGGATGATTGTGATTGCTTGAGGTGAAATAATGAAATAACTAACAAATCTTGGTAAATATATCATTTCTCTCCCTTCCTTAATTATCCCAATGCAAATCTTCTCTCTCTCATATCAATATTTTAATTGCCTCTTTCTCACACACAACAAGTTTCTTCAAAATTAAGTTTTTTTTCATCTTCACCAAAAAATCATCATTTTTCTACTGTCATTGTACGTATGTTACTATGTTACTGCCATAATCCATAAACTATGTTACTTTAACTCATACAATGTGTTACTTTAATTCATGAACTGTGTTACTTTAACTCATAAAACTATGTTACTTTAACTCATAAAATCTGTTACGTTGTATAATAGTCTCTTGCAAAAACTGTTACTTTAACTCATATAATCTGTTACTCTAATTCATGAACTGTGTTACTTTAACTCATAAAACTATGTTACTTTAACTCATAAAATCTGTTACGTTGTATAATAGTCTCTTGCAAAAACTGTTATTTTAACTCATATAATGTGTTACTCTAATTCATGAACTGTGTTACTTTAACTCATAAAATCTGTTATGTTGCATAATAGTCTTTTGCAAAAACATGACTTCCAATCAACCAAAAGAATAATGTATGTTTCTATTAAGGATACTCCAAAACAAAAATTATAAAACTCCATTATAATTCCAATGTTTCACACATGTTACTCTAAGAACTGGATATTGGAAATCAAATTACACTCATAAACTATGTTACTGTAACTCATTAAGTATGTTACTATAACGCATAATGTGTGTTATTCTAACTCATTTTACTCCAATAAAGGATGTTACTCTAAGGACTAGATATTGGAAAATCAATCAAACTCATAAACTGTATTACTGTAACTTATTTAGTATGTTACTCTAATGAATAATGTATGTTACTCTAACAATATATTGTCCTACTCATAATTGTTCTTCTTCTTCCTCTTCTTCTTCTTCTTCTTCTCCTTTTTCATCGTCAAACGATGACTTACATGACGTTTCCAAATGATTTTTTCTTCTTCTTCTTCTTCTTCTTTTTCTTCTTCTTCTTATCATCTACATCTTTGAAGATCTGCTCTATGTATGGAGTGAAACTCTCACCCACATCCTTGCACCATTCCTCTGCTTTTACGTCTACTACAAAAACAAGAACAATGCCAATAAACGTGGCGACAAACAAACAATCAGAACTTGAAATATGGCGGTGTTCTAACCAAAACATTAATAAATAAATCCGATGACATGTTACTCTAATGCTTCAAACGTGTTACTGTAATACATTAGGTATGAATGAGAGTATGAATGACAGTATAAACATGTATACTGCTATGAATAAGAGTATGAATGAGAACGTTATACTTTGATATTGTTTCCTATTTTGATGACAATCACGTTCCATCATTATAGGAAGCAGTATTTTTTTAATATGGCAGTATTTTAAATCCTTTGTTACTCCAATGCATTACAGTAACAGATGACAAGAATTAAAGTAACAGATGAAGTGCATTAAAGTAACACGAGATTCAATTAACAGAATATGTCTATACAGAGGGTTAGACATTAAAATAACAGATGGTCTATATTAAAGTAACACATTATGTGCATTACAATAACTCTATATATATGTTTGTGCGAAAAAATCATATAATGATCAGATCTTTAAAAAATCATACTATGAACGTAAAATCTAATAATATGGAGCATCTTAATGACTTCCATGGCAATGAAAGCATAACAATTGATGAAGATTATGAAAAACCTAAATAATAATCAGTGAAGATTATGAAAAAAACCTAAATAATAAACCTAACAATCTGCAATCTATACTAACACAAGAGCAATTAATCGTTTATATGAATATATGATGAATGAAATGAATAAAATTGACGCAAAACATGAAAGTAATATCGAAACTCACCATTGTTGTACTCCACGAATTGCTTATCAACAGTTGATGATGATCTCGCGATCATTGAATCCATAGTAACGTGATGTCGAGCACAGATTTTGAATGAATGGATGGATGAACGTGATGATGTTGGAAGCGTTTTTTTTTTAGGTTTGATGAATGTGGTAAAGTGAATGAATGAATGGGTGAATGAATGGGTGAATGAATGGGATATTATTGTTTCCTAAAATTATGGGAGTTATTTTAGGAAGCAGTATCTCCCTTCTTTTTCTTTTTTTCTTTTTTTAAAATGCAAATTGTAGAATGAATCATGTCCATCCATCCTCATCTCATCCAATGGATGAGATGAAGACTTATGGACTCATATATAGAGAAGGACTCATAAGAGTCTTACTCTATATATATATATATATATATATATATATATATATATATATATAGATTAAATTTATATGTTTAGACAACCTTTTATAGTTAATGTTTTTGTTTTCACAATTTCTTGCCTTTTGCTCAAATTTATTCTTAATTATATTTTGTTTTCTTGATTATATGTGTGTGTTTTTAATAATTTGTTTTGATAATTAATTCTATTTATTATTACTTTATTATTAATCGAAAGAAGTAAATTGTGTAATAACCTTTTTAGAAATAAGAATTTTCTTTTGTGAGGGTAATTATTTTTTTTAGCAAAATTATTTTTGTTTCTTATTTTATTTCTATTATATTTACAATTTACTACATTATTACTTTATTTTATCAAATCAAATCAAATTCTTTTCATTTGTCTTTATTAATAAATTTATTATGACTTACATTATTTTTTATCACAACCTTTTCTAAAAAAATTATTTAATAATTTTTCATATTATTATATGTGATATTAAGTTTTATTTTTATTAAATTTGTAATTAATTACATTAGTACGTAATTGATCAAAACCTTTTCGCTTACCCTTACTTAATTATTTGTTATAATAATCAATAGAAAATTAATATTCATTGATAAAGAATAGAAAATCATTTGGTTTAAGTTACTCCATTATTTTATTTTATTTTTATACTTTTCCACAAAGATGATTCATTTTATTAATACATTTATTATCACTTACATGTCTTAAGAAACGAAAATTCTTATTTTTAAAAAAGTTGTTAAACTATTTACAAAGTACTAATTTAATAGTTGTGTGTAATGAAAGGTGGATGCAAAGGTTTTGAAAAATAACAATAATAATGAATTTAATTATTTATTATGATAAATTATTAAATATGGATAAATGAAAAGTTTGTGATACAATGTGACTAAATATGAACTTAATAAAAATAAAAATGTACAACACATATGTAATAAAACATTTCAAAATTTAATAAGAATAAATTTTAATAAAATACAAAATTGAAAAGAAAAAAAAAATCATTAATGCATACCACGTGGCAAAAAAAATTAAATGCTTAAGGAACTTTTTTAACTTTTCGATGTGGGATAATTTAAGTTTATAGTCTTCCATCGACTCGTCATAATTTTTCGATGTGGGATAATTTACTAAAGTTTATAGTCTTAAGAGCTGTTTTTAAGACTAAATAAAATACATGATTATTACTCTTATTTATAATATTGAATTTCATCACTTTACTATAATTTTTCGATTTGAGATGATTATTACTCTTATTTGCTCAAAAAAATTGGTCGATATTATTTAAAACCGAATGTTTACTCTTATTTATAATATAGAATTCAATCACCCCATCATTATTTTTCGATGTGGGATAATTTAAAAGTTTATCTTGGTCGATATTTAAAACTGAATGCTTACTCTTATTTATAATATAAAATTTCATCACCTCATCAAATTTTTCGATGTAGGATTTACTTAAGGTTTATGGTCTTAAGAGCTCTGTTTGATGGGATTCAAAAGATTTTTGATGATATCTAATAATGAATGATTACTCTTATTTATAATCGGAATTACTTTTTCATAATTGCATGTTACTCAATCATCCCTAAAATTTCCTTATTATTCCTCTATTACCCTTTTCTAATCCAAAGGGAATTGAGTGCTCTATTCCTATTCTAAATCATTTCTTAATCCAAATTTCTTCTTAAATCTCGTCAATTCTAGAAATCGATCAATCATTATTTGGGAATTTGTTAGGAATTGTAATTCGATAATCGATATTTTAATTTTAATTGAAAATTAGGGTTTAATTGATGATTAGGGTTAATCTTTCTTTTAGAAATTTAGGGTTTAGGGTGGTCGGATGGCGGTGTAGCCGAAGTTTGGAGGGGGAAGGTGCCGCCGGCGACCGGAGGAGGGTGGACAGCGCGGTGGCTGGGGTGGTATGGGTGGCAGGGGTGTGCGGTTTGTTTGGTTGGTTTTTTTTTAAAATTTCTAATTTAAGTTGTATTATGTATTATTTTGTAATTAATTTTTTATTATAATCGAATTAATTCTGTTTTTTTTACCTTTTTAATTCTCGTTTTATTAATTCTCATATTATGTATTTATTAATTCTAAATATTAATTGTGTATTTATTAATTCTCATATTAGTAATTAAAATAAATAGTTTTTCCTAAATCAAAAAAAATTAATACTAATCATTTTTCCCAAAAAAAATCTTGATAAAATAATAACATTAATCATAGTTTTAAAAAAAGAGAGAAAAACGGAGAAAAAAAATGATAAAAAGAACCGTGAAAAAAGATGTGGTGACCGATGTGGTGGGGTGGAGGGAGATGAAGTACTTTTCTCTCAAATAGCTCTCTAGAAAAGTGAAGGGGAAATGAGAGGGGTAAATGGTAATTCTTAGGTACAATTGAATAACAAGCAATTATGAAAAAGTAGCACCCATCGGAATTACTTTTTCATAATATAGAATTTCATCACCATATTATAATTTGTCAATGTGGAATAATTTTACAACAGTTATATGTAATAAATTCATCACATTTTTTTCGAACAAATAATATGAAATTTATACTCTAATGAAAACATTTTCACCACGAATCTAATTATTTCATTTTTATAATTTTTTCACGATAATTTTAAAAAAAATGAATTTTAAAGGTTTTTACCTAAAAATTGTAAAACATCGCATAATATAATAGATTAACCACATATTATAATAATTAAAAGATTCTCTTGTTGATTTTTTATTATTATTTATGATACTTTTCTAATTTGAGTTTTGATGAAATATTTGTCATAAATCGTCAAATATTAGTCATATTAAATTATGAGTAGATAAGACACAAAATCAAAGTGTCGAAGTACAGAAAAAACACCCTGTCATAAACAAAATATTTGTCTTATAGAATAATCGCAGGCATGAGGATGGATTAGTTGAGCCCCTCATTTGTCATACAACAAGTCTTCCTTGTGACGGACATATCTGTCAGAAGCTTGCGATGCCGCAATCATGCAAATACTTCTTATTACGTGGGTAGATATTAGATGAAATAGATTGTTATTTCGTAAACATTTTGCTTTTGTTTTATCTATCCATATGGGTATATAGTACTCATCGCACACTTATAAGGGATATATCCGTTACACATAACAACTTGGGTAGAACAATACATACGGAGTAGAACATATAGCAAATGGAAAAATGCCACCCTAAGCTATAAAATAGATTAGTAATTAAGGCGTGCGTGGCTCCTCATTGTCGATATCAGTCGACCACATAGGCACACAGCCAACCAAACACCTTGCTTTTAAATTGGTGATAAAAAAAAGAAGTTAGGTCAACTCGGAAGGTCATTATCGCAAGTGATCATAAAACATTACTAAAAAAAACACTACTCCGTATGAATTTGTATGATGTTTGTCAATGGAGTACCCTACTGATAAAGTAGAATAGTAAAATATGGGTGATGAAAAAAATAAATGGAGAGATTGTCCCCTAACGTGAAACCCAAGTAACCAACCACTCGTCAAGATCGATCCGAGGTAACTCCACATAAATCACTTATACTAGCTCCATAGATAGCTCCAAAAAAGAAAGATTATGAATATGTAATGAAAAATGAAATTGAGAAAAAAAAATGTGGGATCAAAACGTCTAATAAACACACATTCAGACTAAAACGAAAATATTTCAAACATGAAGTTTCAAAATAACCAATTAAAAGGGAAAAGTAGGAAGTTCAAAAATGGATGGATGGAGTACTATGCATAAATGATCACTAACTAGAGTCTCCGCGTTCTAATACCCGTCACTTCCTTTGTACGAAAAAATAAATTGAAAATGTCACACCAAACATATGAGTACACCATAGCATATCCGATATTTAGCAGATTGAAATAGGGATGACAAATGGTAGAATCTTACCTTATAAGATCCAGATCCGAATACTTTCTCTCCAAGGTATATCCAAATTCTACCCAGATTTTAAGGGCAATATTAATAACAACGCCTTTTTTGTTTGTCATTTGTAATGCGATGGATGGATAATTGAGTGTAAGAGCAAGTGCAATGGTTTAGTTTGGGAACTTGCTTGCAAGTATGAAAAATTATAACCTACTTGCTCAACCATTGTTTATCCCTTTTTCAGAGCAAATACAATAGTAAGCTACGGAATACAATATATGTAGCTTAACTTGTTGTGTCACAATTTTCAATCTACGTGGCTCGATAGCCATTTACTTCTCCAATAGTGAACAACACCTTCGTGTAGCTTGCATGGTCCCACAATACCACCACCATCAATAAAAATCGAGTTTTTTTTTCAAGCTAGTAGCTTTGTAAAGTAGGTGTAGCTTTCAGGCATACCCAAAAATTTCATCTTCAATAGTATGTTTGTCGCTTGATACTTTAGATAAATTGCAAGCGGTTATTCCTTATTTAATTTTCAACTATTGGACTTGCTCTCAATTAGTTTACTTCAAGCTAAGCTTAAATGAACCCACAAAAAAAAATTAACCAATCAAATTGTTATCTCTTAACAAATACGAGTAATTTTATTAAAAATATGGATTGTATGTGAGTTCATTTAAGTTAGAATATTGTCGTTTTTTTTTTTTTGCCAACGAAAAAAGAGCATCGATTACATGCTGTTTGGGCTCTCGGAGCCCATATTACATCTTTTATTTAACATAAAAACATCACAATCTATAACTAATATAATAGCGGTAAAATAAAGGCGTCTGGTGATAGTAGTGAGTTGGTGCACGGATGATTGGAGATGAGCGTCTTCATCCACATAATCAACACAACTGCTGATTCTCAGGTACCATCCATACAAATGAATCGTACAGTGACGAGACCAAGATGCACTTACGCACTTACGAATAAGGCTAGAAAGAAACGGGTGAGAGCAAAGCAACAAGGCCTGCCACTAATGGAGAAAAGACTCCTACATCTTGATAATCGAACCCTGCATTCATGAGGCGAATGAACCAACGAACCAAGCATCATGCAAAGAGTTGAGGATAAAGACCTCGACAAGACCAAGCTCCTAACAGAAGAACCAGACCAAGACCAATCTATGGTCAGGTCAACCCACTCCAAACGCATACAAACCTCCGTAAAGAAGCATTTATTCAAAAGAAGGATGATATTTAAACTTATTAGTAAGAAAGTAATAAAAAGAGCAGCTACATGAGAGATCATTGTCGGAGAAAGCCACCGGGACCCAGCCACACAACAGACACCCAGATAAACCCCGAAAAGACCCCGACCATAAACCGTTCTTAAAAGCAGAACCCACACATAACAGTCGAGGCTGCGTCAGAAAGACCCACACCCGTCAAGACCGAAGAGACATGACCTCGACCAAAGTCTAATATGAACAAAGAAAACGGACCAAGGATCATGCAACCGAACCTTACAACCCCAACGGACCAAGGATCATACAACCGAACCTTTCAACCCCGGACCTGAAAACCAACCAATCGGCCGACAAGACCAAACAAACCGGCCCAAACCAAGCAGACACAAACCAAAAAAAACATGCAGCCTAACCGACCCAACACATGCAGCCTAATATAATCGACCCATACGCAGAAACAAAACAAACCACCAACCCAACCGACCCAAACAAAACATGGACCAAACCTGGAGGGTGGGGGAGGGGGCCGAGAGGAGAGGGGAACACCCACCAGCAGAAGTCAATGAAAGGGGAGAGGGCCGAAACAGGAACAAACGGTTAAAGTCGGTCGCCGGAGGGCGGGGAAGGGGGCGAGGGGAGGGGGGAACACCCCCGGCGAACGCCGACAACCCGACAGACAAAGACGACAAAGCGACGAAAAAACAACAACTAACAACGAGAAGGCATCCGGGTTGGAGATCTGACAAAGACGACAAGACGGGGTGATCGGACCATGTCTACGACGGTGATACAGGCGGGAGAGAGACGGCGATATCCGACGGTCACCACGAAAAACAACCAAACAAAAAACCAAAAACAAACATACTAGACAAAGAAGGACAAAAGGTGGCCTCAACCGATGACAAAGTGGGGACGGGAAAGCTAAATAAGAACGGAAAGGACGGAAGTCTCATCTGCCGGTCGGAGATAGGTCAAGAAGACGACCATCTCCGGCCAGGCAGGGGAATCTGGGTGGCTGACAGGTGGTGGGGCGGCGGCTACAAAATAAGTTAGTGTTTAGTTTTTTCTTTGGAGAAGAGAAGAAGGGGTCAGTTTATTTAGAATATTGTCGTTAAAACTATTGCATGCATGAAATTATAGCTTAAAATATTACTTAAAATTTTGATGTGGCAAATTGAGCCTGCAAGAGTTGATCTTGTGGGAGTTTTATGAATTGAGTTATTTCTTCTAGAGTTTGAGCATGTCGCCTAAGGGCGGCTTACATGGTGTGCGTGGTTTGCATACTATTGCGTACATCCGAGAGTTTACCCAAAATGCATCAAAGGTAGCAACTTCGGGTTACTCAAATCATTTTTGTTGTATTTACTCTCTCCGATTTTATATGTTTGCCCCATATTCCATTTTTGACAGGTTTTTTATGTTTGCCCCCATTTCTCCACTTTCTTTTTTGGTATAACTTTCTTTACCACTTCATCCCTACAAAGTTACATATTTACACATTTTGTCATTCAATTAACTTAACTAACATTACTCTACCTTAACAAAAATGATGAGTCATGCATACATTATGTGTCATCATTGCTCATGTTTACTCTAACTTAATTAGTGTGCAAATGACTATGAGGCAAATTATAAAACTGGAGGGAGTATTCGTCATTTGTGTGGTTTTCATAATTGCCTTTTTCTAATAACGGTAAATCAAGCTCTAGTTTAGGTAATTTGATCATCTCTATTATTTTCCCTTTCTATTAACTCTCAATAATCCAGATATTATGCCGAAGCGATCTAATGGTGAAAACATACATTAAATAATGAATGACAATGTATAAGAGAAATAATATATTAAAATGAATTTATTAGAGGTAATGGATAATCCATTACTTTTGAACTAATGGACAGGATCCCAACTCCTAGTTTATGAGCCACGCACCAAATGTGAAACTAACATAAAGTTGACGGAAAAGTTTGCAGAGGTCCTTTAACACTCCCTTTGAAAGTCATGGTCCTTAAGACCATCCCCAAGCAAGGGTCAAGTTAATTGAGTCGTGATCCATTTTTTCTCTTAATTCCACCTTGTTTACCTTGACCCTCCTACACTCTCCCATGCAGAAGGTCATGACTTTAGACCTTACACATTGGATGAAATATTGGAAGATGAAATGAAGAGAGAAGATGAAAGTTGAAATTAAAGTTGAAAACTTTGTTGATATTGGATGAAAATGGTGAAATAAATCTCGAAAAGATTTCAAGTTTTCAACAAGTTGAAAACATGAAATGAAGAGAGAGGGAGGGGAAGCATGTGCGCAGTGGAGAGAGGGAGGGGGAAGTACAAGAAGTTTTTTTTTTGTTTTTTAGTCCGTATATTGAGTATTTTCTCCGTCCCAATGAATTGTTTGCCTATTTTATATTGGGGCGTATCAATGAATTGCTTGCCTTTCTATTTTAGGAATGTTTTTTATATGTAATTTTACCCTTCTCATGAGTTTTGCTCCGCATGTAATTCTTAATTAAATTAGGTTTTACAATGTATTAAGTATTAAGTCGTTGCCTGTTTTCATTATAATTTATTTAACTTTCCGTGTGTTTTATTTTCATTTCTTACTTTCATTTTTTTAGAAACGATAATATTCAAAACAAAATGTAAGCAAATTAAGAGTAAAAATTAATAATAGTATGAAAATAAATAGTTGAGTTAAGGTAAATTTGATGTGTAAATGTGTGGGGTATAATAAAATAGGAGAGAGAATGAAAGTAGAAGATGAAATGAATGTGGGTGTTTTTTTGTAAGATGAAAAAAATAAGAAGATGATAAGTGAAAAAATGAGGTGGATGATTGAAATGAGGAGAGAAGGTAGGATGAAAAAGAGGAAGATGAAAACCATTGCACATGGTCTTAGGTCATCAACCTCATTATTTTCCATTTTTTCATTAATTAACTCATATTCTATATTATTTATTTCAATCATATCTACACATGAGGTCATTGAAGAGGGTCATGACCTTGGGTCATCCCATCCCATGATCTTTTCCCACCTGGGTCATGACTTGGGTCATACTAATTCTTAAGTTAATTAGTGTTTAAGATGACCTTGGGATCATGACCTCCCCTATCCACCTTGCTTGGGGATGTTCTAATTATTGCTTCTTTTTCCCCTAGTTTGGTCCTGGTGTACTTATCTCAGGTCGAATAACCTCTCTAAATCGACAAATTTTTGCTTATGATGAATATATTCATCAAAATATATATTTGCGACGGGTCAAATAGAGTGGATTAGACGAGAAAACAGGATACTAAGAAGTAGCAAATGACTTGTGTTTATAAACTTCTATTGAATATATCTACTCATGTGAAAGATATTTTATTCATCACAAACTTCTATTTTATCAAAAAAAAATAAAAATTGCAACATTTTAATTCAACTTTGACACCTTAAAAAGAATTCGACAACTAAAGGTATCACACGTGATCCACTTTGACTTATTTCGATTAAATTTTTAGCTTTGAAGCTAACCATCCCTACAACGTCATTTTTATGATCCACCGAAGGGTACATAGATGGCATAGTCGCATTGTATAAATGTATAATTAGTGCGACCCCTCTTTATTGTCTCAATACCATCCCACGACGACTCCACAAAGTTTCATTCCGACCCCATATAACCAACCAATCCACTAACACTGTCTATCTTCTTCTACTAGTAGTACTATACCGAGTTCTTCTTCTTCATCTAGGTCGTTACTATTTACTCTTTTCTCTGTAACAAACTACAATAAAGATTCAAGAATCAAGAATGGCGGACTCCCCCTCCCCGCGCTACCACTACCAGAACGGCCACCACACCCAACACAAGCTCCCCAAGCGTATTATCCTGGTCCGCCACGGCGAAAGCCAGGGCAACACCGACCAGCACGCCTACTCCACCACCCCCGACCACCGCATCCCCCTCACCCCTTCCGGCGCCGCCCAGGCCCGCGCTTCCGGCGCCGCCATCTCCCGCCTCCTCGACTCCGACCCCACCTCCGACTCCTGGCGCGTCTACTTCTACGTCTCCCCCTACCAGCGCGCCCGATCCACTCTCCGCGAGATCGGCCGCTCCTTCTCCAAGGACCACATCATCGGCGTCAGGGAGGAGTGTCGCATTCGCGAACAGGATTTCGGCAATTTCCAGGTACATACATACTCCTTTCTTATTAATCTATTATGCCCTGTTCTCAGAATCACTCAATGTATGTTGGTGATATGATTTTTGCAGGTTGCCGGGAGGATGAAGATTATCAAGGAGACGCGGCAGAAGTTTGGGCGGTTTTTTTACCGCTTTCCTGAGGGCGAATCTGCTGCTGATGTCTATGATCGTGTTTCCAGTTATGTCACGCCTTCTTCTTTTTTTAAACTCACTTCATTTCGATTCGATTCGATTAGATTAGATTACGTATAAATTATGCTGTGAGTGAGACGGTGTTCAATTCTGGTACGACACAATTCATCATTTATTTATTTATTATTGCTAATAAAGGAGTTCTCACTCCCTCACGGTGTGAATGTGTGACACCATCTTACAAAATACGAGTAATTACTGTCTGCTATGGCTACTGTCAAAAGATCCTTGACATGATATCGGAGCTAATATGACCATGAGGTCACGGGTTTAAATCTCAACCCCTCTTTCTAAAACGTGGCCTGCATTGCATTCACATTCGAGGGCATTCGTGTCAGTTTTAGGCTTCAACCGGCACCTTAGAAATGAGTATGAGACCGTCTTACGTGTTTGACAGGAATTTGTATGGTAAGAATAAGAATATAAGATGAGGAAGTAGGGTAGGGAGGGAATGCTGTTCTCTTTGGTTATGATTGGTTTGAGTAGTTTATAGGGATTAGGGAGTAATTAACAAAAGTTGATGATACAATCACTGCATATGATTAGCATCTCTTAACCACTAGGCCACAATTCCATTTCTAGTCATTCGAGTAGGTGAAAGAAGTTTCTTTTTTTTCGTTGATTTGATTGCTCAATTATTCATTGTTTATGTAGATTTTTTGGGTGCTTTTGTATTTGATGATTAAATCTTGAGTCCCTTTTCCTCTTTGTCTTTTGATGAGTTTAATTAATTAATTGGGTTTATGTTTATTCCCTTGTTAAAAGTTTGATTGATTAGCATAGCTGACTAAACTTCAATTGTCTGTTTATTTTATTGGGGGTGTAGGTGTAGGGATCACATATGTAACATTTTCATTCTTTACTATTGTCTATTGCCAATTGGGGTTGAATCTTAGGTAAGGTGATCCCCACTATGTGACGAAAAAAGACCCTGGTTTTGGCTTTTACTAACCCTTTTTTAACCTTCAAAAGCCAACTTTGAAAGGATTGCTTTCTTTTCACATGTTGTATGTTTTGCAAGATTTAGAGAGGGATTGAAGGTTAATTTGAGGAGTTTTAAGCACCTTCTTCTAGTCCATATCATACTAAGCTTAAACATTGTTTCCAAACTTTATGTTACTAATTTAGTTTGAACCATTGACGTACATAGTTGAAAGTTCGATGATAATGAATTTATGTACTTGGTCAGTTTTTGGCTGTTATTTGGTATGGATTGCTTTGTTCTTGTGATTTTTTGGCGAACAGGGTTAATTGTTGTCTTTTAGCGGATTTATCTTCTGTAGATGGTCCCTCAAATAAGTAGACAATGCTGCTGATGTGATACAGGAATTTAGTTTTATGGAATCCATGTTTCTAGAGTCTAGACAAAGTGCTGGATCATTTGCTGTGGATACAATGAACTTTGGAAGTTTTGATATTTTAGCTAACATGCCATTTCTTTCCATCTCCCCATCATTGACTCATTCTATTGGTACACATGGGATCATTTCTGGAAATGATCAGGACATGGATAAAAATCAGGGATGGAGAAAGTCATATTATATATTTTGCGTAATACTATAAATTAAAATAAAGTCAACAGAGGTTGGAGAATTATGTGTTGGAGTCTTGTAGGGGCAACTTCAATATGTTCGTGCAAAGTTGTTAACTGACTTCAGTTTGGATAGCTGGGTTAACATAATTCAAAAAAAGAAAATTATTCGACCTGGTTCTTCCCGTGGATTACTTAGTGATGACCATGTTCATAAAGCAACATTATGCATGATTGAAGATCCTCAAGTGTTTCATGTCTTATTTCCTTTTTTTATATTTTATGAGAATTGTCGTTTGACTGAAAGATAACTTTAAAGGTCGACGAGGAAATGACTCTGCAAATGTAATGCCAGAGCGACATTATCGGAGTTATCAGTTTTGGTGTAAATGTGGTATTAACGTAGGTTTAATGCTGTCAGTATGCGAACCTAGGCTGCGCATTAGGATCTGTTGAATGGCTTAATTTTCCTGTTTTATGAATTATGGATCGTCTATTTTGAACCCTCACAATCTATCAAGGGCAATATCATTTGCTGAAGTACTAGCTGAAGTGTGTTGTTAAGTGCAGGTTTTATGGAATCTCTATGGAGGGACATAGACCTGAACAGACTTCATCCGGAACCAGGACACGATCTAAACCTAATAATAGTAACCCACGGGCTTAGCTCGCGTGTATTTTTAATGAAGTGGTTTAAGTGGACAGTTGAACAGTTTGAGCTTCTCAAGAACCCGAAGAATTGTGAGTATCGAGTTATGGAATTGGGGGAGGGAGGAGACTACAGCTTGGCTATTAACCACACGGAGCAAGAACTCCTCGCATGGGGTCTCTCTCCAGAGATGATAGCCGACCAAAGATCGAGGATTCATGCTCGCAGGGGGGGATGGAATGAGAAGTGTCATTGGTATCTCGATGCCTTCTTTGATCACCTACACTCCGAAGATGAGCATTCAGAAAAGGGATCCAACAGTTCTGAAGGTGACTCCCCTCTTTGTGCCGATCACCCTAACACCAACAATGAAGAAAGTTGTTGCGATAATGGGGTCAAAGATGAACATAACTCGGATATTTATGATGATTAATTAACTTTGCTTGGTAATGGCATGGGGTTTCATGGTAAAAAAATGAATTTGCAACAACACGTACCAATCTGTAAAGGTTCTGAAGGTGGCAGCATTTATGGTGTAATGACTGAGAGTAGGCCGCAGCAGGGCCAATTTTTGATATAAATAGATGTACGAGGTAACTTTGAAAAAACCACTTTCTTTGTGACGTAAATGGTTACTTCTGTTCTGGTGCGACCGTTGGGATGAATGTTTCTGCAGTTTCATTATTCTCTTTTACCGTTTAAAACATGTTAAGAATTTGTATTATGTTAAAAAATAAACCATTTGAGCAAAAGTTTACAGGTATGTTCATGACTGTATTTTAATGCCAGGACAGACTACAGTGCCTCACTTGCCTCATTGCCTGACATTCGAAAGAGAATAATTGTGCAGCATACATAGTAAAAGAAGAAAACAAGTTGATGCAGATAGTTTTGAATCCCTTTTGAAATTATCAACTTAATCTTGTAAATACAGGGAGAAATAATACACACCTTGGGGATATTTTCGAAAATATTATTGGATGCAGTAATCCAAAAAATAACTACAGTCTAATCAGTCATGCAATTCCTCCAAAATTTGGTGAGCTAGGGTTTATTCTGTATTGAAAACACCTTCATGCAACTGTGCGTGTCGTCACTATGTCGGACTTTAGTGATGCTGATCATGCTACCTCGACGCTATCAGTCCAAATACAAACTGTCCAAGACTGCAAAACCAGCTGCAACCCCTCCCTCATTTGACGAGGATACCTTTGTCCGCATCAAGTAACCACATTGCTCATTTACCACAACCTTCTCTTTGTTTCTGCATATCCCATGTATATAATAAACCATTAGAAGAGACCAAAGTGAGAATCAATCACAAGTCTGCTATTTCAGTTCCCCACATCGACAAGGTTACTCGAGTGAATGTTAGATGTGCGTAAGCTTTCGCTTGGGTGAAAAATGCAAAGGTTTGTCCCGAATAAATCACAAGGAATATGCATCGAGTTTTGAATCGATACATTATGTTACTTCCACAAATCAACATTTCAATTTGGCCAGTGCTTCCTCAGACATGGTGCGACATTTCAGCACGAATTATAGGGTACACCCATATCTGAAGCAACTGAGTCAGAGAAACCTAGTTGATCATGTTATATACTACAAATCAACAATATTCAAAGCCCAAATAGTGCGCTTGCAGCTCGAAGGGAAATGGAAAGGTCTGCCAAAACCTAACTACTATAGCCCGGGAGTATTATTAGTTGTTATCAAACATACTACGTATATCTCAGGAAACAGGAAAGTGATGTCACTTTCCATGCTAAACAAAGTAAGCCGAGTTGCAACGCTATTGAAATTACCTTAGATAAGCACCAAATATTCCGAGCTCTGATATAGCATGATCTTTGTGACAAGTTCCATCTCGTACAAGAAGTGCAGGGAAAGCAGTGGGAAAAATCCTTTGCATAAGGATGTATGCTGCATTGTCTTCTGTTCCTCCCTTCTGAATTCTTAGAAGGGCTTCCCTTACATCATCACCATAAATGTTGTTCCCTAAATCAACAGATTATTTAGTGTTTCCTACGGTACAATTGTATGTATAAATCAGTTATAGTAAATCATTTGCAACAGTTGCACGCAATTGGTACCTCCGCCTTCTCTTTGTGGTTTCATTACATATGACTCGGGTTTTTCAATTGCATCCGCAACTACTTTAGAATCATCTAAACTCCAAAGGCCAGCAAAGCATTTCCTGAGTTTAGCAATGTCTTCTTTGTTATCAAGAAACCTGATCCAGAAAAAGACAAACATAAACACAGAGTTCAAGAATCTGGCATAAGAGTACATTGAGAATATAAGCCAAAACTAATATCAAAAGACATGAATATTATAACGAAGTCAGATCCCTAAAACTCCAAAAAAAATCTACTCCGTATGTTCTATTAACTAACCGTCAAAATTCAGAAAATAATGTGAGGTTCAGCTAGTGCACATATATCAACATACTGACTTTCAGTTACTAAATCAGGCCTATAAGTCCTTAATTCGTCGAAAGTCAACCGAGATTTCATACGATAAACAACATTACCGCCTCATAGCCTGACAGGCTCCCTGTATATGGTGGGGTTAAGGGGGGAGTCGGATGTATACGATCTTACTCGTGTTTATGACAAAGGAAGATACTTCCGGATGCCCTGTAACGGAAATTACATTGAGAATATTACAATTAATGATGGCTATTCACAGTAAAGATGCGCACACAGTTTGGAAAACCATTCTTTATTCCATCATAGCTCAGAATCAAAGAACAGTGAGTCTTCGAGTTCCTGAGAGAATGGAAGCGCGCAGGGAAGCTTCATAAGCTTAGTAAAGGCATAAGTGAATAATCGACTTCAACGCTACCTTTCGAGTATATTGGGTTTTGCAAGTTCTTGCTGAATCTTTTTAGAGCCGGCCAAATGATATGAAATTGAAGGACACTTCACAGCTGATGATTGTTCAATCAAAAGCCTAGCATCCCATTCCTGTGAAGCATTATTTCAAAAGCCGCTATCAGTTAAACACCGAATTGACCAGATCCAAAGTTTGTATGGATACAAATGTGAGGTAATTGCTTGGACTGAACTGCCACGAAACACCCGCCCACCCGTCAACCAGAAAGCCAGAGAAAGACATCAAACCTACAAGCCATCACAAATGTCTGGAAAATATTGCAGGAGATGCGAAACCACAGACGCACTCCCTGATGTTCAATGAGTCTTGTATGAGACGGTCAAACATAGGAGACCAGCACATATTATTATTGTATTTCTCATTTAATTATAACATCAACGAGTTGGAATCACAAGTAACACCGCCTCACAAAAGTTATCGGCCCCATGTGATGCTCATACAATACATCCACACAAAAGTTGGAATCACAAGTAACACCGCCTCACAAAAGTTATCGGCCCCATGTGACGCTCATAGAATACATCCACTAAACCACAATCGACCGTGATCAATATATCACTTCTTTCAGAGCAGTTGACCAAATTAGGAAAAAGGCACTTAAAAGACAGTGAAGTTTATCACTAGTGACTAGAATTTATTTTCGTGAAAGCAAAGATACTAAAATGCTATGAAAGAACTGACCTCTTCTGAAGGGTAATCAGTCGGTGCATACCCAGCTCTAAAATATACAACTGCAATTGGCTCCCCGCCTCTACAAGTGCAATGAAAAAATCAAGAAAAAAAAAATAGAACAAAGTAAACTCTCACAGAAAACATGGGAAAACTTACACAGCAAGTGTTCCATCAGGCTGTAGCTTTCCCTCAGCTTCAATTTCTGCTAATGTCTTCCTGATTGATTTAATACCATGTGTGCTATATAGTTAAACAAAACATAAGTTTTTTTCTTTGGGTGGTGGGGTGAGAACGGAGCCACAAGGGCAGTTTGATGTTGACCAATTCAGTATTTGCAGGTTTATATACACTCCACAATGAAAAAAAAAGGATATTTCTCTCTCAGCACAGTGGAAAGCCAATGCTGGTCGTACATGTTGCGTTCCTCGGGTTGTGTCACAACAAGAACAGCAGCCCTGTGAATTGATATTGGAGTTAAAAAAATTGAGGGATCGGGAATAGAATCAAGATGCTACTACAACAAATCATACCTTGGATTATTGTAAGCCTTCCAAGCTTCAGCAAGTGCCTTAGCAAACCGAACAACTGCTGAGTTTTCGGGGACCTTTTTAAAATCTAATTCAAGCTGATTTCCATAGCACGTGAGCAAATTCCTGCATAATTCAACTCCAATCTATCAGGGGTTGCACTTCCTAATTGCAACATACTCCATAATTTAGTTAAATATTTGCGGAGTTTTCGAAATTATGTGCTCCAAACATAAGAGGGAGAACAAAAATCTATCCATCTTTACCTATGGAGTTCACTGACAAGGCAACTGAGCCCACAAAATGAAGATGAAATTGTGTTGAACTCAATTTGAAGAAGTGATTTGGTTTGTGCATCGAGCATGTAATCCGAGCGATGTAGACCTAAGCGTATCTCCTACAAGAATTTTTCAATTAAATACGGAGTAACTCAGACTTCACTAGACAAAGCAAACAACTCAAGTACTCAAATTTTCACCAGTACCCACCGATCTGATGTTCAAAATAATTCGGCAATGCTTGAATACTTTATAGTCCCAATAACACTAGACTTGTCATTATAACTACAATCGTAAAGAAGAAATACACTGACCTCTTTCTTGTTCATACTGATCATCTTGGAATGAATGTTTAGCAGCCTTGAGGTAAACTCATCAGCTTTTCTTGTTCTGCGATAAATATTATTGTCAGGCGGATGTATGTACCACTTACAATTTCAATCTGTCAATCAAACTTACTAAAGAGCACTTGTAAACAAAAGTTATGTTTCAGCAAGATACAGATGGACCTAGAAATAGTCTTTGTGGGGAAGCGTAGTCAAGGGATTTAGATTTACCCCTTGTTTATATAATCCAACAAAGTGAAAAGGTATCGCAGCTTTCCATCGTACATGACAGCTTGTCATCTTAAATCTTATTGTCCTTGATATGTAATACCCCGTAGTACTTCATATTTACTATGGAAGCAAAATGACTCACTAAATTGGCTATACGCAATCTTAATATTGGATCACCTAGAACTAGTTTCTGTGTTGCTAACACAACGGTAAGGTTGCGGCAACTGATCTCCTTGCCCAAGAGCCCTAAAGAAAATATAATGTTTTGAAAAAGAAAAAAACACCTTTAAGAAAATATGGGTAATGAATTCCCAGCACCTCAACTTATATAGACTAGGAAGAAGACAGGGATGATATAGTTCGGTCCTACACACCTACATGATCTACTCTGATGACGGTGCCCTGGAGTCCTGGACTGTACAAGACCGCAACTCAAAATAATTAAAAAAAAAACACCTAAGGAGTAATGAGAAAGCCAACCTCTCTAGTGAATCCTGTAGAAACTTAGAATCGAGGCTAACTCGATCAAACAGCTCATTGAAAATGGGAGCTAACTCACATGCCTGCCTCCAATGGCTCTCGGGGAACGACATTGGCAACAGAGAAATTGGGGCATGAACCATTCCAACACCAGGCACTATCCCTGATCTCTGCAGATCAACCACCACTACATATAATTAATACCCTTCATTCCATCCGAAATCATTACCCTAATTGCCATCACCCTGACCTGGAGAAGCTAATACATGACCACCATACACCTTACTCTAAAATTCATCTACAATTATCATATATGCTTCCTCCCTACCAAAATCACTCCGTCTTCTTTATCTTTGATTAAAATACTCCTTATAATAAAGAATATAAAAGTAAACAAACGAACAACAATGGAGTATTTCAGTTTCAAAATCTTCAACTTCCTAGCTAAAACGCTTTAATTTTCTCAATTGAGCATACATTTCATGACCAAATCACTTGAAAGTTATAAAATTTCATATCAAACAACCATAAACTAACACTTTAACATCAACAACCACAAAAATGCAGACTTCAACATATATCTTGATGCCAAAATCATTTGAAAACTATCAAAAGTTTCAAATTTTCGAATAGAAAATCACTTTAACATCAAATACGAGCAGCCCAAAACTTCCAAATAATTTACAAAGTTCCAAATTTGAAAAAAAAATACTCCGTAATGAATAGAGAAGCAAACCTGAATATTTCTATCACCAACAACGAGGCCATGAAGAGAAGACCAAACCATGGCATCATACAGCAATTTCTGAAGCAGTTTGGGATCAATCTCATGAGGGTTGAAAGAGGGTTCCCCTGAAATTTCATTGTGGGTGTCAACTGAATCTAATTTGCTGCTGCCATTGATGGGGAAAACAGGAGTTTGAGACATGGTTTTGATGCTAAATTGAGGGAGTTGAGGATGAAATGAAAAAGAAATGGGAGTGAAGAAGAAAGATGATCTGGGTTTAATAGAAGAAAGAGGGGTGAAAAGAGAAGGAGGAGGGGAAATTTGATTTGAAGAAAAAGAAGGGGAAGAAAGATTAAAGCCTACAATTCCCATATTCTTTGTTTCAGTCCAAAAGCAAGCATCACTGGTCACTACTACATTTGAGTGGACAATCTGGTCAAATTACATAAGACACAGAGAGAGGGAGGGAGGGAGGGAGGGAGTTGAGTACTTCAATATTGTACTTTGTATGTAGACATAAAAGCATTAGTGGACGCTTGAATGCCTCATGCCAAAAGTGCAATGGTATTAGGATGTCAACGGGTCGGTTTCGGGTCGGGTGGAGCCTCACCCGAATCCATCACCCGAATCCGCATACTCCACCCGATCCATCCGTCACCCGATTAACCCACCACCCGGATCCAATCCATCCGTCATCCGCGGGTGATTTGGGTGGATCGGGTGGATCGGGTGCTTAGCGGATGAATTTTTTTTAAAAAAAAAATACAATAACAAATATGCAAATTATAAGATGCGTAAAGTTTTTTTGGATTTTTTGGTGGTCGAAAATTAAGACGGGAAAGAAATTCTAAAATGATGGCCGCCAAAGTGATTACGGAAAATATTTTCTTAGGGTTTTAAGAAAAAAAAATGGATAATGAGTATAAAAATAGAGTGAAATTAATTATTTTTTATATATATGCATATAATTTTTTTTAAAAATCTATAAACGGGTGAACATCGGGTGGACGGATCGGGTGACGGGTGAAAAATCTCCACCCGAATCCGACCCGATCCATCACCCGATTCATCCGTCATCCGCTTAAAATCCATTTAGTTCGGGTTTTCGTCCATTAATTTTATTCGGGTGGATGGATTTTGAACGGGTTCGGGTGAAATTGACATCCCTAAATGGTATCTTAACAATTCATTAAGTCCATGGATCATCATAGTGGAAAAGTTGTTAGGGTATTATGTATTTAACGGATACAAAATTTTGACTAAAACATCAATTTTGCATATAAAATATCACATATAATTAAATTAGAAAAAAATTTAATTAAATTCTCTCTTTTCTCTCTCTAGAAGGCGAGAGAAAGCCCATTTCTTTCCTTAACTTCGAAGGAAAGCTTCCTCATCCCTATTGAAAGTAGATAATCGGATTGTGTCAATCCTGATTGGTTGTGCTCTTTCATTGCCCTGTGCTATCTGGGATTGGTGGCAATTTAATTAAGAAGGTTTCTCTGAAAAGAAGGATTTTGTAAGGTATTTTAGGGTTTGCTTTTTTAGGGTAGTAGTATTACGGTTTCGAGAATATCTATATCATTGTGTTTCCTTTTTCCTAATGGGGGGTTTTTGAAAGGATTGTGTTGCGTTGGCCAAGGCTGCAGGCACATGCACTGGAGTAGAACGGTTAGTATTCCAAGGTTCCAGTTGTGCTATCGAGGTAATCGTTGTTTGGGGTATTTATACAGCGTCATGGAGAAGTAGAGGGGATCATCTCCAAATTCGAAGTGTAACAAAAATCAAACTACAGTCAACCCTTTAAGAATTATAGAAGAAAAAAGAAAATTAATAAACTAGAAACCATAAATGGGGATGAATATAACTTGGTGAATGGGGACGTCGAGAGAAGACGAGTTGTACAAAATGAGAATCTTAACAATGGTGACGTTCATCAAAATGAGGATGACTTGATTGTTAATATTTCGTCATCTTCAGAAGATAGTAGCGGTTCGAGTGATGGGCCAGGACTAAGGAGAGGTAGATTACCAAATGGTCACCTACCTAATGGACATGCTAGACGGCGCGAGGAAAGGATAGAAGATGATATGGATATGTTCGGGGATGACGACGAACTGGGGGGCTTTAATATCCCTGAACATCCCCCTAGATGGGAAAGAGATGATGACTTTGGTCAGGAATGAAGACTCCCCAAGGCAGGTGCTATTCTCACGGTGAATCCTGAATTCATTAGGGGGAACGTGGACTTGTATAGTAAATGTGTGTTGGGGTTTATGGTTGATTATAGGGAGTTTGATGCATTCTCCATCAACTTAGCGATTGAAGCAAAATGGACTACAAGAAACATAGTACTGTCTATAAGATGGATGACCTCTTTATATTTTATTGTGAAGACGAAAGGGACAAGCAAGACATAGTATATCCTAGCATTGCTTCGTTCTATGGTGGACTGATGGTATTTAGGGATTCGGAAAGGGAACTTGACACCCACATTTTGTCTTCTAGTGTCTATAGCAGCTTCCAACAAAACACCCGATGATGATCAGACGTAGACGTGCTTTGACGCGCTCGAATATGGGCTCAAAATCCGTAGTATTTGGCTTTGGCTTTTTACGGAGTACAAATCTCACAAAACCAACCTCAAATTCAGGCACAGTGGGTCGTTTCCAATAAAATATGACTAATTTGAGTCAAAACCGACACCGGAAATAAAACCGTCTTTTGGCGACCGGGTCAAAACCCGGTCAAAGGCGAACCCGACACAAAAAAAACAGCTGCATCGCTTCTAGAAGAGAACCCAAGCTACTAAACCTCTTCAATTAGAGATAAAACTTTATCCCCAAATCGGGGTATTTTTCTTATAAATATCCCATCCCTTCAACCATTTTTACCCACAATTTTTCAGCAACCCTAAGCAACCTATACACCTTTCAACCCCGACATCCCCTCTAGGCATAAATTAGCAAACCCGAGATCAAAACTCGTAAAAGGCCCGAGAGCAAAACTCGTCAAATCCCCTCCCTAATCATACACACCATAACTCTCCTATATATCTCGACGCTCCCGTGTCAAAGCCACTATTAAACGAGCCATATTCCGAGTCAAAGCATGTAGGTTGAGGGTGTAAAACTCAATCCCGACTTCTCCCTTTCTTCCCTCTCTTCTCTTCGTCTTTTTTTGTCTTTTCTTCTTTTGTCTTTTGTTTCTTTTTTTTCTTTTGTTTTTAGTATCGTTAGTATTATTATTCATCATCGTTATTAAATAAAATCGCATATAACTATAAATATATAAAATGATCTTGAGTCGAATATGTGTAAAAGCGAATCTCGTTCAAGATCCTTCTAATCCCTTTACGAGTTGTAACAGTGGTGGCGCCCTTTCGAGGAGCGCCGCCCTAAACACTCAAGGGCACGATGTGATCGCGGATATTCGTAGTTAAACATATTCGATTCCCTTTTTTTAGGGTTAGTACGAAACCTGTTGATGCAAAATCGAACATCACATAATCCGTAAGGATTAATAACGATGTCGTAGCGCGGAGGGAATAATTTTGTCCTAATCAAATTCAAAACAATTTCATAACACTTTTTCTAAATTCCCGATACCGCTCTCATAAATAATAAAACACATACTGCGAGTATCGAAAACTGATTCGAGTATAAATTATACTATATTTTTTACGCGACTTGGTTAATTATCGATTTAAAACAAAAAGCAATTTCGAAATCAACGTCCTTTCGAAACGGACAACAGTCCGCACAGGGGGCACTCGATCGAGTGCGACAGCCCACTCGATCGAGTGGTACTCCAAAAAACGAACAGAAGGTCCGTAGCAGGACCACTCGATCGAGTCCCACCTATGACCCGATTGAGTGCTCTTCTTTACGCTAAAACGCGGGTTTCGTGTATCATGTTAGCATCGTCAAATATTTTTTATGACCTCGATCATCACGTGTGAAGACTATCACGTGCCTAAATTTTCAAAACCATGCATTGCATTATCCATTATAATCCGTTATTATCATCGTTACTATTTCAATTGTTCCGATTTTTGCGTTAGTTGTATTGTAATTCTGGGTTGTATTCCGCCCGTGTATTTGTAATCTACTTATGCGTTCTTTTATTTTTGTTGTTTGTTTTATTGCACTAAAACGAACCTCGCATGCTAAACCACTTTGACGTGAATTAAATGCATTAAATCGACACAACAACTTATTCAATTTTTCGCATATCGTAAAACGTTGTTCGCATAACATTCAACCGAATCACTAGCGAGCGTATTACAAAATCGAACGATATCTTAGTAGAGGCCAGGCCGCTAAGTGCGTGCGGGGTTGGGTGTTCGTTGTGGGCTTCCCAAACGTACCTTCACCCCTTACTCAGAACCTCGGTTTCCGGATGCTCGAAACCGTTGCGCACGAGAGTCATTCGATATACGATACTCGAAAACTCGGCATCGGTATCGTAATGCAAAGGGACGAAACCCACAAGCTCTAGTATCGAAGTGAGTCGTACTTTGTGCACGGTCCACCCAAAATATAGAGTGAGTTCGAATGGGCCTGAACTCCCACAAAGTTTGGTGGCGACTCCTAATTTGATTTAAATTTCAACCCGAGAACCATCTCACACGAGATTCATTCGCCTCCCAAAACCCGCGCGTGGCCGCATCGGGGTGGCCTATGTCGTGTCCACAATTTGGCGACTCCGCTGGGGAAGACTGATGTGTAACTTACCATCGAGATCCTCAGGGTGAGACTCGAGGAGAAATCGTTCGATTAGTACAATACGCGCATTAGTTTTACGGTTCATGCATAACCCCAATTTTACCCGGGCCAGTTACTTGTGACCGACGTCCCACTATACCGCGATATATTCCAAATTGGTTATGTCAAGGTGTTCATGGCTAATTCGTATGAGTTTCGCGGCATGTTCTAAAATCAACTCGACTTAGGAAGTCCGTCTTGCTTCTCGGAAAGGCCATGCGCACTGGTATAAACCCTATTTCGACCGACCGAGACTTAGTGTAAAACATACATGCTGTCGTCATAATGCTTGCGTGACTATGTGCTACTTGGTTTCCGTGTCGTTTTCAAAAAACGTCAGTTCGAAAATGCATCGTTTCAAAAAATATCCAATTTTCAAAAATCGGAATGCTGCCAAAATTTAGACTTACGATTTGACTCAAAACAAGCCTATTTTCTAGCCGGTATGCTGTCCATTTCAATATTCGAATTTCTGATCCTCATTCGATTTTCGAATTTTCAAATCTTCAAAATACCATTTCGATTCTCAAATCTTTGATATTCCATTTCGATTTTCAAATCTCCGAGATGTCGTTTTCGATTTTTAAATCTTCGGGATCCTGTTTTTGATTTTTCAAATTTTCGGAAATTTATTTTCGATATTCAAATTTTCAAAATTCCAAATATTCAAATTTTCAAAAAAATCTGGATCTGTCAGCATGCTACCATTTTCAAAAGACGGATCGTCCCCCAATTTTTCTAAATGCGAATTTATTCGCAACCATACTAACATTTCAAAATGCCCGGTCTTATCAATTTCAAGACCGTCCTCTCCATTTTCAAAATTCAATCATTTTTCAAAACCTTCCTCATTATAGGACCTACCGTTACTCGTGTGTCGGGTCTTTTCATAATTCGTCGAAGGTCTTTAGCGTCAAAACTCCGTCAATCCCACATCACGGGTTTCTTCCCCACCCTAGTCCGCCTTTTCCTAAAGGCATAACCGACCAACACGAGTCATACACTCGTAAATGGAAGGTTCGTCTAAACACTCAAGTCCTAACCAGAAAGTCCCACGCGATTTTTCCTCCGATAGGACGGTCCCCACGACCTTTCCCAAGGGAATTTCGCTCTTTCGATCCGTTAGTCGAGTCGTCTTAATTTAAGAATCCTTTAACTTAAGGGTCTACCCTAATCACAGGGCCATCCTTGTTCAAGTTGAGTCGAGAGTCTTTAGCGTCGAAACTTTGCCGATCTTACATCGCAAGTTTCTCCCTTTATCCCGTCTGACTTTCCTCGAGGCTGAGTCAACCTTTTACAAGGCATAGCCCAATAACAAAAGGTTTATGGTCCTTACGTCTAAGGGTCACTCCTCCGACACTCGAGTCTTAACAAAGTCTTCAATCCCACTCGGGGGCTACCCTTCACCAGAGCGATCAATCACGGTTGCTCTAAGGGTCATGTCTTACACGTGTTGTCTCACGTACCCCACTTTTGAGTCACTCAGATGCCACACCATCTGAGTCCTATCAGAGTCTTTAGTCTCACTTGGGGACTGTCCTCCACCCGAGCATTCGACCACAGTCACCTTAAGGGGTACCTTACGTTCATCATACACCGGCGTCCTTATGATGCCTTCTTCGAGTCGTACATATGCTACGAACACTCGAGTCTCCTAAAGGTTTGGGTCGCCACGGTTGGTCCAAACACGTGACGCGGTCAAACACGGTCGGCCCATTTTCGGACTCACCCTCGTGCAGCTTGAGTCTCATCGTCGAGTCCAAGCCAAGGTCGTTACCTTGTCTAGGTCAACGTTCGAGTATCCCGGTCCAAGAGTCTTTGTCGTCCCGTCACCCCGGTCGTGTCTAGTTTGACTCCCTCTTTTGCATTTGCGCAAAGTCGAGTTTAGGCGAGTCGTGGCACATGTCGTTTTCTCCAATCAAGGACCTTACCAAAAAGAACATATACCAATCGAGCATCCAAAAGTCCGGATTTGTTTCAAGTCTAAGTATGAGTCCAAGTCTAGGATACCCTACGTCCTCATTTCCAAGCCAGAGTCAGAGTCAACTGTATTCTGTCCTCTTTTCAAAATTCAATAAAATCAGTTTTTTTATTTCTCATATATGTTTTCCTTATGTGTTTCCGAGAACATAATGAACACCATCATACACTGTGAGCACACGCATGTGACTATTATCGAATCTTATGACAAATCTAGGTAGTCTCCTAGTTTAGGTTCAAGACGGAAGTGTAGACACCCGCATTTTGACTGCCAGGTGTCTATGGTAGTTTCCCAAAACAACACCCGATGATGATCGGACGCTAACATGCTTCTATGCGCTCGGATACGGGCTCAAATCCATTAATCGCTGGCTAACACACTTACAGAGTACAAATCTCACAAAATCAACCTCAAATCCAGGCCCAGCGGGCCGTTTCCAATCAAACAAGGCTAATTTGGGCCGAAACCGACACCGGAATTAAAACTGACTCTTCACGATTGGGTCAACCCCGGTCAAAGTCATTTCCGAGACATACCAAACAACCCCTCAAACATCAAAAGCCCAATTCAAACTCAAACTCATCAAATGTCCATTGGTCACGGTCCAAAGCAAGAGACCCGCGCGACCCAGCTGGGCCACTCGATCGAGTGGGCCCTTATTCAAGCCCGACGGCTGGCGTAACGGGCCACTCGACCGAGTTAGCCACCTACTCGGTCGAGTAACCCTAAACCGAAGCCCTAGCTTTTCCTATATAAGCAACCCTCATGCACCCCTCTTCAACACTTTTTGGACAATCCTCGAAACCCTAAAGCAACCATACACACATACTACATCCTCTACAAACCCTAGCACACCCTAAGCAAACCCTAAACTAGCTTTAGGATTCATCAAACCCGAGCCACCATAACTCAACCTCCATAAACCTCGAAGACTCTTGTGTTATAGCCACGGTTACGAGTCCGCGCCGAGACAAGAACATGTAGGTTGAGGGTGTCAAAACCCCGCTTCTTTTCCTTTCCTCCTCCTTCTCGCGTCATGTCGTCTTCTTACGGGTCGCGTTTTCTTTATTTTATTTTTATCGTTATTATCGCATCATTAATATCGATAGTATAATACTAGTACCAAAACACTAAAATGCCTATCAATTTGTGTCGAGTATGAGTGATATTGGAACAAGGAAATCCGAATATACAAGTGTATTGCACACGCGTTGACGGTCGCTTGTTCCGATATCCCGGTTACTCGATTATTGAGATAGGTCAATTTCAACAATAATTTTCATACCGTTTGTACCATTAGTGTTATCCGCACATCACATCGATTTTCAAAAATAAACATCTTATTTCAATAAGGGTCGAAACCCGTTGACACGGATCCGACATCACAATCCCTAAGGATTTACTCCGATGTCGGAGAAGTTGAGGGAATCAAGTTTTTTTAAAATTAAGCGTCGATTTCAGATTCGATACTAATCCCATAATTGGATATCGAATCTAGTAATCAAGTCATATGAATTAATTAATGTGATTTGTTCATATCGCGATAATTAATTCAAAACGACTAAGATCAATTTATTTATTTTCTATTTCACTCTAATATTCCATATCGATTCAAATAATCGAGTGTGGAATACAACGAGTATTCAAAATTAGAATCGAGTATAAGTTCAACAATAATTATATTCGGTTCAACAAAATTCGCGATTTACAAAAAACCAAGTCGAACATAAATTGTGCAATATTTATGCCCGATTCGGTAAAATCGTTGAATTCTCAAAAATCAAAAGCGATTTCAAAATCAACAATTAAATTTGCAAACGAATTACAATTCGTACAGGGGGCACTCGACCGAGTGCCTTACCCACTCGGTCGAGTGGTACCCCAAAAATCAGATCAGAATGTCTGTTACGACACCCACTCGGTCGAGTCTCACAGTGACTCGGTCGAGTGGCCATGTACTCGACCGAGTTGGCCAATAACTCGGCCGAGTATGGTCTATAACACGAAACAGAAACATCTTCTCAAGGCCTACTCGATCGAGTCTATCGACCACTCGATCGAGTGGCCTCATAACGACCGGAACACAGGTCGCATATCTTCTTTTCCCAAAACCCGATAGCATTTTATGACTTAGGTCAACACGTGCGTAATTAATCACGTGTATGCTATCCTTTCAAACCATGCATCATCTCGTACATTATTCAATTCAATTCATTATTTGCACAAACCGTTAATATCGATTTACCGTTACTAACCGTTTGCTTGTTTCTTTTGTCAATTTAATTCTTGTTCGTTTATTGTACTAAATGAACCCGCATGCTAAATTCCACTTTGACGTAGAATTAATTGCATTAAATTGACTTAGAAACCCTTTTTCAATTCCATTCACATGTTTAGGGAAAATAATCTTTGCATATCATTTTCCCGTTTAACTAGCGCGCGTATTGTAAGTCATTCGAATTCTTAGTAGAGGCCGCTAATGTGCGGGCGGGGTTGGGTGTCCTTTGTGGGCTTCCCAACACGTACTCTCACCCCTTACTCAGAACCTCGGTTTCCGGATGCCCGAAACCGTTGGCGCACGAGAGTCATTCAATACACAATATCCGATAATGTCGGTATTGGTATCAAATGCAAAGGGACGAGCCCAATAAACTCTGACATCGGAAATGGGCCGTATTTTGTATACGGACCACTACGACATAGAGTGGGCTCGAATGGTTCCGAATAACCATAAAATTCGGTGGCGACTCCACATAGACCTAAATTTCGATTCGATCCGTTTCATATGGAGATTCATTCGCCTACCCAAACCCGCGCGTGGCCGCGTCGGGGTGGACCTATGTCATGTCCACAATTTGGCGACTCCGCTGGGGATTAACTGATGTGTGACTTACCATCGGCATCCTCAGGGTGAGACTCGAATAGAAATCGTTTGACAAATACAATGCGCGTGTTAGTTTTACGGTTCATGCATAACCCATATTTTCCCGGGCCGGTACTGGTGACCGACGTCCCACTATACCATTGATGTACTCCAACATGGATATGTCAAAAGGTGTCCATAGTCGATTCGAGTGGGTTTCGCGGCATGTTCTAAGCTCAACTCGACTTAGAGAGTCCGTCCCGATCAACGTCTAGACTATGTACACTGGTATAGACCCTCTCAGACCGACCGAGACTTAGTATAGAGCATACATGGCGTCGTTATAATGCTTGTGTGACTACGTGGTACTTGGTTTCCGAGTCGTTTTCAAAAAATATCAACTTTTCAAGATTGCATCCTCCTTTTCAAGACATTCAATTTTCAAAACCCGGGACATACCGAATTTAGGACTTATGATTTTACTCAAAATAGCCTATTTTCTAGCCGGTATGCTGCCCAAATCAAAACTCAAACTTTCAAAACTCATGGCCCAATGACTTTTCGTCCTTTTTTTCAGAAATTTGGGCCATTCACCGAGTCCACTCGGTCCTTATTCAAAAATCATCAATTTTCAAAACCTTCCACTTCTAGAACTTCCCGTATTTAGCAGTGTCGGGTCGAGTCTTAAGCTGTCAAGTTCTTCTAGCGTCGAAACTCTGTCGATTTTACATCACGAGTTTCCTCCCTGTCCCAGTCCGCCTTATTAGACTAAGGCAGGGCCCACCTAAGTAGGACATACTCTTACGAAGGAGGGCCCGTCAACACAATCGAGTCAAAAGTCTGGGGATGTCTCGCGTGAACCTTCCTTCGGACAGGACTAGGCCCACTTGCCGAATCCTAAGGAAGGCCCACACTTCACAAGTCACCCGTCTAGATGTCTTTCTCGAGTCATTTCCCTTTTTAGTCTCGTTCGAGGTGTACTTTCTATTCCGGGATTTCTGGGCTAGTTTCTGATTACGCGGTATTCTTACAGACAGGCCAGCCACAACCCGACATCAACGCAAGATGGACGAACTGAAAAGCGCCTTAGCCAAGATCGAGACTCAATTGACCTCCATCCTCGCTAACCAAGCGACTTTGGACACCCGCCTGAGCACCGTAGAGAAGACGGTCCCAGTTGAAGGAGATGATTCCGCTGGGCCCATGGCCGAATTGGTCAGTGTTGTTCGCAGGCTCGAGGAGCAAGTCCACTTGTCAACAAGCAACTCAATCCACTTTGAAAATGCTCGCATTTATTCACCTTTGATGACGAGCTACCGGCCAACCTCAACTTGACGGGAATTCCTATGTTTGAGGGTACCGAAGACCCGGTCCATCATATCCGGGCCTTCAAAGACTTCATGGCAGTCAAAGGGGTAAAGTCCACCATGTTCAAGCACCTATTCCCTTCCTCCTTGGAGAAGCATCCCAGGGCCTGGTTTTACAGGCTCGAGCCCAAGAAATACAAGACTTGGGATGACGTGGCGACCGAATTTGCTCGGAACTACGCCGATAACACTGAAATCCAGACTACAATGCGTACTCTGGAGGTAATGGCCCAAGAGCCCAAAGAAGGGTTCACAAAATATCTGCAAAGGTGGAGGGCTGAGAGTGTGAAGCTGGTTGACAAGCCCGGCGAGAAGGCCCTAGTGGAAGCCTTCGTCAAAAACCTACTCCCATCCTACCGGGTCCATCTCCGGTATGCTATCATCCCAAACTTTGCTGTCCTTACTGAAATGGGCACGAGAATCGAGGATGACTTGAGACTAGAGAGCCTGACTAAGGCCTCTACCAAAGGCTATCAAGGGGCAAGTTCATCTACAATCAAGCCCACACCGGCAGCTGAAACTCGCAGCATCTTCGACGAGGTAAACCTGCTCGACACCTCATCTAAAAAGAATACACCAAATCGGGTATTCACAGATATAGGGACTACCTATACTTATGCCTTACAGAGGCTATCCTCAAAGGGCCTAATCCAACCGATAGGCCCAACTGCAGAACCTCCAGTGGAAAAGAGGCCCAAAACTTACAATGCCCAGGCCTACTGTCAGTATCACCGGGGTAACGGACATGATACTGAAAAATGTTGGAGGTTAAAACACCTGATCCAGGACCTTATCGAGAGCGGGAAAATCCCGTTGCCCGGAGACAAGCCGAGCAACAAAGAAAACCCATTCAGCTCTCATGCTATCTTCACCGGGGAGCTAATTGACTGTTCTCACCTCATCTCTCCCTATATCCCACAAGTCAACGGGATATGGTTCGACGACGAGGATGATGTATACTTAACCAAAGGGGAAGCTGTCCCCATCACCCTCGAAGAGGTCCGACAGGCTAAGTCCAAGGCTTTAGCCACCAATCATTTCGCCACAGCTAGGCGTTCCATATGGCAACTATTGGTTAGCTCACAAGCTCATCGGGGCCGACAGGCTAAGTCCAAGGCTTCCAACACCGCTAGGACGGAGCCTACCCTCGAAGAACCAAGCCCAGACACGGCTCTGGTCCAACAAATGAAGAGGGTCCGAGCCGATCTAACCATATGGCAACTATTGGTTAGCTCACAAGCTCATCGGGAAGCACTGACTAAGGCTCTCGATGAAATCAAGGTTGATTCAGAGGCTACCCCTGCTGAAATGGTAGCCACCATCATGCCCTACCTTAAGGGCAAGTCCAAAGAAGAAGGCCCACTCATAACCTTCTCTGAAGCTGATCTGCCACCATTTGGGCCCAATCACAATCTGGTCCTATACATCACGGTCATCTGCAAAGGTAAATATCTCCCGATGACCCTTATCGACGATGGATCAGCCGTGAATGTCCTTCCTCTAAGGACTGCAAAAGCACTCGGCATCACCGATGCCGATTACCTTCCAATGGCGCAGACTATCCAGGCTTTCGACGGAAGCCCAAAACCCGTCGCCGGGGCTGTAAAATTAAAGATCATAACAGGCCCAATCGAAAAGGAAATGGAATTTCAGGTAATAGATGTCACCTCATCATTCAATCTCTTGCTGGGAAGGCCTTGGATCCACGCAGTCAAGGCCGTGTCATCTACCCTCCATCGAAAAGTCAAGATGCCCCTCAAAGACGGTATCATCACGCTGGAGGCGACCCCAATTACCGTGGCAAGCTGCAACGCTACGGGCCGGGCCGACCCGCGAGGGTTTGATTTCGTGGGCATGATCGAAGAAGAATATCTCTTTAGGCCCTACTTCACAACTAGCATCGACACGATGCTACAAAATCTGGGTTACTTACCCGGGATAACCTCAAGGCCATATCTTCCAGCTGGGAAGATTATCGAGGTCCTAAATGATGGCGAGTCACATTTCGGATTGGGGTATGCCATGACCCCGGAAAACGTGGTTCGGGCCGGTATTCACAAGGCCGTCGACATTATCAAGGGTACTTACATAAGCCCTTATAGCCTGAAGTTAACGGATTACTTCGTTACTCCAGTCTTCGGAGCCGTCCAAGTGGGCCTCTACCGACCCATCATCACATATCCCGAGACCAAAACGGCTCGGGAATGCAACTATATTCCCGATGATATATTCACCGTCATCCAAGCAGAGTCCGAAAAGGGTGAAGGCGACTCCGAGCCCATGCTAGGGCTCTTATTCGGGGAAGACAAGGCCGTCCCCGCTCCAAAGGACGACTTGGTCAACCTGATCCTTCGCAGCGATCGGTTTGACCCAACCAAGCTAATCACCGAGGTCGGTGCCAACACCGAGACGAGGGCTTGGAGGAGGACCATAAAGTGGACCGACAGTCAAGGACGGGTCTACAAGCTGACCACCGGCGAGGGAGACATGCCGGATACCGAGTCTGAGTCAGAGTCAGAGTCGGAGTCTGAGTCCGAGTCTAGAGGGTCTGGTGCTAAAATCGAGTCTGTAACCCCTCTTCCCTTATCCACTGAGGTCTCGGGGCCTGTCCCAAGACCTCTCCCTATACCGCCACTGACCAATGATCAGATGGCAGCTCTATTCGAGCTATTTTCAAAATTTACCATCAATAATAATAACGAACACCGTTCTACTTACGACTTGTCTTATTTCCAAAATTTTCTCAATTTCAAAAATTTTATATGCAATGACATTGAGAAACCCGATGAACAGGTACCCCTACCTCAACATCTGGTCGAGCAGCTCGAGCAAAGGGAATCCCGAGATCCGGTAATCGAAGAAACCGAGTTCATCAACGTGGGAACCACTTTAGAGCCCCAGATGCTTAAGATGGGCCTATCTTTAGATCCAGAGGAAAGAAAACAATTCGCAGACCTCCTCCAGGAATTCAAAGATGTCTTTGCATGGTCCTACAAGGACATGCCGGGTATAGACCGGGAGATAGCCGAACACCGAATACCCATCAAAGATGGGTGCAAGCCGGTAAAGCAAAAACTCAGAAGAATGAAGCCCGAGTGGTCTCTTAAAGTCAAGGAAGAGGTCGATAAACAATTTAAAGCAGGCTTTATACAAGTGTCTGAATATCCAGACTGGGTTGCAAACATCGTGCCGGTACCCAAGAAGGACGGCAAGGTGCGGGTTTGCGTGGACTTCCGGGATCTTAACAAGGCAAGCCCAAAAGACGATTTTCCGTTACCACACATCGACATACTGGTGGATAACACGGCCGATCATGCCCTTCTATCGTTCATGGACGGGTATGCCGGGTACAATCAGATTAAAATGGCAGAAGAGGACATGGGTAAGACCACCTTCATTACACCTTGGGGTACTTACTGTTACACCGTCATGCCATTTGGGCTTATCAACGCCGGGGCCACTTATCAACGGACCGCCACTACCTTGCTCCACGACATGATGCATAAGGAAGTGGAGGTCTATGTGGACGACATGATCGTCAAATCCAAGGACCGAAGCGGGCACATTTCAGCCCTAAGAAAGTTCTTCACCCGGCTACGTAAATACAACATGAGACTGAACCCACAAAAATGCAGTTTTGGGGTAACGTCGGGCAAATTACTGGGCCATATCGTTAGCCAACGCGGCATCGAGGTCGACCCAGCTAAAATCAAAGCCATCACCGAGATGCAACCACCCAAGACCGAAAAGGAAATAAGGGGGTTCCTCGGAAAAGTCCAATACATCAGCCGGTTCATTTCGAAACTAACCATGGTATGCGAACCCATCTTCAAAAAGCTAAAAATCGGAGAACGGGTGCTGTGGGACGACAAATGTCAAGCGGCTTTCAATAAAATCAAGGAGATTCTGTCTGCTCCGCCAGTACTAATGCCACCTCAACCCGGTTTGCCTTTGTCGTTATACCTAACAACGACCGAGACAGCCATGGGGGCTATGCTGGCCCAGACAGTTGATTCAGAAGAACGGGCTATTTACTACATCAGTAAAAAGTTCCTCGAATATGAGTGCAAATATACAATGCTCGAAAAGACGTGCCTAGCATTGGTTTGGGCCACTAAAAAGCTCCGACATTACATGCTCAGTTACGAGGTACATGTGTTATCCAAAATGGATCCTATCAAGTACTTATTCGAGAAACCCATCCTCAACGGCAGGATGTCAAGATGGACTTTAATGTTATCCGAGTTCGACCTCAAATTTGTACCATTAAAAGCCATCAAAGGCCGGGTAGTTGCCGAGTTCCTCGCTGACAGCCCAATATCCGAAGAAGGCCACACCGATACATGGGCCTTTCCTGATGAAGACATATTCCATACCGATACGGAAGTATGAGATCTATATTCGATGGGGCATCCAACTTCCGAGGATTTGGGGTCGAAATCCTGTTAATTTCACCTCGAGGGGAACACACTCCTTTATCCATCAAGTTGGACTTCGACGTGACCAACAACGCAGCCGAATACGAAGCATGCATTCACGGGTTGCAATCCGCCGCTGATTTAGGGGTAACAAACCTCTGGGTCCACGGTGATTCATCATTAGTCATCAATCAAGCACTCCAAAAATGGAGAACTCGGAACGCCAATCTCGTGGCTTACCAAGCACGGGTAAGGGTTCTAGAGAAACAATTTCAAAAGGTAGAATACATTTATCTGCCCCGGGAAGAGAATCAGTTCGCAGATGCACTTTCCAAATTAGCATCTTTACTGAACATCCCGGATCACCTGACCAGCATGCCGATCTGCGTCGAAAGACGGTCCGAGCCGGCCTACATCCACGCCATTCAAGATATCGAGATAACTGACCCGGAGCCTTGGTATCAAGCTGTCCTAACCTACCTGACAACGGGAGAGTACCCCCCGGAAGCTGAAAATCGGGCCAAAAAGGCCCTACGAAGATTAGCAACCCGATTTGTCCGAACTGATGACGGGCAATTGTACAAAAAGACGGCACAGGGGGCTCTACTCCTATGCATCGACAAAATACAGGCCGAAAAGGTCATGGCCGAGGTCCATGATGGCGAAAACGGCCCGCATATGAACGCCCATATGCTAGCCCGAAAAATCATGAGGCTCGGGTACTATTGGAACACCATGGAAACAGACTGTCAGTTGTATGTCAAACACTGCCATAACTGTCAGATCTTCGCCAATGTGCAGCATATGCTATCTTCCCTATTATATACCATGACATCACCATGGCCATTTTCGACATGGGGTATTGACATAATTGGAAAGGTGCATCCTTCCGGGACGGGAGGTCATTGCTTCATCTTGGTGGCCATCGACTACTTCACCAAATGGGTCGAAGCCGAGTCATACCGTGTCTTGAACGCCAAGCACGTGGCCAAATTTATCCAAAATAAAATAATATGCCGGTATGGGATCCCTCACGAATTCATCAGCGATCACGGGACCCACTTTCAAGCTGAAACTGCCGCATTGCTGGCAAAATACAAAATTCAAAGGCATACATCTTCGCCTTACCGACCTCAAACAAATGAAGCGGTAGAAGCGGCCAATAAAACAATTGTCACCATACTTAAAAAGATGGCTGAAAATTACCGGGACTGGCCTGACAAAATACCTTTTGCCCTAAGGGGATATCGAACCTCAATCCGCACTGCGACCGGGGCAACCCCGTATTACTTGACATACGGAATGGAAGCGGTCCAACCAGTCGAGCTAGAGGTGCCATCCCTTAGGATCCTACTTGAAAGCCAAGTACCTGAGGCAGATTGGGTCCAAGCCCGATACGATTCGCTAGTCCTTTTAGACGAACGGCGATCCCGGGCTCTCAACAACATTCAAATATATCAAAAAAGGATCCAACGGGCTTTCAAAAAACGGGTTAGGCCCAGGAACATCAGGGAAGGGGATCTGGTCCTAAAATCGGTTCGTGCCTTACTACCGGTTGACCCAAGGGGTAAATTCAAACCCAACTGGGCTGGGCCATACTTAGTCAAGAAGGTCCTATCAGGAGGAGCGGTGATGCTGACAGACTTGGACGGGAACGAATTCGTCAACCCAACCAACTTGGACCAGCTGAAGCGCTACTACCCATAAACCCCCATCTCAATGTCATTTGCAAAAATTTATAAAAATTTGTCCTTTTTATAAATTTTCAAAATTTTAGACAAGTCAATAAGCTAGAATTAATTATTTACTGTCACACATCTTGAATTAATAATCCTGATGTATTTCGAAAATTACAAAAAAAAATCAATCGAATCAATTTTGAACTACGTTTAGTTTGATTCCGCTATTTGTGGATACGTAGGCAACCCCTCAAAAGGGTACAACCACTGCAATAAACGAAAAGACGGGAACGGTGTTCAATAATATGTCTTTTATTAATATCTCGATAAACTCGGGATTACAAAAAAAAAAAAAAAAACGCCAAAGCGGCATACACACAAAAAATCACACCACAAAAATAATAATAATATTCAAATAATAAAATAAGGAGACTAGTATCCGGGTATCTTCCCCTTCCTCTTGTCCTTCGGGTCGCGTGGAGCCTGAGGTCTTCGGGGTGGTGGTGAGCGTTCTCGAATCACAAGTGGAACCTCCTTAGCCCGAGCCCGTTTCTTTGACGACGGGTCTTCAATCACGGTCTTCGGCCCAAGTCGGGCCCGCACATGCTCGGGCAGTCTATCCCGTGGGCCAAGTCGGTCCTGCACGGGTAGTCTTGGGCCCAGTCTCCTTTCCAAGTCCATCTGGGGGCTCACCTTCCCCCAAGCACCTTTAGCACTAGACCCTTCAGCTTGAGTCTTAGTCTTCTTCTTGTGACCGGACATTAGACGAACCAGGGTAGCTGGAGTGTCTCCTTCATCAAAGAACCACCTGTTGTCTTTGGCTTGCTCCCTTCTCAGCAGATCGAAGGCTTCATCGACTTTCAAAGCAGCTCGGGCTTTAGCATCTCCTGCTTTAGTCCACTTCGTGTAAGAATCTGAAACCCAGATTGAGCGGCGAGATTTGACAATAGGCCAAGTATGCCGTGTGTACCACCTTTGCATCCAGGTATCACACATTACATCAGTCAACTGGGTAGGGTCACTCACAACCGCTTCAACTTTGGGGATTCGCTGAGTCCATCCATACTGCCTTAGTATGCGATCTGGATAGAGATGAACCGTCTGCTTGAAAGAAAGGATCACCTGATAGCGGGCTCTGTTCCTCGGGTCCAAGCCACTCCAAAGGTAGATGGGCCACCATGGAACTACCCATCAAATTAGCGGGCCGCCATGAAAAGACAAAACCTCGTCCCAGTACTTCTGCGTAATCTGACGAGAAAAGTCAATGGCCCGCCTCCTCGTCATCACCTGGTTATGACGGTAGTTGCCCGCATCAAGAGGAGGATCTATCACTGATAGTCTCTCATATAGCCAAATCTGCAAAAGGAAACAAAAGCATGAGATTCCAGGGCAAAATAGGCGTCCGCCTAAAGGCCACTCGATCGAGTGCTTGGGACACTCGATCGAGTGGTACCCCTGAACGCAAACAGGAGGCTCTTTACGAGGGCACTCGATCGAGTGCCAGGGTGACTCGATCGAGTGGCACCTCCGAAGACAGATCAGGAGAGTTCCAGCGAGGGTACTCGACCGAGTGCCTGGGTGACTCGATCGAGTACCCCCTGCAGTAAAAAAAAAATTTCGCAAAAAATCAAAAAAAAAAATTGAATAAAGAGGTCAAGTGACATACTTGCAACAAACGGGTGCTCCCGGTAAGACGAATGGATGAGTCCCTTTTGCGATCGTCCAATCCTTTGATAATCTCGCCCGTAATCAACCAAGCTGGGCTGTGCTCAGTCTCCATCAGATCCACTACGGTCAGAAGACGGGTGCTTCCCATACAAGATAACAGATCCATATGACCCTCGAAAGCATATACATGAAGCATGCAAAAAGAGAAAGCCCTACGGCTGTAAGCCGGTCTAACCCGAATATCGAGTGAATTCATAAATTTCTCAGCCAAGTCGATCAGAGAAATTTTATCACCATCCATCATACGGGATACCTCGTTGTGAGAAAGCCCTAGAAATTCTCTCAACTTCCTCCTCGGGTCATAGATCGAATACGGGACAGCGGGACGGAGTATCGGATTCCATCCTCCTATAGCTGCAATCTCCTCAGGTAAAGGGAAGACTTCGCCCCGAGGGAAAGCAAAGACATGATATATGTCATCCCAATAAGCCAAACAAGCATCCAGAAAATAGCGGTCAACCACCATCTGACGGAATGGGTACAATTGGGTTATCCCCGTCTGATTCAAAGCCACCCTATCTGCGTCCCTAAAGCGACGGGACCACTCCTGCAACATCACACTCAACCTATCGATCCCCATGGCTAAACTTCTTAAAGAAGATGAAAAGACTTTCTCAAGGGAATTAGAGAGACTTTCTTTGAAGAAAGGGTTGTTTTGTGACTTATGAAGAAAATCAAGAGCAGGGAGGGGCTATATATAGCATTAGCCTTGCAAACTGCTTAGGAAAATTTCCTAATCCTAATTGGAATCAAACCGCAATCCTAGTCTCAATACTGGCTCGGAAATCTCCATCCCAAACTTTCCTAATCTTTGTTAGGAGTCAAAATATCAAAGCTTCAAAACTCAAAAATCTCAAATTTTCAAATTTTCAAAAATTCAAATTTTCAAAAAATCATTTCTCCCCAGCGCAAGTCATTTTACTGCCTACGTGTTGCATGCATTTTATGTGACTCATACAGGTACGACTCAAACAGGGATGTGCAACCCAGGATACTTCCCCAGTGGAAGCCAACGACGGCATTTCAAGGGATGAGTCCACATACAGGCGCACCCAGGGCTTACGCGACAAGTCCAATTCCCCACGGAGTTATCGGCTCAGGTATGACTTCTAGCTTACGGTTGGCGAGCCCTTCACACAAGTCTAATGGACTATAAACGACCCGACCGGAAGTCCCCCAGGTTTCAATCCTCGATTGGCCTGGTGGATACTCTGACTTTCGCCCTGTCCAAGCCTCAGTCAGAGTGGGGGCTCTATAGACACCCGCATTTTGACTGCCAGGTGTCTATGGTAGTTTCCCAAAACAACACCCGATGATGATCGGACACTAACATGCTTCTATGCGCTCGGATACGGGCTCAAATCCATTAATCGCTGGCTAACACACTTACAGAGTACAAATCTCACAACATCAACCTCAAATCCAGGCCCAGCGGGCCGTTTCCAATCAAACAAGGCTAATTTGGGCCGAAACCGACACCGGAATTAAAACCGACTCATCACGATTGGGTCAACCCCGGTCAAAGTCATTTCCGAGACATACTAAACAACCCCACAAACATCAAAAGCCCAATTCAAACTCAAACTCATCAAATGTCCATTGGTCACGGTCCAAAGCAAGCGACCCGCGCGACCCAGCTGGGCCACTCGATCGAGTGCCTCACCCACTCGATCGAGTGGGCCCTTATTCAAGCCCGACGGCTGGCGTAACGGGCCACTCGACCGAGTTAGCCACCTACTCGGTCGAGTAACCCTAAACCGAAGCCCTAGCTTTTCCTATATAAGCAACGCTCATGCACCCCTCTTCAACACTTTTTGGACAATCCTCGAAACCCTAAAGCAACCATACACACATACTACATCCTCTACAAACCCTAGCACACCCTAAGCAAACCCTAAACTAGCTTTAGGATTCATCAAACCCGAGCCACCATAACTCAACCTCCATAAACCTCGAAGACTCTTGTGTTATAGCCACGGTTACGAGTCCGCGCCGAGACAAGAACATGTAGGTTGAGGGTGTCAAAACCCCGCTTCTTTTCCTTTCCTCCTCCTTCTCGCGTCATGTCGTCTTCTTACGGGTCGCGTTTTCTTTATTTTATTTTTATCGTTATTATCGCATCATTAATATCGATAGTATAATACTAGTACCAAAACACTAAAATGCCTATCAATTTGTGTCGAGTATGAGTGATATTGGAACAAGGAAATCCGAATATACAAGTGTATTGCACACGCGTTGACGGTCGCTTGTTCCGATATCCCGGTTACTCGATTATTGAGATAGGTCAATTTCAACAATAATTTTCATACCGTTTGTACCATTAGTGTTATCCGCACATCACATCGATTTTCAAAAATAAACATCTTATTTCAATAAGGGTCGAAACCCGTTGACACGGATCCGACATCACAATCCCTAAGGATTTACTCCGATGTCGGAGAAGTTGAGGGAATCAAGTTTTTTAAAATTAAGCGTCGATTTCAGATTCGATACTAATCCCATAATTGGATATCGAATCTAGTAATCAAGTCATATGACTTAATTAATGTGATTTGTTCATATCGCGATAATTAATTCAAAACGACTAAGATCAATTTATTTATTTTCTATTTCACTCTAATATTCCATATCGATTCAAATAATCGAGTGTGGAATACAACGAGTATTCAAAATTAGAATCGAGTATAAGTTCAACAATAATTATATTCGGTTCAACAAAATTCGCGATTTACAAAAAACCAAGTCGAACATAAATTGTGCAATATTTATGCCCGATTCGGTAAAATCGTTGAATTCTCAAAAATCAAAAGCGATTTCAAAATCAACAATTAAATTTGCAAACGAATTACAATTCGTACAGGGGGCACTCGACCGAGTGCCTTACCCACTCGGTCGAGTGGTACCCCAAAAATCAGATCAGAATGTCTGTTACGACACCCACTCGGTCGAGTCTCACAGTGACTCGGTCGAGTGGCCATGTACTCGACCGAGTTGGCCAATAACTCGGCCGAGTATGGTCTATAACACGAAACAGAAACATCTTCTCAAGGCCTACTCGATCGAGTCTATCGACCACTCGATCGAGTGGCCTCATAACGACCGGAACACAGGTCGCATATCTTCTTTTCCCAAAACCCGATAGCATTTTATGACTTAGGTCAACACGTGCGTAATTAATCACGTGTATGCTATCCTTTCAAACCATGCATCATCTCGTACATTATTCAATTCAATTCATTATTTGCACAAACCGTTAATATCGATTTACCGTTACTAACCGTTTGCTTGTTTCTTTTGTCAATTTAATTCTTGTTCGTTTATTGTACTAAATGAACCCGCATGCTAAATTCCACTTTGACGTAGAATTAATTGCATTAAATTGACTTAGAAACCCTTTTTCAATTCCATTCACATGTTTAGGGAAAATAATCTTTGCATATCATTTTCCCGTTTAACTAGCGCGCGTATTGTAAGTCATTCGAATTCTTAGTAGAGGCCGCTAATGTGCGGGCGGGGTTGGGTGTCCTTTGTGGGCTTCCCAACACATACTCTCACCCCTTACTCAGAACCTCGGTTTCCGGATGCCCGAAACCGTTGGCGCACGAGAGTCATTCAATACACAATATCCGATAATGTCGGTATTGGTATCAAATGCAAAGGGACGAGCCCAATAAACTCTGACATCGGAAATGGGCCGTATTTTGTATACGGACCACTACGACATAGAGTGGGCTCGAATGGTTCCGAATAACCATAAAATTCGGTGGCGACTCCACATAGACCTAAATTTCGATTCGATCCGTTTCATATAGAGATTCATTCGCCTACCCAAACCCGCGCGTGGCCGCGTCGGGGTGGACCTATGTCATGTCCACAGGAAGGCAAGCCCATTTCCCACAATAAACGCCCCTCCAATAAGACTAACCAATCCCTACCTTAGGCGTTAGTCTATAAAAAAAAGCATCGTAACTCTATAGACGTGATGCCAAAAATACCCAACTTGGGAAGATGCTCTCACCAAACCTGCTCGGAATTATGATGACAATACCGAGATCCAAACCGCCATGTTTACCGTAGATACTCTACCGCGAGTTGCACTAACACCAAACACCAACTATGCTTACACCTTACAAAGGCTTAGCTCCAAAAGCCTAACCTAACCAACGGGCCCAACCCCAAATCCACCCACAACAACATAAGGAGGTAGCCATGAAAAAAAATGGACAAAAAAAAATCAAAAGTCCAAGAAAAAAAAGCAAAAGGCCAGGCCAAAACAAAAGAGTTGGCCATGATAAAAAAAAACCCTCAACATCTCTCGACCAAAGTACGGTCAGTCTCTTGACCGGCGCAAGATGAACTCAAATCAAGAATCCCATGACCAGGGTAAAGAGGTCAGCCAAAAAATAGTAAAAAAACCTATGACCGTATTTAGCGGTCAACTTAAGTGAAAGTCTCATGACCAGGGTACGGTCAATTCAAAAACTATCAATACACATACCATCAAATAGAGGGGTAACAATCAGGCTGGTCAGCTAACACCACATTTAGCCTTCCCACATTACAACCCTCAAGACCTTCTCGAGACCTAGGCTAAGAGACAACCCAGATTTTTGAGGATTCAAACTCCATAGGATACACCCTAACCATTAGGGTCAGACATGGAAATCAGATCCCGCATTATCAAACCTACCTCACTCGAAGTTCGAGTCATTTTTACTCGACTTCCCATTTCCTACCACATTACAATACCTTACCCTCGAAGCCTTAGCTCCACAAAATTGAGCTCCAGATTTCCAATCATCAAAGCCACTTACTTCCTAGCACCACATTTCCAAAAACTTCCAAACCAGTTACCAGCCTCAAACACGAGAACTCTACTTGCGGTCGGCATAGAACATGCCCAAATAGTTCACACCACCTCTGAGGGCTACCCCAGAGAACGCTCACAGTCACAGAATCAACATCCTAACTATTCTAGCCCTTTGATCAAGACATCATTGGGAATGCACCTAGCCTACACCATGAATATGGCTAGTTACACACAAAACCCTAATAGACTAGGCACCATAACATATCTTCCAAACCACTGAACTACGACTTGGTTTGATTTTACTACACGTGAATACGTAGGCAACCTATCAACAAGGGCGCAACCACCTACATTGACACAAATTCAAAAGCACCGTCATTCCAATCACGACACTCTCATGTTATCAACAGTTAGCTTTGTCATCGTGGGGGCTTCTCTTAGACAAAAGTTCTCCATCCACTCATAAAATCCAAAAAATTTCAAAACTAGTCTCCTTTCTATAGAGTGTACTAGTACTTGACTCAGTCGAAGACGATAATCTATCAGGGACTCGGAAGAACACCTACTTTGAGAATGTATCCCAAAACCAAAAATTCAAAAGAACACTAGACTACTGATGGTAGGGATTTGTCGTGGAATCCCAACCGTCAAATAAAACCGGCAAAACCTAACTAGGGTAGCTAGGGTAAGTCGGGTCGAATCCACGAGGACTGTAGAGGCGTTTAGACCAAGTTCGGCCCAAATACTTGACTAAGTCAACGAGCTAAGCTAGAGAATGATAAGGGGAAGAGAAGACTAGACTATGACTAAGAAGAACAACAAGGAAAACGGGCTAGGATTAGGTCGGGGTCAAAGGGGTAACGGAATGGCCAAGGAGGAGTTAGAGTGAAAGCGGTAGTAGGGTAATCTAGGACACACGACCTAGAGGTTCCTCATGGAACCCATCCGGCGACACACACGACAAAGGAAAGCAAGAAAAACAAGCATTCCAACCTACTTAGTCATTCAAGCATTCCAACAAACATGTAATATGCATCACTCAAGAAGAAACCTCAAATCTTCCACCAACATCTCCAACAAACCCTTAATCATCCAATTAACACCCTAATCACCCTACTAACCCTAGCAAGAACACTACTCTAACATAATCAAACTAATACTAACAAGAACAAGAGAAATCAACACAAGAATCAAAACATCCATAATGAAACTATTGAAAAAGATGAACTAAGAACAATACAACAATCAAAGATGCAAACTTGGATGAATTAAACAAGATAAAGAGTAAAAAAGGAAGAGGATTATACCATACTAGTGAAGGAGAAAGATTGAAACTTGCATTAATGAAGAAAACCCAAAACAAACCACCAAGGTTGTCAAGCTTGGTGAAGATCTTGAAGAATTCCCTTAATACAAGTACTAAACTAAGATTAACTACTAATTACCGACTAATCTACACTAATCTAAACTAATCTAACCTAAAATAGTCTAGGGTTTAATGACTAATGTAGTGCATAAGCTTTACAAAACAAGGGAAGAGTATATATAGGGTTACAAATGGAAGGGAGAAGAGAAGAAAAGAAAGGCGGACTCCAGCGCTTGGTCCCGACCGGGACGGGTCATCCCGACCGGGACGGACCCACCATCCTGACCGGGACGGGTTGGTCCCGACCGGGACGGCCCTGCAGTAGCCTCCTCCAAAGTGCACTTCATCCCCGACGGGATGAGGTGCATACCCGTCGGGGATGAGTCTTGTAGGCCTCCAATATGACCCTTTTTGTTCCTCCTTGCCTCTCATGGACTTCTCATCGATTCTCGGGACTCAGGATCGGGTCTCGGAGGCTCGGGATTGGGTCCCAAGGTCTCGGGGTCGATTCCAAAGTATCGAGTCATCGTTCCTTTATCTCGTTGGCTCCAAAATGTGTATGTATCGAGTCGGAATCGCTCCAACTCTTCCAAATCGGTCTCGGGAACCTGAAACGAACTAAAGAAAGCATAAGAAGCCCCTAAACCGCTCCCAAGGAGCGATTCTACAAGGAAAATGGGACCAAAACACTACAAAATAGGCACTACAAACCACATTTATCAACTCCCCCACACTTAACCCTTACTCGCCCTCGAGTAAGCACATACTAACTACTATACTAGCCGAATGGGTATTAGCGCACCCTACGCCCTTTCAACTCACGCGAGTGCACTTAGAGGAAAAGTGCACTCCGCAAGGCAAGTGGGGTCTTGCGACAAAACTGTGGATGCAACCGGACACAAAACACATAAACAAGCAAACACACAAACAAACACACTAATGGTTGCACCCAAAAGAAAACAAATACCGCTTCCCTCAACCAAGCGGTGAAAGAAGCACCGGTTTAGGACTCAAGGCAAGTGACAACGTTCCCAAGCTAGCAATACAAACCGAGATGGACTAAAACTTAATAGTATGACGACAAAGCAATAAAAACGTTGGTAACTTACCTCGGTTCCTCCTAACCTTCTAAGAACGTACTACGGGACGATCGGCGGAGTGGGAAGTGATGATCCACGGTGTTAGTCGACACTGTAGGTAAGTGAGACCCCGCCCCCTTTAGCGTGAGCCAAGAGGGTCGTCCCGTGTCCAAAACCGCCTAACTAGTCCAAGTAAAAAGGTGGAAGTATGCAAAATGAGGGAAGACCGACTAATGCCGCTATCATCCTTCCTCGGGACTCGGTCCTTTGGTAGGCTCTTCACGGCAAAAGTCGGAAAAAGGCTTATTTTTGTGGGGTTAAGATCTTTTTGTGAATCGGGTTTTCTTTTGGCATTTTCTCTTTTCTTTTGCATTTTTGCCTTGTTTTGCCATGCCATTCTTTTTCTTCTTTTATATTTTCTTTTTGGCTTTTGTGCCTTTTCTTTTTCTTCATTCTTTTCTTTCTTTCATTTTCTTTCATTTTCTTTCCTTTGCCCTTTTTTGGCAAGATTTGGCTTTTTGGCATTTCTTTGTATGACAAGAAAGAGAGGAATCAACAATTTGCAATTTTATTGTGTGGAAATGTGTGGGAGGTAGGTAAATGGGTGAGTGGGGTCGGCGCCTTCCCTTCAAACCCACAAAAAGTGGAGAACTTGGACTAATCAAACAATCCTAAACATGGTCACCTAAGGGACGGGACTCGGTAACCAAGGTCTTTTCACACCGTGGGTGGTCAAAATGGTCAAAATGCAAATCCCGTAGTAAATCCCTAGTAAGCTAGGTGGACTCAAGGTAAAGGACCAACGAATTCCTTGATTCAGGGTCATTCTACTAGACTAAAGTCCAAGACTCGATTTATACTACTAGGAAGGGAAAGTAAACACTCGCACACTAGCCTCTAAACCGGGTTTTCGAAAACAGTTTACACATAAGACACACAACAAAACACAAAATAAAGACTCAACAAAAGAATGAAAGAAAAAGAGACAAAACAAAACAAAACAAAGCAAAACAAGGAGAAACAACACATAAACAAAACAAACACCACCCCGATCTTCAAACAAGTCTCCAAATCCACCACAATCTTTACAAAGCTCCTCCCGAGCACACATCACCACAAATCTCCTCCAAACTCACAAGAAGCAAAGAGGGAAAAAAGGATGAAGAGATGTTACCGGAAGTCTTGAAAGCTCACCAAAGCTAACGGCGATTAGGCAACCTATAAGGAAAAAGGGGGGCAAAACACGCACAACAAAGCAAAGATACGACATAACGACACAAAAAGGAAAACACACAAAAGAAAATCTTTTTTATTTTTGTGAAATTTTTTCAAATTTTTAGGATTTTTTTTTTAAAAGATTTTTCAAAAAACTACAAAAATAAAGCTAACTATGCTAGAATAACACTCCCCCACACTTAAGTCGAGCCATGTCCTCATGCTCGACCGTAGTGCATGGGAGCACAAATGTAACACCCGCTATTTTATTAAAATAAAACCGACTTTTGTTACAATTATATTGTAACTCTATACTATATTCCGTCAATTTCGATATCAATTCCTATCTCGTTTATATCAACCCGTAAATTATTTTGGACCCGAATCGAGTCCAATATTAAGTCTTTTGGAACTAGTTGGTTTTGGTGACTTTGTTTACTCTTTATAATATTAATAATCTTGGTTAATCTATCCTCTTTTAGTTAGTTAGCTAACTACTCTCCTACTCCTACTCCAACTTTTATGTAAGTTAGCTTGGAGGTGAGTTGGAAAACAAACTCTAACTCCCTTTTCTTGTGGTGTACGTACAACATCTCCTCTACATATCATCACATGTATACGTTCATTCATTGTATCCATTTTGTCCAATATACGTAAACTTGTTCACCCTTCTTTTCCCCTTCACAAGAGCGTGATCTCGTTGGTGATCTAGCAAATTATTCCCTTATTCTCACACAATTGTCCTACGCTCTTGCTTCTTGTTCTCCTTCGTTCCGTTCTAAACTCAGGGTAATTTAATTACTCTTAATCCGCGTTGTTCTTAGTTTTTTTTTTAGAGTAACTTTTATATGGTCGTAACACCATATATGTATACCGTTTTATAGGTTATTTGGAGGATCCCGAGGCGGACGAGTACATTGTCGATTCAGATTTCGAAGACTAACAAGGTAACAATGATGGCACGACTCGGTATTGCGTGATGTATATGTCGTAGTTGCTTGTAGTAATATTTAAAATCGTATTTTTACTAATAGACATGTTTTACTAAATTATTATGATAATAGTTTTAATCGATTTCTCACATGTTGTTTTTATCGTTTTAATGTTACAAATCGCATGCTATAATTTGTCGTGCATCGAATCTACTAAATTATTATAAGGCCGAGACTAAAGCATACAAATAATAATTTATCACTTAATTTTCGTGATTTTTAGTATGAAATACCAAATTGGAAGTTTTATTGTCTTTAACATAATTACAGCATGTTTCAGAATCGATTAGTGTTTTTGTACGAATTATTACTCATGTTTACAGATCTTATTTTCGAAAAGTTTGAGAAGAGACTAATGTTTAGGTTAGGTCTATTATATCTCTGTTAAATTTCGTAAATTAATTCCAAGTAGTTTCGTCACAATAAATCGTTTATGAAACTATGACGGATTAGTTCTAGAATCTGTCAGTTATTGAAAAACCTAATTTAAAACCTATGATAAAATTTTAATTTAATTTCGGTAAATTACGTACATTAACTTTAAAGAGTCTAGTTAATGTTTCCATTTGGATTTGTTTCAAAATAAATTTTTAAACATGTTTTATTAAAGGAATACAATCGGGTGACAGATTCTGTCAGTTTACAAAACTACGAATAAATACCGCCTTTAAGTTAATAATTTCAATTTTATCCAGAAACAAAAGTTGTAGTTAAGCCTTTAAAGTTTTCAACCTCACTGATCTTACGTTGTTTTGATTTTTAATGATTTAATTATGAATTTTATAGTAACACAGTGCAAATCTGAAAAATCTGTAAATTTGTAATTTATTTCTTTTAATTACTTAAACTCCAACCTTTTGAGAAATAATTATGATTTTTACTTTCTTTGACTTTTAATCATTAATTATACATTTATCTAATAAATATGATGTTTATGTCTCAAGGCCTAATATTAAATATTTTATATAACTCATATGTTAAACGATTTCAAATTATAATAACACCTATTTTGGAAAGTTACTATTTGAAGAAAGTTTCTATCTTTGGAAAGTTACTATTTTGGGAATATTTAAGATATCTTCGGATGAAATATTTATTGGTTTGAATATGGAATAATATTGGAAATGAGAATGTACAGTATATAAGTCTAGGATATGTTGGTTGTTATCATCAGCTATATGGTCAGTGTATTTGCGTCAGGGATACATTGATTGTCGAACTGGGTATTGTTTATGCTCAGGAGTCATGCGCATGTACTTAGGCTAGGACCTCGCTGAACGCAGTCCTATTATAGTTTGAGTTGTCTGGTGAGAGGGCTTAGAAGTCGCTTCGTGGGCACTGAGTTACTTAACCAGTAAGGCTTAGGGGTCGCTTCGTGGGCACTAAGTTACACTTCGGTGTTGTTTTGACATATCTCTAGTAGTAAAAGCTGTACTTATCATCGGTTTTATATTCCATTATTCGTTTTGACGCCGTCAGGCTGCTGAATTGTTTTTGGTTTTGAATTTATTTTGATATATATAATGTTTTGAGTTTAATCTATTTTCTTATATTATGCTTCTATTGCCTATATATTATGTAATATGGCTGGGAGAACTGCCTGAGTTGCTCCCCACTGAATTGTGGCTGTTATGTTTAACATGGCAGGTTATCTGTTTTGCGGGATCGGGTTTAAGCTAGCGAGTAGTCATGATCCTACTCATTTATATTATTGTTAATATTGTTTCTATGGATTGCTTTACCGGATTTTGGAAATTTTATTTTCGCCCTTTTTAGGAAAAGTGGCATTTGTTTCAGACTTACCTTTTGATCATACAATAATCTATTAGACATCAATGTGTTTCAATCCCATCGACAGTGATTCCGCCACTGTTTTGCATTAGATTTTCTAGGGGATTACAGTTGGTATCAGAGCATCATTGCTCCCGACGCTTACACTTGATCTTAGGCAAAATACTGATAAATAGATGAGAAAATAATGAATCACTTAGTAATAGAAGGGTAGAAACCAAATAAGGACTTGTTTGGTAGCTTGTTTGTTCTTGATAACTCAATGACTAGCATTGATTAAATGTTTACTTATTTTTGTCCCCGAAGAAGATGGCTGGACGTGGACGTGGACGTGAGGCTGCAAACCAGGATGAGATTAACCTCGCCGTTCTCAACTCGCTGAACACGTTGATGGAGAGGACCCAACACTTGGGCCATGGGCAACGTCCTTTCAGTTTCTCTAAGGCGGCAACGGAGATGGCTAAGAGCAAGTTGACCTTCTATAATGGTGTTGTTGATCCCGAGCAGATGTCACTCTGGACACGTCAGATGGAACGCCAGTTCGAGACTCACGAAGTACCGCAGCAACACAAGGTAGGCTTGGCAGTTCATTACTTGGAGGGTGAGGCCGACCGCTGGTGGATTTTAGTGGGACCCAATGCTCTCCTTACTCCTGGATTTGGGTGGCAACAATTCAAAACCTTGCTGGAAACAAGATTCTATCCTGAGGAGCTGAAGCACAGGAAGCTGTTGGATTTTACATCACTTGAGCAAGGTTCAAAGTTGAAGGTGCAAGAGTATACAGACCTATTTCATGAGCTAAGCCACTATGCCACAGAGTTACTACCAAACGAGGCTCAAAGAGTGTTCTTCTTTAGGAAAGGTTTGAGACCAGACATTGCTCACACTATTCCCCGCGAAGCTGATACAGTGGAGAAGATATACAATGCTGCACTATGGGCTGAGAAGTCCCTAGAACGAATGAAGGACGCTGCTGCTCCTGTTTTTTCTGGCTATAAAAGGCCTTTCACTTCTTCCTATTCTTCTAATGCTGGTTCTGCTAAGAGGTTCCAGCCTAGTGGAGGTCTGTCCACATCCTTTCTTCTTAATCCTTCTTTTCTCCCCTCTTTTGTGTTAGTAATTGTTGCTACTTATCTCATTCAGGTGCTGGTTCTAAGAAACCGTTTACCCCGGGACGTTTTGAGAAGAAGGATATGACCTGCTACAGGTGCAAGAAGGCTTTCCACCCAGGAAAGAACTGTGATGGATCGGTGATTACATGCTATGTCTGCAAGGAGGTTGGACACAAGGCAAACCAGTGTCCTAAGAGGACAGCCGAAACTACTGTTACTGCTACTGCCTCTGGTGTTGTGGTTGCTCCTCGTCGTAAAGGCCGTTTGTTTCTGATGAGTCGAGCTGAAGCTGAGGCAAATCCCGATGTTGTTACGGGTATGTTTTTGATTTCTGGTTTTCGAGCTTCTATCCTATTTGATACTGGTGCATCTGTGTCTGTTATATCTCCTAGTCTTGCTGTCAAAGCTTCTTTAGTATCCAGCCCAGCTGAATCTATCTCTATATCCTTACCTTCTGGAGAAATCCTTTCTTCTACCAAGGCATATGTGGATGTTCCTCTCTTGTTTGCTAATGTGGTATTCCCTACTACATTACTCGAATTTCCTCTGTCTGAGTTCGACGTAATCCTTGGTATGGATTGGTTGGCTCATTATGATGCTAGATTCCTATGTCGAGACCAGAAAATATCTTTGAAAGGTCCTGATGGTGCTCGTGTCACGTATCGAGGTGGTAGACGTCAAGAGGGTATTAAGATTATATCCGCTATGAAGATGCTGAGTTTACAGAGGAAGGGTTGTCAAGTATTCCTATGCTCTGTGATTAAAACTCTGGAGTTACCTAAACTTGAAGAGGTACGCATTGTGAGTGAATACCCCGATGTATTTCCTGAAGAATTACCTGGTATTCCCCCAGAGCGAGATGTTGAATTCACCATCGAACTCGTACCAGGTACTGGACCAATTGCTAAAGCTCCCTATAGAATGGCTCATGCTGAATTGCAAGAATTGCGCAAACAGCTCGATGAAATGATTGAGAAGGACTTTATTCGTCCTAGTTCTTCCCCGTGGGGTGCTCCTGTACTGTTTGTAAAGGAGAAAGACGGTACTATGAGGCTATGTATTGACTACCGAGAGCTCAATCGGGTTACAGTCAAGAACAAGTATCCTTTGCCTAGAATTGATGATCTGTTCGACCAGTTGAAAGGTGCTTCTGTGTTTTCCAAAATCGATTTAAGGTCTGGTTATCATCAGATCCCATTTCGAGAGTCGGATATTCCTAAAACCGCTTTTAGCTCGAGGTACGGCCACTACGAATTCAAAGTAATGCCATTTGGACTAACCAATGCCCCTGCTGTCTTTATGGATCAGATGAATCGCACATTTCGTGAGTATTTGGATAAGTGTGTCGTTGTCTTTATTGATGACATCCTGATTTATTCCAAGTCTGAATATGAGCACATTGAGCATTTAAGAATCGTCCTAGGCATCCTGAGGAGTGAAAAGTGGTTTGCTAAATTCTCTAAGTGCGAGTTCTGGCTACCTGAAGTTGCCTTTTTAGGTCATGTAGTCACGAAAGACGGTATCAAGGTCGATCCAGCTAAGATTTCGGCCATTGCTGATTGGAATAGCCCCTCTGATGTCGGTGAGATCCGTAGTTTCTTGGGCCTTGCAGGCTATTACAGGAGATTTGTGCAAGATTTCTCTAAGATAGCTCGTCCAATGACTAAGTTATTGAAGAAAGAATCCAAGTTTATTTGGTCTGAAGCCTGTGAAGATGCTTTTCTCGAGCTTAAAAAGAGACTCACTTCTGCTCCAGTTTTGACCCTACCGGACGAAGGTGTTGGTTTTGAAGTATTCTGTGATGCTTCCAAGTTTGGTTTGGGTTGTGTCCTTATGCAAGGTGGTAAGGTGATCGCTTATGCCTCCAGACAATTGAAAGTTCATGAGGTGAATTACCCTACTCACGATTTGGAGTTGGCTGCTGTTGTACATGCCCTCAAGATTTGCAGACATTACCTATATGGAGTGAAGTGCAAGGTGCATACCGACCATAAGAGCCTACGATATCTCTTTACGCAGAAAGATTTAAATGCGAGACAGAGACGTTGGGTTGAACTGGCCAGTGACTATGATTTGGAACTGGTGTACTACGAGGGGAAGGCTAATGTTGTGGCAGATGCCTTGAGCAGAAAGAATATTCATGCCATTGTTTCTCATCATTGTCTACCCGAAGAGTTGGCTCGTAAGTTTGACAAGCTCACAATAGGTGTGGAGATGGACGGTGATGATGAGTGTGTTAGTGCCCTGGTTGCTGAACCTGCTTTATTCCGAGAGATCCGTGAGAAGCAGTTGTCGGACTCATTTATTGCTGGTATTCGAACCAAGATGGGTCTAGGTAAGGCCGTTGACTTCGCTGAAGATTCAAATGGTGCTTTGAAGTTCAAGGATCGTTGGGTCGTTCCTGCTGATGAGGAATTAAGGAAGCAGATTCTAGATGAAGCTCATAAGACTCCTTATTCTGTGCATCCTGGAGGTGATAAGATGTACAAGGACCTGAAGCTGCAGTTTTGGTGGCCATATATGAGAGACGATATTGCTGCCTATGTAAGTAAGTGCTTAACTTGTCAACAGGTGAAGTTTGAGTATAAGAGACCGGGTGGTTTGCTACAACCATTACCTGTGCCTGAATGGAAATGGCAGTGTATCGCAATGGACTTTGTTATGGCAATGCCTAGAACCGTAAATGGAAGAAACGGTATTTGGGTAATAGTTGATCGTTTGACCAAGTGTGCACGCTTTATTCCTATTCGTGATACCTGGAGTTTGGAAAGGCTTGCTGAAGTATATGTTGCTGAGGTGGTTCGGCATCATGGTGTGCCATTAGAAATCGTGTCTGATCGAGACCCGAGATTCTGTTCTAAGTTCTGGAAGGCTTTACAGAGTGCTTTGGGAAGTCAGCTTTTGATGAGTACTGCTTTCCATGCTGCGACTGATGGCCAATCTGAGAGAACTATTCAGACTTTGGAGGATATGCTCCGTGCTTGTGCCCTAGATTTTCAAGGTAGTTGGGACCGACATTTACCGTTGGTTGAGTTCTCCTACAACAACAGTTATCATGCTTCTATCAAGATGGCTCCGTTTAAGGCACTTTATGGTCGAAAGTGCCGTAGTCCTGTGTGTTGGGATGAAACTCGAGAAGTGAAGACTTTAGGACCTGATTTCTTAGCCGAGACTGTGGATGCGGTGCAGTTGATTCGTTCCAGGATGAAGGCTGCTCAAGATCGTCAGAAGTCTTATGCTGATGTGCGTCGAAGACCCCTTGAGTTTGAAGTAGGTGACTTAGTATTTTTGAAGGTCTCGCCGATGAAAGGTGTGAAGAGATTTGGGATAAAGGGTAAGCTTAGCCCTAAGTTTGTTGGACCATATCCCATAGTAGAGAAAATCGGTGTGGTGGCATATAAGCTGGAATTGCCTGCTTCTATGGGTAAGGTGCATGATGTGTTCCATGTCTCCCAGTTGCGTGGATACGTTAGTGATCCTGAACATGTGCTGAAACCTGAGGTCCTCGAGTTAGAACCAGATTTGACTTATGAAGAGAGACCTATTCGTATCACCGATAGAAAGGAGAAGCGACTAAGAAATAAGGTTATTCCCTTGGTGAAAGTTCTATGGAGGTGTAATCGCTTTGAGGAGGAGACTTGGGAGACCGAATCTTCAATGTTATCCAAACATCCCCATCTGTTTGAGTAAGGTATACTCATTTTCTTTCCGCTCTCTTTTCGTTCCTACAAGTTTCGGGGACGAAACTTTTTTTTAGTGGCGAAGGTTGTAACACCCGCTATTTTATTAAAATAAAACCGACTTTTGTTACAATTATATTGTAACTCTATACTATATTCCGTCAATTTCGATATCAGTTCCTATCTCGTTTATATCAACCCGTAAATTATTTTGGACCCGAATCGAGTCCAATATTAAGTCTTTTGGAACTAGTTGGTTTTGGTGACTTTGTTTACTCTTTATAATATTAATAATCTTGGTTAATCTATCCTCTTTTAGTTAGTTAGCTAACTACTCTCCTACTCCTACTCCAACTTTTATGTAAGTTAGCTTGGAGGTGAGTTGGAAAACAAACTCTAACTCCCTTTTCTTGTGGTGTACGTACAACATCTCCTCTACATATCATCACATGTATACGTTCATTCATTGTATCCATTTTGTCCAATATACGTAAACTTGTTCACCCTTCTTTTCCCCTTCACAAGAGCGTGATCTCGTTGGTGATCTAGCAAATTATTCTCTTATTCTCACACAATTGTCCTACGCTCTTGCTTCTTGTTCTCCCTCGTTCCGTTCTAAACTCGGGCCAATTTAATTACTCTTAATCCGCGTTGTTCTTAGTTTTTTTTTTAGAGTAACTTTTATATGGTCGTAACACCATATATGTATACCGTTTTATAGGTTATTTGGAGGATCCCGAGGCGGACGAGTACATTGTCGATTCAGATTTCGAAGACTAACAAGGTAACAATGATGGCACGACTCGGTATTGCGTGATGTATATGTCGTAGTTGCTTGTAGTAATATTTAAAATCGTATTTTTACTAATAGACATGTTTTACTAAATTATTATTATAATAGTTTTAATCGATTTCTCACATGTTGTTTTTATCGTTTTAATGTTACAAATCGCATGCTATAATTTGTCGTGCATCGAATCTACTAAATTATTATAAGGCCGAGACTAAAGCATACAAATAATAATTTATCACTTAATTTTCGTGATTTTTAGTATGAAATACCAAATTGGAAGTTTTATTGTCTTTAACATAATTACAGCATGTTTCAGAATCGATTAGTGTTTTTGTACGAATTATTACTCATGTTTACAGATCTTATTTTCGAAAAGTTTGAGAAGAGACTAATGTTTATGTTAGGTCTATTATATCTCTGTTAAATTTCGTAAATTAATTCCAAGTAGTTTCGTCACAATAAATCGTTTATGAAACTATGACGGATTAGTTTGAGAATCTGTCAGTTATTGAAAAACCTAATTTAAAACCTATGATAAAATTTTATTTTAATTTCGGTAAATTACGTACATTAACTTTAAAGAGTCTAGTTAATGTTTCCATTTGGATTTGTTTCAAAATAAATTTTTAAACATGTTTTATTAAAGGAATACAATCGGGTGACAGATTCTGTCAGTTTACAAAACTACGAATAAATACCGCCTTTAAGTTAATAATTTCAATTTTATCCAGAAACAAAAGTTGTAGTTAAGCCTTTAAAGTTTTCAACCTCACTGATCTTACGTTGTTTTGACTTTTAATGATTTAATTATGAATTTTATAGTAACACAGTGCAAATCTGAAAAATCTGTAAATTTGTAATTTATTTCTTTTAATTACTTAAACTCCAACCTTTTGAGAAATAATTATGATTTTTACTTTCTTTGACTTTTAATCATTAATTATACATTTATATAATAAATATGATGTTTATGTCTCAAGGCCTAATATTAAATATTTTATATAACTCATATGTTAAACGATTTCTAATTATAATAACACCTATTTTGGAAAGTTACTATTTGAAGAAAGTTTCTATCTTTGGAAAGTTACTATTTTGGGAATATTTAAGATATCTTCGGATGAAATATTTATTGGTTTGAATATGGAATAATGTTGGAAATGAGAATGTACAGTATATAAGTCTAGGATATGTTGGTTGTTATCATCAGCTATATGGTCAGTGTATTTGCGTCAGGGATACATTGATTGTCGAACTGGGTATCGTTTATGCTCAGGAGTCATGCGCATGTACTTAGGCTAGGACCTTGCTGAACGCAGTCCTATTATAGTTTGAGTTGTCTGGTGAGAGGGCTTAGGAGTCGCTTCGTGGGCACTGAGTTACTTAACCAGTAAGGCTTAGGGGTCGCTTCGTGGGCACTAAGTTACACTTCGGTGTTGTTTTGACATATCTCTAGTAGTAAAAGCTGTACTTATCATCGGTTTTATATTCCATTATTCGTTTTGACGCCGTCAGGCTGCTGAATTGTTTTTGGTTTTGAATTTATTTTGATATATATAATGTTTTGAGTTTAATCTATTTTCTTATATTATGCTTCTATTGCCTATATATTATGTAATATGGCTGGGAGAACTGCCTGAGTTGCTCCCCACTGAATTGTGGCTGTTATGTTTAACATGGCAGGTTATCTGTTTTGCGGGATCGGGTTTAAGCTAGCGAGTAGTCATGATCCTATTCATTTATATTATTGTTAATATTGTTTCTATGGATTGCTTTACCGGATTTTGGAAATTTTATTTTCGCCCTTTTTAGGAAAAGTGGCATTTGTTTCAGACTTACCTTTTGATCATACAATAATCTATTAGACATCAATGTGTTTCAATCCCATCGACAGTGATTCCGCCACTGTTTTGCATTAGATTTTCTAGGGGATAAGAAAAGAAACTACGAAAATAAAGCTAAAAATCAAAAAGTGGAGAAAAGGGTAGAAAGTGTCCGGCCGGGGTGTAATCAAGTCACCATGGGCCGAGACAAGAAAAAGATATGGATGGGGGAAGAAAATAAAAGGAAGGAAATAAAAGGAAATGGGAGGGGAGGACTAGGTGTAATCAAGTCACCTAGCCCGGATTCCGCCTAAATCCGACTAAATCCGACAAAAAGGGTGAAAAACTTGTAAAATTTGGATTTTGAAAATGACTCTCGATGTAGTCACATCATCGAGAATCGCGAGCAACCAAAACCAAGGCCTCGAAGGCCACTAAGATACCATGACTCAAGGGGAAGGGGAGAAACAAGGGGAAAACAAGCAATAAAAAAAACGGAAAAGAAAGGATAGTTGCCATACCGACCGGTTAGCAACTCACTCTCTCCATCGTCTCAATGATCAATATAGGTACTTGCTTGTTGTCGTTATTGTCATCCTTCTTCAAGCTTGATAGAACCGAACGGTAGAGGTAGTAATGGTGCTAGGGGGTGGGATTTGATGTGAATATCGATCTAAAGTGAGGGGGAAATGAGGTTAAGGTATGTAAATGAGGCACATGGGTGGTGTGATATGAGAAAGGAAGGTAGGGACTTGGGTGGGGGTATATAATGGTTGGGTGGGCTTGAATGTCGAAGAAGAGGCACCAAAAAGGAGTAGGGGATCATCCCGGTCGGGATGACATACCCGTCCCGGTCGGGAAGCCTCCTTCCCGATCGGGATGACACTCCAGTGAACTCGATTTTTGGCACCCTCATCCCGATCGGGACGGCCCCATCCCGGTCGGGACGACACACCCTTCCCGGTCGGGAAGGGTCTTCACGACTCCCATGACCCCAAAAACCGGCTCCCTTACTCACGATCCAAGCTCTATCACTAACCACTCCTTTCTAGGAGTCACCTCCACTTCACCTATCACAATAAACTCAAAGTACACATCAAATTCACTCCCTCACATCGCTCGTCAACAATCCAAAACAATTACAAGAATACCACAAAACTAACAAAATCAAGAGAAAAATCACACAAATACAAACACAAGTACTCTAAGGAGGAGAGGAGAATATACAACATGACGGTTCTTTAGGAACTCCGTCAAACCTAGGATGGTGGACTCTTCTTCAACCGTAGCCCTCAAGGGCATGGAGGAGCAAGTCGAACGTGCTACCGACATCATAATGTAGGCCCAAGAAGCGCTCGAGCCTAGCCAACCTCCACGGCCTCCAAGGTGGAGGCAAGAAGTAGGATTTCCAAGACCCAAAATCATCATTCGTGTCATATCCGGGGTCTATCCATCCTATGAGCTTCACCGGCCTCTTCCTCCCTAGGCATCGCCTCCAATCATTAGCAAGCTTCATCTCCAAGAAACAAGGCACAAAAAGCGGTTTTGGCCTCATCTCCTCAATGCACACCCCCACACTTTCCTCAAGTTGTGGTTCCCCATCTTCATCACTCGGCCCCACATCATCTTGGAGAAGAGGATCGAAACTTCTACCGGCGGTTTCAATCTCCTCCAAGTCATTGCTTGGTTCACTAGCTAGGGGCTCTTGATGCTTAGTCGCATTATCGCACAAGGGCAACTCAAGGCTAACAATTTCACCCAACAACTCCACAAACTCCACCAAACCATCCAACTCACCATCCTCCTAAGGGTTGCCTTCACTAAGGGTCATCTCCTCATTCGTCTCCTTTTGGGTAGACAATTGAGGTTCTTCAAAGCAAATCTCTCCTCCAAAGGGAACTACATCGGCGGCTTCATGGTTAGGTTGCTCCTCTCTCTCAAGTGGGCACCCTTCATCTAATTGCGATGTTCGGGATAAATACATTACGGTTTGAACCGATAATGCATTTAATCGAGCATCCCTCGCCTCGTTTGCCCTTCGAATTTGGGCCATTAATTCCTCTTGTTCTTTTCGCAATTGAATGGTCGTTTCTTGGATGCTTCTTTGCATTTGAAGAAGCGATTGAAACTCCTCCATGTCGGGCAATTGGTGATCATTGGGGTCTTGTAGGGCTCCTTGATAATCTTGACAATCTTGATGATAATCTTGATAATCTTGATTAAACATGGTATCTTGATGATGTCCAAGGGGTGGGGCATCATATTGTTGGTAGTGAGGTTGAGGTGATTGGTAGTATTGTGGGTCATGGGGTTCATATTGTGGTTGGGGTGAAGGGTAATATTGTGGGTTTTGGGGGTATTGGCTTCCATAAGGCGAATCTTGATTGAACATGGTGGGTTCACAATCATAGCTTGAGTAATAGCCACCTTGATCGTAGGATTGATAGTCATTCGCTTGTTGGTAGCCATTTCCATACTCTTGAGGATCATACCCATCTTGATTACCCCAAGAAGCTTGATAGTGGTAGGGGGACGTCATGTCATACCCTTGGTTCATGGAAGAAGAGGAGTAGCTCATATCGGCTCCCGAGTGTGTGGAGTTTAGATCAAACCCCATGCTTGCTCGAAAATCGTAGTCCATACCCGGTTGGAAACCACTCATCCTAGCAACCGTCCGTTAAAGCGGCTCTTAATCGCAAGAAGAAGATAGTCACCACCTCTAAGCATAAACTGTAGACTAGGAACAAACGTGAGAAGTCTAGTGCTTTTTGGGCACTAGACAAGAGACAAATAAACCACACACACACACAAGAAGCAAGGTAACCAAAAAGAAAAAAAGAAAAACACAAAACACAAGACAAAGCCAAGTAACTAGGAAAAGAAAGTCTAAACTAGCACCGTCCCCGGCAACGGCGCCAATTTGATGGTAGGGATTTGTCGTGGAATCCCAACCGTCAAATAAAACCGGCAAAACCTAACTAAGGTAGCTAGGGTAAGTCGGGTCGAATCCACGGGGACGGTAGAGGCGTTTAGACCAAGTTCGGCCCAAATACTTGACTAAGTCAACGAGCTAAGCTAGAGAATGATAAGGGGAAGAGAAGACTAGACTATGACTAAGAAGAACAACAAGGAAAACGGGCTAGGATTAGGTCGGGGTCAAAGGGGTAACGGAATGGCCAAAGAGGAGTTAGAGTGAAAGCGGTAGTAGGGTAATCTAGGACACACGACCTAGAGGTTCCTCATGGAACCCATCCGGCGACACACACGACAAAGGAAAGCAAGAAAAACAAGCATTCCAACCTACTTAGTCATTCAAGCATTCCAACAAACATGTAATATGCATCACTCAAGAAGAAACCTCAAATCTTCCACCAACATCTCCAACAAACCCTTAATCATCCAATTAACACCCTAATCACCCTACTAACCCTAGCAAGAACACTACTCTAACATAATCAAACTAATACTAACAAGAACAAGAGAAATCAACACAAGAATCAAAACATCCATAATGAAACTATTGAAAAAGATGAACTAAGAACAATACAACAATCAAAGATGCAAACTTGGATGAATTAAACAAGATAAAGAGTAAAAAAGGAAGAGGATTATACCATACTAGTGAAGGAGAAAGATTGAAACTTGCATTAATGAAGAAAACCCAAAACAAACCACCAAGGTTGTCAAGCTTGGTGAAGATCTTGAAGAATTCCCTTAATACAAGTACTAAACTAAGATTAACTACTAATTACCGACTAATCTACACTAATCTAAACTAATCTAACCTAAAATAGTCTAGGGTTTAATGTCTAATGTAGTGCATAAGCTTTACAAAACAAGGGAAGAGTATATATAGGGTTACAAATGGAAGGGAGAAGAGAAGAAAAGAAAGGCGGACTCCAGCGCTTGGTCCCGACCGGGACGGGTCATCCCGACCGGGACGGACCCACCATCCTGACCGGGACGGGTTGGTCCCGACCGGGACGGACCTGCAGTAGCCTCCTCCAAAGTGCACTTCATCCCCGACGGGATGAGGTGCATACCCGTCGGGGATGAGTCTTGTAGGCCTCCAATATGACCCTTTTTGTTCCTCCTTGCCTCTCATGGACTTCTCATCGATTCTCGGGACTCGGGATCGGGTCTCGGAGGCTCGGGATTGGGTCCCAAGGTCTCGGGGTCGATTCCAAAGCATCGAGTCATCGTTCCTTTATCTCGTTGGCTCCAAAATGTGTATGTATCGAGTCGGAATCGCTCCAACTCTTCCAAATCGGTCTCGGGAACCCGAAACGAACTAAAGGAAGCATAAGAAGCCCCTAAACCGCTCCCAAGGAGCGATTCTACAAGGAAAATGGGACCAAAACACTACAAAATAGGCACTACAAACCACATTTATCAACTACAACATTGCTACTACTAAGTCTGGTCATGCCAAGACAGTCTCATTACAGACTACTACGTATCTTTCCCATTTCGATGTTCGACCGTGTTGCCACTCACCTAGGCTACGGAATAGCGCAGCTTAAGAGTCTTGTCATCTTAGGTGGCCCACCCTCCTACCGAGTCGCAGTCTAACCCCTTGAGAGTCCAAGTCGTGTCGGTCAACTCGTCATGTCGCGTCCGGAGTCGAGTCTGTCGGTATGCCTCTTTCTTCAATTTCCTACTTGGAAATTTGCAAAACTTAGCCATTTGAAAAAATTCTTTTCGACAAGGTCAAATGTCTGTCTATTTAAACTGCAAATTCCTTTTCTAACCCTTTCAATTTAAAAAACCTGTCTCATAGCACGTAAGTTGCTGTCAGGACTTCGATTTCAAAACTAAGCAAAAATCATTTTCCCCAGCGCAAGCAAATCTATAGATGCTAACTGCATTTCTTATCTGCTATCTTGCAGTCTGCTATATTTGTTATTTCTGCCTATGTATCTAACATTTCAGGTACCAGCTTGTGCTTCCCAATGGAACATCAAGTTTTTATCTCCCCAGCGTGAGTCGGTGTTTCACCTAAAATGTCGCATGCAAATTGGGATGTATCTGCAAACAGGTACATCCAAGACTTCAGAAGCAAGTCCCCGCCCAACTCCTTTACTCCCCAGCAGAAAACCCGAGGCAGTGTCTCTCCTGGAATATTACCTCCAAAGATGGGATGTATCCGCAACCAGATACACCCAGGGCTTCAGAAGCAAGTTCCCGCGTAGTTCCGAGATGGGATGTATTTGCAACCAGATACACCTAGGGCTTCAGAAGCAAGTTCCCGCGTAGTTCCGAGATGGGATGGTATTTGCAACCAAATACACCCAGGGCTTCAGAAGCAAGTTTCCGCGTAGTTCCGAGATGAGATGTGTCTGCAAAAAGATACACCAAGGGCTTTAGAAGCAAGTCCCCGCGCAGCTCCAAGAGGGGATGTATCTACATACAGGTACACCCAGGACTTCAAAAGCAAGTCCCCACAGAGCTATCCCAGATAACATAACTCAGGTATGATTTTTATCTTATGGCTGGCGAGCCCTTTCACGCGAGTCTAATGGACTATAAACGACCCGACTAGAAGGCTGCCAGGTCTTAATCCTCGATTGCCCTGGTAGCTACTTTAACTTTCGCCTTGTCCAAGCCTCAGTCACAGTGGGGGGCTCTTTAGACACCCGCATTTTGCCTGCTAGTGTCTATAACAGCTTCCAACAAAACACCCGATGATGATCGAAAGTATACGTGCTTTGACGCGCTCGGATATGAGCTCAAAATCAGTAATATTTGGCTTGGGATTTTTACAGAGTACAAATCTCACAAAACCAAACTCAAATTCAGGCCCAGTGGGTCGTTTCCAATAAAATAAGACTAATTTGAGTCAAAACCGACACCGGAAATAAAACCGTCTTTTGGCGACCGGGTTTCAGGCGAACCCGACACAAAAATATCAGTTGCGTCACTTCTAGAAGAGAACCCAAGCTATTAAACCTCTTCAATTAGAGATAAAATTTTATCCCTAAACCGGGGTATGTTTCATATAAATACCCCATCCTTTCAACAATTTTTACACACAATTTTTCAGCAACCCTAAGCAACCTATACACCTTTCAACCCCAACATCCCCTCTAGGCATAAATTAGCAAACCCGAGATCAAAACTCGTGAAAGGCCCGAGAGCAAAACTCGTCAAATCCCCTCCCTAATCATACACACCATAACTCTCCTATATATCTCGACGCTCCCGTGTCAAAGCAACTATTAGACGAGCCATATTCCGAGTCAAAGCATGTAGGTTGAGGGTGTAAAACTCAATCCCAACTTCTCCCTTTCTTCCCTCTCTTCTCTTCATCTTTTTTTGTCTTTTCTTCTTTTTTTTTTGTTTTTTTTTTGTTTTTAGTATCGTTAGTATTATTATTCATCATCGTTATTAAATAAAATCGCATATAACTATAAATATATAAAATGATCTTGAGCCGAATATGTGTAAAAGAGAATCTCGTTCAAGATCCTTCTAATCCCTTTACGAGTTGTAACAGTGGTGGCGCCCTTTCGAGGAGCGCCACCCTAAACACTCAAGGGCACGATGCGATCGCGGATATTCGTAGTTAAACATATTCGATTCCCTTTTTTTAGGGTTAGTACGAAACCTGTTGATGCAAAATCGAACATCACATAATCCGTAAGGATTAATAACGATGTTGTAGCGCGGAGGGAATAATTTCGTCCTAATCAAATTCAAAACAATTTCATAACACTTTTTCTAAATTCCCAATACCGCTCTCGTAAATAATAAAACACATACTGCGAGTATCGAAAATTGAGTCGAGTATAAATTATACTATATTTTTTACGCGACTTGGTTAATTATCGATTTAAAACAAAAAGCAATTTCGAAATCAACGTCCTTTCGAAACGGACAACAGTCCGCACAGGGGGCACTCAATCGAGTGCGACAGCCCACTCGATCGAGTGGTACTCCGAAAAACAAACAGAAGGTCCGTAGCAGGACCACTCGATCGAGTCCCACCTATGACCCGATCGAGTGGTCTTCTTTACGCTAAAACGCGGGTTTCGCGTATCATGTTAGCATCGTCAAATATTTTTTATGACCTCGGTCATCACGTGAGAAGACTATCACGTGCCTAAATTTTCAAAAACATGCATTGCATTATCCATTATAATTCGTTATTATCATTGTTACTATTTCAATTGTTCCGATTTTCGCGTTTGTTGTATTGTAATTCCGGGCTGTATTCCGCCCGTGTATTTTTAATCCACTTATGCGTTCTTTTATTTTTGTTGTTTGTTTTATTTCACTAAAACGAACCTCGCATGCTAAACCACTTTGACGTGAATTAAATGCATTAAATCGACACAGCAACTTATTCAATTTTTCGCATATCGTAAAACGTTGTTCGCATAACATTCAACCGAATCACTAGCGCGCGTATTACAAAATAGAACGATATATTAGTAGAGGCCGCTAAGTGCGGGCGGGGTTGGGTGTCCTTTGTGGGCTTCCCAACACGTACATTCACCCCTTACTCAGAACCTCGGTTTCTGGATCCCCGAAACCGTTGGCGCACGAGAGTCATTCGATATACGATACCCGAAAACTCGGCATCGGTATCGTAATGCAAAGGGACGAACCCCACAAGCTCTAGTATCGAAGTGGGTCGTACTTTGTGCACGGTCTACCCAAAATATAGAGTGGGTTCGAATGGGCCCGAACTCCCACAAAGTTCGGTGGCGACTCGTAATTCGATTTAAATTTCAACCCGAGAACCATCTCACACGAGATTCATTCGCCTCCCCAAACCCGCGCGTGGCCGCGTCAGGGTGGACCTATGTCATGTCCACAAAACTGATTCCAAGAACTGTAAGATTTCCTATGGCCAACTTGTGGGTAAGGGTGATAGGTTTGCCGTTTGAGTTTTTGAACAACGATGTCGGTAATGTCATTGGGAGGATGCTTGGACGGTACTTCTGGGTAGAGCCTATGGACGTTTTCCCTGTGAATGATTATATCTAAATAAGAGTGACAATAATGCTTGATGAGCCGCTGCTGCCAGGATTCTTCCTGGATTGTGAGGATGGGATGTTGGTCTGGGTACAATTTAAATATGAAGAACTATTTAAATATTGTGTCAGATGTGGAAAATTAGGACACAAGTTTACCAGATGTGCTGCAACTCCAAGACAAGTTTCCACCAGGATCACATAAGTTCTTAGAAGGGTGGTTCGTCAGAGATTTGTTATTTTTCAGGATGAAACAAATCATGCCTTCGGTTTCTTCACCCAATCCACCTGAAAACTCGCTTTCGCGACGAAGAAGGGTAAGTCTCAAGTTAAGGTAATCTCTACCCCGAGTTTCTCCATATTGATAGAAATGAGTCAAGGTCGGTCTAGTTGGCCGGACTAAAACAACAATGACACAACAACCATAAGCAAGAGAAACCAACAAGCAACCAACCAACCAAAAATTCCTCAATTCAAATAATCCAAGATCCTCCTCCCTAAACCCCCCAACAAGAAATCTACTCACAATACATGATAGAGACTAATAAAACATTAACAAAGGAGAAAAATAACTACAACATGCATAATAACTAAATCTAAAGAAAATAACAACAAAACAATAAGGAAATTGCAATCTAATAAATTAACCACAAAACTATGAAAGAAATTGCAATCAACAAAATAAACTAGAAAACAATCTAGAACAACATAAATGAAATCTAGAGAAATTAACAACACAAAGATTATCAAAATAACAATTAACAATATGAAACATGAAACGATCTAAAACAACATAAATAAAGATGATCAAAACAAAACATCAATAATGAAAGAACAATAAAATGAACAAATTGAAAGAACAATAATAGATCTAGGCTAGAGATTAGGGAGTGAAGAGAAATATACCAACTATGAAGATCAACAATAAAGAAGAAGATTGCATAAATAAAAGATGAAGCTTGATGAAGAGGATAAAGGATTTGTCACTATTCCTTTAATAATCTCCAAAAATCTTCAACAAAAACTTGAATCTACAAAGCTTGAATGTAAATCTAGAAAATTGATGAAGAAAACTATGAAGAATTCTAATACTAGCTTACTATCTAAGCTAATATGAAGATGATCTAAAAAGGAGAGATAATGAACTACTAATGGATTACTACTAGAATGATCTACTAATGGAGGCATAATGGATGGTAATGGAATGGTAATGTGCAACTAACTAGGGTATGCATATATATAGTAAAGCCTTAAATGATCCTTAACCCAAAGCCCAAATCCAACTTTTTTTGCTCCATTAGTGAGACAATCACCCTTTAAATCTTCATGAGGTGGAACTTCACCTTGCCATACACGGACCAATATCGCCGGGTGAAACTTCACCTGGTGGTTTCACCCGGTGAACTTCTTCCAGTTTTGCATTTTTGGACACCTTTATCGTCGGGCGAAACTTCTCCCGGTGGGTTAAAGTTTTGCCCTGTCATTTCGCCCGATGGAGAAGCTTTATGAAAATCTTCGGGGAGGCAATTTTCCCGTCGGGCAAAACTTCGTCCGGTGGTTTCTCATCGGGTGAAACTTCACCCGACGGTTCTCTCGCTCTTTTCTTGTCTCATTCTTCGTCGTATGATTGGATGACTGACGGAAGGATTTGTCGTGAATCCCACCGATCAAATAAATAAGCGCAAAACCTAACTAGGGTAGCTAGGGTAAGTCGGGTCGAATCCATGGGGACGGTAGAGGCGTATAGACCCAGTTCGCCTAAAAACGAGACTAAGTCAACGAGCTAAGCTAGAGAATGATAAGAGGGAGAGAAGGCTAGACTAAGACTAAAGAAACGGAGAAAACAAACGAGGAAGTGGGCTAGGATTAGGTCGGGGTCAAAGGGGTAACGGAATGGTCAAGGAGGAGTTAGAGTGAAGGAGGTAGTAGGGTAATCTAGGTAATCTAACTTAGACTTACCTAGAGGTTCCACATGGAACCCATCGGCGACACACATAACAAAGGAAGGCAAGAAAAACAAGCATTCTAACCTACTTAGTCGTTCAAGCATTCCATCAAACATGTGATATGCATCGAACCAAGAGGAAACCCAAATCTTCCACCAACATCTCCAAAAAACCCTTAATCACCCAATTAACACCCTAATCACCCTACTAACCCTAGCAAGAACACTACTCTAACATAATCAAACTACAACTAACAAGAACAAGAGGAAACAACACAAACATCAAAACATACATAATGAAACTACCAAATATGATGAACAAAACAATAAACAATAACTAAAGATTTAAACTTGAATTAAACAAACAAGATAAAGAGTAAAGGAAGAAAGGATTATACCAAACTAGTGAAGAGAAAAGATTTAAACTTGCATTAATGAAGAAAACCCAAAACAAACCACCAAGGTTGTCAATCTTGGATGGATCTTGAAGAATTCCCTTAATACAAGTACTAAACTAAGATTAAGAACTAGTTACCGACTAATCTACTCTAATCTAATCTAATATAACCTAAAATAGTCTATGGTTTAGTGGGAAGTGAAGAACCTCAGCTTTACAAAACAAGGGAAGAGTATATATAGGGTTACAAATGGAAGGGAGAAGAAAGAAAAGGAAGTCCGGCTACAGCTCGCCGGTCCCGACCGGGACGGGATCATCCCGACCGGGACGGCCGGTGGTCCCGACCGGGACGGGTTGGTCCCGACCGGGACGGCCTGGCAGTGGCTCCTCTAAAAGCGCACTTCATCCCCGACGGGATGAGGTGCATACCCATCGGGGATGAGTCTTGTAGGCCTCCAATATGATCCTTTTGGTCTCTCCTTGCTTCACATGGACTTCTCATCGATCCTCGGGACTCTATGATCGGGTCTCGGAGGCTCGGGATTGGGTCCCAAGGTCTCGGGGTCGATTCCAAAGCATCGAGTCATCGTTCCTTTATCTCGTTGGCTCCAAAATGTGTACGTATCGAGTCGGAAACGCTCCAACTCTTCCAAATGGGTCTCGGGAACCTGAAACGAACTAAAGGAAGCATGAGAAGCCAATAAATCGCTCCCAAGGAGCGATTCCACAAGGAAAATGGGACTAAAACACTACGAATTAGGCACTACAAACCACACTTATCAACTCCCTCACACTTAACCTTACTCGCCCTCGAGTAAGCACATACTAACTACTATACTAGCCCAATGGGTATTAGCGCACCCTACGCCCTTTCAACTCACGCGAGTGCACTTAGAGGAAAAGTGCACTCCGCAAGGCAAGTCGGGTCTTGCGACAAAATTGCGGATGCAACCGGACACAGGACACACAAACAAACAAGCATACAAACAAACACACAAAAGGTTGCACCCAAAAGAAAAGAAATACTGCCTCCCTCAAACAAGCGGTGAAAGAAGCACCAGTTTAGGACTCAAGGCAAGTGACAACGTTCCCGAGCTAGCAATACAAACCAAGATGGACAAAACCCTAATAGTATGACGACAAAGCAATAAAAACGTTGGTAACTTACCTCGGTTCCTCCTAACCTTCTAAAAACGTACTACGGGACGATCGACGGAGTGGGAAGTGATGATCCACGGTGTTAGTCGACACTGTAGGTAAGTGAGACCCCGCCCCCTTTAGCGTGAATCAAGAGGGTCGTCCCATGTCCGAAACCGCCTAACTAGTCCAAGTAAAAAGGTGGAAATATGCAAAATGAGGGAAGACCGACTAATGCCGCTATCATCCTTCCTCGGGACTCGGTCCTTTGGTAGGCTCTTCAAGGCAAAAGTCGGAAAAAGGCTTATTTTTGTGGGGTTAAGATCTTTTTGTGAGACGATTTTCTTTTGGCATTTTCTCTTTTCTTTTGCATTTTTGCCTTGTTTTGCCATGCCATTCTTTTTCTTCTTTTCTATTTTCTTTTTGGCTTTTGTGCCTTTTCTTTTTCTTCTTTCTTTTATTTCTTTCATTTTCTTTCATTTTCTTTTCTTTGCCCTTTTGGCTTGATTTGGCTTTTTGGCATTTCTTATTGCAACAAGAAAGATGACTTCAACAACTTGCAATTTTATTGTGTGAATATGTGTAGGAGGTAGGGTAATGGGTGAGTCGGGGTTGCGCATTCCCTTCAAACCCACAAAAAGTGGAGAACTTGGACTAATCAAACGATCCTAGACACGGTCACCTAAGGGACGAGACTTGGTAACCAAGGCCTTTTCACACCGTGGGTGGTCATAATGGTCAAAAGTGCAAATCCCGTAGTAAATCTCTAGTAAGCTAGGTGGACTCAAGGTAAAGGACCAACGAATTCATTGATTTAGGGTCATTCTACTAGACTAAAGTCCAAGACTCGATTTACACTACTAAGAAGGGGAAGTACACACTCACACACTAGCCTCTAAACCGGGTTTTCGAAAACCATTTACACACAAGACACACAACAAAACGCAAAACAAAGACTCAACGAAAACGAAAGAAGAAGAAACAAAAGTAACAAAACAAGAACAACACAAAACAAGCACATAGAAAACACAAACACCACCCCTAGCTTCCAAATGAGCGACCAACCAACATCAAACTTTACAAAGCTCCTCCCGAGCACACCACATCACATTCTCCTCCAAAATCCGCAAGAGACAAAGAAGGAAAAAGGGATAAGATGTTACCGGTAGTCTTGAAAGCTCTCCAAAGCTAGCGGTGATTCAAGCAACCTATAAGGAAAAAGGAGGCAAAACACACGCAACACAACAAATGCACAATACAACGACATAAAAGGAAAATGCACAAAAGGAAAATCTTTTTGATTTTTGTGAAAAAATTTCAAATTTTTAGGATTTTTAAAGATTTTTCGAAAAACTACAAAAATAAAACTAACTGCGATAGAATATCGCTCCCCCACACTTAAGCCGAGCCATGTCCTCATGCTCGACCGTAGTATGCGGAGAGGCAAAAGAAAAGAAAAGAAACTACGAAAATAAAGCTAAAAATCAAAAATAAGGTGAAGAAAAGGGTAGAAAGCGTCCGGCCGGGGTGTAGTCAAGTCACCATGGGCCGAGACAAGAAAAGATATGGAAGGGGGAAGAAAAATAAAAAGAAGGAAATAAAAGGAAATGGGAGGAGAGGGCTAGGTGTAATCAAGTCACCTAGCCCGGATTCCGCCTAAATCCGACTAAATCCTCAAAAAGAAAGAGTGAAAAACTTGTAAAATTTGGATTTTGAAAATGACTCTTGATGTAGTCACATCATCGAGAGTCGGGAGCTACCAAAACCAAGGCCTCGAAGGCCACTAAGATACCAGGACTCAAAGGGAAGGGAATGAACAAAGGAAAACAAGCAACAACAAAAACGGAAAAGAAAGAATAGTTGTCGTACCATTGGTTAGCAACTCACTCTCTCCATCGTCTCATAGGTCAATATAGGCACTTGCTTGTCTTCATCATTGCCATCCCGCTTCAAGCTTGATAGAACCGCATGGTAGAGGTAGTAATGGTGCGAGGGGGTGAGATTTGATGTGAATATCGGTCTAAAGTGAGGAGGAATGAGGTTAAGGTATGTAAATGAGGTACATGGGTGGTATGATATGAGAAAGGAAGGAAGGGAGGTTGGGTGGGGGTATATAATGGTTGGGTGGGCTTGAATGTCGAAGAAGAAGCACCAAAAAGGAGTAGGGGATCATCCCGGTCGGGATGGGTGATCCCGGTCGGGATGATAAACCCTTCCCGGTCGGGAAGCCTCCTTCCCGATCGGGATGACACTCCAGTGAACTCGATTTTTGGCACCCTCATCCCGATCGGGACGGCCCCATCCCGGTCGGGACGACACACCCTTCCCGGTCGGGAAGGGTCTTCATGACTCCCATGACCCCAAAAACCGGCTCCCTTGCTCACGATCCAAGCTCTATCACTAACCACTCCTTTCTAGGAGTCACCTTCACTTCACCTATCACAATAAACTCAAAGTACACATCAAATTCACTCCCTCACATCGCTCATCAACAATCCAAAATTACAAGAATACCACAAAACTAACAAAATCAAGAGAAAAATCACACAAATACAAACACAAGTACTGTAAAGAGGAGAGGAGAATGTACAACATGACGGTTCTTTAGGAACTCCGTCAAACCTAGGATGGTAGACTCTCCTTCAACCGTAGCCCTCAAGGGCATGGAGAAGCAAGTCGAACGCGCTACCGACATCATAATGAAGGCCCAAGAAGCGCTCGAGCCTAGCTAACCTCCACGGCCTCCAAGGTGGAGGCAAGAAGTAGGAATCCCAAGACCCATCGTCATCATTCATGTCATCTCCGGGGTCTATCCATCCTACGAGCTTAACCGACCTCTTCCTCCCTAAGCATCGCCTCCAATCATTAGCAAGCTTCATCTCCAAGAAACGAGGCACAAAAAGCGGTTTTGGCCTCATCTCCTCAATGCACACCCCCACACTTTCCTCAAGTTGTGGCTCCCCATTTTCATCACTCGGCCCCAAATCATCTTGGAGGAGAGGATCGAAACTTCTACCGGCGGTTTCAGTCTCTTCCAAGTCATTGCTTGGTTCACTTACAAGGGGCTCTTAATGCTTATCCACGTTCTCGGACAAGGGCAACTCGAGGCTATCAATCTCACCCAACAACTTCACAAATTCTACCAACCCATCCAACTCACTAACTTCCTCCAATTCCTCACCAATGTTGCCTTCACCAAGGGTCATATCCTCATTCGTCACTTTTTGGGTAGACGATTGAGGTTCTTCAAAGCAAATCTCTCCTCCAAAGGGAACTCCATCGGCGGCTTCATGGTTAGGTGGCTCCTCTTTCTCAAGTGGGCACCCCTCATCTAATTGCGATGTTCGGGATAAATACATTACGGTTTGAACCGATATTGCATTTAATCGAGCATCCCTCGCCTCGTTTTCCCTTTGAAATTGGGCCATGAGTTCATCTTGCTCCTTTTTCATTTGAATGGCCATTTCTTGTGTCCTCTTTTGCAATTGAAGAAGTGAATGATACAACTCCAAGTTTGACAATTGGCGGTCATTGAGGTCTTGTAAAGCCCCTTGATAATCTTGATAATCTTAATGATAATCTTGATAATCTTGATTAAACATGGTGTCTTGATGATGCCCAAGGGGTGGGGCATCATATTGTTGGTAGTGAGGTTGAGGTGATTGGTAGTATTGTGGGTCATTGGGTTCATATTGTGGTTGGGGTGGAGGGTAATATGGTGGGTTTTGGGGGTATTGGCTTCCATAAGGTGAATCTTGATTGAACATGGTGGGTTCACAATCATAGCTTGAGTAATAGCCACCTTGATCGTAGGATTGATAGTCATTCACTTGTTGGTAGCCATTTTCATAACCTTGAAGTTCATACCCACTAGAGTCTTGATCCCACCAAGAAGCTTGATAGTGATAGGGGGACGTCATGTCATAGCTTTGGTTCATGGAAGAAGAGGAGTAGCTCACATCGGCTCCCGAGTATGTGGAGTTTAGATCAAACCCCATGCTTGCTCGAAAATCGTAGTCCATACCCGGTTAGAAACCTCTCACCCTAGCAACCTTCCGTTTAAGCGGCTCTAAGTTGCAAGAAGAAGATAGTCACCACCTCTAAGCACAAACTGTAGACTAGGAACAAACGTGAGAAGTCTAGTGCTTTTTGGGCACTAGACAAAAGAGAAATAAACCACACACACACAAGAAGCAAGGTAACAAAAAGGAAAAAGAAAAACACAAACACAAAGATAAAGTCAAGTAACTAGGAAAACAAAGTCTAAACTAGCACCGTCCCCGGCAACGGCGCCAAATTGACGGAAGGATTTGTCGTGAATCCCACCGATCAAATAAATAACCTGCAAAACCTAACTAGGGTAGCTAGGGTAAGTCGGGTCGAATCCACGGGGACGGTAGAGGCGTATAGACCCAGTTCGCCTAAAAACGAGACTAAGTCAACGAGCTAAGCTAGAGAATGATAAGAGGGAGAGAAGGCTAGACTAAGACTAAAGAAACGGAGAAAACAAACGAGGAAGTGGGCTAGGATTAGGTCGGGGTCAAAGGGGTAACGGAATGGTCAAGGAGTAGTTAGAGTGAAGGAGGTAGTAGGGTAATCTAGGTAATCTAACTTAGACTCACCTAGAGGTTCCACATGGAACCCATCGGCGACACACATAACAAAGGAAGGCAAGAAAAACAAGCATTCTAACCTACTTAGTCGTTCAAGCATTCCATCAAACATGTGATATGCATCGAACCAAGAGGAAACCCAAATCTTCCACCAACATCTCCAAAAAACCCTTAATCACCCAATTAACACCCTAATCACCCTACTAACCCTAGCAAGAACACTACTCTAACATAATCAAACTACAACTAACAAGAACAAGAGGAAACAACACAAACATCAAAACATACATAATGAAACTACCAAATATGATGAACAAAACAATAAACAATAACTAAAGATTTAAACTTGAATTAAACAAACAAGATAAAGAGTAAAGGAAGAAAGGATTATACCAAACTAGTGAAGAGAAAAGATTGAAACTTGCATTAATGAAGAAAACCCAAAACAAACCACCAAGGTTGTCAATCTTGGATGGATCTTGAAGAATTCCCTTAATACAAGTACTAAAATAAGATTAAGAACTAATTACCGACTAATCTACTCTAATCTAATCTAATCTAACCTAAAATAGTCTAGGGTTTAGTGGGAAGTGAAGAACCTCAGCTTTACAAAACAAGGGAAGAGTATATATAGGGTTACAAATGGAAGGGAGAAGAAAGAAAAGGAAGTCCGGCTACAGCTCGCCGGTCCCGACCGGGACGGGATCATCCCGACCGGGACGGCCGGTGGTCCCGACTGGGACGGGTTGGTCCCGACCGGGACGGCCTGGCAGTGGCTCCTCTAAAAGCGCACTTCATCCCCGACGGGATGAGGTGCATACCCGTCGGGGATGAGTCTTGTAGGCCTCCAATAGGATCCTTTTGGTCTCTCCTTGCTTCACATGGACTTCTCATCGATCCTCGGGACTCGAGATCGGGTCTCGGAGGCTCGGGATTGGGTCCCAAGGTCTCGGGGTCGATTCCAAAGCATCGAGTCATCGTTCCTTTATCTCGTTGGCTCCAAAATGTGTATGTATCGAGTCGGAAACGCTCCAACTCTTCCAAATGGGTCTCGGGAACCTGAAACGAACTAAAGGAAGCATAAGAAGCCCATAAATCGCTCCCAAGGAGCGATTCCACAAGGAAAATGGGACTAAAACACTACGAATTAGGCACTACAAACCACACTTATCAATGACTTTGAACTTTAAGTTGTGTGCTTTGCTTTTCGGACGACATTCCCCTCTCTTGTACTCGTGGAAGCTCGATCATGCTTTCGGTGCCAAATCCTATCAATATTGATAGAAAAACTACCAAAAACACGTAAAACGCACAAGAGGAACGCTAATGCAAGAATTACTCAAAATAAAGCGATAATCACACTCTAATCTCGTAAAACGAGGGAAAAACGGGTCTAAATGAGAGGAAAAATGGTTTAAATTTAGCACACAACAATAGGCTGGTGAACTTTGATCTGGGAGGTACACCTGAAGGAAGAGTTAGGGCAGGTAGGAGGTATACTCGTAATGAAATTCCTTTTGCAGGTGTTGTTCTGTATCCGGTCGATGACAGAAATAGACAGGGACAAGGCGCAGGGGTTGTTGGACAGGATGTGATGGATGTTGATGAGAGAGATTAAGATGAACAAGAGCGAGCACCTAGGCGGATGAGAGACATTGCAAGAAGATTGTTGGTAGAGGGACCTCATGGGATGGGTGGGGTGATGGGGGACCCTAATCACGTCCCACATGGTTTTCATTATGAAGACCCTTACGTTCAAGCTATGAATGTAGAAGAGAGAGTTGATACAACGAATCCTGACTAGATAAGACAAGAAGCCAAAAGAAGAAGGGTTGAAGGAGATGTGAACACGACCCTTAATGAAGATGAAGCAGAAGGTATCACTCAGACCTTTTTCTCGCCTACAGGTGATGTGTGTCAAATTTGGACCATTTTTCCACCCATCTAAGCTCGTTTAGCTATCGCTTTTGTGAGATTTGTGTGCGATTAACGCCCTTATTGAGTCTTTCTCACTCTAGCGACCTCTCTTGTGTATTTACGTGTTTTGGATAGTTTTCCTATTATTTTGATAGGAATCCATTGTACGAGAGCATGCACGAGCTTACATGGGCACAAGGTAGCGGAATATAGTCCCAAAGCATGATTAAAGTCCAAAGTCCAAACCGAAGAGGTGAAACCTTGAGCAAAAGTGCAAAACTATAGTCCATTGGGCATCTTCACCGGAGAGGGCGAACTTCAAATGGATATATCTAGAGTTCTAGACCTCGTATCGAAGCTATTTCAGTTGGAGGTGAAATCTTATCTTCTTAGCTTTCCAACGACATATCACACACCCCAATCGAAGACCAAACGAGAGAGTTATGGCCCTCTGAAGTCACAGGATGAAGTTTCACCCGATGAGATCTGACCGGGCTAAAATTCAGCCGACGGTGTTTCCTCCCCAAATTGCCATTTCGGAAAAAAAAAGTTCAGCGGGCGAAACTTCACCGGATGAGATTTTAACCGGGTGAAACTTCGCCCGGCGGTATTTTGGCCATATTAGAGAGAATTCCCAGGGCAAAACTTCACCCTATGAAGACTCATTGGACAAAAGTCTCACTCATTGGGCAAAGTTTCATATCAAGAGCAAAGATTAGAATTGAGCTTTGGTTTAGGGATCCATTAACCTAGTTAGATGCACAACACTACATTAAACTACAATAACTCTCCATTAGATTTTAGATTATTTTCCATTAGAGTAGATAGAAAGCCATTAGATAGAAGTTGCATAGTTTTCATCAATCTTCATCTTTTTCATCTAGCTTTAGATTCAAGCTTTTGTAAAAGAATCTAGTTTTATTTCTTGAAGTTCTTGGGAGATTATCAAGGGATTAGTGACAAATCCATTGTCCTCTTCATCAAGACTTCTCTTTATTTATATGCAATCTTCATCTTCTTCATTGTTATTCTCCTCCATTGTTGGTATATTTCACTTCCTCTCTCTCATCTCTGGATTAAATTTACTATTGCTCTTTCATTATTGCATCATTTTTATTGATTTTTCTTGCATTGTTTTTACATCACCTTATAGTTTCTTTTGTTGATTGCAATTTCCTTCGTTGTCTTAATTTTATTTTCTCTTGTTTTCATCATTATGCATGTTTTTGTTATTTTTTCTATTGTTATTGTTTTTGTAGTTTCCTTCATGATTAGTGAGTAGATTATTAGTTAGGGGGTTTGGGGAGGAAGAATTTGGTGTCATGAATTATGAAATTTTGATGATTGATACACTTGGGTCGATTTGTCTAATTTGGAATTGTTGTATCCGTGTCGACTTTACTTGATCAATATCGTTGACTCGTATTCACCCTTATCTATATGGGGAAACTCGGGGTTTGGGTAATTCCGATTAGTGACCTAGCTTGATCGCCGCGAAAGCGGGTTTTAGCAAAGTTGGGTTAGGAAATCCGGGTCACCCACGTGACAGGTGGGGACCGAAAAGGGTAACTCGCTCCTTATCGATTGTGTATTGTTTACTTGATTCTTTGTTTATGTATCCCGTTTCTAATTCCCTGACTCCCCCTAACGCCTTTCCTTTACTTGATTTCTCTTTATTATTCTAGTTTCGTCTTCATTAGTTTAGTTCGTGACCAATCAAACCCCCCTAGATCCCAATCAATAGACTAGACCTAGACTCGACTTCCCATGTGTTCCGTTCCTGTGGATCGATCCCGACTTGCCACTACTACGAAGTAGTCAGTTGGAGTTATAAATTTTGTTTGATCGTGTTAGATAGGCAACAATCTGACGCACATCAACAGGTTTTCCCATCATCCATCATGAACCTCAGAGGGAGGATGCTAACCATCAGGGTGGAGATGGGGAAGAACAGGACAATAATAATAACAATAACTTTAACCAAAAAAACAATGAAGCTGACCTAGAGAGAAATTTAGGGGATGAGGGGGAGGATCAGAATGGGGTGGGAGGAGAGATAGGAAGGAATAAAGAGGATGTTAGGAGGGGGCAGACAACACAGCTTGTTGAGGTGACTATTGAGCTTGGAGGTGAACTCCTTGAGAATAGGAATGAGGGTCAATTATTAGCAGGAAGGATAGTTACAGGGAAGGAGATAGAAGGAAACGCAGGATTTGAGAGGGAGTTTGGACAGGAGGAGGAGGATAGAGATATTAACAGGGGTGTGACCACAGGGAATCATTCTAAAAATGGCTCAGAGGATATGGAACTAGTGGAGGAAGGCTAAGATGCTGATGCAGTTATGTTGGAAGAAAGGCTTCAAGGATGCCCATTTAGAACCAATGATGGTGTGTTTAACTCTGGAGTTTTTGATACTGTGAAGGAGGATCAGTCTTCGTTGGGACTTGTCATTTGAGTTATCAGAATAGGGGAGAGTCCAACAGAGCTGGTCAGAGACTTGATGGAGAAAGTTTTTTCGAAAATAGGAGAAAGAAAAGGAAAGCGTTCTCTGAACCAGAGATGGGATATGAGAATGGAGATAGCATTCTGGTGGAAGAAGTTTACTTGTCTGATGGGAACAGTGCTAGAAATAAGAGAAACATGAGGGGTGTTACTGAAGAAGAAAGGTGGTTTTGGCAAATTGGACGGGATGGTAGAGAAGAAATGCAGGTGGAAGAAGGCCTTGCAGAGGTTGAGCCAGATCAACCTCCTCAGGAGGAATGAAGGGACTTTCTTGGAACTGTAGGGGTCTGTTGGATCCGCTCAACCCTACAGTTACTAAAATAAGAGCGCTCCTCTCTAGTTGTAGTAACTTTGATTTTATTTTTTCGCTGAAACTAAGTGTGCTAGTGCTAAAGTTGCATCATTATGTAGGCCTTTTGGCTTTAATTATTTTGTCGGGTCGGATGCTAGGGGATAAAGCGGTGGTCTGTATGTCGGTTGGAAAGTTGTATCAGCATTTTTGACCATTTTCGTCTACCCTAATTTTGGTATTCTGCTATCTAATATAATTAGTGGATTCCCTTGTTACTTGGTCTTGGTGTATGGTGAGCCGGAGTTTTCTTTAAGAGAAGGAGTTTGGGAGTTTTTAGGAAGTAGGATTGAATCACTTGAATTTCCTTTTCTTCTAATAGGTGACTTCAATTAAGTGGATCAAGTAGATGATAAGATGAGTAAATCAACTAGAACAATACCGAGAATGGATTTTTTCTGTCGGTGGAAACTTGAGCATGACTTGATTGACGTTCCCTTTAAAGGGCCAAAATTTACTTGGTGTAATAATAGAAAAGGAGAAGATCTGGTGTTTGAGAGGCTTGATAAGGCCTACGCCTCAAGTGATTGGGTTAGGCTGTATCCTGATTCAGGTTTGACTCACTTACCTATTCAATTGTCGGATCATGCTCCAATTATTTTTAATAATAGTTTGGCTTATGGTAAAAGAAGGCGTCTGTATAAGATGGAAGCATGGAGCATTAGCTCTGAAGAGGGAATGGAGGTAGTAAGAAATGGCTGGAATTTTACTACTAAAGAATCAAAAGGGTTTATCCTGATGAGGAAGCTTGAGAAGGTCAAACTTTGACTCAAGGCCTGGGTGTTAGATAAAAAGAAGGAATGGAATAGGAACTGGGACAATTTCGATTTTGATCTCTCGGGGGAACTTGAAAGAATTTTTGAAGAAGGAAATAAAGATGAATATGATAGAATTCATGAAAAATTGAAGGAGTTCTCTAAAGCTGCTGCAATTTACTGGAGACAACGAGCTAAAGTTAGATGGGCCGCTGAAGGGGATGCATGTACTAAATATTTCTTTAATTGCGTGAAAGGGCGTCGGAGTCGTAATTTTATATATAGTATATATTAAACGCTAGGATGGTTGCTGGACTCAGAACTTGGAAGAGATAGGGGAGGATTTCTAGGTACATTTCAAGACTTTATTTAGGGTCAACCATCAATTGATAGAAAAAGAAATGGTAAGCTAGAGAGAGAAAGCTTTAGATTTCCTTCCCCAAACTAGCAATGGCTAATCACAGGAAAGGAAAATCTAAATCTAATAGTAAGCACATAAAATCAAATAATAGCACATCTACTAATAGAAACTCACAAAAATATAGTAATAAATCACATATTAATCATACAGGTAAAAAGAATGGAAAAGGCATCTCGAGTATGGATGAACAGATCCTGGAAGGTGCGTTCTCTGATACTGAGCTACACATCATAGAAGCCGAGCTTGATGAGCTAGTGGATGATGAAACGGAGCGTCCATGGCAGACTGTTGGTGAATCTTCAAAAGGTACAACCAAGAAAGGACTCCAAATGACTAGTGACGATGTGCAACCAGAACTCGATTACTGGTCTACGGCCAACGTCTGCAATGTGTTAGGGGCGAATCCACCTTGTTACGTGATTAATGGGTTCCTAAAGAAAGTATGGAAGGAAACTGACTTCGACAAAATCTCCCATCAGCCCAATGGCGTCTGTCTGGTCTGATTCAAGACTAAGGAGAAACAAACTGAGGTATTGAAGAATGGCCATCTTATTTTTGATAGCAAACCATTGATTATTAAGAAATGGACACCTTCTGTATCATTAATGAAAGAGGAGGTTAGCATGATTCCGATATGGATTAGATTTTATAATCTGAACTTGAAGTTTTGGGGTCCTGCGCTGAGGAAAATTGTTGCACTAATTGGTAAACCTATCCGGGCAGATGATGCAACTCAATCGAAGAATTTCTTAAGGTATGCAAGGATTCTGGTTGAGGTTAAGTTTGGAGATCGTCTCCCTGATTGTGTGGAGTTTCACGGTGAGCTTGATACTCACTATAATCAACCAGTCTTCTATGAGTGGAAGCCTATCAAGTGCAATAACTGTAAGGGGATTGGACATGATACAGATCGATGCCTGTAGGAGGAAACAGGATAAACCTGGAAAGGAGGATAACAGGAAATGAATGCCAAAAACAATAGCCCCTCCAGTAATTGAGAATCCACCTGATAAGAGGTTGGAAGTAGAAGCAAAAAGGAAGACTGATACTGGGGATGTAGAGGCTGCTCTCATTACTCCACTCATCAGTCAATGGATTCGGTTCCCTGCTTCGACTCCAGTCCGTATTGTGACTAAGATGGCTCAACAGGAGGGTGGGGGATTCATCATTGGGAAATCATTTTATGACACACTGAGTTCACAACCATTGAATATTGAGTATGGACTGGCTGATCCAGCTAGTGACCATGGCTAGCATAGGATTTTGGAATGTGCGCGGAATAAATAACCCTATTAAACAAAAAGAAATAAAGTGGTTCCTCCACAATAATAATATGGGTCTATTTTGTTTAGTTGAAACTAGAGTACGAAGTAGTTCTATCAATAAAGTTCATGAAGGTATAAGAAAAGAATGGAAATTAATCCATAATACGCGAGGCAATGAAGGTGGAAGAATATGGATTTTATGGAATGCAAGTTTATTTGATATTCAGCTACTAGAGAATGAAGAGCAAGTTATCCACACTAGAGTGTCCTCCATAGTGAAACAGAAGACATGGTGGATGTCCATTGTTTATGGAAAGAATAGGGGGATGGAGAGGCTTCCTCTTTGGGAATCTATTAAAAGAAGAGGCAATACTGTTAATGGTCCTTTGCTACTTATGGGGGACTTTAATAATGTCCTCGATCATAATGAGCGTGTGGGAGGAGCTCCGGTTACAGCTACGGAAATAGCTGACTTCAGAGATTGCAACACCCATTGTAGTTTGTGTGATCTACCTGCTACAGGTGCCTTTTTCATTTGGAATAACAAGCACGAGGTGGGAGATAGGGTGTTTAGTCGTTTAGACAGAGTGTTGGCTAATGATGATTGGATTATGGAGATGCCTGAGACTAGAGTGACGTTTCTCCCTGAAGGTCTCTATGATCATTCCCCATGTGTTATACTATTATGGGAACACAATTGGGCGAGAAAAAAGAACTTCAAATATTTCAATGTGTGGGGTAAAGATGAACACTTCCTTCGACTGGTACACAGCCACTGGGGACATAATATTTCTGGTACGCCTATGTATTAGGTGATTAGGAAGCTTAAGGACCTAAAGTATCCCCTGAGGCAACTTAATAAGCATGCTTTTGATAACATTGAAACGACTGCAAAACTGGCGCATGAGTTGCTTATTACTGCTCAACAGAATTTACATACTGACCCCTTGAATGGTGATAAACAAAGGGAGGAACATGTTGCTGCGGCGACCTACAAGCACCTTAATGATGCTCATATGAGCTACCTTGCCCAAAAGGCTAAACAACAATGGGTTTTAGAAGAAGATGATAACACAAGCTACTTTCATAGCATCATCAAGGCTAGGAGGGCTCATAATAAGGTTTTTATCATTAAGGACAAAGATGGAGGTGTTTGTGACACCCTTGAGAGAATTGAGGAGGCATTTTTAAAGTACTACCACAAGATTCTTGGTACTGATTCTGCAGGTACTGACATTAACATTGCAGTTGTCAGACGAGGGAAGACAGTTAATGATGATTAGGCTAGGTAGATGGTTAGACATGTAACTGAAGAGGAAATAAAGAAAGCCCTATTCTATTCCCAATAACAGGTCTCTGGGACCTGATGGTTACACAAGTTCTTTCTTCAAGGATGCCTTCGCGGTGGTTGGAAAGAGTATATGTGAGGCTATCCAAGACTTCTTTGTACATGGCCAGCTGCTCAAGCAAGTAAATGCTACAAATGTGACTCTTATTCCTAAGAAAGAGCGGCCAGAGAATGTTACTGAATTCCGACCCATTGCGTGTTGCAACGTCATATACAAATGCATCACAAAAGTCATATGTAATCAACTCTTGGAAGTAATACCTTCGATAATCAGCAGCAACCAGAGTGCTTTTATCAAGGGACGGGACATTGTGGATAACATACTGATATTTTAAGATTTGATTAGACTTTACAATAAAAAGAATTGCTCCCCTCGTTGCCTTATGAGGATTGATTTAAGGAAGGCGTATGATTCTATCCGTTGGCAGTTCATCCGTCAGATGCTCGAAGCTTTGAAATTTCACCCTAGAATGATTGGATGGATAATGAAATGCATTTCAACTCCTACTTACACGTTAAGCCTAAATGGCAACATGTTTGGCTTTTTCCAGGGCAAACGAGGTATTAGACAAGGGGATCCCATGTCTCCCATTATTTTCACCATTTGTATGGAGTATCTCTCACGGGTATTGGATGTTATGACTATGAGAAAGGAGTTTACCTTTCATCCATTATGGAAACAGATGCGGCTATGTCATCTTTGCTTTGCGGATGACATTCTCATTTTTTGTAGAGGAGATTCGGGCTCTGTTAGGGTGCTGATCAACACTTTTAGGCATTTCTCACAGACATCAGGATTGCATATCAGCAGCCAGAAATCTGAAATCTTCATGAATGGTATGGATGAAAGGGAGATAATACGATGTACTAGAATCACTGGTTTCAGCAGGGGTGTGTTCCCCTTCAGATATTTGGGAATACCCATTTTGTATAAGAGAATTCCTGCTGGAGATTGCCACAGATTGATTGATAAAGTTACAGCAAAATTAAGAGGGTGGGGGCACAGGAAACTCAGTTATGCGAGGTGACTGGTGATGGTCCGCTTTGTTATTTCGCAACTTCACTCGTATTGGGCTCGTATTTTCGTAATACCAAACGGAGTAATGGTTAAGATCAATGCATTATGTAGAAATTACCTTTGGGAGGGTACTGATAGCTATCATCGAGTGCCACTAGTGTCTTGGGAGGATTGTTGTAGGGCAAAAAAGAAGGGTGGTCTGAGTATTATCAACTCTATTCTTTGGAACCAAGCCTCAATTGCCAAATACACTTGGTGGATTGCTTCTAAGAAGGATCACCTATGGGTGAAATGGGTCAATGGAGTATATATAAAGGGGCAACCATGGTTTGAATACCAACCTACTCAGCATAGGAGCTGAACTTGGCGAAAAATTTGTCAAGTTAGAGACATTTTCAAACCTGGTTACAGTAATTATGAATGGCAAGGCAACAAAGGAGTTTATACAGTGGCTGATTGGTATAAATGGGTTATGGAGCAACACGGTAAGGTTGGCTGGTTTAGTAATGTCTGGGGCAGGATGAATATCCCTAAACATTCGTTTATCTGCTGGCTGGTTGCACACAATAGACTGCTTACTATGGTACAGCTGAAGAGATTGGGCATCACCCAGATGGATACCTGTTATCCATGTGGTGATGGGCCAGAGGACTCACTACAAGAGGTAAAGTTAGTGGCGACTGAGCTTAACTACTGTCATCTGTCGCTAAAAAGAGACGCGCGACTGTTAACAGTCGCTAAGCGACAGTGGCTACAGTTAGTCGCATCTAGCGACTGATTTCAGTCGCTAAAAAAACGCGCGACTGAAATCAGTCGCTAGATGCTCATTTTAGCGACTGTAATCAGTCGCTAAGAGCGTCAGTTAGCGACTGAAATCAGTCGCTAAACGGTGTGACGTGGCATCCTACAGCGACTGATTTCAGTCACTAAATAGAAAATTTAGCTACTGATATCAGTCGCTGCTGTACCTGAAATAGGCCGGTTATATTTATTATTTGTCTAGCCAAAATCTGCACAATAAAACAAACCAACAACCACAATACATCCCAAACATCATTCCAAACATCATTCCAAACGTTGTTCCAACGTTACGCAAGCTTCACACTCCAAAATCGGCAACCAAGTACGCAAACGTCGTGAATACACTAAATTGAAAGTGTTGTTACAAACTGTTTTTTCAACAAGCATTCAGAAACTACAAATTGTTTTCATTCAATCTACTCAGCTAACAGGGAAACTAGATGACGCACCACTACCACCGTCACCGAAGGGGTCTCTAGGATCCGGGAATCGGGGAGTGAGGCCGGAGTTGCAGTTATACTGCTGCGTGTTCCTAAGACGCCGTAGCTCTTCCAGAATTTGCAGGTTAACGGACTCATGCATCTTCAGCCTCTCATCCTGCTCCTTCAGCCTCTCATCCTGGTCCTTTAGCCTCTCAGCCATAGCCGCCCGTAGCGCCCTCTCCTCTTGGATTTCCAACCTCATCAGCCATTTCGGATGGTACACACTCTGTCGAGGTCGCATGGCCCCCCCGAACATTGGGTGGTGTCCAGTACAGGGAATGAGCGTTCCCCGTACCGTACACCGCTCCCTTGCGGTATCCCTCCGCGACTCTGAACCAAATCATGCTCGGGTCCACACCTTCATTCTCAGGCGCTCTAGTGGCCTCCAAATACGATCTTTGAAAGAAATTGAAGTCATGATTAGGTGGGTTGTGTGAAGAAAAAAAAGTAACGAAGTCTTATGTTTGAAACTTACCCAAGTGTCCATATCCTTCTTCGTGGCGAATGTTCGACCGGTGGCATCGTCCCCCTTACTCTTCGTGTCGAGAAATAGCTGCACAGGAGGAGGAAATTCTCCGGTTTTCTTCTTCACCTGTTGACAGTACATGTAGATTTCTCATTTATATTTATAATGAAAACATTAAATAATAATCCAATATAAAAATCAAAGGTAAGAAAATATTAACATTCATGGCCCGCTGGTGCATCGACTGCGACCCACCGTAGTGGGTGCGCTCCGCCTCCGCCTCGGGGTCCCCTCCCCGCCTCTTGTTCTTTTTTGCCTAGACGGATCTTTTAAGGAACTTCGGGACGGAGCGGGCTGTTTGGAACTGTTGGATGGCGTCACCTACAATTTATACACTTTGAGATCAATAAGTGTTTTGAAGATATATACAACTTTCTATTCAAGTACTAACACTAATTGAGTAATCGAACCTCTAAGGTGTTTCTGTAACTTTTCATCGCTCGCTATCTTATACATCATGTCTTTGTGTCTGTCCTTCGCGACATCCATGTATCTGTCTCTCACAGCCACCTCAAGACCCTCGTTGTAAAAGTGTTTCAACTGCAAGATCGTTTATTGTCATTGTATTAGTAATATGTAAACAGTAACAGATAATTAATAAAAATCAGAAATTGGTGTACCTTGAAGTTGGCAAACCACTTCTCCCGTTGCCACAGAGGCAACTTTGTCCAACTCGTGCAGTAAGTAGTCAAGTCATTCATGAAACTGTCCTTGACACCAGTCACCACCGCACGAGTACGAAATCTATACCAAAGAGTGAAATAAGATGATGTCTCACAAAAAAATGAAATATATCGTCTCACCATGTGTTCTCCGGGATAATAATTAGGCACCCTTCGTCGGTATATCGAAGCCCTTCATCCTGTTGTGGTTGTTCTGGTTGCTCATTGTCGTGCACCTCCTCCTTGTTCTCCACTTGGTGTTCGTCCTCCCGCCGGTTCTCTTCTTGGTCTTCCTGCTGTTGCTGGTCCCTGTTCCTGCTGCTGCTCGAACTACCAAACCGCAGTCTGCTGCCCAACGTCATATCTGTAGACATATAATAGTAAAAAGTTAGAAACTGACATCATAATATTGAAATAATTTGCCCAAAATATGTAATGCAGATTACTATTTTCGTTCCTGTCTCTTCATTTTTTTATCTAAAAAAATTGAGACAATAACCACATACAAATTATTTCCTCTAAAGTAATTTACTAATATATATACACTAGTCAAATATTCTGTAAAATTCTCAATTCACCTAAACATAGTACTATTTTCACCCAATTCGTCCATAATTACATCACTAAATCGGTATAATTGTATTTTACTTCCAATTTCCTAACACATCAAAACGACCCAATTCATTCAACTACTTAACCACAAACCTTAATTTTATACTAACAATCTACCTATTTCAAATTGGGGAACCTATTGGGCGATTAACATTCTAACTACACTAAATATTCCGACAACTAAAAAACTATCCAACCCAATAACTAATTTATTTATATCTATAAAAACAGAAATTAACAAATAATTGAAACTAAATATAGATAGATAAACATACCTTAAGAAAAATGAGAGAATTGAAGAAGGAATGAAGAGGAATGGAGAGGAGCCGAGTGTTAGAGAGAGGGGGGAGGGTTTTTAGAGAGAGAGACCGAAATGGATGAATGAGGCGGGGGAGGGGGGGTGTTCGTAAATTTAAAAAAAATTGACATCTTTAGCGACCGAAATCGGTCGCGCACCACTTCTATTAGCGACCGATTTCAGTCGCTAAATCCGTAGCCATTTCACTAATTTAGCGACCGAAATCGGTCGCGCGCCCATTATTTTAGCGACTGATTTCGGTCGCTAAGGATAATTAATTTTTTTTAAATCCGTCTCCTCGTCCAGCGACTAATATCAGTCACGTGTTGTACTTTCAGTCGCAAAATTAGCTACTGAATTTATCAGTCGCGCGTGGTTGGTAGCTATATGAAGTATTTCTTGTAGTGACTGTAATCATCTATTCTTCCGATGTAACTATATTAGGCTGTGCATAAGAAGTATCGAGAGTTGGCTAGGGGTGAAACTAACTGCTGAGGAGGCTATGCACTGGACATGCACGAGGAGATATAAGGCCGTTGCTAAGAAGCAGATTATTGTTGCTGTCATTGCTGCTTTAATCTATTCGATATGGCAAGAAAGGAATCGAGCTTATCATGAAAACTGGATCAGAAGACCGGGAGCTGTAGTACAGCGCATACAAAATCTTATGCGTATGCATTTTAGGCAGTATCTAGCTAAGATTCAGTCTCGTCTAGATAGTAATTGGAAGAATCAGATAGGCTTATAAGGACTTTTTGATAGAAGATGACAGGAAATGAGTATGTAGAGATTGATTGTAATTACTTTTTTCATGGTATAATATTACTTACATTTTACCAAAAAAAATCATCAATTGATAGATTTTGAAGAGTATGCTCGAAAGAATGGGGGTTCTTCGATATTTTGAAAGGTAGCATTAATGAAGAAGAGAAGGACAAGTTGAGCAGGAAATTTACAGCAAAGGAGGTTAGGGCGGCAGTATTCCAACTAGGGGATTTTAAATCCCATGGACCAGATGGTATCCCTGCTGAATTTTATAAGAAATGATGGGTCTTTATTAAAAACGATGTTATTGAAGAGGTATGTGCTTATCTTAACTTCGGTCATATGCTGAAAGAGATGAATAAAACCTTCATCACTCTTATCCCGAAAGGAAATTGCCCTGAGAAGGTTGATCAGTATTGACCAATTAGTTTGTGTAATGTCATTATGAAGATTATTATGAAGTGCATTGCTAATCGCATGAAGAGTTTAATGCCAAGAATAATAGGAGAATACCATAATGCTTTCGTCCCAAAGAAATTTATTCAGGATAATATTCTTATAGCCGATGAGTGTTTATATAAGTTGAACAATCATAAGAAAGGAAGAGTGGGTGAAGTGGCGTTCAAAGCCAACATGAGCAAAGCGTATGACAGGATAGATTGGAATTTTCTGAGATGTGCTCTGATTAATATGGGGTTTCCGAATAACTTTACTAAACTCATCATGAATTGCGTCACAACGGTTTCCAGGGCCGGCCCATTAGATTTGGAGGCCCTGTTCCAACTTCAATATGGGCCCCTTAATATAGTACAGTAGTATAAAATTGTAACTTAAATAAAAAATTGTCAATAAGAAGATTTGAACCCACAACCTTTATATCAACAGGCATGTATCTTATCCACTACACCACATTAATACTTCATGTTAAAATTGTGTGAACAATGTACATATTGAGGCCCTAACTTGTTTGGGCTCCGGTTCCTTGAACCGGACCGAACCCCATATGGGCCGGCCCTGACGGTTTCTTATAGTATTCTGATTAATGGAGAGCCATTGGAATTCTTTAAGCCCTCGTGTGGTTTAAGGCAAGGGGACCCTCTATCCCCTTATCTTTTGTTATTTGTTCTGAAGTCCTGTCAAGACATATGTGCAAAAGGGGAGAGAATAGATAAATTGTTTGGATAAAAGTGCCGAGGAATGCTCCTCCTATATCACATTTGTTCTTTGTGGATGATTCACTCTTCTTTCTTGAAGGTAAAACAGTTAATCTTAAAAAATTTCATAAGCTTTTTGCTGAGTTTTGTCTTTTGTCCGGACTGAGAATTAATAAGGAGAAATCTGCGATGGTTTTTAGTACTAATTGTAAACAGGGTATTATTCATGATAGTCTAAAGATGTTTCAACTAAAACCTTGTGCGAAGCTGGGTAAATATTTGGGTATTCCTGACATAAGTGACACTGGAGCTAAGAATTTGGCAGATAGGATATATGAGCAGGTCCTTTCACGAATTGGTTCGTGGAAGGGTGCTCTCCTCTCCCCAGTTGGACGGTTGACCTTAATTCAGTCTGTGCTAGCCAATCTTTCCTGTTACTTTCTATCGGTTTTCAATATTCTGGTAAGTGTGGCCAATAGAGTGAACGCTCTACTGGCACATTTTTGGTGGGATGGATTTAAAGAAGGGAGAACGGTTCACTGGAGATCTTCAAAGTATCTTAGTCTGCCTAAGTTCATGGGAGGACTCGGGATTAGGAGTACTAAGCTGATAAACCAGGCGTTACTTGCTAAGATTGCGTGGAGGATCATAACGAATCAGGATAGTCTGGTCAGCAAGGTTTTCACTGCTAAATATGGGTTTATAAGGAATGTACAAGAATTTAGGGAAAATAGAATAAAAGGTAATCAATCCAGAGCTTGGAAAGGGAGGTACTGGAAAGCGGGTTGGGATGGAAAGTAGGTTGGCAAGGGGAGAATAATGGTCCGAAAGTTAATATTTTCCAGGATAAATGGGTTAACGGAGGGGTTTTGGTCATCCAAACTGGGATCAGTCTTGAGGAATTAATAGCTTATGATAGGGATTGGGGGCTGGATGACATGATTTCGTCTGATAAGAGGTGAGATTATAATAAGATTCGATTTGCGTTCTATAAGGAGTAGTGTGATAAAATCCAGGCTATTCCCCTTTCCACGGCCTCAAGAGTGAACCGTTGTTATTGGGTTAAACAAGAAGTGGAGAGTATAGTGTCAAGAGTGGCTATCAAGAATTGATTCAAAAAGAGTTTGACATTGAGAAATTGATCAGAAAAGGTGGGTGTGAGTTTTCGAGATTTACATCGTTTTGTAAGAAGGTGCTTTGGAAAATTCCAGGACCAGCTAAATGGAGAATTTTTTATTGGAAGATCATTTCCAACGTGCTTCCTGTTGGAGCTGAGAGGGAAAGGAGGCAACTGACGGGACCCTACCACTGTGTGATATGTTTTTCGAGAGATGAAGATGGGATAAGTGAAACTGAATCCCTGGATCATTTATTTAGACAATGCCCCGTTAGTAGACAATCATGGGACTCCACCCCTCTTGCAAATAAAATTCACCATAATGAAGATATGGATTTTGGGGATTGGCTAATGGAGACCACAAAGCAACTTGTTGAGAAAGATGATGATTGGAAGGAACTTTTTAATTTCGTTAATGTCCTGTACAACATTTGGTTGTTCTGGAATAGTATTATGTTTGAAAGATCCAATAACGATATATGTGGGTTATTGACAAGATATAAAGATTCGCTTAAGGATTTTGATTATTTTTGGGAAGATATGAAGACTGGGAGGGAAAAGGATAAGGAAGTTATCAGAAGGAGGGGATTTTCTGACAAGGAAGCTGTTAGGAACAGGATTACAGAATCTAAGGATATCTGGATCATAATGCAGGTGCAAGAATCTTCTAGTTGTATTACCAATGTGATGAGCGTGGATGCGGGGTGGAGGACTTCAGGGGAAGCGTCAGCGGGATGGGTCATTGTGGATAGTAATGGAAACAGGTCTAGCTGTGGGAAGGCCGGGTTTATGGCGGAATCAACCCTTCAAGTAGAAACGATGACCATGATTAAAGCTATCCGGTGGGAAAAAAGAAATGGATTTCTACATATTACTATCCAAAGTGATTGTTTGCAACTCCTGTATCAACTTGCAGAAGTCGAAGACCCTCATCACTGTACGAGGGACCTGTTGCAGGAATTGTATTTTGAAGCACCTTCGTTTCACTGTTGTTCTATTAGATTTATACCTCGAAACCTTAATCACTACGCACATAACCTTGTTGCATCGGTTATGAGTAGTCGTTAAGAAAGTTTGTATTAGCTGGCAAAAAAAAACTGATACAAAATTTTAGTTTACGATCAGATCTCCGTCGTAATATTGTAACGGATCAAGTATTTACTTATTTTGATGGAAGGAGACCAAAACATGTAAAGAATATGGTAAAAGGATAAATATTAGTGATGTTAGTGCTTGGAATTTATACAAGTACATAATTAGTTTATCCTAAGTAACTAGCATTAGGTGTGATTGCAATCACGATTGTGTACATGGATAGAAGATACAAGCAATCAATATGATACATTTACATAATTAGGAGATGTGTAATACTCCCTCCTATTCCAAGTATTCCTTCCACTTTCCTTTTTTAGCTTAGTTTGGTTTTCTTCCCACTTTCCTTTTGTGGATATAATTATAATCATTTTTTATTTTTCCTTCAATTCTTTATTCTTTTCCTCTACACCTAAACTAAACACTTTTTCACTTTATACCCATCTTTTACACTTCATATATACCCCCACTTTTTATTCACCTCTCTTACTTTAACTCCGCCATTTATTATTACTTTACTTCCTCCTTGATCCCCAAAAAAAATTGGGCAGTAATACTTGGAATAGGAGAGAGTAATATATACCAGGAAACTAAATAATGTATGTAGAGAGAGTATTAGGTAGAGATATTATTTCCAATAAAACAATCTCATTTCTATGCTTTATCATTATCTAGCTAGATGAATAATATTTGACCTGTTATAACGATACAACGGATAATCCGTCACAAGGGAAAGTAACTATTACGAGTAGAATTCTATTGTTTTCTTTGAAAATGAAGATGAGATTTTCTTGTTTGTCATTTGCCTTTGTTTTTGGTCAACTATGGTGTACCTCCGGCGATTCACGTTCAAGAAAAATTTGTTAGTGTTTTGGTTGATGTCATGCCATTTGTTTTTGGTCAACTGTGGTTTAGCTTTGGCAATCACAGAGGAAAAATCTATTAGTGGTAGGGTTGATGTCGGTTTATTAGTCTTTAAACAGAGAGTAATAGTGTCATACATGATATTGTAATGGATTCATAATAAAATTACTAATCACATTTTATTATTTTTTTTTGTCAAGAAAAGAGCCGTAGCAACTCAAAACAAAGTAACATCGACTAGGCCAAGAGGCTCCTCCTTGGCCTCTTGAAGAGGCTCAAACAGCCTCACGGAGTCACGGGTGTTCCATTTTTCAATATGTTTATACCCCAATTGACAAGGCAGTCAGCAAATCTATTTGTTTTTCTATAAACATGTATGATCTCGACCTCCCACTCGGGATTTTCAATCATAGATTTGCAAATGTTTAGTTTAGTACATGGGAATGAGCTGTTGGGTATGTATCAATGTATCATCCTTCATCAGCATCGTACGTAGTAGGTAGCTAACACTTGTGAATCCATTTGTATTTGAAGTTTAGCCATTTCTCTCTCTTGAGCCATGAACATGATCAACCCGGCCCCTTCTCAAAGCCGTGATTTCCGCCTGCATATATGATGGAGGCAACACCAATCATTCTCCCATTCGCATCCCTGAAACCCCTCCTGATGCCGCCATTCCCGGGTTTCCTTTAAACCCCCGGCCCCATCAATATTTAGAGCTATCGTGTTTTGTTAGTATAAAAACATCAAATAACCTTAACTTCGTTATCGATCAAACCTACCTAAAAAAATTTAGTGTATTAGGATAATAAGAAAATAACTCTGATAGCAATTGTATTAAATTAATTAAGCAAGATTACAAAAGCATGCAATTCACGAAACATACTCCATTGCATAATTACATTACATTACATAAGTTAGATGAATGAATAGGTGGTAGAATGAAATAAGATGAGAAGTTAACCTAATTGGCAAATACTTGTATGTAGTATAACAATTAGTCTTTCCATCTCGATCATTAGTATTAAACAAATGAGTGAGACGGAGGGGGAGGGAGTAAGAATTAGTAGATGGTGCTGTTCCTTGTATGCTTAGGGCTGATGATTTGAACTGACGTCGTCGTCTCCCGCAACTTGGAACCCACCTTCAAAATTGATCTCAATGGCCTCACATCCTCATTATTTCCTCTTTCACTCTTCCTCCTTTTCTTGTTTGGTTGATTTATGATTTCAGGTTCTTCCTTGATGCTAACCATTTTTCTTGCTGTCTTCAACTTCCTTTCGTCCACGCAACAGCCTTGGCCCCCGGGCCCCTTGTCATCAAGCAACAATGCACGTGTTTCATCTTCAATTTCTATCGACACCAACCTCTCAGCAGAATCTACTCGAACCCTGCACAGCTCAGGCTCAGGCTCATCATAGCGACCGCGGGTCTGTTGGTTGTTGATGAGCGACGAGCCTAAAGTGACGGGTTTGGCAGCTTGTGCTGCCAAGGACTTGATGAAGAAGCAGAAGAGGCGGTGGCAAATGCCCGTAGACTGAAGATGCTTCCCTTGTTGATCCATGTCGCCGCTGTGATGCCAAAGTGGGAAAGATTTGTGGGTGTGTTATGTGGGAACTAAGGCATCCATCCCTAAGACAACAAGTTACTACAACTTACAAGAGAAGTGGAGTGGAGTGCAAGTGAAGGTAACATCCAGATTCCTTCATATTTCTTGTCCTAATGAAAGCCAAGACGCAAGTGTTTTACCTGAAAAGGGACCATTTTGTAGGTCTCTTTCTTATCCAAAAGTCTCCTGTGTTCCTAAACTTGGAATATGTAGACAAACTTTATTTAAAAATGGAGGAAGTATGCAAGCATTTTGTACAAAACAAATAATGTGTGCATGGTACAAATATGAATAATCTAATACTGAGAATTGAGAATTGAGAATTGAGAATTGAGATGAATGAAGCTCCTCCACAAAACCTGTGATTTTCTTTCTTATTTCTGTAGCCACTGTACTTGCGCTCTTTCCGGATTCTTGATTAACCAAGTAAATTTAAGGCACAAAAACACAAATTTGCGATTCCTGCAATCACTTTCATATGAGAATCGTATAATTTTACAAATGACGATTCAGCAAAACACAAATAATTTAGATACTGGATCAGGTGCATATCCCATCAGGTGGTTGTTATTCAAGAGTAACCTGAGCTTAATTTTTAGCCAGACAAATTTGTGGCTATTGATTTTACTCACTAAAGATGAAAGTGATCGAGATGAATCTTCCAACTGGCAAGATTGTAATTAAACCTTCAACTCCTCAGCTCTTGGCTCTAATGGTTCACACAGGGTCTCTATTTCCTTGATGTCAACTTCCTCCACACTAGATGGGTTCCATTTTGGGTTCTGCAATGGAGGCAAGGATCACACAAGTTGGGACCGTATGAATATGAACGGTAACACGATAACAACAGTGTCAGTAGTTATGTTGACCAAGAGATAACTATGACGTAAGTTCATCTAATCGGCCAGTGTCAGTGGTTTTTGACTCCGCAAATGGGGGTATTAGGATCCGATTGAGGTCTGATCATTGATCATTTGCAGGTTATGGACATTACAATCCACTGTTATTGGATCATTTCATGTTCAGGTAGCCTTCGGATGAAATGATTACACGTCATTCCAGTTATTTGAATTTGTGACTAGGGTTTGTTGCAAATGAGTCAGATTGTTAGGTCTATTCAAGGTTTGGGTCTGCTTTGAGTTCTTTTTTGCTGTTCTTCGAGGGTTTGTCTAGCAGGCTAGGGTAAGTTTTGCCATGTTTAGTTGTAACCCAATTAATGGGAGAATTTTACCCGTACAAATATGTAAAAAGTTACATTGGATAAAAAAAGGGACCTGATCCTTGTCAACTAGAACAGCACGAACACCTTCAGCAAAGTCGTCTCTTACTGAGGACCTCAGAGCTATTCTGTACTCCAGCTTCATGACTCCATTCAGCTAAATATCAAGCATTAAATAAATAAATTAAGTAAAACAACCTCTTTTTTTTGCCAGAGAGAGAAAACCACCTGTTCACTTCCGAGCCAACTGTGCAAGACAGTGAGCCTGCAAAACAGTCATTAAAGGAGTGAAATACGATCCATCTGTGACCTGACTTACCTTTGATAGATTTGAATCGTTGCTTCTGAAGCCTGACGCCACTTTAGCAAATAAGTGTTGTGTTAAGCAGAGGGAGAACGGAGCTCCTTTGGCAAGCCCTTCCAGTGCCTCTGTCGCCCATCCTGCCACTACCCATAGAAAACCCACCTTATGTTGCTTTCTATTATTGGGTGTCCATGCATACACTTTGCGCACATATTTTCTTTTTGTATGCTATTTGTAGTTATTATGGTTCGTAACTGCACACCCTTCATTAGAAGGTACTTCCAACCAAATCTTGTTATGTTTTTTTTTTAACTTTTGCGTAACAAACTGGATAGTTTATCCATAATGGAGGAAGTACATTCTTGAATTCCAAAACGACTAATAAGAAACAGTTGGTATCAGATAACGATTGCCGAATAAAGAAGATAGAATTAAGTAGCTTACCTGTGGCATCAGAGCTATCTTGATTTTTTTTCAAATCCTCAACTATCTTGCTGACAGACTTATTCGGTTCAAAGACTGAAGCAATATGTGGCAGAAGCAGCTTCAGCTGTGGCTCAGATTCTGGCTGGGTGCTGTATTTTGAGAGCACTGCAGCAATGTCCTTATTAGGATCCTCCGAACTGTCGGATAGATGGAAAAGCAATTTCAGAAATCACATGATAAATTAAATATATAAACAACGGCTTGCACCACAGCCATTGCCAATTGACCTCAGATGGGTGAAAACTCAGGTTCTTCAGCCAAGTTGTAACTTCGCCAACAAGGTACATGAACCTTTACAGAATCATAAGAACAATGCTAGCGATGCTCACTCTTCTTGCTCGGCTTACAAACTAATACAGCATCACAGATTTATGGATAATAGTAGAATACACGTACAATGTAGACGCCAACAAGGTTTCCTTCAAAGCACCAAGGTTTCCTGATGGCACATAATGCGTTCCAAGTCCAACGTATAGAGCATCGGCTGGATTAGATATTCTTTTCCCAGTCATACCCAGATAAACACCTGCAGTCATTAGGAAATTGTTCATTTTACGTAAAATTAAGTATTAATGTTTAGAATTACTACTAATATAGGTTCATAGCATAGAGCAATAAGCAGGCATAAGAAAACTATTTATGAAGATCAAATGTGCTATCGAGTATTGACTAAAACAGCTGAAAAACATTGTGTTCAGCCTGCTGCTACTTCCAGCATTTTAACGAAGTTCAATACAAATTTTGTTTTAAGACTTAGTGTGTTTGGATACAATTTTGTGATGAAAAGGGAGAGGAGAGATATAGAAGAAAAGGAAAAAGAGGGAAGGGAAGTGGATGGAAAACGGAGTAAGGGTGTTTGGCTATACCAAATCCCTACCCGTCCATTCTCCCTCTTAAAATTCCTAAGTGAACAAGGGATTTGGTATCCATCCTCCCTTCCTCCTTTCCCTTACCTTCCAAACTCATCCATTTAAACAAGAATTTAGCCTCTTGAGAGACTGTCTCACACGCAAGCAATTGGGAGATATACGATAATAAGCATTGGATTTAATGTATTTGTATGAAACCGTTTCTATTGAGAACTTTGCTAAAGCAAAAGGCTCTCAAGCCTATGTTTTTAAATATTTGTAGCAGATAATTAGATGATTGTCCCATTTTCTTTGTGATTGCAAAAAAAGTGTGCACAAATCTGCTTGGCACACTCCGCTTGAAACAAAGGCCTCTATCGAGGCACTACGGCAATGACGATGGTGAAACAAAGGCTCTCAGGCTTCTATCGAGACACCGAGAACTTGGGAGGGGCGATCATCTGATAAAGCCAACTTAACCAGCTAAAACCCCACTAGGTGTGGCTCATTTATTTGAGGAAGCACCTGTTTTCGCTTACTCCATCCATTGTATAGCTTTTAGAAAGTCCCAGTCGCCAAGGAACTTAGGTAGACACTAATTACACATTCAGTTCCAGTGAACATCTTTGATGATTCTCTGAAAGATCTCCTACCCATTCTCTGACTTTATCCCTATTAATCTATGAGCCATATCTCATTCTTATAGTGCTAACTGCTTGGTTAGATAGACTACATACACAAACATGATGTAATGTGAAAACTGTCTAATTAAATTGTAGACGTGGTGAAAATGAGATGCAATAATATTCCCCATGTTTATAATACGAGATACAACAACACTATCATAACCCCTCAAGTGCTCATGCAAATTGTGGGGTTGGGGAGAGGGTAGTCAGATATATTACTCCCTCCGTTCCAACGAATAGTATACGTTTACTTTATGCACGTACGTCGATGCTAGTGTTCTTTTGTCTATATCTTTAATTACGTATTACCAAAAATTATAAAAATTTGATATTTATAATGTATTCGACTAGACGATTTAAACAAGATCCCTCATGACTATCTTTTATCTTATATATTAAAAGTTATATTGAAGATTCATCTCACTCATGAATAGTGTCAAAAAACCAAACGTATACAATTCGTTGGAACGGAGGGAGTATAATCAAAGAAATAGACATTTTATTTCACTGGAGTCATAAAAAAATCCTGTAGAACACAGGAAATGATGGGAGAGAAATGGCACTAGTGAAAAGGGAGCATACCAACTGATCCTTCTCCCGGGCTGTTTGCAGCTATGTGAGAAAATCCAACATCAGGGAACAAACCAATACCGTTTTCTGGCATTGCAAGAAGAGTTTTCTGCAAAGAGAAATTATGAAGATCATCATCAAAGTTTGACTTGGGCATCGATTTTATGGAAAAAATATAATTCAACCATCTCGAGTACCTCTGTCACAATGCGATATCGACCATGGCCAGATAAGCCAATACCAAAACCCATGGTTACCCCGTCCATCAAGCTTATGTATGGCTTTTTATATTCTGCTATCTTGCATATTAATGTATACTCAGCAGAGAATACCTGTCAATAGATGCAATCATGCAAGTTAACAAAACAGAATATAACCCCTTGGCTCAAAGCCTCAACGTAAAATGTCTACTTTTAGAAACCTTCATGTGTTGGAATAGTAAAGCCAATACAGAATAACAGTGAATACCAACTAAATCTAAGTATATTGCATATTCTTTAGATCATCAATTCAATTGAACAGGCAATTTCATGGACAATGGAACAGCATATAAAATAGGAACCATCAGCAGTAAGACAATAACGATCAAAGGAATTTTAGTCAGGAGATCATATAATGCAAATATGGCAGGTGACATTAATCTCTGGAAAATAATAGAGCTAAGAAAAACCTTGGGGACAAGATGAGTGTTTTTGTCCTTTCGAATTTCGGCAACAACACCTTTAATATCCATTCCTGCATATCGAACAATTAGGTCACCTTAAACTGTTACCAATTTCTAAATCAATGTACTTCTACTAGAGGTACAAAGATTAAGCTCCTAAGAGCGACGAATGTATAAAACAAGATTAGTTACGTCAAAACTTGGTTATAGTACTTACCAGCACAGAAAGCACGGGATGAGCTACTATCAATTAGAACGCATTTTACCCTTGGATCCTCCTCCCATTGATCAAGAAAGCTTTTGTACTTTATGTCCATATCTGAAGTAAATAATTAGATTATTGTGGTAAAAGACAGATCATTACAAGTTTTCCCTTACATTAAATATAACAAAACTAAAGAAAACTACTGAAGTATGAGCTTAGCTCTCATATTTCTATCACGCAATTGTTAGCCAATACTAAACCCTGTTCTTTTCGACTTCTTTTCACAGCTGACTTCAGTTAATGCAGTTAAGCACACTTCGGTACAGTTTACTTCAGCCCAATTTCATTTTGTCTCAGTCAATTTAGCCCACTTCAGTTAAGTTTAGTTAATCTCAGTTCACTTCAATTCAGTTTAGTTCAATTAAGTTCGTTCACTTGAATCGAAAAGAACAGGCCTAATAGTTCTAGTTTTTTTATGGTATCTGCCATATAAGGATGTGTCTTTCGTACTTCATGTTATTTTCACATTCTCTTGTGAGATAAATTTGGTAACTGTGATTCACATGAGAAAATGTGAACAATAATTTTGAGAAATGTAAAATCTACCATGGTACTCTGTATATAGTATCCGATACTAGCAACGGAGTACAAGTTAGTCGTTATTCTTAGTGAGCATGTCATGCAAAAATTCAGGCCACCGTGAATAATTATAAATATGAGTTCACAGATCGAGTACATAAAGAGTAAGTTACAAGTATACAACCAACTGGAAAGATAAACAAAAATGCATTGCACATATATTCCTAATGTCCGGACCATTGAGAATAAAATTCGTTAGAGGAACAAAATTTGTGATCATGAAAGTGCATCGCCCTTATGCATCTAAAGTGCATCAACATTGGTATTTTATCTTTAACTTTGGCTTCTCTCTAACAATACCCGTTCTGCGAAAAGTGTAAAATCAGTTGTCCAAAAAAAAGAACGATACGAAACCTAAGTTAATGCTAAAATTACTCCTATTGCTTGCTTGAGCATTAGGGCTATCACATTAGATGAAAAGGCATTAACAGCTTGAAAATCGAACCAAGAGTGAACGACAATGATTGAAAGCATGCGTGAAGTTTAAATTGAGACGTTATCCTTCGTCACTGAAAGGGTACATTTCTAAGGACAAAAAATTTTAAACTAGGCGATTTACACGTACACTCCAACCAAATATTTAACTCGTGATTTTATTTTTAGTACTCTGTATAAACTTTTTAGTACTCTAGATTTTACACCTACACTCCAACCAAGTAATAACTTTTGTTGCCATTTACAAAAGCCCTCGAAGCACTAGAGTAATACTGTTATTACTGGTATTGCATTAACTTACAGCAAACACCGCCTTCTCAAATGCCAGACCAAATAAAGCGTACAAAAGGCAGTGTTCACTATTTTGATAGTCAAGACAACCTACAGATTAGCATATCCAACGAGTAAGCCACACAAGGTGACATGGTACCATGAACCTTCCCAGTTTCACTTTGCCAGCCTACACTGAAGAAGACAACGTCTGATGGCCTACAAGTCTACAACCATTCATTGTCACACAAGTCACAACTTCATATTTAGTCCCAATAATGACGCAACCCCCCAAAATGAAAGAATTCCAGCCTGAAATGAATATAAAGAAGAAATTCCAAACCGTACATGTTATAAGGACGACGAGCTTGATCAAAGGTCGTGTGTTCGAATTTCACGCTCCTCCTTTATTAAGTGGAATATTTAGCACTGTTATGGGGAGGAGTATGTTTCATCCACACTTGAAGCCGAAAGGGAATTCGCTTGAGGAGGCATGGTAGAGTATAGAATCAATTCCCGACCCTCCAACCATGAGCTTAACGTGTTTCAAAGCAAAGTTATTTATGACATGAGAAATCACCTAATTACCCAAACACTCCACTTTCTCCCTTTGATATTGACTACCAATCCAGCCAGACCTCTTCTCAAACATCCACCCTTCTTTCCTCGTGTTCTACAACCATTGCATTTTTATTCTCTAACTTATAATACAACCTCCTCTATATTACGGATAAACATAAAACTCACAACTTGTACCATAAACTTCCAATGTGCTAATACTTGGACATTCCCTATTTTTGGAAATAATGAGTAGAAAACACAAAAGCTTTATCCTTCGAATTTAAAAGTATCAACTTACAGCTAATTCAACCTCCTCTAATTTAATTTTGTTTTGCCAACTCTAAAGAAGTAAGTACTCCGTAGCTTATACTCCGACTGTAGTAGTTTTACAATCCTCCTCTAGTATAGTTGTTAGTCTTGTTACCATCCTAAATTTCTACTCCCTCCGTCTTGGTCATTTCTTGTCATTTGATTAAAATACACGAAGGACAACAAAGGAACGAGATGGAGGGAGTAGGCAGTAGCTCAACAGGCCAATTTTGACAAGAACTTGTGTGTTTTTTTTTTTAATAATTAGCATAAAAGCTTTTATTCTTCAATTTTCGATATCAACTTACAGCTAAATCAATGAATTTAGAGCTGTAAGCATATGCTCCTTCAAACTAACAAGATAATAAAAACATAAATGAAGATAGAACAGCAGTAATCGATGGCGATGGTGTACCAAGGAATTGCAGGTAAAGGGTAAAGTATTAAGAAAAGCTGAAACCTAAATTCATGGCGTTGAGAGCTTTAGGACGATCAAGAGTGATGACGGCAACGCCATTAGGATGAAGTGCACCCTTGACGAACTCATCGACGCCCGCCATTGTTGCAAATCTCTGATGAGAGAGTGAGACGTGGCAGGTAGTGAGTAGTGAGGTGGTAGTAATGAGTGAAGATGAAAAGGATGATGATCGAGTAATCAAGAATTGAGGAATTCCTATAAGTTTCAACATCAAGTGGGGATCTTCTCTAATCTCTAGTAGTGCTGATTCTTCTTTTCTTTTTTTAATGGTGTGTCAATTTGATACGAAATCACAATTTTGGAAGACAAAAAAAATAGATCCGGAAAATCTTATATGAACCGTCTGAAAAAAATATACGAATTCAAATTACCTCACCTAAAGTCTAATCGATATCCAATAGAACCACAAAATATTACGAACCGAAATTGACCCAACTCGGCCATAAAAAAAACTAACTAATAACCAAAAAATCAAACCTAGGTGGGATACGGGTGCGAAGAAGAAGTTTTTTCGGTTCAAGGAAATGTGGGTAGGGGAGGAAGGATGTGAGGACCGTAAAGAATTGATGAACTGAAAATGATTAACTTGATTCATTAACAAGGTGAGTACAATGTTCTTATACTAGTTACAAGGAGCAGTAGAGACAATACCTAAAGACGTGCTAGCCGCCTAGACTATACACTGGCCTAAACTGTTGATCTACTTGACAAATTTACAAGAACAAGCAAGGGAAACACTACAAGATATGATTACAGAAAACTATATGCACAATAATATCAAAGAATATTATGGAGAATCAGAAATATTCTTAACACGGTCCCGCAAGATGGACGAGCCTAAAGCGAGACCCATATTGGAAAGTAGAAAACAAAACCAGGGACGAGCAAGAGGCTTAGTGAGGACATCCGCTAATTGATCATCCCCTACAATATGTTGTACACAGAGTTTCTCTTGCTGGACCTGCTCACGAACATAATGGAATGCAATGGCGACATGCTTCATTCTTGAGTGAAAGACGGGATTGGCCGCATAATGCGTGGCACTGAGATTATCAGAATAAACAACCGGAGGTGCAGTGAGAGGAATTTGGAGCTCGAATAAAAGGGACTGTAACCAGCTAAGTTCATTTGTGGTGGAGGCAATGGCGCGAAACTCTGCTTCTGTAGAGGATTGTGAAATAGCGCGTTGTTTCTTGGAGGACCAAGATAACGCATTGCGACTCAGATAAGTGATGTAACCGGAGGTGGAGACACACGTGTCATTGTCACGAGCATAGTCTGAATCACAATAAGCATGGAGGGTGGGTGGGGAGTCACGAAATAGTTGAATGCCAACATGAGCAGTGCCATTAAGATACCGTAAGACACGTTTGAGAGCGGCCCAGTGTAAGTCAGTGGGAGCATGCATAAACTGGGCCAATTTATTGACCGCGAAGCCAATATCCGGTCGCGTAAATGATAAATGCTGGAGGCTGTCTAGGGCAGCGCGGTAGTCCTTGACATCGGACAGTGCAGTACCCCTGTGTGTCGTGAGTGTCGGGTAGGAAGCCATGGGGGTGGTGGCGGGTTTGGACTCGGACATATGGAATTTTCTTAGAATGTAGTGTATGTACTTGGACTGAGTTAGTAACAGACCATGAGAATTGGGGGTAACTTCGACTCTTAAGAAATACGACAAGGTACCAAGGTCCTTGAGTGCAAAGTGAGACGATAGGTGAGTGATAAAAGTGGACACAAGAGTGAAATCAAGACTAGTGACGATGATGTCGTCGACATACACAAGTACATACAGACACTTACTAGACTCATTGTAGATAAAGAGTGAGGGGTCGGTTGTGGAGGTCCGGAAACCATGTGATAAAAGGTGGTTTTTCAGTGTCGTGTACCAGGCACGCGACGCCTGTTTGAGACCGTATATGGGTTTGGTTAGTTTACACACGTGGGTAGGCAAGTTGGGGTCAGTGAACCCCGATGGTTGGGACATATATACGGTTTCTGACATGACCCTTGTAAAAATGCATTATTAATATCAAGTTGCCGAAGCAACCAGCCATTGGTAATAGCGAGAGAGAGTAATGTACGAACCGTGGTGGTTTTGACCACAGGACTAAAGGTCTCGGAGTAGTCAACACCGGGACGCTGGTGAAAACCCTTGGCAACCAGGCGGGCTTTGAATTTGTCGATGGTGTTGTCAGAGTGATATTTGATCTGATACACCCATTTGCAGCCGATAACGTTGTAAGAGGGGTGAGGAGGGACGAGAGTCCACATATTGTTTTATTGCAGGGCACTGTACTCGGCAAGCATAGCATCACGCCATCTGGGGTCATGGAGAGCCTGTTTGGTGGTGGTCGGTAATCGGTTAGGTGGAGAGGTGGTGGCTAGGTTAGCATATTTGGGATTAGGCTTAGTTATATTGTTGGAGAGTCTGGTTATGGGACGAGATGGTGGGGGAGAGGACGGTGGTGAGGTTGACGTAGATGAGGGCGGATCGGTGGTCGAGACAAACGGGGGTGGGACAGTGAGAGGATGCGTTGGCTGGTGAGAGGTGTCGGTCGTAAGAGGACGACGGGAGTAGACGCGGGTCGGGGTGGGCTGACGATGGTCGGTCGTCGGGGTGGCAGGTGGTTGGGTTGCGGTAGGGTTAGAGCCAGTAGGGTGGGGTCGGCGAGTGTAAACTCGCACGGCAGGGGGGCGGTGTCAGGGGATGCGGGTGGAGATGAGGGGCGGGAGGTGGGCGGTTGGAGTGGAGGTTGGTTGGAGGAGGGGTCGGTCGGCGGGGAAATGGGTGGTGGGCCAGTGAGATGGGGGGTAAGGGTGTCAAAAAACAAGGGAGGGGTTTGAGATGTGGAATTTGGGGAAGATGAATCAGAAGGGATGAGAAAGGGGTACGGGAAAACATTATCGTAAAATTTTACATGACGAGATACGAAGACCTTATTAGTGACGGGTTCGAGACAATAGTAGGCACTTTGTGTCGGAGAATATCCAACAAAAATGCAAGGCTTAGAACGGGATTCTAGTTTGTGACGGATATAAGGGCGGAGCCACGGGTAGCACAAGCATCCGAAACTTCGTAACTTAGAATAATTCGGCGGTTGTCCGAATAACTTGCTAATTATTCGACGAAGTTTGGTTGGAAGCGGTTGAGGGTTTCAAGAAGGGCCACGTATACGGTTTGGGAACCGCCGGCCCATTGTACTTCTCCCCCCCTCCAGGAAATAAGGGGAAAGTTTCATGCTCTTATCATCCCGGTATTCTTGTTCAACAAGAAAAACAGGCAGCTGAATTTCAGAACAAAATTTTGGAAGCCTTCGAGAAGGAGAAAGATGAGAACCGGCGATTTAGAGAAGAGGCCCGGGCTCGAGAGGAAATGATCATGAAACAACAACAAGAGCTCATGTCAACGCTTTCCACGGTATTGCAAACTCAGAACTGTAATCCGTTTAACTTTACTAACTTCCGTAATCCGAATGATGATAATTCGGGAGGTGGTGGAGTTGGGGGAGCCAGGATCGGTTTTCAAGTGTAGCTTGAACCTCTAATTGATTACTCTTTTAAGTTGTGTTAACTTTGATTACTCTTTAAAGTGGTTTGGACTCCTTAGACTTTAATTAGTACTCTCTTAAGTAGTTTCAACATTTTGGAAAGTTATGTCCATGATATCGAATGATTTTATGTGAATGAATTGTGGAGATGTTGGATTCTGAATGAATTGGATGAAATTAATGAATGAAGGTTGAAGTGAATGATATTATAGTTTGAATGAGTTGGAAGAATTGAATGGTATGATGGTTGGAGCAGAAGAGTATTAGATTTGCTGGTTATGAACGAATTGAAATGGTTATAATGCAGATTTGTATGTTGCGAATTGGAGGACAACGAACACACTAAACCCCACGACCTTTTTTATTTTACCGACCGAAAACCATCATTACCGACTGCCCTCACTTCTTTACCGACCACTCTAATTAACCACAATATTGACACTAATCGGTCGTTAATGATTACCGACTGGCAGTTTCGGTCGGTAAAAATCACAGGTACCGACCGCATTACCGACCGCAGGCAGTTTTTTCCCGACCAAACCTCTTCCAGGCGCTTCTAGTCTGGGTTTGGTCGGTATCACTTACCGACCGCAAAAAGCAGTCAGTATATCTATTCACCGACCGCAACTCACCATTGTCGACCGATAATTGCGGTCGGTATTCGTCATTTACCGACCGCCACAGTCAGTCGGTAAATGTTTTTACCGACCGATTTCCTTTTTTACCGACTGCTCTTCGGTCGGTGAATCACCGACCGGACTTTTCGGTCGGGGAGTTGTGTTTCCGACTATAGTTTTCGACTAAATTCTATCGGTCGGAATTCTTTCAAATTCGGTCGGTAATTCTATTTACCGACTGATTTCTAATCTTACCGACCCATTTATTCGGTTGCTAAATGTCGTCTTCCTTGTAGTGTAAAGAGGGAGTCATTATTAAGAGTAGGGATGGGAAGACGATTAATAAGATAGGCGGCGGTTGTGAAGGCATGAGGCGAAAAGGTGTCGGGAAGTCGGGCATAGGAGAGCAGAGTAAGACTAGTTTCGATGACATGACGGTGACGTCGTTCAGCATAGCCATTAAGCTCGGGTGTGTGAGGAGGAGTGGTGAGATGACCAATACCGTGGTCGGAGAGTGTATGTGCCATTTTGATGTATTCTCCGCCATTGTCAGAAAATATTTGTAAAATGGGACGATTAAAATATTTTTCCACTAATTTTTTAAATCGAATGAAAACAGACGTTGCATCCGACTTTTGTTTATGTGGGTAAAGCCAAACATACTTTGTAAAATGGTCGACAAAAATTATATAATAACGAAAATAGTCCTAAGATGGTACGAGAAAAAAGTAAGTCTAGTGGAGCGGAAGAAACGATAGTAGAATTAGAAAATACAAGTTTATGACTCTTGTTGATATTACAAGAGTTACCTGGCAACGAGGAATGTGCTGTAAAAATTTTAAACTAAATTTATTAGCTAGATATTGAGAAACTTTGAGAGACGGGTGACCAAGACGATGGTGCCAGTCTGGGTCGGTGGAGGAGAGACGGCTACTGTAGGCAACGTAGTGAGGGGGACGCCATTCATAAACACCTCCTTTAGACGTGCCTTGGAGAAGAATCTAACCCGTGCCTCGTGCCTTAATAATAAAAGAAGAGTTAGAGAATTCACAAATAACATTATTATCTAAACAAAGCTGAGAAATAGAAATAATGTTACGAGAGACCGAAGGCACACATAAAACATTGTTAAAGATGAGAGAACAAGAGGAGGAAGGAAGTGTGAAAGAACCTATATGGGTGATGGGAAGACCCGAGCTGTCACTAATAAGTAGGTCATCGCTACCGTCATAAGGATCATGGATAGCGACGCGAGGTTATTAAGGTCGGAGGTGATGTGCGTGGTGGCTGGCCCCGCTATCGAGGAGCCAAGGAGGGTTTGATACAGGTGCGGTCGTGGTGGCCAAGTGAGCTTGAGGGGCAGATCTGGACTGAGAGTTGGCTGGGAAGGAGGGGAATACAACATTAGGGTAGTCACGGGCAAAACGGCGGCAGGTGGGGACGACATGACCAACAATCTTGCAGTATTGACATTTACCCTTAAAAGGGGCCGGTGTGTGGGGGTGGTGGTGTCGGGGGCGGGTTGGGTAGTAGAGGAGCTGGATTAGTTGGTAGGACAGAGGTGTTGGGGCGGTAGGTATTGGTGGGACGGTAGGAGTGATTGGGTCGGGTGGAGACGACATTAGCCGTGGCAGGGAAGGGTGCAGGAGTGGAGGTGTATTGGAGGGTAAGTTCAAAATTGATAGGTTTTTCATGGAGAAGTTTAAAAGAGATAGGGTCGTCTTGGGCACGAATAGTGATATGGATTAAGTCGTATCACCAAATCAAGGAAAACCTAATGCTACTAACAAGAAGATAGTGGCAAGTAAGACATCGTATCCACAGGGAAGCGGATAAAAATGTTAGAAGCTATGGCGATTATTAATTACTCAAACGGTTGGGTTGATCGATTAACTAAGACTAGAAATACGTAATCAAAATATGAATTAATCAATTAAAGAAAAATCTAGGGCTATGGGTTCACAATGAGTAGACAAATGATCATGCAAAAATAAACGATAAACACACAAACATGCTAGTTGGCTATAATACGTCCTCTCGGATCGAAATCAACCTAGGAAGACACTAACGGGCTCTCGCTACTTATTAGGCTTTCTATCGAATCACATGCGGGTCTAATCTCAATTCGGCTCTCGCACATGAACTGAAATTTTCCTAATTCGATTAACAAGTTGTGGCCTTTAACAAATTAATCGTCTTTTAGAGCATGTAAACAAGACACTAGCATATATATGAATTCATCAAATATTCAACAGAAACTTAAATTCTACCCATCGATCCCCCTTGACCCTAGTAACGGAATTAGCTACTCATAATTAAATTTACACGAAATAAACAATTGATAATGAAATGCATAATGATCGATATGGAAAAAGGAAAACTAGTAAAATCAATACTAGAAATGAAAATAAACAATCAAGAACATAAAAGATGAATAAGTAATTTGAAACTAATATAATTGAAATGATTACCGATTGTAAATTGTAGCAAGAACAAGAGTAAATATTCAAGGTAGAGAATGAAAAAAGTAATATTGTTCTAATACTATGCTTAGAGTTCTTAGGAATGAAAAAGGTTCGTTCAACTGGATTACAAAAGCATTCCTACATAGCGCAGCCAAAGAATGAGGGAGCTGAAAAGACACTACAGCTATGTTATCCCGAATAAGGATGGAGGCCGTCCCGATTCGAGATTAAAGTCGTCCCATGGGATGAAGGTCGTCCCTATTCGGGACAGCTACAACATCCAATTTTTGCTCTATTTCTTCAATTTTGTCGTGAGTGAGACAATAGGGATGACATCTATCCCTAGGGACGGATCTAGGGACCAACAAAAAGGACTCCTTTAGTCTTCTAAACTTCATGATATGGTTCCAACTTGACTCGGGATCACTCCATGACATCCACACAACCTCGATAGCAACACCTAGCTTGTGGATAAATAATCACCGACCTCGATGTGAGCCATAATGAAAGGAAAAAAGCGTCCATATCGCCTATTTTTCTACAAAACACACTAGAGGAGAAGATTAGTTCCCAAAACCGCTTCTAAGAGCGCATTTAAAACGATAAATACATGGGAAAAATAGGATAAAAGCATATAAAATATTAACACATCAAATAGCATCGATAATAGGTTTGTAGAGACTATTATCGAGACCACGAATTATTTTGGCAGTAATAATATCCTCAATGTCCATGGGTTTGCCAAGGACACTAAGTTGGTCTGCACAGGCTTTGACAGCAAGCATAAAATCGGTGACGGATTGGTTGGTAGTTTTGGTGAGATTGTCAAAACGTTCTTTGACTTGGAGAACGTGGCCACGGGATTTGTTGGCGTAGGTGGTGGCTAGGAGGGTCCAGATTTCACGGGATGTGGAAATCTGCATGACAATGGATCGGATGGGTGATGATAGCGAGCCGAGTAAGGCGCCTTTGAGAAAATAGTCTTGGCGTTTCCAAGTGTGATATTTTGGGTTGGGTTTGGTGATTGCGGATTCCTTCTCGGTGGAGGAGGAAACCGAAATGGTGGAATATGGGCATGAGTGTGACCCATCAAGAAATTTCATTAAATCGTAACCAAGTAGGCTGGATTCAACCTGATCTTGCCATTGAAGATAGGTTGTGGGTGTGAGTTTATCAACCATGGAGAGATTGACAACATAAAGCGGAATGTCGGGTTCATGAGTGTTTGGAATGGTGGACGAACTAGCTGCCATGGAGCGTTTTTTTTAGGAGCGGAGTAAGGTTATTTTTGAGATCGGTACTGCTCTGATACCATGTAAAGAATTGATGAAATGAAAATGATTAACTTGATTCATTAACAAGGTGAGTACAATGTTCTTATACTAGTTACAAGGAGCAATAGAGACAATACCTAAAGACGTGCTAGCCGCCTAGCTAGACTAATATACACTAACCTAAACTATTGATCTACTTGACAAATTCACAAGAACAATAAAGGGAAACACTACAAGATATGATTACAGGAAATTATATGCACAATAATATCAAAGAATATTATGGACAATCAGAAATATTCTTAACAAGGACACTATACAAGAGGCGTGGCAGCGTGGGGAGGAAGATCTGAACGAGAAGCTTTGGGTTCGCGGGGAAGATCTATTACACTGGAAAGGGGTGAGTATCGGGAAGGTTATCAGAGACATAATATAAGCAAGAAACAACGTCGACTTGAGAAGCTTGAGACCGAGAATCATCGCCTGAGAAATGTTGAGGAGAGGCGATGGACGGTGAAGGGGCTGGCCGAGCTGCTTAGAAGCGAGAGTGAGAAAATATTCTGGAAACAGCAATATAGGGCCTATTGGTTGAGGGATGGGGACCGAAACACTAAATTCTTCCATAGAAAAGCTTCAACGAGAAGGCAAACAATTTCATTTCGCGGCTTGTGGATGATGGCGGTATCGACCATTCGAGCGAGATGGGCAGGAACAAGTTGGGCATGTGGCGCCCAATTATTTTTGGTAAGCTGTTTGATACTTGTTGTCGTAGTGGTTTTGATGAATTGTTGGAGGGTGTGGCAGACCGTGTTACCGACCGAATGAACATGAATCTCACCCACGAGTACACGGAGTATGAAATTTGGACCACGCTGGTATAAATACACCCGACCAAGGCTCCCGGACCCGATGGTATGAATGCACTTTTCTATCAAACCTATTTAACTCATAATAAAACAAACAACTTACTACATGACGAATACCGACCTATTAGCTTATGTAATGTTATCATGAAAATTATATTGAAATGCATGACGAATAGGATGAAAAGTATTATGAGTAGAATTATTGGGGATTTTCAGAATGCGTTTGTTCCAGGAAGAGACATTGCAGATAACATCCTTATTGCTGATGAATATATTAGGCATATCAACAAGAAAAATTCTGGTAAAACTGGTTTGGTGGCCATTAAAGCTGATATGAGTAAAGCTTATGATAGGGTGAGTTGGAATTTCCTTAGAGGAGCACTTCAAGGACTGGGGTTCCCTGCTAGATGGATAGATCTAGTTATGAACAGTGTTTCTTCAGTCACTTATTCGATCCTTGTCAATGGAGAACCTCTGAAATTTTTCTCCCCTACGTGCGGTTTGAGGTAGGGAGATCCAATATCTCCATATTTGTTTGTCATCTGTTCTGAAATTTTTTCAAGACAACTGAGAACCGGCATCAATAAGCGTCGAGTTGAAGGGATTAAAATTGCTATAAGATCGCCAGAGATCTCCCATCTGTTTTTTGCGGATGATTCGATTTTTTTTTCCTAAAAGGAGCTTGGAGTAATTTAGTAAATTTCTACAAATCTCTTCAAAGATATTGCACACTTTCGGGACAATTGGTCAACAAGGCTAAATCCTCTATCCTCTTTAGCCCAAATTGTAACCTTACCATCGTTCAAAGAACTCTCCTCCTTTTTGACATCAAGGCAAGTGAAGACCTGGGAGCTTACTTGGACATCCCTGATATTGGGGGGGGGGGGGTAAAAAAATCTAAGACTCATGATTTATTGGTTGACAAGGTCCGTCAACGTATCACTTCTTGGAATGATGTTTTCCTTTCTCCTGCTGGTAGACTCACTCTCATTCATTCTGTTATGGCTAACCTTTCAAGTTTCTATCTATCGGTATTCAAAATACTGGTAAGTGTTGCTAACAAAATTAAATCTTTGTTATCACATTTCTGGTGGGCGGGGCTTAGAACAGGAGGTACGGTCTACTGGAGGGCTACTAGGTATCTATCGCTTCCAAAAACTGAGGGTGGACTGGGCATTAGGGATATTTCACATGTCAACCAGGCTCTCACTGCTAAATTGGCTTGGAAACTTTTGACTAAGGACTCCTTATTTACTCAAGTGTTTAATGGTAAATTTGGCTCCATTAAATATTGGATGACGAATAAAGTGAATTATGCTCTAAGAAGTCCTGGAAAAGGATGGAAAGATATTCTTTGGGGATGCAAGATCATTTGTATGGGACTGAATTGGAATCTTGGGAATAATATGGAAGAAAACTCTAGCAATATCAATATTTTCCAAGATAGATGGGTCTACGGTGGTGTACCAGTTCCTAAGATAGGTATAAACTGCCTCTCCAATGATGATGGAAAGCCTTGGACATTAATTGACTTTATTAAAGAAGATTGCTCTTGGGATCCAAAGAAATTGGAACAAGTCTTTGACTTTGATTGGTGTAAGAAAATTAGATCCATACATTTACCTAGTTCAAGATCCACCATCATGCCTTGCTGGATTAAAACCAAAGACGGATGCTACAACGCTAAAAGTGGATATAGAGAGGGTTTAAATAATGACGAGAATTACACCAAACACAGGATTCGAGGTACCAAACAAGTTCAAGAATTCCCGGAGTTCTTTTCCAAAAAAACTTTATGGAAACTCCCACGGCCCCAAACTTGGAAAATGTTCATTTGGAAGATCCTTGCCTCTGCACTCCCGATTGGAGTTGAAAGATTGAAACGTTCTCTTCCAGGATCGTATGCCTGTGCTCTTTGTGATAATTATCCCTCCTCTATATCAGGTGATGTGACTGAGTGATGCGAGTTCATTTTGCACCGTTGTTTTGATCAGTCCATATCTCGAGTTATACTTGGAGTTTCGTAGTCATTCAAAATGGAGGAGATAGATTTCGAGCTTATCTTTCCAATGACTATTCATGAAGGCTCATTGAACAAGTATTGACAAAGTTATGGTCCGAACAAGACAGTTGTGCATGGGAATTTCTGATGCGAGTTCATTTTGCAGCATTGTTTTGATCAGTCCATATCTCGAGTTATACTTGGAATTTCGTAGTCATTCAAAATGGAGAAGATAGATTTTGAGCTTATCTTTCCAATGACTATTCATGAAGGCTCATTGAACAAGTATTGACAAAGTTATGGTCCGAACAAGTCAGTTGTGCATGGGAAAGCACCGGGGTTAAAGAGGACGTTTGAAGCTGGTTGTGTTCACTTGGTGTGCACGTCCAAATGAAGCTTTGTTATTAGCTCCATGTTCTCACCAGCCACACCTTAATGCTCTCTTAGCTTTGTTATTAGCTCCTAGCTTTGTTATTAGCTCCTTGTTCACATGGTTGTAACTTTGTTTTTGTCACCCTAATCAGCCAAGTTTAAGGTCTGATTGTAGCCTATATATAGCCATTTAGTTGAATGAATAAGAGATCCAATTTGCATATCAAAAACCTGAGTAAAGCTAAGCTTTCTTTTACGTCCTTGTTGTTTACAAGACAAAGTCTAGAGTAAGTCGCGTTACAAGCTCTAAACTCGCTATTTCAATCGAGTGTTTGATCTAGCAACCGCTTTGTTGAAGTATAGGTCTACTTCACCTAGCATACTATCCTTGGTTACGGTTTATCCTTCCTTAAAACTATCCTTCCTTTCTGTTTTGGTTACTCATTCACGTTCCATTTCAGAATACTAATCCATCTTTACATTCTTGTTTCAAAGTTCATATCAACTCACATCATTAGTGGTATCAGAGCTACAACTCTTGATTTTTCTTAAAATCAAGACGGTCCAAGGAGTGTCAAAGCCAAGTTGTTAGTTGAATTTCTGATTGCGATTGGAATTCAAAGGTTAAACTCGTGCGGGTAGTTCGAGGGTTAATCGGTTTTGATTGTTTCGTGGTTCTTGTTGAAGTTCGATTTATTTTCAAAAAAAAAAAAAAACTGTTCACGAATTAGTACTGTTCACGTAGTACTATTCAAAAAAAAAAGAAAAAAAAGAAGATGGCTGGAATTTTCTCGTTTGAAAACACTTACGAGGAAAGTTTGGTGTTTGATCCAACGTTACCACCTGTTTTTGACGAGTATCATCTTCAACCAAACGGGTTGTGCAAGAAGAAACAAATTATGATCTTAATCAAAACAAGCATGGAGAGTAAGGGGGTTGAGCTTGTGGAATACTTTGAGAAGCAACAAAAGATACCTGATCCATCCTTGTTCACGACAAGCAAAGTAGAGTTCACAAGCATTCAAAACAACACCTACTTGAAAAGGAGTCGAGCTTGGGGTCGAGCCGTGATACCAACGTTACCCACACTTATGTCTATTTGGAGTAAGGATGTGTTGATCCTAACAAATTTTGTATTTGATCCAGGTGGGATACTTGTTACAAGAATTGAGGACAATTCTTTTTCAAAGAAGGAGAGTATGATGCGAGTTCATTTTGCACCGTTGTTTTGATCAGTCCATATCTCGAGTTATACTTGGAGTTTCGTAGTCATTCAAAATGGAGGAGATAGATTTCGAGCTTATCTTTCCAATGACTATTCATGAAGGCTCATTGAACAAGTATTGACAAAGTTATGGTCCGAACAAGACAGTTGTGCATGGGAATTTCTGATGCGAGTTCATTTTGCAGCATTGTTTTGATCAGTCCATATCTCGAGTTATACTTGGAATTTCGTAGTCATTCAAAATGGAGAAGATAGATTTTGAGCTTATCTTTCCAATGACTATTCATGAAGGCTCATTGAACAAGTATTGACAAAGTTATGGTCCGAACAAGTCAGTTGTGCATGGGAAAGCACCGGGGTTAAAGAGGACGTTTGAAGCTGGTTGTGTTCACTTGGTGTGCACGTCCAAATGAAGCTTTGTTATTAGCTCCATGTTCTCACCAGCCACACCTTAATGCTCTCTTAGCTTTGTTATTAGCTCCTTGTTCACATTACTTTGTTATTAGCTCCTAGTTTACATTACTTTGTTATTAGCTCCTAGCTTTGTTATTAGCTCCTTGTTCACATGGTTGTAACTTTGTTTTTGTCACCCTAATCAGCCAAGTTTAAGGTCTGATTGTAGCCTATATATAGCCATTTAGTTGAATGAATAAGAGATCCAATTTGCATATCAAAAACCTGAGTAAAGCTAAGCTTTCTTTTACGTCCTTGTTGTTTACAAGACAAAGTCTAGAGTAAGTCGCGTTACAAGCTCTAAACTCGCTATTTCAATCGAGTGTTTGATCTAGCAACCGCTTTGTTGAAGTATAGGTCTACTTCACCTAGCATACTATCCTTGGTTACGGTTTATCCTTCCTTAAAACTATCCTTCCTTTCTGTTTTGGTTACTCATTCACGTTCCATTTCAGAATACTAATCCATCTTTACATTCTTGTTTCAAAGTTCATATCAACTCACATCATTAGTAAACGTGTGCTACGTTTGGTGTGAAACTCGGATTGTTGCGATAATCCAAAAATAGTGATTATTTAGGACGTGAATCCTAATTATTACTCGATTGGAACCAATAGGTCTTGGTTAGCCAATCTCGTTCATCAAGTTATAGGTCTAACTTGGTGTCTGCTTATCCTTTTCTTTTAATTCCGCTGCGTATTCGCATCATATGGTATCAGAGCTTCGGATCTTGATTTTTCTTAAAACCAAGACGGTCCAAGGGAGTGTCGAAACCAAGTTTTAGGTTGAATCTCCGATTGCGATTGGAATTCAAAGGTTAAACTCGAGCGAGGTAGGTCGAGGGTTAATCGGTTTTGATTATCTTGTGGATCTTTGTTGAAGTTTCGCTCTTAAAAAAAAAAAAAAAAAAAAAAATTACTGTTCACACGTGCACTGTTCACGTGAAAAAAAAATGTCGGAAATTTTCTCGTTGGAAAACATGTATGAGGAATGTGTGATTTTTGATCCGTCATTACCTCCTTGTTATGACGATTATGGGGATGAGGGAGTGGTTACTTATGAAACCCAAAGGCAAGTAATTTATTTTTTGGTCGATTGTGTAGCAACTATAGAACCTTTTTCTTGTTCAATTGTCTCGATCAACAACGATATTCTTGAAAAACTAAAAGGAAAGGATGAGGGTAGTTTTAGCATGTTTGGGGATTTGAGTGTAAGTACAACTTTGTGGTTAATACTCGTCTTTCTCATTTCGTGGGCATGGTTTGTTTTTGATCCCGGGGACTAAGGACACAAGAATTGGGACAATTCTTTTTGAAGAAAGGGCGGATGATACGAGATGAGATACGAGTAATTCAATAAAAGTCGGAGATCAGTTTCATGCATTCCCGAGTATTATTTGGGGGCAATGAAATGAATCTCGGGAATGATTAAATGAAATGAATCTCGGGAATGATTAAATGCATCTCGAGCTTTTATTGGAGACGTTACATTTATTATTAGCTATCTTAATAGTGTTTTATGAGTATCATAATGTGTTATAATAACTATGTTTAATAGCTAGTCCTTTGGTTTTCCATTTCAGAATTTGTAAGGCTATAAGTAGTTTTCTAGCTCATTTGGTAGAAAACATTGATGAAATAAAAAAGAAAAATTGTGTCGCTCTTAAACGTGTGCTACGTTTGGTGTGAAACTCGGATTGTTGCGATAATCCAAAAATAGTGATTATTTAGGACGTGAATCCTAATTATTACTCGATTGGAACCAATAGGTCTTGGTTAGCCAATCTCGTTCATCAAGTTATAGGTCTAACTTGGTGTCTGCTTATCCTTTTCTTTTAATTCCGCTGCGTAACATCTCTTCAGAGACTGTCATGTTACTGCTAGGCTTTGGGCTTCATGTTCTTTGGGAATTCGAGTGGAGAATGATTCGGGAATTAATTTTAAAAGCTGGATGTTTAACTGGATTTTGTATCTGGCTAAGTTTGAGGACTCTGATCTCAGGATTCTGAGCTTCTTGAATATGCTTTACTCAATTTGGTTATTTCGGAACGACATCATATTTGGCAAGTGGGATAATTCTACTTTTGGTTTCTGGATAAGATACGAAGCTTCTTGTGCTGATCTTAATCTTTATATCACTAAGCCAACCTTCTCTCAAGGTGGTACAACTGCTAAACATGAGGAATGTTGTTCCCATGGAATGATATCCACGAAAGGCACTATAGCTCCGAAAGATCATCAAGTTAAGGGTTCAAAGATCATTAAGTCTAAGGAAATTGTCGTCATCAAAAAACTAGGCTTCAGCACTCCTTGTATTAGGGTTTCCATAGAAGTCGATGCAGGTTGGTTACCCTCTTTCTCGGCTACTGGAGGATGGGTATGCAGGGACGACTATGGAGTAATTGAGGAATGTCAGGAGAAGTTTATAGCAGGTTCAGCCTTCCAAGCAGAAGCTTTAGCCCTCTTTAAAGAAATCAAATGGGCTAAGAAAAAGGGTTTTCTTCACGTTAACCTCAAGACGGACTGCTTACTCTGGCTTTACAAATTGACAAACCCGGAACCCCCTCTGCAGCCTATGCCTCCTTGATAGAAGATATCGTTGCTGAATGTTCTTGGTTTCACTGTTGCTCAATTTCCTTTATTCCTAGAGAACGAAACACTGAAGCTCATAGATTAGCATCTCTGGCTCTTAGTGTTTCGTGAATCCACCTTGTTCTTTCCTTGGCAAAAAAAAAAATTACTACAGTCTACAAGTCTACTCATTTCAGCGCGGAAAAAATGTTAACTCCGTCGTTTTACATGTTGTCAAAAAAAAAAAAACTTATTACAAGAGAGAAGCGGAGTGGAGTGTAAGTGAAGGTAAAACCGTAAAATCCAGGTTCTTACTGAAAGCCAAGACGCAGGGGTTTTACCTGAAAAGGGACCATTTTGTAGGTCTCTTTCTTATCCAATAGTCTCCTGTGTTGCTAAACTTGGAATATGTAGACAAACTTTATTTTATAGTGGAGGAAGTATGCAAGCATTTTGTACAAAACAAATATTGTATGCATGGTACAAATATCAATAATCTAATATTGAGAATTGAGATGAATGAAGCTCCTCCACAAACCTGTGATTTTCTTTCTTATTTCTTCAGCCACTGTACTTGCCCTCTTTCCACATTCTTGATCAATGTACCGAGACGTCTAGTAGACTTCGATCCCAACTTATATGATGTACAAACCAAAACCCGCAAACTTGTTTGCATATAATTCATTTACAAAAAATTACAGTGAAAAAATAAGCTGTGCATAAAATATACTCCCTCGATGGAAATACGAGGATGAGATCTAAAGGTCGTGAGTTGGATCAGCAGCACCTGTTGGTGAGGCCGGTTCATAGGGCACAAACCCTCGGCCACCAAAAACAGGTCTCATAAACTTGTCATCAAACTTTCTCCAAATATGGTGTGCAGCTGATGTCGGGTATTTCACGATCAAACTTATGGCCCTTGGTGGTGGACAATCAGAGTCGTCGTCATTGTCGTTCCCGGTGGGTCCCCCATTTTCGAGGAAAGGGATGTTCAAGTATTCAAGGCTAGGAAAATCGGTTGCATCTGAAATTGCACGCGTGGGATCTCCCATTATCGCCTTTATTAAAGGCTTGGTTGCCGTACCAAACACCTAGTTTCCGCAACAAACAAATTATTCACATAAAAATACCAACTAGAGACAAAGACCAAGTCTGTAGAAACAATATGATATACTACTAACCAGAGTGCTGAACAAAACGACGATGATAGTACAGGTGATCATTAGCGACCTCTCACTCGACACAGCCTCTCCATTACCCGATGAAAACTGCAATCGGAGAGTTTTCAGAGAGAGAGAGAGAGAGAGAGAGAGAAACATTCATTATAAGCGAGAGGATATGAATTTAGTATTTACCGCGTTATAGGACAATGCCACAGTGACTGCGCCTCTCATTAGCCCTGCCCACCATATAATACCCTGAAGAGTTAAACAGTTAGAGACACGGAGGAGGGCCGTTTTCCAAAATGTTCTGATTTGAACAGAAGGGTTCAAGAGTACCTGTCGTTTGAATTCAATTTTATGTTCTTCCCTTTTCTTAAGCCAACTATATATAGTTGCAAGTGGGAAAACAAATGCCGCTCTCCCGACCAGAACCAAAGCAAGCATTGAGGAACTGACTGCTAGAAAAGTCCCTGCACTGAATTAAGGAGTATCACTATATTACTATGTTAGTCCATTTACATTGTAGAGAAGCATTGTTTATCATCTATGATTCTATGATCATTAGTATTAAGTAACACCAGTGGGGCCAAATACTCGCTATTATCTAGCTCGATCTGGACTACGGAATATAATGGCCACATAAAGTGAATGAGCAGGGAATGATAATTTTTCCCAAAATTACTACTATGATGCTAACGAAGGTTGTGAAGCAAGCAGCCATCCTTCTCCCAAATTCTGAACGCCATTTTCAGAATCTAGAAAGAGCGGGGGATTATTTTCTATAAGTACTAGGGAGTTTAATATTTTAGCATGAAAGGCTTGCTGGTAAATTTTTAAAGCCTGATTCTGCTTAGGCCGATATTTAATCCTCAAGCAAGAATGCATTTTGAGTGTTAACTGCCAGTAATAGTAAATACCAGTACATCAAGCAGTAATTCAGTATGTTAGCCAGCTCAGAAACTAAGATAAAAAAATGGATAAAGTAAACAAACCTTGCGCTACTCTCCTTCCATTTGTCAATGTCGAGTGTATCCATACCCACATACAAAAATATGAAAGTTTCTGATATAAATGACATAGTAGCAAAAGCATGCCTGCAATTGCACGAGTACAAGGATTAAAACATCCGTCCAAGACATCATTTCAATAGCTTTTTTAATTTCACGAGTCTCATTGTATTAATTTCTTACATTTCCATCTTTTCTTTACAACCTATTCTCGTGTGTTCAGAAATGAGGACAGGGGGAGTGTGTACAAGTACAACTGGAAGTGTTGTTAATCCTACCACTAATGTCCGTCCAGGGAGAAGTTGAAACCACTCACAAAACCACCCAACATTGAAGCTTAAGTACAAGAAGAACAAAGGTCTTACTTGGCAGTTATCCTTGAGCTTTCAGATACATTGTGCCATGTGTAATGTGACATGACAACCCCACAGAAGAATACAGTCAAAATGCCACTCAGACTCATAAGCTGCAAGATGAAAGCAACCCATTAGCTTAAGTGTTTGAGTACAATATATTGTGCAGATACAAACTGAACAGCAACTTTATCGACTAATGCAGATACACAAAAAAATAAAATTAATAGAAAAGTTGATACATATTTCCGAGAGCTAGGTGTACTAATTTGGACTTCATTAATTACTACTGTACTTTCTTTTCTAGCTATCCATGATCCTCTTAATGTGCCAGCATGCTAACATTGATGACGCTATACAAAATAATAAAACATCCTCATCTTCAATATTTCATGTCTACAGTAAACACATACTCAAGTAGTTAAGTTCACAAAGTCTAATTAGAGATACATGAAACCAATTTACAGGCCATTAATAATGGTCTTTCACCAACATTTTCTAATGATCCCAAGTACAAAATAGCTAATAGGATATAAAAATAATAGTCGGGTGAGGCCTTAATCATTGCCGTAAGGTTTATGTTGAGATGCTTCATCTAACACAGCATTAGAGCCAACGTGACCAAAGGTCGCGTGCTCAAACCCTGGTTGTCTCCAAAAATCTCATGAGTAGAATTTCAGCACAAGCCCAATGGGCATTTGGGTGGGAGGGTGTAATAGGATATAAATATAATAGTTGGGCCACCATTGCCTTAAGGTTTTGGTTGGAATGCTTCATCTAACAATAACTATAACATTAAAACAGCTTCAATCACAATAGATTCAACTTTTGGAGTCAAATATATAGTCAGGATGAAAGCAAGTGAAATACCACCAAGTAAATAGCACATCTCATAAATAGCACAGAAAACCAATTACAAATTGCCATTTTCCACTGTTGGAGTGATGAAATATAAACAAGTTGTTGATATGACAATCTTTGGATTTCATACCTCAGCTATCATGTAAGACAAATAAGCCATGAGCATCATAAGTGCAATTTCACGATCCGTAGAATGTCTGGTGAAAAAAAAGAAATTAGTGACTCAATTACCTGTATTTATAGTGTGTGTGACAACGGATTAAATAAGAAGTCAAGCACTCTACAGAAAAAGGTTATTAAAAAATTTCACATCAAGAAGCAAAATAAAAGATGGGTCTCGTAAATAGTAACCTTCTGCAAAATTTTTGCAGCAAGAGTTAAATTTTTGAATTAGTTATGTACGTGAAGATACGGTCAATTTAAAGTCTATAGTGAAAATGCATAAAATAAACAGAACAAAAGATGGGAGATAAATTTATGTGAATTTGATCACCTTCCAATGTACAACTTCTTTATTAGATATGCGCTCAATAGACCAACCTGTAACGTCAAACCGAGTTCGAGATTAGTGACAATATTAATAGATTTTGCCTTATAAGGAAAAACAGAAAAATCAACAGCAGCATAGTATGATGTAACCATAGCGAATATTTATCATAGCGACAGAAAATCCTCCATATATATATATATAGGGAATCAGAGGGCCGGGTCAGGTTGTCAACGATTTTGAATATTACCCTAATACTGGCAGAGTTAACGTGTTGTTCAAACCCTCAGTCACGAAACATTGATAAGTAAAGTTCCAAGGTGTGACTAGGACTATCATACTACAAGGAACTCCATCATCCCTAATACTTTGAGACTACCTAACACAGTCCATCATTACAGATGTCACCTAGTTTAGTAGTAAAGTCATCGAGTGGACTTTGTGACTCCCTTTACCCACGGAGAAAAAACACAGTGCATTCCTTTCGGAAGGGCCAGGTAGCATTCGACTCTAGTATGTTTGAAGTCAGTGAAAGTGAATGAAAGCTTACTAATACTCCAAGAACTGTGCTGGTGATGAACAAGTAAAGAAAAGTCCCCAACAATGCTAAGGCAGTCATGGTACCTAGATTACTCAAATCAAGTGCTTGAACTGCATTGAAAAGCACGATGGAGGTTGCATCATTTACAACTCCCTCTCCAAATACTACGCTGTACAGAAATGGTGTTTCATCCTGATTCAGGACCTAAAAGAAATCATTTAATTAGTGGGGCAAAGTCAAACTACCAAAATAACTATTATATGTTTTCTTTGTTAATAAGTAGTATACCTGCAAGGTACAGACAGAATCTGTGGCCGATAATATAGCACCCATGGCTGCAGAATGGCCGACGAATTAACATAAATCTATGGATGTACGGGCGAGGAAAACAAAAATACCCTTTAAAGAACTTTTTAAGGAAAATTACCTAGAAAGTCATTAACAGTAAGCTGGGTCAAACCGATCTTCTTGAACAGAAATAATACACCTGAAAATTCCAAATAAAATCATCATTACAATTTACAATACCATATCTCATAATCCATTGCTACAAATGACCCTTAATGAATTATGTAAAGCAAAAATTGAAGGTTCCGTGTAACACCCAATTACCCTCATATCGACAGCACTATTCCTGTGGCTGTGCCTTAGATGAACACAAGTTTACCCTTCTGTTGTACAATATTATAACTTCTTTCGTGGATGACTCATAATCAACGTGGCAGGTTTTTCTTAATGTTATTTCAGTATCCAGGATCTCTTTTAATGACAGATCACAGATGATGGCTGAAAACATGCTGATGAATTTCACACTTTTAAGATTGCTAAGAGAAGCGACACCGAGTAGAAATTTCAAGCTTCTAGTTAAGGTTACCACTAATTTACATGCTTACATGGTATAACATTAATTACTAGTGGTCTTACCGGATGATACAAGGCAAAATGATATTATTGTGCCCAGGATTCCAAACATCAAGATGATGGAGAAGTTCTTGAAAAACTGTTTTTTCTTGACCTGGAATCTACAAATTTCCAAAACTCCAAATAAATCATTCATCACATTTATTATTTGACAATCTTGACACATCCTGTGTATCCAAGTATATGATGAAGTAAGCTTACCCTGCATTGAAAATGATTGGTGGGAGGAGGTAAATAAAGAAGATCTCTTCGTTAAATACAAGTATGCGTGAACCCTCGCCTTTCTTTATCCATAATACAACTCCTCCAGCCACCAAGCCCTACATAATAGTAGCATATATTAGAGCTGGTCACACTGACCATTATAGAAATAGAGTAGCGTACGTTGACCGCCTGCAGTGCATGCCATTGATATGCATCACGCAAAGTTGCAAACACACGCTATCTAAATTTCCGTAAATTACCAAGAAAACTGTGGGTCAATCGAGTAGACAAACATGAAACATGACGCAACAAATGAAAACCAATTAAGAGAGTGGTTTTGGTCGTAGCCCTGGCCTGCCTATGTGTTCAGAATATGGTGGCCGGCATTATCAATAATCTGATTACGATGACACATCAAAGATCAATCGGCCTGATTTTAGTCATTGATAGTAGATGTGGAAGAAGCCAATGAGGTGAGGTCAGCCGAGTTGAACATCTATCTACCCATGCTATCAGTAAATGAGGGGAAATGATGTTAACTGAGTTTTGCTACCAATGCAAGGAATCCAACATAGACCACTCACTGAAATTAAGCGGGGAAGAACAGGGTCTTACTCTCCTTCCTATGCTTAGCCTTTTCTATTTTTTCCCTACTGAACTCAGACAGACTTTGAACAATAATTCAGTAATCTATATACAGTACAGTATGATTCTATTTTCTACTACCATCTTTATTTAAGATTAACCTAGCAACTCATCATCACTAATTAATTCAGTAATATTAATGCTATCTATCTATCTCATTCAAATGAGTGATAAAATTGTTTAATTAGAGAGTACACACACAATTTAGCAAGACAACCACTCTATCACAATGTTAGTTATTTTAAAATTCATACAAACATGGGTTGGGTTTCTGTACTCAAATCAAGGGTCGAACAAATAAATCAGTAATTAGATCAAATACAAACAAAAACCGGGCCCCAAGTTCTGAACTCAAAAAAAGGGAATTGAGTACTGTGTGATTTGATTTACATTACAGTATAAGAAAAAAAGGTGGTGACAGAAAGAGAGAGAAAAGCCAGTATACCAACCAGGAGAAGGGAGGTGATGGATTCATTAGCCCAACGATTCTCCTCCAGTAAATGTCCAATAATAATGCACATACATATTAAACTGAAGAATATAGTTAGAGATATGACTGTCTCTGCATCAAATGGAGATTTCTCATGCACTGCCACTGCTCCTGCTACTGAAGAAGAAAGTAATCCCCCTCCTCCTCCTATTTCAAACATCTTCTCTTCACTACTACCACTATTATTTATTTCTGCTTAATAGGGAGTAATATCTATCGCAAATACAAATTGTTTTCCATCCAACTACTTCTAAACATCCTACTTATATTCCTGTATATTCCGCACCCTCCTCCGTTCAATTCTTTACAATTACTATAAATGGATAATTTAATCAATTCTTTACATTTTTCTCTTTAAGTTTGGTGGATTCATAATACCATTTGATTTACCAATTATACCTTAATTTGATCACTTTTCTTAATATGATGAAAAATCATATGTCAAGGATTGTTTGGATCGAAGGGAGTATATAATGGGATAAATATGAATATTTTAATGAAACGGAACCATCTTAATAGGATGAAGTCAGTAATAATAATGGAATTATAATAATATCGATTTTTCAAAATGTGACTTATTACGGCAACTCCAATGATTAATGTACTTTCATGAAATTAAAGGTGTGCAACTTGTAAGCAGTGTCGACTCATGATTTCGATGCGTGAACGACATAATGGTTGAGACTTGAGAGCTTAATTTGCTAGCCTAATGGCTAATGGCTAATGGCGTGAGTTCAAGTCAAACAACCTGGGGCCTTTAATTGTTAAGTAAAGCTCTTACCGACTCGTCAGAGGGGAGAGCGTGTGCCTACCAAGGCCTTCCCCAAATCTATTACGGAGTATGCTACAAAAGTTATGTATTTTGAAAAGTTTTGTAGCTTACCATTGGACATGCTCTACAACTTTGAAATTAGGAAACAAACCGGTATTATTGGGTTGAAACTTGAAATATGATTATTATACATGTCTGATTCATTCTTTTAGATGTTTAAGAATCAAATTAAAAATATTAATAGTTTTTTAAAGTAACATTTAATAATCTCTATGAGAAAAATATAAAATATACTCCCTCATATTTTCCGTTTTCTTCCCTATTTATTTTTGGGTTGTCTTTTTAATCATTTACTCCGTATTTATTTGGTGATAGGAGGGAATACAATATTGCAATATAAAATCTGAAACTATTGTACAAATAAAAGAAAGTAAAAAAAATCGTTATTGGCAATATAAAATCTCAATTACATTTAATAAATTGTCAAAAAAAAAATTCCACGCTATAGTATTTTTAATTAGTTTTCTTGATAAATATTTTAATCATAATTATTCAACAAAATAACTAAAAATTTTCAAAAGAATTAAACAAACTTTGATTTCAAAGATATGAATCTGGTACATACTCCGGCCATGATGTCATCTTCTCCTAACCTTTGGAGGTCTGAGGTATAAATATCAAAATGCTAATTTTAATTTGTCAACCAAATAAATTCTCATTTGAGGCGGTCTAGTAATTTCTTCTTATATCATATTGTAAGATTGTCTTAAGAATTTGTGTTGAGTGAATTAGAGCAAGTCCAATAGTGATGTTAAAGGACTTGCTTGCAATTTATGAAAATTCTATAACTACAAGCAAACTATTGGAGAAGATAAATGCATTGTAGCAAGTAGTACCTGCTCTCTCAAGCTACATATGTTTGAAAGATTTTTTTAATTTTTTTTTAATTTATTAATTAAATAATGCATCTCCACTTCTCTTTCGTGCGCACACCACAACAACCGTAATTCTACTTGTACATATTTGGACACGTTTCGGAAGTTAAAACTGAACTTTTGCATAGATTTTTTTTCCCGTTTCACTTATATTTTTTATTTGTAATAATGAAATTTTGTTCTTTTTTTTGCATGGGCGAATAAGGGCCTGTTTGACTAGCAGAATCAATTGATAGGTTTGACTGACAGATTTATTTAGCAGAAATTTATAATAGTGTTTGGTTATTAGCTGTTTTAGATTAGCGGATTGTTTAACTATTTTGTAAAATGACAAAAAAGGACATAAATAATTTTTTAATTAAATATAGGTCAATATATTTCCTACCAACAATTTCAATAATTAATATCGTTGATTTCTTTTAATATCGATTAAAGTTGAACAAATATTAACACAGAGAATTGATATTTCTTGAGTTTATGAAGTCTCAGCTGAAAGCTTGCGAGTCATGAATTAATTACTGCAACAAATAATTGTTTATCAAATTTATGTACTTCTTCAATTTAATTTTTATCTTCTCATTTTAATATAATACTCCACTTATGTATTAAAAGAATGAGAAGATAAAAAAATGGAGGAAAACGTACTTAGAATGATGAATTCTATGGAAGAGTTTAGAATAATGAAAACATGAATAATGAAAGTATGGTATAAATTGTAAAAGGGTAAAGTGGTAAATAAAGAAGGAAGGTAATCCGCTAAGCTCAATATGCTGCTCATAGCAGCATATTGCAAAACGGCATATTCGTCCCCAATATGCTATTACAATCCGCCATTTACCAAACACTACCATCAGCCTATTTTGTGGTCAAACCCGCCATTTGCTCTCAATAAGCCGATTTTTGGCGGATCCGTCATTTACCAAACACCCCCTAAATTTGCGTAAACAAAGTAGTTAATAATTTGAAAATAAAATTATGACAAATTCATAGTATAAAATTACTTCGTATGACAAAGTTATACAATACAAAATAATTAGTACAACATATGTTAAATAATATAGATAAATAAAATAAATATGAGGGACCTACAAAGCTACAATACATTGTAGCTTACTATTGGACTAAATTGTAGCCGGAAAGCGATGTTGCCCAAAAATATGAGTTGACAAGTCTGGCTACATCACGTTGTAGCCCACTATTGGACTTGCTCTTAGTATGTACACAAATCCGTAGGAAGAAAGTTTAACGGAAACATTTAAGAAATTATTATTTATTTTCAATTATTTTAAGGTGGAGATCTCTGAAAAGGAAGAGGCAAGGAAGTAGTCAAAATGTTTCATTTAAAAGGATACAACTCGTTCTTGGGCTTAAGACTACGCGCGTCGCGTGCTCGATCTAGCAATCTTGGACAATTGTTTTGATGAACTGTCATGAAGTATAATTATTAGATAACTTTTGTAAAACAATATAATTATTGTGCGATCGTTTCATAAGAGAATATAATTAAATATGAATGAGTAGATTATAGAAAGTAGTAGGTTGAATAAAATATAAACAAAAAGTTCCAAAAGTAAGTAGGGCGGAGAGGAATGTACAAAAGAGGAGACATTAAAATAAAGTATGAATAAAATGATTTGTTGTTGGTCATGCATAAGTATAACTAATGGTTTATGTTATCCAATTTTGGAGGTAAGAAGTAAGAATGGAGGAGATACGGAGCATTAGGCGGCCTTACTTTGTGTATGTTGATTATTTGGACGGCTGATATATATGGCCATATGGGGTGAGAGAGATTAAGTAGTCGTCTAGTCGAGTTGACAGAGATTAGAGATAACATAAAATAGCCTAGTAATGTCGTGAATCGTGATCCACACTATCTTCCTTCTTCCATTAGATTCCATTTTTGAATATTAACTAACAACAATTAACGACTGTCTCTTGGTTTTCGATTAATTCTTCAAATTAATACCCTCGATCGTGTCTCTCGTGAACAATATTGTTAAGGTGTAAAATTGTAAATTCACTCGATCATCCCGTTTAAAGTTTATATCTACCCACAATAAATATGTCTAAACTCTTTGATTCATACAATGTACCACCGCAGTATAAATTGAGTTGATGAGTGAAAAGTATACCAGACACTTCATTCAGTCTCAAATTGAGAGTCGAGACAAACATGTTGAACTATGTGATGTAAGATTGGAGAGGAAGAAAGGATGATGTTGTTCGGAAGCTAAACAAGCGCGGCAATAATAAAAAGAAAGAGACCAAGATTTATGTGGTTCACTAACAACTTGTTAGTTACGTCCACAGGCGAAGGGAAAAACTTTTACTATGTCAAGAATGCAAATTACAAACTCGTATGAGCTCTATCTAAGTAATGACTTAAGAGACTCAAATATTTTTGTATGGATTCTAAGGTGGAGGGGAGACTCTTATTTATATGAATTGAATCCCTTCACCTTTTCTAATCTTTCGATGTAGGACAAAATACAATATATAGTTTGTACATGTACTACACTTTCATATTTCCTTAGATGTGGGACAAACCACCAAGTTAGGAAATTTCAACTTCAGGTCACATATTCTAACAATTCTCCACATTGACTTGAACGATCGCATCTTTCAACGGTCTTCAGTCAATAGTCGTTTTTCTACCTTCCCTCGGTTGTCTTTTTCACTCAAGACACGGGTCTTGCCTTTTTCACCTAAGGCACGAGCTTTGCCTTTTTCACTGCGCCCAAGGCACGGGCTTGCTCCACCTAGGACTTAATACCCACCATGGAGTTGTGCAGCCCCGAAGGGCTTTTATATAACTGTCAACATTTAGCAAATCCAAACAATGTTTGAATTTGCTAGGCGGAACCGGCTTAGTGAACATGTCAGCTGGATTATCAGTTGTCCCAACCTTTTTCACCATGATGCGCTTCTCACTACGTAAGAAATGATACCTTACATCAATGTGTTTGGTTCTTTCATGATGTACCTGATCCTTAGCAAGACATATAGCACTTAAGCTATCACAGTACACAACTGCTTGATCATGATGCATGTAACCCAAGATCGCTAACTAACCATTTCAACCAAATACCCTCCTTAACCGCTTCAGTTAAAGCCATGTACTCAGCCTCTGTTGTTGACAAAGTAATAGACGACTGTAGAGTAGCCTTCCAGCTAACAACAGATCCGCCAAGAGTGTATACGTAGGTAGTCATTGGACTTCTACCGTCTACATTTGTTGCATAATCAGAATCAGAATAACCCGTCACCAAACACGTTGTGTCACACCCATATATGAGACCGACATCTGTCGTTCTCCTCAAATAGCGGAATATCCGCTTAAATTGTTACCAGTGTTCGCGGTCAGGTTGAGCCATAAACCTGCTTACAACACTAACAACATGCGCACACATACGGAACACCTGACATGTATGTCTTCTCAACTTCAGTTTGAGGTGCAAAAGAATTAGATAACCAAACATTCGCAACCGATGAAGTGTTTATAGATTTCACGACACTCATCCCAAACCTGGATAAAACCTTCAAAATATAACTTTTCTGTGACAAGAAAAGCTTCTTCTGAACCCGATCTCTATAAATCTCCATGCCGAGAATTTTCCTAGCTGCTCCCAAATCTTTCATATCAAACTCAGAACTGAGAAGTACCTTGAGCTTTTGAACATAAGACATCTTCTTCGTAGCTATGAGCATATCATCTACGTATAGGACCAAGTATAAATACGAGCCATCCTCCATTTTGTTATGATAAACACAACAATCATAAGGACTCCTATTGTAGCCATGCCATACCATAAAGCTGTCAAACTTCTTGTACCACTGTCTCGGTGATTGTTTGAGCCCGTATATAAAGACTTCTTTAACTTACAAGCATAGGCCTCTTTTCCCGGAATTTTGAACCCCTCTGGCTGAGTCATCAAGATATCTTCCTCCAACTCCCCATGAAGGAAAGATGTTTCCACATCCAGTTGTTCTAGTTCTAGATCATAATGAGCGACCATCGCTTAGAGAACTCGAATAGTGTGTGCACTACAAAAGAAAAGATCTTATTGTAGTCAACTCCTTCTCTCTGACTAAAATCTTTTGCGACTAGACGTGCCTTGTATCTGATGCTTTCATCCTCTATTGTTCCTTCTTTCCGTTTCAATACCCACTTGCAACCAACCACCTTCATGCCTTGTGGCACCTTAACTAGCTCCCATATCTTGTTCTTGTGGAGAGACTCCATCTCCTCACTTATAACAGTGATCCATTGCGCAGAATCACCACTAGAAACTGCTTCTCTATAAGATAGTGGCTCAGATGACTCAATTTCGTCGGCTACTTGTAGTGCATATCTCACCATTTCTTTAGCATAGCAGTTCTGGGAACGAATTCTTCGCCCCTCCATCTCTTTGATCAACCTACTAGGCTCTCTTATTGTCCGTTTAGGGCGCCCATCAGAAGTCTCTGGTTCATCAACAATGGATCCTTTTAGTTGACTTTCCTTCCCAGCCAGAGTAGTCTCTGTAGCTTCTTCTATAACCTAGATCGATGTTCCTGGTAACAACATGGCTAGCACTAAATCTGGCCCCACCTGTTTCTCGAGACTATCATTCTTGTCTTGACTTGTTGAATTATCGGAAGACACAAACATAAAGCTTTCATCGAAAGTGACATCTCTGCTAAGGATTACGCGATTATCTGACGGAGACCAAATGCAGTATCCCTTAACTCCATCTCCATATCCCATAAAGCAACCCTTTTTGGCTCGCGGCTCTAGCTTTCCCTCATTTACATGATAATAGGCCAAACAACCAAAAACCCTCAGACATGAATAATCGACATCTTTACCGGACCATACCTCATACGGTGTCTTGCAGTCAATCCCCGTATGAGGTGCACGATTTATCAAGTAACATGTCATCTTCACAACTTCACCCCAAAACTTCCTAGTCAACCCTGCATCGGAGAGCATGCACCGAACTCTCTCAAGCAATGTTTGATTCGTGCGCTCTGCAACACCGTTTTGCTGCGGTGTTCCCCTAATGGTGTGATGCCTAGAAATCCCATTATCCTTGCAAAGCTCATTGAACTCAGACAAACAAAATTCCTGACCATTATCCGTTCATAGCCTCTTGATCTTCTTTCCCGTTTGAATTTCCACCAACGCCTTCCACTGAATGAAGGTTTTAAGGACCTCACTCTTGTGCTTCAACAAATAAAGCCACGTGTACCTGGAGAAATCATCTATAAAGGTGACAAAATAGAGAAAACCTCCAATACCGTACCCTCTACGCGAGCATGACCCCAACAATCTGAATGGATATAATCAAGCGTTCCCTTGGTAGTATGCACCCCTTTGCCGAACATAGCACGATGCTTCTTCCCGAACACAGAATGCTCGCAGAAACTAAGATTCTTCATCTTATACCTACCCAAAAGATTCCTCTTGGATAATATCTGCATCCCTCGTTCACCCATGTGACCAAGTCGCATATGCCATATATAACTTAGTCTCATCTGTGTGACGATCCTCTTACGCTACAGCTGCAGAACCTGTCAACGTCATACCTTGCAATAAATACAAGGTATTTCTCTTGATACCCGTAAGTATCACCTTGGAACCCTACATAACGTTCAATGTCCCATCTGAACCCGAAAAAGTGAAACCCCTTTCATCTAGAACACCAAGAGATATCAAATTTTTCTTCAACAAAGGAACATGTCTTACGTCAGTTAAAGTACGAACCATACCATCACATGTTTTAATCTTGATTGACTCTTTCCTAGAAACGTTGCAGACGGCATCATTTCCCATAACAACATTACCACCATTAAAGCTCTCATAAGTGGAAAACCAATCACGATGTAGACACATATGATATGAACAACCTAAGTCTAAAACCCATTTGTTGGAAGGATACTGAACCTTATTGACAGTTAAGGCTATATCATCCTCCGAATCATACTTATGACCCTGGACAACGGCTGCAGTTGAAGGCTTTTTCTTTTGACAGTCAGCCTTCCAATGTCCTAGTTCCTTACAAATGTGACAAAGGTCATTTGGGCTTGGTCCCTTAGGTTTAGATTTAGACTTTTTTTTTTCTTACCTCCTTGACCCTTCCCCTTGGATGTATTAACTACTAACCCAACATTATGACTTTCACCCACATCAATTGTCGCTTTTTGACGCAACTCCCTAGTGTGAAGGGCCAACTTCACCTCTTCTAGGGTCAAGATTTCTTTCCCAACAACAAATGACTCAACAAAATTTTCATACGAGTTGGGCAACGAAACAAGCAGTATTAAGGCAACATCCTCATCCTTGACCTTAACATCTACATTACGTAAATCAAGCAATATAGTATTTAATCTATCGAGATGATCTCTAAGGAACATACCATCTTGCATTCGGAGGCTAAACAAGCGTTGCTTCAAAAGCAACTTGTTAGTGAGTGACTTCGTCATAAACAAAGACTTCAACTTTGACCAAAGCCCCATGGGAGTATCTTCGTCAGCAACTTAGGTGATGACGTCATCCGCAAACATAACAAAATGGTGGAGTGAGTTTTCTCTTCCATCACCTTCAATTCGGCAGCTGTGATGCCCCCTTTTGTAGGTTCTGCTCCCTCGGCTGACACTGTAGCCTTAATATCCTTCGTCAAGGGTTTCCAAATACCTTGCTGCTTAAGCAAGGCCTTCATCTTAATTTGCCATAGCCCGAAGCTATTCCTCCCCGTGAACTTCTCAATCTTCATACTTATCGCCGCCATTTCCCGAGATCACAGATACCCGAGATACGTTGAGCTCTGATACCAGTTTGTTGTGCGGAAGCTAAACAAACGCGACAATAATAAAAAGAAAGAGACCAAGATTTACGTGGTTCACTAACAATTTGTTAGCTACGTCCACAGACGTACAAACTCGTATGAGCTCTCTCTAAGTAATGACTTAAAAGACTCAAATATTTTTGGATGGATTCTAAGGTGGAGGGAAGACTCCTATTTATATGAATAGAATCCCCTCACCTTTTCTAATCTTTCAACGTGGGACAAAATACAATATATAGTTTGTACATGTACCACACTTTCCTATTTCCTTAGATGTGGGACAAACCACCAAGTTAGGAAATTCCAACTTCAAGTCAGATATTCTAACAGATGAAGAGGAGAGAACAATGGTGAGGGAGAAGAATGAATTATAGATTGAATGGATTGTTCGGAACTCATGTGTTTTTCAAGGTATTGCTCCCAATGGTACCTTTGCTATCAACTTGTTCTGTTCTGAGTTCGATGTTGCATGTCAAGCATTCAATCAACTTCATGATCAAGATGATGTTTTGCCTTCTTCCCCTTCTAATGAAAGTTCTGACCTAAGGTAATAAAGATCTCTTTTTAAGAGAGGAAAACCACTCTCAATCATTGGCCTCCCTTCTCGTTGTCATGTTGTTATGATTATGGTTAATGCGGCATGGGAGAGTTATGATGAAGCGGCGGTTGGTTGGGATATTTATAATGCTAATGGTGATTATTGTTTAACTAAGAAGAATATGAAGATTCGAGCTGACTCGTCACTCCAAGCTGAAGCTAATGGACTTTTCTTGGCCGCTTTTTGGGCCGTTAGCTCGGCACAGTTTCCTTCATATTTCTATGCTTAGCTACTACTTGATGAACACATTTTATATCTAATTTTATCGTCCCCCCGACGGCCATTTTAGAGTCTTTCCTTCTCCCAACTATACATTTAGTGTCGATTTTTATTAGAAAGTCGATACTGCCTATTCTTGTGTTATCTTTCAGGTTAGGTACACTTTCGCATGAATTTAAGGAAAAATAACCTGAATAGCCGAGACGGGAAAGGGAGTCGAGGAAGGAATCGATAAGCTATTCTGCAAGAAGAAACTCGCGGGCGAGTTTTACCAGCATCACTCGATCGAGTCACCCTGATGGACTTGATCAAGTGCCTTACATATGCGACCAACTGGATCGCGTTTGAAGATTTGGGGTGGAAATCCATTTTAGGCCCAAAAGAAGTGAATAGGAGACTTTTAGTGATCCAATTGATCGAGTCCTATCTGGGCCGCCCAATAAGTTGAATTCTATTTCGACGAGATTGGGCCAACTGTTTTGAGCCCAGTGATCGAGATGGAGGAGTTTTAATCAGTTTTCTGATTAGTGCCAAACTACCTTTTCATTATCTATTATTCTTAGTTTTAGAAATTCCCTAGAAAAACTTAATAGCTAGTTTATGTTTGTTTGCTTTGGAATTTTTCACACACTTTCTAGCCTCGAATTCTTCGGTATTGATCTTTTAATCTTAGTTTTAATTTTAGTCTTTTACATCTCGTTGTTCGTTTTATTGCTTCTATTAGTTATCACTTTCGTAGTTTAATTTGATTTATTGTTTAGTAGCATAGATTCGTCCTCGTTCGTTGTAATTAGTTCGGTATTGCTTTCATCATGTTTAATTGCAATTCATCTATTATTAGTTTAGTTCAATTTATTATGAGTAGCTAATTTTTATCTATGGTTTAGGGGGATTTATGTTTATTATGGGGGTTATATTTAATTGACTCGTTTCTAATCGTATGGACTATCCCTCGAATATCATTTTAACTCTGATTGATTGATTACTGGCCAGGATTGATTGATTAGTATCACAGTTAGAACTTTTCACCGACCGGGTTAAGGACTATTAGGTCATGATAGTTTGGGTAGACTAGCTTAATTCTAGCGACCGCAGGTCAAGTTTAACTCTAAAGTTTGTAGAGTACCGACCGAACCTACATCTTAGATAGTTCGATTATTGACGATGTTAGTTAATTCCTTGACCCGATTAATATTCTCAGTGAACCTGAGACCCTAGACATTTTCCTTATTGATTCATTGTTTAGTTATTTAGTCTTTAGTTCAACAAACAAACCAGAAATCAGTGACCTGCAGTCTTAAGTTCAGACCGTAGAACAATTAATTGAGTCCCGTCTCCTGAAGGTTCGACCCCTAGTTAACTTTCTGCATTAGTTAGTGGGCCCTAGGGTATCTTTGAATAGGGATACGACTTTCCCCTATCAAAATTTGACGTCGTTGTCGAGGAGACAGTGTTATTTAGTTGCTTGTTTTGTTCTAGATTTTTTATTACTCTCTTCTCGGGGAACTTTAGTTCCTTGAGACTATTTCTCATCTTTTTTGTGTAGTTTTTTCGTATGCCCCAGGTTCTCTCAAAATTCAAGCTACATACCAACCTACGATCTTGAACCAGAGAGAAATTTCCACAGGTCTAGGAAATTTTACAAGAAGATTGCTGATAGAAAAAAATCGCAACCGGTGGAAACTTCGGACAACGAGTTCGTATCCGGATTACAGTCCTTTGAAGAGAATAATCCCATCATTGTTACCGAGACACCTCTAGTCAATATGCCTCCCAAACTTGCTACCATTCTGAGCCAGAGCAGGCTTCCCTACCGAAACTATTGAAACGGCCTACGGCCACAGCAGTACTTTTGAGATTCGCCCCGCCTTTATCACATTGGTGGAGCGAAATAAATTCGGTGGAGGTGCCGATGAAGACCCGACAAAGCACATGAAACTCTTCACCGAATATTGCTCTATCATTCCACTCCTCGTAGGAATCACTCAAGAGGAAGTGATGGAGATGTTATTCATGCTTTCTCTATGCGACACTGCGAGAGATTGGATCACGGATTTAGACCGCGTAACTGAGGGAGTTAACGATTGGAACTCTCTTGCCTTAGCCTTCTACAAACACTACTACACGCCACAAAAGACCAACATGTTAAGGAGTCATCACTAATTTCCGACAAACCTCTCACGAGAACATTCATGAGGCATGTGTGTCGTTCAAGAAGCTAGTCAAGGAGTGTCCACATCATGGTTTCGAGGTATGGTTTTTGTGCAATCAATTTTATAACGGATTATATGACAATTGCCGAGCTACCCTCGATTCTGCAGCTAATGGCAGGTTCCAAAACATTGTCGATGATGACAAAGCATGGAAAACGATTAAGGAGATGGCGACTTACCACTCGTGATAGGGAAATCCACGGGTTAGCACCCGCGGTAATAATAGTGATCCTGAGTCATCAAATGCCATAGCTAGCCAACTAGTCGCTTTGACTAAGCGGTTTGATTCTATTGAGGTTTCTAAGACCCAACAACAACAACAACAACAATAACAAGGGGCCATGTACCAAGTCAATGCTATGTCCGAGGTTGTATGCGAGAATTGTGGGAACATGGGACAATATGCACAAGAGTGCATGGATTTCAAGACGGTGAATACTTTCCAATCCATGAGACCACATCTCTCGAAGCCGAGATATGACAAATCCTTGTTGTTCTATAAAAGCAGAATGTGCTCAAACCACCACCACCACCCGGTGGTAACCAAGTTGTCCCCTATCTGGCGCCTTATTATCGAACCTCCCAGAACAATAACAATTCTAACCGTCAACATCTAGGGAGCTGATAACTCCGTTATTGACCACATTTTTATACCTACTAAACGTCTATTTAGTCTCGATGTATCGCATTTTCCTAGGCACTTTAGCTTATCTCGTCTATATTTAGTGTTACGCGAGTTTTTGTGTTTTCCCTTTTGTTTTTAGGAATTTCTGTGTCGAAAGCGGTGAAACCCGAGCATGATTGAGCAAAAGGAAACTCATGGACCGAGCTCAAGCCCAAAAAAATGTGTAGGGAGTAAAAAACGGGAAAATATAGAGAAAGCTAGTTACGCAACCGTGCCTAACTTCTTCAGGATACGCACGACCGTGCGTATCTGCAGGCTCCGTTTTTGGTTTCTTTTCGACCCGATTTTATGTAACCTAATGATGAGATATATATAGTCTAATTCTTATTTTTGCCCCCAGCTTAATCATTATTCTAGGTCTACACTTTGTTACACTTTGATATTTTGGGCTTTTGGAGAGAGAAACATTTGTATTTTGGGGAAGATCTTCATCTTCTTCTTCTTCTTCTTCTTCTTCTTCTTCAAGATTGAAGTTCTTCTTCTTCTTCTTCTTCTTCTTCTTAGTGGGTGATCTCTATTTCCTCCTTTGTTTTAATTTCTCCTTGTTAATTCATCAATTCCTTAGTTTATCTTCATCCTTGTTTGTTTATCTAGTTTTCCATTGATTTGCTTATCATTTTCATGCTTGTTCATCCCTTTTATTTTGTTCATCCTAGTAGAAATCACGGTCACCATCTAGATCGATTTTGCATGATTAATACCGAAAACCAACCAAAAGAAATGTTTAGAATTAAAGTCTCTATCTGTATCATTACTAATTTGTGTTTAGCCATGATTAGTGAGTAGTTACCCCCACTAGGGGTTGATGAAGCTTAGATTTTATCTAAACTAGTGTATTGACCCGTGAAAAATCACGGGGTTGTTTGTATTTTTTGGTTTTTTGATTTTTTTTATTTTTGTATGTTTCACGGTTGATGTGATAGTGTCGTCACGATACTTTAATGTATATGTCAAGGTTGGTAGGGCAGTAATATTGGTTTTGACGTTGAAGAGCGCTAGGTAGTCCGTGAAAAATCATAACTTCATTTGTTGAAGGCTAAAAATGTTTAAAAACAAACTTTGTTACTTTCGTGTCGGCTATTAAATATTATAAGGTATATTGATTTCGATATTTAACGTCTACGAACCACCTACGAATAACGTTTATGATTATAATAAATTTTTACCGATTTCGATATCTAACGTCTACGAACCACCTACGAATAACGTTTATGATTATAATAAATTTTAAGTAGTAGACAACATTGTCCAGTGGGTTATTTCTATCTTGATTTTAAGTGACTACCGTCATTATCATGAACTTAAAAATGTCATTATCTAATTGTATTGCTAAATCTTACTTTTGTCCAAATTGATAAACACTTCCTTCTATATTAAAAAAAGTTGACAAACACTTCTAAGTAGCTTTTTAAGACAACTTTATCTTATCATCTTCCTCCTTAATCCCTTAATATGTATGATTCCTCCCATCCCTCCCATTAATCCCATTCTGATTCCTACTTGTCCAATTTTTTCATCAAAATCTTCAATCATCTTCATTCTCTATATACTCAAGCAGGATGCCATTAAAATGTATCCGTATAAGGGAGGCATTTTCGATTTTTTTCAAAAATCGATTTCAATAACAATCTGTTAGAGTGATTGAAGAACGACGCTTACTGCAACAATTTGGGATAAATTAGCTGCAAGATGAAGGTAATGATCTTGCAATTAATAAGGCAACTTACATTTTTAAATTTCAACTGTGTTATGACATTTTCTATAAACCTAATCTCGAAAACTGTTGCTTTTTAGTGAATTGTGTGGTAGATGTATATATTGAGTGTGTAATTGAAATTGATTCTGTGAGATACTGTAGCTGATAATCTATTTGATAGATTCCTGCATGGATTAGACAATTCAAATTGATTTGGGAAGAATATTGTAGTTAATAAAAATAGGTCGTGTGTATATATATATATATGCATATTTATTGCAAAGATGAGAAGAATCGATAAACCTTTGTGACATTCAGTAAAACTTACAAATACCGTTGATAGCTTTATGGTGAGCCTAGGTCGTATGCTCCCAAAGATAAATAATTAAGTCCTATTACCTTTAACAATATATAGTAGAGGCAAGTCGGGTGTCTAATCCGCAGGGAAGGCGAAGTAAATTAATATGTGAATAAAATAAAGTAACATAACAACAATAATGGGGGATTTTTGATTGATTTGTCTAGTAACTAAAATAACGAAAGTAAAATAACTAATAATGAGAATTCAGATGATTAAGAGACTCGACTCAAAGAAAATCTACTAATTAGTTAAACAATTGATCATTGACTACTAACCTTTATTTAATCCTTGAGTATTCTATTGTGAAACTGAAAGTTTCAATTATTCCGTAGATAATATTACTTAGGTCAAAACGCGATACTAAGCAACCTAATTATTGAACAACCTAATCCACGCATCTAGATTTAATTCAATAACAACATGAACGATATGAACAAATCAATAGAAATAACGACCTTTAACACATGCGGTTATTGGTTCAAATTATATGTTTATTCCTCCCTTTCCCCAATTACGATGAAACACATACAAATAATTAGGTCTAAAGATTGCAACTTTATCTAGTGAATTGAACAGTTACGGATTCAAACACAAAGAATTGCAATAGATTGAAGTAATCAATTGGCCAATAAGATTAAACAAGCAACAATCATAAAATTGGCACAAGAATAAACAATACTCAAGTAATTAAATAAAGATTAAGAAAAGTCTCACAATCGATTAACTAGAAAGCTTCGAATCTTTGATCCGAGAAGGAAGATTAGTTACATATAATTAGGGTTCTTCTTTCTCTTCTAATTGAACGTGAATGGTGAATATGATGTAACGTCAATAATGATCATTATTAACGTAAAATCAAAACTAATGATGGCTTAATAATAGTAGTCTAAAAGTTATGGGCCAAGGTGAAATACAAAGGCCCAAAAGTCTCGGAACAAACCGAGTAAAAACAGTCTCGCAACATAAGTACCACGTATAGGAGAGTGAACTGCCGAAGTGAATTAAAGTCGAGGGGCACTCGTGGCCTGGTCGTGGAGCGGTCGTGGTGTGGTCGTGGGGCGCTCGTGGCTGTACACGACCCCTCTTTTTCTCTTCTTTTCCGAATCCTCTTCGAGTTCTTTTGTTTCTTCATGCTTCTCGAGGTTGGTTGACCCCCTTTTGGGCTCCTCTTCGCTCGGTCCAAATATATTGATCACTCTCGATTAATACTCGAGCATAACAATTGAGTTAAATCCAAATAATCGACACAAAATGACCAAATGACACTAAAATCAATTAACACCCAAAAACCCATTATTTCGTCATTTTTTTCTCATTCAATTCAACTAATTCTAACCCACTAACTACGACTAAACGATTTGTATCAAATTCCCCATGCTTGAACTTTTACTCATCCTCGATGTAAAATCAAAGGATAAAAAACAACACACCAACACAAGCTCAATATGCACGGGGTAAAGACAATAACGCACAACGACCCTCACTCGTCATCCTTCCAACTCCCTCATAGTAAGGCAAATAAAGCAAGCTCAACCTACCTTCTCAAGAACTATTCTCCTCGGCTCACTTCACCACAACAAAAGGCATTGGCAACTAAAGAGATTTTAAAACTAACATCTAACGCCCCTTATCGCTCCAATCCTAAGATGGATCACATGTGCTACAAATGTCACCGATGGTACAAAAATTGTATACCACAATTCTCCACAGCCCACACATGTGATAAATCCTAACACCTCTAATAGTTCCATGAACAATCAAACATCCACAATCGCAAATAACATAGTGCTACGACTACACCGCACATCGATACTTCTCACCTTAGCCACTATCCTACCCGACCTTCTTTCTATGTCGCCCTTCTTATGATGCCACACCAAAAATGGGGAGAATATAAGTGAGTATTTTCCTAAATCCCTCATTTTGCCTAGAGCATCCGCCCTTGCGGATTTTTGCTCTAGCTTTTCATTTTTTTTTCAACTTACACTACTCTCGTGGCACGCAACTCGGTTTTTCTTTTTACCTGGAGCGCTCTTTCGGGTTTTCACTCCGTCCTCGGCCACATCTCCCATTCTTGCCTAGGCGCCCTTCCGGGTTTTCACCTAGCCGAGATCCTTTTTGCTATTTTCCTTCTTTTTTTTTTCTTTTTTTTTGTTTTTCTTTTTTTCATTTTTTTTTGAATAAAATCACGTATCTACAAGTGTGTACATATATGATATTTCCCCTCCCCATGCTTAATCCGAACATTGTCCCCAATGTGAGACGGGAACACAAAATAAAAGGGAGAAGAGAGAATACCATACTAGGAAGAAGGTGACCTGGAGTGCGAGCGACTCCGGGCTCTCTGAGAACGAGCTTGTGAACGAACCTCTCTTTCTTGATCTCTTTGTGCTATCTCAGCATAGAACTCCTGGTGTGGCGGTCGGTAAAGGTCAGAGTGTAAGGCCTGGAAGACATCTCCAATGGCACGCTGTAAAGCGAGAGACTCGGCTTATTGATCATGGAGAGAGCTAAGCTCATCGCGCAAAGTCTCTATATCATCTTCCACCTTGGCCCTCCACTGAGAAGTACTAATCCTACCCGATCCGCCCTCTCGTCTACCTACATCCTCCATCTAGTCATCTTCCACAACTCTCTCTACCTCGGTAGGCGTCTGACTCACATGGTATGTGCTCGTAAGGAGATGGTCCGGGTCCTTGGAAATGAATAAATCCCGATTAGTGGGGCCTGTAGGAAGTGCCACTCCGTTGAGACGTGGCAATCGTAAATAGGGAACTTTCTTTGTTGTCCCTAGCAATAAGGCATAAGCACAATCCCCCAAATATTTCACCATCCTCATCCTCATCATAGTCTCAAGATCCATCGTCGGCATCTCCCCCGTATCATCCAATGCGCCGATTGCTAAGCGGAGGTGCTTTGCTATTAAAGTAATCATTCCCCCCACCATTATCTTGCCAGACGGAATCATCCTAAATCTCTCACAACTCTCTACAAACTCACTCACCCAATCCGACTTTCCCTTGCCCTCTGGGCCCATACTCCATAAGGCCTCAAGTTCTGAACGGTTAACATTAGTCGGTTCTCCCTGCCCAAAGAATGTCATCGTAATAATACGATGGACAAAATGAAATACGGGGTGGGATATTCACGAACTCTTCTGAGTGGTCCCCATAAGGGTCGTGTGGGTCAGGTCCAACCAAAATTGAGTAGTGGCGGAGTCACTCTCAGTACCCTCGAACGTAGCAGTCGCTACTCGAGTATCAATCCCAAAAATCTTTCTCAATGTAACATAGGTCACGGTATGTGATAGGTTCATTAATTGAAATTGGATACTTATTTGGTCTCTGGTGGTTGTAGAAGTAAGGGTAGAAAGGAATTCAAGGGTCAAGCGTTTGTAAGTGGATGCACTCAGGTCGATGAAACCCCCTAATCCCCCTTTGTTCAGCAACTGTTCCATGGAAGGTAAGACTCCTAATCTGGTTAAAGCAGGTTTGTCAAAGAATTTTGTAGTAAGGATCTCTCTTGTGGGATTGGTGAGGTTGCACCAATGTATTTTTTCATCGGGAGATAGCTTACATCCCATGTAATCCTCACCGGGTCGGGGTTCAAAGAGCAGGGTGGGTTTACTAGAGGTGAGACCTGCCCCGGAAAGTGATTTCCGCTTTGTCATCTTGTAATTCACGTAACAAACAAACGGGACACATGACAGCTACCTACGCACCAGCTCAGCAGTGTACTGACTCAACAAAACCGACAGAAAGAGAGTAGCTGCACTCTCAATCAACGGAAACAGTACCACAATACGGCAACTAAGACCCGAAAAACAACTCCAACAGCTAAATCGATTCAAAGATTTCTACAAGAATATGAATCATTGCCATTAAATGTCATCGCGGCTGGTCAAATAGCAGCAACACGCAAATCAATTGCGAAAATAGACTCAAATGAGCCAAAATAGAATCCAATAGAAAAGGCGTAACAACAATTGACACCAACAGTTACAGGTCGAAATATGATAGAATAGCAACACTCATTTTATGAAGCAAGAACTGGACCCAAAATGAACAGAAGACGGACCCCAAGTGAAAAGAACGGAACTAACTGACTCAGAGTTAACCACAATTCAAACGGAAGGGAGACCGAAGACTTACAGCCCTACTCGCGCACGCCCAACCTTTTTTTTCTCGTGACAGCGGACATGAGCAGCCAAAGCAACTCTTTGAACAGCAGACTCGCGTGAGCAACAGGACGGGGTCAGCCCATAAGACGAGAAAAAGAAGGAAGCAGAATCAACTCCGTTTGCATCTGTGTTCAGGTCGAAATCGGACCAAAATCGTGATGAAGACTGATTTTAATTCTGTCAATTCAATAGATGATTTGACCCTGTCAACTCGAAACCCTAGGCTAGCAGACGTGTGAGCACGCTGAGAAATTCCAGGAGCAGCAGATGAAGACGAAGAATAAGAATAAGAATTAGGGGGGTAGATTCTGAAGAGTAATGGTAGGGGGTGGAGGTTTAAGAGAATGGGATGAAAGGGGTGGCTGTATGAGGGGAAATAGCGGGAGGGTTAGGCTTTAGGAGTTTTAATTTTTTTTTGATGAACTATACTCGTGGTCTTCTCGTGTGTGTGTGTGTGGGGGGGGGGGGGGGGGCGTGAGCTACCCGCGGGTCACATTTGAATAAACGAAATTATTCTATGCTAAGACATACAACCCATAATAAATCAACATTACAAGACAACTTCTACAGAATACGAGTTGCCTCCCGGAAGCACATTTGTTTAAAGTCGTTCGCTCGACTAAGTGGCGAGATGAGTTAATCTGCATAAATGGGCTCGTAGAGAGTTAGACTCTCCACCGTCTCAACTCGGAACCCCTCATAGTACGGTTTTAAACGTTGACCGTTCACTTTCAGAACCTTATTTGTATCCAAGCTACGTATCTCAATAGCTCCATGATGTGCTACATCCGTAACTTTGTACGGTCCTACCCAACGTGAACGTAGTTTACCGGGAAATAGTTTGAGACGTGATTGAAAGAGGAGCACTTTTTGACCAACAACAAATTCTTTTCTCGGTATCATTTTGTCATGTAGACGTCTCATCTTTTCCTTAATCGCCGCATTTGCATAGGAATCATTCCGAATCTCCTCAAGCTCTTGTAGCTCCAATTTTGGTTTTCACCCGCCCCCATTGAACTTGTATTGAAGCTCTTTATTGCCCAATAAGCTCGATGTTCTAACTCTACGGGCAAGTGACACAGTTTTCCAAACACTAACCGATATGGAGACATCCCTATGGGTGTCTTATAAGTGGTACGATAAGCCCACAACGCATCTTCTAAGCGTTGACTCCAATCCTTCCAATTAGGATTAATCGTCTTCTCCAAAATAGATTTCACCTCTCTATTTGACACCTCGGCTTGCCCGTTAGTTTGCGGGTGATACTCGGTCGAAACTTTGTGGGTCACAAAGTATTTCTTCAACAAAGCGCCAATGGTTCTATTGCAGAAATGCGTACCACGTTCACTGATTATGGCTCTCGAAAATCCAAACCTAACAAATATGAAAGACTTGATAAAATCTGCAACCACTTTAGAGTCATCAGTTTTCGTGGGTATCGCTTCTACCCACTTTGATACATAATCAACAGTGAGTAGTACATAAATAAATCCAGAAGAGTTAGGAAACGGTCCCATGAAATCAATCCCCCACACATCGAATATTTCACAATAAATAATGGGGGTTTGGGGCATTTCATTTCGTTGGGATATGTTCCCCACCCTTTGATAGTTGTCACAGGACTTACAAAACACATGAGCATCTCAAAACAGATGTGGCCAGTAAAAACCACAATCGAGTACCTTCTTCGCTGTTCTCTTGGACCCCAAAGTGTCCACCACATGCATGGGAATGACAAAAGGTGAGAATAGAGGACATCTCACTCTCAGAAACACACCGCTTAATGATTGATCAGAGCAATGTTTCCACAAGTAGGGGTCATCCCGCACATAATACTTCGCGTCACTGCGAATCTTATCCTTTTGAGCTATAGAAAAATGAGCCGGAAACTTGTTAGAGACCAAATAATTGACAATATTGGCATACCAAGGTTTTAAAGTACGTAAAGCAAATAAAGTTTCATCAGAAAAACCTCCTTTACCGACTTAAGTGGTCCGTAACCACGTTTTCTGCACCTTTCTTGTCCTTCACTTCAACATTGAACTCACTAAGGAGGAGAATCCAACGGATTAACCTCGGCTTGGCCTCCTTCTTCGTCATCAAGTAACGAAGCGCAACATGATCTGAATAGATAACAACTTTAGTATCAAGCAAGTAAGAACGAAATTTTTCTAAAGCAAAGACAACCGCCAACATCTCTTTCTCAGTAGTAGAGTAGTTGCGTTGTGCATCATTAAGGGTCATAGAAGCGTAATGAATAACATGAGAAGCTCTCCCATCCTTTTGACCCAAGAGCGCCCCTAAAGCATAATCACTCGCTTCACACATGATCTCAAAGGGAAGAGACCAATTAGGGGCTTGAATGATCGGGGCGGTTGTGAGACGAGTTTTCAACTCATCAAATGCCTTCTTGCACGCCTCATCAAAAACAAAGTCAACCTCCTTTTGCAACAATTTGCACAATGGTTGTGCAATCTTGGAAAAATCCTTAATGAATCTTCAATAGAAACCTGCATGTCCAAGAAAGGAGCGAACTTCGTGCACGTTTGTAGGATAAGGTAGAGTCTTAATTGTGTCAACTTTTGCTTTATCTACCTCGATCCCCTTACTCGACACAAAATGTCTTAAAACTATGCCTTGCTCAACCATAAAGTGACACTTCTCTGAGTTAAGCACAAGGTTAGTTTCAACACAACGCTTCAAAACAAGTGATAAATGATGTAAACATGCATCGAAAGAATTACCATGCACGGTAAAATCATCCATAAACACCTCAATCAAATTCTCCACATACTCGGAGAAAATACTCATCATGCAGCGCTGAAATGTTGCGGGTGCATTACACAACCCGAACGGCATGCGTCGATACGCAAATGTGCTGAAAGGGCATGTAAAAGTAGTCTTCTCCTGATCCTCAGGAGCAATTGCTATCTGAAAATAGCCAGAATAACCATCCAAGAAGCAGTAATATGCTTTGCCTGCAAGTCTCTCAAGCATCTAATCAATGAAAGGGAGAGGAAAATGGTCTTTTCTAGTTACCGTGTTCAGCCTATGGTAATCTATACACACTCTCCATCCATTCTGGACTCGAGTAGGTACTAAATCCCCATCCTTATTCTCTACAACCGTGACCCCACTTTTCTTAGGGACAACCTGAGTGGGACTAACCCACTTGCTATCAGAAATAGGATAGATCATACCTACTTGCAGAAGCTTCAATACCTCTTTCTTCACAACCTCCATCATAGGAGGGTTCAACCTTCGCTGCGGTTGCCTCACTGGTCGTGCCTCATCCTCTAGCAGGATCCGATACATACAAGTCGATGGACTTATGCTCTTGATATCGGTAATGGTCCAACCAATAGCTTGCTTATTTTCCTTCAACACCTCCACCAATCGTTTTTCTTGTTCCTTGGTGAGCTTACTAGAGATAATTGCAGGTAATGTTTCTCCCTCACCAAGGAACACATACTTCAAGTGATCCGAGAGTGGTTTCAGTTCTACAACTGGTGCCTGCAAAATAGATGGTAACAAAGTTTCACTAGGCACAGTTAGTTGTAATGAAGGTGGGACCATGTGCACGAATGACACCCCGGTCAACTCAGCTGCTGTTTCCTGCAAATTAGCAGGCACTAAATCATCTGACTTCTTCTTTGCTATACCGTTCTCAATCACGACCTGCAACTCATCTGGGTTATCCAAATCGAAAGTTTCCTGCACTAATGGCTCAAACACGTCAATAAGACATAAAGAATGGTCCTCTGTGGGGAATTTCATAGCATTGAAGATATTATACTCCACCACTTGACCATCAAACTCCTTAGTAAGAGAACCGTTGCAAACATCAATCTTAGTTTTCGCAGTTTTCATAAATGGTCTCCCTAACAGTATAGGGGCAGCATGTCTATCGCGCTCCATGTCTAGCACATAAAAATCCACAGGAAAAATCAATTTATCAACCATGACCAAGACATCTTCTGTGACTCCCTTAGGATAAACATTGGACTGATCCGCTAATTGAATGACAATATTCGTTTTACTCATGGGTCCAAGTTTAAGTGACTGATAGATTGAATAAGGAAGCACGTTAATCAAAGCACCCAAATCTAAAATAGCTCTATGAAATTCGGTGTCTCCTATAGTACAAGGTATTATGAACATGCCCGGATCTCCACACTTAGTGGGCAATTTCCGTTGAAACACGGCCGAAACATGTTCACTCACCTTAACCTTCTCGATTCCCTTAAGCCTATTATTCCTCTTTATGGTACAAAGTTCTTTTAAAAACTTAGCATATCGAGGGACACTTTTAAGTAACTCTAAAAGGGGAATATTTACCTCACATTTACGAAAGGTTTCGTAAACATCGTTGTCATGCTCCTTTCGAGTATCCTTTAATGCTCCGGGAAAAGGTGGTGGAGGAACGTGGATTTGAACCGATGGTGCCTTAACTGTAGAACTCGGCACCACTTTGTCATCTTCGATCGCATGTGCACTCCCGTCATCAACAACCATCTCATCTTCCTCTTGGATAGCAATTTCCTCAGATTTAGCTTTAGGCTTCTCGACCTCAACTAATTGCCTTCCATTTCTCAAAGACACCGCACTCACGTTCTTCTTTGGGTTTTCTACCGTTTGAGATGGTAAACCGCCCGTTTGTCCCGCTTCTAACCGATTAATTGCGGTTGCTAATTGACTCACTTGAGTCTCAAGATTCTTGAAATTTTGCTTATTTTCCGCTCGATCTTGAGTAACACTTACCGTGAGTGCCCGAATCATGTCCTCCGTGGACATTGATGAACTCGGTGTTGCTTGTTGTTGTGGTACTTGTGATGTGAACTGCTGTCCTTGAGGTTGTGGAATGAATCGACCCCTAGGAGGGCCACTCGATTGATGACCTTGAAAATTACCCCATCGAAAGTTAGGATGACTTCTCCATCCTTCATTGTAAGTTTCGGAGTAAGGATCCCATTTTTTCTTATTCGAGGTGTTATCCCAAACACCATTCACCTCTTCGGAACCACCCTCTTGCACATAAGGGCATGAGTCACTAGGATGTCCCTCCGTGGAACATATACCGCACACAATAGCATGTTGTCTACCTCCCATCATAGCTTGGATTGCCGATGTTAGACTATCGACCTTCTCTTCAAGGTTTGAGTTAGAGTTCAATGAGCTAACAACGCACTTTGAATTCCTCCTAGCATAATCCCTTGAACTTTCCGCCAGGTCAGGGATAATATTCCATGCTTGCATCGGATTCTTGTTCACTATACCACCGCCACTAGCCGAGTGAATCATGCGACTATCCTCGAGTGTAAGTCCTCCACAGAAATATAGGATAAGATCCTGGTCCGAATACCCATGATAGGGACAACTAGAACATAATTGCTTGAATCTCTCATAGAACTCATACATGGTTTTCCTGTCTCGTTGTTCCACATTGCTAATGGCTTTCTTCAAGTGCGCGGAACGGGACGGTGGGAAGTACTTCTCTAGGAACGCCTTCTTCATATCCACCCAAGTTGTGACACTATTAGGTGGTAGATAGTACAACCAATCTCTCGCATTCCCCTTCAATGAAAAGGGAAAAGCTCGTAGCTGCAATTGTTCGTCAGTCACACCTGCCGGCTTCATACTAGAGCATACAATATGGAAATCCGAAAGGATTTTATTCGAATATTCAATGCTCGTTCCATTTAAAGTGGGTAGATGATGGATCAGACCCGATTTCAATTCAAAAGTGGCTCCCTCGGCTAGAGCTGGGAAAGTAATGCACAACGGTTGAACCGCAAGATCAGGAGCTGTGAGCTCCTTCAGAGTACGTGTTTCTCTCGCCATAATTACTTTGTTACGTGTTGTACGTTGTATTTTTCATCCACTTTTATCTTGAAGAGAATGCGTTTCTCGGTGAAGCCTCCCAGATGATCAAGAATGGAGTCAGGTTCGCCATCCTACACAGTAAACAATTGTAATTTGTTATAATAGTTGTTTAATTCAAGTCGGAGTGGACATAACAAAAAGAAATTAAATATCTACCTTTTCTAATTTGTTAATAATTTCCATAGCAGATTCTTCGACATATTGTTGTATTTCAAAATCAAATACAACGAAGTGGCATTCCGTGTCACTGAATGACTTCGCCACAAACTTTACTTGAAACCAATAATTCAGGAATATTACGAAATTATTATTCACTACATCTGAATACCTATGTCAAAGGATGCTAATCTGTCAGAAAATTATATTAGCCTGCAGATATTACCTGGCGGGAACTCTTGATGTGAACTCAGTTTTGCTTCCGTCGCAGGCTGTAGCCTGCACGATTACAGATCCACCTACCATGCTCATTTTTGACCGTCTTTGTTCGGCAAGCCTTCCAGCTATTGTAGTACCATCCGGAGGTCACTCCAGATCGACAATTGTGGCAACAGTATAAAATAATCCAGCCTGGTTAAATAGACATTTAAAAATAATATTAGGTCCGCAAATTAGTGAATAAACAATCTGTTATTATATACAGGTCAATTATAATGATACACATATATTTTGTTTACCTTCTCATTTTTTATAATCTGACTCGGGGATAGCACTTCATCAACACTGATATCAAAGTGAGGTTTCTCAACACTCGGTTCTTCTATAAGTTGCAACGAATTGCTGGGAGCTTGAAACGGCAGGTTGAATCATAAAGTTAGTTACTTAACACTATTGAACTGGAATTTAAAAATGACTATAGTCAAGATTGAATAAGGGTGAGGAGCTGCATACAATCAAATTTTTTTAGGATTGATCTCAAAAGTTGTTGCATTGTAGGTTGTTTGGAGACGCCATTGAACTGCATTATAAGCGAGGAAATGACACCATATTGTTAACATAGAAATAAAGTAAGAATAGTCTAAGATTGGATAAGGGTGAGGAGCTACATACAATCAAAAAATTTGCATTCAACACCCCGGATGACAATAACTTTTGACTGTTCAGGATTTGGTAAGTTCTTTAAAATTTCTGGTAGATCTGAGCATGTGGTAGCCATAATGTACAGTACAAAACCACTATGTCATTTAGCATAAATATAGACATGATGATTAGTCGTAAAAGTATTGAAGTAGCAAACAAAAGAATAAAATATGCAAAACCAACCAAATATTTACCAACATCTTTCAGTTTTATACTCCTGCATTTATAACCCCTTTTTGTATTGTTCAGTGGCCCAATTTCATAGAGCTTTCCAACAACGTCTATAAGGAAAACAAAAAATAGCTTCATTAGGTAAATCATATATTTTATAAAAATTCAAAAAGTGAAATAAGAAAACAGGAAACAAAATGTCATAAACCTATGTACTGATTGGCAACAACATTCTCATTAATAATATCTTCAAATTTTTGATAGGTCTCATCACCGAGCAAATGCTGCACTCTTGAGGAAAATTGTAGTTGTAGCTTGCACGGATGGTTAGTAGCTCTGTCATTACCGATGTTCGTGGCAACGGTAAGGCTGTGGATGTTGTATGACTCACCAAGTACAAAATCATCCTTGAACTGATTCAATAGCAACTTCCTAATGCTGGCTTGTACGATGTCATTCTATGTTATGATACAAAATAACGTAATGAATATGGTGTCATTCTATATATATATATATAGAGAGAGAGAGAGGGGGGGGGGGGGGAGAGGTAGGTTCAAATAAGGTCAACAATTTTTTTAAGTCTATATTAAAGTTACAGATGACATACGATAAAGTTGCATTTGTTCAAAATTGATATGTAACTATAACATTCAGCACTTTTGTCACGTCAAGTGATAAAGTGCAACTTTATCACTCATCTCATGTAACTTTAAGCACTTTTTGTGTAACTTTAACACTGGAACTTAGGAACTTAAAAAAGTTGTTGACCTTATATGAACCTACATCTCTCTCTCTCTCTCTCTCTATATATATATATATATATTACGGATAAACTAAAATATAACCTAATGAATATGGTGTTAGCAACATTATATTCTTTTTTGTATTTTTGTAGATAAACTAAAATGAAATAGTAACCTGGATAGTTTTTAAGGTATTAAACCGCACTCATAATTCTAAAAATCTTAAGTACACAATTCAAATAATTCATTAAGATTAGCAAATCGCATGACAAAATAATATTGATCAAATGTATTGGATTTAATTATATTTCTTCGTAATAACATGCTGTTAAAATCTTTCATTCTTCATCATTGATTCATTCAGTTTTGTCAAAATTCATCCTATGGTGTGAGCAACATTACGTTTTTTTGTATATATTATGAGGAGATATTTGGAATTTTGTTTTTTGTACATTCACAGATTTAGATTTGGATTTGAATTATCATGTTCAACAATTTTGAAGGTATTAATTACAAATATCTTAAGTACACAATTAATTAAAATAATTCATTAAAATTAGCAAATAACATGAAAAAATAATATTGATCAGATGTATAGGATGAAAAAATAACATGCTTTTAAAATCTTTCACTCTTCATCATTGATTCATTCAGTTTCATCAAAATTCATCATATGTTGTGAAAATTCATCATATGTACTGATTTTATTATATTTCTTTGGAATTAGATGTTGTTAAATTCTTTAATTCTTCATCATTCATTAAAGACTGATATATTTACAAATACTGTTACAGGTATATACATATACAACGAAGGAATTAATGAGAAGAGATATAACCTTATTAGCATCAATTAAGAGGAACTCCCCGCCATAAATGATGATTGATTTATTGTTGAAGTTAGACCTCTGTCATCTGTATATCACCCTGACATCCATATTGGTTAGTCTCACACCCTAACATAACCTAGTAATGGTAGGATTAATAACTTAACGTAGCATGGTAGGATTAATAGCAGACGACATTTCAGAAGACAAATTTGTCAGATTAATGTGAATGAAAAACCCCAGGGTTTGAATACAATACGTATGAGGCTAAGGTTATAGTAGCGGAATTGTCTGGGTAATTATGTGACTATTGAAGAATTATGTGACTATTGAAGAATTATGTGACTATTGAAGAATATGTTTATTAGGGTTTTCAATTTTCATTTAGTATTTTTTATTGTATATTACGGGTAACTTGACTGCTTTTGCTTTAGGGTTTTTTATTTTGTAAATGGTTTGTAAAGCCCAATCCTTTCCTTTAAGCATTTCCTTTAATACATTGATTCCATGCAGTATTTGCCTAAATGATCTTGGATGAATGTGAGTGAAGTATTTCAGAATACTGAATTACGCTGCTGCCACATCACTTCTGTTGGTCCTTGCTTTAATAAATAAAGGATTACGCCATTTGTATGTTTCGTATCGATTGAATTGGGTGATTGGGTGTTGTAGGGGATTTTGGATAAACTCGGTTTAGGGGTTTGAGATGGTCCTAGTCCCTTGATCATCGACGGGAGTCAATTAGAATAGGTAACCGGTTGACCCCCTTTTCCTTACCTTGCCATACTAGATCGAACACGGGAGTGGTGTCTAGCGTGGTATCCTTTACACTAGTAATTTTTAGCGGGTACCTATTTGACTCGAGTCGGTTTGGGGATTATCACTAGAGTGACCCTCAGATTTGACTTTAGGATTCCGTCTTACAAGCCCGGGAGGAAGGTAAACGGGGCAATTAGTCGGACCATGAGCCCAGGAAGGAGGTGATCGACCTAGAACGCGTACATCTTTGCCCTTGAATCTGATTCCTTCGATAATCAATATACTCCGGTGCGATTTAGGTGAATCGAAGCGACATCGTCCGCTAGTCCCTTTTAATTCTTGATCAACCGTTATCCTTTAGTTATCATTTTTTTCCTATATTAGTTTTATTATCTTTTTTATTTCTCACTTAAGTTATCATTTCTTCGCTTAGTTTTTGTAACAATCCGGATTTTCGATGACTTAAATTAATAGATAATGCGAAAAGTTATCTAAGTCATTTAATTAAAATTATATCAGAGTGTAACTAAATCTGGATCGCTACGGATCCTTACAATAAACGACTATTAATTACATAGTCTTGATTCACTTAGTACAGAATATAGATTGTATTTTATACAAACATATTATTAAATCTCTCTTGCTCGATTCCCTCAACGTCTTAGACCTGCAAAAAAATAAAATAGTGGACGCTGAGCGGGACAGCAACCAAACCTTTCATCTAACATCACCTCATACACATAAGACAACCATATGAATAACAAATAATATGCTTACAAAAATATTAAAGGATATCACGTAACAGATAGTTTCCTTTAATTCAATTAACCAACATGTGAGGTGATGAAAACGGTAAAGTTTAAAAGATGGGACATTGGCGGGCATTTGATTTTAAATCATTTTTCACGTAAACAGACAAAACACACGAGTCGTGGCTCCTAGTATCACCGCTACATCCTATTGGCTTGCATCTCACCAATAGAAGTAACCGTGTTACCGACTCGTAGACCGAACCGATCTTATGAGGTTTACATCTCACCCATAAGACTCAATTGGGCCCGAACTTCTATTATATTATACGTTTATTCAGACGGGGCTCTGGGCGAAATGAAAGCCGATGATTATATTCTCTGCATCACCAAGAGGAAACCCGCAGTTTTCAGAATCCTGTTCTGCCCCCGCTACCTAGGTGGTAATATTGATCAAGTACTTGTCTATACATGCGCACATACCCTACGCAGACTCTTGAACTGCAGTTCTCACTGCCGTAGGACGACTACCTTAAACACTAGATTGACTCTCGGACTGCAGCCTTCGAGTCTGCTTTTCCTTACAAGTGCAGTCGAAACACCACGTATGGTAGAATCCAACACAAGCTATTCGTCCCAGACTCACATCATAAACTTTATATAAAAGTCGCTCGTGAACAAGTAGTACATTATTCGGTGACCATTAATAATTGGTCGGACTCATATGAAACAGGCAAATCCTCCAATACTTACTTTTAGTGTGACAACATTATACTTTAATCCTCAAGTGTCACCCGAAACATTATATCCCAAATATCGTATAACTTAATTTTAAAATAGGAATTTCTTTAAATGAAGTTTTATATAAAAATAAAATTTAAGGTATAATAAAATATTATTTTAAAATTTATAGTTTCAGAAAAAATTTAAAAGTTTCTAAAAAATAAAAATTAAGTCGTACTTAATCAATTTACAAAATTTGACGTAAAATCATTTTTTAAATATTTATAAATGTCGTGTAAAAGTTTCGGAATAAAATAAATTCATTTATTTTAGAAAATATAATTTATAAATTTCTACCTATATAAAAATAATAAGTAAAGTATTATTAAAATAAAATATTTTGTAGGTTACTAATTTACTGTATTATTATAATATATAAACAAATATAAAAGTACTAAAGAAAATTAAAAATATGACCAAAGTTACAATTATATAATGCATACAAAATCTAAAGTATATAGAATAAATATACATAGTAAATAGAAATAGATAAATAAAATGATATAAGTAAATTTTATTATTTTAAGTTCTTTTATTCATTTTCTCAATTTCTCATATAAATAGAAATGTAAAGGTGATAAATAAATTAAACAAGTGATAATTTAGTTAAGATGAATTTAGTCATACATAAAATATCACGTAACATTTTTATATACGTAAGTAATTTAGTCATACAAATAAGCCTAAATATTTGAGTAAGCAATTTATTAAGTTAGTAACACAATATACTTATATATATATATATATATATATATATATATATATATATATATATATAAAATGTTGTTAGAAGAAAAGTTTGGTTACCTCAACTATTACGGAGTATTTATTAACGTTATTAAGAATTAAAGGTCGCTAGGTCAATAATATCGTCTACGTTAGAAAAGTCGTCTCCTCCCCCTTTTAAAGAAATGTTCGGTCGAAATTGATTTGACCCTTAATACGGTTCCAGAAAAGTTATTTCGCCAAATACTGAGCAGCTCCTCATTCCCGATGCTCCAATTATAGAAAAGAACGAGGGAGTAAATATACTATGTAGTACGGAGTATATAGTATTGTATAGTATAATAAGTAGAAGTAGTACGTAATATAGTACCCCGTAGTAGTAAGTAGTACTCTCTCCGAGTTCCTATTATTGTCCCACTTTCCTTTTTGGGCTGAGTTTGATTTTTGTACCACTTTTCTTTTGAGGCCATCAATGTGTGGTTCACAATTACTCTCTCATTTCTCTCTCTTCCTCCTTTTTTCAACCAACCACTCATTTCTCTTTCTTTATTTTTCACCCCAAAATCTTTTGGGACAATAATAGGAACTCAGAGGGAGTAGTAATTAGTAGTAAGTTTAGTGTGTAGTAGGAATGGTAGTACGTATGAAGTATGCATGTAGTGTACTATATATAGTACTCCCTCCGTTTTTTATGTTTCTTCCCGTATTCCTTTTTTGGCCGTTTTTTTGTTTCTTCTCATTTCTAATCTTTCCTTTTTTGTTCATCTTATTTTAGCCTTTTGTTCTCATTGAATTCATCCCATTGGATTCAAGTCATTTCATAAGGCCCACATTCATTACTTTACAATATTTTAACAACTTTCTTAATCTAAGTGCAAAAAGAAATGAGAAGAAACTTAAAAAACGGAGGGAGTACTTAGTATGTATGTTAGTATGTAGTAGATAAGTACTTAGGTGGTATATTAAATTAGTAGGTATAGGTATGTAGGTTAGGTAGTGAGTATGTGTTGAGTTGTGGAGTAGGAGTGAGAGGTGTAAGAGAGTATGGTATGAATGCATGTATAAAAGTTTACGTGGGAGTTCATTAGGAGCTCCAGTTTCGGTCCGTTTTTCGTACAAACGTTTTTCTTTCTTAAAAAGTTTAAATATAAGATTACAGAATTAAAATAATGGAAACCGTAAAATTTATTTTTAAAAAGGGATTTGTGAGACGGTAAATAGTATTATGGGACGATAGTTATAAGAAATCATTATTTTAAAAATTCGATAAATTATTTCTAAATTTTTACGAGACGAGAAAATATCAAAACTACGGTTCAATATTAAAAAATATTTTCGAGTTTTAAACTTTATTTAACGAAAGATAATTTTTTTTAATAATTCGATAAATAAATTCTCATGTTTTTATAACGGATTTTTTTTAATTTAACGAAAATAAAATATTTTATTCACAAAAAAAATTTCAAGCATTGAACTTGGTTTAAATAAATGTTTAAAATTTTAACTCTATTTGAAAAATACGGGGTGTTACAGTTTTAGTCAACCATCCTCATATATCTATCGATTTTGATAAGCATCTAGAATCAAAACAATTAGGAAGCGCTACGCTCCTTGTGGACCGACCCTCATTTGTGCTACGACCAATCGTCCGCTTGCGAGGTTAATTAAAACTCCATCAACAACAACAGTTTCATGGAGGCCAACACCAATAATGAGGTAATCAACAATGGGGTAATCAACCTTGGGGTAACCAACAATGGGGTAATCAACAAAATTGGGGAAATCAACAACAACAACTTCAAGCTACCCCGCAAGCTCAAGCTCAAGCTCAAGCTCAAGCTCAACCACCACCTCCGTCTAATTCTGAGTATGTGGAGATAAAAGCATTGTTGTTGGAAGGTATTCAAGCTCACCAAATGCAAGAGACCCAAATCAACCAATTGCTTGCTCACAACAACATTCTAGACACCTAAGTTGCCCAACTTACCCCTCAAAAGCAAGCAAGGCCACCGGGTACTCTACCACCTCAAGGCGAACAATCACATAAACAATCTAATGCGATTACATTGAGAAGCGGGACCCACTATGATGATCCAAAAATGCCCGGAGAATAAAAAGTGGTCGATGAGACCGAATTAGAGAAACAAGAACTCGCGGAGGAGTTACTTAACGGGGGGGGACGCTATTTCCAAGTCAACTCGACCGAGTCACACTAGTGGACTCGATCGAGTGACCCCACAAAAGTGACCATGGAGGTTTTACGAGAGCCACTCGATCGAGTCAGTCAAAAGAACTCGATCGAGTCAGCAGTCACTCGACCGAGTCACTCTAGTGGACTCGATCGAGTAGACCATTAGAAAGTGACTAGGGAACTCCCAGGTATGCCACTCGACCGAGTCACTTCAACTGACTCGATCGAGTGTGGTGGCTCTCGATCGAGTGGAGCCCCAAATGTTGAGTTCGCCTATCATTCCTCCCTCGTCTTCGTCTAATGATGCTAAATCCTCTTAAGCATCCTCGTCTCAAGTAAAGAAGCCTACGATTCTCATTGCACTTCCATTTTCTCACTGACAACGCAAGTGAAATCTCAACCAACACTTCGCTAAGTTCATGCAAGTCGTCAAAAATATGCAAGTAAGTGTTTCTTTTACAGACCTGATCACTCAAGTTCTTGCTTACGCGAAGTTTATGAAAGACATTCTAACTCATAAGCGTTCTTTAAATGAGATTGAGACAGTTGAGAGGAATGTAGCGCACTTCTACAGAGTCGTACTCCACCGAAGCTCAAGAATCCAGAGAGCTTTTCTATCCCTTGTACCATAGGGACGCTCGCCATTGATAAGGCTCTCTGCGATTTGGGTGCTAGCGTTAGCGTTATGCCGTATTCTATTTGTCAAAAATTGAATATGTGTAACACCCCAATTTACCCAGGAGACTTATCAAGACATTCCCGAGTAAATAAAGGTGTTACCATCTAGGTTTCTCGAGGTAGTAGTTCATTACAATACAACATGGAATGCCAAACCGACTATCTGATTTAAACATTACAACTCTGGTTACACACTGGAAACTATAAAATCTATATAAATAGGAATGCCTATGCATCACCTGTGCTACGTCCATGCTCATAATCACGTTCACCCCAATCCCGTACACGCATCCCAGCATCCAAACACATCACGACATACATAACCTGCATTATAGACTGCTCCCCATTTGATCGGAAATATCAATTGGATCACCACAGGTCCCCAGAAATTGGGTGACAGTTTAAGACATAATAAACATGGTCAGCAACGCTAAGTAATACAATTCTGATACGGTCAACTAAGTAAGGAATAATCATACAGTTCAATAAAGTAATAGTTGAACATGTGATTCACAATTCTGATACCAATACACAATCACGATAATACAACCAAGATCTCGATGATCTCAATTCTCAATTCCAAGCTCAATCTCAATTCTAATCTCAATCTCAATCGTCTTCCACACTAGAAAGCACAATAGTACCAGGGGTCTCGTATTCATTAATGTGCACATCCCTCCTAAGGCCGACCCAAAGGAGGCAAATAACAAGGCAGGTTCGAGATCAACTGAAACTAGGTTATTTTTCTAGGTAAACTTTACATTCCAAGCGTGGGTCCGCAGACACAAATGCAGCCGTAGCCTCTCATATCATACTCTGTATCGGAATCTCGTTCCGATAAATACTCTGTACCGGAATCTTAATCATTCCATTTCATCAAAATGTCTTATCATAATAACTCATCATAATGCATACATGTTATCACAATTTCATCATATCAATCATGCTCAACATATTCTGTAATTCAACATAATAATATATCTGTAAGGTTAAACCTTACCTAATAAGCAATTCACCACCGTGTCGGTAGCACTGTTCACCACAGAGACTCTACGAAGTCCGATCCTAATAGAGTATTATATAATTAGATTAACATCTATCATAATGAATTTAAATTATAAAATGTGAATGACCTGACCTAACAAGATTATAAAATGAAACCGATATCGTTCTCTACCCTGCCCATTAGCCTGACACCTTAGTCTTACTAAACTAAACTACAACAACTTATTATTATTATTATTATTATTTAAAAAAAAAGGAACTTTCATTAACACCAGAACAAATTACAAGAAGTTAGAGGGAAGCCTAGATACTATCTGGGCCCCCACTCCCTTAGCGATCGCAAAACTAATTCTAGTGAAAATATGAACTGCGCCACGCGCTCCAGCATCCTGAGACATAGCGAATTTACGAATCCGCTGGAGCAAAGAAACAGCATCCGTGTCGAGCTCACCGAAAGAGGAGAAGGAGAAAGGAAGGAAACCATACCCAATGGCCGTGCAGCGTGCCTGATACTTGGCACACTTACGGCGAGCAGCATCAGCAACGGCCCGTCCAGGCTCAAAAGATGTCAAGCCGGACTCGGTCAAAGGAGAGGACCCGGTCAGATCGACACAAACATCACGTCCCTTGTCCCACGAATAGAGCAGAAGGTCGGCAGGTTGCAAGGGCTTGTCATTGTCGTCGCAGAGGCCAATCTCCACCTCCTTGCCTGCAGAGATCCCCGTCCGAAAGCAAATATCCAACAGTGTGTCGCGGACAAGGTTATGGCGATGTTTAATCCCAACAGTACCAGCGCACAAAACCGCGTGGTCACCAAAAATATCCTCTCTGAGGGCCCTGGAGCAAGAAGAGCAAGTCCCAGAAAGCGGAAACAAAGGGACTCTCAAGCGGTAACTAAGCACACTGCGATATGTCCAACCGTTCATGGTTTGGCCAAGCCCGGTAATAGGGATAACCCTCAACCAGTCAGAAGAATGGTCCCCCTGCTGAGATTTCCATAGGGCAACCTGTCGAGGGGTCAAGGAGAAAGCAGATTCCGCTGCTGTAGCAACCCCCGTGAAATATATATCTGCCAATTTCTTCATAAGTTTTGGGGTAGCGATCTCAGAGGGGTTACTCAAGAAGTCAGAACCGGTAGCCTCAACAAAACCACTCAAGGCGGACTCAAAGGCAAATCCAGGGGTGACATCTCAGAGGGACGAAGCAGCTTAATCTGCAAATCGGCAGACTGGAGGCGAGAAGCAAGGAAGGCAAAGTGCAGGGCATCAGTGGCGGCAAAGACACCGAGCCCCCCAAGGGAAAAAGGGAGGGTGGCCAGCCGCCACTGCCACTCCCCGAAACCGGGTCCGGATGCCGTGACAATACGCTCAAGACTAGATCGGAGTGCAGTGTCGAAAGAAAGGTGGGCCGACCCAAAAGCATGGGGAGAGCAAGTGCGTAAGGCAAAGTATAACTTAGAAATACCTGTGCACGCCCGGAGAAGAAGTAACTTACACTGGGGATCCTCAATCGTAGCAACCAAGTCCTTGAGCTCTATAGTACGGGCAACCCTCTTCGAGACAAGAGCACCGCTGAAAGCAGGACACACGCTGACCGGCCCCCCCAGAACCTTAACACCATCCAATGGTCTGGCAATAGCGGTGGGGAAAATACTATCAACCCTACTCCTCGGGTCTTCGATAGGCCAGAAAACCTCCGTTTTAGTTACGTTGAGATGGAGGCCAGAACGGGGGCCCTCATCCATAATCATATGGAGAACCTTCCCCACAACAAGCGTATCCCCGACAATAGTACCATCATCAAGGTACCAAGCCTGGAAGCAAAGATCAAAGGAGTCCCTGATCCAACAAACCAGGGGGTGAAGAACCAGGGAGAAAAGGAGGGGGCCTAAGGGGTCACCCTGCTGGACCCCCTGGCAAGAGCGGAGGCAGTGCTCCCCGTAGTAGAGCCTAGCGGGGCTGGAGTAGCAAAACTCAACCCAGCGGGAGAGGGCAGGACACTGACAGCGGACCTCTCCCAGCATAGTCTCCCTGTCAACCAAGTTAAAGGCATTCTGAAAATTGACAAGTAACATGGAGAGACCCACATCTGCGCCACGATCCTCTACAAGGCGGTTCAAGGAATGCAGAATAGCCTCACCCTCGCTAGAAACACCTACCCCGAATTGAAGGCCCTCAAAATATATAGCCACCTAAAGATGGGCCAACCAAGTAAGCTCCCACCTTGGAGACAAGGCGCCTCCAGATGGTCCCCACAGCAATAGGACGAACCCCTCCCCCTGGCTTAACGAGCGGGGTGAGCGGAGCACTGGGGATGTACTCACCTAACACCTGCGGACACTTCCCCTCGAGAAAAAGGTTGACCACCCGAGCGATAGAGGTAATCAGATCATCAGAAATGGCAATAGCAGCAGCACTCAAACCATCCAGCAGATGTTGGGCCCGAAACCCATCCCTCCCACAAGACGTGCCTCGGGGGAAACTCCGAATCATGTCCAAAACAACAGACACCGGCGCATCAAGACAGTGGCCAGAAGGCTCAGACGGAAGGGCAGGAGGAAGAGCAGCTTGGTGCTTATCCTGGAGGGCTCGAAGGGTGGCATCAGTGTACGGAGCTACCCCAGATGAAGAAAGAACACGAACGGCGGCCGTGTAATGACCATCAGAAATCTTCTTACGACACTGACGGATGTTGAGCTTACCTAAGTCGAGCTCCTCCTCCGTACAAAAAGAAGGGGAGACCTCCGCCAGAGCTTCGCGCAAGAGCAACAACTCCCCCCCCGGCACTCCCCAAGTGCGAATAGCTCCGGCAATAGCCTCTTCCTAACGTTTACGTCTAATAGTAGTTCTACACTCCAAATTAATCCTCGGGGCAAAGATCTTCAAGACACAAAGAGGTAAGAAAAGCAAGGAAACCCAACGAGAAATATCAAAAGGAGAGTTAACGACATCATCCAGGGCACCCTTCAAAACCCGCGCTAAACCAAGTCGACACCTAGGAGGGATAGATTTAACCGTGCGCAACCCCTTAGAGAGCAAACGATCAAGAGAAGTCAAAGAAAGGCAAGAGGGCAAGTCCTGGTCAATACCTCCCACTGACGGCACAGGGGACGGAACGGGGCGAGGAAGGTCATACAGAATAAACCGAACAAACCCATCCCCACAATCAGGTGCCTCAACATAATCCCCTGCCCCATGTCGACAACGAGAAGTGAGCGTATGAGTCGAAAGGCAAACACCACACAACCAAATACTCATACGCTTAAAGGTGACCTCAGCCGAAGAGTAGACAGACAAGCTACTGGAGAGGGTTTGTCGCGTTAATACCTGAGCACCGGCACAAAAATGGTGGTTTTGCAAGTGAACGAGCATGGATTGTTTGGTTAGACCCTTCCCGCAACCATCCTGACACTCAGAAAGACCAACGAAGGGACAATGGAAGCGAACTGAAGGAGGCATGGGAAAGCGAAGCAAGAACGATCCACCAAGCAGAAACACGAAAGAACCAGGGGTTAGTAATGAACCGAAGTCGGAAAACACAAACACGAAGACGGAAATCGAAGAAAGCAAGGGCCAAAACCCACCAGCAGCAACACAAAAGAAAAACGAACTCTCAACAAGCAAACACCAGCAGCAACCAGACTGACACCAGAGCAAAAACCAGCAGCAACAGACCGACACCGAAGAAACAGAGCCCGAGAAACGAGCAGCACCAAAGAGAAAACAGAGGCTACGAAACCCGCAAAAAAAACCAGAAGAAAAACGTAAAACAAAGGAATAGCAAGCCAGAGAAGAGAACTGCCTGAAGACGAGGAAGGTCCGCGACGGGAACAGCGGGAAACCCGGACAAAACAAGGGAAATCGCCGGAGAAACAGAAGGAAAGGCGTTTTCCGACAACGAAGGCAACGGGGGCCAAAAACCCCAGCAGCAGGCCGCCGGCAAAAAACGCCCAGTTAGAGGCGGGAGAGGGGAAGCAGCAGAGGCGGAAGAAGGACAGTTATTATTATTATTATTATTATTATTATTATTATTATTATTATTATTATTATTATAATAATAATAATAAATACTGTATTAAACTAACACTATGGAAAGTTTAGCCGACTCCTTGTTATACTATTAGTAGTCACAACTTAATATGACGAACAACAACGACGGTCCGAGCAACATCGGTACCCCACAATAATACCAACCGATAGCAGCACCACGACAACCACAATACGATGACCGAACATCACGTGAGACCACCTACACAAGTCCCTGACCACCACGCACAACATTAGCACCGACACAAACCTAGACTACCCATGGCCCTTCTAATACGTTATCGAAAAAGATAATACTAACAAAGCAAAATAGAGGAGACAACGGAAAGATACCTAAAGATGCATGTATGGTGTAATCAATGGCCTGACTCGGTTTTGAATATTCCCTTTCCTTGCTTGGCCGTGACCAGAGAGGGATAAGAGAAGTGTGGGATGAAGGTGTTCGGGGAATGATGATGACTGTTATACGAATAGGTTTATAACAAGACTAGATCTAAAAGTATAAAAGAATTTGAGCATAGGTTTATAAGGGAGTGTCGTAGGTTTACAATGAAATAAAAGTGTGGGTAAGTTTTCTTAATCAAAAGGAGTGCGTATATTTTAATAATCAATATAAGGGTGCTAGCATGAATACGCTGGTTATGGATATTACAATTTAAGTTATCACGTAATAATTTAGGCTCGGGTAGTGGGTTAACATTTATTATTTCGGGTTTCATGACTTACTATAAAATACGAGTATTAAGAATAAGTTAAAAGAAGAATTTTTAACAATAACATATACGAATACCCATTAAAGTGCGTGGCTCGGATTAACACATAAATACGAGTATTAAAAATACGGTTATTACAATAGGAGGTTTTGAAATGTACTAACATGACTCCGCAGATGGCTGATAGATTGGTGAAGTATCCTCTCGATGTTTTAGAGAATGTTCCGGTCCAGTCGGAAAATTTTTCATTCCCGTTGATTTTGTAGTTTTAGACATGGTCGAGGATGCCACAATTTCCATTATCCCTGGTCGCCCTTTCCTACATAAGGCGGGGGCGATCATCGATGTGAAGGATGGGAGGCTTACACTTTCCGTAAGGGATGATACCGTGACTTCTAGTCTCGATCTGGCCCTTAAAAATCTCGTGATAGAGGAGTCTTGCTATAGTATCGATGCCATTGATTTAGAAATTGAAAATTCTATTGATGACTGTCTTGGCAGGGACTCTTTGGAGAAGCTTTTGCTAGCCGGCGATGCTGATGCCGAGAAAGGAACATGGAGCGAGGAAGTCGACGAGTTAGAGCGTTTGCTGAACAGGAAGGAGAGCACTACCAAGAAGGTCAATAGCCTCGACACCTCTCAAAAGGAAGTAGAGGTACGTAAGCCTAAATTGAAACCCCTCCCCTCTAATTTGAAATACACGTTTCTTGACGATAAGGAACTAAACCTCGTAATTGTCAACACTGCACTCTCTTATAGCCAATTGTCATAATTGCTAGTCATCTTACGACGATATAAAAAGGCTATTGGGTATACCATTGATAACTTACGAGACATTAGTCTTAAATTTTGTATGCATCGTATTCATCTAGAAGGGACCACAAATCGTCTATTCAGGGAGAACACAAGTTGAACCTGAATATGCAGGATGTGGTTAGAAAGAAGGTTATGAAATTTCTTGATGCTGGTATTGTCTATCCCATTTCCGAATCTAAATGGGTTAGCCCAGTCCAGGAAGTCCCTAAGAAAGGAGGGACCACGCGAACGAGAAGAATGGACTTATTTCTACTTGATTAATGACCGGGTGGAGGATGTGTATTGACTATCGTAAGCTGAACACGGCTACGAAGAAAGACCACTTCCCATTACCCTTTATTGACCAGATGCTAGAGTGTCTCGCTTGTCACAAGTATTTTTGCTACCTAGATGGCTATTCGGGATTCTTTCAAATCCCGATTCACCCCGATGACCAAGAAAAGAACACATTCCTCACCTGCCCCTACGACACCTTTGCGTATCGAAGGATGCCCCGGCCACGTTTCAACGTTGTGTGATGTCCATTTTTTCGGACTTTATCGAGTCTATCATGAAAGTCCTCATGGATGGCTGCAGTGTGTATGGCACTGACGACTATGATGCTTGTCTGTTTAATCTTTCACGGGTCTTACAAAGTTGTGAGGAGACCAACTTGGTCTTAAACTGGGAGAAATGTCACTTCATGGTCACGGAAGAGGTTGTTTTGGGTCATTTTGTGTCCGAATGCGGCATCCAAGTGGATAAAGCGAAGGTCGAGGTGATTGAGCAATTACCACACCCGGTTAATGTTAAAGGTGCGGAGTTTTCTTGGTCACGCGGGTTTCTACCGCCGTTTCATCCAAGATTTCTCCAAAATTGTGAAACTTCTGACTCGGCTACTCCTCAAGGATGTCCCTTTCGTCTATACTGACGAGTGTGCTCAAGCTTTTGACAGGATTAAGCAAGCGCGATCTTATTTCCGCACCGATTATTCAATCTCCTGATTGGGATTTGCCTTTCGAGGTAGTGTGCGATGCTAGCGATTACGCTGTGGAATTGTCCTAGGGCAAAGAAAAGACAAAGCATTCCATGCGATCTACTATGCTAGTCGGACTTTAGATATGACACAGGTTAACTACGTTACCACGGAAAAGAAGTTGCCTGCCATTATCTATGCGATAGACAAGTTTTGAGCCTATCTTGTTGGCTCTACGGTGATAGTATACACGGATCACGCAACACTTAAATACCTTTTAGCGAAGAAGGAGGCCAAACTGCGACTTATTCGATGGATTTTATTATTACCATAATTTCATTTATAAATCCGCGACAAGTCCGGGGCCGAGAACGTTGTAGCCGATCACTTATCCCGGCTTAGATATGATGCTGGGGATCTTTCCCCGACTGACGATTCGTTCCCAGATGACCATTTGCTCACTATTATACCATGGACACTCCATGGTTTGCTGATTTTGCCAACTTTTTGGTTGGAGGTATTTTACCTCCCGATCTTCAATATCAGCAAAAGAAGTGACTTTTACACGATATGAAGCGGTATTTCTGAGACAATCATTATCTCTTCCGCCAGGGCGCAAATGGCTTATTTAGGAGGTGCATTCCTGAGAGCGAGGTACATTCTATCCTCGCTAGATGTCACTCTTCACCTTATGGTGGGCATCCCCGGTCCTTCGAAGACATTTGCGAAGGTGATGCAGTTGGGCTTTTATTGGCCCATTATTCTCAAGGATGCTACTACCTTTATCCGTTCTTGTGACGCTTGTCAACGAACGGGTAACATCTCACAGCGGCACGAAATGCCCCAAAACAGTATTCTAGAAATGGAATTATTCGACGTTTGGGGATTGATTATCAAGGACCGTTTCCCTCTTATTATGGGAATCAATATATTTTAATCGCCGTTGACTATGTCTCAAAGTGGGCGAAAGTCATTGCTTCACCTACTAATGATGCAACCGTGGTTACCAAGCTCTTCCCACGTTTTGGGGTCCCACGAGCTATTAATAGGGATGGTGGTTCTCATTGAACGCCAACTCACTAAATTGTTGAAGAAGTACGGTGTTCACCACCGTACCGGTCTAGCTTATCCCCCACAAACTAGTGGGCAAGTCGAGATCTCGAATCGCGAGATTAAATTAATTCTCGAGAAGGTTGTCAATACCTCGAGGAAGGATTGGAGCTTAAAGCTTGATGACTTGCTATGGGTCTACCGGACCGCTTTCAATACCCCTATCGGGACATTCCCGTATAGGCTCGTTTATGGCAAGGCTTGCCACCTACCGGTAGAGTTCGAGTTCAAGGCGATGTGGGCCTTGAAGGAGCTTAGTCTCGATCTGAAGCTAGCCGGAGAGAAGCGCCTCATGCAATTGAACGAACTCGATGAGTTCTATCTCCACGCCTATGATAATGCTAGACTTTATGACATGACAAGCGCATTATCCCCCGGGAATTCAATCTCGGCAATAAGGTACTACTCCCTCCGGTCACTATTTTTCGCCCCACTTCATGAATATCTGTGAGGAGTATTTTAATGGAATGGGGAAAAAATAGTGACTAGAGGGAGTATTGATCAATTCCCGACTCTGACTCTTTCCCGTGAAATTGAAATCTCGATGGTCCGGACCGTTCACCGTGACTGAAGTGAATAAATTTGGATCGGTTACAATGACTACCAATACACGGGCGAAACATTTAAGGTGAACGATTAACGCCTCAAGTTATATCATGAAGGTGTGCATGTTGGTGTAGTCGAAGGCATGGACCTCGACGACACCCTCGATTCCATTTAACTCCATTGAGGTAATCCAGTCGAGCGGGACCGTATAAACCAGCGCTAACCGGTAGGCAACACAACATCACTTGTAAAAACTTGTAATTTCCTTTTTCGCATTTTTTTATTTCATTTTTTTAGTTAGCTTGGTAGCTTTAGTTTAGCGAGTTAGTATTAATATTAATCGTGAGCGAGGTTGAGAGAATTTTACGGTTTCGTTGAATTAATTTTAGGAATTACTAAGCATTAGGCGAGAAGAGAAGGAGGGCCTGCTACAGTGGTCACTCGATCGAGTCACCCAAAGGTGGACTCGATCGAGTGCCCTTCGGAGAGGCTCCCTCTTTGGATTTTAGGGGGTCACTCGATTGAGTCACCCCAAGCGACTCGGTCGAGTGCCCTGGGACCGGCTCATGACTATTTTTATTTTGGTTTATGCTTAGTTTCTTATGATTCATAATTCAAACATAAACCTCAATTCCCCTCTTCTCTCCTCACCTCTCCATAGAACCCTAACTCTCTAACTAACCCAAATCACTCTCTTCTCCTCAATTCTTCACCTATTTTCGTAATTTTTGCTTCTAATTTGCAATTAGTAGCTTTAGTTGTTGTTTCTTGGTGTTAGTTTTTGAGATTTTTCGTCCCTCTTCCCCCTTAGTTTGTCAATTCCGTCTGTCTTAAAGTATGCTTCGGGATTTTCAATTTTCTTGCTTTTTGTCTTGATTTTATAGTTTACTAGATTGATGCTCGTGCGATGCACGGATACATATATTGTCCGTTTTAAACATCATAAGGCATTTTTTATCATTGAATTATGAATTACAAATTTAGCTTTGAAATGATTTAATTAAAAATTGTTTGAACCTAAAACAGGATAAAAGGAATAGATGATTACTCGCATTTCAATCTGATACTTGTTATCACCATCCTAAATTTACAGTAAGATATTTAGCACCCGTTGAATATTTCTAAATGGGTCAAAAGAACCGTAGCAGTTATGATTGTCGACCTATATAATCGGCAAGTTTGAGAAATTTCTCTGTAAACTATATTTCTTGTATGCCTCTTATAAATCTGTTGGGAGTCGTCAATAAAAAAAGATCCCTTGTACGTGGTGAAGTTGTCCTTGACGCTGTGACGTATAATTGCCGGTGACTAAAAATCAGCTTTGGTAAATAGACTCCAACATGTGTAAGTGATTACGTCTGACTTTTATTTATTGTCATAGCATAGCATAGCTTAAATGCCCGTGTGTTGTACAACTTAACCAACTTAGTTATATTGGATAATCGTTACATCATATGTCTAATCATTTGTATAAATTAGAATAAAATTAATGGAAATAATATTACTAATTGATACTAATTGCCAATCACATATCTCACTCTATCTTGTCTATAATTACATGATTCCGCATCTCTTTCATTAGTCAGGTATATCACTAATAGTGTAGACATATCCTCACTGATTTGTTCATAAAACAACTTGTTTGTATTACCTTGGTTAGATTTTTTTTAAAGAAAACATGGGGGTTTTATATTAAATCAATGTCCGTTAAGTCAAGAATCGCTTGCGGAAAGTTCGAGCTAAATACAACTTCCTCCTCCGCAGAGGGGCAGAATCTAGCCACAAAATGAGCAACTGTATTTCTCTCACATCTAACATGCACACACTTACTAGCAGAAAAACCTCGTAAGCTATCTGAGATGCTCTCCAAACCTAGGTTGAGCGGACTCCTTAAGACTGACCCGTTAGAAATGGCACTCGTAATTGTCAGGGCATCACTCTCCGCAATCACGTGATCCAAAACTGCCTGGCGAACTTGCTGCAAGCCAAAAAGAAGCGCTTTTGCCTCCGCAATTTCCACATCCCACTGAGCCCCGACCCTCTTACATCCCATGCTAACAATACGACCCATGGTGTCTCGGCACAGGAAGCCCAAACCGACCTCCTCCTCCCCAAAAACTGCAGCATCAGTGTTAAGCTTGACCTAACCTGTCTTGGGTGGTCGCCATTTCCTCCTTCCGCACCCCGACCCACCTTGCACAAATTGACTCATTTCTCATTTTCCCCTTTTCTCCCTTTATATTATGATATATAAATAAAAAGCAGCTAATCAATACAAATCATCTTTTCCTTCATCTTATTATATGGTATCAGAGCCACAGATCCCTCAATAATTCTCTCCCTTTTCTCGGCTACTTCCTTCCCTGTCAAAATGAATAACACCATACCAAATGAGCATGAACCAACTAAACCTTTCATTGTTCTTCAACTATCTCATATCATTGAATTAACTCCACTCTCATATCGATCTTGGGCTCGTCAAGTTCAAGATATGATGCTTGGATACGGTCTCTTCAAGTTCTTAGATGACACTCACCCATGTCTGGTTGCCACCCATCTCGTTGTTGCTGCCAAACCCGATGACCCCAAAGTCGAAACTCCCAACCCGGAGTACTTTACTTGGGTTCGCCAAGATGCTTTTATGAGCGGTGCCTTGCGAGCCACACTCTCCTCTGACATCACTAATCTGCTCAACAAAATTACTACGTCCTACAAGATTTGGACTCACCTCGCTAACACTTACGCTAGCACTTCCCGTGTCCATATCATGCAAATCAAGGATCGTTTTCATTCTATCTCCAAGAGTGATCAATCTATAACCGAGTATATGCAAGCCTCAAAGAGTTGCGTCGATGAACTTTCTCATATGGGCAAACCGATGGACCATGAAGACTTCATTGCCAAAATCATAAATGGACTCGATTACACCTAATATTACTCCATTGTCGAAGCCCTCAAGGCACGAGACACGACCATCACTTTCGAAGCCCTCCATAAAAAGCTCATTCAATTTGAGCTTGCCCTTAAACACAAAAAATCAACCAATAACCCCAACCTTCCTATGTCAGCCCATCATGCATCTCACTGTCCATCCTCTTCCAATTTTCAGCGCTCCTACTCACCCAAATCCCTCAGCAAGGCCTACTTTCCACTCCACCAACCCCGACTCCTTCCTCCTCCCTCACAACACCATGGTTCAAGAGTAAATGCCAATGGTGTCACCACCAATCTCACTTCCTTGATAACTGTGAAGCCTTTAAGCGTCTCCACCCATACATTCGTGTCCCTCCTCGCCCCTCTGTCCCAAACCGCTGCAACCCACCTCGCGCAAACACGACAACCACCAGTGCCATCACTAATCCCACTTGGCTCATTGAGAGTGGAGCCTCCCACCACATCACCAATGACCTTGCCAATCTAGCCCTTCATGCCTATATGATGGGAATGACGACCTCATCATTGGTGATGGCTCAAGCCTTCCGATCCACCATATTGGTTCATTTTCTATTACTACTCCTACATTATCTTTTCAATTCAATAATGTTTTACATGTGCCCACTATCTCCTGCAATATTTTATCTGTATCTCAATTTTGCCTTGATAATAATGTCGTTGTCGTATTCTCATCTTCTTCCTTTTATTTTCAGGATCGGTCAACAGGCAAGGCTCTTCTTAGTAGCTCACTTAACTATGAGATTTATGAGTGGCGATCTCCTTCTTCTATTACTCCCACGGTTCACATCTCCCTCCACGGCTATTCGGTGCCTTAGCACCATTGCTTAGGTCATCCCGCTTCCCCCATATTATCTCGAATAAATTCAATAGCTTCTCTTCATATGAATAATAAAAATAATTTGTCAAATTGTAATACTTGTGATATAAATAAAAATCAGTAGTTACCCTTTTATGCCTCTACTATCACCTCTAATTCTCGGCCCCTCGAATCTCTTATTTTCTGACATATGGACATCTCCCACCCACTCACTAGATGGCTACAAATACTATGTAATTTTTGTAGATCACTTCACTAAATATACTTGGCTATACCCAATGAAACTAAAATCGGACACCGCTCCCATATTTACACGTTTCCGCGCCTTCTTTGAAAAATATTTTCAACGACCCATACTACAACTTCTCTCCAACAATGGTGGAGAATATCTGAAACTTAACCCCACTATCACAAATGAAGGAATAGGTCACCTCACATCTCCTCCTCACACCCCGGAACATAATGGCTACGCAGAACGTAGACTTCGTCACATTGTTGAAACAGCCTTAGCCCTACTCACTCATGCCTCTCTACCTTCCACCTACTGGTCATGCGCAGTTGCTACCGCCACCTACTTAATAAATAGAATGTCCACCTCTACCCTTAAATATTCTTCCCCTTATCACAAACTTTTTGGAAAATTACCAAACTACCAAAAGTTAAGAAGTTTTGGATGTCTTTGTTATCCATGGCTTAGACCTTATGTCCCTCACAACTCTCTCCTAAATTTGTCCTATGCATTTTTGTAGGCTACTCATCTACACAAAGTGCATATTATTGTCTAGACCCATGCACCAAGAAACTATATACGTCTCGACATGTAAAATTTGTTGAATCCACATTCCCATCCACCTCCATGTGTCGTGACACACAATAATTTGGCCCAACTACTTGGCACCTCCTCCCTCTCCTACTAACCACCTCCTCTCCTCCTCTTCCAAATCCTCCTGCTTACCCCATTAACCCCACACCTACCAGCCCGCTTATTCCCCCTGATGAAACTCCGACCCACCAGTCCAACACTAGTTTGCCTACACCCCCTCCTACTAAATCCACGCCGAATCAGCCCATCACTGATTTGCCCCCACCTTCATCTAATCCTCCCCCATCTCACCCTACTACTCGACTTATGAACAACATTCGAGTAGCAAACCCAAAATATGCCAACCTTGTTACACATAACATCCCTCATCTCCACCCACCTCCACAAAACTAGCTCTATCTGATCCCAAATGGGCCGACGCTATGCATGATGAGTACACGGCCCTCATAAATAATAATACATGGACACTCATTCCCCCTTCCTCTGATCGAAATGTCATTGGTTGTAATTGGGTCTATCGAATAAAATACAATCCAGACAACACTATCAACAAATACAAATCCCGCCTAGTTGTTAAAGGCTTCCACCAATGTCCTAGGATTGATTTCTCTGAAACATTCAGTTCTGACAATTGCTCTTGCTCGTGGCTGGTCCCTCCGTCACCTAGATATCAACAACGCATTTTTACAAGGTAATCTCAATGACACTGTCTATATGAAACAACCTCCTGGTTTTATTAATAAAATAACCCCTAACTTTGTTTGTCGTTTCTCTAAAGCTATATATGGCCTAGAACAGGCACCCCGTGCCTGGTACACCGAACTCAAAAATTACCTTCTTACCTTCGGTTTCACTCAATGCCTTACTGACCCATCTCTGTTCTACTTTAGTCATCACTCTCATATTATCTACTTGTTAGTCTACTTTAGTCATCACTGACCCATATATGGACTAGAACAGGCATCTCCTGCCTGGTACACCGAACTCAAAAATTATCTTCTTACCTTCGATTTCACTCAATGCCTCACTGACCCATCTCTATTCTACGTTAGTCATCACTCTCATATTATCTATTTGTTAGTCTACTTAGATGATATTATTGTCACAGGCAACCCATCCTCTTCCCTAACCGCGTTCTTCCAGCCTTTCTCCACTCGTTTTTTGCTAAAAGAACTTGGCTTCCCCTCCTACTTCCTTGGTGTCGAACTTACCCCAAACTCCTCCGATATCCACCTCGGTCAATCAAAATATATTACTGACCTCCTCACAAAATATGACCTCCTAAACTGCGAACCCGCCACCTCTCCCCTCTCCATCTACCTACCTCTCCTCCCATCAACCGGTGCCTCCATAACCAACCTTTCTGACTATCATGCTATTGTCGGCTCCCTCCAATATCTCTCCCTCACTTGTCCCGACGTTGCTTTCACTGTCAACAAATTGGCCCAATTCCTAAATGACCCTCAAGAGATGGACGACTTTGAAAAGTCTTCTAAGGTACCTAAAAGGTTCGCTACATATGGGTATTCAGTTATGTCGACCTGACTCTTTTATTTTGCACGCTTTCTGTGATGCTGACCATGCAGGTGATAAGCATGACTAAATATCTACCACAAGTTTCATTGTGTATCTCGACCGTAATCCTATCTCATGGGTCTCTCGTACGCAACGTGGGGTAGCTACATCCTCTACTGAAGCTGAGTTCCGGGCCGTTGCTGACACGACCACAAAACTCATGTGGCTTCGAGACTTCTCAATGGACTTCAGGTCCCCATTACCATGCCACCTGTTATTTACTATGATAACCTCAGTGCTACCCATTATGCAGCTAACCCCGTTTTTCACTCTCGAATGAAACACATTGCCATAGCATTCTACCTCATCCGACAACAAGTCAAACAAGGCCAGATCCGAGTCACTCACATATTTGTTGATGACCCATTAGCAGACGCTCTTACTAAACCTCTTCCTCGGCTGCGTCTTGAACAGCTAGTTCTCAAGATTGGTCTCGCACCGAGCTCGTCCATCTTATGGGGGTGTAATGGAAATAATATTACTATTTGATACTAATTGTCAATCACATATCTCACTCTATCTTGTCTGTAATTACATGATTCTGTATCTTTTTCATTAGTCAAGTATATCATTAATAGTGTAGACGTACGTATCCTCACTGATTTGTTCATACAACAACTTGTTTGTATTACCTTAGTTAGTTTAGATATTATGAATTATAAATAGATAGCACCTAATCAACTTCTTAGATATTAGTTAGTTTATCTCATACAAATGTTATGGAGTAAAAGATAAACATATCTAAGATGAATGCGGTAGAAAACACTTTGTTCGCAGTTAAGATCAAATTAGTTTGCGATAATTTGAAATTTTTTCGTCACATACTTCGCACTTTATGAATTGTTTTATTTAGGCGAATATTTCTGTACTTTTAAATAAAATCTTCATTAAACTATACCATTACAAAGTAACAGTATTACATTAAAATTGGTCCGTTTATCATTCATTTTCCCACGTAAAAACAATTTTAAAAATTGACAAACTACTATTTAATTTATCTTACATTAAATTTATCTTTTCTTAAAAATTTCACTATTGTAAAAATAATAAAACGAACTTTGTCTTGCTATTTATATATGTAATATATATTCACCACATACTTTATATTTTCAATGTTGGACAATCACTCTTCAATTCAAACACGTAAAAAAATGTTAAACTTGACAAATTGATACTTGGTTTGACATTTAAGATCTCATGCTATCACTACAAGAAAATAGCCCAAGGGACTGAAAATAAAAAACATGCGCGACCGATATCAGTCGCTAGGCGAAGAGACTGAGTGGGAGGAGGTTTGAAAAAAATGAACATAGCTTAGCGACTGATATCAGTCGCTAAAAAAATACCCGCGACCGATATCAGTCGCTAAGTTGTATTACATATTGTATACAGTGCCTGATATCAATCACTAGGTGACAAAAAAACTCGCTTAGCGACCGACAGAAAAACACGCGCGACCGCTGTCGATCGCTAAGCTTTTCAAATTTTTTAAATTAGACCGAGCCCCTCCATCCCCCTTGTCATTTTCATTTTCGCTTTCTCTCTCTACACTTCTCGCCTCCTCTCTCTACACCGACGCCCTCCTCTCCTCTTCATTTCCTTATCTTTTTCTCCCCTTTTCCTTAATTAAGGTATGTTTTTGGTCTATACTTAGTTTAAATGATTTATTAATTTTTGTATTTACTGATTTTAATAAATTAGTTATTGAGTTAGATGTTTTTTAGTATATTTTTGTTGTTATTGGAATCTTTAATATAGTTAGCATGTTAATGGCCCATAGGTTCCCCCAATTTGGAATAGGTAGTTTGTTAGTATAAAGTTAGAGTTTATGGTTGGATAGTCGAATGAATTGAGTTTTTTTAATGTGTTAGGAAATAAAGTGAAAATACATATAATTAGGCCGATTTAGTGATATAATTAGGCGGATTAGGTACAAATAGTACTATGTTTAGGTGAATTGAAAATTTTTACTAAATATGTGAGTAGTGTATATTAGTAAATTAATTTAGAGGAAATAATGTGTATTTGGTTGTTTAATTTTTTTAGATAAAAAATGAAGAGATTTGAACGAAAATGGATGTATTGAGGAAAGATTTGATAAGAGAAGATGTCCCACGACCCGCCTGCGGAGCAGTCAGCAGCAGAATTGCAACTCCGGCCCCATTCCCCGACCCTCAGACCCTAGAGACCCCTTCAATGGGGGTGATAGTGGTGCTTCGGCTAGTTTATCTGTTAGTTGAGTAGATATTGTCGCTAATTGTAGTTTAAGAAACCTTGTAGTTTCTGAATGTTGATTCAAAACTGTTTGTAACATGATTCTAAATTTAGTCTATTCACAACATTTAGTAACCTTGGTTGGCAATTGATGAAGTGTGAAGCTGACGTTATGTGGCCGATATGGCACGGTAATTGGAATATGTGGAATGTATTGTCATTGTTGGGTCGTTTTTTTATGTGCAGATTTTGGCTAGAAAATAATTAAATCGAATCGGTCAATTACAGGTAGGGATGACAACGGACCGGATCCGCATGGATCCAGATCCAGATTCGCACTCTTAGTAGCGAATCCGGATCCGGTCCGGATCCGACGGATCCCAAAAATGTAGATCCAGATCCGGATCCGCGGATCCAATTTCTTACTTAAATTTCACAAAAAATTTATTTAATACGTATTTGCGACCATATTAATTTTCATAATTTTACAAATAAAATTGAATATAAAGATTCATAATCAAAAATTAATAAACTAAAAGAAAAGAGTCTTAGAAATAACCAAAAAAACACAAATTAAAGTTCTAAGTTTTTTATTATTGTTAATTTTTTAATAAAACGGATTTGCGGATCCGGATCCGGATTTATTTATTAAGATCCAGATCCGGATCCGTTTAAAGATAGCGGATCCGGATCCGGATCCATATCCAACGGATCTCAAAATTTAGGATCCATATCCGATCCGTGTGGACCGGATCTTGCGGATCCGGATCGTATCCCGGATCCGTTGCCATCCCTAATTACAGGCCTAGTAGCGACCGTTATCGATCGCTAAAGAAAAATATTAGCGATTGATAACGGTCGCTAAATAAGTCGCCCAAGCTCCTCCAGGTCTGTCAGGAAACTCATTGGGCGACTGCTATAAGTCGCTAAACTCTCCCCTTTAGCGACTGATATCAGTCGATGAACTGATCATATAGCGATTGATATCAGTTGCTACAGTTAGTGACTGATATCGGTCGCCATTGTTTCTTAGCGACCGACATCGGTTGCCTGCTTCTTTTTTAAGCGACTACTAAATAAGTTTAAATAAGTTTATAGTCTTAAGAACTGATTTAAGGCTCAAAAGATTTTGATTTTATATGTAAGGATGAATGATTACTCTTATTTATTCCACCACATTATAATAATTGTTCGACGTGGGATAATTTTACTTAAGGTTATAGTCTTAAAAGATTTTTAAGCCCTAAAATATTTTTAGTTGATACCATACAATTTTATAAACTTTTAAGTTAAATTTTATCACATTGACAAAATTATAATAAGGTGATGGATTACTCTTATTTTTATAATAAAAATTAACCACCTTATTATTATTCGTCGATGTGGGATAATTTAATTTAAAAGTTTATAATTTAAGAGTTTTTTGACTCAGAAGATTTTTCGTTGATATCTAAGAACAAATGATTACTCTTATTTATAATATAGAATTTCATTATCTTATTAGAATTATAATTTTTCGATGTGAGATAATTTTACATAAGTTTATAGTCTTATAAGAGCTCTTTTTAAGACTAAAATATTTTTTGTTAATATCCAAGAATGAATGATTACTCTTTTTTATATTATAGAATTTCATCACCTTATTATAACTTTTCAATGTGGAATACTTAGAAATATAGTCTTAAGAGTTTTTAAGACTCATAATTTGTTTGGTTGATATCATTTAAATATAATCACTATTAATAAACTATCAATAAATTCACCACTACAACATACTAAAAAGTAAATCGTCGTTTTCAGACAACTAATATGAAAATTATACTCTAAAGATAACATTTTTTTTACCACAAATATAATTATATCATTTTTATAAATGTTTTAATGATAATGTTTTTGTGTTTTTACATGAAAATTATTAATTTTGTCATAAATTGTTAAGGGAACCAATTGTTAAGGGAAAAATTATTAAAAATAGATCTAATTCTGTTATGATGATTTTGTCATAAATTGTTAAAAGGAAAATAATCTACTTATGTTAGGATAAATATTTAAAATTCAGTGTTTCGAAAAAGTATGTAACATAAGGCCAAGACACCTTTTAAATATATATATATATATATATATATATAGAGAGAGAGAGAGAGAGAGAGAGAGAGAGAGAGAGAGAGAGAGAGAGAGTAAGGCTCTTATGAGTCCTTCTCTATATATGAGTCCATGAGTCCTCATCTCATCCATTGGATGAGATGAGGATGGATGGACAAGATGCGTTGCATTAAAAAAAAAAAAGAAGGAAGATTTACGTTCCTAAAATAACTCACAAGAATTTAGGAAACAATAACTTCCTATCATTCACGTTCATTATCACAATTTTCATTCCACGTTCATTCACACCTAAAAAAAAAAACTCTGATTCATTCACGCTCATTCATCGATTTTGAACTCGAAATTCTGCTACAATGGATTCAATGACCGCATCATCATCTTCAACGGTTGATATGCAACTAATCGAGTATAACAATGGTGAGTTTCAGTGTTTCATTCACGTTTTTATTCGTTTTTTCTTCATGGATTTCAATAGTCATATGGCTTTCAATTTGCGTTTTCATATCAATGTTTTATCGCGTCGAATTGCGTTTTTTTAACGTCGATCTTCATGTTTATAGTGCTTTCATTGTCATTCCGTATCACAGTTCGTATCAATTTGCGTTGTTTTGATGTCATTGCGTTTTGATATCACAGTTTCGTATCAATGGTATTTTGATATCTCGATCTCTATAGATTACAGGTCTTTATGCTTTTTATTAAGATTTGTCCTGATATCCATTGATTCTATTTTTTTGATTTCAGTTAACGCAGATTCGTCGTTGAAGTAACATGCCTTCTGAGTTAAAGTAACACTTCATTGCAATTACAGTAACACAAATGAACGTTCAGGAAAAGGGTTTTTTGATATGCTAGAGTAAAGTATTGTACACGTTAGGGTAACACCACTTATGAATTACAGTGACACATTATTTGCATTGATGTAACGTTGTTTGATGATATGCAGAAACGTCATTGAAGTAACATACCTTCTGAGTTACAGTAACACTTAATTGCAATTACAGTAACACACTGAACGTTTAGAAAAAAGGGTTTGATGATGATGATGTTAAAGTAACATAGTGTAATAGTTAGAGTAACACAACTTATGAATTGATATAACCGTCAATTTTAATGTTGATATTACTTTCATTGTTATTTCATTCATCATAGTTTCCTATCAATGGTTAGTTGCTTTATCGATCTTTATAGATTCCAGGGTTTTAAGTTTCTTATTTAGGTTTTCCATAATATACACTGATACTATTGTTTTGTTTTATATTAACGCAGAAACGTCATTGAAGTAACATACCTCCTGAGTTACAGTAACGTAAGCTTCACTGATATTATTGTTTTGTTTTTTGTTGAAGCAGACACAGCACTAAAGCTTCATTGATACAGACTTCTAAGGGCAAAAGACAAGGCAAATGTGAAAAGCTTGTGCGGATTAATTTTCATGTTGAAAAGCGATTAATTCGGGAGTTCAGGTTGCAGAGACAGTCCGTTTCTGGGGGGGGGAGGGGTTTGGCAAAACACAGGAACTGGATTTTGTACACATTTTTTTACACATAGCGCTGTGCTACGTTGCAATTAACTATATATATTTATTTAATACATGTGTATTTGGTTAGAGTAACATCTCATGTCTATTGGAGTAACACCATTCGTTAGTTACAGTAACAGACATAATGCATGAAGGTAATTGAGGACAGCAACGTTGTTTAAACAATTCATTACCAAAGTAACTGAGGATAACTTGGATTAGAACCATTCATTACCAAAGTAACAACATTCACTTTTTAAAGAACCATATATAATGCGTAATTGATAATAACATTGTTTAACTATGAGACAAAGAATAACATCATTAATGACTTAGAGTAACATCATTTGTTCATTAAAGTAACAGTTATAATGCGTCAATGTAACACAATGATTATGAGACCACATTTGTATATTGGGTAAACTTCATTCATTCCCATAGTAACACCGGTCGTTAATTAGAGTGACAGGAACAATTAGTCAGGGTAACAGAGTTTAACAGCGTTGTTCCATTGGTGATAATCAAAATACTAATGTACATAACAAGTTTCGAAAACGATACAAAGCATTATTCGTAATTAGAAAAAGATGACATAATTCGTTAGGCACGTTATTTTTTTCGACCCTTTGTTGGCTTGCTCTTGGGACCATCGATGATCTTTTGCCTAGTGTCCACATACTTATCTACGTTATCCAACAACCGCGATCGCACCTTGATTTGTCTCCTCCTTTTGCCATCTGAAAAGTACAATAATTATGTACAACTATTGTTACAGTTTAATCTGGTATATAAAATTAAAGTACAACTGGTACGAGTGAAAGAAATACCATATGTAAAGCTGATACGCGTTAAAGTAACACAAAGAAAGTGTTAGAGTAACATAGAGTGCAAATTAGAGTAACAAGTCTACACAATTAAATGTACCAGATTACTAGCATTCAAAGTAACGCAAAGATGGGAGTAAAAGTAACATGTCTTGTACATTACAGTAACACATGGTCGTCTTTAAAATAACATCATACATGTGTAATACTAACTGAACAACCCCTTACAGTAACACCTTAAGTTTATTACAGTAACTCATAAGAGCATTAGAGTAACATTCAATATATGTTAGACTAAGTATGAAGAGTAGAAGCATAGTAGAAGCATAATATGAAGTAGGTGAATTCAATTAAACTCTACAGATTCATACCCAGATACCGCAACAATCTTTAGTGAAACCAATTAATTATAGGGCACAAACGCAGCAAAGTAAATCAATCAATAATTAGCGAGAAAATTAATGAAATCAGATACGAATATAAACTAAACCTAGTTCTTTAGTACAACAATCGAGTATTAATTAGCGAGTTACCTTGTATTATGCCGCCTGAAGATTATCTTTGCTGAAGTTAGAGAGTTGCTTCAATGTAGCCTTGCTTGAGTTGAAGACGGGAGGATGCGCGGGTGTGTTTTGAAAAGAAACAGAAGTCGAGCGATTGTGTTTGGGATGATGAAGGTGAAGGGTTTCAGTTAGGATTTGAATGAAAAAATTGAATGTGAGGAAAAAAATTGAATGTGAGGAAGTAACGTGTATTGGTTGGAGATAATTAAGGGAGGAGAGAGGATTTGATTTTATTTTTACCAAAATATGTTATTTATTGCCTTAATTACTGGAATCAATCACCACCATCCATCCCACTCTAGATCAATGGTTGTAGATAGGACTCATGGACTCAAAAAAAATAAAAGGACTCACTTGATCCTTCCTCTATATATATATATATATATAACATAAGGCCAAGACACCCTATAAGTCCCTAAGTATTGTTGTTAGTCCTTGGATTAACTTGAGATGGATGGTTGAGATGCTATTATGTTTATTTATTTTTCAAAAAAGAAAAACTCAATTTCTCTCTCCTACCTTATCACCCAACATCATCAACCACCACCACTCAACACTACCGTTGCCACCACCACCCATGTGCCGGCCACCAATCCGGTGCCACCACGTCACTAGTGACCACCATGACGACCACCACCTCGTCACCGACGACAATCACGTTGTCGATGACCACCACGTCGCCGCCGACCACCACAGCGTCGTCGACGACAACTTTTAAATTTCTTGGTTTTAGTAAAAAGTTAAAAAGTTAAGGGTTGAAGTTACCAAATTATGAGATGAAGTTACATAAATTTTAATTTTCAGATGGTTGGCGGTGAAATGAAAAAGTGTAACTTTAGACCCATTCCGTGTAACTTTAAGCACTTTTTGTGTAACTTTAAGCTTGTGTGAGGATTAGGACTTTTAGCCACGGTGAAATTTCACCGTGGGATTAATTTGTCAAGCCGCAGGGTGAAGTTTCACCCCATGAAGATGCAAAGGGTGATTGTCTCACTAATGGTGCAAAAAGTTGGATTTGGACTTTAGGTTAAGAGACCCATTAAGGCCTTACTATATATATGTTACCCTAGGTTGTTGCCCAAGGCATCCACAACTATCCTCATAATCCACCATTAGTGTAGTTACACATCCATTAGTAGAACAATCTAGTAGTATTCTTAGTAGTTCTCTATAATTCTAGCAGTAATTTAGTAGTAGATCTACCTAGTTTCCATCAACAATTTTCTAGACTTCAAGTTTGTAGAAGATTATTTCAAGTTTTATTTGAAGATTTGTGGGTTTGTTGAAGAATTAGTGACAAGTTCTTCATATTCTCCATCAAAGATTCAACCTTTATTTATGCAATATTTCTTTTTATTGTAGATCTTCATAGTTGGTACATTTCTTTCCACTATATAATCTCTAGTTTAGATTTATTTTAGTGTTCCCTCATTATTGTTGTTTAGATTATTTTAGTGTTGTTAGTTTCTCTAGATTTTATTTATATTGTTCTAGATTATTCTCTAGTTTAATTTGGTAGTTTCATAGTTTAGTGGGTAATTGTTAGATTGTAGTTTCCTTATCATTTTGTAGTTATTTTCCTTAGATCTAGTTAGTATGCATGCTTTAGTTAGTTTCTCCTTAGTTAATGTTTTGTTGTTTTCCATTATGATTAGTGAGTAGATTTCTTGTTGGGGGTTTAGGGATGAGGACTTGGATTATTTGAATTACTGGATGTTGGTGGGTTGCTTGCTTGTTGATTTATCTTGTTTGTGGTTGTTGTGTCATTGTTGTTTTAGTCCGGCCAACTAGACCGACCTTGACTCATTTCTATCAATATGGGGAAACTCGGGGTAGAAGTTACCATAACTAGAGACTTACCCTTCTTCGCCGCGAAAGCGGGTTTTTAGGTGGGTTGGGTGAAGAAACCGAAAGGTGGCATTCTCCCTTTATCAATGTTGCGACAAAAACCCGATTCCGATCTTCTTAGACTCCATTGTTCGAATCTCGACTTCCCCCTAACACCTTTTCCTAGATTGATTACCTCTAGCTACCTCCATCGTTATTCCTCTAGTGTAGACTCGACCCTTAGAAATCACCCCCCTCTAGATTCCAAACACATCACTTTTAACTCGTTAGTACTACGTTCCGTTCCCTGTGGACCAACCTCGACTTACCACGATTACTCTAGTAGTTTTTGTGTTATTCCGAGTCTATAAATATTGTTTGACCCCCGTCCTTCGCTAAAAAACCGATCCGATTGGGGTGCACGTCACTCGTCAAAGACCGAGAGCATCCACACCCTAAGTCACCCTACATTCTCGAACCGCTCCCGTGCCTTCGACGACACTCTACGAGCCCGTTTTCCGAGTTTATTAACATGTAGGTTGAGAGTGTATCAAATCCCGTTTTTCTAATCTCTAATTCTTTTCATTTTTTGTATACTAATTACTAACTACTAACATTTACATTATCATACTACTAAAATTTTATTTCCGCATCTAACATTTAATTATCGCACCTAACAATCTAACACTTTATTTATTGTTGTTTATATATGTACATAATACCGCGTATATTAATTTAATAAAACTATTTTCAAATCGGTTCGAGCAAATATCCGATGACGATATATCGATTATCGTAGGCTCTAAAAGCAAAGGATCTAACATTTGCAATGACGAACCGAATTTTCAATCGAGTATGTTCAATAACGAATTCCGCTCAAAGTTCGTTAAAATCCTCAACGAGTTGTACTGGAGGTGGCGCCCTTTGAGGCGCACCGCCCTAGACACTTAAGGATCACAACATGATCACGGTTATTTATTATCGAGCGTATTCGATGTTATTTTCAAAATGTTACTCTTAAAGGTGAGATGTTGACTCCGTAATCAAACGTTGTGCCTAAAAGAGTTGTCGACAAACGAGTTAGCACGAAACCCGTTGACGCGGAATCGAACATCACGCAATCCGTAAGGATTAATAACAACTATGTCGTAACACGGAGGGAATCGATATTCGTTCTAATTCGATTAATGGCGATTTCACAAAATCCACTCTAAAATGTTTGGTACCGGATTCATAATCGAGCATCGAACATAACGAGTTATCGAGAAAGCAAGTTAGTGTAAATGATTTAATATTTACATTTGGCTTAAATATTCATCGATCCAAATGATCAAATTTACGAAATGGGTCATTTTGAAAGCAAATCTCGCCTGTTACAGAGGGCACTCGATCTTGTGCCTAAGGGCCACTCGATCGACTGACCCCCTCAAAATTGGCAGAGGACTTCATGAAGGGCACTCGATTGAGTCCCCTCAATGACTCGATCGAGTGACCCAATGACCCCTATAGGTCACCAACGTGAACCTAAAACGTGATACAAGTCTCTTCAAGCCATGTTTACGACTTTAAGTCGGCACATGTTAATTCAATCACGTGTTTCTCTATTCAAAACCCATACATCATATCCTGTCCTATTTCTTTACCTTTGCGACTTTGAGTGGCGCCTCGTGTAACTAGTCTAGTATTGACGACTCTTTAGTCGTGTCCGATATATGATTAGTTGAGGCATCTTTATTCCGCTATGATGAGTCGGGACAAGACTACGAGTCCCGGGATCAAGCTAGCCCTACGCTTCGGTCCCGTACGCTAAACGCGTATTAAAAGTCTCCGTCCTCCGATCGATACATAATATAATATGTACTTGATCGAAGTTCGTCCGGTTATTCAAATTACGGTCTAGCTTACATTTAATATTTACGGGTCCTTTTATAGTCATTGTTTACCGTTTCTAACTCTTTATTTTCTATTATTTCTTGTTGTATTGTGAATTCCGAGTTATATTCCGCCCGTGTACTTTGTAATTATTTACGAGCTTTCTATTTTTGATGTTTGCCATTTATAGCATTTAAATGAACATCGCAAGCTAAACCACTTCTACATAAACCAAGATGCATTAAATGATGTAGCAACACGTATTATATTTATGTATCGTAAAATAATGTTTGCATATCATTTTACAGAATCACTAGTGCGCGTATTAAAAAATCGATTGATATCTTAGTAGAGGCCGCTATGTGCGGGCGGGGTTAGGTGTTCTTTGTGGGCTTCCCAACACGTACCCCCACCCCTTACTCAGAACCATGGTTTCTGGATACCCGAAACCGTTGGCGCACGAGAGTCATTTGATACACGGTATCCGATACCTCGGCATCGGTATCGTAATGCAAAGGGACGAACCCCACAAGCTCTAGTATCAAAGTGGACCGTGCTTTGTGCATGGTCCGCCCAAGTATAGAGTGAGTTCGAACGGGCCCGAACTCCCACAAAGTTCGGTGGCGACTCCTATTTAGATTTAAATTTCGACCTGAAAATTATCTAACACGGGAAACATATCGCTACCCAAACCCGCACGTGGCCGCGTCGGGGTAGACCTATGTCATGTCCACAATTTGGCGACTTTGCTGGGGATACCTGAAGTACAACTTGTCATCGGGATCTTCAAGGTGAGACTCGAGGAGAAATCTTTCGGTTAGTACAATACGCGCGTTAGTTTTACGGTTCATGCATAACCTCAATTTTAACAAGGCCGGTACTGGCGACCGACGTCCCACTATACCACAATATATTCCAAATTGGTTGTGTCAAGGTGTTCATGGTTAATTCGTATGGGTTTCGCGGCACGTCCTTATACAAATTGGTAAGGGAGTTCGTCCTGATTATCGGAAAGGCCATGCGCACTGGTATAGACCCTATATAGACCGACCGAGACTTAACGTAGAGCATACATGTTGTCGTCATAATGCTTGCGTGACTATGTGCTACTTGGTTTCCGTGTCATTTTCAAAAACCATCATTTCCAAAAATGCATCTTTTCAAAAAATATCCAATTTTAAAAAAACTCGGAATGCTGCTGAAATTTAGACTTATGATTTGACTCAAAACAAGCCTATTTTCTAGCCGGCATGCTGTCCATTTCAATATTCGAATTTCCGATCCCTATTCGATTTTTGAATTTTCAAAATTTCATTTCGATTTTCAAATCTTCGAGATTCCATTTCGATTTTCAAATCTTCGAGATTCCACTTCGATTTTCAAATTTTCGAGATGCTGTTTTCGATTTTCAAATCTTCAGGATCCCATTTTCGATTTTCAAATTTTTGGAAATTCCAAATTTTCAACTTTTCAAAAACACGGTCCTGTCGGCAGGCTGCCAATTTAAAAGACGGGACCGTCTCCCAATTTTTCAAAATGTGAATTTATTCGCAACTATTCCAACATTTCGAATGCTTGGTCCTGTCGCCATGCTGCCAATTTCAAAAGTCAAGACCGTCCTCCGAATTTTCGGGAATTCAACCTCTTTTTAAAAACCTTCCTTATTATAGGACTTACCATAATCCGTGTGTCGGGTCTTTTCATAATTTGTCGAAGGTATATAGCGTCGAAACTCCGTCGATCCAACATCACGGGTTTCTTCCCCATCCTAGTCCGCCTTTTTCTAAAGGCATAACCAACCAACACGAGTCATACACTCGTAAATGGAAGGTTCGCCTAAACACTCGAGCCCTAACTAGAAAGTCCCACGCGATCTTTCCCTCTAACGGGACGGTCCCCACGACCTTTCCTAAGGGAATTTCGCCCATCTTTCAATCCGTTAGTCGAGTAATCCCAATTCACGAACCCTCTAACTTAAGGGTCTACCCTAATCACAGGACTATCCATATTCAAGGGTCTCTAGTGTCGAAACTCTGCCGATCTTACATCGCAAGTTTCTTCCCTTACCTCGTCTGCCTTTTCTCGAGGCCGAGCCAACCTTTTACAAGGCATAGCCCCGTAGCAAAAGGTTTATGATCCTTACATCTAAGGGTCATTCGTCCGACACTCGAGTCTTAACAAAGTTCTTAATCCCACTCGGAGTCTATCCTTCAGCAGAGCGATCAATTATTGCTCTAAGGGTCATGTCCTACACGTGTTGTCTCACGTGTGCCACTTTCGAGTCACTTAGATGCCACACCATCAGAGTCCTATCAGAGTCCTTATCTCACTCGGGGGCTATCCCCCAACCGAGCAGTCGACCACGGTCACCTTAAGGGGTACCTACGTTCATCCTACACCGGCGTCCTTATGGTGTTTTCTTCGAGTCGTACATATGCTAAGAACACTCGAGTCTCCTAAAGGTTTAGGTCGCCACGGTTTGTCCGAGCACACGATGCACTCAAACACGGTCGCCCCATTTTAGGACTCACCCTCGTGCACCTTAATCTCATGGTGGAGTCTAAGCCAGGGTCGCTACCTAGTCTAGGTCAACGTTTGAGTATCCCGATCCAAGAATCTTAGTCATTCTCGTTGCGTCGGGTCGTGTCTGGTTTGACACCCTCTCTTGCACTTGCGAAATGCCGAGTTTAGGAGAGTCGTGGCACCTGTCGTCTGCAATCAACAACCTTACCAAAAAGAAACAACAAATCGAGCATCCGAAAGTCCGGATTTGATTCGAAGTCTAAGTCTGAGTCTGAGTCTAGGATACCCTCCATCCTCATTTCCAAGTCAGAATCAGAGTCATTTGTATTCTGTCATCTTTTCACAATTCAATAAACTCAGCCTTTTTCAATCTCATATATGTTTTCCTTATGTGTTTCCGAGAACATGATGAAAACCATCATACACTGTGAGCACATGCACATGACTATTATAGGCACATCTATAATGACTGCAGAGGACCGAGCCTGTGTTTCCCTTTTACCTATTCCATGTCTAGTATAGAAAGCCACATAACTACCCTTAGCAGGAGTGGTACTGAATCCTATGACAAATCTAGGTGGTCTCCTAGTTTGGGTTCAAGATGGAAGGTGTAGACACCCAGATTTGGACCTGGTGGCTGCAGAAGTGCCCAGCAAACACCCGAGGACGATAGGACTGCAACGCGACGCGGGTTCGCGATGTTTTAGATAGTTTTTCTATAGAACGGATCAAATAATTACTCAAAAATAATTAAAACTAACATGATGGCAGCCTTAGTCGTGTCGTTACGGTCGCATAGACACTAATTAGAGTCAATTCTGACACCGGGACCCCGAGTCGGTCTCGAAACCCGAACCGAGTCAGCACCGCGCCAAGCGAACCTCGGAATGCACACCCGAGGCCCACTAATGATCACGGCGCTAGGTCAAGCCGCGGGAAACCTTAACATCCAAGAAATGTATTATACACTCGTCTCACGGTTTTGGAAAGTATCAAAACCGTATCCTCAAAATCCCAACCGCCCCGCCCTACGCGCCTTGGTCTCCCCGCGCCTTAGCCCAGGCGCCTGAGTTCTGGTGCGCCCCAGCTCAGGCGTCCATATGGGCGACGAGGGCCGAAAACACCTATAAATACCCCCCTTCACGCCCTCATTTCGACACAATTCTCATTCTTCTCTTCCCCCTCAAAACTCTCGCTAAGGGCTCGCACTCCGACACCCAAGGCAAACGATCCACTCGATCGTAGTTCCGATAAAAAAGCGACATTGACGCTACTCCTCACCTTTGAGCACCCCACTCGATACTGAGGTGCCTGTGATCGACTAGCTCAAAACTAGTAACGAAGCTCTGTTGGATTCGCCACAGAATTAGTCCTTAGCATCGAAGCCCTGCCTGGGTAGCCGCAGGAAGGGTCAAACGGTAACGAAGCTCTGCCGGAGTCACTGGTCAAGCTAGGAGGATCCGCCTGTTGAAACCGAATCGTCACTAGGTTGTCATCTAAACAAAACTTTCGCCCCTTTAAACATTTACAACCAAGACTCGATCGATTCCCAAACGGAAACACGGGTGCCCGCACCCGTCTAGTACAAGTCCGGATCGTCATCCAAATTGAGATCCGACACTTCGCCCCGTATGCGAGATCGAACCGGCCCCCGGCAGGGAGGGGGCCGCGTGAGTGGCCGCCGCCACACGTTGAATACCAGGTCGGTCCCGCACGGGCGCGCGCGGGGCGACGGGCAGTGCGGAGCTTGCTCGGAATTATGTTGACAATCCCGAGATCCAAACCACTATGCTTATCGTAGAGTACTCCACCGCGAGTTGCACTCACATAAACACCAACTTAGCTTCAGAGGCCAAATCCAATCGATAGGCCCAACCCCGGATCCGCCCACAAATGAACGCCACAGACCTGGCCCAACCCCAGATCCACCCACAAATGGACGCCACAGATTCGGGAATACCCGTGTTTATTGCCAACACCATAGCGGGGATAGCCGTGAAAAAAAAAGAAAAAAAGAAAAAAAAAAAAAGAGGTTGGACAAAAAAATAAAATAAATCAAAAGTCCAAGAAAAAAGCAAAAGGCCAAAATAAAAGAGCTGACCATGATAAAAAAGAACTCTCAACATCCCTCGACCAGATACGGTTATTCCGTCGACCAGAGTACGGTCAATCCTTTGACCGGGCACGATCAACTCAAATGAAGAATCCCATAACCGGGAATAGGAGGTCAAGCAACCAAAAAAAAAATTCCAAAAATCCATGACCGTGGTTAGCGGTCAACTCAAGTTAAAGTCCCTTGACCGGGGTACGGTCAATTCAAAAATTATCAATGCCCATACCGTCAAATAGAGGGTGACAATCAGGCTGGTCAGCTAACACCACACCTAGCTTTCCCACATTACAACCCCCAAGACCTTCTTGAGACCTAGGCTAAGAGACAATCCAAAATTTTAAAGATTCAAGCTCCATAGGATACCCCCTAACAATTAGGGCCAGACATGGAAATCATATCCCGCATAATCAAACCTACCCCAATCGAAGTTCGAGTCATTTTTACTCGACTTTTCCCTTTCCTACCACCTTACAATACCTTACCCTCGAAGCCTTAGCTCCACAAAATCGAGCTCCAGATTTCGAATCATCAAAGCCACTTACTGCCTCGCGCCACATTTTCAAAAACATCCAAACCAGTTACCAGCCCCAAACACGGGAACTCAACCTGCGGTCGGCATAGAACATGCCCAAATAGTTCACACCACCTCTAGGGGCTACCTCGTAGAACGCTCACAGTCACAGGATCAACATCCTAACTGTACTAGCCCTTTGATCAAGACATCATCGGGAATGCACCTAGCCTACACCGTCAGTATGGCTAGTTAAACACAAAGCCCTAATAAACTAGGCACCATAACATATCTTTCAATCTCCTGAACTACGACTTGGTTTGATTTCACTACCCGTGAATACGTAGGCAGCTTTTCGACAAGGACACAACCACCTACATTGACACAAATTCAAAAAGCACCATCATTTCTATCGTGACACTGTCATGTTCTCAACAGTTTGCTTTGTTGTCCTAGGGGCTTCTCTTGGACATAAGTTCTCTTTTCACTAACAAAATGGGCCGTGCTTTGTGCATGGTCCAAAGGGCAATTTGTGGATTATCTGTGGCATCATTTTTCACATTTTCAGTGGCGTGTTAAGGATAATCTGTGGATGAACCTTTTGGTCGCCCAAAGGGTGATCCTATTACCTCTTCTTGCCCGACAACCTATGACCGACGGTGAGGACGCGCACGAACCACAAAGCTACCTCATTTGTGAGGAGCTCCCGTTTAACGTAGAGGACGTTCGACCTCCTCGACGGAGATTTCGCATCGTCCGACCTGCCGAGCTTGATGAGGCCGAGCCCCTATACCTACACCGATCCCTACCCCCGTGACTTTCCCGGTCCATACTCCAGGTGCCGAATTTCCACACCCATATTAGTCATGTATGATAGAGAATACGAGCATCAGTGTTGACTCCATGAGGGTGTTAATTAGAGCCTTGTCAACCAGGAAATCCACGAGTACATGCTCACTCTTAGCATCTCGACACCTCAACACCCAACTTATTTAAGAGGTCCTGGTGACACTAGCGGCATTTTTTAGGACTACAGGGTAGATCCTGCAGTTTGGGTCCCGACTGCGGGCGTACTTATGGTGGTCTCGGAGCCTAGTGGTTGCAAGAGCTGCGACAGGCGGGTAATCAAGATGGTACTAGAGGTTCGGGTTATGGTGATCTTGGAGCTGGTCCATATGGGTCCGGTGAGGCGATGAGATGGATAACTAGCCGGTTTGAGGAGCTACCTTATATATACGGTACTATTTTTCCTTTTTATTTCTGATTTTCTTGCTTTCCTAGATTTTTTCTTTCCCTTAGGTCAAGTTGTCCTTATGATTAGCTGTGGATTTTCTTGTCTTATCTGCTTTAGACTCACATTGAGGACACTGTGACATTTAGGTTTGAGGGAGAGTTTGTGTGCCATTGTGTGTTTTTATTTTCCGTCGTGTGATTTTATTGCTTTCAAAAAAATTTAAAAATCCCCCAAAAAAATAGAAAAATCAAAACAATCGAAGAAATATTTTGCTTTTTGTGTGTGCGTGTGTGTGTTTGATGTGGAACATGCAAACGGCGATGATGATATTGCTCTTTACATGATTTCTCCTAGATGACAGCTTACTCCGTGCCTGAATTTATGTATTGCTTGAGATGAGATGATTTAGATATGAATGCCTATTGAACTTTTAATCGCGAAACTAGTAAATTTGACCGTTTGTCGGCAAGCCACAAAATTCTGAGGTTTTAGAGCTTCCTAGGCCAGTAACATTCATAATTGGTTTCATTTGCATCTAGGAATTGAGTGGTTTCTCCTTGTGGAATGTGTAAACATTAATTTGGATGAATATGTCGTCCGTCTCTTGATATTGAATACGTGTTGGTTCGAGGAGGGGTACATGAGGAAATACATTTCTATTTTTGACGAGCTCCACACAGCCAAAATGACCCGTTTTTACTACCTTATAGATTTAGGTCATTTTCCCCTTGTTTAGCCTATTTCACCTGTTGTTAGCCTGTTTTCATCACCTATATTAATTAACTACAATCCAGAATAGTCTATCTTACTGGGACAGTCGCAGTGAATTTAATTGGAATCACTTCACGATTTGGTCAAGTTTCGAGATTTCTATATCTTTTGAACTTAGTGTGTAATATCGATGTTGCGACTTTGTAGTCACCTTCCCCATGTTCGAGATTGAAAAAAAAATACAGAAGCACGAAAGAAAAGAAGAAAAGAAAATTGAATTGCAAAGAAAATAAAAGAAAAGAAAAATATATGCTTCTTGTAATATTTTGGGAAATGATCGAGAGACTGTAATTAGAGTTTGATTATAATCAGGAGGATGGCAATATTCCCTTTTATGCTCTTTTGAGTTATTTCTATAGTAGTGGTCAGAATTTATAGTTGGGATTTTTTATGGATAATGTTTATTGTGTAGCTGCAACTACCGGTTTTAGCCTCACATTCTCATACATGCTTAAGCATAATCCATTTTATTCCCTCACATATTAGCCACCCCATGTAAGTCATTGACATGTACTATACAGTCTTGATTGGTGGAACACGTATTCAGTTGAGTAGAATGGTTTCATATTCGATTGCATGCATATTTCATAAGTCGAGCGATTGTTCTTATTCTTTCTTATCTTTACATATATACTTACCCGTTCTTATGAGTGTCGGGCGACAACCACATGGAAGTCCGACATCGTTGGTCTCGCAAAGATTGAAAATTTGGCAAATAATTGTTTAATTATGGCATGACTATTAATCTTGTTGTATTTTTGAGCATTACATGTTTTCTATCCGGTTTGAGTCGATTTTAGGAGAATGATTGTAGTTCAGCTCTGAGTCGTGTTTCACATCATTTCTCCTTGTTTGTACTTATTAGTGTCGTTTGCTTGAGAACAAGCAAAGATTCGATTTGGGGGAGTTTGATGAACACATTTTACATCTAATTTTATCGTCCCCCGACGACCATTTTAGAGTCTTTCTTTCTCCCAACTATACATTTAGTACGTGTCGATTTTCATTAGAGAGTTGATACTGCCGATTCTTGTGCTATATTGCAGGTTAGGTACACTTTCGGATGCATTTAGGAAAAAATAACCTAAATAGCCGAGACGAGAACGAGAGTCCAGGAAGGAATCAAGAAGCTACTCTGCAAGAAGAAACTCGGGGGCGAGTTTTACCAGCATCACTCGATCAGACTCAATCGAGTGCCTTACATATGCGACCAACTGGATCACGTTAGAAGATTAGGTCTGGACATCCATTTTAGGCCCAAAAGAAGTGAAGAGGCGACTTTTAGTGATCCACTCGATCGAGTCACCATGAGGTGGACTCGATTGAGTCACCATGAGGTGGACTCGATCGCCTATCTGAGCTGCGCAAGTTGCTATTCTATTTCGACGAGATGGAGCCAACTGTTTTGAGCCCAGTGATCGAGATGGAGGAGTTTTAATCAGTTTTCTGATTAGTGTCAAACTACCTTTTCATTGTCTATTATTCTTAGTTTTAGAAATTCCCTTGAAAAACCTAATACCTAGTTTACATTCGTTTGCTTTGGAACTTTTCACACACTTTCTAGCCTCGAATTCTTCGGTATTGATCTTTTAATCTTAGTTTTAAATTTATTCTTTTACATCTTGTTGTTCGTTTTATTGCTTCTATTAGTTATCGCTTTCGTAGTTTAATTTGATTTATTGTTTAGTAGCATAGATTCGTCCTCGTTCATCATAATTAGTTCGTATCGCTTTCAGCATGTTTAATTGTAGTTCATCTATTATTAGTTTAGTTCAATTTAGTATGAGTAGCTAATTTTTATCTAGGGTTTTGGGGGATCTATGTTTATTATGGGGGTTATATTTAATTGACTCGTTTCTAATCGCATCGACTATCGCTCGAATATCGTTTTAACTTTGATTGATTGATTACTTGCCAAGATTGATTGATTGATTAGTATCACAATTGGGACTTTTCACCGACTGGATTAAGGACTAATTAGATCATGATAGTTTGGATAGACTAGCTTAATTCTAGCGATCGCAGGTTAAGTTTAGCTCTAAAGTTTGTAGATCAGAGTACCGACCGGACCTACATCTTAGATAGTTCGATTATTGACGATGTTAGTTAATTCTCTGACCCGATTAATATTCTTAGTGAACCTAGTGACCTGTAGTACCGTAGAACAAGTAATTGATTCCCGTCTCCTGGTGGTTCGTCCCCTACTTCACTTTTTGTATTAGTTAGTGAGCCCTAGGGTATATTTGAATAGGGATAGGATTTTTCCTATCACTACTAACAACTACATCTGCAATTTGTTGATATCGACAACCCATATCCCTCTATTCTTAGAATTTTGGAGAATCTTTTGCAGTTGTTCTCCTCGGTTCATTGTTTTTCTATTTTTTTTAAGCAGGGAGATGAACAAAGCCCACCGTCTAGCTAGGGTGGAGCTTGATTCATAATTCCCACTATCTTGCTGGCGAAAAAAAAACATTGTTAATACAAGCATATCGACAATTGCTAGCCCCTATGATTCAAATTATAAATCCCAAATGCATATCCAACTACCCACCTTAGTTAAAGATCTTCAAAAGGAGAATTGGCAATTGGGATCTAACTCAACTCTGCCATTTTTCTGTAATCGTTGGGCTTCTACTATTCAGGGCTCAGGCCATTCATACCCCCCAACACCAGTAAGTGGACTTTCACTTTTGGAGCAAGACTCTAGACGACTACATGACCAAAAGTGGCTATCGACCGGCTATGAAATTAAAGCTCTTAAAGAAACTATAACTTTAGATCTAAGAATATTTCTTCACCTCTTGGAGCCTGTAACTCGTTTTTTAAGAAGTATCTATGGAAAATCCCAGGACCATCTATTATCTAAGTGAATTTTTTTACATGGAAAACCATCACTGATGTCGGGGTATGAATTCTGACTGGATCCATGTAGTTCATTCAGCAGCTCCTCGATCAATGGTATAGGGAATTTGTCTTTAATTGTTTGTTAGTTGAGCTCCTTATAGTCCACACACATTCGCCAAGTTCCGTCCTTCTTCTTCACTAAGACTACGGGTGATGGATAAAGGCTCACACTATGTCTTATAACCCCATTGTTCAGCAACTCTTTAACCATAGATTCAATGACATCTTTTTGTATCATGAGATATTTATAAGGTCTCATGTTCACATGTTGGGCATCATTTTTCAAGACAATTCTATGGTTGTGCTCTCCCCTAAAGGGTGGCAATCCATCAGGTTCCTTGAATACTACAGCATGTTGGTCCAGAACTTGTTGCAGTTCCAAGAGTACCTCCATAGAAGCCATTTGGATTGAAAAAAACTCCACATCTGTGTCTGCTTGTTGTACCAAAGCCAATTGTGCTACCTCGCCCATTGTTTTGTCTACTGTCTTCGTAGAAGAGTTTCTTAACTTCACCTTACTAGTCCCTTTTACCTCCACTCGTCTGCCCTTGTGAATAAATTGCATGGTCAAATTGAGAAAGTCCCAACAAGTAATAGGACCAAAGGTTGCTAGCCATTGAACACCAAGCATGACATCACACCTACCCAGAGGTATAGCGAATAAATTTTCACAGAAATCAGTATCCCTGATCCTCCAATTAAGTTGATAGACCTTATGTGAACATGATAACTTCCCTTCATTTGCTACAGCAATGTTGAAGACAGGGATTTGTGTCAAGGGTATTCCCAACTTGGTAATGACCCCTATGTCCACAAAATTATGAGAACTCCCACTGTCTACCAACAAACTAAGCATCTTCTTATCCACCTGTACAGGAATCCTCATAGTTTGGCAATGGTGCTGCCCCACTTGAGCGTATACAGAGATTTGAGCGCACTCACCCTGCCTTTCTTCTTCCTCTTTTCTTTCAGACTCTCCCTCCTTGGATTCCTAAAATTCATCAACTTCCAAAACATATATTGATTTGTTTTTTTATTTTTACATTTATGTTGTGGAGTGTACTTTTCATCGCAGGAGAAACAAAGTCCCTTTGTTTTCCTTTCCTCATAGTCTTGGTTAGCCAATTTCAACCTGGGTGTATAGGGGGTGTGAGGGGTTGTTTTTTGAGAGTTGTTCTGTAAATTTGATTTTTGGATGAAAGTTTTGGAAATTTGAGTGAATGGTAATTTTTGTGAGTTCAGGGTATTTTTATGACTAGTGAAGGTGATTGGGGTTTGATTCTTATGTTTGGCACCCATGGCTATTGAAGTTTCTTTTAGTTTGGCTAAACTGTACGCAACTATCTTTTCATCTAGGCCAAAAATGAAACAACTCAAAGCATATGAAGGCTGGAAATTCAACTTACTTAGTAGGATGTCGAACTGCTCGTGATAAGTTTGCATCGATCCGGTTTGTTTGAGCTTTAGAACCTCTGACATGGGGTCTTCATGAGTGTTTCCAAACCTTGCCTCCAACGCCTCCTTATACTACTCCCGCCCTATAGATGATTTAGGGTCCTTCCCCTTGATGTAAGCATGGTGCCACGCTAGAGCTCGAGACTCAAGATGCATAGACACATAGGTTACCTTCATGCTATCTTCAATGCTTGTGACAGAAAAAAACTGGTTACACTTGAACATCCATCCTTCTAAATCCTCCCCATTGAATATAGGGAACTTAATAGAAGGTGACCACACCATGCTTTGAAGATTTGCACCACCCTCATATAGATGTAAATTTGCCACAGTTTGTATGACTTGGTTCAACTGAGGATTAAGAGTTTCTACGTCCTCTTTGATTGATGGGTCACTCATGATGTAGATTTTTGTTGGCTTTCTTTTCGTTCTATTTTTTACTGGACTTAGATAAAAAGAAGAACTAAAAATATAGGGATTTTTCTTAGGGATTTTTTCGTAAGTTGTCTCTAATGATTGCTGTAAAAGTTGCACAGGTCGAGAGGATTTGGGCTCTAATACCAACTGATACTCTTTGAATAGTAAAGAGAATGAAGGGAGAAAGGGAATTGTATTAATAGATAAATTAGTTGTTTAACCAAATGGATTGATAGGCTATTCAATTGAACATTCTGGAGTGAGAAACCTCACTTGAGAACGTTTCACCTTAATACAACTTACGAAGAATTGATTCATACTCTACTACTCTTAATATACTACTATATATAGTGAAATTCAGGACTGAACTTGCAATGTGCAGACAACGAATAGTATCCAAATAAACGGCTAGTGGTCCTTTGGTACCTTTGTCCTTTGGTGGTTTTCTTCCTCTTGATTCATTTCCCTTGGTCCTTGGCTTTTTAAGTTGCACGGAGATTGTTGCAGCTATAATTGTACCTGTTGTACTTGTATTTGCTTTCATTCCTTCCCGCCATTCAGTGAACTTCCTTCCTTCTTGTGTCTTAGCATTACTGATTATGTTATACGGCTGGCCTGCTAGCATCTGTATCACAGTTTGGTCTAGATTACCTTGGGTTGAACTGTTGGTATCATTTTGGTCTGTATCAATACCCTCTCCTTGACCTGATCCTTGACCCCAAGGATCAAAATATGGCCATTGCTTCTTCAGATCATATAGATACTCCCATGTAGCATCCTGTAAACTCATGTCAATCCATTTAACAAGCACCTTAATAACTTTAATTCTGCCTCTCTTTGTTGACTTCATTGCTAGAATTAGGCTCTGTTCTTTTCAGCTTATTTTTAGCTCGTTTCAGACAAGCTCAGCTTCTACCAGCTCAGCCCAGCTCTTATCAGCTCAGCCCAGCTCCTATAAGCTCAGCTCAGCTCAGCCCTAACATTTTCAGCGCAGCTCCAATATTTTCAGCTCCTAAAATAATACTTCAATAATAATAATAATAATAATAATAATAATAATAATAATAATAAGAAGAAGAAGAAGAAGAACAACAAGAAGAACAACAACAACAATAACAATAATAATAATAGTAATAATAATTATAATAAGGATTATTTAACGACAATAATACCAACTACATGACATCTTCCCAAAATAATATCAATTTTAATAAATCTGAGAATAATACGTATTATTGGAGTAGTTAAACCAGAGTAGTATAAGTGACCGGTTACCTGTAGAACTCATTCACCTTTCTTTTTCATCTTTAATTTTATTTAACGACAATAATACCAACTATAAAGCGCTTCCGAAAATAATTCCAATTTTAATAAATATGAGAATAATACGTATTTTTGGAGTAGTTAAACCGGAGTAGTATAGGTGATCAGCTACCGGTAGAACCCGTTCACCTTTCTTTTTCGTTTTTAATTTATTTTGTATTACTTCACTCATTTTCACTTACTCAGTGTACGGGGCATTAAACGACATTAATGTCCTCCGCCTTCCTCTTCCTTCAACCTCACCAAATCTAGCTAATAACACAATATTACACCAAAATCAACACGTTAATCCAAACTAAACGTATAGAAAAAAAACTGAAGAAGGATGAAGGTGATGGAGAGAGAGGATGAAAGAGAGAAATAAGGAGGAGTAGACCTGACAAAACTGACAATCCGAATAAGTCAAACCGAACCCGACCCGACACCCGAACTCAAGACCTGATTTTGACCCATAATCTGAATTGACCCGATCTAGCCCGAAACTGACCGACTATTATTATAGAAAACGAGTCGATATCCCTAAAAAAAGTTGAAAACAGCAAACTCGAAAATGACCCGAACCTGAAATTATTCGACCCAATCCAAAGTCAATCCAATTATTATAACACGAAAGTGGCCCAACCAGAAGTTGACCCGACCCAAACCCGACTCGGTTCACCCGTTAAGGAGAAGGTTGGAGGATAAGCTGCAGGTTAAGTTTTAATTAGGTGACATGATATAGCAGGTTATAAAGTCACTTATACTACTCAGGTTTAACTACTCATATAATATGTATTATTCTCAGATTTATTGAAATTGGTATTATTTTGGGAAGATACCTTATAGTTGGTATTGTTGTCGTTAAATAACCCTAATAATAATAATAATAATAATAATAATAATAGTAGTAGTAGTAGTAGTAGTAGTAGTAATAATAATAATAATAATAATAATAATAATAAAATAATAATAATAATAATAATATTTATTTATTTATATGAAACGGGAGTTGCATTAAGATCGAAACAAATTACAATAAGGTCTTATTATTGTTGTTGTTGTTATTATTATTACGGCATTTCGATATTAATGCAAGTTTCTTTTCATAAAAAATAATAATAATGATAATATTATTGTTGTTGTTAATTTTATTACCCATTTCTCTTAATGTTAATAGTAATAACAAATTATTATTATTATCATCGTCGTTGTCGTCATCATCGTTGTCATTGTTATTATTATCGTGTTTATTATTATTTTCTATTTTTTTATCATCATTATTATTATAGCAATTATTAATTAATATTATTATGCACTCTATAATATTTTTAGGTCTTGAAATAGATATTACATTCAAATATTTACAACTCTGTCTGATCAATGCCATTACAATTAATTTACGTTTTTTTACACTGTTTTTTAGTGAATAAAATATCTAATATATATACCATGCAATATAGCATATGACTATTATTTGTATTGTATTAAAATTTAAGAATATCAAAATATAAAAATTTTTATATTACGTAATCAAAGATATATACATAACAAATTTTACTATTGTCAAGTATGGAAAAATAAAAGTAGAAATCAAATGAATTGGAGAGAGTACTATGTTGTTGTTTTTTTTTATTATTACTATTAATTATTATTATTATTATTATTATTATTATTATTATTATTATTATTATTATTATTATTATTATTATTATTAGTAGTAGTAGTAGTATTATTGTTATTACTATTATTATTATTATTATTATTATTATTATTATTATTATTATTATTATTATTATTATTATTATTATTATTATTATTATTATTATTATTATTATTATTATTATTATTATTATTATTATTATTATTATTATTATTATTATTATTATTATTATTAATTGGTGTTATATTTTTTTTTTCATTTTTTAAAATATTATATAATTTGTATAAGTAGTTATTAGTTTAAGCTTCTAGCAGTGCAGCTTAGCTTCTATCAGACCAACTCAGCTTTTATCAGACCAGCTCAACTTTTATCAGACCAGCTCAGCTCAACTCAGCCCTGTTTCAGCTGAAAAGAACATGACCTTAGTTCAGGACTTCTTGCTTCTTCATTAGGCTCGTAGATATGATCAAGTAGGTCCCCATAATTTTTTTTAAGGAGAGACACGTGAAGTGTATGATGAATTTTGGACTTAGGGGGTAAGGCTAACTTGTATGCGACTTTACCAATCTTCTTCACCACCTCGTATAGACCATAATACCTCTTAGCTAGTTTTTGATTGCTCCTATTGCTGACGGATGACTGTCTGTAGGGTTGTAGTTTAAGGTATACCAATTCACCAACCTCAAAAACCCGATCACTCATCTTCTTATCCGCCTGGTTTTTCATCCTATTCTGAGCTCAGGTCAGCTGTAGTCTGATATTTTGTAATGTCTTTTCTCTATCTATCATTGTTCTGTCCACCGCGTCTACTTTGTTGTCCCCTGGCATGTAGAGCAGATGCAAGGGTGGGGGTGCCCATATAGAACCTCATACGGGGTGTTTTTTCAGGGAACTGTGGAACGTGGTATTATACCAATACTCCGCTGAAGGTAGCCATTTACACCATTATGTAGGATTTTCATTAGAAAAACATCTAAGGAATGTTTCCAAGCATTTATTCAATACCTCGGTTTGGCCATCTGATTGGGGGTGATATGCTGATGTTAAATGAAAATCTACTCCATGAATGGAGAATAACTCTTGTCTAAAGTTGCTGAGAAAGAGAGAATACCGGTCTGATATTATTACCTCTGGCATGCCGTGCAATTTGTAGATGGAGTCGAAATAAGCTTGAGCTACATCTATCGTTGTATAAGGGTGTCGTAAAGGGATGAAGTGAGCATATTTACTTAGTCTATCAATCACAACCAATATAGAATCCTTTTCCATAGACTTAGGTAGCCCATCTATGAAATCCATACTGATTTCGGTCCACACGGTGGTGGGCAGAGGAATGGGTTGTAGCTTTCCCGGGCTGGAACAGGGTCGTATTTGCATTGTCTGCAAATTGTACACTCTCTTACATATTCTTGTACATCCTTTTTCATACCCTTCCAATAAAATTGTTGTTTTAACCTTTCATATGCCTCATTCCCGGAATGTCCTCCTTGCAAGGTGTCGTGCATCATTGATAATAATTTGCGATGAAGATTTTCAAAGTTCCCAACCACTAGCCTCCCCTTGGGTTTTAGCTGATCACCTCGCCATGTATAGCCCTTGTGAAGATTTGGATCCTTCTTCAGGTTATTTATGATAGAATTTTGTTGTTCATCCTTCTCCCACGAATTCGGAATTGATGTGTATAGTTCAGTACTCATGCTACTTACAAAGAGTTGAAATAGTTCAGAACTATGAATACTTGAAAGGGCATCAACAACTATATTTTCTTTTCCCTTCTTGTATGTGATCTCGTAATCATAGCCCATAAGCTTAGATAACCATTTTTGTTGAAGGGGAGTGGTGATTCTTTGCTCCAATATGAACTTCAAGCTTTGATGGTCTGTTTTAATAACATGAATGATTGCTAATAGTTCTTTCTCGTATATGGACATAGATTGATGCGCTTGAGTGATAATGCTTTACTGATGAAGGCGATGGGATGGTGATTTTGTATCAATACGGCCCCTATTCCGTCTCCAGAAGCGTCCATTTCCACTACGAAGGGTTGAGAAAAATTGGGCAAAACTAGTACCGGTGCTGAAATCATGACCTCCTAAAGCTTCTCAAAAGCTTCTTGTGCCTCAAGGTTCCACTTGAACACATCCTTTTTTAAAAGAATTGTCAACGGCCTACTTATAGTTCCATAGGTTCTTATAAATCTTCTGTAGTAGCCTATTAAACCTAAGAACCCTCTTAGTTGCTTAAGGGTCTTGGGAACGGGCCAATTTTGTACTGCTTCCACCTTAGATGGATCCATGGCGACTACTTCTCTTGATATGATATGTCCTAGGTACTCCAACTGGTGGCACCAAAGCAACATTTGGACACCTTAGCATATAGTTGTTGTTCTTCCATGATTCGCAACACTTCACTTACATGGCATACATGTTCCTCCCAAGTTGGACTATAGATAAGAATGTCGTCAAAGAAGACCAACACAGACTTTCTATGGATGTCTTTAAACACTCTGTTCATCAAGCTTTGAAAAGTAGAGGGAGCATTTGTTAGACCAAAGGGCATGACCAAATACTCGTAGTACCCGTGGTGTGTCCTAAAGGTCGTTTTGTATACAACCTCTAGATTCATCCTCAATTGATGGAACCCTACTCTTAATTAAATCTTGGCAGAATAACTGGATCCATGTAGTTCATTCAGCAGCTCCTCGATCAATGGTATAGGGAATTTGTCTTTAATTGTTTGTTAGTTGAGCTCCTTATAGTCTACACACATTCGCCAAGTTCCGTCCTTCTTCTTCACTAAGACTACGGGTGATGCATAAAGGCTCACAATGTGTCTTATAACCCCATTGTTCAGCAACTCTTTAACCATAGATTCAATGACATCTTTTTGTATCATGAGATATTTATAAGGTCTCATGGTCACATGTTGGGCATCATTTTTCAAGAAAATTCTATGGTTGTGCTCTCCCCTAAAGGGTGGCAATCCATCAGGTTCCATGAATACTACAGCATGTTGGTCTAGAACTTGTTGCAGTTCCAAGGGTACCTCAATAGAAGCCATTTGGATTGCAAAAAACTCCACATCTGTGTCTGCTTGTTGTACCAAAGCCAATTGTGCTCCCTCGCCCATTGTTTTGTCTAATGTCTTCGTAGAAGAGTTTCTTAACTTCACCTTACTAGCCCCTTTTACCTTCACTCGTCTGCCCTTGTGAATAAATTGCATGGTCAAATTGAGGAAGTCCCAAGTAATAGGACCAAAGGTTGCTAGCCATTGAACACCAAACATGACATCACACCCACCCAGAGGTATGGCGAATAAATTTGCACAGAAATAAGTATCCCTGATCCTCCAATTAAGTTGATGGACCTTATGTGAACATGATAACTTCCCTCCATTTGCTATAGCGATGTTGAAGACAGGGATTTGTGTCAAGGGTATTCCCAGCTTGGTAATGAGCCCTATGTTCACAAAATAATGAGAACTCCCACTGTCTACCAACACACTAAGCATCTTCTTATCCACCTGTACAGGAATCCTCATAGTTTGGCAATGGTGCTGCCCCGCTAGAGCGTATACAGAGATTTGAGCACACTCACCCTGCCTTTCTTCTTCCTCCTGTCTTTCAGACTCTCCCTCCTCGGATTCCTCAAATTCATCAACTTCCAGAACATATATAGATTTGTTTTTTTATTTTTACATTTATGTTGTGGAGTGTACTTTTCATCGTAGGAGAAACAAAGTCCCTTAGCTTTCTTTCCTCATAGTCTTGGTTAGCCAATTTCAACCTAGGTGTATAAGGGGTGTAAGGGGTTGTTTTTTTAGAGTTGTTCTGTAATTTGATTTTGGGATAAAAGTTTTGGGAATTTGACTGAATGGTAATTTTTGTGAGTTCAGGGTATTTTTATGACTGCTGAAGGTGATTGGGGTCTGATTCTTATGGTTGGCACCCATGGCTATTGAAGTTTCTTGTAGTTTGGTTAAACCGTACGCTGCTATCTTTTCATCTAGGCCAAAAATGAAACAACTCAAAGCATATGAAGGCTTCAAATTCAACTTACTTAGTACGATGTCGAACTGCTCGTGATAAATTTGCACCGATTCCATTTGTTTGAGCTGTAGAAGCTCTGATATGGGGTCTTCATGAGTGTTTCAAACCTTGCCTCCAATGCCTCCTTATATTCCTCCTACCCTGTAGATGATTTAGGGTCCTTCCCCTTGATGTAAGCATGGTGTCACGCTAGAGCTCGAGACTCAAGATGCATAGACACACAGGTTACCTTCATGTTATCTTCAATGCTTGTGACAGAAAAAAAAAAACAGGTTACACTTGAACATCCATCCTTCTAAATCCTCCCCATTGAATATAGGGAACGTAATAGAAGGTGACCGCACCACGCTTTGAAGATTTGCACCACCCTGATTTAGATGTAAATTTGCCAAAGTTTGTATGACTTGGTTCAACTGAGGTTTAAGAATTTCTACGTCCTCTTTGATTGATGGGTCACTCATGACGCAGATTTTTGTTGGCTTTCTTTTCGTTCTAGTTTTTACTGGACTTAGATAAAAAGAAGAATTAAAAATATAGGGATTTTTCTTAGGTATTTTTTCGTAAGTTTCTCTAATGATTGCTGTAAAAGTGGCACAAGTAGAGAGGATTTGGGCTCTAATACCAATTGATACAGCTTGAATAGTAAAGAGAATGAAGGGAGAAAGGGAATTGTATTAATAGATAAATTAGTTGTTCAACCAAATGGATTGATAGGCTATTCAATTGAACATTCTGGAGTGAGACACCTCACTTGAGAACGTGTCACCTTAATACAACTTATGCAAAATTGATTCATACTCTACTACTCTTATTATACTACTATATGTAGTGAAATTCAGGACTGAACTTGCAATGTGCAGACAGCTAATAGTATCCAAATAAACGGTGGTCCTTTGGTACGTTTGTCCTTTGGTGACTTTCTTCCTCTAATTCGTTTCCCTTGGCCCTTGGCTCTTCGAGTTGCACAAAGATTGCTGCAACTGTCATTGTACCTACTGTACTTGTATTTGCTTCCATTCCTTTCTACCATTCAGTGAACTTCCTTCCTTCTTGTGTCTTAGCATCTGTGTCACAGTTTGGTCTAGATTACCCTGGGCTGGACTGTTGGTTTCATTTCGGTCTGTATCAACATATATATATATATATATATATATATATATATATACACACACTGAAATAACCTAAAACAATGAAACATACATTGAAATAACTGTTATATATACACTAAAAAAACTCATTTTGTACGCTATTAAACTCACTATGTATATACACTTAAGAACTCAATATATATACAGTAAAATAATTTTTATATACACTCAAATGGTTACTGTGTACATCAATTAATCAACATATACACACACACACACACACACACACACACACTGAAATAATTGTCATATGTACTTAATTATATGATTATATGAAATAGTATAATTGTTATATACGCTAAAACAGTTACTATGTACACTGGAATTGTTTTTATATGTACACCATTTTGATTTTAATATAAAGAAAAATAATTAATGTATACGCAATTTATTTTTTTTGGGAAAAAAAATTGTTTTTTTTTTCTGGAAAAAAAAAATATATGTTTGATTTTTTTCTTTTAATCTTATTCTTTAATTATAGTGCTGCGAGTTGAGGTGTCTCAAAGGATCTTATATATATATATATATATATATATATATATATATATATATATATATATATATAAGTAGGATCAAGGAAGTTGGTGGTGGATTGGATAGGTTGGGAAGTTATGTTTGTGGCCCTTGATCTTGGATGAAATGGATGGCTTAGATTAGATTAAAAAAAAAGAGGAAATGGTCGCCTGATAGCAGAAGCATGCATGTGATGATTTGCCCCTTCCCTCACTATCAATCATACCAAACTCTCTCACTACAATTCAAACTACTCCCTCTTATTCATACTAAACACTCTATTTATTTTCTATACAATTTAATCAAACCACTCCCTATCTAAAATTCAATTAATACTCTTCTTTGACATACTTTTTCAATTCGTCAACCTTCATTCATCTTCATCTTCAACATCTTCATCTTCAAGCTCCATTCATCTCACAAAAAAAGAACAACTTCATCTTCAAGCTTCATTCATCCAACAAAAAAAGAAGAATTTCTTCATCTTCAAGCTTCGTTCATTAAAAAAAAAGAACAACTTCATCTTCCAACTTCATTCATCCAACAAAAAAACATTCTAATTAATATGTTCTAGTTGGAAATATTATTTTGACTGACTGTAAAAACATTCTAATTAAAAAAAAGAACAACTTACTTAGTGCGTAATGTTCTTGCGGAATTGTAAGGTCACACACTTTCAGTTGTATAGTCACACTCATTATGTTGTAGAATCGCGCAGCTGTACACTCACTCATTGTAGTCACATATTCAGTTATATAGTCACACTCATTATATTGTATAGTCACACTCGCTATGTTGTTGAATCACGTAGCTGTAGAATACCTTGGGATTAAGGTATCATGCGTTTAATCATCTTAATCTTCATGCTTATTTTATTTTTCATACCTTCTTTTTTTGGTATTTATAAAATTATTCATCTTCATTATCCAAAAAAAAAAATGAAGGTTGAATATGGATGAATGGACGACTGTGACTTTCCTCAGTAACGACATTCTAAAAAAATAAAAGTACTAATCACATAGTACAAAAGTATTTAAACATACATTAGATATTCAACTTCTATTCATGTTGTTTCTTTTATAGTTGATTTCATGTTTGTAAGGAGTGTGACTATACAACATGGCGAGTGTGACTAGAGGGGGCAGTTAGTCGGGCCGGGTCGGGCTTCGTGCCTGGGTGGGCCGGTTTGGTCGTGCCTAGACCCAGGCTCGTGCCGTGCCCGGCACGGAGCTCCGCCCAAACTCGCCGCCGAGCTAGGCTCGGCCCAAGGCACGGGCCCGGTCGTACCGTGCTCGGGCCGGGTCTCATGCTTGGTCGTGCTTGGCCCGTCGTGCTTGTTTCGTGCTCGTGCCCGTGCTTTGATTTTCGTGCCGATTTTCGCGTTTCGAGTCGTGCCTCGATCTATTTCATATTTTCTTCCCAGAAAAACGATGCGCGGTTATATGCGATCCGAATATTTGTAGATAATTAGATATTATTAATATCCGTGAAAAAATAATTTATGTTAGTTTTTGATGATTATTTATTTATTTATTTGTATAAAAAAACACTCTTTAGTCTCTTTTTAAGACAAACACAGATAAGAGTCGACAAATACAAATAATTAAAGTGTTTGCATATATTATAAAAAAAAATTAACAAACACAGATAACGAAGTGTTTGCATATATTATAATTCTTGAAGTTATAAAAAAACACTCTTTTTTATCTTATATAATAAAAAAAGACTTAGTTACATACTACGAAGACACTAAGAATTTATATAACAATTAACAACGATGAAAGTTAAAAATGATTATAATAAGAATTAAATGATATAACAATTTAGAAATAAGAAACGTAAATCGGTAAATAGAAGGAAGAAAATATTATTTTTACTGAATAATCATTATACAAACTAAAATTTATAAATAAAATCTTCGTAGTAGGTAAAAGAAACTAAAAAATAATTAAAGTCGACTTGTGAAATTATAATTGAAAAATAATTATGTCTACGACTCTACGATTTGACACTGCCACTCGAAGGGGTATCGTCGATGTCGACATCACTATCTCTTGGTTGTTGACCTTGTTTTCGGTCTCTTGCATCCATCCAATCTTTGTAGCAGATACACATGCGGAGAGTGTCACAAGACAAGGACGTACGTTTAACGTCCAACACCCTTTTAGAGGCACTGAAGCAACGTTCGGACGCTACAGATGAAACTTGAATGGCGTAGAAGTCTCGTGCCAATGCTGACATCACCGGAAGACCTAGTTCACGTTCTTGCCACCAGGATAGAAGATCAGTGCTTAATATATCGTTTTCGGAAATATTGTTGAAATAATCATATAGCAGGTACATATGAAATTCAGTAAGATCCGACGCCCGTGTTTCTTGATGAGATGACATCAGTCGAGACATTCGTGACATGGCCTCGCCCAATCCTGTAGCGATCGTTGATCGGCTACTGCTAGCACCTGCAGCTGATCGAGAAGTAGTGGTGGAGTTAGTTTGACCATAAATCCGCTCGTATTCACCAAATACTACACCAAAGTTGTGTCTAACCGAGGCCGCATAGTGTGGACATGACATAGGTCCACCCCGACGCGGCCACGCGCGGGTTTGGGGAGGCGAATGAATCTCCATATGAGAATGGATCGAATTGAAATTCAAATCGAAGTGGAGTCACCACCGAACTTTGTGGGAGTTCGGGCCCGTTCGAACCCACTCTATGTCGTAGTGGGCCGTGTACAAAATACGGCCCATTTCCGATGTCTGAGTTTATTGGGCTCGTCCCTTTCTATTGCGATACCGATACTGTCACTACCGGTTATTGTGTATTGAATGACCCTCGTGCGCCAACGGTTTCGGGCATCCGGAAACCGAGGTTCTGAGTAAGGGGTGAGGGTACGTGTTGGGAAGCCCACATAGGACACCCAACCCCGCCCGCACATTGGCGGCCTCTACTAAGATATCAAATGACTTTCTAATACGCGCGTTAGTTGAACGGGAAAAATGATATGCAAACAATATATTCCCTAGACATGCGAGAATTGAAAGGGTTTCTATGTCGATTTAATGCAACTAATTCTAACGTCGAAGTTAAATTTAGCATGCGAAGGTTCATTTTAGTACAATAAAACAAACAATAAATCAACAAGAAAAGCAACAAACTTGTTAGTAACGGTATAACGATAATAACGGTTTGCGAATGATATAGATATGATGTTGCATGGTTTTGAAAAGTGATAATTCACGTGATTGATTTGGCACGTGTTGACCTAAGTGATAAAAAAAGGTTTTATCGAGACTAGAAAAGAGATGTGAGACTCACGGTATTGTCGTGATAAGGCCACTCAATCGAGTCATTGAGGGACTCGACCGAGTGGTCCTCGGGAAAGGCTCATGTCTCGTGTTTTAGACCCTACTCGGTCGAGTTATTGACGAACTCGGCCGAGTACACTGCCACTCGATCGAGTCATTGCGAGACTCGACCGAGTGAAGGTCGGAAAACATTTTGTCTCAACTTTTGGGATGTCACTCGATCGAGTGGCCTATGGCACTCGGTCGAGTGACTCTTGTACGAACCATAGTTCGTTTCGACTTTGCTTTTTGATTTTAATAATTTGATGAATTGGGCATAAATATAGTATAATTTATGTCCAATTTATATTTATGATTCTCGTCGTGCTCGATATCCGCTTATTGAACCGGTATAGAATACTAGAGCGAAATTTGAAGGAAAAAAAGCTTGTAAGTTGTTTGAAGTTAACTAGCACGATATAAATTTTCTCCGCATTTATTAATATCGTAATTAATTCAATCGAATTAGAAGACATCTATATTAGCATCAACGAAAATCGTGTTAATTAATTTATTTGACCAAATCATTAGATTCGACATCCAATTATGGAATTGGCATCGAATCTAATAGATCGATACTTGAATTAAAACCTCGACTTGATTCCCTCCGCATCCCAACATCATAATTAATTCTTGCGAACTGTTTGATGTCGGATCCGCGTCAACGGGTTTCGACCCTTATTAAAAAAAGTACTTGTTTTAAAAAAGGGTTTTAGAATTGATGAAATATGCGGTTGAATGATGATGTGAACGAAAATAAAAACTATTATTTAGGTTGACTTGTTTCAATAATCAAGTGATCGGGGTGATGGGATAAGCGATCGACAATGCTGAGTGCAATACTCTTTTATATTCGGTATTTCTTATCCCACCATCACTCACACTCGACACAAATTCACAAGTATTTTAATGTCATATACTAGTGATATTAACGATATTAGGACGTGACATCGAAATAAATAAAAAAAAACAAAAAAAAGATGAAGAAAAAGAGGAAGATGACGAGAGAGAAAGGAGAAGGAAAAAAGCGGGTTTTGCACCCTCAACCTACATGTTCTTGTTCTCGGACGGGACTCGTAGTTGTGGCTTGCACGTGAGTATCGAGATGTAAGTTAAGTTGTGGTGTATAGGGTTCGGATTCCTAAAAGCTAGGGTTAGGGTTTGGATGTATGTAGATTAGTATAGAACTAGTATAGGCCCCATGCAATTATGCACGGTATTAATAATAAATTTATTTTATACTATAATATTTTTCCTTAGATTTAAAATTAAAAATCCAATATTTTAATTTTAAATGTAACTATTAATTGACAACTGTGTACTTCAGATATAAGAAAATATTTTTAAAATTGTAAAATTAATCAAGATAATTGAAGGCTTGAAATGTCATTAAATGATATTTTAGTAAATATAATGTCGATAATGTACATGCTTCATATATGTCAGCTCGTAACTCAACATATCCACTTTTGCTTCAATATAATATACCGTAAAATGTATTAAATATTTAATAAAGAATGTATTATAATGATTTTTTTAGTAGTTCACATGTCGTGAAACACCATTTAATATCACGTAAATGAAATATCATTTTATAAAATGTATTGTCTCATGTGTATTTTTTGTGTTAGACTGTGTCCTCCGGTATAGTCCGTGAAATTTTTTCACAAGAAGTTTAATGATATACTTTGTATTTTGAGTATTGTTTTAAAATTAAATTAAAAATTGAAAATAAAATTTCAACTCTAAATAATCAATTAATTTGTACGTTTGTAAGTATGGTAATATTAATTTGTACAATATAATATTACATACATATGATAATTAGGTATGTGGGTAATATAAATATGGGTCTATATATTATTTGTACAATACTCCGTAGTATATATGGTAATACTATTATTTTGTACAAATTAATTATGTTATTATTTAATATACTTATCATATATATGTGAGAACATGTATTGGGCGGGAAACTTTTAGTGTGGTGTTGACACGTAGGCATATTTTTAGGTTTTCCTATTCTTTTAGTAGAAGAGGGATGGGGTTGAATTAGGGTTGAGCAATATTGATTAGGGTTGAATCAATGTGTCAAAAGTTGATCAAAGTTAAGGTTTCAAGATGTCTTGAAGTGTGTGCATGGGGGTGTTTATATAGGCATGGCCATGTACTCCGGCTAGGGTTACTCGACCGAGTAACTGGCTGACTCGGTCAAGTGGCCCAGTGTGCCTGCAGTCGGGCTTGAATGAGGGCCCACTCGATCGAGTGGAGCTGACACTCGATCGAGTGGGTTAGCTGGATCGAGTGGTCCGGACTTTGGACCTTGAATTGGATATTTTGTGGTTTTTGCTTTTGAATTGGACTTTTTGATGTTTGTGTGGCTGTTTTTTGTGTGTCTCGGAAACGACTTTGACCGGGGTTGACCCAATCGCTAAAAGTCGGTTTTATTTCCGGTGTCGGTTTTGACCCAAATTAGTCTTGTTTGACTGGAAACGATCCACTGGGCCTGAATTTGAGGTCAGTTCTGTGAGATTTGTACTCCGTAAGTGCTTAAGCCAACAACCAATGGTTTTGAGCCCATATCCGAGCGCGTAGAAACACGTTAGCGTCCGATCATCATCGGGTGTTTTTTGGAAACTACCATAGACACCTGGCAGTCAAAATGCAGGTGTCTACAGAGCCCCCACTCTGACTGAGGCTTTGACAAGGCGAAAGCCAGAGTAGCTACCATGCCAATCGCGGATTGAATCCTGGCAGACTTCCGATCGGGTCGTTTATAGTCCGTTAGACTCGCGTGAAGGGCCCGCCAGCCATAAGATAGAAATCATACCTGAGCTGATGATGATAACTCCGTGGGGAATCGGACTTGTCGCATAAGTCCTGGGTGCGCCTATATGTAGGCCCATCCCGTGCTATTCCGGGGAAAATGTCGCCTCTGGCTTTCCGCTGGGGAGATACAGTGGGTTGCATGTCTCTGCTTGAGTCATACTTGTATAAGTTACATAAAATTTTGCATGTAACACGTAGGTAGAAAATATGACTCGTGCTGGGGAAAAAAATGATTTTTTAATTTTTGAGTTTTTTGAAAATTTTGAAAATTTTTGAAATTTTGAAATTTGGAATTTTTGCAAATTTTGACTACAAAGAAATTTAGGAAAGTCCGAGATGACTAATTCCTGGGCTAAGATTAGGGAATCTCGAGACGAGGCTAGTATGTTGATTTCCTGTTAGAATTAGGAAACTTTTTGTGTAGGGAAGATATGGAAAGAAGGTTGTGAGGTTGATGCTATATATAGCCCTCTCTTTCTCTTTGATTTCCTTCACAAACACCTCATAATTCATCCCTTCTCAAAATGAAAGTCTCTTTATTCCCTTCAAGAATTTTAACCATGGGAATCGATCGATTGACCGTGATGTTGCAAGAATGGTCCCGACGCTTTAGGGATACGGATAGGGTGGCTCTCAATCAGATGGGTATTACTCAGTTGTACCCATTCCGTCAGATGCAGGTTGATAGTTATTTCCTTGACGCCTGCTTGTCTTACTGGGACGACATATATCATGTCTTTGCCTTTCCCCAGGGAGAAGTTTGTCCTTTAGATGAGGAGATTGCTGCCGTGGGAGGATGGAACCCGATACTTCGACCTGCCATACCCTATTCGGTCTATGACCCAAGGAGAAAGCTACGGGAATTTTTAGGACTTTCCCACAATGAAGTATCCCGCATGATGGAAGATGGCAATATTTCTCTAATCGACTTGGCGGAGAAATTTATGAATCCTCTCGATGTCCGGGTCAGACCGGTTCACAGCCGTAGGGCCTTTTCCTTCTGTATGCTCCATGTTTATGCTTTTGAAGGTCACATGGATTTATGGTCTTGCATGGGTAACGCCCGCCTCTTGACCGTGGTTGATCTGATGGAGACGGAGCACAGTCCGGCTTGGCTTATCACGGGCGAAATTATCCAAGGCCTAGATAACCGCAGGAGGGATTCGTCAGCCCGCTTGACCGGGAGTACCAGTTTGTTGCAAGTACGTCGGATTTTTCCTGATTTTTTATTTTCTTGATTTTTGATTAATTTTTTTCGCGGTTTTTTTTGCTGCTGCAGGGGGCACTCAATTGAGTCACCCTGGCACTCGATCGAGTGTCCTCGTAAAAAGCCCCATGTTCGCTTTCGGGGATGCCACTCGATCGAGTGACCCCTAGGCACTCGATCGAGTGCCCTTAGGCGGACGCCTATTTTGTCTCGGGAACTCATATTTTTGCCTTCTTTTTCAGATTTGGCTATACGAGAGGCTATCAGTGATAGATCCTCCTCTTGACGCGAGCAACTACCGTCATAACCAGGTGATGACGAGGAGACGGGCCATTGACTTTTCTCGCCAGATTACCCAGAAGTATTGGGACGAGATGTTATCATTCCATGGTGGTCCATTGATTCGATGGGTAGTGCCGTGGTGGCCCATCTATGTTTGGATTGGCTTGGACCCGAGGGACAGAGCTCGTTATCAAGTAATTTTGTCTTTCAAGCAGACGATCCATCTTTATCCCGACCGCATACTAAGGCAGTATGGTTGGACCCAGAGAATCCCGGAGATTGAAGCAGTTGTGAGTGACCCTACCCAACTGGCTGATGTGATGTGCGATACCTGGATGCAAAGATGGTACACCCGACATACTTGGCCTATTTTCACATCTCGTCACTCCATCTGGGTTTCAGACTCTTATGTGAAGTGAACTAAAGCAGGTGATGCCAAAGCCCGAGCTGCTCTGAAGGTCGATGAAGCTTTTGATCTGCTGCGAAGGGAGCAAGTTAAAGACAATAGGGGGTTCTTTGACGAAGGTGACACTCCAGCTACTCTGGTCCGTCTAATGTCAGGTCAGAGAAAGAAGACTAAGACTCAAGCTGAAGGGTCTAGTGCTAGAGGTGCACGGGGGAAAGTGAGCCCCCAGACTGACTTGGAAAGGAGACTGGGCCCAAGACTGGCAGTGCAGGACCGACTTGGCCCACGAGATAGACTACCCGAGCACGTGCGGGCCCGACTTGGACCAAAGACGATAGCAGAAGACCCGCTGTCGAAGAAACGGGTTCGAGCTAAGGAGGTTCCCCTCATGATTCGGGAACGCTTGCCCCCGCCCCGGCGACCTCGGGCTCCACGCGACCCAAAGGACAAAGGAAAGGGCAAAATGCACGAATATTAGTCTCCTTTGTTTTATTATTTGAGTACTATTACTATTTTTGGTGTGATTTGTTTTGTGGGTGTTCGCCGCTTTTGGCGTTTTTTTTTTGTAACTTGAAATTTCCGAGTTTATCGGTTTTTAATAAAGACGTATTAATGAACACCATTCCCGTCTTTTCGTTTATTGCAGTGGTTGTACCCTTTTGAGGGGTTGCCTACGTATCCACAATTAGCGGAATCAAACCAAACGTAGTTCAAAAATGGTTTTTTTTTGCAATTTTTGAAATACATCAAGACTATTAGTTCAAGATGTGCGACAGCAGGATGAATAATCCTAGCTCATTGACTTGTCTATTATTTTTGAAAATTTATAAAAAGACGAATTTTTATAAACTTTTGCAAATGACATTGAGATAGGGTAGTAGCGCTTCAACTGGTCCAAGTTGGTTGGGTTGACGAATTCATTCCCGTCCAAGTCTGTCAGCATCACCGCTTCTCCTGATAGGATCTTCTTGACTAAGTATGGCCCAGCCCAATTAGGTTCGAATTTTCCTCTTGGGTCAATCGGTAGTAAGGCACGAACCGATTTTAGGACCAGATCCCCTTCTTTGATGTTTCTGGGCCTAACTCTTTTGTTGAAAGCCCGTTGGATCCTCTTTTGATATATTTGTATATTGTTGAGGGCCCGGGATCGCCGTTCGTCTAAAAGGACTAGCGAATCGTATCGGGCTTGGACCCAATTTGCTTCCGGTACTTGACTTTCAAGTAAAATCCTGAGGGATGGCACTTCTAGCTCAACCGGTTGGACCGCTTCAATTCCATATGTCAAATAATATGGAGTAGCTCCAGTTACGGTGCGAATTGAAGTCCGATACCCCTAAAGGGCAAAAGGTATCTTGTCGGGCCAATCCCGGTAATTCTCAGTCATCTTTTTAAGTATGGTGACAATTGTCTTGTTAGCCGCTTCTACCGCTCCGTTTGTTTGGGGATGGTAGGGAGAAGATGTATGCCTTTGAATTTTGTATTTTGCTAGAAATGTAGCGGTTTCAGCTTGAAAGTAAGTCCCATGATCACTGATAAACTCGTGTGGGATCCCATATCGGCATATGATCTTGTTTTGGATAAATTTGGCCACGTGCTTGGCGTTCAAGACACGGTATGACTCGGCTTCGACCCATTTGGTGAAATAGTCGATGGCCACCAGAATGAAGCAATGACCTCCCGTCCCGGAAGGGTGCACCTTTCCAATTATGTCAATACCCCATGTCGAAAACTGCCATGGTGATGTCATGGTATATAATAGGGAAGATGGCATATGTTGTACATTAGCGAAGATCTGACAGTTATGGCAGTGTTTGACATATAGCTGACAGTCTGTTTCCATGGTGTTCCAATAATACCCGAGCCTCATGATTTTACGGGCTAGCATATGGGCGTTCATATGCGGGCCATTTTCACCATCGTGTACCTCGGCCATAACCTTTTCGGCCTGTATTTTGTCGATACACAAAAGGAGAGCCCCCTGTGCCGTCTTTTTGTATAACTGCCCGTCGTCCGTACGAACAAATTGGGTCGCCAATCTTCGCAAGGCCTTTTTGGCCCGGTTCTCAGTTCCCGGGGGATACTCTCCCGTTGTCAAGTAGGTTAGAATGACTTGATACTAAGGTTCTGGGTCAGTTATCTTGATATCCTGGATGGCGTGGATGTAAGCCGGCTCGGACCGCCTTTTGACACAGATTGGCATGCTAGTTAGATGCTCTGGTATATTTAGCAGGGATGCTAATTTGGAAAGTGCATCTGCAAATTGATTTTCTTCCCGGGGTAGGTAGATATATTCCACCTTCTGGAATTGTTTTTCAAGAACCCTTACTTGTGCTTGGTAAGCCACGAGATTGGCGTTCCGAGTTTTCCATTTTTGGAGAGCTTGGTTGATGACCAGTGATGAGTCGCCGTGGACCCGGAGGTTCGTTACCCCTAAATCGGCGGCGGCTTGCAGCCCGTGAATGCATGCTTCATATTCGGCTGCGTTGTTGGTCACGTCAAAGTCCAATTTGATGGATAAGGGTGTATGTTCCCCTTGTGGTGAGATTAACAGAATTCCGACCCGAATCCTCGAAAGTTGGATGCCCCATCAAAATAAAAATCCCAAGTTTAGGTGTCTGTATGGAATATGTCTTCATCAGGAAAGGCCCAAGTATTGGTGTGGCCTTCTTCGGATATTGGACTATCGGCAAGGAATTCTGCCACTACCCGGCCCTTAATGGCTTTTAATGGTACGAACTTGAGGTCAAACTCTGCTAGCATCAAAGTCCATCTGGACATCCGGCTGTTGAGAATGGGCTTCTCGAACAGGTACTTGATAGGATCCATTTTGGATAAAACATGTACTTCGTGGCTACGCATGTAGTCTCGGAGCTTTTTAGTGGCCCAGACCAGAGCTAGACACGTTTTCTCGAGTATTGTGTACTTGCATTCGTATTCTAGGAACTTTTTACTGATGTAGTAAATAGTCTGTTCTTCTGAATTGACTGTCTGGGCTAGCATAGCCCCTATGGCTGTCTCGCTCGTTGTTAGGTATAACGACAGAGGCAGACCGGGATGAGGTGGCATTAATACCGGCGGAGCAGACAGAATCTCCTTGATTTTATCGAAAGCTATTTGACTTTTGTCGTCCCACAGTGTTCGTTCCCCTATCTTCAGTTTCTTGAAAATGGGCTCACATACCATGGTTAGCTTTGAAATGAACCGGCTGATGTATTGGACTTTCCCGAGAAACCCCCTTATTTCTTTTTCGGTTTTGGGCGGCTGCATCTCGGTATTGGCCTTGATTTTAGCTGGGTCGACCTCGATGCCGCGTTGGCTAACGATATGGCCCAGTAATTTGCCTGATGTTACCCCGAAGCTACACTTTTGAGGGTTCAGCCTCATATTGTATTTGCGCAGTCGGGTAAAGAATTTTCTTAGGGCCGTAATATGCCCAGTTCGGTCCTTGGATTTGACGATCATGTCGTCCACGTAGACCTCCACTTCTTTATGCATCATATCATGTAATAAAGTAGTGGCGGTTCGTTGATAAGTGGCCCCGGCATTGATGAGCCCAAATGGCATAACGGTGTAACAGTAAGTACCCCAAGGTGTAATGAAGGTGGTCTTACTCATATCCTCCTCTGCCATTTTGATTTGATTGTATCCGGCATACCCGTCCATGAATGATAGAAGGGCATGATCGGCCGTGTTATCCACCAGTATGTCGATGTGTGGTAACGGAAAATCGTCTTTTGGGCTGGCCTTGTTAAGGTCCCAGAAATCCACACATACCCGCACCTTGTCGTCCTTCTTGGGTACCGGCACGATGTTTGCGACCCAGTCTGGATATTTAGACACTTGTATAAAGCCCGATTTGAATTGCTTGTCGACTTCTTCTTTTACCTTGAGAGACCATTCGGCCCTCATTCTTCGGAGTTTCTATTTTACCGGTTTACACCCATCTTTGATGGGTATTCGGTGTTCAGCTATTTCCCGATCTATTCCCGGCATGTCCTTGTAGCACCATGCGAAGACGTCCTTGAATTCCTGGAGGAGGTCTGTGAATTGTTTTCTCTCCTCGGGATCTAAGGATAGGCCCAACTTAAGCATCTGGGGCTCTAAAGTGGTTCCCACATTGATGGACTCGGTTTCTTCAATTACCGGATCTCGGGATTCCCTTTGTTCGAGCTGCTCGTTCAGATGCGGAGGTAGAGGTACCTGTTCGTCGGGTTTCTCAACGTCATTGCATATAAAATTTTTGAAATTGAAAGAATTTTGGAAATAAGACAAGTCGTAAGCAGAACGATTTTCGTTATTATTATTAATGGTAAATTTTGAGAAATGCTCGAATAGAGCAGCCATCTGCTCGTTGGTCAGTGGCGGGATAAGGAGAGGTCTTGGGACAGACCCCGAGACCTCAGTGGAATTGGCTAAGGGAAGAGGGGTTACAGACTCGACTCTAGCACCAGACCTTCTAGACTTGGACTCAGACTCCGACTCAGACTCCGACTCGGTATCCGACATGTCTCCCTCGCCGGTGGTTAACTTGTATGTCCGTCCCTGGCTGTCGGTCCACTTGATGGTTTTCCTCCAGGCCCTTTTCCCGGTGTTTGTATCGACTTCGGAGATTAGCTTGGTTGGGTCAAACCGGTCGCTGCGGAGGATTAGGTTGACCAAATCATCCTTTGGAGCAGGGACGGCCTTGTCTTCTCCAAATAGGAGCCCCAGCACGGGCTCAGAGTTGTCTTCCCCTTCCTTGGACCCGGTTTGAACAAGGGTGAATATATCATCGGGGATGAAATTGCATTCCCAAGCCGTTTTGGTCTCGGGATATGTGATGGTGGGTTGGTAGAGGCCCACTTGAATAGCTCCGAAAACTAGAGTAACAAAGTAGTCAGTTAACTTCGGGCTATAAGGGCCTAAGTAAGTGCCTTTGAGGATATTGGTGGCCTTGTGGATACCGGCCCGGACCACGTTTTCCGGGGTTATAGCATACCCCAATCCGAACTGTGCTTTGCCATCGTTCAGGACCTCGATAATCTTCCCAGCTGGAAGATATGGCCTCGAGGTAGCCTTCGGTAAATAGCCCAAGTTTTGTAGAATCATGTTGATGCTAGTGGTGAAGTAAGGCCTGAAGAGATATTCCTCCTCGATCATACCCACGAAATCAAATCCTCGTGGGTCGGCCCGGCCCATAGCATTGCAGCTTGCCACGGTGATGGGGGTGGCCTCTAGTGTGATGACACCGTCCTGAAGTGGCATCTTGACCTTGCTATGTAGGGTAGAGGACACGGCCTTAACCGCGTGGATCCAAGGCCTTCCGAGTAGCAAGTTGAAGGATGAGGTGACATCAATCACCTGGAACTCCAGTTCTTTTTCGATCGGATCCGTTATGATTGTCAATTTAACTGCCCCGGCTACTGGTTTTGGGCTTCCGTCAAAAGCCTGGATAGTTTGCGCCGTTGGGAGATAGTCAGCATCTGTGATGTCGAGGGCCCTAGCGGTCCTTAGGGGTAGGACATTCACGGCAGATTCGTCGTCGATTAGGGTCATCGGGAGGTACTTCCCTCGGCAAATGACCGTGATGTATAGGGCCAGATTATGATTGGGCCTGAACGGTTGCAGATCAGATTCGGAGAAGGTTATGAGCGGGCCTTCTTCTTTGGATTTGTCCTTGAGATAGGGCATAATAGTGGCTACCATTTCAGCGGGGGTAACCTATGAATCGACCTTGATCTCATCGAGAGCCTTAGTCATTGCTTCCCGATGCGCTTGTGAGCTAACCAGAAGTTGCCATATGGTTAGATCAGCTTGAACCCTCTTCAATTGTTGGACCAAGGCCGTGTCACCGCTCGAGGATGGACTCCGTCCTGGCAGGTTCAGTGACGGTTGTTGGAGTAGAGCGCCCGGCTGTGGCGAGGTGGTTAATGGCTAAGGCTTTGGACTTAGCTTTTCGAACCTCTTCACTGGTTATGGGGACAGCTTCCCCTTTGGCTAGGGAAACGTCGTCCTCGTCATCGAACCATATCCCGTTGATTTGTAGGATAAAAGGGGAAATGAGGTGAGAACAGTCGATTACCTCTCCCGTGAATATAGCATGGGCACTGAACGGGTTTTCTTTGTTGCTTGGCTTGTCCCCGGGCAACGGTATTTTCCCGCTTTCAATCAGATCTTGGATCAGATGTTTCAGCTTCCAACATTTTTCCGTGTCATGCCCATTACCTCGGTGATACTGGCAATAGGCTTGGACATTGTAGCTCTTGGGCCTTTTCTCCACTGGAAGTTCGGGAGTCGGGCCTATTGGTTGGATAATGCCTTTTGAAGATAGCCTTTGTAAGGCGTAGGTATAGGTAGTCCCTATATCCGTGAATACCCGAGTTGGTGTATTCTTTTTGGACGAGGTGTCAAGCAGGTTTACCTCATCGAAGATGCTGCGGGTTGCAGCTGCAGATGTGGGCTTGCTCACAGATGAACTGGCCCCTTGATATCCCTTGGTAGAGGCCTTAGTCAGGCTCTCTAACCTTAAGTCATCCTCGATCCTTGTGCCCATTTCAGTAAGGGCGGCAAAATTGGGGATGATTGCATACCAAATATGGACCCGGTAGGATGGGAGGAGGTTCTTGACAAAGGCCTCCACTAGCACTTTTTCAATGGGCTTATCAACCAGCTTCACACTTTCGGCCCGCCATCTTTGCAGATATTTGGTGAACCCTTCTTTGGGCTCTTGGGCCATCACTTCCAGAGTACGCATTGTAGTCTGGATCTCGGTATTATCAGCGTAATTTCGGGCAAATTCAGTCGCCACATCGACCCAAGTTTTATATTTCTTGGAATCGAGCCTGTAGTACCAGGCCTTGGGATGCTTTTCAAGGGACGAAGGGAATAAGTGCTTAAACATGGTGGACTTCACCCCTTTGACCGCCATAAAATCTTTGAAAGCCCGGATGTGGTGGACCGGGTCTTCAGTACCCTCAAACATTGGAATTCCCGTGAGGTTGAGGTTAGCAGGTAGCTCGTCATTTAAAGACGAATAGGAACGAGCATTTTCAGTGTGGATCGAGTTGTTCGTTGACAGGTGAACCTGTTCTTCGAGCCTGCGAACAACGCTGATTAGTTCAGCTATGGGCCCAGTGGGCTCAGATCCTTCAATAGGGGTCGTCTTCTCTACGACACACACACGGGTGACCAAGGTTTCTTGGTCAGTCTGGATGGTAGTCAGTTGAGTCTTGACCTTGGCCAAAGCGGCGGTCATTTGATCCAAAGTTGACTGCATTTTCTGTTGTCTAGTTTCGGGTGGCCTGTCTGTAAGAACACCGCGTAATCAGAGACTAGCCCGAATCCCGGAATAGAAAGTACATCCCGAACAAGGCTGAAAAGGGAAATGACTCGGAAAAGACACCTAGACGGGTGACTTGTGAAAAGTGGGCCTTCCTTAGGATTCGGCGGGTGGGCCGAGTCTTGTTCGAAGAAAGGTCCACATGAGACATCCCTAGACTTTGGACTCGATTGTGTAGACGGGCCCTCCTTTGTAGGAGTATGTCCTATGTAGGTGGGCCTTGCCTTAGTCTTGTAAGGTGGACTGGGATAGGGAAGAAACTCGTGATGTAAGATCGACAGAGTTTCGACGCTAAAGACTTCGACGACTTATGACATGACCCGACACTTCTAAATACGGGAAGTCCTAAGAAGAGGAAGGTTTTGAAAATGGATTATTTTTTTTAGAGGATCCGAAAAAATTCGGTGGAGGGGCCCAATTTTTTCGAAAAAAAATGGAAAAAGGATATCTTAAAATCATAAACCATAAATTCGGTATACGTCCCGGGTTTTGAAATTGAATATCTTGAAAAAGATGTATTTTTTGAAAAGTTGACTGTTTTTGAAAACGACACGGAAACCAAGTAGCATGCAGTCAGGCAAGCATTATAATGATGCCATGTATGCTTTACACTAAGTCTCGGTCGGTCTAGGTGGGGTCTATACCAGTGCACACAGTCTAGACGTTGATCGGGACAGACTTTCTAAGTCGAGTTGAGCTTAGAACATGTCGTGAAACCCACTCGAATCGACTATGGACACCTTTGACATATCCATATTGGAGTACATCACGGTATAGTGGGACGTCGGTCGCGAGTACAGGCCCGAGAAAAAATGGGGTTATGCATGAACCGTAAAACTAAAACGCGTATTGTACTAGTCAAACGATTTCTATTCGAGTCTCACCCTGTAGATGCCGATGGTAAGTCACGCATCAGTTAATCCCCAGCAGAGTCGCCAAATTGTGGACATGACATAGGTCCACCCCGACGCGGCCACGCACGGGTTTGGGGAGGCGAATGAATCTCCATATGAGAATGGATCGAATTGAAATTTAAATCGAAGTGGAGTCGCCACCGAACTTTGTGGGAGTTTGGGCCCGTTCGAACCCACTCTAAGTCGTAGTGGGCCGTGTACAAAGTACGGCCCATTTCCGATGTCAGAGTTTATTGGGCTCGCTCCTTTGCATTGCGATACCGATACCGTCACTACCGGTTATCGTGTATTGAATGACTGTCGTGCGCCAACGGTTTCGGACATCCGGAAACCGAGGTTCTGAGTAAGGGGTGAGGGTACGTGTTGGGAAGCCCACATAGGACACCCAACCCCGCCCGCACATTGGCGGCCTCTACTAAGATATCGAATGACTTTCTAATATGCGCGTTAGTTGAACGGAAAAAATGATATGCAAACAATATATTCCCTAGACATTCGAGAATTGAAAGGGTTTCTATGTCGATTTAATGCAACTAATTCTAACGTCGAAGTTAAATTTAGCATGCGAAGGTTCATTTTAGTACAATAAAACAAAAAATAAATCAACAAGAAAAGCAACAAACTTGTTAGTAACGGTATAACGATAATAACGGTTTGCGAATGATATAGAATGATATAGATATGATGTTGCTTCGTTTTGAAAAGTGATAATTCACGTGATTTATTAGGCACGTGTTGACCTAAGTCATAAAAAAGGTTTTATCGAGACTAGAAAAGGAATGTGAGACTCACGGTATTGTCGTGACAAGGCCACTCGATCGAGTCATTGAAGGACTCGAACGAGTGGTCCTCGGGAAATGCTCATGTCTCATGTTTTAGACCCTACTCGGTCGAGTTATTGACGAACTCGGCCGAGTACACTCCCTCTCGATCGAGTCATTGCGAGACTCGACCGAGTGAAAGTCGGAAAACATTCTGTCTCAACTTTTGGGCTGTCACTCGATCGAGTGGCTTATGGCACTCGGTCGAATGACACCTGTACGAACCATAGTTCATTTCGACTTTGCTTTTTGATTTTAATAATTCGATGAATTGGGCATAAATATTGTATAATTTATGTACAATTTATATTTATGATTCTCGTCGTGCCCAATTTGAAGAAAAAAAGGTTGTAAGTCGTTTTAAATTAACTAGCACGATGTAAATTTTCTCCGCGTTTATTAATGTCGTTATTAATTCAATCGAATTACAAGACATCTATATTAGCATCAACGAAAATCGTGTTAATTAATTTATTTGATTAAATCATAAGATTCGACATCCAATTATGGAATTGGTATCGAATCTAATAGATCGATACTTCAATTAAAACCTCGACTTGATTCCCTCCGCATCCCGACATCATAATTAATTCTTGCGAACTGTTTGATGTCGGATCCGCGTCAACGAGTTTCGACCCTTATTAAAAAAGTAGTTGTTTTAAAAAAGGGTTTTAGAATTGATGAAATATGCGATTGAATGATGATGCGAACGGAAATAAAAACTATTATTTAGGTTTACTTGTTTCAATAATCAAGTGATCGAGGTGATGGGATAAGCGACCGGCAACGCTGAGTGCAATACTCTTGTATATTCGGGTTTCTTTATCTCACCATCACTCACACTCGACACAAATTCACAAGTATTTTAATGTCTTATACTAGTGATATTAACGATATTAGGATGCGACATCGAAATAAATAAAAAAACAAAAAAAAGATGAAGAAAAAGAGGAAGATGACGAGAGAGAAAGGAGAAGGAAAGAAAGCGGGTTTTGCACCCTCAACCTACATGTTCTTGTTCTCGGACGGGACTCATAGTTGTGGCTTGCACGTGAGTATCGAGATGTAAGTTAAGTTGTGGTGTATAGGGTTCGGATTCCTAAACGCTAGGGTTAGGGTTTGGATGTACGTAGATTACTATAGAATGAGGTTGAATTAGGGTTGAGCAATATTGATTAGGGTTGAATCAATGTGTCAAAAGTTGATCAAAGTTAGGGTTTCAAGATGTCTTGAAGTGTGTGCATGGGGGTGTTTATATAGACATGGCCATGTACCCCGGCTAGGGTTACTCGACCGATTAACTGGCTGACTCGGTCGAGTGGCCCAGTGCGCCTGCAGTCGGGCTTGAATGAGGGCCCACTCGATCGAGTGGAGCTGACACTCTATCGAGTGGGTCAGCTGGATCGAGTGGTCCGGGCTTTGGACCTTGAATTGGATATTTTGTGGGTTTTGCTTTTGAATTAGACTTTTTGATGTTTGTGTGGCTGTTTTTTGTGTGTCTCGGAAACGACTTTGACCGGGGTTGACCCAATCGCTAAAAGTCGGTTTTATTTCCGGTGTCGGTTTTGACCCAAATTAGTCTTGTTTGACTGGAAACGATCCACTGGGTCTGAACTTGAGGTCAGTTCTGTTAGATTTGTACTCCGTAAGTGTTTAAGCCAACAACCAATGGTTTTGAGCCCATATCTGAGCGCGTAGAAACACGTTAGCGTCTGATCATCATCGGGTGTTTTTTGGAAACTACCATAGACACCTGACAGTCAAAATGTGGGTGTCTACACATAGGCCTCATTATCGAATTCTAGGTTCATTGTTTTTTTATAACTTTCAAGAATGTTCATAACACCCTCAAATTTCCACCTAGTGTCTAAAATCACTGCAAATACATAGACAAGAGGAATATCGTCCCAATATTTTAGCTATTTTTCCTCCATGTCGGGTAGAAACGTAGTGTAATCTGGTAGATCTCGATATTTTTGGAAAATAGTGGCAATATTGAAAATGTTAGCAATGAAAAAAGGGGTCGTAGGCTTATATGCATGAGAAAATGCAGTGGTCGCCTCCTCAAAGGCGGACAACAAGTCGATATACATTTCTATTTTCTCCCAATCATCCTCAAGAAATTGTTGATCGGGAAAACGAGTATTCCAAAAAGTAGTTAACGGATCCTTATATTCTAAACATGCCTGCAACATTGTGTACATTGAATTCCACCTCGTGTTGTTTTCTGCGGAAAATTTTCTGTATTTAATTTTACTTAATTTACAAAAGTGACGCCAATCTTGGCGCCTCAACTGACACGTGTTCAAGTGCATAACTATTTTTTTAAACTTGGCGTGATAGTGTCGTAGACCCACTAAACCGTCCTTAACACATAGGTTTAAAATGTGACAACCACATCGAACATGTAACAATTTACCATCTAAAAAAATATTTACTAAACTGGTCTTCAGCATGTTAGCGCAAGAAGTCATAGACGTTGCATTATCAAAAGTAACAGTCAAAATTTTATCTCTAATTTCATAGTCGCATATCGCTCTCACATTAATGTCGTGGATATTAGTAGCGGTATGCTGACTTTCTAATCTTGCAAATTCAATTATTCTTTTTTGTATAACCCAATTCTCATCTATCCAGTGAGCTGTTAAGCATAGGTAAGAGTAATCGTAGCCAGAGTCCCAGCCATCGGATGTTAACGATAAGCTCCATTTTAGCCTCCATATATTGTTTCATTGCTTTACTTTTAACAGTTTTACGGCTCATTTGTAGATGAGCCGGTTGGTTTGCTTTTACGTATTCGTTAAACGCTGGGTGTTCAGATAAAGCGAAAGGTTTTTCCGTTTGAATTATCATTCTAGTTAATTCCTCAGAGCATGTGTTATAATCGTACTTATACTCTTCTTTTGATTCGGGTCGGGTCACAAATTGGTCAAGGGATGTTTGACCGACCTCTTTGGGAGCACATTTTTTAGCGTGTCGTCCTAGGTGACCGGTACCATTTGCACTTTTACCACTAAACACACCTCCACGGCTATTACACTTAGCATGTTTTTTATCTACACTCTTAGTGAAAGATAACCATATTATACTTGTCCTACCATTTGCACACAATTTAGCCATTTCTTCTTTAGTCTCCCAAACTATACCGTCATGGGACGGATTGCCCGTTCTTGTTTGTTCATTTACATTTGTGAACTGTGACACGCTTTGTGCCGATGTGTCGTGTTGTGCATACTCTGTATACGATTGTGGTCTTTCGGGACCTTGTTGGGTAAATTGTTGACCCGTTTGAGTGAATTGTTGAGCCGTTTGTGTAAAAGAATACGGTGGTAAAGGTGGTCTCCCCGACATTGCCGAGTATGTCGACATATCAAAATTAAATAAGTTGGGCGTCATGTGAAAAGGTTGTTGGGACTCTTGTCTCGTTTGTGCCCGGTTAAATCGTAACCATAAGGGGTCGACCCGCTCGGGTTGCCAAAGTTCATGAACGAAGGCGTGGCACCGGACCATTGATTAAATTATGGGGTCGTAAATTGACCTTGTGCCTCCGATTGTGGTGTTTGTGAACCGGAGGGTCGTTCTACGCTACCTTGACGTTGTTGTGATCGACTATTTTTTGACGCTGACTCGGTGTTCTGTGATTCAGACATGATTTAAATATTTTAACGGATTAACAATTTAATTATCAAATTAATTACCAAATTAATTAACAATTCAACTAACAAATTTAATAACAATTACCAATTTTGTATTTTAGTTCAATTGACAAGTTAATACGTAAGTTTAGGAGGTAACTTAATTATAATTATAATAAATTAATAAGTGAAGACTATAATTAACTAATTAAGTAATAAATAATAATAATTAACAAAATTAAAATAAAGGAGATTAAGTCAGAAAATGCAAACAAAGCTTGTGGAGATCCGGAGAAGCGGTTGAATATCGAGAATCGATAGACTATAATTAAAAAAACCCATAAACCCGATACGATCAATTCTTCAATGTAGTAGATTAGCACCAAAAACGCAACCAAAACCTTCAATTCTGCAAACTTCAAGAATCAAGATTAATATTTAATACTTATTATAATAAGATTACAATATTTTGTATATATATTATTTATAAGATTAGTAATAATTTTTATAATAATTTTATAAGATTAGTAATACTTATATTATATTTTATATATATATACATATATATATATATACATATATATATATACATATATATAGATGAGTTCTAATAAGGTCACACATAAATTTAAGTCCATAAGTCCTATTTTAGTCATTGGATTAACTTTAGATCAAGGGCTGAGATTAGCTTTGGAATTAAGTAATTAAGAGAGTAGTTGATTTGACATGAAAAACACACCTAACCTATCACTAACAACTCCTCTCTCCAAAATAAACACTATACATTTTTTTCTCCACCACATCAATTAATCAACCAAGCCAAATCCCAATATTGAAAACCTTCATCATATTATTTTTCTTATTAACCCATTGTTGCTTCAAATTTATTATTTTCTTCTACATGTCACTATTTACTTGTTAATTTTAATTTATTCAAATATTTCCGTAAATTCTATTTCAAATATTGAATACGAAATTTAAATCGTTCATTAAATAAAAGTGTCTTCATCAATAATTCCGTAAAACTTAATTATGAATGATAGCATCTTCTTCAAATATTGAATACGAAGTTTTTTCTGACAAAATATCCATCTGTATGCTTGAAACTTTAATTCAATTACTACATAACTTCAACTCTCACTTTCTGAAATTTTAGAACTCGTCTCCCACATACTTTCATCTTTAGTTCATAACGTCGAATACTACAGTATTTATAATTTCAACAAACTCACTTTATAACTTCAACTCATTCACTTTAGAACTTCAAAGCACAACAATTACAACTTTATATATATAATTGCTAGAAAGTTGAACATTATTTCTCTGTAAAAACATACGACATGCTTGGAACTTTAATTCAAATTCTTTACAACTGCAACTCTCAATTCATGAAACTTCAACTCTAAGCTTCTAAGACTTCAAAACACGTATACTTACATATTCTGTGCATGACTTTCAATATTTAAATAACAGTTTGTTTGGAACAATCTACCACACGCTTGCAACTTCAGTTCGAAAACTTTACAACTTCAACTCTCTGTTTCTGAAACTTCAACATCACGCCCCTTTGATTTGTAGAACATAACTTTGTAACTTTAAGTCATTCTCTTTACAACTTCAGTGCACAACGTCTACAAATTCAGTGCACAACGTCTACAACTTCATAATTAAATGGTGGAATATTCATTTTTCTTCTGCCCATATATTCAACTATATGCTTGAAACTTCAATTCCAAGACCGTAGAACTTCAACTCTCATCTTCATAAACTTCATAATACGTGTCTCATTTATATTCTCCTCAATTTCACCTATAACACTATCAACAACACAAAACACAATTCTTTTTTTTCATGAGAGAATTGATGAGGTAAATTTTAACAACCATCTACTTCTCTTTCTAAACACAGTTGACAAAAAAAGTGATTTCAATAATAGAGTTAATGTCTTTTGTTTAAATTTTAAACTACATTTTTAAATTAGTAACGGAAACTAGTAACCGCCGGAAACTAGTAACAGCAATCAAAAGCACCATTACAGACATTTTTTTTTGCGGCCTCAAACATTACTTCAGTTCATCGTATACATTTTCCAAACTCAAACTCGATTGATCGAATTCATTAATACTCCTATATGAATCCAATTTCCTCATGCAATAACATACTACTTGGTATACATATCTCCAATTTCCAATTAATCGTATACATTTTTCAAACTCAAACTCAAACTCAAACTCAAACTCGATTGATCGAATTCAGTAGTATATGAATCCAATTTCCTCAGGCAATAACATACTTAATCGTATACATTTTTCAAACTTGAACTCAAACTCGATTGATCGAATGAAAGTAGTACTATATGATTCAATAAATTGTAAGAAGAAACAAGAGTAAAAAATGTGATTCAAATTACCTGCATATTCACAGACGAATTGGGCAGAAGAAATGAACTGATCAGCAAACAATCCTCATCCCTTATTACAAACCCTAACAACATTCAATCTAACAGAAACACCCGATTGAGTTCGCCGATTCGCACAACCCGACCCGCACCCACAACCCGGACCACACTCGAACCCTGAATCACCGAAACTGAAATCGGGAAGTGTGAATTGGGGGTTAGGCAAAAAGTTGAAAACCCTAAACCATAATCTCAGTAAGCGAAAACGAGTAAAACATGACTAATCGTTGAATAAAGAATCATAAACCCGAAACCCTGTGCAAAATTAACAATAAGATTTACCTGAAATGAAGAAGTGTAATGGAGATGAAGAACTCAAGGTGCTTCGACGAAGATTGAAGGGAAAACAGAGGGTGGAGATTGAAGAGCAGTAATGAATAACTAAGAGGATGGGTTTGGTGGAGCAGTAATGGATTTGTGGAGATGGGTTGGAGAGGGTATTGAATTTTGAACAGGGTAATCAATTGTGGTGGGAAAACAGAGGGTGGGAAAAAAGAGGAATGCATGGAAAACATAAACATTGTTTTTTTTAAATAATTATATATATCAACAAATCTAGGCCATCCATCTCTATTTTATCTGACGGCTAAGATTGGAACTTAGGACCTTACATATATAATGGGAGCTTATATGATCTCCCCCTCTATATATATATATATATATATATATATATATAGAGAGAGAGAGAGAAAGGATCAAGTGAGTCCTTCTATATACATTGAGTCCATGAGTCCAATCTTGGACCATTGATCAAGTGAAAGATGGATGGTTGTGATTGCTTGAGGTGAAATAAGGAAATAACTAACAAATCTTGGTAAATATATCATTTCTCTCTCTTCCTTAATTATCTCAATGCAAATCTTCTCTCTCCTATCAATCTTTTAACTGCTTCTTTCTCTCACACAACAAGTTTCTTTAAAATTATGTTTTTTTCATCTTCACCAAAAAATCATCATTTTTCTACTGTCGTTGTACGTATGTTACTATGTTACTGTCATAACTCGTAAACTATGTTACTTTAACTCATACAATGTGTTACTTCAATTCATGAATTGTGTTACTTTAACTCATACAATGTGTTACGTTGTATAATAGTCTCTTGCAAAAACTGTTACTTTAACTCATACAATGTGTTACTTTAATTCATGAACTGTGTTACTTTAACTCATAAAACCTGTTACGTTGTATAGTCTCTTGCAAAAATTGTTACTTTAACTCATACAATGTGTTACTTTAATTCATGAACTGTTGTATAGTCTCTTGCAAAAACTGTTACGTTAACTCATACAATGTGTTACTTTAATTCATGAACTGTGTTACTTTAGGAAAAAAAATATGTGTTACTCTAACGCAGTGTAGCTGTTACTTTAACGAACAAATCATGTTACTATAAGAAATGGTTGTGGTTAATCTAAGAACGAATGATAAACAACGCTAATATCCTCAGTTACTTTTATGCATTATATTTGTTACTTTAAGGAACGAATGGTGTTACTACAATACATCTGAGATGTTACTCTAACCAAAAACGCATGTATTAAATAAATATAGAGTTAACTGCAACGTTGTACATCATTATGTGTAAAAAAATATGTAAAAAATCAGTTATTCTTGTAAACCCACAAAAAAAACAACTTCGAATCCGCAAGTCAGCGCGTAGATTTTATAAAATTCCACCGCCTCATCGATTTCCCCGAATACTTGCCTCATGTACGGAGTGAACGCCTCACCCACATCTTTGCACCATTCTTGTGCATTTGCTTCTTTGTCAATGCTACCTGCAAAAAAATAAACAACGTTACGCCCATAGGACATATGTGTTACTTTAACTCACAAGTTGTGTTACTGTAATTGCAATTAAGTGTTACTTTAACGCAGAAGGCATGTTACTTCAACGACGTTTCTGCGTTAATAGAAATCAAAACAATAGTATCAGTGAACCATTGTTATTAATCCATGATTAATCAAATGAATAAAATTTCACCTTTTCCAGTGTTGTCCTGTGCGTTTGCATCTTTGCCAAAACAACCTACACAAAATCAAATAGCGTTACACCCATGCAAATAATGTGTTACTACAATTCCTAAGTGGTGTTACTCTAACGAGTACATTACATTACTCTAACATCATCATCAAAACCCTTTTCTCGACGTTCATTTGTGTTACTGTAATTGCAATTAAGTGTTACTTTAACGCAGAAGGCATGTTACTTCAGTGACGTTTCTGCGTTAATAGAAATCAAAACAATAGTATCGGTGGATATCATGGAAAATCTAAATAAAAAGCATAAAACCCTGGAATCTATAAAGATTGAGAGAGCAATTAACCATTGATACGAAACTGTGATGAATGAAATGACAATGAAAGCAATATAAACATGAAAATCGACGTAAAAAAAACGCAAATTGACGTGATAAACCATTGATATCAAAACACAAATTGAAAGCAATATAACCATTGATATCCATGAATAAAATTGAATCAAAACGTGAGAGAAATATTGAAACTCACCATTGTTATACTCGATCAATTGCTTATCAACAGTTGAAGAAGATGACGCGGTCATTGAATCCATTGTAACAGGATTTCGAGAACAAAATTGATGAATGAACGTGAATGAAGAAAGGTTTTTTTTTTAGGTTTGAATGAACGTGAATGATGAATGAATGTGAATGATTAATGAACGTGATCAAGGGAGTTATTGTTTCCTAAATTCATGGGAGTTATTTTAGGAACGTAAATCTTTTTTTTTTAAATACAATTGCTAGGATGCATCTTGTCCATTCATCCTCATCCCATCCAATGGATGAGATGAGGACTTAGGGACTCATCTAGAGTAAAGGACTCATAAGAGCCTTACTCTCTCTCTCTATATATATATATTAGAATTTAGAAATGTAGAGTATTGAGATTTTAGAAGATTAGTAAGAATAATTATATGAATAGAAGAAGAATAAAATGATTTGTGTGAATTAAAGATAGATGAAAGTGGGAATTTATAAGGACAAAAATTAAAAAAAATTAAAAAAAAAAAAAATAGAGGAAAAGAGACGTTGGGTCTGCTTGGGGCTTGGGAAGCAAAAAAAATAGAGGAAATGAGATTATGAGAGTAAAGAGACGTTGGGGGAGTATGGGGACTTGGGGAATATAGGAAGAAGTGAATGCTGTGCACAGCAGGCAAGCAGCAGACAACACAGCACAGCAGCTAGCAGCAGCATGCAGGGACAGGGAGCCTTTGAGGCCGGGCCGGGCCGTGCCGTGCCTCGGGCCAGCCCGTGTGCCTGTCAGCGGGCCGGACCGGACCCGGTCATGCCCGTGCCAGGCACGGGCTTTTATCCAAATCTTCGTCGCGGCCCGACCCGAGGCACGACGAGCCGTGCTCGTGCCAGGCCCGATTTTGCATTCGTGCCGGGCCGGTCATGCCAAAATTCGTGCCGGACCGGGCCGGCGGCGGCGGCCCGGCCCGAACTGCCACCTCTAAGTGTGACTATACAACATGGCGAGTGTGACTATACATATACGACCACTTTTGGCTACAAACCAATTGGTGCACAGCTGCGTGGTTTTAAAGGTGAAAGGATGAGTGATTTTGCTATAGACCTCGCGTGATTATGAAACCAGAAAATAGCGATGGAAATATATTTACATTAGAAAAAGTCCATCCTTTACATATAGTATGTCAAACTTAAAAAAATTCTAACCAAGCAAACATCCTTTACATATAGTATGTCCATCCTAAAGCAAACATTTTATCCCATACAAACACTCAAGAGCTTAACGGTGGTCTTCGGTACGTGTGCAACAATACATTGTCCAATTACGTGGTTGGTCGTTGTATCTTCCACGACCTTCTTCTTCCCACCGCCCCTTTTACCAACATTCCTCTTTCCACCAGCCATTTCGCTGCGACAAAACACACAATCAATCTAAATCACATAATGAATATGACTATACAATTGAATATGTGACTACAATGACTGTACAGCTGCGTGATTGCACAACATAATGTGTGTGACTGTACAACTTTAATGTAACTATACAACATAATCAGTGTGATCCTACAACATAATGACGACTGTGATCCTACAACATAACGAGTGTGACTATACAACTTCAACTGTGTGACTATACAACATAATCAGTGTGATCCTACAACATAATAAGTGTAAATATACAACATACTGACTGTGATCGTCCTACAACATAACGAGTGTGACTATACAACTTAAATTGTGTGACTATACAACATAATATCTGTGACTATACAACTAAATTATACTTATTCATACTTCAACCATCATTAGCAAAGATGATTACACACACTAATCACTGCAAGTATTTGTGTGATTCTACAATATAATGAATGTGACTATACAACATCAAATATTTGACTATACAACCTAAAGTGTGTGACTACAAAACTGAAACCGTAAAATGGAAAATAAAAGTCATACAGTTCATTATAATTTAATCATCATTAGGAAAGTCACACTCATAATTAGAAAGATGATTATACCTACGAATCAGAGCAAATTATTTAAACATTCATTAAATATTCAACCTCCATTCATCCATATTCAACCTCATTTTTCTTTGTGGATAATGAAGATGAATAACTTATAAATACCAAAAAAGGGATGAAAAATAAAACAAACATGAAGATGAAGATGATTAATTATTTTAAAGATGCTCTAAAAAGATAAAAACAAATACCTGAAAATCGAGGTTCGGAAGTACGGGTTTAACGAACGTGGAATCTTGAACGTAAATAAAAACAAAGACCTGAAAATAGTCACACACTTGAAGTTGTATAGTCACATACTTGAAGTTGTATAGTCACACTTATTTTGTGCGTAATGTTCTTGCAGAATTGCAAGGTCACACACTTTCAGTTGTATAGTTACACTCATTATGTTGTATAGTCACACTTATTATGTTGTAGAATCACGCAGTTGTACACTCATTGTAGAATCACGCAACTGTAGAGTACCTTGAGATTAGGGTATCATGCGTTTAATCATCTTCATCTTCATGCTTGTTTTATTTTTCATACCTTTTTTTTTGTATTTGTAAAATTATTCTTCTTCATTATCCACAAAAAAATGAAGGTTGAATATGGATGAATGGATGAAAATGATGGTGAGGTCGCGCACGAACCACAAAGCTACCTCATTTCTGAGGAGCTCTTGTTTACCGTACAGGACGTTCGACCTCCTCGACGGAGAGCTCGCATCGTCCCACCTGTCGAGCTTGATGAGGCCAAGCCCCTATACCTGCACCTACCCCTACCCCCCGCCACTTTCCCGATCCATACTTCGGGTGCCGAGTTTCCACACCCATATTAGTCATGTATGATCGAGAATACGAGCATCAACGTCGACTCCATGAGGGGGTTAATCAGAGTCTTGTCAACCAGAAGATCCACGAGTACATGCTCACTCTTGGCATCTCATCACCTCAACACCCAACTTATTTGAGAGGTCAGGGTGACAGTAGCTGCATTTTTTAGGACTACAGGGTAGATCCTGCAGCTTGGGGTCCCGACTGCGGGCGTACTTATGGTGGTCTCGGAGCCTAGTGGTTGCAAGAGCTGCGACAAGCGGGTGATCAAGATGGTACTAGAGGTTTTGGTTGTGGCAATCTTGGAGCCTGTCCATCTGGGACCGGTGGAGACGATGAGATGGCTGACTAGCCGGTATGGGGGAGCTACTTTGTATATACGGTACTTTTTTTTCCTTTTTATTTATGATTTTCTTGCTTTCCTATATTTTTTCTTCCCCTTAGGTCAAGTTGTCCTTATGATTAGCTGTGGATTTTCTTGTCTTATCTGCTTTAGAGTCACATTGAGGACATTGTGACATTTAGGTTTGAGGGAGAGTTTGTGTGCCTTTGTGTGTTTTTATTTTCCGTCGTGTGATTTTATCGCTTTCAAAAGATTTTAAAAATCCCCCCAAAAAAAATAAAAATCAAAACAATCAAAGAAATATTTTGCTTTTTGTGTGTGCGTGTGTATTTGATGTGGAACATGCAAAACGGCGATGATGATAATGCTCTTAACATGATTTCTCCTAAATGGCAGCTGACTCCGTGCCTGAATTTATGTATTGCTTGAGATGAGACGATTTTGAAATCAATGCCAATTGAACTTTTAATCACGAAACTAGTAAATTTGACCATTTGAAAGGCACAAAATTCTTAGGTTTTAGAGCTACTCCCTAGGCCAGTAACATTCATAACTGGTCTCATTTGCATCTAGGAATTGAGTGGTTTGTCCTTGTGGAATGTGCAAACATTAATTTGCATGAATATGTTGTCCGTCTCTTGATATTGAATACATGTTGGTTCGAGGAGGGGGTACATGAGGAATGACATTCCTGTTTTTGATGAGCTCCACACAGCCAAAATGACCCATTTTTACTACCTTATAGATTTAGGTCGTTTTTCCCTTGTTTAGCCTATTTCAGCTGTTGTTAGCCTGTTTTCATTACCTATATTAATTAACTACAACTCAGAATAGTCTACCTTACCGGGACAGTCGCAGTGAATTTAATTGGAGTTACTTCATTATTTGGTCATGTTTCGAGATTTCTGTATCTTTTGAACATAGTGTGTAATATCGATGTTACGACTTGGTACTCACCTTTCCCATGTTCGAGATTGAAAAAATAATACATAAACATGAAAGAAAAGAAAAAAAAAAGGAAAAATGAATTGCAAAGAAAATAAAAGAAAAGAAAAATATATGGTTCTTGTAATATTTTGGGGAATGGTCGAGAGATTGTAATTAGAGTTTGATTATAATCAGGAGGATGGCAAAATTCATTCTTATGCTCTTTTGATTTATTTCTGCAGTAGTGGTCAGAATTTATTTTTGGGATTTTTTATGGATAATTTATATTGTGTAGCTGCGACTACTGGTTTTAGCCTCACATTCTTATACATGCTTAAGCACAATCCATTTTATTCCCTCACATATTGGCCACCCCTTGATAAATCGATGTTTATACATATTTTTACCCGTTTAATATTATTATTATAATGTCGTCTTTCATATTATTTGAGCTAAAAACGTATTTTTATGACTTTCGGGTTAATATATACGTTAATATTATTTATATGCTAAACTGAGTTTTATTGTTTATTTTTAATTTATTTAAAATAAACCATTTAATTTGAAGGTCAAATAATACATACTACATTCTCGTATACATTGTGTAGGTCTATCTTAAGACGACGGTATCTCACTCATACAATATTGGAATCAAGTGAATTAGGATGTGTTGGAAAGCTAAGTTCGAGGCCTACAAGTTTATAAAAGAGAGAAACATCAAATTCCGTCATATACTAGTTCGAAATTGAATTATAAGGCAACATGCCGGCAGATATCGACACAAAACAAATGGTCTGAAGCCCATTATGACAAGAGATGATTGAGAAACAAAAAAAAGAAAAAAAAAAAGGAAAGTAAAAGGGTTTAAAAACAGGAAGGGGGAAATCGCATAAAGGAAGAAAGGAAAAAAAAAAAACGAAAAAAGAGAAGTCATATACTTCTTCTAAATTAAAAAAAAAAAGAACCAAAAAATAAGAAAAGGAGGAGGAGGAAGCCGCAGGGGGAGAAAAGATGCAGAAGAAGAACAAAAGAAAGGAAGGAGTTAAAGAGAGAGAGAATAGAGGAAGAACAGGAAAGCCGCACGACAAACAAAGAACGACGGCTCGACTCCGTCTAATCAAATTTTGTCCCGATTTTTATGATTTTTTTTAATCTTGATCTTATACTTACTGTTATTAGTAATTGACTATTGGATGTATAGGTTTATGAGATTATGATATCATTTTGACTGATTAATTGGTTTGTTGGATATTTATATAAGATTCATTATTTGACTATCTGATTCGTATTTATTAATTTTGTTTGGCCAACTTAATTGTATTCATGAATCGATCGTTGAATTAATAGTAATTTTGGTTAGGTTGCAGCGTTCTGGTCTAATCTTAATTGCTAGAATCTTGTGTAATAGTTGAGTCAGATATAATTGCATCGTTCTGGTTATATTTTATTCAACTGATTAGTGATCTTAAAGCGACTTAATTTATTAATTTGATTCATGCGTTCATGGTTAATTTGATAAATTGGTTAGGTTTAAACTTGCGTGCGTTCACGGGGTTTAAAAAGTCAGAAAGACAAAATTGGTAATTTACTTGTGTTTAAGAATTAACCGATTAACTAATCTATCCAATAAAACTAATTAAGTGAATCGATGATTTTACCCGACATCTATAGAAAATTACATATCTCCTATTTATTTATTATAAGAACTTTCTACCTTTTATTGAGATTACTAGTATTATTAGTTTTATTTATTTAGTTTTAATTAGTTAGTTTAGTATAAAAACAACCAAAAAACCTCCATTATTATATTTATATTATATAACTATATAAATACTGCTAAATTAATCTGAGTATCATTAGTCCTGTGGGTTCGACCCATACTCACCCTACTACTAGTTAGTTAGAGTCTTGTAAGTGAATTATAAATTTAATTTTGACTGCGGTTACGACACGCATCACCCCTTGTAAGTCCTTGGCATGTACTATACAGTCTCGATTGATGGAACACGTATTCGATTGAAGAGAATGGTATCATATTCGATTGCATGCATATTTCATAAGTCGAGCGATTGTTCTTATTCTTTCTTATCTTTACATATATACTTACCCGTTCTTATGAGTGTCGGGCGACAACCGCAAGGAAGTCCGACATCGTTGGTCTCGCAAAGATTGAAAATTTGGCAAATAATTGTTTAATTATGGCATGACTATTAATCTTGTTGTATTTTTGAGCATTACATGTTTTCTATCCGGTTTGAGTCGATTTTAGGAGAATGACTAGTTTTGATGCCCGTGCGATGCACGGGTGTAACAATGACGTTACTAAATCAACTTTAATACTTCCTTTTATAAATATTGACTGCGATGGAATGATTACGATTACTTCAAATAATTGTCATTTGAGAGAATTACCCTCCACGTTTTTCATGTATTTTATACGAAAAGTAGTAGACGCGGGTTATGATGCTACACTTAGACGGTTAGACCTGTCAAATTCGACTCGACCCATAAACCCGACCATAATTTAATACATACTAGACCGATAAACCCGACCATAATTTAAATATTGACTGCGATGGAATGATTACGATTACTTCAAATAATTGTCATTTGAGAGAATTAGCACTCCACGTTTGCATGTATTTTATACGAAAAGTAGCAGACGCGGGTTATGATGCTACACTTAGACGGTTAGATCTGTCAACCCCCCCCCCCCCCCCCAACTATGATCTTCTCACTCATTAATTTAATCTCTCACAATTTGATTACCCCCCACTATGATCTTCTCACTCATTATTTTTATTATTTTTATTTTTTTTGGTGCAAATATAAGTATATATTATAAATTCCAATTGGCGTCACCTCTTACATCCAATCATACTAATTAATCAAGCAATCTATGTATACTCGTGTGATATTTACTAGGAATGCTTAGTCTGAGTCTCTTAATTCTTGTACAAATTTCTTCTTTAGCTATCGCTACCACTTTCGCAGGATGTTCTAAGAGCTGATGAATTCTCACTTGATTTCGATTCCTCCATACATGATACCAGATTGCTATGATTCCAGCTGCGTAAACATGCTTCAGCAATAACGATTTGGCTCTATGTTTTCTCCACCATTCTGTTGTGTCTTGGTGCGGAATATATTGGTTCAGCCAGCAAGAAAGCAGCCTGAAACACTGCTGCACGTACACACAATGAGTGAATAAGTGAGCATGTGTTTCAGCTACTAATCCACAGATACAACAATTTGGATCCCCCACAATACTCATCTTAGCAAGTCTATCTTTAGTGAGTAACCTATTATGACAGATTAGCCAAGCAATGAACCCATGCTTTGGAAGGCCAATCCTGTTCCATACCAGTTTGTCCCACGCTACCTTTTGTCCTTGGACCCGCAGCCATTCATAACCGTCATGTACTTCATAAGACCGTCGTTGAGCAATTAGGGTCGGGAAAAGATTATTGGAAAAGAAAATGTCCTTAACCCAGCAGATCTTTCTCCAAGACCAGCTGGAGTTAATGGAAGGCTTATAAGACATCCAATCTTTATCCTTCAGAAAAATAGAGTGAACCCACTTAACCCACATATGATCAGCCTTACATGTCACCCACCAAGCATACTTCACTCACTCATTATTTTAATCTCTCACATTTTGATTAAAAGTGGGAAGATCATTGTGAGGGGAGGGAGTACTATTTTTTTTACTTTAAAAGCCATAACAAAATTAGGCATTCAAAACTATTTCTAAGCATGACCTGTATAACTGACCAGGCGACCGGTGACTGGTCTAGTGTGTACATTTGCTACATGACTAAAACAAACGATGCTCATCATAATAATTGATAATTGTTAGCAATTTTAATATTTGTGACAACTCATTTGGAAGATTGAGTTTATCTGTGTCTTTTGTTCTCTAAGCATTTGACTTTCGCATTGAATATATTTGTATGTATGTCATCATCTCACTCTATATTTGACCTGACCCACCTGATACATTTTTAGAGGCATGGGACTGTTTTTTCACTCGCAACCCGTTTAACCCAAATCCTAAATGACCCGATTTTGGGTCATGATCTAGCCTGACCTGTTCAACTCGTTGGAAAGAAGAGACCACAAAACTTTAGTCTAAAAGCCAATTTCTAGAATTCTAGCCATCTATTTCTACGTCTGGATTTTGCTAAAACTCAAATTATAACATACAAAGTAGAATTTCGATAATTAATTAAATGAAAACGTTGCAGCGGAAGACTTAAGTCTTACAAAATCTAAAACGGTTTAAAACAATCTCAACCCAATAAATCAAATATAAATATAAATAGCTCAGAGCCAAAGTTAAATAATTAAAATCCTTCCTCGCTCAGCCAAAACCCGAAACCAGAATGCACTCATGCTGCATATCAAGTTATCAACTGTACCCAAAATCACGAATAGGTACAGGTTCCAGTGGGGGAACGACCCCAAACAAAAGGACGTCAGCAAAGCTGAGTAAAAGTATAATATAATAAAAGCGTAAAATAAAATAAAAATCTTATAGTAAACTGAAACCGGAGTTAAAAGTCACCGTTTTGATACCAGAACACAATATTGTAAAAAACAGTAGTCAAAACCAAAACCAATCAAAATATATTTTCCACCACCTGTGTGCCAAGGTCCTACCCTTGCACGGTCTAGAGGTATCACCTGTGCTTAGTTAAACTTATATAGTGCGCACCTCTCGCATTTGGACAGTCAGTAGGATGAGGCTGCCAAAGGAGAAAGTCTAACTACCTAGCAAGTGGGGGCCGGATACCCACTCAAATATAACTCGGGCCAAGAGTTCAGTTTCGGGACGAAGTCCCAGGAACGTCGTAAACGCACCTTAAACCAACTAGACCAACAGAGCTCCCAGAGTCTGTTATAACCTCCAAAAATTTTACCAAAACAATACCAATGTGTGACTCGTGTCACAAGTTCAATATCCAAAATATTACGAGTTTCATAACAATTCACCATTGACAAAATAATTATAAAATCGTTTCAAAAATATAATTTAAACCGAACATGCTCTTTACTTAAAGGTGAAAAGGTAAAACGTCCTTACCTCTCAAGAGGGTCAATCGAAGCTAATATTAATCCAAAAACTTCTTCTCCTTGAACCCACAGGCTACAAATAATATAATTCTCCGATTACCAAGTAGTTTGATAAAATAACCATATTAACTTATAGTTAATTGTATCTATTAGTAGTATCTTACAGTTTATTCACAACACCAAAAGCTCTAACTTAATTGTCATTGTAATAATCGTTCTCGTTCTCTCATTGACCGCAACAGCTTATCAATAATACAAAGTCCAATTCACATAAAGAGTCCACCATTAACTCACTGATCGTTTAACAAAACTGACACAAGGGTAATTAAATTGAGTCATATGCAACAACATTCCATACTACCCAAAATTCAACTCACTCATGGTATATCAGTCGGCCAAAACCTACAAGACAACATACACATAGCTACCATCATATACAATGCCACCATCTCAATCCATCACGTTAATTGATATATAAACTTCGAACATCCGACGAATTTGATAATCACATCACAACCCCAAAACAGTAATAATATCAACTGACATCACTCCACTTTAATCTAACCGTCCAACCATGGCTCAACCCAAATATACCAATTTAAATCGACCCAAACGCTAATAACTTACATAATCATTAATTATGTCGAGTGTAGACACCCGCATTTTGACTGCCAGGTGTCTATGGTAGTCTCCGACAAACACCCGATGATGATCGGACGCAAACGTGACTTGGTATACTCGGATTTGGGCTCGGAATCAATAATATCCGACATGGACTTTTAGCGGAGTAATAATCTCACAAAACAGACCTCAAATCCAGGCCCAGTGGGTCGTTCCGAACAAAATAAGACTAATTTGGACAAAACCGACATCAAAAATAAATCCCGTCTTTTGGCGACCGGGTCAAAACCCGGTCAAAGACGAAACCGTCTCACAAAATCAGCCAAGTTCATTCTAGAAAACTGGCGCACAAAATCAGAATTCAAAAAAGCAAATCAAATCAAGAGTCAACTCCTTCCTAAAATGACTCAACTCACTTGATTCACTTGATCAAGTCTATAAATACACCCCCTAACCCTTTGCATTTTTCAGTTTTGAAGAGTTTAAGAAAAGCTTTTGCAACCCTCATTCACCCTACATTTTCTACCCTAATCTACCTAAACATTCTACACTACAACCCCAAGCAAAACCATACAAAAAACCGAGCCCCTCGTCCCTCGAAAAATCGATGGCACACACACACATATAAACACCATAACTCACGTACATCCTCGATACTTCAGCGTTCCGTCGCTATTTACGAGTCTATTTCCGACGCCTATACCAAGCATGTATGTTGAGGGTGTCCTAAACCCCATTTCGATCCTTACTACTTTGTTTCTATTTACGTTTTCGCATTATTTATATTATAACTATACTAGTATCATAACACTAACTTTAACATAACATTAACATTTTTTATTTCTCGTATACTAACTTTATCTTTTCGTTACTAACACTATCATACCATGTATATATATATACTAATACTAAAATTCGGTTTTGAATACGTTTAACTATGATGATCGCCTAAGGTCCGTCTAATCCCTTTACGAGCAACGACGGAGGTGGAGCCCTTTCGAGGAGCCCCGCCCCAATGTACTCAAGGGCGTGACATGATCGCAATCGGTAATAGTTGAACAAGTCCATTTGGCTGGGAGTAACAATATCCACCGGGAGAACATCCGAGAGTACTCCCCGGTGAGTAACAAACTGCCCGCAAACCTGAACCTTACGGGCTTGCCCATGTTTGAGGGAACTGAAGACCCGTTACTACATGTGCGGGCCTTCAAGGAATTCATGGCCATCAAGGGAGTGGATTCGTCCATGTTCAAGAACCTCTTTGTTGCATCTCTCGAGAAGCGCCCACGGGCCTGGTACTATAGGCTAGACCCGAAAAAATACCCTACATGGCATGATGTGGCTACCGAGTTTGCTCGGAACTATGCTGACAACACCGAGATCCAAACCACAATGCGATCTCTGGAGGTTATGGCCCAAGAGCCGAAGGAAGGTTTTACTAAATACCTTCAACGCTGGAGGGCCGAGAACGTGAAACTGGTTGATAAGCCCAATGAGAAGACTTTGGTGGAGGCTTTTGTCAAGAACCTCCTCCCCTCCTACCGGGTTCACCTTCGGTACGCTGTCATACCCAATTTCACCACCCTTACTGAAATGGGTATGAGGATCGAAGATGATCTGAGACTGGAAGGCCTCACTAAGGCCGCTAGCAAAGGGTATCAAGGGGCTTCTTCCTCCACCACAAAGCCCCAGGCTGCAACTCGCAGCATCTTTGACGCGGTTAATCTACTAGATGCCCCGTCCAAGAAGAGCACCCCACCTCGGGTTTTCACTGATATAGGTACCACCTATACCTATGCCTTACAGAGGCTGTCCTCCAAAGGCCTAATCCAACCGATAGGCCCAACTCCTGAAGTTCCGGTCGAGCGACGCTCCAAGAACTACAATGCTCAGGCCTATTGCCAATACCACCGGGGCAATGGGCATGATACCGAAAAGTGTTGAAAGCTAAAACACTTGATTCAGGACCTGATCGAGAGCGGTAAAATCCCGCTACCCGGAGATAAACCAAACAACAAAGAGAACCCTTTCAGCTCCCATGCCATCTTTGCCGGGGAGGTGATTGATTGCTCTCACCTTATCTCTCCATTTATCCCGCAAGTGAATGGGATCTGGTCTGACGACGAGGATGATGTCTACCTCGCTAAAGGGGAAACCGTCCCCATTACCCCTGAGCAGATTCGCGAAGCCAAAACTCGAGTCCTAGCCAGCAACCACCTTGGTCGTCCCTATCTAGCCACGAGCTCTAGGGACACCCCCATCCCGACAACCATCACCGATCCACTCGGGATGGAAGTCGCCCCTGAGGAGCCGACCGCTGAAACAGCTATTGTGAAGCAACTGAAGAAGACCCGAGTTGACCTCACTATATGGCAACTCTTGGTTAGCTCACAAGAACATCGAGAAGCACTTACAAAGGCTCTCGATCAAGTCAAGATCGACTCTTTGGCTACCCCTGCTGAAATGGTAGCCACAGTCCTACCCCACCTAAAGGGTAAGGCCAAGGAAGGAGGCCCAATGATCACTTTCTCTGAAGCCGACCTGCCGCCATTTGGGGCCTCCCACAATCTGGCCCTCTACATCACGGTGATTTGCCGAGGAAAATACCTCCCTATGACCTTGGTTGATGACGGGTCTGCTGTAAATGTCCTTCCTCTGAGGACCGCCAAAGCCCTCGGCATTACCGAGGCTGACTATATCCCGACGGCTCAAACCATTCAAGCCTTCGATGGGAGCCCAAAGTCGGTATCTGGGGCCATAAAACTGACCATCATAACGGGCCCGATAGAGAAAGAGCTCGAATTTCGGGTGATTGATTTCACCTCATCATTTAACTTGCTCCTAGGAAGGCCGTGGATTCACGCGGTGAAAGCCGTGGCCTCCACCCTCCACCGTAAGATCAAGGTGCCTTTGCTCGACGATGTTATTACTTTGGAGGCAACCCCAATGACCGTGGCTAGCTGTAACGCCACGGGCCGCACGGACCTCTGGGGGTTCGACTTTGTGGGGATGATCGAAGAGGAGTACCTTTTTAGGCCTTACTTCACCACGAGCATTGACACGATGCTCCAAAACCTAGGGTACCTTCCAGAGGTTACCTCTCGACCCGACCTTCCAGCTGAGAAGATCATCGAGGTCCTTAAGGACGAAGACTCCCACTTCGGCCTTGGCTATGTCGCCACTCCAGGCAACGTTGTCCGAGCAGGAATCGAAAAAGCCTGCAACATCATGAAGGGTATCCACTTGAGCCCTTACAGCCCACGGTTGGCCGACTACTTTGTCACACCCGTGTTTGGGGCTATCCAGGTTGGACTGTACCAACCCAATACTGCGCACCTCGGGACCCACTCGGCCCGGGACTGCAACTACATCCCGGATGATGTGTTCGCCCTCATCCAGTCTGATGAAGCTAATGATGCTGAGCCCGCGCTGGGGCTGCTCTTCGGGGAAGACACCATAGCCCCGGGACCAAAAGAAGACCTGGTCAACCTGATTCTCCGCAGCAACAGGTTTGACCCGACCAAGCTGACCTCGGATGTTGATTCCGAGATGGGAAACAGGGCCTGGAGGAAGACTGTCAAGTGGACTGACAGCCAAGGGAAGATCTACAAGCTGGTCACCGGAGAGGGAGACATGCCTAAGTCTGAGTCCGAGTCTGAGTCGGAGTCTGAGTCAGAGTCTGAGGTCGAGTCTAGGGAAGTCGGTGCTAGAGTTACTCCTGTAACCCCTCTCCCTTCTATCATTCCTGCTGCTGGCACTTCGGGGTCGGTCCCGAGTGCCTTACCAATTCCGCCACTGACCAATGATCAGATGGCTGCTCTCTTTGAGCTGTTTTCCAAATTTTCAATCAATAATAACAACCGTTCTGCTTACGACTTGTCTCTTTTAAATTCTGCTTTCAAAAATATTTTATGCTATGACATTGAGAAATCCGACGAACAGGTACCCTTACCTCCACATCTGATAGAGCAACTAGAGCAAAGGGAATCCCGGAATCCGGTAATCGAAGAGACCGAGTCCATAAACGTGGGAACAACCTTAGAGCCTCAGATACTTAAGATAGGGTTATCCTTAGATCCCGAGGAGAAACAACAGTTCATAAACCTCCTCCAAGAATTCAAGGATATCTTCGCATGGTCCTACAAGGACATGCCGGGGATAGACCGGGAAATAGCCGAGCACCGCCTACCAATCAAAGACGGGTGCAAACCGGTCAAACAGAAGCTTCGTCGAATGAGGCCCGAGTGGTCTCTCAAGGTAAAAGAAGAAGTTGATAAACAGTTCAAAGCCGGCTTCATACAAGTGTCCGAGTACCCGGACTGGGTGGCAAACATCGTGCCGGTTCCTAAAAAGGACGGTAAGGTGCGGGTATGCGTAGATTTTCGGGATCTTAACAAGGCAAGCCCGAAAGATGATTTCCCGTTGCCACACATCGACATACTGGTGGATAACACGGCCGATCACGCCCTTCTATCATTTATGGACGGGTATGCCGGATATAATCAAATCAAGATGGCGGAAGAAGATATGAGTAAGACTACCTTCACCACACCTTGGGGTACTTACTGCTATACCGTCATGCCATTCGGTCTCATTAATGCCGGGGCCACATACCAAAGGACCGCTACCACTTTATTACACGACATGATGCATAAAGAGGTAGAAGTTTATGTGGACGACATGATCGTCAAATCCAAAGAGCGGGACGGTCACATCACCGCCCTAAGCAAATTCTTCACCCGATTGCGCAAATACAACATGAGGCTAAACCCTCAAAAGTGCAGTTTCAGAGTAACATCAGGCAAATTACTGGGTCATATCGTTAGCCAACGAGGTATCGAGGTCGACCCAGCTAAAATCAAAGCCATTACCGAGATGCAAGCTCCTAAAACCGAAAAAGAAATAAGGGGATTCCTCGGGAAAGTCCAGTATATTAGTCGATTCATTTCCAAACTGACCATGGTGTGTGAACCAATTTTCAAGAAACTGAAAATAGGGGAACGGATACTATGGGATGACAAGTGCCAAGCCGCTTTCGACAAGATCAAGGAAATTCTGTCTGCTCCGCCAGTCTTAATGCCGCCTCAGCCTGGTTTGCCTCTGTCGTTATACCTAACCACGACCGAGACAGCTATGGGGGCTATGCTGGCTCAGACGGTTGACTCCGAAGAAAGAGCCATCTATTACATCAGCAAGAAGTTTTTAGAGTATGAGTGCAAGTATACCATGCTCGAAAAGACGTGCTTGGCTCTAGTCTGGGCCACCAAGAAGCTCCGGCACTATATGCTCAGCTACGAGGTCCAAGTGCTATCCAGGATGGACCCCATCAAATACCTCTTCGAAAAACCCGTCCTCAATGGCCGAATTTCTAGATGGACTCTAATGTTGGCAGAGTTCGACCTAAAATTTGTGCCATTAAAGGCCATTAAGGGACGGGTGGTAGCTGAATTCCTCGCTGATAGCCCGGTAACCGAAGAAGGACACACCGACACCTGGTCCTTCCCAGACGAAGATATTTTCCATACCGATGCCGAAACGTGGGATTTATACTTCGATGGAGCATCTAATTTTCGAGGGTTCGGAGTCGGGATCCTCCTAATCTCACCAAGAGGGGAGCATATTCCCGTCTCCTTCAAACTGGACTTCGATGTTACCAAAAATGCAGCAGAATACGAAGCATGCATTTACGGGCTACAAGCCGCCGCCAATCTAGGGATCACAAATCTCCGGGTACATGGTGACTCATCCTTGGTCATTAACCAAGCGCTGCAAAAATGGAAGACACGGAATGCTGATCTCGTGGCCTACCAGGCACGAGTAAGGGATCTCGAGAAACAATTCCAGAAGGTAGAATACATATACCTGCCTCGGGAAGAGAATCAGTTTGCGGATGCACTTTCAAAATTGGCATCTCTATTAAATATTCCCGACCACGTGACCAGTATGCCAATTTGCGTCGAAAGACGGTCCGAGCCGGCATATGTTCACGATATTGAAGACATTGAGATAACTGATCCCGAACCGTGGTACCAGGCTGTGTCGAAGTACCTGACAAACGGAGAATATCCTCCCGTAACGGAAGGTCGAGCCAAGAAAGCCCTACGAAGGCTAGCCACTCAGTTCATCCGTACTGATGACGGACAACTGTACAAAAAGACGACACAAGAGGCTCTTCTCCTTTGTATTGACAAGTATAAAGCTAAGAAGGTTATGGCCGAAGTACATGATGGTGAAAACGGCTCACATATGAATGCCCACATGCTGGTCCGAAAAATCATGAGGCTCGGTTATTACTGGAATACTATGGAAGCCGACTGCCAGTTATATGTCAAACATTGTCATAACTGTCAAATCTTCGGCAATGTGCAACATATGCCGTCATCTTTACTATATACCATGACGTCACCCTGGCCGTTCTCAACATGGGGTATCGACATAATCGGGAAAATAAATCCCTCTGGTACTGGTGGGCACTGCTTTATTTTAGTAGCTATCGACTATTTCACCAAGTGGGTCGAGGCTGAGTCATATCGCATTCTCAATGCTAAGCATGTCGCCAAGTTCATTCAAAACAAGATAATATGCTGATATGGGATTCCTTATGAGTTCATCAGTGATCACGGAACTCATTTCCAAGCCGAGACCGCAGCCCTGCTGACCAAATATAAAATTCAAAGGCACACGTCCTCGCCTTACCGTCCCCAGACAAATGGAGCAGTGGAGGCGGCCAATAAAACAATTGTCACCATACTAAAAAAGATGGCTGATAATTACCGGGATTGGCCCGACAAAATACCTTTCGCCCTATGGGGGTACCGGACGTCAATTCGCACCGCAACCGGGGCAACACCATATTACCTAACCTATGGGATGGAAGCAGTCCAGCCCGTTGAGTTGGAGGTACCGTCCCTCAGAATTCTGCTAGAAAGCCAAGTACCCGAGGCTGACTGGGTTCGAGCACGGTATGACTCGTTGGTTCTACTAGATGAACGTCGAAATTGTGCCCTCAACAATATCCAAATCTACCAGAAGAGGATCCAACGGGCCTTCAACAAGAGGGTAAGGCCCTGAAACATTAAAGAAGGGGATCTAGTCCTTAAGTCTATTCGAGCTTTACTACCGGTTGACCCAAGGGGAAAATTCCAACCCAACTGGGCTGGGCCATATCTGGTAAAGAAAATACTATCAGGGGGAGCAGTGATGCTGACGGACCTGGACGGGAATGAGTTCGTCAACCCGACCAACCTGGACCAGCTGAAGCGTTACTACCCTTAGCCATTTCTCAATGTCATTAGCCAAATTTATCAAAATCTTTTTTTTTTTTACGAAAAAGCAAGTCAATGAGCTGGAATTACTTATTCTACTGTCGCAAACATCTTGAACCAATAGTCTTGGTGTAATTCGAGATTACAAATTTTACTAAGCTTGAACTACGTTTGGTTTGATTCCGCTAATTGCGGATACGTAGGCAGCCCCTCAAAAGGGCACAACCAATGCAATCGAGAAAAGACAGGAACGGTTTAATAATAAGCTTTTTTTTAATTCAAAAAAAACCCCGATAAACTCGGGAAATTACAAAATGCAGGAATTCAAAAAATACACAAAAAAAAAACAAAAACACACGACCAAAAATAGTAATAATACTTAAATAGTAATAAAGCTGAAGGACTCGGCATTCACGGCATCTTGCCCTTCCTCTTGTCCTTGGCCTCCTTAGCCTTCCACTGACGACGACGCGGAGGGGAGCGTTCCCGAATCACCACGGGAACCTCTCTGGCTTGGGTTCGCTCGTTTGAGCCCGAATCCTCTATCACCTCGATAGGCCCAAGTCGGGCCCTCACGGGCTCAGGAAGCCGGTCACGCGGACCCAATCGGTCCCGGGCCGCCAGCCTGGGCCCAAGGCGTCTCTCCAAATCAGTCTGGGGGCTTGGCCGCCGCCGCGTGCTGCTAGAACCGACCTCCTTAGATCGAGTCTTAGTTTGTGACTTAAGACCCGATTCTTCCCGGGCTGCAGCTTCAGGAACATCTCCCCCAACGAAGAGATCCCTGTTATCTTTCGCCGTCTCGCGGCGAACCAGTTCAAAGGCCTCATCAAGCTTCAAGGCCTTGCGAGCTTCCTCGGACTCCTCGGAAGTCCATTTCTGGTAAGCCCTTGAAACCCAAGCGGATTGGCAAGGGCTGGGTATAGTCCATGTAGGACGGGTGAACCATCTCTGCAACCAGGTGTCGCACATAGCGTCCGTCAGTTGGAGCGAGACGCTAATAATGGCTTCAGTCTCAGGAATGCGCTGAGACGAACCGAACTGCCTCAGGATGCGGTCCGGGTAAATATGAACTGTCCAGTCAAGGGACAAGATCACCAAGTAACGGGCTTGGTCTCTCTTGGCCAGCCCCGTCAGCTTAGAAAAGAACCACCAAGCGACGGTCCACCTCATGAAGGGACCCCCGTGGAAGACCAACTCCTTATCCCAGTAAGCTTGGTTTATTGATGACTCGAGCTTATCCGCCGCCTTCGGGAGCTAATCTGACTGTTCCGATAGTTTGGAATACTCGGAGGGGGCTCTATGATTGATAGCCGCTCCGACAGCCATATCTTAAAAGAGTACACGAATTTTATAAGCAACGGAAGGGTTCGCCAGAGGCCACTCGATCGGGTGACTTACGAACTTCAAAGACTTCGCGTAAAAAAATAATAATAAAAAAAAACGCGCGAGATGTATACCTGCAAAATACGGGTACTCCCCGTCAGTTGTCGGGTCGGGTCGAGTCGCCTAGCATCCAGACCCATGATAATCTCCCCAGTGGCTAGCCAAGCAGGGCTATGACCAGTCTCCATCTGATCAACCACTCCAATCAACCTAATTTGACCCCTGCACGAGTCAAGTTCCATCAGCCCTTCAAAGACGTAGCAGTGCAGCATGCAAAAGGCGAACGCCCTACGTCTGTGAGCAGGGGTGGCCCTCACATCCCGGCTATTCATAAACTTGTCGGCCAGGTCGAATAGGGAAACAGTATCTCCCCGCACCATCCGATCTGTCTCGGCATGAGACAGACCCAAGAATTCCCTTAGCCTCCTCCTCGGGTCCAGTTAGAACGAGGGAGTAGTAGGCTGAACAACTGGGCCCCAACCACCTATGGCTGCGATTTCCTCGGGAAGGGGACATATCTCTCCCCGCGGGAACGCGAAGACGTGATGGGTAGTATCCCAAAACGACAGACAGGCGTCCAAGAAGTATGGGTCAATTATCAGTCGTTGGAGGGGAAACAGACTGACAATTCCCATCTGGGTCAGCCGAATCTTTTTCTCGTCCCGAAAGTATTGGGACCAGGCGAGAAGCATGGCGGTCAAGTGATCGATACCCATGACAGAAGTTTCTAACTTTCTTGAAAGTCTAAAAGATTTTGAGAAGTCTAAAAAGAGAATTTGAGTTAGGATGCAAAAAGCTGTAGCAGGGAGACCTATATTTATAATAAGAAACCCCACCTGTAACCCTAACTGCCATGCCTCCTCAGCAGATCTGGGCCCTATGCGCGCGCAAGCCTGATTTCAAACAAGAAACCCAGAATAGGAATCAAGTCGTCCCGAGCTTTCCTAAAAATTTCCCAAAATTTTCTGTGACAAATTGTGATAACGTTCTTTTCAAAAATTGTGGCATTTTCAAAAATTCGGTATCTTTCCTCCCCAGCGCGAGTCAGTGTTTTGCCTATGTGTTACATACAAATTGTTATGTGTCAAGCATACAGGTACACTCCAGACTTCAGAAGCAAATCTCCGCAGAGCTATTTTATCCCCCAGCATAAGTCGGTGATTCCTCCGAGATGCTAAATCCAAGGCAGGATGTGTCGGCATACGGGTACACCTACATCCCCAAAGGCAATTTTGATTTCCCACGAAGCTACCATCATCAGGACAGGTATGATCCTCTGCTTATGGCTGGCGGGCCCTTCACGCAAGTCTACTGGACTATAAACGACCCGACCGGAAAGCTGCCAGGTCGTAATCTGCGATTGGCCTGGTAGCTACTCTGACTTTCGCCTTGCCCAAGCCTCAGTCAGAGTGGGGGCTCTGTAGACACCCGCATTTTGACTGCCAGGTGTCTATGGTAGTCTCCGACAAACACCCGATGATGATCGGACGCAAACGTGACTTGGTATACTCGGATTTGGGCTCGGAATCAATAATATCCGACATGGACTTTTAGCGGAGTAATAATCTCACAAAACATACCTCAAATCCAGGCCCAGTGGGTCGTTCCGAGCAAAATAAGACTAATTTGGGCCAAAACCGACACCAAAAATAAATCCCATCTTTTGGCGACCGGGTCAAAACCCGGTCAAAGACCGTCTCACAAAATCAGCCAAGTTCATTCTAGAAAACTGGCGCACAAAATCAGAATTCAAAAAAGCAAATCAAATCAATAGTCAACTTCTTCCTAAAATGACTCAACTCACTTGATTCACTTGATCAAGTCTATAAATACACCCCCTAACCCTTTGCATTTTTCAGTTTTGAAGAGTTTAAGAAGAGCTTTTGCAACCCTCATTCACCCTACATTTTCTACCCTAATCTACCTAAACATCCTACACTACAACCCCAAGCAAAACCATACAAAAAACCGAGCCCCTCGTCCCTCGAAAAACCGACGGCACACACACACATATACACACCATAACTCACGTACATCCTCGATACTCCGGCGTTCCGTCGCTATTTAAGAGTCTATTTCCGAGGCCTATACCAAGCATGTATGTTGAGGGTGTCCTAAACCCCATTTCGATCCTTACTACTTTGTTTCTATTTACGTTTTCGCATTATTTATATTATAACTATACTAGTATCATAACACTAACTTTAACATAACATTAACATTTTTTATTTCTCGTATACTAACTTTATCTTTTCGTTACTAACACTATCATACCGTGTATATATATATATATATATATATATATATATATATATATATATATATATATATATATATATATATATATATATATACTAATACTAAAATTCGGTTTTGAATACGTTTAACTATGATGATCGCCTAAGGTCCGTCTAATCCCTTTACGAGCAACGACGGAGGTGGAGCCCTTTCGAGGAGCCCCGCCCCAATGTACTCAAGGGCGTGACGTGATCGCAATCGGTCATAGTTGAACGCATTTGATCCCATTTCGATTAGTACGAAACCCGTTGACACGAAAACCGACATCACATAATCCGGAAGGATTAGTTTCGATGTCGTAACGTAGAGGGATGCAATTTCGTCACTAATTCAAAATTTCTAATCTAGCGAAAACATAAATCGAGTAAATTAACCCACATCGGCACGTTATTATAAAAACGGACGATTTTTCGACAAATAAAAGGCACGCGGCCAGACCCCTGTGCGAGTCGCGCGCCAGTCAGGCGACTCGCGGGGAGGCCTGTTCGGCCGAGCCCTCTTTCTCGTTTTCTCGTCTTTTTATCCTCTTCGATTCTTATATTAATAGGCGACTTTCGCGACATACTTCCATATTTTGAGGCTCGTCCTTTTTTTACGACTTTTAGTCAACGCGTGTAAAGACCATCACGTGATCCATTTTTCTAAAACTCATACACATCACGACACTTAAAACGATTTTGATCGACGGTCTTGCACTATCAATTTTGTGTCGACGACTCTTTAGTCGTATCCGACACATAATTAATTTAGACTCCATTTCTCGAGGTGATAAGTCGGGACAAGCCATCGAGGTTCGAGATCGGGTTAGAATCACACCTAGGTCTCGAACCTCCGTCCTTTGATTAATATGCAATATAATGCGTTATTAGTTAAGGTTCGTCCGTCTAACTAATTCACGATCTAGGGTACATTTATTATATATGGGTCTTTGTCGAGTCGTATATTTTATTTATCGCTCTTCTTATTTTAGTTTATTATTTCTTTTAATCGTTATAATAATCGTTGTATTGTGAATTCCGGGTTGTATTTCCGCCCATGTAACTTGTATGTTATTTATTTTTGAGTTTTGTTTATTTACTTGCTTATCGCTTTATAAATGAACCTCGCATGCTAAATCACTTCGACCATAATTAGATGCATTAAATGACGTAGTTAATCAACAACTCGCATGCTTAGCCCGAAAACGCTGTTTGCATATCATTTAATCATTTTACTAGCGCGCGTACACGAACACGAACGATGTCTTAGTAGAGGCCGCCATGTGCGGGCGAGGTTGGGTGTCCTTAGTGGGCTTCCCAACACGTACCCTCACCCCTTACTCAGAACCTTGGTTTCTGGATGCCCGAAACCATTGGCGCACGAGAGTCATTCTATATACGAAAGCCGGTTTAAACGGTATCGGTATTGCAATGCAAAGGGACGAGCCCAATAAACTCTGAAATCGAAGTGGGCCATACTTGGTGTATAGCCCATGACGATATAGAGTGGGCTCGTATGGTTCCGAATAACCACAAAATTCGGTGGCGACTCCATTTTGACTTAAATTTCGAACCCGAGAGCAATCTTACCACGAGATTCATTCGCCTACCCAAATCCGCGCGTGGCCACGTCGAGGTGGACCTACGTCATGTCCACATCGAGAAAACGGTTTTAACCCAGAAAACAAAAGAAAAGAGGGTCAAAACTCAAAATATATGAACCTACTCCATATTTGACCCAGTAATTATAAACAAAAAAGGAAATTGGTTAAGAAAACTTACAATTTAAATGGAGAAAGATGTAAAACGTGCTAGTGCAACCAAGAATCAAGAACCCATTTTTTTGATGGCGATTGAATGATCCGAAACCGGTGTAACAACAGAGGAAGAAGGGGACTGAGGCAGAGAAAGGAAGAGAAAGTAAAGGGGTTTGGTATCAATGATGGTATGCAGGGCGTAAGGTAGGTTTGGTTTCTTTTTATTATTATTATTATTATTATTATTATTATTATTCGTGTTTAAGTCAAAGTCCAATCCGAATACAACTCGGTTTATAAATAACGGTCCACTTTTAAAATAGTCCAAAATCGATTTATTTTATAAAGGCCCGAAATACTTTAATATTTATAATTATATTGAAAATGTTTTTTTCCAACTTAAACCCGATTTGAATAAAATTGAAAAGTAACGTCTTATAAATGACTCAAAAAATAACGGGATGTTACATTTAGTGAGACAGAGGGAGTATTAGTTATGCGACGAAGTGATTATGGTTATTTCAAACCATTGTCGTTTCAAATATTTGACACCTCTTATCAATGTTTATCTTAAGGGGATGACACCGAAAGAAATCAAGCAGTGAGACAAGCTAAGAAAATTTTGAATATTTTTTTAAATATAGAAATTATAATTTAAAGAAAATAATACTAATAGTATTAAAATAAATAAAAAAATTAATATCAAAAATATTTTTTTACTTAAAAAGAGGTAAAAAGTTAAGCGTTCGAAACTATTTATGGTATTCTGACCATAACCCGATACGGGACCAGTATTTGACCCGACGCACTCGACAATTCTAGTGTCTACATTAGGTACCTGGGTGAAACAAATGACACTCATCAAAATATCAGGTCCTGCGCCTGTGAGCAATATTAATATGTCCGTGAGACCATGACAACTCATCTGCGATTATTAAGTTTATCTATGTCTTTTACTCGATCGCTAACCATTTAACTCTATTACATCTAATATATTTGCATGTATGCAACCATCTCTCTTTAAATTCGACCTAACCCACAAAATCGTCCCACCCAATATGTTGTTTTTTTGGGTCATGAACCCAATTTTTTTACCCAAATCCTAAATTGCCTGTTAGTTTAAAGACATGACATGACCCGACCCGTTCAACTTGTTAGAAAGAAGAGACTACAAAAGCTAAAGCACAATTCCAGTCAATTTATTCCTATGCCTAGATTTTGTTAAAACTCTAATTTTAACCTATTAGCAATTCGAAATATACTCCCTCCATTTTTTTATTTTAGCCTCATTTTCTTTTAGAATTTTTCTTTTGAGTTAGCCTCATTTCTTCGTATGAAAATTTGTTAATTACTCCGTAGTATTTTTCTCTCATCACATGCACTATATCACCAATTTCCTCTTACTTTTTCACTTTTTTCTTAAAATTTGTACCAAACCCAAATGAGATTAATAAAAAAACTGGAGGGAGAAATTAATTTTATTCCGTATATGTTATACTTTTATTTGAATATAATTTTAATTTATGTTTAATCTTAACTTAAACATCTAGCATTTTTAGTAACTTACTCTTCTGTACAGTTGCACATAGGAGACAAAAGTTGTGTTCTCCCGTGTTAAATAGTACTCAACATTACTATAAGAAAAAACCTGATCCGAGATGCCCAACTCGTTTTTAGGTCCAGAGTCAATATCTCCAAATCTTGATCTATGACTCGATATTTTAATTAAAAATATAAACTAATATTGAATTTAATTTTTTATCTTTTAATTATAAAAGAAATTTTAAAATTTATTGAAATATAAAGTCCGTGCGATGAATATTAGTTTAAATAATTGAAATATAACATCATAATTAAGGAGTATAAAAATAATACGAAATACTATTAAAATAAATAAAAAGAGGTAAAAAAAATTGATATTCGAAACTATCTGTATTCTGACCATAACCCGTTTTGAACCCATGTAAGACGACCCATAATTAAACCGATCCGTATTCAGTATTTTGATCCGACATGTTTAAAGTTATTTAAAAAAATTATGTACATTAAAAAAAATCCGTCTTATGAGGTTGGAATTATGAATTCTACTTTCAATCAAAATTTATTATTTTATACTATTACTAATAATAATCAATAATAATCAATATACTCAGTATAATGAAAATCATCTTTACGTGTTACATAATTAATCAATTTTAAGCTCATGCATTATTGTTATTGTTATATACAGTATATAATATGACATATTACCCGTGTTGCGTATAGTACTTATCATAATGTAATTAGTAATTAGTCGACTTGTATTGTTTATAAAAAGAATTCTACTCTCACTCAAAATCCGTCTTAGGTTAGAGTTAAGAAGTCTACTTCTAACCTCATATTTACTCAAAACCCGGAAATAAATTTTGATGACAATGATTCTAGGTTACGACATAACCAATTTTGATGACCTTGGTTTGTATTCCCTCCATTTCCCCAACTTTTCCTCCATTTCATTAATTTTCTCCATTTTTCTCATTTTATACATCAATTTCTTATTATTTTTTAACTAATTGATTTTTCTCCACTTTCACCCAAACTTATTCTTTAGCTTAAAATAATGATATTTTACTGATTTCTAACGAAATTAATTTAATCACATTAACAAACAAAGTATTAATGTTGCACTAAAAATAAAGAGTGAAAAAATTATGATAAAATGAAGAAAAAAATCATATATTATGCATGCAAAATTAGAATTAGAGAAAACATAGGAGACGGAGATGGAATTTAATTAAGATTTTTGAGTAGAATAATTGTAATTTGGTCACGTTTAATGAAATTAATCAACTATAGGGGTATAAGTGAAGGTTTAGAAAACAGGAGAAGTATATGGTAGAAAACGGAAAAACAGGAGGGTACAACGTACCAAAAAAACCCAAATATTTTAAGTTGTGCCAAATTGGTAAAAAAAAAGTGGCATGTAAATGACAAATTGGTCTAAAAAAACAATTCCGTTTACTCTTTAAGAATTTTGGTGTTTGACTTGATTTATGACCGTCTCAACGTTCGTATTGGTTTAGTGTGAAAAAATCGACATTATTTTTAATTGATATTTTCGTAGACATTATTTTTAAAAGGTTGTTTGCCTACTTAATCTAGTTTAATCGGTCTTGTTCAAAAGTCAAAAAAAATTGACCAGAATTTGAAGGTGGCTGAGTAAACCTGTTAACACTCGATCCGACCCGCAAACCCGACCTCCCGACTTGTTTTTTTAAAGTCATAAACCCATTTATTTTAACCCACGATTTGGTTGATATCTAAAAACGGATGATTGGTCTTATTAATATAGAATTTGCCACCTTATCATAATTTTTTTGACGATAATTTTTACTTAAGTTTATGATCTTAGGAGCTTTCTTAAAACTCAAATAAAAGACTTTTAGTCAATATCTATGAAAGAATGATTGTTCTTATTTATAATATAGAATTTTATCACCCCATCATCATAATTTTGATGTAGAATAATTTTTACTTTAAGTTTATAATTTTTGGAGTTTTTTTAAGGCTGAGGTGATAATCGTCGGTTTATATAGTGATTATTTTTATAATCTTAAATGGAGTAGGATTATTTTTTTTCCTATACAAATTCTTATATTCTTTATTTAAATTTTTTTAAAAATCGAGGCTTAGGTGGAGTAGGATTTTTTTCTCAAATACAAATTTTAATATTTTTTATTTAACTTAAAAAATATATTAAAAAAATTGGACCAATCATATCTCTCAAAAAGTTCCTGCTTTATTAACATATATACTAGTTGGAAAGCCCGTGCAATGCACGGGCCGATATTTAGTGATCACGTTGATAATGACGTCAAGTTAGTATGCATAATAGTAAATGAATACTATCAACATACATGAATGTGTTTCTAGGTAGGTAGGTAGGTAATATCTGTGGTAAACGTTAAAATTAAATTATAGGCGTATATTGTAGTAAGAAAGACTAATTAAATTATCTTGCACATAAGTACATCTTCAACAACATATTGGTACCAATATTCATTTATATTTCACGTAGTTTTGCATTCAACAATATTATCTACGGAGTGTTATTATACATGTAATACTCCGTAACTAATAAATAAAATGACAAATAATATTCACGTATCTATATAAAGTAAAAGAACCAATTTGACATAGATATTTCTAATATATTATACGTTGTCGTGAATATAACGATATGAGTAATTAATTTTCATGATAGTATAAAGACACGTGTTTATTTCTTACATAATAAATGTATAAATAGTTGATCTAATCGGAGATTAGGATGATAAGTTACTACTCCTAAGTTCGATTACTGTTGGATTAGTTTCATTTAAAAAATATTGCTCAAATGATTAACTAAGTACACGTAAGATTGTGTAACACTTTAAGAAAATTTCTATAAATTATCGAATATAAATCTCTTGATTTATCTCACTTTCTTAAAAATGTAACTCTTGAATTAATTATAGTATTAATAATAAATTATAGCTAGTCAAATATAGTGATGCATGACCGTATGTTCGTTAGGACACTAAGCTGATCGATTACATAAATTGGTAAGACTGCACAATAGTAGATTGGCGGGATATTTTTACTTAAATTTATAGTTTTAAAAGTTGTTATAAGATTCAAAATATTTTTGGTTGATATCTAAAAACGAATGTTTTTTCTTATTTATGATATATAATTTCACAGATCAATCATATCACTCGAAAAAAGTATCAAATATATATATACACAAAGTATCGTAATTTTTTATGTGGGATAACGTTTACTTAAGTTTATAATCTTAGGAGCTTTTTTAAGACTCAAAAGATTGTTGGTTCATAATTAAGAACGAATGATTGATCTTAATTTATAATATAAAATTTCATCAACCTACAATAACTTTTCAATGTGCGATAATTTTGAAGTGTTGGTTGATTACTAAGAACGAATGATTGCTCTTATTAATATAGAATTTCATCACTTTATCATAATTTATCGATGTGGGATAATATTACTGAAGTTTATAATCTGAAGAGTTTTGTTAAGACTTAAAAGATTGTTGATCGCATCGATATCTAAGAATGAATAATTGCTCTAATTTATGATATAAAATTTCATCGGTTCATAATAGTTTTTTCGATGTGAGATAATTTTTACTCAATTTTATAATCTTCAGAACTTTTTTTAAGACTCAAATTTTTTTTGGTTAATAACTAAGAACGAATAATTGCTCTTAACTTTTTGATTAAGACTCAAAAGATTGTTGGTTGATATCTAAGAACGAATGATTGCTTTTATTTATATAGAAATTCATCACCTCATCATAATTTATCGATGTGGGATAATTTTTACTCAAGTCTGTAATCTTAGGAACTTTCTTATAAGTCAAAAGATGGTAGGTTGACATCTAAGAACGAATTATTGCTTTTATTATATAGAATTTCATCACCTCATCGTAGGAATATTTTTTTCCCTACACAAATTTGTACTCCATATATTCTTTATTTAAATTAAAATATATATTAAAACTATAATAATTATTATTTAAAGAAATCAAAAGTTTAATTCTATATTTTTTTAGGGTAAATAAATAAATATTAAAACAATTATCAAACAGAATTGACTAAGCGTTTCACGTTGTCGTTGTCCAATTTTTGTTGCCTTATGAGATGATAATCCTCGGTTTATGTAGTGATAATTTTTTTGAGTCTTAAATGGATTAGGATTGTTTTTTTCTTATACAAATTTCTATATTCTTTATTTAATTTTTTTTTTTTAAATCGAGTCTTAGGTGGAGTAGGATTTTTTTTTCATATACAAATTTTCATATTATTTATTTAACTTAAAAAATATATTAAAAAACTTGGACCAATCATATCGCACAAAAAGTTTATGCTTTATTAATATATATTGATTGATTGATTGATTGATTATAGTTCAACTCTGAGTCATGTTTCACATCACTTGTCCTTCTTTGTACTTATTAGTGTCGTTTGCTTGAGGACAAGCAAAGATTCGATTTGGGGGAGTTTGATGAACACATTTTATATCTAATTTTATCGTCCCCCGACGACCATTTTAGAGTGTCTTTCTTTCTCCCAACTATACATTTAGTACTGTGGACATGACATAGGTCCACCCCGACGCGGCCACGCGCGGGTTTGGGGAGGCGAATGAATCTCCATACGAGAATGGATCGAATTGAAATTTAAATCGAAGTTGGAGTCGCCACCGAACTTTGTGGGAGTTCGGGCCCGTTCGAACCCACTCTATGTCGTAGTGGGCCGTGTACAAAATACGATCCATTTCCGATGTTAGAGTTTATTGGGTTCGTCCCTTTGCATTTGATACTGATACCGACGTTATCGGAAATCGTGTATTGAATGACTCTAGTTGCCAATGGTTTCGAACATCCGGAAACCGAGGTTCTGAGTAAGGGGTGAGGGTACGTGTTGGGAAGCCCACGAAGGACACCCAACCCCGCCCGCACATAACGGCCTCTACTAAGATATCGTTTGACTCTCGAATACGCGTGTTAGTTGAACGATGAAATGATATGCAAACATTGTTTTCTTTAAACATGCGAGAATGGATGGGTTGCTAAGTCGATTTAATGCAACTAAAATTAACGTCAAAGTTGAATTTAGCATGTGAGATTCGTTTTAGTACAATAAAACAAACGATGAAAAAAATGACTTTGCTACAAAGGATGAACAAACGAGTTAGTATCAATTTGTGAATAAAAGACGTAAATATGATAATATGCATCATTATGAAAAAGGATTTTATGATACGTGATGGATTAAACACATGTAGACCGAGGTCGAAAAATATTTGTCGAAATCTGAAAATATGCCGAGAAAGCCGCTGTTTTATGTCAGAAACGATGTAAAATAAAAAAAGAGAAACGAGAAAAAAATGGGTGGCGGTTTACAGGCCCCGCGCGACTCGCGCGGGTAGCTGTCTCGGCTCGGGTTTTTCAAAAATCGTTAATTTTAATAAATCGCGTACAAACATGGATTAATTTATACTCGATTTATATTTTTGATATTCGTCGTATCCGATATTCGATTATGAAATCGATATCAAATATTCGGAATGATTTTTAGAAAAAAAAATTATAAAATCGTTTTGAAAAGAAATTGAACGAAAAGAAAAGAATGTTAATTCTCTTCGCGTTAAAATCGTCGTATTTTGTTAAAAGAAGATGTAACGATTTTTAGCATCAATGAGATTTAATTTAGTTCTTGTTGGATACGATATTCGATTAATGAACCGGTATCGTATTTTAAGAACGTTATATATGAAAATAATTTTGTAGTATCGATATTAGAAATAAAAAAAATGCGACGAACGACCCGTAAAACAAAAATCGACCGACGACGAAAAAAAAGAAGAAAAGACGAGAAAAAGACGAGAAGGAGAAGAAGAGAGAAAGGAGAAGTCGGGTTTGATTTTACACCCTCAACCTACATGCTTTGTTTACTCGGATCGGGGCACGTCGGAATGTGGCTAGGGCACGGGAGCGTCGAGTTAATGTCGGTGAGATATGGTGGTTGGTTGGGACGTGTAAAAGGGTATCGGGTCTAAAGGCCGGTACCTTCGGGTCTCGGATGCACTATCGGTTTGTCGATGCTAAGTGTAAGGAGTTTATGTTTATGTGTGAAAAGTTGATGTTGTAGTTGTGTATGAATGTCTCAAGTGTATGAATAAGAAAGTTGATGTGAAGTTGTTGTATGATATATGATTGATGTGTGTTAATTGTGTTGGGCAAGGGGCCTATTTATAGGAAAATTTCCGACCTTGGCTAAGGGAAGTGTTTGGGTTAGAACTACCGCTTAGGATAGGAAATGTAAGAAGCTGAGAGGAACGAGAATTCCACTTGCTTGGCGCAGAAGCAACGAACCCGGCTGAAAACAGGCTGCTCGGCCGAGTGTCGTACGCTCGGTCGAGTGTTTGATTCGGTGTTCGGATAAAATTCCGATTTGAGATCGAATTCTACCTTTAACGAAATTGTTTAATATTTGTCCTAGCTGATTTTTGTAGTATTCGAGTCCAGGCCGGACTCGTGAGGTATCATGGCTGGTCCGTGTGTCTCTAAAAAATATCTCCGACCGGGTTTCGACTCGGTCGTAAAAAGACGGTTTTGCCTCTGGTGTCGGGTTCGACCCAAACTAGTCTTATTTGACTCGAAACGACCCACTGGGCCTGCATTTGAGGTCTGTTTTATGAGATTTTTACCCCGTAAAAAGCCCAAGCCAAATGCCCATGATTTCGAGCCCATTTCCAAGTATGTTAAAGCATGTTTGCGTCCTATCATTATCGGATGTTTGTCGGAAACTGCAATAGACACCTGGCGGTCAAAATGTGGGTGTCTACAGAGCCCCCACTCTGACTGAGGCTTCGACAAGGCGAAAGTCAGAGTAGCTACCAGGCCAATCAAAGATTAAGACCTGGTAGACTTCCGGTCGGGTCGTTTATAGTCTAGTAGACTTGCGTAAAAGGGCTCGCCAGCCATAAGTTGGAAATCATACCTGAGCTGATGATGCTAACTCCGTGGGGAATCGGACTTGTCGTACAAGTCTTGGGTGCGCCTATATATGGGCTCATCCCGTTAAATGCCGCTGGGGAGTTTTAGCGAGGAGTCTTCCTTCTCGAGTCTGGGTGTACCTGTATGATGCCGAAACATAGCAATTCGTATGTAACATTTAGGCGAAACACCGACTCACACTGGGGAAGTAGAACTTGATGTTCCTTTGGGAAGCACAAGTTGGTACCTGAAACATTAGATATGTAGGTAGAAATAGCAAATATAGCAGATAGCAAGATGGCATACAGGAAATGCATTTAGCATCTATAGACTGACTTCTGCTGGGGGAAATGATTTTTGCTTTATTTTGAAATCGAAGTCATGAAAGCAACTCACGTGATATGAGATAGGTTTTCAAAATTGAAAGACGTGAAAAAGAAGTTTGCAGTTTTAAATAGACTGAAATTTGACCTGTCGAAAAGGATTTTCTCAAATGGCTAAGTTTTACGAATTTAAAAAGAGGATTTGAAGAGAGAGGCCTACCGACAGACTTGACTCTGGACGCGACAGGACGAGTTGACAGACACGAACTGGACTCTCTAAGGGTTGGACCGTGACTCGATAGGGAGGTGGGCCGCCTAAAAAAGACAAGACTCTTAGGTTGCGTTATTCCGTAGCCTAGGCGAGTGACAACGTGGTCGAATCCTCGGAATGGGAAAGATGTGCAATAGGGGAATTGCAGTAGTCTGTAATGAGACTGTTGTAGTCTAGTGCTCTTTCGGATCTTTTTTTTGGTTTTGGGGCATACTCCCAAAGTGGATGTCGCTTCGAGTCCTGACTGATTCTCGTCTTCGACTGAGCCGAGTACTAGGACACACTGTAGAAAGGTGGCTAGTTTTTGAAAATTTGGATTTTGTGAGTAGATGGAGGTTTTCTGCCTAAGAGAAGCCCCCTGGACAACAAAGCTAGCTGTTGAGAACATGACAGTGTCGTGACCGGAATGATGGTGCTTTTTGAATGTGTGTCAATGTGGGTGGTTGTGCCTCTGTTGAAAGGCTGCCTACGTATTCACGTGTGGTGAAATCAAACCATGCCGTAATTCAGTGGATTATAGTGCCTAGTTTATTAGGGCTTTGTGTGTAACTAGCCATAGCGATGGTGTAGGCTAGGTGCATTCCCAATGATGTCTTGATCAAGGAGATAGACTAGTTAGGATGTTGATCCTGTGACTGTGAAAATTCTCCGGGATAGCCCCCAGAGGTGGTGTGAACTGTTTGGGCATGTTCTATGCCGACCACAAGTTGAGTTCCCGTGTTCGGGGTTGGTAACTGGTTTGAATGAGAAGAATTGGGATAGGATTTTAACGAGTTCTGTTCTCGGGGATTCGATGAATTTTGCTCTCGGGGATTTTAACGAGTTCTGCTCTCGGGGATTTTAACGAGTTCTGTTCCGGGGATTTGATGAGTTTTGCTCTCGGGGATTTTAACGAGTTTTGCTCTCGGGGATTTTAATGAGTTTTGCTCTCGGGGATTTTAACGAGTTTTGCTCTCGGAGATTTTACGAGTTTTGCTCTCGGGGATTTTAATGAGTTTTGCTCTCGGATTTGCGTATGGTGATTGTGAATTCTGTTATGTAAAGGGGAAGTCGAGTAGAATGGCTCGAACTTTGATCGGGATAGGTTTTGATAATGCGAGATCTGATTTCCATGTCTGGCCCTAATGGTTAGGGGTATCCTATGGAGCTTGAATCCTCAAAATTCCGGGCTGTCTCTAGCCTGGGTCTCGGGAAGGTCTTGAGGTTTGTAATGTGGGAAGACTAAATGTGGTGTTAGTTGACCAGCTCGATTATCTCTCCCTTATTTGATAGTATGAGTATTGATAATTTTGAATTGACCGTTTCACTTGAGTTGACCGTTAACTACGGTTATGGGTTTTTTGGATATTTTTTAGTTGGTTGACTTCTTAGCCCCGGTCATGGGATTCTTCATTTGGATTGACCGCTTAACCTCGGTCATGGGTGCCTCTTTTTTTTGATAATGGCCTGCTTTTTTGTTTTGGCCTTTTGCTTTTTATTGTATTGGACTTTTGATTTTTTTTTTGTCCAGTTTTTTCCTTTTTTTTTGTTGGTCAGACTAACACCTAAGGTAGGGATTGGTCAGTATTATTGGATGGGTGTTTATTGTGGGAAGTGGGCTTGCCTCCCGTCTTGAACCCAAACTAGAAGACTACCTAGATTTGTCATAGGATTCGATACCGCTCCTGCTAAGTGTAGTTTTGTGGCTTTCTATGTCAGACATGGAACAGGTAAAGGAAAACACGGGTCTCGATTCCCTGCAGTCATTATAGATGTGCCTATAATAGTCACGTGCATGTGCTCACAGTGTATGACGGTGTTCATCACGTTCTCGGAAACACATAAGGAAAGTATATATGAGAAATAGAAAAGCTGATTTTATTGAATTTTGAAAAAGAGGACAGAATACAATTGACTCTGACTCTGACTTTGAAGTTGAAATAAATAGTATATCCTAGACTCGGACTCAGACTTGTACTTAAATCAAATCCGGATTCTTGGATGCATGAGAGGTAGATTGGATGCTTTGGTCATCGGGCTCTGTACAGTCCATGAAAGGCTTTACAAGTGACAATGTTTCCAAAACGGGAGTCTTCCTGGCATCGAGGAAGTCTTGAATAAGGTGTTTCAGCTTCCAGCACTGTTCTGTATCGTGTCTCCTCCCTCTGTAGAATTTGCAGTAATGCTCGGCGTTCCATGCTTTGGAGCGTTTTTCCAAAGGTGGGTCGGCTGTTGGGCCTATAGGTAGTATTAGGCCCTTCGGAACCAACCTCTGGAAAGCGACGGTGTAGGACATATCCAAGTGGGTAAATGTCCTTTCCTTTGACTTGTCCTTGATTTTTGGAGAGGTGACTTGAGGGTTACCTCTCTCGGCCTTGCCATCTTGAGGATACCGGACAGTTTCGTAAGAGTGTTCACCCTTCAAATGGCTCAACTGGGTGATTGGCTGCCTTACCCGCTCTAGTTGTGTTAGACGGGATCGGGTTCTTACAAGGTCTTCTTCGATGGTGGTTACCCTGGCATTTAGGTTATCTAGGGCGGTATTGATTTTTGAAAAGATATTGTTAATGGAGCAAGATAGCATAAGCATGTTTCCTTGGATATCACCTTTCTCGACGGTGCGAGATTTGTTGTGGTTTGGTAGTGTCTCGTTCATAGGGTCCCCGATCGGAAGAAACGACAGATGTTAGAACTCGCCTAAGCTCGATTTTGCGCAAATGCAAGAGAGAGAGTCAAACTAGGTACGGCCCGGGGGCGGGAATGACTAAGATTCTATGACCGGGCTACTTAAACGTTAATCCAGACAAAGTAACGACTGTGACCTAGACTCGACCACGAGACTCGAGCTGTACAAGGATAAGTCCGAAAATGGGGCGACCGTATTTGACCGTGCCGCGTGCTTGGACCAACCGTGGTGACCTAACCCTAGGTGACCCGAGTATTCGTAGCGTGGGTACGACTCGAAGAAGGCATCATAAGGACGCCGGTGTAGGATGAACGTAGGGTACTCTCTAGGGTAACCGTGGTTGACTGCTCGGGTGGAGGACAGCCCCCTGAGTAAGGCTAGAGACTCAGATGGTGTGACATCTAAGTGACTCGAAAGTGGGATACGTGAGACAACACGTGCAAGACATGACCCTTAGAGCAACCGTGATTGATCGCTCTGCTGAAGGGTAGCCCCCCGAGTGTGGAAAAGCCTGAAAAGGAAATGACTCGGAAAGGACACCTAGACGGGTGACTCGTGAAAGGTGGGTCTCCTTTAGGATCCAGCTGTGTGGGCTGGGCCCTGTTTGAAAGGAGGTTTACGTGAGACATTCCCCAGACTTTGGACTCGATAATTGTGTAGACGGGCCAACCTTCGTAGGAGTATGTCCTACGTAGGTGGGCTTTGCCTTAGTCAAATAAGGCGGACTGGGATAGGGAGGAAACTCGTGGTATAAGATCGACGGAGTTTCGATGCTAAAGACTTCGACGACTTATGACACGACCCGACACTGCTAAATACGGGAAGTCCTAAGAAGAGGAAGGTTTTGAAAGGGATTTTTTTTGGGAAAATCTGAGAAGTCTCGGTGGATGGCCCAATTTTTTTGAAAAAACGGAAAAGTGCATCGGGCCACAATTTTGAAAGTTCGAAAAAAAATTCGAGTTTTGAAATGGGTAGAATACCGGCTGGAAAATAGGCTACTTTGAGTCAAATCGTAAATCCTAATTTCGGTAGCATTCCGGGGTTTCAAAAAGTTGAATATTTGGAATTTTGAAATTTGAGTATCGAAATGAATTTCCAACAATTTGAAAATTGAAGATGAAATCCCGAAGATTTGAAAATCGAAAACGGCATCTCGAAGATTTGAAAATTGAAACTGGTATCTCGAAAATTGTGAAAATCGAAACTGGCATCTCGAAAATTTTAAAATCGAAATTGAATCTTGAAAATTCGAAAATCGAATGGTGGATCGGAAATTCGAATTTTGAAATGGGCAGCATGCCGGCTAGAAAATAAGCGTGTTTTGAGTCAAATCTTAAGTCTATTTTTCGGCAGCTTTCCGATTTTTAAAAATTTGAATATTTTCGAAAAGATGCATTTTTGAAATTTCGGAATTTTGAATATCGAAGATGAATTTCCGAAAATTTGAAAATCAAAAACAGGATCCCGACTTTTAAAATTGGCGAAAATGTCATCGGGCCCGAATTTTTGAAAAGTTGAAAATTTTTGAATTTTTGAAATGGATAGCATACCGGCTAAAACTAGGCTATTTTGAGCAAAATCATAAGTCCTAAATTCGGTATGCTTCCCGGGTTTTGAAATTGGATATTTCGAAAAGGATGAAAATTTTGAAAATGACGGTTTTTGAAAAACGACTTGTAAATCAAGTAGCACGTAGTCATGGAAGCAGTATAAAGACGCCATGTATGCTCTAATTCTAAGTCTCGGTCAGTCTGTAAGGGGTCTATACCAGTGGACATAGCCTATCCGAGAATCGGGGCGGACTTCCTAAGTCGAGTTGAGCTTAGAACATGCCGTAAAACCCATACGGATCTGCTATGAACACTTTTTGAGATATCCAATTTGGACTACATCAATGGTATAGTGGGACGTCGGTCACCAGTACCGGCACGGGAAAAGATGGGGTTATGCATGAACCGTAGAACTAAAACGCGTATTGTACAAGTCAAAAGATTTCAATTCGAGTCTCACCCTGAGGATGCCGATGGTAAGTCACGCATCAAATATTCCCCAGCGGAGTCGCCAAATTGTGGACATGACATAGGTCCACCCCGACGCGGCCACGCGCGGGTTTGGGGAGGCGAATGAATCTCCATATAAGAATGGATCGAATTGAAATTTAAATCGAAGTTGGAGTCGCCACCGAACTTTGTGGTAGTTCGGGCCCGTTCGAACCCACTCTATGTCGTAGTGGGCCGTGTACAAAATACGACCCATTTCCGATGTAAGAGTTTATTGGGTTCGTCCCTTTGCATTTGATACTGATACCGACGTTATCGGATATCGTGTATTGAATGACTCTTGTTGCCAATGGTTTCGGACATCCGGAAACCGAGGTTCTGAGTAAGGGGTGAGGATACGTGTTGGGAAGCCCACGAAGGACAACCAACCCCGCCCGCACATAGCAGCCTCTACTAAGATATCGTTTGACTCTCGAATACGCGTGTTAGTTGAACGATGAAATGATATGCAAACATTGTTTTAGTTTGCAACTAAAATTAACTGCAAACATCGATTAAATGCAACTAAAATTAACGTTAAAGTTGAATTTAGCATGTGAGATTCGTTTTAGTACAATAAAACAAACGATGAAAAAAATGACTTTGCTACAAAGGATGAACAAACGAGTAAGTATCAATTTGTGAATAAAAGACGTAAATATGATAATATGCATGATTATGAAAAAGGATTTTATGATACGTGATGGATTAAACACGTGTAGACCGAGGTCGAAAAATATTTGTCAAAATCTGAAAATATGCCGAGAAAGCCGTTGTTTTATGTAAGAAACGATGTAAAATAAAAAAAGAGAAACGAGAAAAAAAAACGGGTCGCGGTTTACAGGCCCCGCGCGACTCGCCCGGGAGGGGGCGCGACTCGCGCGGGTAGCTGTCTTGGCTCGGGTTTTTCGAAAATCGTTAATTTTAATAAATCGCGTACAAATATGGATTAATTTATACTCGATTTATATTTTCGATATTCGTCGGATCCGATATTCGATTATGAAATCGATATCAAATATTCGGAATGATTTTTAGAAAAAGTTTTTATAAAATCGTTTTGAAAAGAAATTGAACGAAAAGAAAAGAATGTTAATTCTCTCCGCGTTAAAATCGTCGTATTTTGTTAAAAGAAGATGTAACGATTTTTAGCATCAACGAGATTTAATTTAGTTCTTGTTGGATACGATATTCGATTAATTAACCGGTATCGTATTTTAAGAACGTTATATATGAAAATAATTTTGTAGTATCGATATTAGAAATAAATAAAAAAATGCGACGAACGACCCGTAAAACAAAAATCGACCGACGACGAAAAAAAAGAAGAAAAGACTAGAAAAAGACGAGAAGGAGAAGAAGAGAGAAAGGAGAAGTCGGGTTTGATTTTACACCCTCAACCTACATGCTTTGTTTACTCGGATCGGGGCTCGTCAGAATATGGCTAAGGCACGGGAGCGTCGAGTTAATGTCGGTGAGCTATGGTGGTTGGTTGGGACGTGTAAAAGGGTATCGGGTCTAAGGGCCGGTTCCTTCGGGTCTCGGATGCACTATCGATTTCTCGATGCTAAGTGTAAGGAGTTTATGTTTATGTGTGAAAAGTTGATGTTGTAGGTGTGTATGAATGTCTCAAGTGTATGAATAAGAAAGTTGATGTGAAGTTGTTGTATGATATATGATTGATGTGTGTTAATTGTGTTGTGCAAGGGGCCTATTTATAGGAAAATTCCCGAGCTTGGCTAGGAGAAGTGTTTGGGTTAGAACTACCGCTTAGGATAGAAAATGTAAGAAGCTGAGAGGAACGAGAATTCCACTTGCTTGGCGGAGAAGCAACGAACCCGGCTGAAAAAAGGCTGCTCGGCCGAGTGTAAGGCTGCTCGGTCAAGTGTTTGATTCGGTGTTCGGATAGAATTCCTATTTGAGATCGAATTCTACCTTTAACGGAATTGTTTAATATTTGTCGTAGCTGATTTTTGTAGTATTCGAGTCCAGGCCGGACTCGTGAGGTATCACGGCTGGTCCGTGTGTCTCGAAAAAATATCTCCAACCGGGTTTCGACTCGGTCGTAAAAAAATGGTTTTGCCCCTGGTGTCGGATTCGACCCAAATTAGTCTTATTTGACTCGAAACGACCCACTGGGCCTGAATTTGAGGTCTGCTTTATGAGATTTGTACCCCGTAAAAAGTCCAAGCCAAATGCCCATGATTTCGAGCCCATTTCCGAGTATGTTAAAGCATGTTTCCGTCCTATCATCATCGGGTGTTTGTCGGATACTGCTATAGACACCTGGCGGTCAAAATGTGGGTGTCTACAAATACGTGTTGATTTTCATTTGAAAGTTGATACTGCCGATTCTTGTGCTATCTTGCAGGTTAGGTATACTTTTGTATGCTTTTAAGAAAAAATAACCTAAATAGCCGAGACGAGAACGAGAGTCGAGGAAGGAATCAAGAAGCTATTCTGCAAGAAGAAACTCATGGCGAGTTTTACCAGTATCACTCGATCAGACTCAATCGGCTGCCTTACATATGCAACCAACTGGATCACGTTTGAAGATTTGGGTTGGACATCCATTTTAGGCCCAAAAGAAGTGAAGAGGCGATTTTTAGTGATCCACTCGATCGAGTCACCATGAGATGGACTCGCTTGAGTCACCATGAGGTGGACTCGATCGAGTCGCCTATCTGAGCCGCGCAAGTTGCTATTCTATTTCGTTGAGATTGAGCCAACTGTTTTGAGCCCAGTGATCGAGATGGAGGAGTTTTAATCGGTTTTCTGATTAGTGTCAAACTACCTTTTCATTGTCTATTATTCTTAGTTTTAGAAATTCCCTAGAAAAACCTAATAGCTAGTTTACATTTTGCTTTGGAATTTTTCACACACTTTCTAGCCTCGAATTCTTCGGTATTGATCTTTTAATCTTAGTTTTAATTTTATTCTGTTACATCTTGTTGTTCGTTTTATTGCTTCTATTAGTTATCGCTTTCGTAGTTTAATTTGATTTATTGTTAAGTAGCATAGATTCGTCCTCGTTCATCGTAATTAGTTTGTACCGCTTTCATCATGTTTAATTGCAATCCATCTATTATTAGTTTAGTTCAATTTAGTATGAGTAGCTAATTTTATCTAGGGTTTAGGGGGATCTATGTTTATTATGGGGGTTATATTTAATTGACTCGTTTCTAATCGAATGGACTATCGCTCGAATATCGTTTTAACTTTGATTGATTGATTACTGGCCAAGATTGATTGATTAGTATCACAATTAGGACTTTTCACCGACCGAATTAAGGACTAATTAGATCACGATAGTTTGGATAGACTAGCTTAATTCTAGCGATCGCAGGTTAAGTTTAGCTCTAAAGTTTGTAGATCAGAGTACCAACCGAACCTACATCTTAGATAGTTCGATTATTGACGATGTTAGTTAATTCCCTGACCCGATTAATATTCTTAGTGAACCTAGTGACCTGTAGCCTTAAGTTAAGACCGTAGAACAAGTAATTGAGTCCGTCTCCTGGTGGTTCGACCCCTACTTCACCATCTGTATTAGTTAGTGAGCCAAGGGTATCTTTGAATAGGGATAGGATTTTCCCTATCACTACTAACAACTTCATCTGCAATTTGCGGATATCGACAACCCCTATCACTCAATTCTTAGAATTTTGGAGAATCTTTTGCAGCTGTTGCCCTCGGTTCATTGTTTTTCTGTTTTTTTTAAGCAGGGAGATGAACAAAGCCCACCGTCTAGCTAGGGTGGAGCTTGATTCATAATTTCCACTATCTTGCTAGCGAAAAAAACATTGTCAATACAAGCATATCTACAATTGGTAGTCCCTATGATTCGAATTATTAAGTGCAACTATCCACCTTAGTTAAAGATCTTCAAAAGGAGAATTGGCAATTGGCCTGGGATCTAACTCATCTCTGCCATCTTTTCAGCAATCACCGGGCTTCTGTTATTCAGGGCTCAGGCCATTCATACCCCCCCAACACCAGCAAGTGGACTCTCATTTTTGGAGCAAGACTCTAGACGGCTACACAACCAAAAGTGGCTCTCAACCGGCTATGAAATTAAATCTCTTAAAGAAACTAATAACTTTAGATCTAAGGATATTTCTTCACCTTTTGGAGCCTGTAACTTGTTTTTTAAGATGCATCTATGGAAAATCCCAGGACCGTCTATTATCTAAGTGAATTTTTTTTATATGGAAAACCATCAATGACATTGGGGTATGAATTCTATGGAGGGTTGCCTCCTCTGTGGGAATTTTGACCAAGAAGAATCTCTTGAGCACCTGTTTATGCTCTGCCCTATTTCGGGTATAGTTTGGCTGTGAGGAGGTCTTGGAATCAGAAGCATTATTGCGACTAACATCAAATTGAGAAATTGGATTGTTTTTCCTCTCCAAAACTCCTGAGGGCACCTGCATGGTTTTTATTTGTGATTTGTATTACAAGAAATAGGATTAAGTTTGAAGGCAGTCAATGGACTAATGAAATGATTATGATTATGAGCCTGATCAAATCTTATGCCCTTGATGCTGTTAATTCGAGTTCTCTCTCCAAGACTCCTCAAAACCTCCCAATCCACGATTCTGATCGCTTTGTCATGAGTCCTATGAGGTGCGGTGCATTAGGCAGGGAATGCATATCCCCCTACTACTAAAAGGATAGGAATCCTCCAAAAATTTGACACGTGGCGGCTCCACCTTCAACAAACTCCCGCCTAACAATCCCCCTTACTACTCTTCCTGGGCCTTTGCCTAAAAAGGCTCACACGTACAATAGATCATGTACTGAAGATGTTATCTTATTATTGAGTGTACAATAGAAAAAGGCCCACTTAACGTGTACAATAGAAAATTCCACGCACACCATAGTATTTAATATTGTAGATATTATTATTACCTATACTATTATAAACTATGCTATGTTATGTTACTCCCTACGTTTCAACCATTTGTATACGTCTGTTTTATGCACGTACGTTGATACTCATGTTCTTTTGTCTATATCTTAAGTTACGTGTTACTAAAAATTATGAATATTTGATATTCAAAATGTATTTTATTAGACGATTTAAACAAGATCTCACATTGCTATATTTTATCTTATATATTAAAAGTTACATTGAAGATTCTCATCACTTATAAATAGTGTTAAAAAACCAAATGTATACAAATGGTTGGAACGGAGGGAGTATTATTATTGCCATATTTAAAACATCGTATTGATATGGTGTCGTTATTCACTCACACTTGAAAATTGGAGTTCCCCAAAATATTATATCTAATTTTAAATATAATATGTATATCGTATATATCTAATTACATTCATATATAGGCTATATACGGTTTTAATATCCTAATTGAAGTTTAGTATATATGTCATATGTTATGTGTGTGTACGCACACATCTAATTATATATAATATTAATTCCCGAAATATTACATTGTGTTGATACACATTGCCTAATATGACCTGGGACTGATTTTTAGACATCAGTATCATATTTTTAGGAATGAGTATCCCAGTGAACATATATATAGATAGTATATTTTTGTATACGTTATCAATACACAAATGCTATAAATATTTTATCACACTGAATATATATTTAATACACAAATATTTCAGTGTGATTACAACCATGTATGTGGACTTATATTTGTATTTAATACACAGATATCAATATGAGTAAGAATAACATTTTTACTATCTAATACAATATTATAATATTCATTATTTCAGGAAACTAAATAAGAGTAAATATGATCCATATTTTCAGAATAATATGTACGAATATTTTATCATATTTGATACGTATGTAATATGTATTCTTAATTCTTAACATAAATAATTAATTAATAAATTATTTTGTCTGTACATATATATTGTCGTGAGTACTTCATAAGAGAACTCATTATCGTGAATTTTATACACACTACTTCATAAGAAAATTCACAATAAGGTGTATGAAGTAGTCACGGTAATACAACCCGTGACTGATCATTCGTAATAGACATTCGTAACAAGATTGCCTTCGAGGTATGTATGTTATCCATATTCAAAAATTCATATATCAAATTCAATTGCGCAACAGTTGGAGGTATATCTACCATATGTTACATTCAATACTCTTTTACGTATTAAAATACGTATATTAGAATTATGTATTTCTAATGTTTGTTCTCAATATATATAGCGAAACTCAACATTGTACACAGGGAATTATAATCACACTCAATTAGATAAACTATGGATCACTTGCCAGCAAAGGAGGCTAGGTTGAAAAGACGATGTATACTAAATAACAAACGTCAACGCACAACGCACTCTCCTACGGGTACAAATTACTATACAGTCATCATTTAGGACTCTTCGTACATTCGTCGTGATACTTTAACGAATAACATTTGTGTCAAACTTAGGAATTATTCCATGACAAAATTACCTCGGAATATGTTTCAGGCTACATACATAATAGTTCTGCACGCTCGGCACTATCGAACATTACTAATTCTTACAATTCAGGTTATTACAATCACACTTATTTTTTTAAAGCAATAAGTTTGGGTCTCTTAAAATTTTAAACACAGTATTTTTTTCATGAAATGCAAACGCATTACACAGGGAATTCACGTGAAACACAAGCTTTATCCTCTCATCAAACACTTAGAATGTCATCCTGCCTCGACAAAGGTAGTAATACTACGTTCCACTTTATTTACAATTATTTTCGTTGAATTTTATTACTCTACTAAGTATGTATGTATGTGTGTGTGTGTATATATATATATATAGAGGAAGGATCAAGTGAGTCCTCCTATATATATTGAGTCCATGAGTCCAATTTTGGACCATTGATCAAATGGAAGATGGATAGTTGTGATTGCTTGAGATGAAATAAGGAAATAACTAACAAATCTTGGTAAATATATCATTTCTCTCCCTTCCTTAATTATCCCAATGCAAATCTTCTCTCTCATATCAATCTTTTAATTGCCTCTTTCTCTCACAGAACAAGTTTCTTCAAAATTAAGTTTTTTTTCATCTTCACCAAAATCATCATTTTTCTACTGTCATTGTACGTATGTTACTATGTTACTGCCATAATCCATAAACTATGTTACTTTAACTCATACAATATGTTACTTTAATTCATGAACTGTGTTACTTTAACTCATAAAACTATGTTACTACTCATAAAATCTGTTACGTTGTATAATAGTCTCTTGCAAAAACTGTTACTTTAACTCATATAATGTGTTACTCTAATTCATGAACTGTGTTACTTTAACTCATAAAATTTGTTACGTTAGATAATAGTCTTTTGCAAAAACATGACTTCCAATCAACCAAAAGAATAATGTATGTTTCTATTAAGGATACTCCAAAACAAAAATTATAAAACACCATTATAATTCCAATGTTTCACACATGTTACTCTAAGAACTGGATATTGGAAATCAAATTACACTCATAAACTATGTTACTGTAACTCATTAAGTATGTTACTATAACGCATAATGTGTGTTATTCTAACTCATTTTATTCCAATAAAGGATGTAACTCTAAGGACTAGATATTGGAAATCAATCAAACTCATAAACTATATTACTGTAACTTATTTAGTATGTTACTATAATGAATAATGTATGTTACTCTAACAATATATTGTCCTACTCAGAATTGTTCTTCTTCTTCCTCCTCCTCCTCTTCTTCTTCTTCTTCTTCTTCTTCTTATTCTTATTCTCCTTCTTCATCGTCAAACGATAACTTACATGACGTTTCCTAAAGATTCTTTCTTTCTTCTTCTTCTTCTTCTTCTTATCATCTACATCTTTGAAGATCTGCTCTATGTATGGAGTGAAACTCTCACCCACATCCTTGCACCATTCCTCTGCTTTTACGTCTACTACAAAAACAAGAACAATGTCAATAAATGTGGCGACAAACAAACAATCAGAACTTGAAATATGGCAGTATTCTAACCAAAACATTAATAACTAAATCCGATGACATGTTACTCTAATGCTTCAAACGTGTTACTGTAATACATTAGGTATGAATGAGAGTATGGATGACAGTATAAACATGTATACTGCTATGAATAAGAGTATGAATGAGAACGTTATACTTTGATATTGTTTCCTATTTTGATGACAATCATGTTCCATCATTATAGGAAGCAGTATTTGTTTAATATGGCAGTATTTTAAATCCTTTGTTACTCCAATGCATTACAGTAACAGATGACAAGAATTAAAGTAACAGATGAAGTGCATTAAAGTAACACGAGATTCAATTAACAAAAGATGTCTATACACAGAGTTAGACATTAAAATAACAGATGGTCTATATTAAAGTAACACATTATGTGCAATACAATAACTCCATATATATGTTTGTGCGAAAAAATCATATAATGATCAGATCTTTAAAAATCATACTATGAACGTAAAATCTAATAATATGGAGCATCTTAATGACTTCCATGGCAATGAAAGCATAACAATTGATGAAGATTATGAAAAACCTAAATAATAATCAGTGAAGATTATGAAAAAAACCTAAATAATAAACCTAACAATCTGCAATCTATACTAACACAAGAGCAATGAATCGTTTATATGAATATATGATGAATGAAATGAATAAAATTGACGCAAAACATGAAAGTAATATCGAAACTCACCATTGTTGTACTCCACGAATTGCTTATCAACAGTTGATGATGATCTCGCGATCATTGAATCCATAGTAACGTGATGTCGAGCACAGATTTTGAATGAATGGATGGATGAACGTGATGATGTTGGAAGCCTTTTTTTAGGTTTGATGAATGTGGTAACGTGAATGAATGAGTGGGTGAATGAATAGGTGAATGAATGAGTGAATGAATAGGTGAATGAATGGGTGAATGAATGTGATATTATTGTTTCCTAAAATTATGGGAGTTATTTTAGGAAGCAGCATCTCCATTCTTTTTCTTTTTTTCTTTTTTTTTTAATGCAAATTGTAGAATGAATCATGTCCATCCATCCTCATCTCATCTAATGGATGGGATGAGGACTTATGGACTCATATATAGAGAAGGACTCATAAGAGCCTTACTATATATATATATATATATATATATATATATATATATATATATATATATATATATATATATATATATAGCTTTATATCGTAATTGGAGTTCCATATGTGTGTGTGTGTGAGCACACACACATACACACATGGTATTAATTCCCGAAAATTCTCTTACTACTAAGAGGATAATAATACTAGGAAATAGGATGAGGTGTCAACCTTTCAAGAGATGTTTTTCCTCCAAACATCATAGCTTCAATTAGGAAACAAATTAATATTAAAATCCTATCTTATAATAATTACAATATTCACTTTCTATTCAAAGTAAATAAAATCTCATCATATAATTATAATATCCAAATTCAATTCAAGGTAAATATTTATGTAATCAAAGAAAATAATTGTGATGAGCTATTAAAAAAATACGTAGATATTTATGATAATGTAACAAAATATAAATCTCACAAGTATCGAAACTAAGTGTTGAGACCGTCTTACCTGAACTTGGTCTGAGACACAACTATAATATGCCAAAAACTAAAAAAAGCATACCGCCATTATACGAGATGTCTCATTAGAGAATTTGTGAGAAAAAAAATGTTCATCAAAAAAATACATTGGGTAAGATTACTCATTATATTTATCATCTTTGAAACTTTAAATAATTTTCTTAGATCAAAATGTAAAGATTAAAAATGTGAAAAATTAATAACTTATCGATTAAATATTTATAAGTAATCTCTAAATATAAAATACTAAATTTACCGCGCATTATTGCGCGGGATTTATACTAGTTTCAATTATATGGATTGCCTTAGAGTGTACACTCACCATAGTTTTGTCGATGCTTCATGGAAGAATGATCTCCACTCCTCACCAGGATGCAGTGGCAGACCTAGGATTTTTACCTTAGGGGGCACAAAAAAAATCCGGCATTCTTGAATTTATAAATTACATTTTACGATATATTTTTTTCTCAATAATCCATGAACAATTACACATGTAAAAAAATGATCTGATCCGTAAAAAACATTCGAAAAACACCCAAAAATGACCGCCAAAAAATGACCTAAGTGACGAATTGACGATCCGATATTAACTTGAATATTTAGGATCAGAATTATTCGCCAAACCCAAGAGCCGACCATAAATAGGTAAAGTAATTAAAAATTTATGTATAATGCATATATATATATATATAGTAAGGCTGTTATGAGTTCTTCTCTATATATGAGTCCCTAAGTTCTCATCCCATCCATTGGATGAGCCTCAGATGGATGGACAAGATGCATCATAATATTTTGTATTAAAAAAAAGAAAAAAAGGAAGATTTAGCATCCTAAAATAACTCCCATGATTTTAGGAAACAATAACTCCCATGATCACTTTCATTCCTCATTCATTCATTCACGTTACACGTTCATCAAAACCTAAAAAAAACGCTCCCATCGATCATCACGTTCATTCATTCATTCAATCAAATATGTGCTCGAAATTCCGTTATTATGAATTCAATGATCGCGACATCTTCATCAACTGTTGATAAGCAATTCATCGAGTATAACAATGGTGAGTTTCGATATTGCTTTCATGTTTTGCGTCAATTTTTATTCATCATCTTGATTAATTTGCGTCAATTTGCGTTCATGTTTTGCGTCAATTTTCATGTTGATATTGCTTTCATGGTTGTTTCATTCATCATAAATTCATATCAATGGTTAATTGGTCTCTTGTTAGTATAGATTCCAGAGTTTTATGTTTGTTATTTAGGTTTTCCGCAATCTCCACTGATACTATTGTTTTGTTGTCTATTGAAGCAGACACGGCGTTGAAGTAACATACGTTCTAAGTTACAGTAACACTTAATTTTAATTAGAGTAACACACACTGGACGTTGAGAAAAGATTTTTGACGATGATGTTAGAGTAACGTACTGTAAGAGTTAGAGTAACTCAACTTATGAGTTGAAGTGACAAATTTGTTGCATGGGCGTAACGTTGTTTAATTTTGTGCAGGTGGAATTGGCAAAGATGCGAATGCACAGGACACTGGAAAAGGTGAAATTTTATTCATTTGATTAATCATAGATTCATATCAATGGTTTTTGGATTTGATTAATCATAAATTAAGCAGACACGACGTTGAAGTAACATACGTTCTGAGTTACAGTAATGATAAGTGTAGTTTGTAGTGCCTATTTCGTAGTGTTTTGGTCCCATTTTCCTTGTGGAATCGCTCCTTGGGAGCGATTTATGGGCTACTTATGCTTCCTCTAGTTCGTTTCAGGTTTCCGAGACCATTCGTGAAGAGTTGGAGCGATTCCGACTCAATACATACACTTTTCGGAGCCAACGAAGTGAAGGAACGATCACTCGATGCCTTGGATTCGACCCCGAGACCTTGGGACCCAATCCCGAGCCTCCGAGACCCGATTCCGAGTCCCGACAATCGATGAGAAGTCCATGTGAAGCAAGAAGGGACCAAAAGGATCATATTGGAGGCCTACAAGACTCATCCCCGACGGGTATGACCTCAACCTGTCCGGGATGAAGTGCACAAAAGAGGAGCTGTTGTTTTGAGGCCTTCCCGACCGGGAAGGGGTCCTTCCCGACCGGGACCAATCCCTCCCGACCGGGAAGGGTCAGATACAGCTCGTGTTCACATTGTTTCATCTCCCTTTGCATTGTAACCCTATAAATACCCCTCCTCTTGTAATCTTATGTTATGTTCTTCACCTCCCACTAAACCCTAGACTATTTTAGGTTATATTAGTTTAGATTAGAGTATATTAGTCGGTAATTAGTCGTTAATCCTAGTTTTAATCTTGTAATTTGGGAATTCTTGAAGAATCCAACCAAGATTGACAACCTTGGTTGATGTATTTGGGTTTTCTTCCATTTATGCAAGATCTCTTCTTTTCATCTTCTCTAGTATGGTATAATCTTCTTTTCTCTTCTTTTCATCTTTGTTTATCAATCAAGTTACAATCTTTAGTTCTTGTTTATTGTTTTGTTCATCATCCTTGTTAGTTTTCCATTATGTATGTTTGGATTCTTATGTTGATTCCTCTTGTTCTTGTTAGTTGTAGTTTGATTATGTTTGAGTAGATTCTTGCTAGGGTTAGTAGGGTGATTAGGGTGTTAATTGGATGATTAAGGGTTTGTTGGAGATGTTGGTGGAAGATTTGGGTTTCCTCTTGGTTTGATGCATGGTACATGTTTGTTGAAATGCTTGAATGACTTGTATGCATATGCTTGTTTTTCTTGCCTTTCTCTTGTGGGTAATAGTTTGCTCGTGGGTTTGGTTCCCTCACTAAGTTGCGAGAGCCCGGTGAGGACGACCCCTAGGTCGGTCTAAGTTGCGAGAGCCCGGATGCGACCTAGGCCCTGATATCACGCTAGTAACCCCGTTTGTCGTTTGTGTCGCCAAGGTGGGTTTTAGGTAGAACCTCTAGGTGAGTCTAAGTTGCGAGAGCCCGGACTATACCTAGATTACCCTACTACCTCCTTCAATCTAGCTCTTCCTCGACCATTCCGTTACCTCTTTGACCCCGACCTAATCCTAGCCCGTTTCCTTAGTTGTCCTCTCCGTTACCGTAGTCATAGCCTTAGCCTTCTCCCCTTCTTATTACTCTAGTTTAGTTTAGCTCATTGACTTAGTCTCGTATTTGGGTGACCTTAGTCTAGACGCCTCTTACCGTCCCCGTTTATTCGACCCGACTTGCCCTAGCTACCCACTAGGATCAGTCGGTTTTATATTGACGGTTGGGACCCACGACAAATCCCACCATCAATTTGGCGCCGTTGCCGGGGACGGTGCTAGTTTAGACCTTGTTTGCCTAGTTACTTGACTTTGTCTTTGTGTTTGTGTTTTTCTTTTTTCTTTTTGTTTCTTTGCTTCTTGTGTGTGTGAGGTTTATTTCTCTCTTGTCTAGTGCCCAAAAAGCACTAGGCTTCTCACGTTTTCTCTTAGTCTACAGTTTGTGCTTAGAGGTGGTGAATATCTTCTTCTTGCAACTTAGAGCCGCTTTAACGGACGGTTGCTAGATTGAGAAGTCCTCAACCGGGTATGAGCTACGATTTTCGAGCGAGCATGGGGTTTGATCTAAACTCCCCACACATGGAAGCCGATTTGAGCTACTCCTCTTCTTCTATGAACCAAAGCTATGACATGATGACTCCTAATTACTATCAAGCTCCTTGGGGGGATCAAGACTCTAGTGGGTATGAACTTCAAGGTTATGAAAACGGCTACCAACAAGTGAACGATTACCAATCCTACGATCATGGTGACTATTACTCGAGTTATCAATGTGAACCCACCATGTTCAATCAAGATTCACCTTATGGAAGCCAATACCCCCAAAACCCACCATATTACCCTCCACCCCAACCACAATATGAACCCCATGACCCACAATACTACCAACCACCTCAACCTCACTACCAACAATATGATGCCCCACCCCTTGGGCATCATCAAGATTATCAAGAAGCTTTACAAGACCCCAATGACCACCAATCGTCAAACTTGGAGTTGTATCAATCGATTCTTCAAGTGCAAATGAGCAACCAACAAGAAATGGCCATCCAATCGCAAAAGACTTATGAACTCTTGGCCGAGCTCCAAAGGGAAAGAAAGGAACTTAAAGCTAGATTGAATGCTTTAACGGCTCAAACCCTAATGTTCTTAACTCGATCTTCACAACTTGATGAGTGTTCATTTGGGGAAGGGGAACAACCCAATGAAGAAGCCGTTAGTGAATTCTCTATGAGGAGCGAGACTTGATTTGAAGAACCTCAATCGTCTATCCAAAAAGAGACGAATGAGGATACGGCTCTTGGTGAAGGCATCGTTGGTGAAGAATTGGAGAAGGATAGTGAGTTGGATGATTTGGTGGAGTTTGTGAAGTTGTTGGGTGAAATTGACAAGCCCAAGTTGCCCATGTCCGTTAATGTGGATAAACATCAAGAGCCCCTTGTATGTAAACCGAGCAATGGTTTGGAAGAGGTTGAAACCGCCGGAAGAAGTTTCAATCCTCTCCTCCAAGATGAGGTGGGGACAAGCGATGAAGATGGGGAACCACAACTTGAGGAAAGTGTAGGGGTGTGCAACAAGGAAACGAGGCCAAAACCGCTTTTTGTGCCTTTTGTCAAGGATTTGAAGCTTGCTAGTGATTGGAGACGATGCTTAGGGAGGAAGAGGTCGGTTAAGCTCGTAGGATGGATAGACCCCGGAGACAACATGATTGATGACGTTGGGTCTTGGGATTCCTACTTCTTGCCTCCACCTTGGAGGCCGTGGAGGATTGCTTGGCTCGAGCGCTGTTTGGGCCGTCTCTATGATGTCGGTAGTGCGTTCGACTTGCTCCTCCATGCCCTTGAGGGCTATGGTTGAAGAATGGAGTCCACCATCCTAGGTTTGACGGAGTTCCTAAAGAACCGTCATGTTGTACATTCCCCTACCTCTCTTCTCTTTAGTTGTGTGCTTGTATTTGTGTGTTTTGTTTCTTGGATTTGTTTGTTTTTGTGGGATTCTTGTAATTGTTTTGGTATTTTGATGAGCAATGTGAGGGAGTGAATTTGATGTGTATTTTGAGTTTATTGTGGTAGGTGAAGTGAAGATGACTCCTTGAAAGGATTGGTTATCGACAGAGCTCGGAATGTGAGTAAGGGAATCGGTTTTTGGGGTCATTGGAGTAATGAAGACCCTTCCCGACCGGGAAGGGTGTGTCGTCTCGACCGGGATGGAGCCGTCCCGATCGGGATGAGGGTGCCAAAAATCGAGTCCACTGGAGTGCCATCTCGACCGGGATGGGAGCTTCCCGATCGGGAAGGGTGTGCCATCCCGACCGGGATCATCCATCCCTACCGGGATGGTCCCCTATTCTTTTTTGGTGCCTCTTCTTCGACATTCAAGCCCACCCAACCATTATATACCCCCACCCAACCTCCCTACCTTCCTTGCTCATATCATACCACCCACATACTTCATCTTCATATCCTCACTTCATCTTCTATCTACTTTAGACCGGTATACACACCAATTTCCACCCCCTCACACCATTATAAACCCACTACCTTAGCCATGTGGTTTTCTCAAGCTTGAAGAAGGATGACAATGACGACAACAAGCAAGTGCCTATATTGATCATTGAGACGATGGAGCGAGTGAGTTGCTAACCGGTCGGTATGGCAACTATCCTTTCTTTTCCGTTTTTTTTATTGCTTGTTTTCCCCTTGTTTATCCCCTTCCCCTTTGTCATGGTGGCCTTCGAGGCCTTGGTATATGGTTGCTCCCGACTCTCGATGACGTGACTACATCGAGAGTCATTTCAAAATCCAAAATTTACAAGTTTTTCACCCCTTTTGTTGGATTTAGTCGGATTTAGGCGGAATCCGGGCTAGGTGACTTGATTACACCTAGCCCTCCCCTCCCATTTCCTTTTATTTCCTTCCTTTTATTTTTCTTCCCCCTTCCATATCTTTTCTTGTCTCGGCCCATGGTGACTTGACTACACCCCGGCCGGACACTTTCTACCCTTTTCTTCACTTTTTGATTTTTAGCTTTATTTTCGTAGTTTCTTTTCTTTTGTGCTCCATGCACTACGGTCGAGCATGAGGACATTGCTCGGCTTAAGTGTGGGGGAGCGATATTCTATCGTAGTTAGTTTTATTTTCGTAGTTTTTCGAAAAATTCTTCAAAAAACCCTAAAAATTTGAAAAATTTCACAAAAATCAAAAAGATTTTCTTTTGTGTCTTTTCCTTTTTGTGTCGTTATGTCGTATTTTTGTTTTGTTGTGCGTGTTTTGCCCCCCCTTTTTTCCTTATAGGTTGCCTAATCGCCGTTAGCTTTGGTGAGCTTTCAAGACTTTCGGTAACATCTCTTCATCCCTTTTTCCCTCTTTGTTTCTTGTGAGTTTGGAGGAGATTTGTGATGATGTGTGCTCGGGAGGAGCTTTGTAAAGATTGTGGTGGATTTGGAGACTTGTTTGAAGATCGGGGTGGTGTTTGTTTTGTTTATGTGTTGTTTCTCCTTGTTTTGTTTTGTTTTGTTTTGTTTTGTCTCTTTTTCTTTCATTTTCGTTGTGTCTTTGTTTTGTGTTTTGTTGTGTGTCGCATGTGTAAACAGTTTTCGAAAACCCGGTTTAGAGGCTAGTGTGCGAGTGTTTACTTTCCCTTCCTAGTTGTATAGATCGAGTCTTGGACTTTAGTCTAGTAGAATGACCCTAAATCAATGATTTCGTTGGTCCTTTACCTTGAGTCCACCTAGCTTACTAGGGATTTACTACGGGATTTGCTTTTTGACCATTATGACCACCCACGGTGTGAAAAGGCCTTGGTTACCGAGTCTCGTCCCTTAGGTGACCGTGTTTAGGATTGCTCGACTAGTCCAAGTTCTCCCCTTTTTGTGGGTTTGAAGGGGAGGGCCCGTCCCGACTTACCCATTTACCTACCTCCTACACATATCCACACAATAAAATTGCAAATTGTTGAAATCTCCCTTTCTTGTTGCAAAAAGAAATGCCCACAACAAAAGGGCAAAGAAAAGAAAATGAAAGAAGAAGAAAGAAAATGAAAGAAAGAAAAGAATGAAGAAAAAGAAAAGGCACAAAAGCCAAAAAGAAAATAGAAAAGAAGAAAAAGAAATGGCATGGCAAAACAAAGCAAAAATGCAAAAGAAGAAGAAAATGCCAAAAGAAAATCGTCTCACAAAAATAGAAACCTCACACCTCACAAAATAAGCCTTTTACCGACTATTACCGTGAAGAGCCTACCAAAGGACCGAGTCCCTAGGAAGGATGATAGCGGTAATGGTCGATCTTCCCTTATTTTGCATATTTCCACCTTTTTACTTGGACTAGTTAGGCGGTTTCGGACATGGGACGACCCTCTTGGCTCATTGCTAAAGGGGGCGGGGTCTCACTTACCTACAGTGTCGACTAACACCGTGGTTCATTCTTTTTCCATCCCGCCGATCGTCCCGTGGTACGTTCTTAGAAGGTTAGGAGGAACCGAGGTAAGTTACCAACGTTTTTATTGCTTTGTCGTCATACTATTAGGGTTTTGTCCATTTTGGTTTGTATTGCTAGCTTGGGAACGTTGTCACTTGCCTTGAGTCCTAAACCGGTGATTCTTTCACCACTTTTTAGAGGGAAGCGGCATTTGTTTCTTTTTGAGTGCAACCTTTTGTGTGTTTGTTTGTATGTTTGTTTGTTTATGTGTTTTTGTGTCCGGTTGCGTCCACAGTTTTGTCGCAAGACCTCACTTGCCTTGCAGAGAGCACTTACCCTCTAGGTGTTCTCGCGTGAGTTGAAAGGGCGTAGGGTGCGCTAATACCCACTCGGCTAGTTTAGTAGTTAGTATGTGCTTATTACTCGAGGGCGAGTAAGGGTTAAGTGTGGGGGAGTTGATAAGTGTAGTTTGTAGTGCCTATTTCGTAGTGTTTGGGTCCCATTTTCCTTGTGGAATCGCTTCTTGGAAGCGATTTATGGGCTACTTATGCTTCCTCTAGTTCGTTTCAGGTTCCCGAGACCATTCGTGAAGAGTTGGAGCGATTCCGACTCAATACATACACTTTTCGGAGCCAACGAAGTGAAGGAACGATCACTCGATGCCTTGGATTGGACCCCGAGACCTTGGGACCCAATCCCGAGCCTCCGAGACCCGATCCCGAGTCCCGAGAATCGATGAGAAGTCCATGTGAAGCAAGGAGGGACCAAAAGGATCATATTGGAGGCCTACAAGACTCATCCCCGACGGGTATGACCTCAACCCGTCCGGGATGAAGTGCACAAAAGAGAAGCTGCTGTTTTGAGGCCTTCCCGACCGGGACCGGTCCTTCCCGACCGGGACCAATTCCTCCCGACCGGGAAGGGTCAGATACAGCTCGTGTTCACATTGTTTCATCTCCCTTTGCATTGTAACCCTATAAATACCCCTCCTCTTGTAATCTTATGTTATGTTCTTCACCTCCCACTAAACCCTAGACTATTTTAGGTTATATTAGTTTAGATTAGAGTATATTAGTCGGTAATTAATCGTTAATCCTAGTTTTACTCTTGTAATTTGGGAATTCTTGAAGAATCCAACCAAGATTGACAACCTTGGTTGATGTATTTGGGTTTTCTTCCATTTATGCAAGATCTCTTCTTTTCATCTTCTCTAGTATGGTATAATCTTCTTTTCTCTTCTTTTCATCTTTGTTTATCAATCAAGTTACAATCTTTAGTTCTTGTTTATTGTTTTGTTCATCATCCTTGTTAGTTTTCCATTATGTATGTTTGGATTCTTATGTTGATTCCTCTTGTTCTTGTTAGTTGTAGTTTGATTATGTTTGAGTAGATTCTTGCTAGGGTTAGTAGGGTGATTAGGGTGTTAATTGGATGATTAAGGGTTTGTTGGAGATGTTGGTGGAAGATTTGGGTTTCCTCTTGGTTTGATGCATGGTACATGTTTGTTGAAATGCTTGAATGACTTGTATGCATATGCTTGTTTTTCTTGCCTTTCTCTTGTGGGCAATAGTTTGCTCGTGGGTTTGGTTCCCTCACTAAGTTGCGAGAGCCCGGTGAGGACGACCCCTAGGTCGGTCTAAGTTGCGAGAGCCCGGATGCGACCTAGGCCCTGATATCACGCTAGTAACCCCGTTTGTCGTTTGTGTCGCCAAGGTGGATTTTAGGTGGAACCTCTAGGTGAGTCTAAGTTGCGAGAGCCCGGACTATACCTAGATTACCCTACTACCTCCTTCACTCTAAGCTCTTCCTCGACCATTCCGTTACCCCTTTGACCCCGACCTAATCCTAGCCTGTTTCCTTAGTTGTCCTCTCCGTTACCGTAGTCATAGCCTTAGCCTTCTCCCCTTCTTATTACTCTAGTTTAGTTTAGCTCGTTGACTTAGTCTCGTATTTGGGTGACCTTAGTCTAGACGCCTTTTACCGTCCCCGTGAATTCGACCCGACTTGCCCTAGCTACCCACTAGGATTAGTTGGTTAATTATTTGATCGGCGGGATCCACGACAAATCCCACCATCAAGTAACACCTTATTTTAATTAGAGTGACACACACTGAACATTGAAAAAAGTTTTTGGCGCTGATGTTGAAGTAACTTGCTTTACGAGTTAGAGTAACACAACTTATGAGTTAAAGTAACACATATGTCCCATGGGCGTAACATTGTTTATTTTTTGCAGGTAGCATTGGCAAAGAAGCGAATGCACAAGAATGGTGCAGAGATGTGGGTGAGGCATTCACTCCGTACATGGGGCAAGTATTCGGAACAATCGATGAGGCGGTGGAATTTTATAAAATCTACGCGCTGGCTTGCGGATTCGAAGTTGTTTTTTTGAGGGTTTACAAGAATAACTGATTTTTTACATATTTTTTTTACAGATAATGATGTGCAACGTTGCAGTTAACTCTATATTTATTTAATACATGTGTTGGTTAGAGTAACATCTCAGATGTATTGGAGTAACACCATTCATTCCTTAAAGTAACAAATATAATAAATAAAAGTAACTGGGGATATTAGCGTTGTTTACCATTCATTCTTAGATTAACCACAACCATTCCTTATAGTAACATGATTTGTTCGTTAAAGTAACGGCTACACTGCGTTAGAGTAACACATATTTTTTTGCTAGGATAAGAACCCCAATCCCTGATGATGAAACCAACTTTGGAATACGGGTTAACAACCTTCTTTCTTAGGTTAGAACCATTCATTACCAAAGTAACAACATTCGTTCCTTGAAGTAACATATATAATGCGTCAGAGTAACTGATGAAAACAGCGTTGTCTAACCACCATTATGAAAATACCACCATTCATTCATCACTTAGAGTAACATCATTTAATCGTGAAAGTAACAGCTACAATGTGTCGCTGTAACACACTGATTATGAGACCAGATTTGTATCGTAGGTTAACATCATTCACTCTCATAGTAACATCATTCGTTCCTTAGAGTAACAGGAACACTTAGTCAGTGTAACAGAATTTAACAGCTTTATTCCATTAGTGATACAAAGCAATATTCGTAATTAGAAAAAAGATAGACATAATTCATTAGAGTCATTATTTTTTTCGACCCTTGGTTGGCTTGCTCTTGGGACCGTCGATGAGTTTTTGTCTTGCTTCCACATACTTGTCTACTTTATCCATCAACAAGCAAAATCCATGTTACGCAAATTCTGAATTGCAGAATAACCGATGAATAACAGATGAATTAATTGAATCAAATTCAATGTAAGTCGAATACCCAGATGACAATATACAATCACTAATTAGCACACAAAAAGGTTAAAACTCTGAAAATTTCGTAAACCCTAATCATAGAAAGATGATCGAAGCGTACCTTGAGTATAGTTGAAGGGATTGAACTGAAGATTAAGTTGAAGGGATTGAACTAAATATGACTGCAACAATTTTTGAATTTCGAAGCTTGTGAGGAAGAAATTTCAAGCTTATGAAGATGACGATTAAAAATTATGAAGAGGAAATAATCATGAAGATGAAGATGAAGGATTTTGAATTTTGATTAATTATGAGGATATGGGGGTTTTGTGCGTGAGTGAGAGAGAATTTGAGAAGGGAGTGAGATAAATTAATTTTACAGTAGTTGGAGAGAATTAAGGGAAGAGAGGGGAATTTAATATATTTTTACCAAATATGTTAGTTATTTCTTTTATTACTCAAATCAATCACCACCTTCATCTCCCTTTAGATCAATTGGTGTAATAAGGACTTATGGACTTAAAAATGAAAAAAAGGACTCACTTGATCCTTACTCTATATATACACACACACACACTGTGGACACGACATAGGTCCACCCCGACGCGGCCACGCGCAGGTTTGGGGAGGCGGATGAATCTCCATATGAGATGGTCAAATTGAAATTTAAATCGAAGTAGGAGTCGCCACCGAATTTTGTGGTTATTCGGAACCATTCGAGCCCACTCTATGTTGTAGTGGGCCGTATACAAAATACGGCCCATTTCCGATGTGAGAGTTTATTGGGCTCGTCCCTTTGCATTACGATACCGATACCGACATTATCGGATACCGTGTATTGAATAACTCCCGTTGCCAATGGATTCGGACATCCTGAAACCATGGTTCTGAGTAAGGGGTGAGGGTACGTGTTGGGAAGTTCACTAAGAACACCCAACCCCGCCCGCACTTAGCGGCCTTTACTAAGATATCGTTCGTTTTTGGTGTACACGCGTTAATTCGACGGTTGAATGATATGCAAAGATTATTTTCCCTAGATATGTGAGAGAAAAATAAATGGGTTGCTAAGTCGTTTAATGCATATTAAACAAATAACGTCAAAGTTATTTTAGCATGTGAAGTTCGTTTTAGTCCAATAAAACAAACGATAAAAATAAATCGCTACAAACAAGGAGCAAACGAGTTAGTAACGGTTGAATAAATCGAATAAAGATGTAAATACGATAATATGCATGATTTTGGAAAAGATTTTATGACGCGCGAAAAATACTTGTCGAAATCTGAAAATATATCGAGAAAACCGCTGTTTTATGTTAGAAAACGATGCTGGAAAAAATCGGAAAAGACGAGAAAACAGGCCGCGGTTTACAGCAGTCCGCGCGACTCGCCCAGGAGGGGCGCGACTCGCGCGGGTGACTGTCTCGGATTCGGTTTTCGAAAATTGATAATTTTGATAAGTCGCGTACAAATATGGATTAATTTATACACGATTTATGTTTTCGATATTCGTCGTATTCGATATTCGATTATGAAATTGATATCAAATAGTCGGAAGGTTTTTAGAAAAGGTTTTGAAAAAAGAAAAGTTTGCTTTGAACGAAAAGAAGAAAAAAAGAAATTTGAACGAAAAGAGAAAAAAAGATATTAATTCTCTCCGCGTAAAATCGTCGAATTTGGTTTAAAAAAGATGTAACGATTTTTTGCATCAACGAGTTTTAATTAATTTAGTTCTTGCTGGATACGATATTTGATTAGAAAATCAATATCGTATTTTAAGAACGTTATATAAAAAGAAATAGTTTTTTGAAGTACCGATTATTAGAAATAATAAAAAATATGTGACGAACGACCCATATTAAAAATACGAAACGACCGACGACGCAACGAAAAGAAAGAAGAAAAAACGTGGAGAAGGAAGAGAAAAGGGAAAGAGTCGGGTTTGATTTACACCCTGAACCTACATGCTTTGCTTTCTCGGTATAGAGCTCGTCGGACAGTGGCTTAGGCACGGGAGCGTCAAGATGATGTGGATGAGTTTAGGATGGTGCGTTTTTTTATGTGTGAGGTGACGGATTCGGCCGGATAGTGGGGTCGGGTGTCGTCGGTATTTTGACAGTATTTCGGTGCTTCTTTGGATGTATGTCGAGATTTTTTTTTTTGCTAGATGTCGAGGATGTATGAATGATATATGTATATTTCATGTATGGGAATAATTGATCGCCTATTGATGGATAGTTTCTGAATGAATTGTGTTGAACAGAGGGTCCTATTTATAGGTGAAGAGGTTTAGGAGAGGTATCTTGCTTAGACAACAAGAAATACCGATTTGGATAGGAAACGCGAGAGTTCGAAAGGAACGAGAAGTCAGTTGCTTGGGGAGGAAGCAAGGAATCTCGGCTGGTTGGGGGGAGTTGGCCGAGTATTTTGATGCTCAGTCGGTAATTGATTTGGTTTTCGGATAGAATTCTTACTTGAGATCGAATTCTATCCTTAAACGGATTTGTTTAATATTTTTTGAAGCTGATTTTTTGTGGTGTTTGAGACCGAATCAGCCACGTGAGGTGTCACGGCTGAGTCGTGTGTCTCGAGAATATTTTTGACCGGGTTTTGACTCGGTTGCTAAAAGACGGTTTTACCCCTGGTGTCGGAATTGACCCAAATTAGTCTCATTTGACTCGAAACGACCAACTGGGCCTGGATTTGAGGTTGGTTTTTTAAGATTTGTACTCCGTAATAAGCCCAAGCCAAATGTCCATGATTTCGAGCCCAAATCCGAGTCCATCAAAACATGTTTGCGTCCGATCATCATCGGGTGTTTGGCGGGAACTACTATAGACACCTGGCGGTCAAAATGTGGGTGTCTACAGAGCCCCCACTGTGACTGAGGCTTGGACAAGGCGAAAGTCAGAGTAGCTACCAGGCCAACCGAGGATTAAGACCTGGCAGACTTCCGATCGGGTCGTTTAGAGTCCATTAGACTTGCGTGAAGGGCTCGCCAGCCATAAGATAGAAATCATACCTGGGTAGATGTCAACAATGTCGCGGGGACTTTTCCTAAAAAGTCTTGGGTGTGTCTGTTTACAGACACATCCCATCTTGGAATAGCGCGGGGACTTCTCCTAAAAAGTCTTAGGTGTGTCTGTTTACAGACACATCCCATCTTGGAATAGCGCGGGGACTTCTCCTAAAAAGTCTTGGGTGTGTCTGTTTACAGACACATCCCATCTTGGAATAGCGCGGGGACTTTCTCCTAAAAAGTCTTGGGTGTGTCTGTTTACAGACACATCCCATCTTGGAATTGCGTGGGAGCTTGCCTTGGAAGCTCTGGGTGTATCCGCTTACAGATATTATTCCTTAATAGAAATGTTGCATGATCCTTCCACTGGGGAGTCTTTGAGAATTCTTCGGGGAGTCTTGGGGTACCTGTCTGTTGATACATAACAAATTGCATGTAACATTTAGGCGAAATGTTGACTCATGCTGGGGGAAGAAATGATTTTTGATTGATTTTTTGGAAAGAAAATGATTTTTTTTTGGGAAATTAGAATGCTTGGGATGACTTGATTCCTAATCCGATTCTGACACGGACTCCTAAAGTCTCTGGTTAGGCCTGTATGCCTAGATGAAGTATGATAAAAATTCCTATTCCCGTGGTGACTAGGAAAGGGATTTTCTCAAATGGCTAAGTTTTGCGAATTTTAAAATGAGAATTTGAAGAGAGAGATATACCGACCGACTCGACTCTGGACGCAACAAGACGAGTTGACAGACACGACTGGACTCTCTAAGGGTTGGACCGTGACTCGGTAGAGGATGGGCCACCTAATATGACAAGACTCTTAAGTTGCGCTATTCTGTAGCCTAGGCGAGTGGCAACACGGTCGAATCCTCGGAATGAGACTGTTTCCGTACGACAGGGCTTTGTGGTAGCAATGCCATAGACTGGTGTTCTTTTGGATATTCTTTTGATTTAGGGGTACATTCTCAAAGTGGGTATTTCTTCGAGTCCCTGACCAATTCTCGTCTTCAACTGAGCCGAGTACTAGGACACACTATAGAAAGGAGGCTAGATCTTTATTCTTTGAATTTATCTGGATTTTGTGAGTGGATGAGGAACTTCTGCCTAGGAGAAGCCCCCAGGATGACAAAGCTAGCTGCTGAGAACATGACAGTGCCATGACCGGAATGATGATGCTTTTTTGAATTTGTGTGAATGTGAATGGTTGTGCCTTTGTCGAAAGGCTGCCTACGTATTCACGTGTAGTGAAATCAAACCAAGCCGTAGTTCGGTGTTGAAAGATGTATTACGATGCCTAGCTTATTAGGGCTTTGTGTGTAACTAGCCATAGCAATGGTGTAGGCTAGGTGCATTCCCAATGATGTCTTGACCAAAGGGCTGGAATAGTTAAGATGTTGATTCTGTGACTGTGAGCATTCTTCGGGATAGCTCCCAGAGGTGGTGTGAACTATTTGAGCGTGTTCTATGCCGACTGCAAGTTGAGTTCCCGTGTTTGGGGCTGGTAAATGGTTTAGATGTTTTTGGAAATGTGGAGCTAGGTCGCAAGTGGCTTTGATGTTTCGAAATCTGGAGCTCGATTTTGTGGAGCTAAGGCTTCGAGGGTAAGGTATTGTAATGTGGTAGGAAAGGGGGAAGTCGAGTAAAAATGACTTGGACTTCGATCGGGCAGGTTGATAATGCGGGATCTGGTTTCCATGTCTGGCCCTAAAGGTTAGGATGTATCCTATGGAGCTTGAATCCTCAAAATTCTGGGCTATCTCTAGCCTAGGTCTCGAGAAGGTCTTGAGGGTTGTAATGTGGGAAGGCTAGATGTGGTGTTAGCTAACCAACTTGACTGTCTCTCCCCTATTGGATGGTATGGGTATTGATAATTTTTGAATTGACCGTTTCACGGTCATGGGTTTTTCAATTCTTTGGGTTGACCTCTTAGCCTCGGTCATGGGATTCTTCATTTGAGTTGACCGTGTCTGGTCGAGAGATGTTGATAATTCTTTTTTGATCATGGCCAGCTTTTTTGTTTTGGCCTTTTGCTTTTTTTTCTCTTGGACTTTTGATTTTTTTGTCCAGCTTTTTTTTTTGTCGGTCAGACTAACACCTAAGGTAGGGACTGGCTAGTTTTATTGGATGGGTGTTTATTGTGGGAAGTGGGCTTGCCTCCCGTCTTGAACCCAAACTAGAAGACTACCCAGATTTGTCATAGGATTCGATATGCTCCTGCTACGGGTAGTTATGTGGCTTTCTATACCAGATATGGAATAGGTAAAAGGAAAACACGGGCTCGGTTTCCTGCAGTCATTATAGATGTGCCTATAATAGTCACGTGCGTGTGCTCACAGTGTATGATGGTGTTCATCATGTTCTCGGAAACACATAAGGAAAGTATGTATGAGAAATAGAAAAGCTGATTTTATTGAATTTTGAAAAAAGAGGACAGAATACAACTGACTTTGACTCTGACTTTGATTTAGAAATGAGGATGTAGGGTATCCTAGACTCGAACTCAGACTTAGACTCGAATCAAATCCGGACTCGGACGCTCGGTTGGTTTTTTTTTTTTTTGGTAAGGTCTTTGATTGGAGAGAAAGACGGGTGCCACGACTCGCCTAAACTCGGCTTTGCGCAAGTGCAAGAGAGGGAGTCAAACTAGACACGGCCCGGGGTGACGGGTCGACAAAGACTCTTGGACCGGGATACTCGAACGTTGATCTAGACGAGGTAACGACCCTGGCTTGGACTCGACCATGAGACTCGGACGGTGTATGAGGGCGAGTCCGAAAATGGGGCAACCGTGTTTGACCGCGTCGCGTGCTCGGACCAACCGTGGTGACCTAACCCTAGATGACTCGAGTATTTGTAGCATAGGTACGACTCGAAGAAGGCATCATAAGGACGCCAGTGTATGATGAACGTGGGGTGTCCTTAGGATGACCGTGGTTGACTGCTCGGTTGGGGGATAGCCCCCGAGTGAGGCTAAAGAATCTGATAGGACTCAGATGGTGTGACACCTAAGTGACTCGAAAGTGGGATACGTGAGACAACACGTGTAAGCCATGACCCTTAGAGCAACCGTGGTTGATCGCTCTGCTGAAGGGTGGCCCCCGAGTGAGGAAAAGCCTGAAAAGGAAATGACTCGGAAAAGACACCTAGACGGGTGACTCGTGAAAGGTGGGCCTCCCTTAGGATTCGGCTATGTGGACTGAGTCCCGCTCGAATGAAGGTCCACGTGAGATACTCCCTAGAATTTGGACTTGAATGTGTAAACGGGCTTCCCTTTGTAGGGGGTTGGTCCTACGCAGTGCCTTGACAAATAAGGCGGACTGGGATGGGGAAGAAATCCGTGATGTAAGATCGACGGAGTTTCGACGCTATAGACTCTAATAACCTATGACAAGACCCGACACTGCTAAATACGGGAAGTCCTAAGAAGAAGAGGGCTTTGAAAAGGGAATTTGGATTTGAAAACCGACCAAAGTCGGGTAGGATGGCCCGAATTTTTTTGAAAATCGAAAAAAAGGTTATCGATCCGAGATTTTGAAATTTCAGGAAAGTTTGCAGAGCATACCGGCTAAAAATAGGCTATTTTGAGGCAAAATCATAAGTCCTAAATTTGGTAGCTTTCCGGGTTTTGAAAAAAAAAATGGATAGGTTTGAAAATATGCAAGCTTTTGAAATAGCGGTTTTTGGAAAAGAAGGCAAGTAAATCAAGTAGCACGTAGTCATGGAAACAGTATAATGACACCATGTATGCTCTTAATCTAAGTCTCGGTCGGTCGAAATAGGGTTTATACCAACGACGATAGTTTTCTCGCAAATCAGGACGGTCTTCCTAAGCCGAGTTGGTCTTAGAACCTGCCGTAAAACCCATGCGAGTTCCGCCATTGAAGTCTTTAGTGCATTCATTTAGGAATGCACCGCGGTATAGTGGGACGTCGTTCACAAGTAACCGGCCCGGAAAAAATTTAGGTTATGCATGAACCATTGAACTAAAACGTGTACATTACTAATCGAACGATTTCTTTTCGAGTCTCACCCTGAGGATGCCGATGGTAAGTGACTCATCAGTTGATCCCCAGCGGAGTCGCCAAATTGTGGACATGACATAGGTCCACCCCGACGCGGCCACGCGCGGGTTTTGGGAGGCGAATGAATCTCCATATGAGATGGTCAAATTGAAATTTAAATCGAAGTAGGAGTCGCCACCGAGCCCACTCTATGTCGTAGTGGGCCGTATACAAAATACGGCCCATTTCCGATGTGAGAGTTTATTGGGCTCATCCCTTTGCATTACGATACCGATACCGACATTATCGGATACCGTGTATTGAATGACTCTCGTTGCCAATGGATTCAGATATCCGGAAACCATGGTTCTGAGTAAGCGGTGAGGGTACGTGTTGGGAAGTTCACTAAGAACACCCAACCCCGCCCGCACTTAGCGGCCTTTACTAAGATATCGTTCGTTTTTGGTGTACACGCGTTAGTTCGACGGTTGAATGATATGCAAAGATTATTTTCCCTAGACATGTGAGAGAAAAATAAATGGGTTGCTAAGTCGTTTAATGCATATTAAACTAATAACGTCAAAGTTATTTTAGCATGTGAAGTTCGTTTTAGTCTAATAAAACAAACGATAAAAATAAATCGCTACAAACAAGGAGCAAACGAGTTAGTAACGGTTGAATAAATCGAATAAAGCTGTAAATACGATAATATGCATGATTTTGGAAAAGATTTTATGACGCGCGAAAAATACTTGTCGAAATCTGAAAATATACCGAGAAAACCGTTGTTTTATGTTAGAAAACGATGCTGGAAAAAATCGGAAAAGACGAGAAAACAGGCCGCGGTTTACAGCAGTCCGCGCGACTCGCCCGGGAGGGGCGCGACTCGCGCGGGTGACTGTCTCGGATTCGGTTTTCGAAAATTGATAATTTTGATAAGTCGCGTACAAATATGAATTAATTTATACTCGATTTATGTTTTCGATATTCGATATTCGATTATGAAATCGATATCAAATAGTCGGAAGGTTTTTAGAAAAGGTTTTGAAAAAAGAAAAGTTTGCTTTGAACGAAAAGAAGAAAAAAAGAAATTTGAACGAAAAGAGAAAAAAGATGTTAATTCTCTCCGCGTAAAATCGTCGAATTTGGTTTAAAAAAGATGTAACCATTTTTTGCATCAACGAGTTTTAATTAATTTAGTTCTTGTTGGATACGATATTTAATTAGAAAATCAATATCGTATTTTAAGAACGTTATATAAAAAGAAATAGTTTTTTGAAGTACCGATTATTAGAAATAATAAAAAATATGTGACGAACGACCCATATTAAAAATACGAAACGACCGACGACGCAACGAAAAGAAAGAAGAAAAAACGTGGAGAAGGAAGAAAAAAGGGAAAGAGTCGGGTTTGATTTACACCCTCAACCTACATGCTTTGCTTTCTCGGTATAGAGCTCGTCGGACGGTGGCTTAGGCACAGGAGCGTCGAGATGATGTGGATGAGTTTAGGATGGTGCATTTTTTTATGTGTGAGGTGACGGATTCGGCCGGATGGTGGGGTCGGGTTTCGTCGGTATTTTGACAGTATTTCGGTGCTTCTTTGGATGTATGTCGAGATTTTTCTTTGCTAGATGTCGAGGATGTATGAATGATAGATGTATATTTCATGTATGGGAATAATTGATCGCCTATTGATGGATAGTTTCTGAATGAATTGTGTTGAACAGAGGGTCCTATTTATAGGCGAAGAGGTTTAGGAGAGGTATCTTGCTTAGACAACAAGAAATACCGATTTGGATAGGAAATGCGAGAGTTCGAAAGGAACGAGAAGTCCGTTGCTTGGGGAGGAAGCAAGGAATCTCGGCTGGTTGGGGGGAGTTAGCCGAGTATTTTGATGCTCGGTCGGTAATTGATTTGGTTTTCGGATAGAATTCCTACTTGAGATCGAATTCTATCCTTAAAAGGATTTGTTTAATATTTTTTGAAGCTTATTTTTTGTGGTGTTTAAGACCGAATCAGCCACGTGAGGTGTCACGGCTGACTCGTGTGTCTCCAGAATATTTTTGACCGGGTTTTGACTCGGTTGCTAAAAGACGGTTTTACCCCTGGTGTCGGAATCGATCCAAATTAGTCTCATTTGACTCGAAACGACCCACTGGGCCAGGATTTGAGGTTGGTTTTGTAAGATTTGTACTCCGTAATAAGCCCAAGCCAAATGTCCATGATTTCGAGCCCATATCCGAGTCCATCAAAGCATGTTTGCGTCTGATCATCATCGGGTGTTTGGCGGGAACTACTATAGACACCTGTTGGTCAAAATGTGGGTGTCTACACACACCCACACCCGAGCACCCGATCCGTTTGTTATCTAGCAAAACATTAAGTCAAATATTTGCAAGGTATTGTAAATAATTTATAAGTAAAAGGCTACTTGTTATAAAGGATAATATTAATCTGAGATGGTTAAACTACTAATATTTTATACATGTGTCCAGGGTTCAAATCTTCTTAGCTACCTTTGTATTTTGAAAAAACTTGCAGCAAGTTTCAAACCCCTAACCATGTGAGTGGAAGACAAAGTTCCAAACCACTACACCAATACCAACATAGTGAACATTTACATTGTTCAAACTTATTTGTTTCTAAATGGGCCAAGGGGCACTTGCCCACCCGGCCCCACCCCCCGGTCTGCCCCTGTCAGGATGGATTATCAATGATTTATCAATGATAGCTCCGGATACTATTCTGACTCTTCCTGCTCAATTTTTTCAGCTACAAACCCGACTTGTATTGTACTGAAGGCATTGCCATTCTCCATGCAATGAACTGGACTCTCGATAAGGGCTACAGACACCTTTTTATCTCCTTTGATTGTTTGGCCTTCCTGGATTTAATGGCTCGTCAAGCTGAATGCAGACATGACGTTGGGCGTATCATCAAGGATATCCTTCATGTCTCCAATAGTTTTCATTGCATTTCTTTTATGTTTACCTCCGTTCCCTTGGTAAAAGTGTTCCCGCCTTAGCACCTAGAGCACAAAACCTAATGTAATATCTGTTTTTACCTCTTCGAAAATAAAAAATAAAAATCTATCCACCATAAAGACTAACATAAGACTGAAAAGTTTGGTTAGATCAGTTGTAACTTGTAACCCCATTATAAAGTACTCCCGATTGTCTCCCTCAATTTCAAAGAGATGTTCCCACTTGATTATTATATTCTGCACATTGAAATAAAAGTGGAACATTTTAGTGGGATGACAGGAGTAGCTAAGACACCGAAGTCCGTACTCTCGTTCTTTTCGACATCTTTTCAACTAACTTCAGTACAGCTAAGTCCCGTTCAGTTCAATCCAACCTATTTAGTTCATTTGTCTTAGTCAATCTCATCGACTTCAATATATTTTAGTTTAATTAAGAACATTTCAATTTAATTCAACTTCCAAAATAACTAGGCCTTAAGACTCCTTTTACTCTATTTGAAGTACAAAATTCTACAAAAAGGTGGAGCAAGAACGTTATCCATAGAGTCCCTCCGACAGACCAATCCAAAATCAAAATAAACACAAACCACCCAATTTGGTTGCAAAATCCAAGCATCACAAAACACAAAATACTTTGATAGCATGATCATCTTCATCCTCACATGAAACCTCTCCATCAACCACTCTAACCTAACATCCTCTCCACTCCAAAACCAATGGAAACACTTCTTTCTCCACCCAAATTCTCACCATTTCTCACCCAACACAAACCACAACACTCCAATTCCACCCTTTACACAAAACCCATCTCCTGTTTCCTCAAAAAACAACCCAATTTGTCCCAAAACTCACCCTCTCTTACACCCTCAACAACTTGGTTTTCTCACTTAAACAATGGGTTAGCAGCTTTGGCCTTTTCTATGGCACTCAGCTTCTCCCCTGTTCTGCCTTCCGGCCTTGCTAATGCATCTGAATTTGATGTTATAAATGACGGTCCACCGAAGGACTCGTATGTTGTTGATGATGCAGGAGTTCTTAGCCGGGTTACCAAATCCGATCTTAAACGCTTGTTATCCGATTTAGAGTCCAGGAAGAATTTCCACATTAATCTCATCACTGTCAGAAAATTGACTGTAAGTTTTCATCACATGTATAATCCTGAAAACTTAATTACTTTCTCTACTCATGTTCTGTATTATTACCATCTTTGATGCAACAAGATTAAGGCTAAATAGTTATAGCAGTAAACAAGTAATACAGCATTACCCTAGGAGTAACTAAAAGTGTTGAATTGAATCGACGACATTCGATCATTTAAGTCTATTCCTGAGATAATGAAGGATTCTGTAAGCGTATATAGTTGAACCTAAGTAACTGAGAGATGGAGTTGATATGGTGTGATTTGGTTTCAGAGCAAAGCTGATGCATTTGAGTTTGCTGATCAAGTGTTAGAGAAATGGTATCCTACAGTTGAGGATGGTGACAACAAAGGGATTGTGGTGCTTGTGACCAGCCAAAAGGAAGGGGCTGTCACCGGAGGACCGTCATTCGTCAAGGCTGTTGGAGACACTATCCTCGATGCTACTGTCTCCGAGAACCTTCCCGGTATCACTTCACTTCGTATTAGTCGTCTCTCTCACAATCAGCTCCATGTATAGACTACATTTCTAATGGGGAAAACTGTTTGCTGAAATTGCAGTGCTGGCAACGGATGAAAAATACAATGAAGCTGTTTACAGTAGTGCAAAGCGGCTGGTGGCGGCTATAGATGGACTGCCAGACCCTGGTGGCCCATCATTCAAAGACAGCAAGCGGGAATCCAATTTCAAGTCGAAAGAGGAGACTGACGAGAAGCGAGGTCAATTCAGTCTTGTGGTTGGAGGCTTACTCCTCGTTGCTTTTGTCGTCCCTATGGCACAATACTACGCTTATGTCTCTAAAAAATAGGCATACATAGATTTGGATTGGATGTTGCCTGGTTTTTGTAAAGTTCATGTATAAAACAAACAAGGAAATTTGAAAAGTAGAACAATTGATCACTCAAAATTTTCTACTGTACTGCACCTTGCTTCTTGATTCTTATTCTTCCGTTCTTTATTATTCCCTCCGTTCAAATCCAACCTTCCCTTTTGTTTTTTCACGTTTGCCAACATAATTACGTCGTTAATACACAACTAATTTAATATTTTTGGTAACATATTAATAAAAATTATGAAAATTCAATACTAAAATACATTTTTAAAAACGAATCAAACAAATACACATAGATATATGTAGACACCCGCATTTTGACTGCCAGGTGTCTATGGTAGTTTCCAAAAAACACCCGATGATGATCGGACGCTAACATGTTCTAACGCGCTCGGATACGGGCTCGAAATCAATAATGTCCGGCATGGGCTTTTAACGGGATACAAATCTCACAAAACCAACCTCAAATTCAGGCCCAGTAGGTCGTTCCAAGCAAAATGAGACTAATTTGGGTCAAAACCGACACCAAAAATAATTCCCGTCTTTTAGCGACCGGGTCAAAACTCGGTCAAGACAAACCCGGCACAAAAAGCGACCTGATACGTTCGAAATCAGCCAAGATCAGCCAAATCAACCCAAATTAATGCCAAATCAATCACAATCAATCAAGAGCAAATCAAGGCAATCACGCCCAAAATAACCCGAGTGGAGCCTCACAAAAATGGTCCAGGTGCATCCGCGAGGGCACTCGATCGAGTGCACCCGCCCCACTCGGTCGAGTGACCCATGTGTCGGGGCTCCCTATAAATACCCGTCAACCTTTGACACAAACACAACTCTTGGAACACTTTTCACCCTTCAAAAATTCAGCCAACCTTGCACTCATCTTACACCCTACACTTTGCAACACCATTCTCGACATCACAATACACACGAAACCGAGCCATACATACACACCATCAACTCCTCCTACATATCTCGACGTTCCCGTGTCATTGCCGCCGTTTGACGAACCGTATCCCGAGAAGCAAGAACATGTAGGTTGAGGGTGTGACAGTTCAACACCGACTTTTCATTCTTCATTCTTTTTCTCGATCTTTTATGTATATTTATATTTATGCTTATAGTATTATATTTAGTCGATAGTAACGACATTACTAACATCTAACATTTATTTCTTGCATCTAACATCTAGCGTTAAACATTTTACTTATCGTATTTTAGTTATCGTTATGTACATTTTATTATAATATTATGTACCGTATATGTATGTATATATATATATATATATTTTTGCGTAATAATTTCAAAACTCGGATCCGAACTCGTTTGACTACGACGATCTTTTTTTTTAAGGTTCGTTTATTAACACGATCCCGATCATTCGTAGTTGAACGCGTATGAATCCATTTCAAAGATCAGTACGGAACCCGTTGACACGAAAATCGACATCACCTAATCCGTAAGGATTAATATCGATGTCGTGACGTAGAGGGACGCAATTTCGTCACTAATCAAATTTCTAAAACTAACGACAACTCCTTTTACAAAAATCCGATAACGGTATTATAATCATATAAGACATGATTACGATACCGGCAAACCGAACTAAATCTAAATTCGTCGATATTTTTATTTAATTCGGCCAACCCTCGATTTAGAACGCATAAAATCACACGAGTCATAACTCGTACAGGTGCCACTCGGCCGATTATACCTGCTACTCGACCGAGTAGCACCCCAAATTATGGGCAGTAGCCTCTTCTAGGACGCACTCGACCGAGTCAGGCCATGACTCGACCGAGTGGGTCCTATAGCCCAGAAATCCGAGAGCTTTAATGCTACATTCGGGCCTCGTCTTTTAAAAAGCGACTTAGTCGTCACGTGTAAAGTCAATCACGTGATCTATTTTTTTAAAATGCATATATATAACTTCACTTAAACAACTTTGATCGACGGTCTCACTATTAATCTTGCGTTGACGACTCCGTAGTCGCATCCAACGCATAATTAATTTAGGCTCCAATTTACCGACATGATAAGTTGGGACAAGGCATCGGGATTTGGGATCGGGCTAGCACCACGCCTAGGTCCTATATCCCCGTCCTTCGATTAATACATAAAACAATACGTATTTAATTGAAGTTCGTCCACCTACGCAAATTCACGGTCTAGTTTATACACGGGTCCGTTTCTAACTATTGCTTATCATTTTGGCTATATATATTGCGATTGTTCTACTTTTATTGCTCGTTGTATTGTGAATTCCGGGTTGTATTCCGCCCGTGTAATTTGTAATCAATTTATTATTGCTTTGCTTTATTTATTTACGTTTTACCATTTATAAATGAACCCTCGCATGCTAAATCACTTCGACAATAAATTAGATGCATTAAAATGACGTAGCTCACATTTAATTCGCATGCTTAGCTAAAGCGCTGTTTGCATATCATTTCACCGAATCACTAACGCACATATTAGAAAGTCAAACGATGTCTTAGTAGAGGCCGCTATGTGCGGGCGGGGTTGGGTGTCCTTAGTGGGCTTCCCAACACGTACCCTCACCCCTTACTCAGAACCTCGGTTTCCGGATGCCCGAAACCGTTGGCGCACGAGAGTCATTCTTTACACGATTACCGGTATAGATGGTATCGGTATCGCAATGCAAAGGGACGAGCCCAATAAACTCTAAAACCGAGATGGGCCATACTTTGTGTATGGTCCATAGCGATATAGAGTGGGCTCGAACGGTTCCGGATAACCATAAAATTCGGCGGCGACTCCATTTCGACTTAAATTTCAATTCGATCCATTCTCATATGGAGGTGCATTCGCCTACCCAAAACCCGCGCGTGGCCGCGTCGGGGTGGACCTACGTCATGTCCACAATTTGGCGACTCCGCTGGGGATTAACCGATGAGTGCCTAACCATCGGCATCCTCAGGGTGAGATTCGAATAGAAATCGTTTGACAAATACAATATGCGTTTTAGTTTTATGGTTCATGCATAACCCCATATTTTCCCGGGCCGGTACTGGTGACCGACGTCCCACTATACCACGATGTATTCCGCCTTGGATACGTTAAAGGTGTTCATAGTCGATTCGTATGGACTTTGCGGCATGTTCTAAGCTCAACTCGACTTAGGAAGTCCGTCCCGTTTCTCGTCTAGACTATGAACACTGGTATAGACCCTCTATAGACCGACCGAGACTTAGTGTAAAGCATACATGGCGTCGTTATAATGCTTGCGTGACTATGTGCTGCTTGGTTTCCGTGTCGTTTTTCAAAAACCGTCATTTTCAAAAACGCATCTTTTCAAAATATATTCAAATTTCAAAACCTGGGACACATACCGAATTTAGGACTTATGATTTTACTCAAAACAACCCACTTTAGCCGGTATGCTGCCCAATTCAAAACTCGAAAATATTTTCGAACTTTCAAAATCAAGGCCTGATGTATTTTTCGATTTTCTTGAAAAAAAATCGGTCCTTTCCCCGAGCTTTCTCGGACTTTCCAAAAATAATCATTTTCAAAACTTTCCTCTCCCTTAGGACCTTCCCGTATTTAGCAGTGTCGGGTCATGTCATAAGTAGTCGAGGTCTCTAGCGTCGAAACTCTGTCGATCTTACATCACGAGTTTCCTCCCTATCCCAGTCCGCCTTATTAGACTAAGGCAAGGCCCACCTACGTAGGACATACTCCTATAAAGGAGGGCCCGTCTACACATTTGAGTCCAAAGTCTGGGGACGTCTCACGTCGACCTTCCTTCAAACAAGATTCGGCCCACTCGTCGAATCCTAAGGAAAGCCCGTCATCCACGAGTCACCCGTCTAAGAGTCTCTTTCAAGTCGTTTTAGTCTTTTCCCTGCTCGGGATGTACTATTTCGGTCCCAAGGTTCGGGTTCAGTTTCTGATTACGCGGTGTTCTTACAGACAGGCCACCGGCAACCAGGCACACTCGCAGGATGGAAGCTACTTTAGGCAGTCTGAAAACCTCTGTGGACGCCATGGTCGGCAAACAGGCCGAGATTGAAGCCCAACTGAATGAGATGAGGGCTGGGCAGATTGCTATCATCACTCGTCTGGCTACAGTGGAGCAAAGGACTCCAAATACTGGGGTCACGGAACCCCTAGCTGAACTAGTTAGCTCGGTTCGCCGATTGGAAGAGCAAGTCCACCTGACTGGAAGTAACAATATTCACCGGGAAAACAGTCGGGAGTACTCGCCGGTAAGTGACAAACTGCCCGCAAACCTGAATCTCACGGGCTTACCCATGTTCGAAGGGACTGAAGACCCGTTACTATATGTACGGGCCTTCAAGGAGTTCATGGCTATTAAGGGAGTGGACTCTTCCATGTTCAAAAACCTCTTCGCTGCATCTCTAGAGAAACACCCAAAGGCCTGGTACTACAGGCTAGATCCCAAGAAGTTCTCGACATGGGATGATGTGGCTACGGAATTTGCTCGGAACTATGCTGACAACACCGAGATCCAAACCACAATGCGGTCTCTAGAGGTTATGGCCCAAGAACCTAAGGAGGGCTTTACCAAATACCTCCAACGTTGGAGGGCCGAAAGTGTGAAGCTGGTCGATAAGCCCAGTGAGAAGACTTTAGTGGAGGCTTTTGTCAAGAACCTTCTCCCCTCCTACCGGGTCCACCTCTGGTATGCTGTCATACCCAACTTCACCACCCTTACTGAAATGGGCATGAGGATTGAAGACGATCTAAGACTAGAGAGCCTGACTAAGGCCCCTAGCAAGGGATATCAAGGAGCCTCCTCATCCACTACCAAGCCTCCGGCCGCAACCCGAAGCATCTTCGACACGGTTAATCTCTTGGATGCCTCATCCAAAAGGACTACCCCTCCTAGGGTATTCACTAATATAGGGACCACCTATACATATGCCTTACAAAGGCTATCTTCCAAAGGCCTGATCCAACCGATAGGCCCAATTCCTGAAGTCCCAATTGAAAAACGCACCAAAGGCTACAATGCCCAAGCCTATTGCCAATATCATCGGGGCAATGGGCATAATACCGAGAAATGTTGGAAGCTGAAGCATCTGATTCAGGATTTAATTGAGAGCGGGAAAATACCGTTGCCCGGGGACAAGCCAAGCAACAAGGACAACCCCTTTAGCTCTCATGCTATCTTCACCGGTGAAGTGATCGACTGTTCTCACCTTATCTCTCCTTTCATCCCACAAATCAATGGAATCTGGTTCGATGATGAGGAAGATGTGTACCTCACCAAAGGGGAAACTGTCCCTATCACTCCCGAAGAAATCCGGAAGGCTAAGTCCAAGGCCTTAGCCAGTAACCACCTCACCGGTCGTCCTTATTCAGCCACTAGCTCTAAGGACATCTCAGTCCCGGTAACCGTCACTGAACTTGCCAGGATGGAAGAAGCCATCGAAGAGCCAAGTACCAATACGGCTCTTGTCAAACAATTGAAGAGAACCCGAGTTGACCTCACCATATGGCAACTCTTGGTTAGCTCGCAAGAACACCGAGAGGCACTTACAAAAGCTCTCGATCAGATTAAGGTCGAATCCCAAGTTACCCCTACTGAAATGGTAGCCACTATCCTGCCCTACCTCAAGGGCAAGTCCAAAGAAGAAGGCCCGGTAGGCACCTTCTTGGATGCCGACCTACCACCATTCGGGGCCTCTCACAATCTGGCTCTGTATATCACGGTAATTTGCCGGGGTAAGTACCTACCAATGACCCTAGTCGACGACGGGTCTGCTGTGAATGTCTTCCCTCTAAGGACTGCCAAAGCCCTCGGTATCACCGAGGCCGACTACATACCAACCGCCCACACTATCCAAGCTTTCGATGGAAGCCCAAAGGCGGTTTCCGGGGCCGTTAAATTAGCAATTACAACGGGCCCAATTGAAAAGGAGCTAGAGTTCCAGGTGATCGATGTCACCTCCTCTTTCAATCTACTCCTGGGAAGGCCTTGGATTCATGCTGTAAAAGCGGTGTCTTCTACTCTTCACCGAAAGATCAAAATGCCTTTGCAAGACGGCATCATCACCCTAGAAGCAACCCCTATGACTGTGGCTAGCTGTAACGCCACGGATCGCACCGACTTATGGGGATTCGATTTTGTGGGGATGATTGAAGAAGAGTACCTTTTCAGGCCCTATTTCACCGCAAGCATTGACGCAATGCTACAAAATTTGGGATATTTATCGGGGGCTACCTCGAGGCCATATCTTCCAGCTGGGAAGATTATTGAAGTCCTAAATGACGGAGAATCTCGCTTCGGTCTAGGGTATGCTATAACCCCGGGAAATGTGGTCCGGGCAGGCATTGAGAAAGCTTGCAACATCATCAAGGGTACCTACTTGGGCCCTTATAGCCCAAGGTTGGCTGACTATTTCGTCACACCAGTATTCGGGGCTATTCAAGTTGGCCTATATCAACCAACTATCACATATCCCAAGACTGAACTAGCTCGGGAATGCAACTACATTCCAGATGACATATTTGCCCTCATCCAATCTGAATCGAAGGAGGGTAATGACAATGCCGAGCCCGTGCTGGGACTCTTGTTTGGGGAAGACAAAGCTATTCCGAACCCCAAGGAAGATCTGGTGAACCTGATCCTTCGAAGCAACAGGTTCGATCCTTCAAAGCTGATCTCGGAAGTCGGTGCTGATACTGGGAAAAGAGCCTGGAGGAAGACCATCAAGTGGACCGACAGCCAGGGTCGAGTCTACAAGCTGACCACCGGGGAAGGAAACATGCCGGACACTGATTCCGAGTCTGAGTCTGAGTCAGAGTCTGAGTCTGAGTCTGTATTCGAGTCTAAGGGGTCTGGTGCTAGAGTCCAAACTGTAACCCCCCTCCCTATAGTCACTACAACTGGAGCCTCGGGGTCTGTCCCGAAGGCACTCCCAATCCCGCCTCTGACCAATGATCAGATGGCTGCTCTCTTCGAGCTGTTTTCCAAATTTTCTATCAATAACAGCGAAAACCGTTCCGCTTATGACTTGTCTTATTTTCAAAATATTTCCAATTTCAAAAATATTTTTTGCAATGACCTTGAGAAACCCAATGAACAGGTGTCCTTGCCTCCGCATCTGATCGAGCAGCTAGAACAGAGGGAATCCCGAGACCGGGTAATCGAAGAAACCGAGTCTATCAATGTGGGAACAACCTTAGAGCCCCAGATGCTTAAGATAGGGTTATCTTTAGATCCCGAGGAGAGACAACAAATCACAGACCTCCTCCAAGAATTCAAGGATGTCTTCGCATGGTCCTACAAGGACATGCCGGGGATAGATCGGGAAATAGCTGAACACCGCATACCCATCAAAGATGGATGCAAACCGGTAAAACAGAAGCTTCGAAGAATGAAGCCCGAGTGGTCTCTCAAAGTCAAAGAAGAAGTAGACAAACAATTCAAAGCAGACTTTATACAAGTGTCTGAATATCCGGACTGGGTTGCAAACATCGTGTCGGTACCCAAGAAGGACGGCAAGGTGCGGGTATGTGTAGATTTCCGAGACCTTAACAAGGCTAGCCCAAAAGACGATTTTCCGTTGCCACACATCGACATATTGGTGGACAACACTGTTGATCATGCCCTTCTATCATTTATGGACGGGTATGCCGGGTACAACCAAATCAAGATGGCGGAAGAAGACATGGTTAAAACCACTTTCACTACACCATGGGGTACTTATTGTTATACAGTTATGTCGTTTGGGCTCATTAATGTCGGGGCCACTTATCAACGAACAGCCACGACCTTATTACATGACATGATGCATAAGGAAGTGGAGGTTTATGTGGATGACATGATTGTTAAGTCTAAAAACCGAGATGGACATGTTGCTGCCCTAAGAAAGTTCTTCACCCGTTTACGTAAGTACAACATGAGGCCGAACCCTCAAAAGTGCAGTTTCGGGGTAACATCAGGCAAATTACTGGGCCATATCGTTAGCCAACGCGGCATCGAGGTCGACCCAGCTAAAATCAGAGCCATTACCGAGATGCAACCACCTAAGACCGAAAAGGAAATAAGGGGGTTTCTCGGAAAAGTCCAATATATCAGCCGGTTTATCTCAAAGCTAACCATGGTATGTGAGCCCATTTTCAAGAAACTGAAGATAGGGGAACGGGTGCTATGGGATGATAAATGTCAAACGGCTTTTGACATAATCAAGGAAATCCTGTCTGCTCCGCCAGTGCTAATGCCACCTCAACCCGGTTTGCCTTTGTCGTTATACCTAACAACGACTGAGACAGCCATGGGGGCTATGCTGGCTCAGACAGTCGATTCAGAAGAACGGGCTATTTACTACATCAGCAAAAAGTTCCTGGAATACGAATGCAAGTATACAATGCTCGAGAAAACGTGCCTAGCTCTGGTTTGGGCCACTAAAAAGCTCAGACACTACATGCTCCGTCACGAGGTACATGTTCTGTCCAAAATGGATCCGATCAAATACTTGTTTGAAAAGCCCATTCTTAATGGAAGAATGTCCAGATGGACCTTAATGCTAGCTGAGTTTGACCTCAAGTTTGTACCATTAAAAGCCATCAAAGGCCAGGTGGTAGCCGAGTTCCTCGCCGACAGCCCAATATCTGAAGAGGGCTATACCGACACTTGGGCCTTTCCTGACGAAGACATATTCCATCCTGACACCGAAACTTGGGATCTGTATTTCGATGGAGCATCCAACTTTCGAGGGTTCGGAGTCGGTATTCTCCTTATATCACCACGAGGGGAACACACACCGTTATCCATCAAATTAGACTTTGATGTAACAAACAATGCGGCCGAGTATGAAGCATGCATCCACGGGTTGCAAGCGGCTGCTGATTTGGGAATTACAAATCTCCGGGTTCACGGGGACTCGTCCCTAGTCATCAATCAAGCCCTTCAAAAATGGAAAACTCGGAATGCCAATCTCGTGGCTTACCAAGAACGAGTAAGGGTTCTAGAGAAGCAATTCCAGAAGGTAGAATATATCTATCTCCCACGTGAAGAAAATCAGTTCGCGGACGCACTTTCCAAATTGGCATCCTTACTAAACATCCCGGAACATATGCCCAGTATGCCAATCTGTGTCGAAAGACGGTCCGAGCCGGCATATGTTAACGCCATTCAAGATATCGAAATCACTAATCCAGAGCCTTGGTATCAGGCTGTTCTAACCTATTTGACTACGGGAGAATATCCACCAGGAACTGAAAATCGGGCCAAGAAAGCCTTGCGAAGACTGGGCACCCAATTCATTCGTACGGACGATGGTCAGTTATACAAAAAGACGGCACAGGGGGCTTTACTCCTATGTATCGACAAAACACAGGCCGAAAAAGTGATGGCCGAAGTACACGACGGTGAAAACGGCCCGCATATGAACGCCCATATGCTAGCCCGAAAAATCATGAGGCCCAGATACTACTGGAACAGTATGGAGGCCAACTGTCAATCATATGTCAAACACTGCCATAATTGTCAAATTTTCGGCAATGTTCAACACATGCCATCGTCCCTACTGTACACCATGACCTCGCCATGGCCATTTTCGACATGGGGAATCGATATAATTGGGAAAGTGAACCCTTCCGGGATGGGAGGTCACTGTTTTTATTTTGGTAGCTATCGACTATTTCACCAAGTTGGTCGAAGCGGAATCATACCGTGTCTTGAACGCCAAGCACGTGGCCAAGTTTATCCAGAATAAAATAATATGCCGATACGGGATCCCACACGAGTTTATCAGTGACCATGGGACCCACTTTCAAGCCGAAACCGCTACTTTGCTAGCGAAATACAAAATCCAGAGGCATACATCTTCGCCGTACCGTCCCCAAACAAATGGAGCGGTAGAAGCTGCTAATAAGACAATTGTCACCATACTTAAAAAGATGGCTGATAATTATCGGGACTGGCCCGACAAAATACCCTTTGTCCTGTGGGGATACCGGACGTCGATCCGAACTGCAACCGGGGCAACTCCATATTATTTAACATATGGCATGGAAGCGGTCCAGCCAGTCGAGTTGGAGATACCGTCTCTCAGAATTTTACTAGAAAGCTAAGTGCCCGAAGCAGATTTGGTTCAAGCTCGATATGACTCGTTAGTTCTCTTGGACGAACGACGGTCGCGGGCTCTCAATAACATCCAAATATATCAAAAAAGAATCAAACGGGCCTTTAACAAAAGAGTTAGGCCCAGGAATATCAAGGAAGGCGATTTGGTCCTAAAATCGGTTCGTGCCTTACTACCGGTTGACCCAAGGGGAAAATTCAAACCCAATTGGGCTGGGCCATACCTAGTCAAGAAGGTTCTATCAGGAGGAGCAGTAATGCTGACGGACCTGGACTGGAATGAATTTGTCAACCCAACCAACCTAGACCAGCTGAAGCGCTACTACTCCTAAACCTTATCTCCAATGTCATTTGCAAAAATTATTTAAAAACACCTTTTTTTTCAAAATTTATAAGCAAGTCAATAAGTTAGGATTATTTATCCTACTGTCGCACATCTTGAACTCATAGTCTTGGTGTATTTCGAAATTGCAAAAATAAATCTACGCTTGAACTACGTTTGGTTTGATTCCACTAACTGCGGATACGTAGGCAACCCCTCAAAAGGGCACAACCACCGCAATAACGAAAAAGACAGAAACGGTTTCACTAATATAATACTTTTATTATTCCAGAAAACAAACACCGATAAACTCGGTAATTCAAAATTACAAAAAGCCAAAAAAAACAACACACAACAAAAATAGTAATAATATCTAAATAATAATAGTAGGAGACTAGTATCCGGGCATCTTGCCCTTGCCCTTATCCTTCGGGTCTTGTGGAGCCCGAGGTCGCCGGGGTGGAGAAGATCGTTCCCGAATAACCACGGGAACCTCCTTGGCCCGAGTCCTCTTCTTCGACAGAGGATCTTCAGCTATTGTCACGGACCCAAGTCGAGCCCGTATGTGCTCTGGCAACCTGTCCTTAGGACCCAGTCGGTCCTGGACTAAAGGCCTGGCTCCTTGTCTCCTCTCCAAATTTGTCTGGGGGCTCACTTCCCCCCGTGCACCTCTAGCATCGGACCCCCTAGCTCGAGTCCTAGCTCCTCTCCTCTGACTTGGCCTCAGACGGACTATCGGAGCTTGAACCTCCTCTTCAGCAAAAAAGTCTCTGTTATCTTTAACTTTCTCCCGTCGAAGCAGGTCGAAGGCCTCATCAACCTTCAGAGCAGCACGAGCTTCGGCAGTCTCGGCTTTGGTCCACCTTTCATAAGAATAAGACACCCAGGTAGAATGAAGCGACTTGGGAACGGACCAAGTAGTTCGGGTATACCATCTCTGAATCCAGGTGTCACACATAATGTCGGTCAGCTGGGTAGGTGCACTCACAACTGCCTCGTTCTCCGGGATGCGCTGAGTCCACCCATATTGCCTGAGTATGCGGTCAGGATAGAGGTGAACTGTGTGGCTAAAGGACATAATCACCAGGTAGCGGGCCTTGTCTCCAGACGCCAGACCCGTCCAAGCATAAATTAGCCACCATGGAACCACCCATCGTATCAATGGACCACGATGGAATGTTAATTCTTCCTCCCAATATTTCTGGGTAGTCAGGCAGGACGAGTCGGTAGGCCGTCTCCTTGTCATCACCTGGTTGAACCAATATTGACTCGGGTTGGGAGGAGGCTCGATCTTTGACAACCTTTCAAATAGCCAAAGCTGTAAAGAAAAGCAACGTTTATGAGATTCCGGACAATTCAGCGTCCGCATAAGGGCACTCGATCGAGTGCCGGGGTCACTCGATCAAGTGGCACCCCTAAAACGAGGCAGAATGCTCCTTTACGAGAGCACTCGATCGAGTGCCAGGGTGACTCGGTCGAATGCCCCCCCGTAGCAGCATGTCGCGAAAAAAAAAATCGAAAAAAAAATAAAAATCGAAAAAAAAAAATCGAAAAGGAGAAAAGCGATATACTTGCAGCAGACGGGTGCTCCCAGTGAAACGGGCTGACTCATCCCTCTTTCGGTTGTCCAAGCCCTGAATAATTTCCCCCGTGATCAACGATGCGGGACTACACTCCGTCTCCATAAGGTCAGCAATGACGAGAAGACGAACGCTACCCATGCAAGACAGCAGGTCCATATGGCCTTCGAAGGCATACACGTGCAGCATACAGAAGGCGAACGCCCTACGGCTATGAATGGGCGTAACCCGATGTCATACGGGTTCATGAACTTCTCAGCTAAGGCAAGTAGAGAAACGGTATCCCCTTCAAGCATGCGGGATACTTCAGCGTGGGAGAGCCCCAAAAATTCCCGTAGTTTTCTCCTGGGGTCCCGAACTGAGAAAGGGACGGCGGGGCGGAGCAGTGGATTCCACCCTCCTATGGCAGCAATTTTCTCAGGGAGAGGACAGATCTCGCCCCGAGGGAAGGCGAAAACATGGTAAGTGTCATCCTAGAAGGTCAGACAGGCGTCAAGGAAATGACGGTCCACGTGCATCTGACGGAACGTGAACAATTGGAATATGCCCGACTGTCTCAAGGCTACCTTGCTCGCATCCCTAAAACGGTGTGCCCAATCTTGCAGCATATTGATCAGACGGTCGATAGCCGTGATAAAGCTTTTTCTTGAAAGGAATAAGGTTTTTTTTTTCGAGGAGAAGATGAAGCTTTTTTTGAGTTGTGACAAAGGAAGGAGCCAGGGTGATGTATTTATAACATCAAAACCCTGGAGCATCCCCTGCAGCTGTGCCTCCTTGGCCCCAGCGGGCCTAGACATACAGGCCCGACCCATAACTCTTCCCACAGACACATGAATTTAGTCATCCCGAGCAGTCTGTCAAAATTCAAAAATTCAAAAATTCAAAATATATACATTCTAAAAATTTTCAAAAATTTTTAATCATCCAAATTTTTATTCCCCAGCGCGAGTCATTTTTACTACCTACGTGTTGCATACATTTTATGTGACTTATACAGGTACGACTCAAACAGGGACATGCAACCCTCTAAAATCTCCCCAGCGGAAGCCCAAGGCGGCATTTTTCCCGGAATGGTACGAGATGAGCCCACATATAGGCGCACCCAGGACTTATGCTACAAGTCCGATTCCCCACGGAGTTATCATCAACTCAGGTATGATTTCTAACTTATGGCTGGCGAGCCCTTCACGCGAGTCTAATGGACTATAAACGACCCGATCGGAAGTCTACCGGGTCTTAATCGACTTGGTAGCTACTCTGACTTTCGCCCTGTCCAAGCCTCAGTCAGAGTGGGGGCTCTGTAGACACCCGCATTTTGACTGCCAGGTGTCTATGGTAGTTTCCAAAAAACACCCGATGATGATCGGACGCTAACATGTTCTAACGCGCTCGGATACGGGCTCGAAATCAATAATGTCCGGAATGGGCTTTTAACGGGATACAAATCTCACAAAACCAACCTCAAATTCAGGCCCAGTGGGTCGTTCCGAGCAAAATGAGACTAATTTGGGTCAAAACCGACACCAAAAATAATTCCCGTCTTTTAGCGACCGGGTCAAAACTCGGTCAAGACAAACCCGGCCCAAAAAGCGACCTGATACGTTCGAAATCAGCCAAGATCAGCCAAATCAACCCAAATTAATGCCAAATCAATCACAATCAATCAAGAGCAAATCAAGGCAATCACGCCCAAAATAACCCGAGTGGAGCCTCACAAAAATGGTCCAGGTGCATCCTTGAGGGCACTCGACCGAGTGCACCCGCCCCACTCGGTCGAGTGACCCATGTGTCGGGGCTCCCTATAAATACCCGTCAACCTTTGACACAAACACAACTCTTGGAACACTTTTCACCTTTCAAAAATTCAGCCAACCTTGCACTCATCTTACACCCTACACTTTGCAACACCATTCTCGACATCACAATACACACGAAACCGAGCCATACATACACACCATCAACTCCTCCTACATATCTCGACGTTCCCGTGCCATTGCCGCCGTTTGACGAACCGTATCCCGAGAAGCAAGAACATGTAGGTTGAGGGTGTGACAATTCAACACCGACTTTTCATTCTTCATCCTTTTTCTCGATCTTTTATGTATATTTATATTTATGCTTATAGTATTATATTTAGTTGATAGTAACGACATTACTAACATCTAACATTTATTTCTTGCATCTAACATCTAGCGTTAAACATTTTACTTATCGTATTTTAGTTATCGTTATGTACATTTTATTATAATATTATGTACCGCATATGTGTGTGTGTGTGTGTATATATATATATATATATATTTGCGTAATAATTTCAAAACTCGGATCCGAACTCGTTTGACTACGACGATCTTTTTTTTTTAAGGTTCGTTTATTAACACGATCCCGATCATTCGTAGTTGAACGCGTATGAATCCATTTCAAAGATCAGTACGGAACCCGTTGACACGAAAATCGACATCACCTAATCCGTAAGGATTAATATCGATGTCGTGACGTAGAGGGACGCAATTTCGTCACTAATCAAATTTCTAAAACTAACGACAACTCCTTTTACAAAAATCCGATAACGGTATTATAATCATATAAGACATGATTACGATACCGGCAAACCGAACTAAATCTAAATTCGTCGATATTTTTATTTAATTCGGCCAACCCTCGATTTAAAACGCATAAAATCACACGAGTCATAACTCGTACAGGTGCCACTCGGCCGATTATACCTGCTACTCGACCGAGTAGCACCCCAAATTATGGGCAGTAGCCTCTTCTAGGACGCACTCGACCGAGTCAGGCCATGACTCGACCGAGTGGGTCCTATAGCCCAGAAATCCGAGAGCTTTAATGCTATATTCGGGCCTCGTCTTTTAAAAAGCGACTTAGTCGTCACGTGTAAAGTCAATCACGTGATCTATTTTTTTAAAATGCATATATATAACTTCACTTAAACAACTTTGATCGACGGTCTCACTATTAATCTTGCGTTGACGACTCCGTAGTCGCATCCAACGCATAATTAATTTAGGCTCCAATTTACCGACATGATAAGTTGGGACAAGGCATCGGGATTTGGGATCGGGCTAGCACCACGCCTAGGTCCTATATCCCCGTCCTTCGATTAATACATAAAACAATACGTATTTAATTGAAGTTCGTCCACCTACGCAAATTCACGGTCTAGTTTATACACGGGTCCGTTTCTAACTATTGCTTATCATTTTGGCTATATATATTACGATTGTTCTACTTTTATTGCTCGTTGTATTGTGAATTTCGGGTTGTATTCCGCCCGTGTAATTTGTAATCAATTTATTATTGCTTTGCTTTATTTATTTACGTTTTACCGTTTATAAATGAACCCTCGCATGCTAAATCACTTCGACAATAAATTAGATGCATTAAAATGACGTAGCTCACATTTAGTTCGCATGCTTAGCTAAAACGTTGTTTGCATATCATTTCACCGAATCATTAACGCACATATTAGAAAGTCAAACGATGTCTTAGTAGAGGCCACTATGTGCGGGCGGGGTTGGGTGTCCTTAGTGGGCTTCCCAACACGTACCCTCACCCCTTACTCAGAACCTCGGTTTCCGGATGCCCGAAACCGTTGGCGCACGAGAGTCATTCTTTACACGATTACCGGTATAGATGGTATTGGTATCGCAATGCAAAGGGACGAGCCCAATAAACTCTAAAACCGAGATGGTCCATACTTTGTGTATGGTCCATAGCGATATAGAGTGGGCTCGAACGGTTCCGAATAACCATAAAATTTGGTGGCGACTCCATTTCGACTTAAATTTCAATTCGATCCATTCTCATATGGAGGTGCATTCGCCTACCCAAAACCCGCGCGTGGCCGCGTTGGGGTGGACCTACGTCATGTCCACAATATATTTTCTCTAATAGATTGTAAACATAATTACACGTTTACACTCTGCAGTAAGGCTTCAAAATCTAAGTCAAAAAACTTTAATCTCTTGGCTAGATTGTAAAATACAGAGTACAGAACAAACCCATTCATTAAAATGAGTAAAAGATCAATGAGAAGATTATACAACTATGACTAGTATTACCAACTGCACAACTAATAACTACTTCCTCCGTCTGATCACAAGTTTACCTTTACTTTTGATATCATGAAAAATAATCTATAGATCTCAATGAATTGTATTGCAGAACAGGTATAAATACCGGTAGGGGTTACAATGTACAAAGCTCTCTAAGGTGCTGTTTGGATTTGCTTGTTTAATGTAATTTTTGTTTCTTAATTGAAAGGAATTTATTCACTTTTCGGACAAAACTCTAATAGTTTGTTTATTGTTTTGCAAAAGTGTTTTTCAATAAGAGCTTTTTACTTTAACAAATGAAAAATGAAAAATGTATATTTAAAAGTATATCGAGATGTATCTCTATTTGCACAGAATGAAAAAAATATGAATAAACAAGTATTTACTGTTTTGGTAAAAAATTTCCAGGTCTACGATTTCGGTTGCGTGTTAAAGCGATCGTTCTATAACTATGGTTGACGAAATTGAGTCGGATCTAATGAACGAAGAACGATGAAAGAAAAAGGACGACACACAAAGTTTTGGTGACGCGGAAACCCGATGTGGGAAAAACCGCAGGGGGAGTCGGAATCTCGCCAAAATTCTACTATGAATGGAAAAGAGTGAAGAAAGGAATACAAATACAAGGAATTTGACTATAATTATGACTTATGACTGATGGTGAATATTTTATCGTGATGTATGCTTGGGATAGGTGTGCTCGGATGATCCTTTCCTTCTTCCTCCCTTTCCTTTTATATGGCCTTTGTTCATGGAGTCCTCATTGCCCTTTAAAGCTTGGAGCAATTATTGCTCTTGATTGCTTGATAACCGTTACAACCGTTACAATTAGCTCCTTCTTCTCTTCCTGGTCTGCAGGAGGGTTTCTTGGTTTGTAGGAGTAGCTGTTGCCTCTTTCCTCTTGTATGGGCTAGGTTCCTTACTTTGTCTGCTGGGCCAGTTTGATTGTGTGGCCCATTGTTTTATTCTCTCTTTATGATTCGCTCGATCCATCATTGTCTATTATTTCGGGTTTGTTTGACTTGACGGCTTTTGATTATTTTTTACTACCGTTCTTTAGTCTTTGGTTTTGACTTTCATCCACGGACCTTTGCTCTTTTTATCTTTGACCTTTGACTTCTGACTTTTTGACTGTCCACTCGTATTTTGCCACGTTGTATTTCGAAGGCGCAAATTTTTCGCCCGAAAAAATGTCCCCAAATTTCCGACTAAGCTCATATTAGGCGGGAATTTCCGTTCCTTTGCAGATAGCTTCTGGTGATGATTAACCGTTTGCCTTTCAAAAGAAAACTGATGCCTCCACTTTCCCAATTAATGTTTTTCTTCTAACCTTTCATCATTACTTGTCCTTCCCAATTGCCCCCTTATTATTATTCACCCTTCCCAATTACTTCTTACCCCTTCTTACCCTAGTTACTCTCTCTCCATCTTCCCCATCACTCCTAACCTTCCTCCAAAATTTTCAAAAAGGTAACCCCCATCTCTTCCGCTCGCCGTTGCTGTGGTGCCGAGTTTCTGCACTCCTTACCTTGATTTCCCGGTGATTTCTTTTTCGTAGTGATCCACCTTTTTTTTCTTGCTTGTTTCGTTACCTCTGTTATGACCCCTAAATTTACTCGTTCTTGCTCGAAACCCCTAACACCTCTTTCGTCGTCGTCCTCTCCCTCATCGTCCTTGGTATTGTTTCCTTCTACACTTACCCTTAATCCTCCCAACTCTTGTGACTCTCGCTACACTGAGAGAGATCTCCCTGCCATCAGAAGGATTTTTGGCTTCCACGAGGATGTAATCATTCATGTTCCCCTTCGTGATCAGAAGGCGGATTTTTTCCGTCTTGGATGGACTTGCCTCTATGCCTACCCTTTTTGTCTAGGCCTTAGGTTTCCTTTCCCCGCGCTGATTCGTGACTTTCTGTCCTTCCATCTCCTTGCTCCCTGCCAACTGGTGCCACATGCATGGCGCCTCTTGTTGTGTTTCTGCGCTTTAAACCAGCGATACCAAAGAGGCATCACTTTGGGTGATGTTTCGTCTGTCTACCGGGCTAGATCTATTGGGAGTGGCCTGGTGACCCTTCGTTTGCAGAAGGGTAGAGAATCTTGTATTTCCTTCCCTACTTACCCTCCAGACGACAAATGGTATCGGCATTTTATCTTTGTGAAGATTGATAGCATCTCCCCATGTGTTTCCAGCTATCTCTTCTCTCCTTGAAAGCCCGTTGAAGGTATAAGTATTCTCCTTATCTTTGGATTTTCCATGCATGCTCACCGTTCTTACTGATACTGTGGTGTAGAATTGGAAGAGCCTAACTTTGATTCTGAAGATCCGGATTCTTTGGCTCGCCTTTATGGTCTGGAACCTGAATTTCAATCTTTCTACCACCTGGTGAACCCTCTAGGGAGTAATCCTCCTTCGCCTTTCTCTCCAGGGGAAGATTCTGCTGACACCATGTCTTCAGGTATGGTTTTTTACGTCTGGCTGAGATACTTTGATTCCACCGTGATTCGAGGCTTGTCTTTACGCCTTGCCTTTTCCTTAGGAAATCCTAAGCCTCGCATAACCTTAGGCCGACTAATCGCTTCTAGGAGGAAGAAGGCGGCCACCAGGTCCTCGTCCAAGGGAAAATCCAGTTCAGCTCCCTCTGCTTCTCCTGGAGCCAAAAGGAAGCGTGCCTCCTCTCCATCTCCTGGAGACATCTCTACTGGGAAATCTCCGGTAGCTGGCATCTCTACTCCTATTCCTGACTCCGTCCCTCAGTCAGTGGACAACGCGTCCCCCGGGTTAACACTTAAATTCCCCTGCGGCTTTGGCATCCTCAAATCTCCGGAGGACTGGGTGTCTTTGGATCAACTGTTATTTCCTCGCCCTAAAGCTGCTATGGACGAGCGTTCTTTGGGGGAGCTGACTGACCTATTTACAGGGCAGTCCTTCGAGGTATTTATTCTCTTGTCTACTGTTGGATGTTTTCTTTTGCGATTTCCCTGATTTTTGCCCTGGTTTGTTGAGGTTCTGTCTAGGTCTTGCAATTGGGTTTGTATCTGCGCCACATCATGCACTGGCTCACAAGCGAGGTGAACCCTCTCAAGGCTCAAAGGGATGGTCTGCAGAGCACGGCTGATGGAGCTAATGAGGAGGTTTCCAAGCTGGAGAGGGAGCTAGAGCAAGTTAGGAAGTTGTTGGCACTTGGCACAAGAGAAGAGCCGTCGCGAGGTTGTTGTGGGTGAACTATCTCGGGTTCAGGAAGCCAATGCTTCTCTAAGGGAGAAGAATATTGAGTTGAAGTGAATCTTGATGGATGCTCTCAGTTGGGCGTCCTTGCAAACCCGAGTGGAAATGATCGAGGCTTACTCGAAGGGAGAGCACGGATATTGTGACTTAAGAGCTGAGAAAGAAGAATTGGCGGAGCAGTTTCCTGTGGCACCCGACTTGGATGTTCTTGCTGACGAAGAGGGGGAAGTTGTGGGTGAGTCAGTTGCTTCCCCTCTCCCAGATCAGAGAACTGAGAGGGCTGATGGAGCTGATCAGGAGCATGCTATTACTCTTGCTGTCGTGGAACCTCTCGCCTCCCTGTCCCCAGAAAGAACTGATGTTTAGGCTCCTGTCTTGTTATCCGTTGAATCTATTCATCGCCCTGTGTGGCACAAAAACACTTTAGTTTTCAAACCTTGTATCTGAATTTTCTTTTACCTTTGCCCAAGGGGGCAAAGTGTTTATTTGAATACTTTGTGGTACTTTGTTTTTAACTGTTGATCGTAATGGTTTACTATTGATTGCGATTGTTTGCGTTTGATTGTAATCATTTGTTGTAGTTTTGTCTTACTACCTTCTGTTGTATGCATGCCTTGTGTTTGTATGGTCGACCTTTGATATGGTGATGGCCTGGAATCTAGTTCGTCCACTTAGTCGGAGGTGCCACGCTTTGCGTGGGTACTAAGTGGCGCGGGAGACTGTAATGTCCTGGTTGTAGGCACTTAGTCACAGACGCACGCCCTCTGTAGAAATTATACACTCCACCAGATTAGTTATCATCTTTTAGTTAGGAAAAACTGATGAGTTTTGGTAGACATGCAAGATGAAATGTTTAAGAGTATGTGCAGGGAGAAGTTAAATTTTGAAATCAGAAGAAAATCAAAATTTGAAAATGAAAGGGAAATAAAATTCTGAAGCACAAGAAAACCAAATTTTGATGACATGAAAGGATAGATGCGTGCTTGATGATGAAACACCTGATTTTAAAATTTTGCGAAAAGCGGGCAGAAGAAGAGATTGAATGTATGTTTGCAAGGTTTGATAGGATTAAACCTGGGTTCTGGTGGAGGTGTATCTGGCAGAATAGATGCCATGTTTCTGGCGGCAGTGGCCTATGTTTCTGGCGGTAGTGGCCCATGTTTCTGGCGACTTTGGCCTGTGTTTCTGGCGAGGTTGGCCCATTAAAAGAAGTTTTTTTTTTCAGGTGTATGATGTTCCAGGGTTTCTGGATGACTTTTCCTTCCATGGTCATAAGTTGGTAGGCTCCATTCTTAACTAGTTTTTCTACCTGGTAGGGCCCTTCCCAATTGTAGGCGAACTTTTCTGCTCGGTGGTTCCTGGTGTTCTGGAAGACTTTCCAGAGAACTAGATCTCCCTCCTGCAGGACTCTGACTTTGACATTCCTATTGTAGCTTCTGGCGACTGTCTGCCTGTAGGAGGCCATCCTGACTTGGGCATCAGTTCCGAGTTCGTCTACGGTGTCCAGGTTACTGGCCATCTCCACCTGGTTCTTTTCCTTCGTTATGCAACCATATCTGTGGGTAGGCACTCTTACTTTTGAAGGAATGACCGCCTCAGCACCAAAGACCAAGCTGAATGGCGTCTGTCCTGTAGCTACTTTGGGTGTGGTTCTGTCAGACCATAGCACCAAGGGGAGTTCCTCTGCCCATCTGCCCCCTGCTTCCTCCAGCCTTCTTTTCAGGTTGTCTATCACAATTTTGTTGCTAGACTCCGCCTGACCATTAGACTGAGGGTTTCTGAAGGTAGACTTGCTTAATGTGATGTTCCACCTGGCGCAGTAGGCCTCTTGTTGCCAATAAACTGGGATCCGTTATCGCAGATGATTTCTGAAGGAATGCCAAACCTGCAGATAATGTTACGTTTTATGAAGGATATAACCTGCTTCTCAGTCACCTGAGGGAATGCTTCTGCTTCTATCCATTTGGAGAAGTAGTCTGTCATGGACAACATGAAGACTTTGTTTCCTGGAGCTCTTTGTAACTTGCCAACAATATCCATCCCCCACTTCATGAAGGGCCAAGGAGAAATTACTGGATGCAACGGTTCTGCCGGCTGGTGGTTAACTGGTGCGTGTCTCTGGCAGGCGTCACATTTCTTGACGTACTCTATAGTATCTTTGCGCATTGTTGGCCAATAGTAGCCCTAACGGAGTGCCTTTTTGGATAGACTCCTGCCCCCTGCATGATTTCCACATTCACCAATGTGTAGGTCATGCATAACGACTTCTGCCTCCTACTGACCCAGGCACCTCAGGTATGGTCCAGCAGTTGACCTTTTGAACATGACACCATCAATGAGGCTGTTTCTAGACGCCTTCATTCTAAAGGTCCTAGCTTCCTTCTTATCTGCTGGCAGAATGTCATTTTGCAGCCACTCTTGGTAGGGTTTTCTCCATCTGAGATTTCTTCTTGCCCTGTTGTGGTGCTGCAGATTCCTGCTTCCTGTAACCACTGCAACCCCTGGTCTGATGAATTTTCCCATTCGTCAGGCATCTTGTGTTTCTGTGTACCCTTCCAAACTGCTGGCTTTAGGACATGGACAATGGGTATGGTAGAGATTACTCCAGGCTTGAATGTCGCCCCTAGGGTGGCTAGGGCGTCTGCTTCTGCATTCTTGTCTCTCGGGATTTGGCTAATTGAGAAGGCTGCGAATCTGAGGGATAGATCCTTCGCCATTTCAAGGTAGGCCATCATCTACTTCAGCCCAGCATTAGGAAAAACCCGATGTGGGAAAAACCGCGGGGGGAGTCGGAATCCCGCGAAAAATCTACTATGAATGAGAAAGAGTGAAGAAAGGAATACAAATACAAGGAATTTGACTATAATTGTGACTAATGACTGATGGTGAGTATTTTATCGTGATGTATGCTTGGGATGGGTGTGCTCGGATGATCCTTTCCTTTTATATGGCCTCTGTTCATGGAGTCCTCATTGTCCTTTAATGCTTGGAGCAATTATTGCTCTTGATTGCTTGATAACCGTTACAACCGTTACAATTAGCTCCTCCATCTCCTCCTGGTCTGCAGGAGGGTTTCCTGGTTTGTAAGAGTAGTTGTTGCCTCTTCCCTCTTGTATGGGCTAGGTTCCTTACTTTGTCTGCTGGGCCAGTTTGATAGTGTGGCCCATTGTTTTATTCTCTCTTTATGCTTCGCTCGACCCATCATTGTGTATTATTCCGGGTTTGTTTGACTTGACGACTTTTGATTATTTTTTACTTCCGTCCTTTAGTCTTCGGTTTTGACTTTCATCCACGGACCTTTGCTCTTTTTATCGTTGACCTTTGACTTCTGACTTTTTGACTGTCCACTCATATTTTGCCACGTTGTATTCCGAAGGCGCACATTTTTGGCCCAAACATTTATTTTATTTTATTTAAATGTCTAAAACATAAAAAAAATTGAACTGAATTTTTGGCTTATAAAAAAAACTTTCAACTTGGAGAAAATGGATGTTTGGCCAAGTAACTTTCTAAAAACAACTCAACAAGTTAGGGCAAATAGCACCTAATATTCTCTCCATTCAACCTCAACCTTCCTATCTACCTTTTGCACACCGACGATATCTTTCATTTAGCATTATTGATTTTTTTTAAAATGGATATTCTTATCTTATTCATAGACGAATCAAACACGTTACACAATACTCTGTGTATTATTTACTTATACAGAGCATATTGTAAGTAATACTCTCTCCTATATTGGGTCGTCGACATTTCAGCTGAGTCATCGGCGCTTTATACGTGATTTTCCTTTAATTATGATTAATGAATTTAATTATTTTACTTAATTAATCTAATTATTATTTCCCGACTACTTTAAGATTACGATTTTGATAATTTTTGACGGTTTTAAAAACACGTGTCTCAATAAAGCTCGAGATTGTTTTTAGGAAATTTCTATATAAACCCCCTTGTTTCTCATAATTCAGTTTCATTTCTTCCTCACTCTAAACTAATTCCTAAAAAAATCGTTTATCAAATATAAAACTGCTTCCACTCCCACTCCAAATTATATCTCAAATATAAAACGGCTTCCACTCCACTTCACTTAATATTTAGTCAAGTAAGTATATGGATTATTTAGTATTTTAATTTTGTAAGTGATTTTATTTAATTAGATCGATTAGTTTCATTATAATTGTGATTAGGATGATAGTTTAGGCTCCCGGTAGATGCATGTGGTTGAATAATCATTGACGTATTCGATTTTAGTTGTTACGGTTTAATGGGTATGCGATTATCGTTCCTAATTATCAATTTTCGTTCGAAGTTTAAAAAAAACAAAAAAATACTATGTTATATGGGTCAGTATAACGTCGTATTTTGACGTTATACAGTATTTTTTGTTTTTTTTTAAAAAACAATCAAATTCGTTATACGATGTTATACGCTACGAAATCCGTTTAGTTTATTTTCATTTTTCAATAAATACGTATATTTAAGTTTCTATTAGGTTTTCGGGTGTTTGAAAATTTAATTTTATTTTAACAATTAACTTAATTATCTTTATCGTGTTATATTATTGAAAATAGATGGCTGAGAAGAGGAAGGGTAAGGTTAGAGGTAGCCGGGTCGATGGTAGGGTGGTGACGGCTTCGACGCGCGCTAGGAGTAGGGAGCAACCTCTAACTACCAGGCCACAAGAGGCGTCAGCTACCACGGAGCCATTACAGACACCGGCTGCGCAGGTAGAGGGTAGGAGCTCATCCGGGGGGCACAGTCTTCTGTTACTTGTATTCGTATCATCCACGGTGGCCGACCTGCTTCTTCAGAGGCTACCGGGAGCGGTGGTGCCCCCGATGAGGGTTGAGGTCGTTTAAGAGTCACGACCTAGACATGGAGTTTGACGAGATTGTTAGGCAGCACGAACTTCCCGATGACATCCCACAACACGACGACGAAGAAGAGGAGGAGCAGCCAGCTACTGAGACGGAGAGGAGCGGCAGGGCAGTTGCGTATAAGAAGGGACCGGATGGTCGGTGGGAGGGGAGCATTCGTTCTTCGAGCACGAGAGCCACCCAGAAGACACAGGAGGACACTTCTTGGCGTCTGCAGGGACCTAGCCCTAGATGTCTTGTCGATCCGGCGGTCATCCCGAGCTTTGGTGGTCACGTTGTACGCAGATTGTGGTCTCATCCATCGATGCGACCAATGATGCTGAAGGTCTATCATTGTCCTAGGCTTGTTAGGGAGTTGACTCCTTATGATACAGATGACGTCACGGTGGCCACCATCTGGGATGCTAGTCTTATCCATCTACGGGCATGCGTTCTACAGCATTTAGACGTCCCGCTTATTACTGCATTCGTTGAGAGGCAGCCGCCAGATACGAACACATTTGCTCGGGGTGAGCCATGAATATACGTTCAACCTCGTTGGTAGTCTCGTTCTCACAGATAAAATGGACGTACCTCCCCCTAGTGCGAGTACAATAATCTGCTCTATACCATTCCTACCTTCTCTTGCCTCGGCCCTCATTTTGGCCCCCGTATTATATATCGTCTGAATGGAGGGGCGTGGCTTTTCAAGGTTTGCCTAATGAAGGGCCTCCAAAATTTGTGTCGGTGGAACATGCACCCTAAGACACGTCATAACGTACTCTTTCTCGGCCACATCAGAGGCAGCTAAACGTCTGTGACCATCATCATAAACCAGTAACTTGTGATCGTGCATACCAAATGGACCAATTGCTAGAATCCATCGTTGCTGATCAAACTTCTGACACACTTTAACCCAAAACTTACATCTGATCTTCTTAGAATTCTTGGTACCAGTTCGCGGAGTTCCGTTATGGTCACATTTGAAGTAGTTCACTCCAAGTTGTAGGCTGACAGTTAAATTGTTCTTCGGTTTGTTGCTGGCTTTCACCAAATTAAACCCGAGAGTCAACGCTATCTCATTAGCGTAGTTGAATGCATGGTCGGTCGTCGGACGTAGCAAATGGAGGCCCAGAGATAAAAGCAGCAAGGATAGTCAATATCATCGCCCCCAAAATCCTCCGAGTATACCTACATAATAAGAAATATTAGTTGGATTATTGTCACCAAACATCACGAAAGAAAAAGAAAATTGTAACAAGTATGTATAATCACTACAAGCGCCTGATTTATTTAAAATGTTTTTTAAAAAAACGTGGGAAATACACGTTATACTGGCCAATATAACATGAGAAATTGACGTTAACCTGGGTTTTCGTATTTTTTTTTTGCGTCTTCAGCTTATTTACTCCATTTAGTACAACAATTACGTAAATTATAACAAACTTCAAGAGAAGGACAATAAAAAGATTATTACTAAACGATATACTAATACATTAACACGACGAACGATATACTAAACGAAAAAAAAAATGATTAAGAGTAAGTAAAATTAAATTACAAGTGCACTAACCCAAAATGTAAATGCGGTTGTTGCTCGATTTTGTAATATCGAAGGAAAGGTAAACCCGGAAATTTAAGGAAAGCCGGGTTTTTTTAGTGGGAAAAAAAAGATAGTGGAAGAGTGAATTGTGAATGGAGTGTTGTGGTGGAGGGGACCATAAAGGGTCATGTTTTCTCCTAACGAACATTTACTCAATCCTAACGAATTTTCCTAAATTTTTCCTATTATACCACTATATAAAGTTTACCTTTTACATTGAGATTCAAGTTCACTTCTTTCGTCTTACTTCATCAATTTAGATAATCAATCTCTCCTGAATTTGATTATGACTTCTAATCAATTATCGATGATGCTCAATCGATTATTTATTTACCAAATTATTTTTTTAATTGTATTATTATTGTTTGATTAATTTTTTAGGGTTTACATAACAATGAAAAAAGGAAAAAAAACAAAAAAAGGCAGCAAATAACAAAGAAAAAAGAGGAATTTAAATAAATAAAATAATTTTTAAAAAAATGAAAAAAAAAAACCAAACTTACGAGCAGTGCTCTCTCCCTCTCCTTGCCCCACCCCCAACCACCCCACCCCCACCCGCTCACCACCCGACACCAACACCGACTCCGACCCAAACCTCACATATCCCTCCACCGCCTACCACCCAGCCACCACTCGTCTCACACCGGCTCCGACTCTACCTCACCCAACTAGCCCCCCCGTCGACCCCAGCCTCTATTGACCCGACCTCAGCCATCTCAGCCGCAGTCGCCGACTCCAGCCACCTCAGCCACCAACCCCGGACGGTTTCGATGTTTGTGGTGGTTCATGGGTGGTTGAATTTTGGGATTTATTTAGAGAGAAAAACAAACCCCAACTTTTTGATGGGGTGAAGTAATAGGGATAAAACGGTAAAATGTCGTTAGGATTGAGTGAAGACCCGTTAGGAAAAAATTATTTTGTTTGAATATAATAACATACTCCCTCACATTCATTCAATTCTTTACGTGGAACCCGTTTTTGTGAGAAGAAATGGTGGGTCTATGTAAAGAATTGAATGCATGGGAGGGAGTAACATAATAAAATGACGATTTGAAAAAAAAAATTGTTTCGTTATCGAGTTTCATTAACACGATTAAACTTTTTAACGTAATCAACAAAGTTAATGAAGGTAATTAGGGAAGGGCGTTGTTGTCCTTTCACTTTAAAAAAACACCGACAACCCGACTGAAATGTCGACGACCAAGAATAGCACTCGTAATACTATATTAAAGATTTTCAAACTTATGAATAGTATCCAAAATGTTAATAGGAAGTTTGGACAATATTTTTTTCCTGGTAAATTATAGAAACAAGATATTAACAATCATGAAGTATAGTCTGTATTCTATTAGGAATCGAGGGTAGCAAAATATTTAATTTAGTTTTATTCTCGACTGAAAAATTAGACATAAATACATTCAAATTATCGTCTAGTTGGTGAACGGCCTTATTAAAGGTTCTAGGTATATAACTTAACGAAACACAATAAAAATAAGGGAGAATGCAAGCGAAGTCATTCAAAATCTCAGAAGCTTCATGGTGGGTCAATGTATGACCTCTCTCACTTGAAGAAGAATCTGCATGCAGTCTGTGTAGAGAGAGGTGTAGAATCCCAATCGATATGGCCCATTTTCTAGCAGCAAAAATTGAAAAGGCTTCAGTTTGTAGAGGTGATGTTGTCTTCAACTTTATGTCAGTTGAATGGATAATAACTCATATGTCATCATAAACCACAAAATCGAATGGACCATTCTTTTGCTCCCTTCATGCAGCATCAGTCTTAATTAAGAAGGATCTGCAGTCATATGGCATAGGTACCAAGTTAGCTGAAGCGGCTTTCCTATCTTGATATTTTGTCAAAATTCTGACTTCTCATTGTCGTGCTCATAAATCTCCATTGGTAATTTGTTTAATAAAGACCTGGCATGGTCAATCACCGGTTGAGTTTCTCTCATTCTCTACATGAGAGAGTCAATATTTGGAGCCTTATCACAAAACATCACATCATTACGCATTAACCAATTATGTCGAATTCGGAGTAATATTTATAAAGAGCGTTGAGCGAGGCGTGCGAGTCATCGGCACTCCTATGATACGAAAGTTACGAGCTTTCATATACGCGGAAGCAAATAACAATAATACGGTCTCCTGCAATCTCCAGAAAAAAATAAGGGTTGTCTTAATGTGATTTTATGTAATAATGGAACCAAATTAACAGGGGAGGTGGTGCTATGTAGACACAAACCACAATAAGAACAACCAGTATCCGTAAATAACAAAGAACACAGAACATATTTGCTCAAGTTAGACCTATAACTCGAACAATGGGTGATTAATATTCAAGATCAGACCTATTGAATAGTAATCGAAATTAGAGTTTGATCGCGTCAAACACTAACCTGTGTTTGGAACGAGGCACGTCGATCCGAGGAAACAATTGCAAGGCAAAAGCTTAGGGTTTTAATATATCATAATAATAATGTTCCATACAAGGACCCTTATCTATAGCTTACATAACTGATTATTTGGCACCTACGTCTTGCCTAAATAATTTCCTAAAGATGCACGAACTAAGGAAATAATCTTCTCGAAATAGGGAAACAAGCTAAATATGAAACAAGCTAGATTCCTAAATAATATCTCGAGTTTTTTTTGGAAAAACTTTATTTAAATACTAATATAGTAATAATTATAATTAATAATAATTAATTAATTCCGAGCTGGATTAAGACTCCCCGAGCCTTATTGTATTTTGAACCCAAGTATGGTAGCTCGTCAACCTTGCTTGTATTTGTTGCATTGTGCCATGACTCGATATCGTCCCCTTTCTTATTTGTCCTTTGCATTTTCGGATCATCCCCTTCCCCTTGGAAATGAATTGTCCTCAGTTCTGCTATCCCATCATCATCGAGGTAAGACGACAAGTCACCAATGTTGAACGTAGCATGTACTTCGTAATCCCCCGAAAGTTCAACCTTGTATGCATTGTCAATCACTTTGGCTACGAATTTATATGGCCCATCGGCCCTTCGCATAAGTAGTTTATTCTTTTGTTTGCTCGGGAATCTCTCTTTTCTTAAATGTAACCAAACCAAATCTTCTGGTTCGAACAAACTTGGTCGTCTGTGCTTATTCGAATTTTTTTGTAAGCTTCATTCATGACTTTTTTCGTTCCCTTACTTGCTCATGTCGCTTAATCATCGATTTTAACTTGGACTCCGCGTTTTTATGGACCAATTTGTCTTTAGGTAAAGATATGAGGTCCAATGGTAGGTACGGATTCAGAACGTATACAATTTCAAACGAGGAGTATGATGTAGCGAACGTAGAAGATCGATTATAGGCAAACTCGGCATGTGCAAGTTTCAAGTCCCAATCTTTCTGAGTTTTGCTTACTAACCCATGTAAGATAGTCCCCAAAATATGATTCGTCACTTTCGTTTGCCCATCGGTCTGGGGTGATGCGATGTACTAAACAAGAGCTTTGTCCGACCTTCCTCCATAACGTATTCCAGAAATAGCTTAGGAACTTTGAGTCACGATCCGAGATGATAGTTCTAGGAATACCATGCAACCGAACGATCTCACGACAGTACAGGTCACTCACATTACTTGCATCGTCCGTCTTATGGCAAGCTACAAAATGTGCCATCTTCAAAAACCAATCAACGACCACCATAATAGCATCTTTACCTCGTTGAGTATGCGGCAAGGCGACAATGAAATCCATCAAAATGTCCTCCTACGGCTTATCTAGAATCGGTAGCGGTGTATACTCCCCGGGTTTAAACGAACTCTTTGAAAGGTGACAAGTGACACATTTACCCACAATATAGTGTACGTCGCCTTGCATTCTCGGCCAGTAAAAATGTTCTCGTAGAACATCTAACGTCTTCTGGATTCCAAAGTGGCCAGCTAAGCCTCCTCCGTGTGCTTCCCTAATTAGTAATTCTCGAACCGAATGTTTAGCAACGCACAGGCAATTACCTCGAAATAATAATCCATCTTGAAGCACAAACTCCTTGAACGAACCGTTCTTACAATTTGAGTATATCTCACGGAAGTCAGTATCGTCTTCATAATAATTCTTCATCTCGAATCCAAGTAACCTTATATCAAGGGTCCTAAGCAGTGAATAACGACGCGATAATGCGTCAGCAACAACGTTACTCCTCCCATCCTTATACTTTGAAGAAAATTGAAATGATTGCAAAAATTCGACCCATTTTGCATGCCTCAGATTCAATTTATGCTGTCCTTTTATATATTTCAAAGACTCATGATCCGAATACAAAATAAAATAACTCGGACGCAAGTAATGACTCCAATGGTCAAGGGCTCTCACAATCGCGTAGAACTCTTTGTCATAAGTCGAATAATTGGGCCTTGCGCCTCCTAACTTTTCTGAAAAATAAGCAATGGGTCGCTTAGCTTATAGTACACCTTTAATCCCGACACCACTAGCATCGTATTCGACTTCAAACGGTTGGGTGAAGTCCGACAATGCTAAAATAGGAGCTTCGCATAGCTTGCTCTTAATCTTCTCAAAGACACGTTGGGCCACCTCGCTCCAATTGAATGTTCCTTTCTTCAAGCATTTCGTTATTGGGTTTGTGATAGTGCTAAAATCCCGAATAAATCTCTGGTAGAATGAAGTGAGGCCATGAAACGAGCGTACTTCTGTTACTAATTTTGGATTTGGCCAGGTCTTTATAGCTTCGATCTTAGATTGATCAACCGAAACTCCGTCTCGAGAAACAACATACCCCAAAAATACCACACTCTCGACCAAGAACACACATTTTTCCATCTTTTCGTAGAGTCGTTGTGTCCTAAGTACTTCAAATACTTGTCTAAGATGGACAAGATGATCCTCCAAGCTTTTACTTTAAATAAGAATGTCATCCAAGTAAACAACAACGAACCTTCCTAAAAACAGTTTAAGTATTTCGTTCATTAATCGCATTAAGGTACTCGGAGCATTAGTAAGGCTGAATGGCATCACGGTCCACTTGTACAACCCATGCTTAGTCTTAAAAGTCATTTTCCATTCGCCACCTTCTCTCATCCTAATCTGGTGATAGCCGCTGAAAAAATTATCGACCCATGTAGTTCATCCAACATATCGATGAGTCTCGGAATAAGGAATCAGTGTTTGATCGTGATGTGATTTACCGCCCTACTATCAATGCACATTTTCCATGTCCCATCCTTTTTTGGCACAAGTAAGGCCGGAACAGCGCATGGACTCAAGCTTTCCCGAACATATCCTCTATTCATAAGCTCATTAATTGTGGTTGAAACTCTTGGGTTTCTTCGGGATTACTCCTATATGCTGCCTTATTTGGAAGTGAAGCACCTGGGATAAGATCGATCTGGTGTTCAATGCCCCAAAACGGAGGTAAACCATGAGGTAAATCATCGGGAAGCACATCTCAGAATTTGTGTAACATTTCTTTCATGGGTCCGTCATTCATGCTTATTATCGTAACTTCTTCTCGCAGCTCATCGGTCACTAATGCATACACCGTTTCTCCATTATCAATGGCCTGCTCGATTTTGCGTTCATTGGCAAAAATAGATAGATTAGGCTTCTTACCTTGTTTTATGCTCTTGGCACGCACTTCTTGAGGCGACATAGGTTTTAGCACAATTTTCTTGCCCTTGCTGCGTAACTCGTGCTCGTTACTCCGACCCCTATGCACTACTTCTCGATCATATTGTCATGGACGTCCTAGGAGGACATGACAAGCATCCATTTGAATTACGTCACACAACACTTCATCATTATAGGATCCCATTGTTAGGCAAACTCGAACTTGCCTAGACATCTTCACCTTTCTCTCATCATCGAGCCAATGTAAGGAATACGGCTTAGGGTGGGCCATAGTGATTAATGCTAGCTTCAATACCATCTCGTTGGAAGCAATGTTGGTACAACTCCCACCATCGATAATCAAGCTACACCATTTGTCCTTCACCTGACATTTGATATGGAATACCTGATCTCGTTGCTCTTTTATAATAGGTTCTAATTTACTCCTTTATATCAATCCCCTTATCATTATGTGTTCTTATACCCATATCCTAGTCGTGAAAGAACAATCTCCGAGGAGATGCTCGGAACTTTCTAATTCATTCTCATTTCCACATAATGGACATGAATCACCATAACATCATCCTCGTTTTCTAAATTCCTCTCTTATGACGATTGCATCATTCATGATTTTCCACAAAAAAGTTTTAACGGCCCCTCAATATGCCACAAATTGTTGCCATTAAAAGATTTAACCTTCTCCCTTTCATTACAACAGATGGCCTGATATGTGTCAAAGATTGGTTTGTAGTCACTCTTTGCATTGTACTTCCCATTAAGTTTAATGATAATTGGCTTAGACTATGTTTGACGATACCCTGTAAATCTGTAATGTTATCCTAATTCGTCAGTCCAAAGCTACAACATGAACATGAACATGAATTCCTTAGCAACATGCCCAAACTCGTGTACTAACCAATGAAAACAGTTGTTACGTTGCAGCTTGAGCTAGATTAAGAACCACCATATCATCCAATTTGTTTATCTAATGATAAAAGACTAAATAAATCACCTAATTACCTAAACACTAAAATTACAAGAAAATAAAATGTCGTCAAAACATCATTATTCACCAATGCTTTCCACACCCAAGTGTTAGTAAGATCGTAAGGAGTACTATTCTTATAGTTCCCAATTTCAATCTTTTGTTTAACTTTGATTGAATTCCATCCTAGTAAATTTTATGAAAAATAAAATAAACAACTCATTAAGACAAAAAACATAACAAGTTAAAGGAGTAAAATAGAGAAGATGACCTCACACTACATGAAAATAGTCCAAGGGCGACCTCACACGCGTGACCAAAATTCTCGGTGCGCGACCGATATCAGTCGCTAGGCGAAGAGACCGAGCGGGAGTAAGTTCGAAAAAATGAACATAGCTTAGCGACTAATATCAATCGCTAAAAAAAGGCGGGCGACTGATATCATTCGCTAAGTTATATAATATATTATACAGAGCGACTGATATCAGTCGCTAAAGTGACGAAAAAAATACGCTTAGCGACCGAAAGAAAAACACGCGCGACCGTTGTCGGTCGCTTAGCTTATGACTTTTTTTAAAAATTTGACTGAGCCCCTCTTCCCCATCGTCATTTTCCATTTCGCTTTCTCTCTCTAAAGTTCTCTCCTCCTCTCTCTCTAAACCGAGCGCCCTCCTCTCCTCTTCAATTTCCTTGATTTTTTTCTCCATTTTCGTTGATTAAGGTATGTTTTTGGTCTATACTTAGTTTAAATCATTTCTTAATTTTTGTATTTATTGATTTTAATAAATTAGTTATTGATTTAGATGTTTTTTAGTATATTTTTGTTGTTGTTGGAATATTTAATATAGTTAGCATGTTAATTGCCCATAGGTTCCCCCAATTTGGAATAGGTAGATTGTTAGTATAAAGTTAGGGTTTATTGTTGGATAGTCGAATGAATTGGTTTTTTTTAATGTGTTAGGAAATTGAAAGTGAAAATGTAATTTGGTCGATTTAGTGATATAATTAGGTCGATTAGGTACAAATAGTACTATGTTTAGGTGAATTGTGAATTTTCACTAAATATGTGAGTAGTGTATATTAGTAAATTAATTTAGAGGAAATAATGTGTATTTGGTTGTCTAAATTTTTTTAGATAAAAAATGAAGAGATTTTAACGAAAATGGATGCATGAGGAAAGATTTGATAAGAGAAGATGTCCTACTACACAATTTTTAAATGGTGTTGATAGTTTTTTTGGAGTTTGTTAAACAACAACACGAATACACATCGGATGGTAGACTTGGATGTCCTTGTGTAAAATGTAAGAACCTCAAATTCTTAGAGATTATTGTGATTAAGGAACATATTATCTCAAATGGGTTTTTTTTCCAAATTATTATCGTTGGATTTGTCATGGTGAGACGTCTCCTGTTGAGGTATTCGAGGTTGAACAAAATGAGGTGGAGTTGAGAGGAATTATAGTTGATGTAGTTGAGTGCAATGTGTGTAATGACGAGCATGTATATTAATGATGATGACCAAGCAAACCCAAGAGAGCCAAACCCACGAGCAAAAGCATTTATTGATATGTTAGACGCTTGGGAGAAGCCGTTATATGGAGGGTGTGGTATGACATTGTTAGAAGTTGCATCTATGATAGTGACCCTTAAATGTGAGTATAACCTACCATTTGGGTGTATAGACGGTTTCGCTGCCTTGCTTGAGAAGGTCATCCCAAAAGACAACATTATGAATAAAATATTCTTCACTACCAAAAAAATAGTAAAAGGTCTTCAACTTCCACATCAAAAGATTGATGTTTGTCCCGATGGATGCATGCTCTTTTGGAAGGATGATACCCTCCTTGACAAATGTAAGAAATGTGGTAAGGGTAGATACAAAAGTGTTGATGGGAATATTGTTTTGAGGGGTAAAAAGGAAAGAGTATTGCGAGGGATAAAAAAACCTATACCACTTAGTCGACTAACTTACTTTCCCATCGCCCTTAGACTTCAAAAATTATATGCAACCAAAACCATTGTCGAACAAAGGAGGTGGCATAAAGAAGAAACTCGTGTAGAGGGAAAGATGTGTCATTCTAGTAATGGGGAGGAGTGGAAGCGCTTTGATAGAATTTACCCTAATTTTGCTAAGGAACCTCGCAATGTGAGACTTGGATTGTGCAACGATGGGTTTGCCCCTTTCGGTCAGTTCGGTAAGTCGTACTCCTGCTGGTCTGTCATGGTCACACCATACAACTTACCCCCATGGTTGTGTCTGAAACCACCGTTCATCTTTCTTTCTCTTACTGTTCCCGGCCCAAAAAATCTCAAAAACCATTTGGATGTTTACTTACAACCAGTGATAGAGGAATTGAAACACATGTGAGAAGTAGGGGTGGAGACATATGATGTGTCTTTGAAACAAAATTTTCAACTTAGAGCATCACTTTTGTGAACTATAAATGATTTTCCTGCTTAAGGTATGTTGAGCGGTTGGTCTAGGGCGGGCCAAAAAGCATGCCTTTGTTGCATGAATGAAAGCAAAGCGTTCTACCTAAGAAATTCCAGCAAAATTAGTTGGTTTCTCTGTCGTAGACAGTTTCTACCCGAGGGTCACTCGTACAGGAAGAACAAGAGAGCTTTCAAAAAATTTGAGGTGGTGCTAGATGAGGCACCTATTCGTCTCTGGGGAGATGAGATATAGGAGGTGATTTCAGAGTTCACATCTACTATTCATGGCACCGATCAAGAGTTCAAGGATCTGAAGAAGTTAAAAAATGGTTGGTTTAAAAGAAGCATATTCTTTGACCTTCCATATTGGAGTACTTTATTACTCCGACATAATTTGGATGTGATGCATATTGAGAAGAACTTCTTTCAGCAATTGATTCACACCGTCGTGGATGTAGACGGTAAGACATGTGACACTACAAGCTCCCAAAAAGATTTGAAGCAAATCTATGACCGTTTGAAATTTCATATCAAGTGGGATGGGTCCAAGCCGAGGGCCTTGTTTAGCCTTGATAAGGCTCAGAGAAAGGTCATGTTAGAGTGGTTAGGGAAATTGAAGTTCCCTGAGGAGTACGCCTTCGATTTCAGTCGGTGTGTTGACATTAAGAACCTGAAGTTGCAAGGTTTAAAGAGTAACGACTGCCACATTTTCATGGAGCGGTTACTACCTGTGTCACTAAAGCAACTCCTGCCACAAGGGGTTTGGAATCCTATTACAGAGATATCTCAATTTTTCGAGATTTGTGTTCGTCGACAGTTACAATTGACGACATGACTCGTTTGGAGGATCAAATTCCTCAGATACTGAGTAAACTTGAGATGATCTTCCCACCCTCCTTCTTTAACTCAATGGAGCATCTACCGGTCCACTTGCCCTACGAAGCTAAAGTTGGAGGATCGGTCAAATATAGGTGGGTGTACCCCGTTTGAGAGGTGAGTACTTTAAAATACTTAATGAAACACTAACGTTAAATATTGTAATTAGTTATTAATATAATTGCTTGATTGTTATAGATTTCTCAACTATTTGAAGAAAAAAAATTAGTAACAAGGCCAGGGACAAGGGCTCTATATGTGATGCTTATCTAACAGAGGAGATCGTCAACTTCTGTTCTCTGTATTTCGATAAAGAATTCAACACCAAAGCCAAGAATCTTAACCTAGAAACACCTGAGATGATTGACCCCAACATACCAAACTTTTTTCAAAGTAAGGCAGATGAAGGATCTTCATTGGTTGGGGGATGGAGGATGTTAGATGAAAAGGAATACAATCGCGCTCACCTTTACATGTTATCAAATTGTGAAGTTTTAGAGCCTTATGAGAAGCTGTTTGTAACGGAATTTCTCGCTGTTAATCCAAATGTAAATGCTGATGATGTTTGGAATAAGCATGAGGAACAGTTCCCTAGTTGGCTTAAGAATCATGTTGTAGACACCCGCATTTTGACTGTTTATGTCTACAGCAGTCTCCAACAAAACACTTGATGATGATCGGACACTAACATACATTAATACGCTCGAATACGGGACTCGGAATCAATAGTATCCAACGTGGACACTTAGCGGAGTACAAATCTCTCAAAACCAACCTCAAATTCAGACACAGTGGGTCGTACCCATTAAAATAAAGCTAATTTGAGCCAAAACCGCCACCGGGGGCAAAACCATCTTTTGTGACCGAGTCAAAACCCGGTCAAAGTCGAAACCCGACAATGAAACAATCCATAATCGCGTCCCAATACGCAATCAAATCCAAAATCAAACAAATCAAAATTTCCTTTATATATCCCGAATTTTACTCATGATCGCCCAAGGGCAGTCGGTCGAGTGCCTGGATCACTCGATCGAGTGACCCCCCAAAAAATGACCATACCCCTTTTTCTAGGGCACTCGGTTGAGTCCAGCAAGAGGCACTCGATCGAGTGATCTAAACCGGGGGGTAAACTCTATAAATACCCCCCTTACTCCACCATTTTGAGGATCCCTTTTCCCTTCACCCCTTTTGCATCTTCATACACTTTGCACACAAAGTCATTTCCCGAGACCCTACCTCCCCAAAAACCGAGAACATCTTCCTCCTAATCACACACCCTATCTCATCCTACATCCTCGAACCGCTCCCTTGTCTACGACGGTACTCTACGAGACCGTTTTCCGAGAGAATTAACATGTAGGTTGAGGGTGTACAAATCCCATTTTCTAACCTTTAACTTTTTTGTATACTTGTATACTACTGTAACTACTAACATCACTAACATTTTATTTATCGTTACAAGCACTTTACATTTTCGCATCTAACATTTTATTTCTCGTTCCTAACATTACTAACATTTCGTTTTGTATACTAACATTGTATTATCTTATACTAACTTTTATTTACCGTTATACTGACATCGTGTATATTATCATACTACAAAACTATTTTAAAAATCGATTCGAGCAAATGTCCGATGACGCTAAATCGAGCGTCGTAGGCCTTAAAAGCCAAACTACGACGCCGAAACGCAAAGGACCTAATGATTTTAACGACAAATCGAACTTTTCGATCGAATACATCCGATAATTAACGCTACCTAAAGTCCGTATAATCCCCGAACAGGCCGCACCGAAGGTGGTGCCCCATCATTGAGGCGCGCCTCCCCGGCGCCTAAGGGGTAGGGTGCCTTATGGCGTACGCCTGACCCGTCGGATTATAACGCGAGCGCAGTAATTCGTTATCGAGCGTATTCGATATCGTTTTCAAATGTTGCTCTAAAATGTTTAATATTGATTCCATAATTGAATGTCGGCCATGAAGAGTCATCAAGGATAGAATTAGCATGAAACCTGATAACGTCGAACCGATCGTCTTATGGTCCATAGGACCCGACAACGACATCGTGACGCGGAGAGGTTTGATATTCATGTTAGTTTGATCATTCTCGATTCCATATACGTCTCTCTAAAAGGCTCGATACCGATTCCATTATCGAATATCGTGCACAAAGAGCTATCGAGAAATGAATTAATACAAAACCTAATGACGTCGAACCGATCGTCGTATAGTCCATAAGACCCGACAACGATGTCGTGACACGGAGGGGCCTGATATTTGTATTAGCTCGATCACTTCTCGATTCAAATCATAAATTCATAAATTGGGTCATTTTTAGAATCGAATGTCACCCAGTGCAGGGGGCACTCGATCGAGTGTTAAGCGCCACTCGATCGAGTGACCCCCTAAAAAGTGGCAGGAACTTTTCCTCAAGGGCACTCGACCGAGTCCACCCAATAACTCGATCGAGTGACCCCTTACAAACCTCAAACGAGGTCTAAAAGACTATACAAAGCTCTGTCGAGTTATATTCATGACATTAAGTCGATACGTGTCAAATCAATCACGTATTCCCCTTCTAAAACCCACATTTTATATCGTTTCTAATTTATCATCATCACGTTTCTTCACGACTTTGACTGTCGTCTCATACGACTAATATTATATTGACGTCAAGGCATTCCTCATTTCACTAGGATAAGTTGGGACAAGACCCCGAGGCTCGGGATCAAGCTAGCACTATGCTTTGGTCCCGTGCGCTAACGCGTACTAAAGCCTTTGTCCTTCGGGTCAATACACTACGTAATGTGTAAGTGATCGGAGTCCGTCCAATCATTTGATTTACGGTTTCAATTCGCGTTCTCTATTTACGTGTCCGTTTATAGTTTACGTTACCGTCGCTAATCCGTTCATTATTATTGCGATTTGTCCAAGTATTGTGAATTCCGGGTTGTATTCCGCCCGTGTAATTTGTAATTTACTTTCAAGTTATTTATTTCCGTTGCATGCCATTTATCGCTTTTAAATGAACCCACATGCTAAAACAACTTTGACATACTAAAGATGCATTCAACGACGTAGCAAAACACGTATTTCACATGCGTAGGTTAAAACAATGTTTGCATATCATTTCATCGTCTTACTAATGCGTGCGCTTAAACACCGATCAATATTCGATGTCTTAGTAGAGGTCGCTATGTGCGGGCGGGGTTGGGTGTTCTTCGTGGGCTTCCCAACACGTACCTTCATCCCTTACTCAGAATCTTCAGTTTTCGGATGCCCGAAAGTATTGACGAACGAGAGTCATTTGATATACGATATTCGGTAATTCAACATCGATAGCGTTATGCAAAGGGACGAACCCCCATAAGCTCTAGTACCAAGGCGGGTCGTGCTTTGTGCGCGATACGTCTAAGTATAGAGTGAGTTTGAACGGGTTCGAACACCCACAATGTTCGGTAGCTACTCCAACTTCGATTTAAATTTCAATCCGAGAACAATCTTACCACGATATTCATTCGCCTACCCAAACCCGCGCGTGGCCACGTCGGAGTTAGGGCTGAGCACGGATCGGATATCCGATCCGAAATCAGTATTCGAATCGGATATCCGTATCCGAAATCCAAAAAAATTGATATTCGATCCGAATCTTGTCGGATATCCGATTTTACTATCCAAAAAAATTGGATCGGGTATCCAATTTATCCGTATCCGATCCAATTTTTATTAATTTATGAAATTTAATGTAGATGGGTCCAATTATCCGATTCGATTGACATTTTTACTATCCAATGTTACAATTTTCTTAACATAAACATTAGAAGTTCACAAGTTTCAACATATAGATGAAAAGTCCAAAAGAAAAAATATCTTACAAACCAAGCAAAGTCATCCAAGATAGTCAAATAAATTAAAAAATGTAAGTGACTATAACAAAGTCATTCAAAAAGGCTCTTCGAGATATCGATTGTCTTATAACCATCGACACTTTGACATTCTTACATCCATTCTCCATTGCTCCTAAAAATATTTATTGCAAGAGGAGGGAGAAGCTTCTCTAACTCTACAAAAGACAAAGAAAAAGAGTTAAGTGGCATATAGTAATAAAAAGGTACGACATTGCTACTAATCTACTATTACTATTACGTAACTTTAAACTAACCTATAAAAGACTAAAATGAGTTACCTTTGTAAAAGTTTTGAACTTCATCAACATATTCCTCAGCTACAAGCGGACCATGAGTAGTTCTTAACCAATCTTGCGCACACACCAAGCCTTCCACCATCCTCGAACGAAGAGAGCTACGAAATTGATCTAGTATCTTACCCCCGATGCTAAAAGCAGATTCTGAAGCAACGGTAAATATGGGAATAGCTAAAACATCTCTAGCCATCAAAGAAAGGATAGGGTATGTCTCTTCTTTTCTTTTCCACCAAAACTCTTCGAATTGATTTCTCTATCATCCTCTAGATACTTATCAAGATCACTCTTCCTATCATTAACAACTACACCACTAATATCTCTTTCAAATTCTGACTCCACCATATCATGCCAATCCTCCTCTTCATCACACTCAACCACATCAACTTCCGCTCGAGTTTTTGGAGGACTTCGCACACTTGGAAGTTGACATTTAGTATAATGCTAATACAAAGCAGATAGTGTATCAACCACCATAGAACGTAATATTCCAGCCTTGTCAAATTCATATTGTTGATTAATTGCCCACTTTACATATTCCATTTTACGTCGGGGATCGAGAATAACAGCAATGTACAAAAATATATTGACTTTATCAAGATTGTCGCAATATTTGTCCTGTTTTCGCTTCATTCCAGATGCCATCAAACGTACCCCAACATCACTACTTTGGCATTTTTTTCTTAATCATCATATCAACACCAACAACTTCTTGCAAATACATATTTGTTGTACCATATAAAGAGCCAGAAAGTCTCACAGTTGCATCATAGAAAATCTTAAGAAATGGTAAAAGAGAAGCAACACGATCCCAATCCTCATCCAGAGGAACACCACGGTTTTTCATCAATACAGATTAGAACTTACCACCATCTGAAGTTTCAAGTTTTCGAAAAGCTTTGCGATATATTAGAGCACTATCTAACATCAAATAGGTGGCATTCCACCTAGTCTCAACATCTAAACACAAATGACGCTCAGAATAAATTTGTTCCTTTTTCACACACAAATTAAACTTAATCAATCTGGCAGGGGAAGATCTTACAAACCTCACGGCATCTCGGACTATACAAATAGAATCATCAACTTCTTTCAAACCCTCTTTCACCGTGACACTTAGAATATGGGATGCACACCTCATTTGCAAGAATTCGCCCTCTAAGATAGCGCCCTTCCAAGATACTAGTCTTTCCTTTAAGTACTCAACACCCACATCATTTGAGCTAGCATTATCAACCGTTACCATGAGAACTTTGGTGGTAATTCCCCACTCAATCAAACAATTCTCAATTGATTTACCAATAATCTTACCGGTATGATCAACAATGGGACAAAAGTTTATGATTTTTTTATGTAATACCCAATTTTCATCAATAAGTGGGCAGTGAGACCCATATAACCCAAATTTTGACAAGATGTCCATGTGTCAGTGGTGAGACATATGCGAGAGGTAAGTCTGCTAAAGTATGTCCTAAGCTTCATTTTTTCTTCCAAATACATCCCATAATAGTCTCTAGCAACAGTCCAACGAGAGGGGATCATAAACTGGGGACAAGCAACAGACAAAAATAACCGAAAGCCTTCATGTTAAACGGCTCTAAAAGGTCTCTCGTCCATTATAATCATTTTGCTTAGAGTTATCCTAGTGTCATGTTGATTAAACTTCCAAATGTCAATTCTACTTAATCTTTCTCTCACACCACCGGAAGCACTAACACTAGCACTTTTTGTAGTTATCTCACTATGCACAACAAGTAAATTTTGTTTTTTATCAGCATTGGGGGAGGGGTACATTTGACACCTCGCACTGTGATTAGCCATAATAGTGGTACCACTACCAGAATCACCACAAACATCACCATAACAATAATTACACAAAGCTCGTTTTTTTTCCTTCTTTTATTAGGGGTGAAGTGATCCAATACCCAAGATCGTTTTTTTACCTTTTTCCTTAGCTTTCTTGACAAGTTCACCAGTAGTGTCAGATGGTGAAGTTTTCCTTTTTGTGCCTCTTCCTAAACTGTCATGTTAGTTGTCTTTGCCTCGTTGCATATCTTTGGTTTGAACATTGTCCGTCTGAATAGAATCTGACCTTTCACCTGTATTAGTTGTACTTGCACAAGAAGATGATGCCATTGAAGAACACCTGTACAGTGCACACAACTTGCTAAAAAAATGACCTGGGTTCTAATAAACTAAAAAAAACACAAACACAGAAATAAGAAATTAAAAATAAAATAAAATAAGAAACTAAATGAACTAATACAAAAAATTAAAAACACAAGAAAATAATAAATCAAACAAAAAAAATTAACTGACTCAATGACTCGTACGAAATCAAACAAATCAAACCAAAAATCAGCACTTTTTTCTGGGTTCTAAACTGATTCTTCAATCACACCTTTTTTTTGTGGATTTCTGAATTTCATAATCCATACTAACAGATACTAACACTAACACAAACTGATTAATAAATGAGAACTTGAGAAGAGAATCAGCGGAAAAAACATACTTTGGTGTACGAGGGAAGCGCGTCGGCGGCCGGCGGAATAGCGAGGCGGCGGCAGCATGAACGTGAAGTAAGGGAGAGAGTTAGGGTTTGAGGGGACTAGGGGAGCGGGAGAAGTGGAGGACTGAGGGGTGAACATAAAAAAAGGAGGTCTGACTTTTGAGTTCTGAGTAAACATAAAAAAGTCCAAATAAAAAATCAATTCAGGGTTTTCCGGTCTGGACCGGAAAAATCCAGATCCGACCCGGCCCAGACCGGAACCCAAAATTAGGGAAATAGCTCGACCCTGGACCGGACCTGTTCAAAATATTCTGGGTCCGGTCTTTACTATTCCGGTCCGGTTCGATCCATTTTTCAGGTCCAACCTAGTTTTTGCACAATCCTAATGACTGATGAGTAGATATACAGATATGAGTAGATGAGTCAAATGAATAATTTTTACGTAATTACTCTCTCCGTCTCGATGGTTACATTTATTAAAATACTATACTCCACATAAATAATATAAAAGTTAAATAAATGATCAAGACGGAAAGAATATAACGTTTTTATGGAAAAGTTTGTAATTTTTTCAAATGACTAAGTTTGTAATTTTTCAAATTACTCTGTCATTTTCAATTCAATTAAGTTCATTTCAGTCGCATTAAATATTTTAGTTAACATAAGTTAAGTTCATACCTATTCAGTTTAATTCAGAAATAATACTCTGTAATAATAATAATAATAATAATAATAATAATAATAATTTGTTCTGGTGTTTAATGCAAGTTCCGTTTTAAAAAAAAATAATAATAGTAATAATAATAATAATAATAATATAGTAGTAGTGGTGGTGAATCGATTCGGTGGTGGATGAAGAATATAAAGAATGGAGAAGCAACGACATTTTAAAAATTAAATTAATATAAAGGAAGATATAGTGTTTGTCAAATATAAATTGAATTAATCTACTTCAATTTGTTTTCTTACTTCTTCATCTTCATTAACATCTTTAATGTTACTATCACAGCAATTAGCAAACCACGTGTCTTTAGTTATCCATTCACACATTGTTCGTAACATTCTTCCGATCGATGTCGTTCATGTTTGTAACCGCTCTTCTTTGACTAATTGCATGTTGAATTGTATCACTGGTAAATCTGGTATAGAAAGTCCACTAAATAGTATTCCCTCCGTTTCATTTGATTCTTTACGTTTGCTTTTTTGACAATATTCATAAGTGAGGAGAATCGTTGATATGACTTTTAATTCCACTAAATAATATTCTCTCTGTTTCATTTGGTTCTTTACGTTTGTTTTTTGACAATATTCATAAGTGAGGAGAATCGTTGATATGACTTTTAATATATAATATTTGAATATTCAATATATAACCGAGTGCATTATGAATATAAATTTTTATAATTTTTAGTAATACGTAACTAAAGATATACGAGACTACGAGTATTATAAGAAGTTAGTAGACAACCATTATACTTCTTAACAATAATAATAATAATAATAATAATTATTATTATTATTATTATAATTATTATTATTATTATAATAATAATAATAATAATAATAATAATAATAATAATAATAATTATTATTATTATTATTATTATTATTATAATAATAATTATTATTATTATTATAATAATAATAATAATAATAATAATAATGCACATTTTATTAAGATAAATACAAATTTACAAGAGATTATATGTGCTCCCAGTCATTTTGGAATAACAAAAGTAATCATAGAAAGAAAACTCTTTTTGCACAAGTTCAATTTAATCAGCTTCAGCTAGAAAGAATAACGCCTAAAAATGTGTCAATTATGTTTTTACTTTCTATGGGAAATGTTAATTTCTTCGGTTAAGCAATTTAATTTTTTTTGTTTTTTTTTATATCGGATACAGATCGAATCGGATATCCGATATCCGATTCGATATCCGGAATATTCCGGATATCGGATATCCGAATTTTTTCACCCTGCTATCCGTATCCGATCCGATATCCGAATAAATCGGATCAGATATCCGTATCCAAACTCCATATCGGATCGGGTATCCAAAAAAACGGACCGGCTATCGGATCGAATTCGAATCGGATTCGGATACTCAGATAATTTGCTCAGCCCTAGTCGGAGTGGACCTATTTCATGTCCACAATTTGGCGACTCCGCTGGGGAGATTTGATGTATCGCTTGTCATCGGGATTCTCAGGGTGAGACTCGAAGAGAAATCGATTGGTTATTAAAGTGCGTGTTTTAGTTCGATGGTTCATGCATAACCCCAATTTTACCTGGGCTGGTTACTTATGACCGACGCCCCACTATACCACGGTGCATTCCTACATGGGTGCACTAAAGACATCTATGACCGAACTCGTATGGGTTTAGCGGCATGTTCTAAGTCCAATTCGGCTTAGGAAGTCCGTCCTGATTTACGAGAGAGCCAGTGGTGTTGGTATAGACCCTATTTTGACCGAACGAGACTTAGCGTAAAACATACAAGCTGTCGTCATAATGCTTATTTGACTACTTGCTACTTGGTTTCCGTGTCATTTTCAAAAAAAGTCGTCATTTCAAAATGCATCTTTTCAAAATATCCACTTTTGAACAACCCGAAATGTTGCCAAAATTTAGACTTATGATTTGACTCAAAAGTAGCCTATTTTTAGCCGGCATGCTGCCCATTTCAGAACTCGCTTTTCAAAATGTCCAGTTTTCAAAAACTCGAAATGCTGCCAAAATTTAGACTTTAGATTTGACTCAAAATAGCCTATTTTTAGCCGGCATGCTGCCCATTTCAAAACTCAAAACTCTCGACTTTTAAAAAAAAATCGGTCTTGTCGGCATGCCGTCGATTTCAAAAGACAGGGTCGTCTCCCAATTTTCATAATGCGAAATTATAAGCAACCATTCTAATATTTCCAATGCCCGGTCTTATCGGCCCACTGCCAATTTCAAAAGACAAGACCATCCTCTCGATTTTCAAAATTCAATCAGTTTTCAAAACCTTTCCGATTCTAGGGCCTACCGTAATCCGTGTGTCTGGTCTCACCTAGTTCGTCGAAGGTCTATAGCGTCGAAACCCCGTCGATTCTACAGCACGGGTTTCTTCCCCATCCTAGTCCGCCTTTTTCTAAAGGCATAACCAACCAACACGAGTCGTACACTCGTAAATGGAAGGTTCGTCAATACACTCGAGTCCTAAGTAGAAAATCCCATGCAATCCTTCCCTCCGGCAGGACGGTCCCCACGACCTTTCCTAAGGGTATTTCGCCCGTCTTTCAATCCGTTAGTTGAGTCATCCCAATTCAAGAATCATTTAACTTAAGGGTCTACCCTAATCCTAGGGCCATCCTTATTCAAGTCAAGTCAAGGGTCTCTAGCGTCGAAGTTCTGCCGATCTCACATCGCAAGTTTCTTCCCTTACCTCGTCCGCCTTTCCTCGAGGCCGAGTCAACCTTTTACAAGGCATAACCCTGTAGCTAAAGGTTTGTGATCTTTACGTCTAAGGGTCACTCGTCTGACACTTGAGTCTTAACAAAACCTTTGATCCCATTCGGGTGCTACCCTTCAGCAGAGCGATCAATCACGGTTGTTCTAAGGTTCATGTCCTACACGTGTTGTCTCATGTGTGCCAGTTTCAAGTCACTTAGATGTCACTCCATCTAAGTCCTATCAGAGTCCTTAGTCTCACTTGGGAGCTATTCTCCGACGGAGGGATTAATCACAATCGCTCCGAGAATCGTACCCTACGCACTTGTCTTAGGAGAGTCAAACCAGAGTTATCTTTCTTCCCGCGCTATTTCCTATGCCTTGGCGTGTTCGGGTTCCGAAGAAATGTTTCTGATTACGTGGGTATTCTCGCAGAGCATGGCACCCACAACCAAAAATAGGGGTATGGAAAACACCATCAATGAAATGAAGGCTTTGCTAGACACGATGGTTAGCAAGCAAACCATAGTTGAGACCCAACTAAGGGCCATAAGAGCCGACCAAAAGGCCATGAATGCTCGCTTATCTCTCGTTGAACAGAGAGACCTAAATTCTGGTTTGGTGAATAATTGGCCATTTGCTGAACCGATCAACACGGTGCTTAAGCTCGAAGAACAATCCCATGCTCTCCAAGGGAACAACTTTCATGTTGAAAACTCCCGAAACTATACACCCATCACTGAAAAGCTGGCCACTGATCTGAACTTAGATGGGTTACCCATATTCGAAGGGACGGAGGATCCATTACTACACCTTCGAGCCTTCAAGGCATTTATGGCAATCAAGGGGGTCAAGGCCGACATGTTCATCAATCTGTTGCACATCCCTCGGAAAATACCCGAAAGCTTGGTTCTATTGGCTAAATACAAAAAAGATTCCCAACTTGGGAAGATGTGGCTACCGAGTTCGCTCAAAACTATTATGATAATACCCAAATTCAGACAACCATCCGGACTCTAGAAGTCATGGCCCAAGATCCAACAGAGGGTTTCATCAAATACCTTCAACGTTGGTGGGCTGAGAGTGTCAAGTTGGTGGACAAGCCTAGTGAGAAGATACTAGTGGAGGCGTTCATCAATAACCTTCTACCTTCCTACCGCGTCCATCTCAGGTATGCCGGTATTTCAAACTTTGCGGTGCTTACCGAAATGAGCACTCGAATTGAAGATGATCTTCGACATTATGAAGATCCAGGTAAAACTTCTACTCAAAGCTATATTGGACATCAATTTGAGTCCTTAGAAGCCGTAGACTACTGACGACATCAGAAGGATCTCGAACCAGACATCCGAGAGTCCAGATTTGATTTTAAGTCCGAGTTTGAGTCTGAGTCCGAGTCTGGGATGTTCTATTTCTTTCAATTTTGAAGTCAGAGTCAAAATAAACTATATTCTGTCCTCTTTTTCACGACCCAATAAAATCAGCTTTTTTATCTCTCATATATGCTTCTCAATGTGTTTCCGAGAACATGATGAACACCGTCATACACTGTGAGGACATGACTACTACAATTCTAGCCTACCATGACGCTTATAAGATGACGGTTACACACGGTACCGTCCTCTAGGTACATTTGGTATTTGGCGAGAAAAAATTTATCAATTATGACGGTTTTGATGGAAAAGTGAGATCTTATGTACAACAAAGAGGACGGTTGGTCAAACAAAACGACCTCTATTACTTAAGAAACCGGTTTGGAAGGAGAAGCGACATCTATGATAAACAAAGAGGTCGTTTGATTCTTTAAAGCAACATAAATGAAAATAATAATATTTTATTTCAACGTACTCTAACTTCCTAACATACGTAAAACTAGAATTTCAGTTCACTCTTATTTCTTATTATCAAAACCTAAGTACTCCGTCATTCCAATTCACAATTCTCCGTCACCTACCTCTGTTCGCACTACCCACGACGCCGGTACCCAAGATGCCGCACGCCTTTCGACCGCCGTTCGCCGTCCTCTATTACGTCGTCCTCCGTTCGCCGGTACCATCTTCATCTTCCTTGTTATCGCGCGCCCACTGCATAGATACAATGTTTAATTGCATTTTTTTTGTTGAATCTTTTGTTTAATTAGTTAATCCCCTTCGTTTTCTGCTGCGGTCGTAAATAATCGTCTTCAATTTAGGATTCTTAAATCGCGTCACTCGACGCCGACGACCATACGTCCGATCCTCCCTTTTTGCCGCGCCTCACTCTGTTGTATGTATGTCCTCAATTTAGGGTTTTGATAAAATTTTGAAGAAACAGTTTGCTTGTTAGTATGTTTGTTCAGTTCATTTGTAAGTTTCATTTCAGTTTTGATTTCAGTTTTGATTTCAGTTCATTTAAGTTGAATTTCATTATCAGTTCATTCATTTATTTAGTTGTAGTTCAATTGTTTCATTCATTCATTATCTGTAGTTCAATTGTTTCATTCATTCTGAATTATTTAGTTGAATTTCATTTCATTATAGATTCATTCATTCCATGGGTCAATAGTTCAATTGTTTCAGTTTTCATTATTTAGTTGAATTTCAGTTGAATTTCATTCACTATAATGAAAATACTCAGTTGAGGATATCCTAATCGTGTGCGGACTATTGTCCTGCATTAGCGGAATCAGGAACAGGGAGTCTAGCTATAAACTTATTATCAGTATGTTAAGGGACAGCTCCATCTTCGAATTGTTGGCAAAAGGTGATCCCGTCTATTATAGATAGAGCGTGGCTATAGTCTTTAAGTGTAATCCATTGATGAAAGTGGTCGTTTGTACGTAAATGTGTAGTGTTCAGTCTTAGAGTTACCAAAAAGTGAAGAAGGAGAAAATAAAGTCAAAGACATTGAATGCTCTAGCTAGCCTATAGTTTGTGAGTTTTACTCTAGTTACTACTTACTACAGTTTCTTTTCTTTTCTACTATTATACCACATTTCCTTAAGTCAGGAACCACATCTCAACGCATGAAAAACGGAACAGTTAGCTAGACAAGACAAAAAAATGCTAGTACCTTCTACTTTAATTTGATATGCAGAACCAGTTGTGCTTCTTGATCCTAGGAGAAGGAAAATTTGAAACATCAATGACTAGTGACATGAATCGATTAACATAATTAAACACACATTTACATCTCTAACTTACACTACTGTAATTGAATCATACAAAGACCATGTGCACAATGCAAAAGCTAAAAGATGATTAAACCTCTTATCAAAATATGGCGTTTTCAATCACTCACAAGTCACAATAGTAACCAAGATATTCAAGTAAGCCTGATTGCATCGTATATACTTTCACTCTCTATGAAGTATTCCTAAATAAAGTTATTAACAAACTTGAATGTCACAGTCCTACTAGTGGTATTATGTGCAGACTGACTATCAAACAATGTTTGTTGTACATGGTTTTCCATTTTATTTCATTTTGCTCTCTGTTCCTTTCATGTTTTTATCCTTGTTATTTGTTTCTTTTACCTCCGGGCTCTACATCCCTTGTCAATCATAATATTCCGACTACATTTGCCTTTTGCAGTTGGTAATGGTTCGAAATTATACGTCAGTTGCATTGTTTTTCGAGATCCTGTTGATGAAGACATTGCGGAAGCATATGGCATACCATTGAGCACATATGCTGAAAAGAGTATTTCCCTCGTTTCACGAATGCCCTGTTTTCGTGTACTCAGTGATGCACTTGGGGAGATATTCTCTATATGTTTCTCGTCCGAAGGAAGTCAGTGAGTCTGGATTCTTCCTGTAAATTTCTATTCTAGTGGTAGCTATGAGTTATTGTACTCCGACCTTTCATATTTTCTCGCATGTACGTGTGTCCTACAATTGATACTCCGTGACGTGTATGAACATTTGAACACTTCAATACTAGTCAAAAAATGAGAATTTTTCATAAATTAACCAATCTGACAATTGAACATAGATGTGTGTATAATACTTCTAAGTGAGTTTGACAATTGCTTTGATATTCATCATTGAGAAAATAGTGTAGCTATGCTAATTCAAAGTGTTGCACCTGTTGGTAAATGGTTGATCGTTAATAAATTCTCAGGAAGCCACTGTGGGAAGTCATAAAAGCCACGATTCTGAACGTTCCTCTGCCAACGCCAGGGCAGGATCGAGTCCTTTTTTCAATTAATAACTATTTGTTATCTCTGCAGGCTCCTCCAGAATATGGTCTTCCTCATGCTGATGTACGAGCTTGTTAATGTTAATTCATTTTCTATTCTAAGTAATTCCTTCTTCATTCCATTTGACTATTGTCTAAAATGTCAATTTTGGTTCTTAAGTTCTCCTTATATATATATATATATATATATATATATATATATATATAGAAATTGCATCCGGTGAGTTGGTCTTCTTTAAATGAGTCCGTCCCGCAAATCACAACCACATGATCAAATCACATGAATGGCTGAGATTCAATCTCAGCGTCATCTTCATCGTATATAATCTTACTGTTACAGTAACAGAACACTTTTTTTTTAAAAAAAAAAACTATTACAGTAACACAAATATCTTATTGTGACACTGTCACAGTAATAAGGAATTACAATAATAATGTCAGAGTAATACTGTTACAGTAACAAAACATTATTACAGTAACACAAAAATCTTACTGTGACAGTGTCACAGTTATAAGGAATTACAATAATAATGTCACAGTAATATGAAATTAAAGAATTATAAATATCTTACTGTGACACTGTCACAGTAATAAGGAATCACACTATAATGTCACAGTAATAATGTCAAATTCATTTATCAATTGACACTACAAAGTAACATCAACATGAGATTAACAGTAGCACTGTTACAGTAACAGAGCACTATTACAGTAACACAAATATCTTACTGTGACACTGTCACAGTAATAAGAAATTACAGTAATAATGTCACACTAATAATATCACAGTAATATGGAATTAAAGAATTATGATGTTTGTGTATGCAAAGGCAGCCTTGTTACTCTTCCTTAATGACGTGGTCCAATCTCAGCCATTCAATCCTGTTTGATTATGTGGTCCAGATTGAAAGGACGGACTCATCTAAAGAGAGAGACTCACCGGATCCTCACTCTATATATATATATATATATATGTATGAAGGTACAAAATCTTTTTATGTTTTTCCGCTTGATTTGTCAAAGCAACTTTTGGATACTGTTAAAAATTATTGGTCAATGTCAACATCGTTTGACCAAAAAAGTTGAATAAAGAAAATATAACGAAGATTGAGGTAGGACACGATAGGGTATGATTTTGAATCACCTGTACTCTCTCTTGGACATTTATTTTCTGTTCATCCGCATTTTATTTAGAAATTTGTTTAACGGTATGATATGAATGCAGTTGTCATTCCAGCCACTGGTACAATGCTTGGATGTTCACAATATGATAATACTTTTTACAGCAGTATTAATTGAAAGAAGGATTTTGCTTCGGTCCAATAAGTACGTGTATAACTCCATACTTAAGACTGTATACCCTCTTCTGTATTGCTTTTCTATCTGGTGAATGAAAGAGCACTTGATTGTTTTTTCTTTCTGCTTTCTGTAGCATATATCTTGTCTCTCATTTCCCATTTTTTAATTCCTCTTGCACAGGTACTCTCTTTTGACACTTGCCTCAGAAGCAATATGCCATCTTATATATCCATTCCAGTGGCAGGTTACCTTCTTATGCTTGCGTGATCTTTACTTTCTATAGGTGTTGGAACTTGATTTAAAACTTTTCTTTTACAAATGCACATGAAGTCACTATAGTTCAAAACTTATATACTTGGGGAGAGTGTTGGAAAGTTTAGACACAGTTTTCATGAAATTTTCCTACTAAATATTATACGCATCATACTTTTCATTCTACCCCCTTCCCTTGGCTTTGACATTACCTCTGATTTGGTGTAGAAACTTGTTGCTATTCTTCTCGACAGTGAAATTAAGAAATACTACCTCCATTCACGCCACTCTCATACATTTTATTAAATCACTCGTATATATCAAACAAACATATGGAATTGAAGTGAATGAGTGAACGAAGGTAGTAGAATAAGGTTTATAAATATGACTGCTAGTCTGTTTATGAGTAATTACGCAAGTAAAATAAAGTCTATAAGCTATGCTATATTGCTATCATAAAAAAAAAGGAACCATAACACACAGCGTTAACGATCTTTATAGCTCTTAATCTATTTGTTTTTAAGTAAAAAAGGCGGTTATTGTTTGCCTTTGTTCTTTTTGGCTTTGTACTGTTGTCTAATCACCATGATATTTTTTTCCCTGAAGCATGTTTATGTCCCTATACTATTCTCTGATACATGTTGGAGATCATCCGAGGAAGACACATAGCTATTATTTCGGATGTATGTTTTTATCTCAGAATTCATATGTACTTTCTTTTCTAACTTTTACTCTATATATCATACATATATTATTCTCACTGCTTAATTTTGTTGTTATATATCAGTTTATGATTGGATCCCCAAAGACATATTCGGCTCAACAAATTGAAGAGGTACGTGATATTTGGGCTAAGTATGTACTCCAATTCAAGCAGTAATACAGGTTAGTCTAGATGAATTTATATCCAACTTTATCCTTATAGTACCAATTCTATTCAGTGTTCATGTTTTAGAGATTAAATTTTACTTATATGGTGGATTAATAATTGTGTGTTTAAACTTTAAATCATGTTGACTTGTAGTTTTGTGATGTTTATTTAGTACTTTCAAGTGGAACTTACAAAACCTACTCCGTATATGGCTAGTAAAGACAAGCTTTCATTCTTGGTTTTACGTCATTCTACAGCGTATCCGCAATGTCTATACGAAGTCATCAGGCACTTAGAGTGGATTGAATTGGTTAGCATTCACTAATTTGCGAAGACCATGAAATTACAAGTTGCTATTATGATGTATTTTGGTTTGTTTATGCAAGAATATGTATTTTGTTTGTAAATATTGATTTTCTTGCAACCTTCATGTGTATGACGTTTCTTTTGTCGAATTCTTACTCTTTGTAATATATTGTAGTTGATGGAATCGGTCCTACTGTTTGTAATGTATTGAAATTCATGGAATCGCAGTTTCTTTAGTAGCATTATTTGTCGAAATGCAATGTTGGGTTCTTTTAGATTGTAGGACGTATTGGAAACAAAATATGTAACAAGGTTGGGGTTTAGCTGTTTTGTCATACACACGGTACATATTTTCTTTTACAAAGATGACGGTTTTAAAAAAAGGGAGCTGTTTTAGAAGGTCAACAAAGATCACGGTTGGTAGAATAAAGCGTGCTTTGCCAAGAATAACAACAATGACGGTCATGTATTTGAACTGTGATCTCAGAAGATTAACAAAGATGACGGTTGGTAGAAAAAAGCGTCCTCTGCAAATAATAACAACAATGACGGTCATGTACACCAACCGTGCTGTGCAAGGATAACAACAATGATGGTCATGTAGCCTAACCGTGCTCTGGAAGAATAACAACAATGACGGTTTGACTTGCTTTAAACCGTGATTGATTATCAACGATCACGGTGACCTATATGACGGTTACTATCTTCTTTTAGGACGGTTTTCAACCGTAAGGTTTTGTATGTTTTGTAGTAGTAACGTGACTATTATAGGCACATCTATAATGACTGCATGAAACCGAGACCCGTGTTTTCCTTTACCTGTTCCATGTCTGGCATAGAAAGCCACATAATTAACTACACTTAGCAGGAGCGGTATCGAATCCTATGACAAATCTAGGTAGTCTCATAGCTTGGGTTCAAGACGGAAGGCAAACCCATTTCCACAATAAACACCCCTCCAATAAGACTGACCAATCCCTACCTTAGGCGTTAGTCTGACCAAAAAAAAAGGAAGCATCGTTGTTCTATACGCTCAACCCTAGGAAATACCCAACTCGGGACGATGTTTCCACCAAGCTTGCTCAGATATATGCTGACAATCCCGATATCCAAAACACCATGCTTACTGTAGAGTACTCCACCGTGAGTTTTCACTCACATAAACACCAACTATGTTTACACCCTACAAAGGCTTAGCTCCAAAGGCCTAATCCAACCGATAGGCCCAATCCTAGATCCGCCCACAAATGGACGCCACAGATCCAGGAATACCCGTGCTTATTGCCAACACCATAGGGGGGATAGCCGTGGAAAAAAAAAGAGGTTGGACAAAAAAAATCAAGAGGCCAAGGAAAAATCAAAAGGCCAAAATAAAAAAGTTAGCCATGAACAAAAAGAACTCTCAACGTCCCTAGACCGGATACGGTCATTCCCTCGGCCAGATACGGTCATTCCCGACCAGAGTACGATCGATCCCTTGACCGGGGCATGGTCAACTCAAATGAATAATCCTATGACCGGAGTTAAGAGGTCAACCAAAAAAAATCAAAAACCCATGACCGCAGTTATCGGTCAACTCAAGTGAAAGTCCCTTGACCGGGGTATGGTCAATTCAAAAATTATCAATGCCCATAGCATCAAATCGAGGGTGACAATTAGGCTGGTCAGCTAACACCACATATAGCCTTCCCACATTACAACCCTCAAGACCTTCTCGAGACCTAGGCTAAGAGACAACCCGGAATTTTGAGGATTTAAGCTCCATAGGATACCTCCTAACCATTAGGGCCAGACATGGAAATCAGATCCCGCATTATCAAACCTACCCCGATCGAAGTTCGAGTCATTTTTACTCGACTTCCCCTTTCCTACCATATTACAATACCTTACCCTCGAAACTTTAGCTCCACAAAAAATCGAGCTCCAGATTTCAAATTATCAAAGTCATTTACTGTCTGGCTACACATTTCCAAAAACATCCAAACCAGTTACCAGCCCTAAACATGCATGGGAACTCAACTTGCGGTCGGCATAGAACATGTCCAAATAGTTCACACCACCTCTGGGAGCTACCCCGGAGAACGCTCACAGTCACAGGATCAACATCCTAAGTGTTCTAGCCCTTTGATCAAGACAACATTGGGAATGCACCTAGCCTACACCATCAATATGGCTAGTTACACACAAAGACCTAATAAACTAGGCACCATAACATATCGTTCAATCCCCTGAACTACAGCTTTGTTTGATTTCACTACACGTGAATACGTAGGCAGTCTTTTCAACAAGGACACAACTACCCACATTGACACAAAATTCAAAAGCACCATCATTCCTATCACGACACTGTCATGTTCTCAATAGTTCGCTTTGTTGTCCTGGGCGCTTCTCTTAGGCAGAAGTTCTCCATCCAATCACAAAATCCAAAATACTTTCAAAAATCTAGCCACCTTTCTATAGTGTGTCCTGGTACTCGGCTCAGTCAAAGACAAAAATTGTTGTGTGCTAAATTTGGACCATTTTTCCTCCCATTTAAACCCATTTTTTCCTCGTTTTGCGAGGTTAGAGTGCGATTATCGCCATATTTTGAGTACTTCATGCATTAGCGTCCCTCTTGCGCGTTTTACGTGTTTTTGGTAGTTTTTCTATCAATTTTGATATGATTTGGCACCGAAATCACGATTGAGCTTCCACGAGCACAAGAGAAAGGAACACCGTCCAAAGAGCAAAGCACACAACTTAAAGTTCAAGCCATCCAATCATACGACGAAGAATGAGACAAGAAAAGAGGCCAGAAAAATGACCGGGTGAAATTTCACCCGATGAAGTATCACCGGGCGAAATTTTGCCCGACGGTAAAATTGTCTCCCCGAAGATTTTCCGAGCTTCTCCACCGGGCGAAAATGACCGGGCGAACCGGGTGGAATTTCGCCCGATGGTGAAAGTGTCCAAAAATCGCAAAACTGGAAAAAGTCCACCGGGTGAAATTTCACCCGGCGGTATTGGTCCGTGCCCGATACGATGAAGTTCCATCTCATAAAGATTAAAGGATGATTGTCTCACTAATGGAGCAAAAAGTTGTCTCACTAATGGAGCAAGAAGATTATTCCAAGTTTTATTTGAAGATTAGTGGGGATTATTGAAAGATTAGTGACAAGTTCTTCATTTGCTTCATCAAAGATTCAATCTTTATTTATGGAATCTTCTTATTTATTGTAGATCTTGATACATTTCTTTACCACTCCCTAATCTCTAGATTTTATTTGTGGTTGTTCTAGATTATTCTCTTGTTAGATCATAGTTTCCTTATTTTCTCTAGATCTAGTTATTATGCATAATTTAGTTAATTTCTCCCTTATTGATGATATGTTGTCTCCCATCGTGATTAGTGAGTAGATTTCTTGTTGGAGGGTTTAGGGATGAGGACTTGGATTATTTGAATTAAGGGATGTTGGTGGGTTGCTTGCTTGTTGGTTTATCTTGTTTATGGTTGTTGTGTCATTGTTGTTTTAGTTCGGCCAACTAGACCAACCTTGACTCATTTCTATCAATAAGGGGAAACTCGAGGTAGAAATTACCGTAAATTTGAGACTTACTCTTCTTCGCCGCGAAAGCGGGTTTTTAGGTGGGTTGGGTGAAGAAACCGAAAGGTGGCATTCTCCCTTTATTAATGTTGTGACAAAAACCCGATTCCGACCTTCTTAGACTCCAATGTCCGAATCCCGACTTCCCCCTAACACCTCTCCCTAGTTTTATTACCCCTAGCTGTAACACCCCGGCCCAATCCTAGGACCGGAAATGTTAACTGCGGTAGCCCGCTAGGCTTTGTACTGGTCCCACAGACCAACACGAGTCCTTTCCAGCACATTTTGTCCTCACTCATGCGCATCCCGGAAACCTTCCCAGGAGGTCACCCATCCTAAGATTGCTCCCAGTCAAGCACGCTTAACTGCAGAGTTCTTATCATGGGCAAACCGGAAAAGAAAGTGCACTTTGTTGATATGAGTAGTACTTCAAATCTCTTTAAGCAAAGCTCATAAATAGAACATCTTCAATCAATGTGGGGTGTTTTACTAGCTACCTCCATCGTTATTCCTCTAGTGTAGACTCGACCCTTAGAAACCACCCCTTCTAGATTCCAAACACGCCGCTTTTAACTCAATACAACGTTTCGTTCCCTGTGGACCGACCTCGACTTACCACGATTACTCTAGTAGTTTTTGTGTTATTGTGAGTCTACAAATATTGTTTTGACCCCCCCATCCTTCTCTAAACGACCGATCCGATTGGGGTGCCGTCAAAGTGGCGTCGTTGCTGGGGAACGGCTAGTTATTGTGTTTTTAGTTGTTGTGTTTGGTTCTTTTCTCTTCTCCCTCTTTCCTAGTACCGTTAGGTTCTAGGAGTCTCACCGTTTAATTGAGTTTTTATGCCCAGGAATACATCATCACCTTTGTGGTTCGATCCGGAGCCGGAAAGGACTTTTAGAGCATTGCGTTTTTGGGAAAATAACTCAACCACCATCATTCCACATTCTTCATTATCACCTCCTAACCTTAATCCCATCCTATCACATACACCTTCTACATCACATAATCTCATTCCAAATAATCCTTCCATACCTTCCACTTCACAAAATTCACCACCTACCCCATCATCACCAAAAAATCCACCACCAAATCAAAATTCATCCCCTCCAAATCATCCAAATTCAAATCCACCATCACCACCAATCCAACCAATGGCGACCTTAGCCTCTCATTCCCAACTCACACACGAAGAAACACCTTCTCCCGTCGATTTCGGAGAGATTCCCGAGAATTATGAATTGAAAGCTTCTTTGACAAATGCGGTTCAACAAGATACTTTTCATGATTTCTTCCAAGAAGATGCTCAAGAGCACATCGCTTCATTTAAAGAAAAATTAGTAGGAGCCCGTCTCAATGGATTAACTTCATGTCAATTGCATCGTTTATTATTTCCAAAGACCTTGAGAAATGGAGCTCGTAGATGGCTTCAAGGCCATCCTGCTAATACATTCACATCATGGGCTCAATTATCTAATGCCTTCTTGGAGAAATATTTTCCACCGTCAAAGACTAACCAATATCACATGGAGATACAAACCTTCAAGCAAAATGAATTTGAAAGCCTAAGTGAGGCTTGGGAAAGATTTAAAGATTTATTGCGTAAATCTCTGCACCATGGAATACCCGATTGGCTAACTACCCAAACGTTTTATAACACCCTTTCATCGAGAACCAAGGAGAATCTCAATTCGGCCGCCGGAGGAGACTTCTCTTCCCTTACCGATGAGGTATCTGAGAATCTTATTGAGAAGATGGCAAGGAGTGATTCTAGAATGGGTCAATCGAGGGACTCTAGAAAGAAAGTTGAAGTGAACTCATCTAAGAGTTCTAATGAATTGAAACTTCAAGCGGAAGTTGAAGAATTGAAAAAGAGAATGGATGCCATGAGTTCAAAGCCCACTCCTAGAGGTATGTACCAAATTCAAGAGAGTGTTCCACCAAGGCAACCATCACCTCCAAAACAAATAACATGGGAAGTTCAATGTGATCATTGTGGCAATTATGGCCATGATTCTAGCTCTTGTATTCCTGATGAAGAAACTTATGTTGAAGAGCCAAATGAAGTCCAAGCTACACAAGTATATGGGCAAAGACCTCAATTTGATTCCTTTTCTAATACCTACAATGCTGGCACAAAGTATCATCCCAATTTCTCTTATGGAAATCAAAATGTCCAAAATCCAATGTCGCGTGCCCAAGGGAGTCAATCGAGGCCATTTAATCAAAGTCAACAAAGGCCCTTTAATAAAGGTCCTCCAAAGATGCCCCCATATACGCCTCCTCATCAAATGAGCAACTTCAATCAACAAGGTAGCAACTTCCATGTTCCCAACAATTACAACAATTACCAAAATCAACATGGTAATCATGGATACAATCAAGGGTTCCAAGGCAATTTTCAAGGAAATCAAGGTTACAACCAACAACCATTTAATCAACCCTCTCAATCTTATGGCCAATCAAGCAATTCTGAATTTAGTCAAGGAGGAGTTCCATGGGAAAATATTAATGATTTGCAAAGAGTTGTTGGGCAATTATGGAGTGATCATCAAGATACCAAAGCAAGGCTAAAGGTTTGGGAATCCCAAGAAGCAACAAAAGCCTTAGCCGCCCCAATTCATCCACCCCATGGTTTGCCCGGGCAACCTCAAAACCCAAGGGACCCTTCACACCAAGCAAATGCCGTCATTTTGAGGGGTGGCAAAGAACTTGAGGACCCGTATAAGAACTTGAACTTGAACACCAAGAGCACTCCATCCAAAGTCAATCAACCGAGTGCACCACAAGCATCATCTCCCACTTCCCCCAAACAAAACCGGGGAATACAAGCGGAGTTTGATATCCTCCAAAATGCGGAGAATGAACAAAGAGAACAAAGAAAGAAGAAAGAGCAAATAGAAGCGGAAGAAGAAAAAATAAAAGAGGCGAAGCGATTAGCCGAAGAAGAAGAAGAATTCAATGTTCCACCGCCTCCCGCTTTTGTCCCACCATTGCCTTTTCCTGAACAAGCTAAGCCACACAAAGAGAATGCTCAATTTTGCCGTTTCGTGGATATGTTGAAGAAAGTGGAGGTAGTGTTACTCTTCACCGAGGTAATTTCTCAAATGCCCCTCTATTCTAAGTTTTTGAAAGAAGTCTTGACCAAAAATAGAACAATAGAGGATAAAGAATGTATCTCTCTCACGGCACAATGTAGTGTCATTCTTATGAATCAAATGCCAAAGAAACTAGAGGATCCCGATAGTTTTTCCAGCCCTTGTCGGGTTGGGAATGTTGTTGTTAATCAAGCTTTATGTGACCTAGGGGTTAGTGTTAGTTTGTTACCCTATTCTATTGCCAAGAGACTAAGTGTGGGGGAGATGAGACCCACTAGCATGTCGATTCAACTCGCGGATAGGTCCGTCAAGTACCCATTTGGGATTCTTGAGGATGTACCCGTTCAAGTTGGTAAGTTCTTCATCCCCTCCGACTTTGTTGTCATGGATATGCCCGAAGACACTATTACCTCCATTATCTTAGATCGACCTTTTATGGCTACCGGTGGTACTATAGTTGATGTTAAGAATGGTAAGTTGTCTTTTAACATAGGGAATGAGTCGGTAGAGTTTTCCCTTTCTCAAGATCTTAAACAACCAATGATTGAACAAATGCATTCCATTGAAGTTATTGATAGTTTGGTTGAGTATAGCTTGATAAATGATGATAAGCAAGAAGATGAATCATTTGACTCTCCACCCAATAAAAGGTAGAACCACTACCGGTGGGTAAGAGTATGGTATCTTCTCCTCCTAATCTTGAACTTAAACCACTCCCCTCTTCCCTCAAATATGTTTTTCTTGAAGGAACTAATTATCCCGTTATCGTCATTGCAACATTTGATGGTCCTTAATTTGAAAAACTTTAGATTGTTTTGAGAAAGCACAAAAAGGCCATCGGGTATAGCATTGCCGACCTCCAAGGCATAAGCCCAAATGTTTGTATGCATAGGATCATCCTTGATGATGACCACCGTCCTTCGGTTGAGGGTCAACGTAGGTTGAACCTCACCATGAAAGAAGTTGTCATGAATGAAGTCCTCAAGTTGTATGAGGCTAACATTATATACCCAATAACCGGAAGTAAATGGGTTAGCCCCGTACAAGTTGTGCCGAAAAAAGGAGGAATGACGGTTGTTAAAGGAGAAAAGGGTGAGTCAATTTCTACTTGGACCATTACCGGTTGGCGCATGTGTATAGACTATCGAAAATTGAACACGACCACCATAAAAGATCATTTTCCCTTTCCCTTCATTGATCAAATGCTTGAAAGATTGGCGCATCACTCTTATTTTTGTTTCCTTTATGGTCATTCGGGATTTCTTCAAATTTCTATTCATCCCGATGACCAAGAGAAAATCACTTTCACATGTCCCTATGGCACCTATGCTTATAGAAGGATGCCATTTGGATTGTGTAATGCGCCGGGAATGTTTCAAAGATGTATGATGGCCATTTTCTCCGATTTTATTGAAAAATCCATGGAAGTTTTTATGGATGACTTTAGTGTCCATGGTACATCTTTTGATTCTTGTCTTGAAAATCTTGATCAAGTGTTAGCTCGGTGTGAAGAGTATAGACTTATTTTGAATTGGGAGAAATGTCATTTTATGGTTGAACAAGGTGTTGTCTTAGGTCATATTGTTTCTAATAGAGGAGTTGAAGTCGATAAAGCTAAAGTCACCATGATTGAGAACTTGCCACCACCTACAAATGTCAAAGGGGTGAGGAGTTTTCTAGGTCACGCCGGTTTTTATAGACGATTTATTAAAGACTTTTCTAAAATTGCCAAGCCTTTAACTTCTTTGCTTTCGAAAGATGCACCTTTTGTTTTTGATGACTCGTGTCTTGAGGCCTTTTGCAGGATAAAGACCGCTCTCACCACCACACCAATTATCAAAGCTCCCGATTGGAATCTTCCATTTGAGATCATGTATTATGCCTCCGATTTTGCCGTTGGTGCCGTCTTAGGTCAACGGGTTGATAAGAAGCTACATGTGATATACTATGCAAGCAAAACACTAGATGAAGCTATTGGATATTATCTTAGGAAATATTTTGTAAATATTTCATTCTAATTGTCATATTAGATGTATATTCTAATTGCTTGATTGTAGGCCATTAAATGCGTAGTTTCTCATCTTAGGAAGATTTGTTTATTTCCTTCCTAGAATTACACTTACCCAAAACTTGTATATATTGATAGAGATTGCAATGGAAAAGGCAGAACAAAACATTCCCATAAAAACGTTCTCACTGTTATTATCTTTTTACTTTATGGTATCAGAGCAAGGCTATCTTGCAAGTTATCTTTGAAAAAATGACAAACAACAAAACAAATACCCCAAATCCCATATACGATCTTGCTTCGAATGATGGTCCGGGAACGAAAATTACACATGTCGTTCTTCGAGGTCCAAACTATGAAGAATGGGCAAAAGGATTTCGGGTTTCGTTAGGTGCGAAACGGAAATTAGGTTTCATTGATGGAAAAGTGCTTAGGCCAAAAGACGATTCCACAGATCTTGAGGATTGGTGGACGGTGAATTACATGATTGTCGCTTGGATTTTCAATACAATTGATCCAAGTATACGATCTACTATTTAATACCGTGACACCGCAAAAGAATTATGGGAGGACATTCGTCAACGTTTTTCTTTAGGAAACGGTGTCAAAGTGTTCCAATTGAAGTCTGAAATTGTAGAGTGCAAACAAAGGAATGAGGAGACCATTATGGACTACTATGGTCGATTGAAGAAATTGTGGGACGATATTAATGACTTCGATGCTTTGCCCTCTTGTTCATGCTCTGGATGTAAGTGCGGGCTCAATGAAGTCCTTCAAAAACGGAGGGAAGCTGATATGGTTCGAGAGTTTCTTATGGGTCTCGAGCTATACTATGATAATGTTCGATCAAGTATTCTGGGAATCGGACCATTACCCTTGATTCACACCGTCTACTCACGACTAGTCCAAGAAGAGGAGGTTCGTTTCTTTACTCAACGACGAACTGACACGGCCTCCCCCATGGCATATGCCATTCAGAGGCCACCAATTAAGTGCACACATTGCTTGAAAAATGGACATCTTAAGACTCGTTGCTGGTTAAAACATGGATATTCACCCGGTCGAGAGCCTAAGAATGGAGCTAGACGCGGTAAAGAGAAGATGGATACATCACAAAACTCTCAACCAGCAACCATAAATGTTGTAATTGGTGAGACTTCCGCGGAAACAAATCATATTCGGCTCAATGGTAAGGATATTAACACCTGGATCATCGACTGTGGGGCATCGGTTCATGTGTGTCGTGACGAAACATTATTTGATTCATGTCGCTCCGTTCCGCCTATTAATATTGTTTTGCCTAACGGAGTACTTTTATTCGCTGCCAAGATGGGTAGTGTCAAGTTGAATGATGAACTTATTTTAGCTGATGTGTTATTAATCCCATCATTTCATTGTAACCTTATTTCCGTCTCCAAACTCTTATCATCGCTTCCAATTAATTTACAATTCACTAAATCTAAATGTGTTATACAGGACCATATCCGGAGGACGAGGATTGGAGTGGGTAAGCTACAAAATGGGCTCTATTACTTGTTGGGGGGAAACGTGTCGTGTTAATGTCGTCAATGGATCCGAGGATATCGAGATATGGCACAAGCGGCTCGGTCATCCGTCATTACAAGTAATGGAGCATCTTCCTTATATTAGTAACAATAAACGTATCTTGAATAAACAAGCTTGTGATATTTGTCATAGAGCAAAACAAACCCGAAATGTTTTTTCGTTAAGTGACAATAACGCAGATGGGTTATTTGATTTGATTCATTGCGATGTTTGGGGAACGTAGGTGAAAATCATGCCTGTCATTCTCGTTATTTTTTGTCCATTGTGGATGATTTTTCTCGTTGCTTGTGGGTTTATTTGATGAATACTAAGGACGAAGTTCCCGGTCTTATATTGAATTTCTTTGCTTTAATTGAACGACAATTTAATAAAAAGGTAAAAATTGTGAGGAGTGATAATGGGACGGAGTTTAATGGGCTTGTCCACTATTTTTGTGAACAAGGGATAATACACCAAACATCCGTCGTTAAGACGCCTCAACAAAATGCTAGAGTCGAGCGTAAACATCGTCATGTCCTTAATGTTGCCCGAGCTTTACGTTCTCAAGGTCATTTGCCAATCGATTTTTGGGGTGAGTGTGTTTTAGCCTCTGCCTATTTAATTAATAGGACTCCGTCTAGGGTTCTCCAAGGTAAAACTCCATTCGAGCTAGTTTTTGGTCGTACACCTGACTATAGCTCACTTCGAGTTTTTGGGTGTTTGTGCTACGCCAAAAATCTTCACTATCGTGATAAATTTGATAGTAGAAGTCGTCGCTGTATTTTTCTCAGGTATCCATTTGGTAAAAAGGGATGGCAATTATTTGATCTTGAGACGGGTGATTATTTTCTGTCTCGTGACGTTCAATTTTATGAGGATACGTTCCCACTCGCTAACCCACAAGAGCTGAAACGTATGCATTCATTGTACCCACTTGAAAATAATTCACATGAAAATGATGACATTGAGTTTGAGGAGCCCACCCATGTTGATACTCCACAAACAGCAGCTCCAAACCTTAATGAGCCCAACAATGACCACGTAGAAAATGAGTCAGGCCCAAACATAAGTGAGACCGACCATTCAAACATTGCTGAGACGGAAGAGGGTCTCGTCTAGACTGATGATGATGAATCTCCTTTGGATGAAGTTGATCTCAGTCGAGGGAAACGGATGAAATTTCCTAATACCCGCCACCAAGACTTTGTCCGTTGGACAGAAGGTGACACAACAATTAACACAATATCGATTTCCCCCGACTCTTCACCCACGCCAATCCAATCCTCAGGTACTCCTTATCCTATAGCACATTATGTGAATTGTAATAATTTTTCGGTCGCACATCGTGAATTTCTTGCAGTTATTTCTACCGATGTTGAGCCTAAATCTTTTAAAGAAGCCATGTCAATTCCGCATTGGAGACAAGCAATGGGGGAGGAAATTGCTGCCTTAGAGGCAAATGAGACCTGGACTGTGGAAGATTTACCTCCGGGTAAGACACCAATCGGCTGTATGTGGGTTTTCCGTATAAAACACAAGTCCCACGGTTCAATTGAAAGATACAAGGCCCGTCTCGTATTATTGGGCAATAATCAAGTCGAGGGTATTGACTTTAGCGAAACATTTGCTCCTACGGTAAAAATGGTTACTATTCACACTTTTCTTGCCGTCGCAGCCATAAAAAATTGTGAACTACATCAAATGGATGTACACAACGCCTTTCTTCATGGCGATCTAGCTGAAGAAGTGTATATGCGACCCCCTCCTGGTTTTAGTAACGGTCTATTCGGGAAGGTATGCAAACTCCGTAAGTCATTATATGGTCTCAAACAAGCTCTGAGGTGTTGGTATGCAAAGTTAAATACGGCCTTATGTACTTATGGTTTTTCCCCAAGCCCATTGGATCATTCATTATTTATTTTCCACAAAAACAACATTGTGTTGAACATCCTTGTATATGTTGACGACTTAGTTATTGCTGGAAACAATAATGCCGCTATTAATGATTTTAAAGCTTATCTCCATAAATGCTTCCGCATGAAGGATCTGGGGAAACTGAATTTTTTTCTCGTAATCGAAGTGGCTCGTAGCTCTCGCGGTATCTTTCTTTGTCAACAGAAATATGCTTTGGATATCTTAACAGAGACGGGCCTTCTTGGATCCAAACCTGCTAGTGTGCCTATGGAAGACAATCACAAGTTGGCCCTTGCGACCGATGCATCTCTACCCGACCCAGAACGATATCGGCGCTTGGTAGGACGTTTGATTTATCTTACTAACACTCGTCCCGAGCTTTGTTATTCCGTTCACATTTTATCTCAATTTATGCAAGATCCGACTATGTCTCAATGGGAAGCGGCTTTACGGGTCGTGCGTTACCTTAAACATAATCCCGGGCAGGGCATTTTGCTCCGAGCCGACTCTGTTTTTAAATCTTAGTGCTTATTGTGATTCCAATCATGCAGGGTGTCCACTAAGTCGTCGTTCTCTAACCGCCTATTTTGTGTTCTTGGGTGGCTCACCCATTTCGTGGAAGACTAAAAAGCAAACAACAGTTTCTCGATCTTCTGCTGAAGTAGAATACCAAGCAATGACTTCCGCTACGTGTGAAATTTTGTGGTTAAAAGGGTTGCTTCTCAGTCTTGGCATCTCACACCCAACCGCGATTTCTCTTTATTGTGACAGTGAGGCTGCCTTACACATTGCTAATAACCCGGTTTTTCATGAACGAGCGAAACACATCGAAATTGATTGTCATTTCGTACGCGATGAAATTTTTCGTGGTACCATTGTGCCTTCTTACGTTCATACCACTACACAATTGGCTGACATTCTCACAAAAGCCTTGGGTCGGGGTCCTTTTGAATCGTTTCTCGCCAAGTTGGGCCTTACGAACCTCCATACTCCAACTTGAGGGGGGATATTGGATATTATCTTAGGAAATATTTTGTAAATATTTCATTCTAATTGTCATATTAGATGTATATTCTAATTGCTTGATTGTAGGCCATTAAATGCGTAGTTTCTCATCTTAGGAAGATTTGTTTATTTCCTTCCTAGAATTACACTTACCCAAAACTTGTATATATTGATAGAGATTGCAATGGAAAAGGCAGAACAAAACATTCCCATAAAAACGTTCTCATTGTTATTATCTTTTTACTTTACCAATCAAGATACACCACAACAGAAAAAGAGATGCTTGTCGTTGTCTATGCCATGGAGAAATTCCGAAATTATGTTACCGGATCCAAAGTCATTATTCATACCGATCATGCGGCAATTCGATATATTATGTCCAAAAAGGAGACCAAGTCCCGACTCTTTCGGTGGGTCCTCCTTCCACAAGAATTCAATATTGAGATTAAAGACAAAGCCGGATCGGAGAACTTGGTAGCGGATCACCTTAGTAGACTAACGGTTAGCAAAGAAAGCAATGAAGAAGATGGTATTCCCATCAACGAAGTTATGAGAGATGAGGCCTTGATGGCCATTGAAACTATTACACCTTGGTATGCCGATATCGTTAATTTCTTAGTGTCTCATTTTATTCCAGACAAGTATTCCGAGCAAGAGAGGAAGAAACTACGTTATGAAGCCCGACGATATTATTGGGACGAGCCTTATTTATTCCGTCGTTGTTTAGATGGAATTTATCGACGATGTGTTACGGCCGATGAAGGATATAATATTGTGAAGCACCTTCACTCGACATCTTATGGTGGACACTTGGCCAACCAAATGACAATTGCCAAGGTTCTCCAAACCGAGTTTTGGTGGCCTTCCATGTTCAAGGACATTCGAGCTTTTATTCTCACATGTGATGCTTGCCAAAGAAGTGGCAATATTACAAGGAGAAATGAGATGCCCCTTCAACCCATCTTAGAAATTGAATTGTATGATGTTTGGGGCATTGATTTCATGGGTCCGTTCACATTCTCTTTTGGCAACAAGTACATCCTAGTCGCGGTTGATTATGTCTCAAAATGGATCGAGGCCCTAGCTTCCCCCACCAATGACTCCAAGGTTGTAATCAAGCTTTTCAAGAATGTAATTTTCCCGAGATTCGGTATGCCAGAGCCATAATTAGTGATGGAGGCTCTCATTTTAGAAAAGATACCTTTGAACACATTCTTAGGAAATATGGTATCACTCACAAGATGTCCATAGCCTACCACCTTCAATCAATTGGGCAAACCGAGATCTCCAACCGTCAAATCAAAGGAATTTTCAAAAAAGTTGTAAATACACATCGAAAGGATTGGTCATTGAAATTGAATGACGCCCTTTGGGCATTGAGAACGGCTCACAAAGCGCCGATTGAACCACTCTTTATCGTCTTGTGTATGGTAAAGCTTGTCATTTACCGGTGGAATTAGAACACAAAGCCAAATGGGCAATCAAACACCTAAACTTCAATGATAGTGTTGTAGGAGATAATTGACTTCTCCAACTACAAGAAATTAGAAGAACTAAGACTTGAAGCCTACGAAAATTCGAAGATCTACAAAGAACGAACTCGCCAATGACACGATTCTCGAATACTTTGTAAGGACTTCTTCGTTGGTGATAAGGTATTACTCTTCAACTCTCGCTTTAAGCTCTGTCCCGGTAAGTTGAAATCAAAATGGTCGGGTCCAATCGAAGTGACCAAGGTGCAACCATACGGATCAATAGAGATATCAAGCCCGAAAACCGGGAAATTTATGGTTAATGGGCAACGTTTGAAGATTTATCATCCCGGTCACGTTCGTGAGACCTTTGATGCCATGAAGTTTGGTGAGTTCCCATTGGGGAGCGTTGTTTAAACCCCCTCTCGAAGTTGAAGTAGGTTTGGTGGTATCCTCAACAACCACCTTGTAGATATGTATCATATTTCTTTGAGTTTGTTAGCTTTGTTAGCTTGAGAAGAAGGGTTGAACTTAGATTTTGCCATGGAGCATTTATATGGATGAAGATCAAGCTTTTAGAGGAGTTATGGAGCTTAATTTGAAGACCACAAGCATGTTTGTGGGAGATATTGATTATGTAATGTGAGTCGAGTCGCTATTTGAATCTCTAGGTGATTATTGAAGAGCCATGAAATGGGAAGGCGGAAAAACGAAGCAAACAAGACCGCCGGGCGAAATTTCGCCCGGTGAGACCTGACGGGGCGAAATTTCGCCCTACGAAAAATTGCCAGATTTGCCAGGATTGACGAAGATACCGTCGGGCAAAATTTCGTCCGATGAGATTTTCACCGGGTGAAATTTCGCCCGGTGGAAAAAAAAAGTTGGCAAAATGATTTTCACGACGAAAAATCCGTCGGGTGAAATTTCACCCGATGGTGCTCGACCAGGTGAAATTTCACCCGAGGACATGGCTGATCACTTCTATCCTATTTACTCACTACAATTTCAATTCCCTCCTTCACATTCACCACACATAACTTTCCCTCCAAAACATTTACACCAAAATTTTACCACCTACTTTAAAACTTTCATTTCCCTCCTCAACTACCCTATTTATATCACTTTTACCTCACAATTCACTCCACATTTTCACCCTTCATAAAAACTTCAAAGCACCACCTTCCATACCCCAACCACATTCAAACCTCCATTCATAATTTCATCTCCATCCTTGGTGATTTATTTTTGGGTTTTGAAGAAGGTAAAGCAAAGTTTTGGGATCATTCTTGCAAGAAAATTATTATTATGGAGATAAGAGCTAAGCGAGCCTCTCGAAAGCAAGGCATAGCTTCAAATTCTACACTTTCTAAATGTTCTAAGCCTAAACTTCTACCTTATCCTAGTACCCCTTTGGCTCAAGCCTTCTCTGAAATGACCTTTCAGAGTACTAGGTGGCCTTGTCCCTTCACAATGGAAAATTTAGGAATAGAGAACAATATTAAAGAGTTATCGTCAAGGACCGAAACTAGCGGACTTCTTAGTCTCGCGGCTTCTACATATAAAGACTTGACTTGTGAGTTCCTAGGAACCTTTACTATTGATAACCCGACCACACCAAGAGAGTTTAAATTTAAACTATTCGGTAAACCCCATTGTTTGACTATTTCCGAGTTTGGCTTAGCTTTAGGCTTACCCTCATCGGGTACCGGACTTAGTGAACCTCCGAGTGACTTACAAGCTAGTGCATCTAGAAGAGACCTTTGGAATTGCATAGCACGTGGTCAACGAGATTTCAAGCCTGCTTCAAACTTTACCTCCAAAATCCGTAATCCCGCAATTCGTTACTTCTTTGAGATACTCTCCCACTGCTTGTTACCCTCAACCGATAATATTATTAATCTTGATGTGTGTGTCTTGCAATTGATTTGTGACTCTTTGCTTGGTAACCCTAATCCCTTAGACCTACCACTTTTCGTAGCGTTGCATTTTCACCGTATTATTGTTGCCCAACGCCCCTTTGCAGACAGTGGAGGTCTTGTGACCTTAATTGCAAAAAACTTGAATTATGCAACCAACCACCTTATCCCACTAGACAATTCCGTTTGGCTTGAGGAGGCCTATCTTCCGACTTGGATCTTTAATGTACCCGATCATCGCCTCGTCTCCATTAGCCACGACCGTGCTTTAATATCTTTAATTGCCACAATTGGGACCTACCTTTAGGTCCCGGTGAATTTCGACTGAACGAGACTGATTCGGGAGCAAGGGAAGGTTGGGAGTATGCGCACTACACATTACCCGAAGGTCGTACGATCTACGACCTTTGTGAGTTGGAACCCATCAGGGGCATACAACCCTATCTCGGGTCTCCGACGACTTCTTGCGCGTCGAACGATTACCCAATTTAGACCCTCTCCCTGAGTCGGTAGGTAGTGTGGTGTGTGTGTATGTGTGTGTGTGTGTTGTGTATATGTGTGGGTTGCGTTGGTGAGTTTTTAATCATCTATAATTGCATGTCTTTGGATTAATTTCGTTCCTTGTTCCTTGTCCCTTCATTATTATAATCATTGTGATTGTTTTACCTCTAACCAAATTTGCAAGTTGTCCCACGTTTCCACTATCTGATTGTTATGGCCGAAGCGGCCTTGGTTTTGCTCCTGGTCTTTAGGCGATGTGATTATGCCATTGACCCTTTTGAAAAATCCAAATTTTGTTCATTTTCTCAAATTTTTCTTAATCCGGACTAGGTGACGTGACTACACCTACGCCCAATTTTTCATCCTTTAGTTTTAATTTTCTTTTCTTCTACTTCATTTTTATTTTCTTAGCCACTTGGCTAGGATCTAGGTGATGTGATTGCACCTAGGCCCGCCACTATTTTATCTCTTTCTTTATTTTCTTTTCTCAAAAATTTTGAAAAATCCAAAAACATTTGAAAAATCATAAAAATCCAAAAAAAAATCTTATTTTTCTTTTCCATCTTTTTTGATCTTCCCCTACTTGTCCATTGAGGACAATGTACAGTTTTAGTGTGGGGGAGGGGTCTACTATCTTTTATTTTCTCAAAAATCCATAAAAATTTGAAAAATTCGAAAAATCAAAAACATTTTCCTTTTCCTTTTTCTTTTCTTTTCTCGTTTCTCGTTACGTTTTCGTGTCCCGTGTATGGTCTTGTTCTCTACTCTTACAGGTAACCACCATCTTAATAGCACGATTTGAAGAGATTATGAAAGCACCCGCTTGGTAACTTCCTTCCTTCTTTCTTCTTTAAATTTTGTAGAGGAGATAGGTTGTTGCTATTTGGAGGCTCTCGAAGTTGAGCATTTTTGGGTGTTGTGGTTGATTTTGTGCTTTAATGACGATGGAGCATGGAGTACATTACTTTACTTGTATTTTGTTTTATTTGTCTTTTCTTTTTCGTGTGTTCCTTTTGCTTTTGTATAGTGTGTCTAGCACTAAACTTTTCGAAAATCCGATTACAAACCTTTTACAAAAGTTTACATTCCATTGTAGATAACCCATTGTAGATTTTGGACCTTAATCTAGTAGAATGACTCTTAATCAATGAATTTGTTGATCCTTTAGCTTAAGTCCATGTAATCCCCTATAAAATCTAACGCGATACAGTGGCGGAAACACTGTAGAGTCGGGATTAAAACACACTGTAACTATGTCTTAGTAAAATTAAAATGGTAAAGTCAAACAATAGGCCTTAAATAAAATGGCCAAAATTTATAACAATCCACAAAAGGGGTTTGAACAATCCATAAGACATAATTATCAAAATAAACAAGTAGGATCCACACTGCTCGCTAGCCCACACCCGGAACACGTATACCTGCCATGTTAAAACATAACAGCCACAATCAGTGGGGAGCAACGCCAACGTTCTCCCAGCCGCATAACAGGATTTTAAAACTGTAATTACTACTATAGGAAAAATAGTAAAAAGAAAAAAACAGTAAAACATCATATTAAAATAGGCTTTTAGCGTAAAATGAAATAATCAAAAGGGTTTCCGAGGAAATATAAAAATATTTGCCAACCTGCAAACCAATTTATATCGATAATAAATAAAATAATCAAAATGGCGTTATGGATAGAATTAGTGTCGACGGCTAGACTTTCACTGGGAGAATACTAAAACTAGCTCCGAGAACTTACACTACTAGAAAATATGTCAAAGAAATCATGTAAAAAGACCCTAAGACACCATTATGGAGATGATCTCCAGGTCAACGGTGTCTTAGGGTAAGAAACCATGTATGTAAAATGATTTCTTTGCTTATGTTTTAGAAATCAATTTTAAGAGATAAATGATTTCTTTGGTTCATGAGAAAGACACCTTATTGGAGAGATAAATGATTTCTTATCTCAACATAATAAACCATGTAATGCATTAAATGGTTTCTTTGCCTACCAACTTAATAACCATGTAATATACTTAAATGGTTTCTTTGCCTCTTTGATATACATATTTTTTTAATTTGTTTAATATTTAAAATACCACAACCATTAAAATACAATATACTCATTTTCATATACGTAAACTAAAAATAGACACGGATTTTCATAAAATGTCTCCCATATATAATGATGTTCCAAGATGTGTCAAAATTACATTACAAGCACAAAATAGTGCACTATAACATAAATATCCCAAAATGAGTATATTCTCCAAAAACAATATCTTTTCTAAAATGAGTCTAACTATTCACTTTGTAATCAATGTTCCTCATCTTCTACTTCTTCTCTGTGCTCGAGAACAAACGTAATCCACATCTCTCGTACCTCATCAATCATTTGTTGTGTATACGATTGTGTACATCTTTAAAATACTACAAGGAAATAATTAGTAGATAATGATATGACGTGTATTACAAGATAGAGTATAATTATAATTATGAAAACAGAAGAGAAAAGTAACCTACCTCCCGTTCGTAAATAATAAGAACGATACGCTACCCTGCCTTTGAATGCCCTATGAGATCTAAACAAATGGTCGCCCAGTATATAACCTAAAATGTTTACAGAAAATTGGGATAAGCAAAAAGAATACAAAAAAACAAGTTAAAAACAAAGTAATTTGGCTCGTTTGAAGCAACAAAAAGGAGCATGAACATAATTAAGTGATGTTGAGCTCAACAGAAAAGGCCAAATCGGCAACAAAGAGTAAAATCTTGTGAAATCAAAACGACATTCACAAGGAGGATCTAATTAGTTAAACTAACACAATCAATCACAAATTGATGATAAAACCAAAAAATTTGATGAAAGATTTAGGGTTTGAGACTTGAGACGAGCAATTTAGTCATTGAAATGTAAAAAAAATAACCACGCACTTACAAGTTGACAAGAGGTGATCATTCTGGATTGCGAGTCGTCAACTCCAAGTAACCTTCGCCTCTCAAGTTCACTAGGATATTCAATCAAAATTGTCAGTTTAACCTAAAATTTCGATGGAAATGTTGTACAAAAACTCATTAGGACAATGAATGTTTTGAAGCCAAAATCAAAGGAAAATGCAATCTCAATTCCTCTGTACTGTAATAAATTGGCAGCAATTTCCAGCACACTTTGAATAAGTTCAAACATGTTGACACGTGAAGACATTTGGTTACACAAAAGGGAAGTATAAGAATTTTGGCAAACTCAAAGAAAACAGTAAAGGAGCCACACCCGATTTTAAAGAAAGAAGAAAAGCATATAGAATAAAAAACTTACTAATTCAACAACAAAAACAATAACAATACACTAGATTGAATAAAAAGGAAATAGAACAGATTGACTAGATCAAAAGAAATAAAAAAAGAAATGCACCAGATTGAATAAATTAGGGGAATTAATTTACGAAGTTCTTCCCAGTTAGGGTTTATCGGCTATTACGTAAGGTTCTTGTTCAGTATGATCGAGCTATATCACTGCAACCAAGAATCATATAAGGCAAGACTAAACAAATATAACCCCAATTTAATGGATACAAAATAATCCTGTAAAATGAAATGCACTTTTCATTAACAGAATTATGTGCGACACATTGATGACTGGTATAACATGACAAAAAAAATTAATCAAAAGAAACGAGTTTTAACCTCGGTGAGGGATGTAGAAATGGGTAGATCTGGGGTCATTCTTCATCGTGACGTTATAACCTGACAAAAACGGATATGCATCATCCAAGGATACTAATCAATATCTCAGAAACGCGCGGTAATCATGAACTTCAGAAATCACCTTGGATTAGAGAAAATGAGAAATTAGTCGTCATACTACTTATTACTTATTAATTACGCGCGATACTGTACTAGTATTACTTATCATGAACTACTGTACAGCTACTAGTATTACTTATGAACAGAATATACTTCACACCTTATCGATTTACCTTCACTCCTTATGAATTCTCTTTAACTCTTTCAAATCAGGGACTAAATTTACCTGCATTCCTTATAAACTATTAGAAAATTTAGGTTTAAGTGTAGGAGAGTCGAAAAATGGAATCAAAATCTAATTTAAATTCAAGCACGTTCCTCCTCCAAATTAGAGCACATATCAACACCGAAATTGCAGTTTCTGTATACGAATCAAATTAGTGAAGAATTGAATTAAGAAGAGAATCGAATTAGAGACGAGTTAAACAATTTCCTCATCGGAAGAAAAATTGAATTAGGGAAAACCAATTGCTGGTAGACGAGGTATCTAATCAGTCAAACATTGAACTCTACTTCAGGTGAGCAGGTTGCAACAACAATCGTTGTTTTCTCAAACTGATCAAACTAATATTATGACCAAAAGAGATTTGACCTTATTCGTCTGCAAATGCCCTATGAAATTCCACTCTATATCCTCCGGCAACTGCAAACATGATTATAGACTTACAGTACCTAGGTAATTGCAACTCCAATGGTGCGATAATAATACGATATTCTCTATCGGTTTTCGTGCACTACGACGATGAATTAAACCTAAGCGAATCGTAATTGGGAATTGGGATGATAAATTGAAGTTCCGCTATTACAGTACCTAGATAATAGCAACACCAATGGCACGATAATAATACGATATTCTCTATCGGTTTTCATTCATAACGACAATGAATTAAAACCAACTCAAATAGTAATTGGAAATTGTGATGATAAATTGAAGTTCCGCCATGGGAGGTACCTGAGGAGCTTTGTCGAGGAACTCTTGGACATAGTTTTCGGCAAAGGAACGGTGGTCGGCGTCGTAGAGTTGGCGAATGAGAGAAATTGGCTTCGTCTTCGACACCGCAACCACCCGAACCCAGTTCGCATCACGACTGGCTTTCTCCGCCGCCAACCGGACCCGATTCATTACCATCCTTAACGCCGTTACTGCTACTAACATATCATGAATCTCACGGGAAAAACATCTCAAATTATGCTGATACATTATTTACATGAATTAGGGATCTAGGGTTTGACAGATGAGAATTGAGATATAACCAAAATAAGATAAATTGGGAATCGAAATATAAACAAACAAACACTTACAATTTGGAAGACCGAGGGGAGCTGAAGGAGGATGGGCGGTAGGTGGTGGGCGTGGCGGGCGGAAGGGAGATGAAGAATTGATTTTTTTTTTCTAATCCGTAAATGAAGAGTGCGAATGATATTTTTTTGAAAAACAGTGCATATAATATTTAGGTAAGTCTTATCCTTTTATTTTTGATTTAAGAAATCATTTGCTTAATTCAATGGTTTCTTTGCAGAGTCATTTCACTAAGACATCATTTCTTTTTCATAAAAGGTTTCATTTATCAAAGAAATCATTTTTATTTTATATGGTTACTTATATGTGGTTTTCTTTTTTAATAATTATAGAAATCATTTTTTTGAAAAATGGTGTCTTTGTATTAGATTGGATGTGGGTAGAAAACATTTATATGAAAAATGGTGTCGTTGTCATAATATAAGATACCACTTATTTGGGATAATTGATTTCTTTAACCAAAGACATCATTGTTTATAATTAAATGGTTACTTATTATTGATCACTTTTAAGGTTATTCTAGTAGTGTTAGTTCAAACATATCAAACTTCGGTCTCTAACTAGGCTACTCAATCATAATAGGACGGCGACTTATAAATGTGTGGCCCTAGTTTAAGATGATATGTACATCCCTCCCGAGCACCATAAATACTCAGTTCAACCCGACGACGTCTTACACTGCGAGGCACGAGCTTAAGAAAATATACACACACTCTCGAACACCATATATGATCGGTTCAACAACCAGTGTGCCCCATAAAGACACACCAGCCTTATAGTTGATGGCAAAAACGTAAACCCCAGAATATATTACTCTAACCTCACACTTGTCCTTATTCCATAACTCCAAAACAAAGTCATTATCGATATTCAAAAGATATAATCATTATAAATAATAAGAGAACAAAAAGAAAAGGATCACTTTCCAAAACAGGGAACTTTCTAATTTAGGAAACTTCTATTTTTTAGAAACTTTACCAAAAATAGCATCATATCAAAATAGCAAAAATATTAGTTTATATTAATACAACATTTTTAGTAAACGATATAGATTTATAAAACTAATACTTTCGGCCTTAACGATATTAATTTCTAAAACGAGAACAATTGGGTTTATGAAATTATTAAAATATCGTACAAGTGTTTATAAAATGATTAAAAATGTATTACATTTTATTACTACTAATTAGGGTGTTTTCAAAATTTATAAAATTAAAATTCCCTAATTATTAATAGTTTCGACAATACGAACATAAATAGGATTTTACGGCAAATGTCAAATTAAATCTTTTAACGTCTTTTATTTAATTAAACCATTGAATACATTAAGAGTATGTTAAGGGATGATTTAACTAACAAAGTTTCAGATTTAAATACTTTCAAAATGGCTGGAAAAATAATTCTTTTGGGTAAGATGAAGCATTTTAACGATAAATCATTGTTAGATTTAATCTGACCCAAAACTGAAAACTTCATACTAAATTAATTGGTATATACCGAATAGCGGAAGCGTACCTGACTCAATTGGATTGGAGAAGGGAGGTGGATTGGGAATCACCCGATTATAGTCTTCTAACAGACACACTCGCCTTTTGGGTTTCTCCATACCGATGGGATATATGTGAGATTAGGTCTAAAGTGTGCTGTCAGGGACCATAACCCTGACTATATATAGGGAGGGATGTGAAACCCTGGTGACCTATATTAGTCGCCTTTAGTGGATAAGCCCATCATATATCCCATAAAGCCCTAACGGGTCTCTACACTATTATAGTATCCGACCCATACTTTATAAGACGTAAATAAGCCCGTAGTATTTGTATTATGACGGATCACACATTTGGGCTAACTTTAATGATAGCTAATAAATACAATAGGTCCAAATAATGTTGTCCACATATATTGTATTAGACTCATAATTCTTACAATCTCTCACTTGGGTCATATACTAGTATATGTAGGACACTGAAAATTGTATTCATTATAACCGTATGAGCTCAATAATGCTATCAAACATTCTAACCGTCTTATGCAATTCGGTCCATTAATCATATATGCATAGAACCAAAGCGGCCTTTGCCACAGTTTGTCGTGACAGGACCCATCAATGATCACATATGCAAACATTACTAACGACATGAATCTAGTATAGGAGTGTAGCATGGAAACATCAACCGAATGTGATCCAAATATGCATATTTCCAACTGGTCCACCTTAAGCCTTAGTGAGATCAACCAAATAAGACAGAGTGAAACTGAAAACTGTAAATCTTATTTCTGCAGAACTGAATAACCGTATACCATAATGTGTCTAATATGACAAACTCCCACTTAATCTGAATATCCTTAGAACCGAAACACCCATTTAAGCAATATGCTCAAGAAAGACCATGGGTGGTAATTCCTTAATAAGCGGATCCGCAAAAAATTGAGTTTGTACAAACATATCTTAGACGCCTTTCACTCTGAATCGTTTCTATAACAACACATCACTTGTATTGTTATTTGAAACTATAATAACCGTCATTTCGTCACAAATAACTTAAATGGTCTTTCAGTACCGAACTTAATTTGCAGCCTTGTGACAAATAATCATGACCAAATAGGAGTTGAAATACCGAATGATCTCAACCTGAATCGATCTCCTTTATATGATAAATATGTTTTGCTCCAAATATAAATGACAAACAATATTTGGCTGCCCTTAGTGGATCTCAATATCCTACTGTATTTCCTTAATATCTGTCAATTAAACTATAGAATGTAGACAATATCCAAATATGTACAAACTAAGTTTAATTATACATTATTGCTTAAACACATGAAATAATTTCTGAAATACATGGATTTAAGTAAACTGTACTTTCTGGATATGAACATTTCTTTAAGGACATTAATAAGACTGCATTAGTCTCATTTACTGAAAGGGTATAAAACTTGATATATTTTCATACTCCCACTGAATCTTGAGTATCTACAATTATGTACCACATCCATACAAAACCAAATGTGATGATATCATGGTAAATTGATGTACTCTTTGACGGAAAACCTTATTTGAGTTTTCATTGGATGATTATTAACCTTAATTCGCAGAAACTTTACCTTGAATCTATCGAGTCAAGATTTCTAGTATCTGCAACAATGGGTCTATCAATGTCACCATTGACAAACTTGTCTTTACCATTCATCTAATGTAACTCAAGAACTAGATATATCATCTGTCTTTATAGCCATTATTGACAAGACGAGTCTTACTGTCTCATTACCGAATGAGTCTGTCTTGGTAACAAATAACTATTTGAAACCAATATGCTTTATACTTTTAGGTAATGAAACAATTAATGAAATAATTCCAAAGTGTCTTTATCAGTCAAATGACTTAATACTTTATTGATGACATATAAATTCACATGTACTAGTTAGAACTTTCAATGATTCGGTAAAATGCTGAATGAATATTTTTCTACCGTTTCATCATCTAACTCTTACTCTTGAATGTATGCAATATATAAATCTGTAATTACACTGTAATATGTCAGTCCTGACATGAACACAATATAATCCTCTGAAGCTGCATTCATTCTTTCCTTAGTGAATTTCTTTAATAACAATTATTCTTGAGGTATTTGAGTTTGTTTTACTAGAATGATCTTACGATCCTTTATAATGAGACACAAGATCATTTCCATAAGTCTCATTTCTTCCCCCCAAACTCAATAATCTCAATGAACTCATATTATCCGTCTTAAAGTAACTTGCGTGTGGGATCATTACTTTATACATTACCCTTAATCCTTATAAAGTTTTACAACAAGATAATTATTAATTGTTCTCAAATCCAACTATGTTACCTTAGAAAAAATATTCTTAATTAGTTGGACATACCTTAGGTGTAAATAAATTACACTATAATTAATCAATCAATAATATTGCTGTAACTTTATCCAAAAAATCAAGCTGCAATTCTAAATTTACTTCTAGAGTTATCTAGGAAAGAATGTGAATACTCATACTCCTACCTAGCCCAAGATCTTACTTTGCACACGTAATAATACACCATACATATTCAGACCTTCATATGGTGCGATATTTAATGTAAGATCAAACTTCTCTAGAAGTTATCCGAAATAACATTAACGTTCTTATCCTGAATAGTCAAATTGTCAAAGTGTTTCCACTTATGATCAACATGACATCTTTAATCCTGTACCGAGAATATATCTCAGTCAAATATGTGATAAAACCGTCTAGAGACTTGAAACTTCTCAAGATCGAGGTATAAATATCATACATAATTTTGTCTACAATTAATATAGTGATGTGAACTAATACAACTTAAAACATAAAATAGTTCACATATCCTTATATATCAATTATAAGACATCCAAAGTCTTTTTGATATCTATTTTCTCTTTTTGTCTTTATCCCCTTCAATATGATCCGAAGTAGAAGGGTCAATAATTTCATTTTTACACAAAACTTTGATAATCCTTTTAATGTGTCATACCGAAAAGAAATTATTGTCCTCAATTCTTTATATCCACTGGAGTTTTAATGCAAATCTTTAAATAATATTACAATCTAAGCTATATAAAATTATCAAAAAATGACAACTTTACCATTATTTGAATTAGGAAAATAAAAAATTAATTATTTCTCAATGGACAATGAACCAAATTTGGCCAAACGAAAAATAATTGAACTCCACCAAAAGGCAGCATCGAAAATTTTCCAAATTCAAATAAAATAACAAGTCATTAGTGATAACTAAATTAGCCGATTGTCTTAAACTCAGATGATGACATGCCCCGAATAGATGAATCTTTCATCACCAATTGACATACAACATCTTAGATCTTACTTGTACTTGCATTAATGTACTTATGTGAATGAAAAACCAAATTCACCCACAAACCATGATTGGATATAATAATTAACCTTGGACAAATCTTAAATGAGAAGTGTATCCTTACCGACACGCGATGGGGCGTACAAACTAGTACTATATTCCTTATGTGTCCATACTCGTAACAAGCCAACAACCAATAACTTTGTCCTTATCTTGTTATTCTTAGAGTTGGACACTTATTTAATAGAAACGATGTCCTTAAATATGTCCTTGATGCCGCATTAAACAATCATTAAACACATGCATTAAATTTTCTACTCCAGAAAAACACGTGAGTCCACATGATATTTTCATCCTTATGAGTAGTACAATCATACATTCCTAATGCTGTATAAAGATTGCGACGACCCAAAATAAATATTTACATTCTCTTACCATTTATTTAAATAAATAGCGTTATTCGAATTGAGAATGTAACCTGAATATGACAGATATGATGAACAGTAATGTCAATTTGATGAACAAAACAATATTTTCATATTCTGAATAAATTCAAACAGTATAGTGTTTTTGCAAATTTAGCATTTAGCCGTTGGGCATAAATTATTAACTAAGCATTGACACTATAATTAAATAATCGTGATCAAATATTGACGATAAACTCATGTCGAATACTAAGCCTTCCTTTGGGCCGACTCAGTATACACATGAAAATACCGAATAATCGTCACATATTTATCACCCAAAATTGTATATGTATTCGGCCAAATAATGGCCTTCCTTTGGGCCGACCATTATCCGCATGATTACACATACAACCAAACTTAAAAACCGAATGTTTGAATTTACTCTCCATTAAAAAAAAAACTGTATGGACATAATCCTTATGAGTGTCATAAACTTAACAACACTCCGTTAACTTGTATTTCAGATTTGAATATTAGCATTCCCATCATAACAAGATACCTAGCACAACATCTAATCTCATCTTTGGACGATAATTAGACTTGTAAGTGGTACTCTTGGTGTAGTAATCAAATATTAACAGTAAGATCATGTCAAATGTCAAGTCTTCCTTTGGGCCGACTTAACATCTACACGAGAACCGAATAACTGTTACATATTTATCACCACAAGTATGATTGAATTTCGGCCAAATAATGGACTTCCTTTGGGCCGACCATTACCCGCATGAAATTCAATCACAAACAATCGTCTAATTATTTAAACTATCTAATCTACGCAATAGAGGTTACTTTGGCAACGTATTGTTTCGATCAAACAATCCAAAATATTAGACGTCTTATAAAAAACCAAATAGCCAATATTATTGAAACTGAAATCAAGTTCTTTTAAACAAACCGTAATTAACAAGTGACTGAATCCTTAAATGATAAAAGAAATTATAAGCCAAATTAGTTCTTTCATCATACAAGTCAACTTGTCAATTATAAATACGCGACAATAATCGCAACCGAAATTCCAAACAAGTCCCAATTCATACATAAAAAACATAATATGCGATAATAATCAAACATACGAAGCCTGAATGCCAAACAAAATTATAAGCCAACCGCAATCGATTCAAAAATACTAGAGACTTCATAAACTGAATAGCCAATTGTAAAAAATCGAAACTCAATTTCCAAATATAATTCTTTAATCCGTATATAACTGTATCGGTGGCATACTAAAATTCTTTAATCCATACATAAAAAAATTGAAAACATAATCTATATAATTGTACCTATGAACATCTTAAACTCACGTTTAGGTAAGCGATAGATTACGATATATAGACAAAAGAATATTCCATATATATTGGCATAATCAACGTGATATAGCGTACAAAAAAATATTCCACATTCCACATTCCATATTCCATATTCCATATAGGAGATATACGGTGCATACAAAAAATTATGCAGAGAGTAACGTGCCCCAAAAAAAATACGGAGTACCAAACAATATGTCATGATGACCATGATGATGAGAGGATGACATAGGGAGATAACTAAAGTAAGATGTGCTGTAATGCATGGCCGATCGCCATATATACACCTTAATAAGAGTGAAAATTTTGCCCACGCTATATGCAATTGAATAGTTATAAATCAATATATAGTATAAGACGGCAATATAACTGTAAATATACGCAGGATTAACACCACAAAAAACTGAACAATCTGACTACAAAAACATAATCATTACGGCTGAAACGACAAACTAAATAAATCTGATCCAAAAAATTTAATATGAAGACGGCTCTGATACCACTTGTTAGATTTAATCTGACCCAAAACTGAAAACTTCATACTAAATTAATTGGTATATACCGAATAGCGGAAGCGTACCTGACTCAATTGGATTGGAGAAGGGAGGTGGATTGGGAATCACCCGATTATAGTCTTCTAACAGACACACTCGCCTTTTGGGTTTCTCCATACCGATGGGATATATGTGAGATTAGGTCTAAAGTGTGCTGTCAGGGACCATAACCCTGACTATATATAGGGAGGGATGTGAAACCCTGGTGACCTATATTAGTCGCCTTTAGTGGATAAGCCCATCATATATCCCATAAAGCCCTAACGGGTCTCAACACTATTATAGTATCCGACCCATACTTTATAAGACGTAAATAAGCCCGTAGTATTTGTATTATGACGGATCACACATTTGGGCTAATTTTAATGATAGCTAATAAATACAATAGGTCCAAATAATGTTGTCCATATATATTGTATTAGACTCATAATTCTTACAATCATAATTTGTTCAAAACCAATACTTATTAATTAAAGACTTTAATAAATAGTACAAAAATTACGTAAAATAGCTAAAATATATTTATGGACATTCTGTCCAGAAAAAAAATATTTCCATAGTGCTTAGTATCGGTTTTTAAAGGGTTTTCTCGTTAATCGTCTAATCTCGACAATAACGATTAATAAAAATAGTAATTACAAAACGATTTAAGTATTAATGTCCAAAAATTATTATTAAACTTAAAAATCATCATTTTCCAGAATATACTAATTTTCTAGATTTTCCAAATTTCCAGATTTACCAAATTCCAATAAAACCGTCATTTAATACCCGTTTTCACAATTAACGATTCCATTAATAAAACTTATCGTCCTAACATTTTATTAAAGTACTAAAAATCATAAAATTAAATTTTATTATGAAATCATCAAAACCATATTTTTTTCCAGATTTAATCCAAAGACCAAAAATCGAGAATTTAAACGACAAACACGGTTTTAACGATAAACGATGATTTAAAGTGATTAATTAATTCATCAACTTAAGAATTCCGAAAAATTATGAATAAATTCAGAAAATTCTTTCTCGTCATAAAGTTTCACCACGTCGAAAATCAGATTAAAATAAAATGTTTAGGTACTAGAACTAAAAATCGGCTTTTAATCGTTTTTGTTCGTAAACGGTAATAATTCAGTAATCGATAACTAAAATATCAGAAAAATACTAAATTAGTAAAAATCATCAAAAACATCATTTTTATAGAATATAAACATATATTACATGTTTAGGCCGAATATTACGACTTTACAAATTAAAATAACAATTTAATCGTTAATCTCGTAAAAGCGATAAAAATATCGAAACATGCAAATTTTCAAATTTTAAAAATTTTCCAGATTATATGACATACATATATTGTCAAAATAAAATTACAATTATATACATGCAATTACACAAATAAAATCATGCAATACCGAGTAACATCGACGTTACCTCAAATCCAAATCCGAGTCTACGATAAATTCATCGGCTTTGGGGTCGTCCAAGGATCCTTCAATACACGACATACATGGTACAAAAATACCATGAGAAAACTAAAAGAATCAAGGTAAATAACGATCGGAAATAACAACGATTATTACCTTAACGAAAGGAAAAGAAAGACGATTAAATTGGAGATGAAAATGAGACGATCAAGACTCGATTTGAGACAAAATATGGCTGGAAAATATGGCTGAAACTCACAGCCAAATGGAGGAAATGAAGAGTATTTTTGTTTAATGTGGTTGAATGAAAATGAATGAAAGAAAATGATTAGATGAGAGAATAAATGTGGATTTTTAAAAATGATAAAAAAAAATATGTTAAATCCATCCAAAATCACCAGCCAAAATGAATAAGGAAGAAGTGTGAAGAGTCTTGCAATAAGTCCAAAAATAATTGTAGGAAAATATAATATCTAAGGCCTTAATCAAGTTATAAAACCAAGTGTTAAAAAAAATGTGAAAGTGTGTGACCAAGGGTGTCACGGTCCAAAAATGAGTAAAAAGTGTTTCTTTCAATTGTAGGTTGCTTAAAAATAAGAATCGTAAAATTATCAAAAGAATTTCAAAGCAATTCAGTTCGAAAATAATTATTTACGAAATTTCGTAATAAAATAATTAAAGGCTAAATTTTCGTAAATAAAAATTTTTCTTAGTTGAAAATATTATATAAATATATCTTGACATTTGTAGGAAAAGGAATAACTTAAATCCGAGTTTAAAAACGTTAATTCGTATAGAAGTAGAATTCCTCGCAGAAAAATAATTAGTTTACGAAGAAAATCAAATAAATAGATTTAAAAGAATTAAAAAATTTTAAAATAAAAATAAATTAGACTCAAAAATGAAAATAGAGCTTGGAATAATGATGAAACATAAGGCCGAAATGTGACAGAGTTATGACGAAGTCATAACGAAAATGATACAAATGCTAGGAAGATAGCGGGTGTTACAATCCTCCCCACTAAAAGAAAGTTTCGTCCTCGAAACTAAGGATAAGTAGAAATTAATAGAAATTATCATACTCGAAAAGATAGGGGTACAAAGTTCGCATAAAAATTTTACTTTAAAAGAAAACTTTACAACTTTCAAAGTGATACGAAATCGAATGCAAATATTTATTCCAAGAGGAATTGGGCTAAGCTACCCGAAGTTTAAAGTTTTTTAATTAATAAAATCGTAAAGTAAAGTTATTTGATAAAACAATGACGTCAAATAACATTTGTAAACAAAGTCGAAGGAAATAGGATAACCAAAATATTTTCAAAACAAAAGTAAAATATTTTGATTAAGAAATTCAATAATATTCCTTTTCTGATGAAACAAAATTTAGTTATGAGAAATCAAAAGTAGTCAGTAAAAATCGAACCAGTCGTCAAAAAATTTCAATAACAGATTCAAAAGTCCACCAACAATAAAACGGAAACTAATTTCAAAATATTAAAATTTTGAAAATGTTATCAAAGTAATTATGAAAGTTTTCAAAAATGTTATCAAATTTGAACATATAAAATAATTTCGACAATGTTAAAACGTTTTATGTCATAATCATATAGAAATCGAAGTTTTTGGAAATATGAAAGTCTTTATAAAATTCCAATCGTTTGAAAATCAAAAATTGAAATAAGTTCGTAATAATTTAAAATAAATTATTAAGGCATTTTGAAACAGATCTAAATATAAATATCAACCTAAGATAAAACAAAAGTGAAGTATAAAGTTCTTAAATTATAATTCAAAAATATTTTTCACAATATCCGAAAAGTTTAAGTTAGTCAAACTTTTTACACAATGGGGATTTTCACAGCTAGAAATTATAACTCAAAATGTTAAAATTTTAGATAATCCATTTTTTTTAAACTAGTCAAACTTTTTATAAAATAGGATGGTCGAAAAACGGTTAACGGATAAATAGAACAAGGGTAAACAATAAATTAAAATAAGAGTTTTCAAAATCGATAAAGGTCAAAGGGATTGGCAGCAGTTACGGTAACAGAGTTCAAGAGAAGCAGAAAGAAGGACGAAGTTGAGAGTCAAACAGACCTCTCGAGGATTGTAGAAGAAATTAACCATCTCGAGATTCCTAGCACGACTCTCACAAATACGGGTTCCTAATTGGCCCATCAAATAACGCTAAGTCCAATATCGGTACGGGGTGGTCCTACTCAATCTACAACCTCCAAAATTATCAACTGCAATAGCCTCTAAAATTAAGTCTTACGTGACTATCCAATCGTTCAAGCGACACGATACTAATCCACAAATGCTTTAGAATCAAATCCACAAATTCTTTAACTTAAGTTTTCGGTTAGAGAAACGATTTTCTCTCTCTAAAAGAAGGCGATTCTGTTAGCGAAACTGCGAACTCCATTGACGTACCGCTAAAGCTTTCATCCATGGGTAAAGGGCCAGGGAGGCCGAAGAAGACTCGTGCGCCGGAGTCCACTGCACCTCGAGCTCCGCGTGAGGCTACTGCGGAAGCATCGGAGGAAGAAGCACAGGCAATATCTCCAAGGGGTAATTTCTGTGTCAATAATCTAATTAATTATGCTTTGCAAACTGTTGGTAAATCGATTGCTGTGAATCAAATTTCGAACATCGTAATGTCTGAAATTGAAACTGCTGGTAAATCGATTGATGTGAATCAAATTTCGAACATCGTAATGCCTGAAATTGAAACAATCATCGATGAGACAATTGTTCCTCTTTCCCCTGTTCGTGAGGGAGCAGCGGAGGTGCTTAAGGCACCTAAGCAGCCTCATAACTGGGCGGGTGTTGCGAAAGGCAAATCTGTACCAGGAATGAGCTTGTTTTATCATAAGGAGAGTGCGCAAGCCTCGGAGATTGATATTGATATCTCTGAAATTCAGGAAGAGGTTAAAAAATGGAGTTACACTTTAATGGGGAATGTTTTGGGGGCTAAGCCTTTGCTTAAGCAAATATCTGAGTTTGTTGCTAAGTGCTGGAATTTTGGGAAGCTTCCACTGGTACAGTATTTCAAACGAGGCTGGTTCATCTTTAAATTTGAGGATGAGGAATCCATGACTGAAGTTCTTAAGAGGGGTCCGTGGACTTTAGGTTCGAATTCACTGATCTTGAAGCAATGGACGCCATATTTCTCAAGTATTATGGATAGTGTTGCCATTGTCCCGGTATGGATTCTTTTTCCTGACCTTGATCCTCACATGTGGACTGATTCGGTTCTTAGTAAAATGGCTAGCAAAGTGGGTAAACCGTTGTTTGCTGATCTTACAACTACCTGTCAAGCTCGTTTGTCTTTCGCCAGAGTCATGGTGGAGGTAGATGTGTCCAAGGAGTTGGTAGATCATGTTATCATCAATGCTCCATATATAGGGCATTCTACCCAAAAGGTGGTCTATGAATGGGTTCCTTATTACTGTCATACTTGCAAAAGATTGGGTCATTCGGCCAAGTCGTGTAGACTGAACAAGAAGAAACCTGTTGTTGAACAGGTGCTACCTGCAGTAGAGGTGACACAAGGGTTATTGGGAACTGAGTCAGGCCAAACTCAAACCAATGTCTCAGACTTAGTTTTGGCAGATGATGAAGAGAGCCAGACTATTCAACCTCCTTTGGAGGCTGTATGCGGAGGGCTAGGACAGGATAAAAGTCCTGGGTTGGGGTTTAAAGTTGTTTCTGCAAAAAAAAGTGGTGGGATGGTTAAAAAGTCTGAACCTAGCAAACCGGTTGCTACATCCAATGCTTTCTATCTTTTGCGAGAGGGAGTAGCAGATGGGGCGATGAATTCTGTATTGGAAGTTTCGCAGGACAGATTACCACCTGATAAATAAGTATGAAGATATCCACTTGGAATATACGAGGCTTTAATAACCCTGTCAAACAGGAGGAAGTTCTGAGTTTTATTAGAAGAAATAAAATTGACATTCTAGGTCTCATTGAAACTAGGGTCAAGGAGAGAAATGCTAGTAGTATTTGGAAGAATAAGCTCAAGTCCTATCAGGTCTTCAGCAACTACAAGTCCCATTATAATGGGCGAATTTGGTTGATTTGGATTCCAACTAGTGTGACACTAACCATTTTGGATGAGCATGATCAATGTGTCCATTGTCATGTGAAACACCATGGATCCAGTAGGGAGTTTCTATTTACTGTAGTGTACGGGAGTAATAATGCAGATCAAAGAAAGAGCCTATGGGCCAAATTGGAGAATTACGCATCTATTTCATTTGGTTGGTTACTTATGGGTGATTTCAATATTGTTCGAGATGCTCAGAAAAGAGGAGCGATATACCTCCTGTACTTACTGAGGTCTTAGATTTTAATAAATACATTCATGCTTGTGGGTTGGATGATATGGCCACCACGGGAAATGAATTTACTTGGTCAAATAAACAGGAGGAAGCCACTAGAACGTACTCTAAACTGGACAGAATTTTGATTAACCAGCTCTGGGAGCATAAAACTGCAGCAGAAGCATTACTCCCAGGGGTTTCTGACCACATTCCATTGCTTGTTACTTTTCTTGAGGATAAACCAATAAAGCGGTCTTTCAATTTCTTAAATAGTTGGACTCAGCATCCAGATTTCATGGGCAAAGTTGAGAAAGCTTGGAGGACTAACATATCAGGCAACTCAATGTTCCGTCTTATGGGTAAGTTGAAAAGGGTGAAGCATAATTTGCAGTCATTACATAGAAAGCATTTCACTAGTATGAGTCATATAGTTGCGAGGCTGAAAGATGACCTATTGCGAGTTCAACAACAATTAATAATTTCTCCCCTCTCTGCTGACCTAATATATGAGGATAAAAGGCTCACCACTACTTATATCCATGCCAAGAATATTGAACTTAGCATTCTCAAACAAAGGGCAAAGGTGAATGATATTAGTAAGGGGGGATAGATGGACGAAATATTTCTTTGACAAAATCAAGGAACGGCAGCAGCATCAGATGGTAGCAGTATTGCAGATGTTCAGGGTACTATTCATTCTGGGTTGGATGAGGTGGGAACGGTTTTTGTTGATTATTACAAAAGTCTATTTGGAACGGCACAAAAAGTGTTACCTCTGGATGTGGATTTCCTGGGCCAAGGGCCAAGTGTTGAGCCAGGGGATGTTCTAACTCTAACCATGCCTATCACACAAGGGGAGATAAAACGAGCCCTATTTGACATTGATCCCAACAAGAGCCCGGGGCCTGACGGGTTCTCTTCAGGTTTTTTTAAATCAGCCTGGCACATCATTGAAAAAGATTTTTGCAAAGCAGTGATGGACTTCTTCAAAAGTGAACATATGGCTAAACAGGTGAATGCAACTATTCTCGCTCTTATTCCTAAAAAGGCTATCCCGGCATCTGTTAAGGATTTCAGGCCAATCTCATGTTGTTCCACTATATATAAAACGATTAGCAAAATCTTAACAAACAGGCTGAAAATAGTCATGCCTAAACTTGTTGGTCAAGAACAGGCCGCTTTTGTTCAAAACAGGAGTCTTTTTGAGAATGTCATGCTCACCCAGAATCTGGTGGAAGGCTATGGAAGGTCAGGCATATCCCCTCGATGTATGCTAAAAGTAGATATATGCAAAGCTTTTGACACTCTCCAATGGGATTTCATTATCAATATGTTAGAGGTTTTCAAGTTTCCCAAACAATTCATAAAATGGATCAAGGGTTGTATCACTAATGCCTGGTTCTCTGTCAAAGTAAATGGTGAGGTTCATGGGTTTTTCAACGGGCAAAGCGGCATTAGGCAGGGAGATTCTTTATCCCCCTTCCTCTTTGTCCTAAGTATGGAGGTGCTCTCCCGCTATCTTCGTAAGACGGATGAGGAACATAATGTATCGTTTCACCCTAAGTGTGCTCGGATGGGACTTACACATCTTGTGTTTGCGGACGACTTGATGATTTTCACACGAGGTGATTTTCCCTCTATAGAGAAGGTTAAGGACATATTGGATGCTTTCTCAAAATGGTCAGGCCTTCATGCTAGTGCGGAGAAAACAGAAATCTATTTTGGGGGAGTTCGAGATGATGTTAAGTGCGCTATCCTAAATACTACTGGTTTCAGAGAAGGGCATTTCCCCTTCCGGTATTTAGGGGTCCCTATACATCATGCTAGACTCACTCTGGACATGTATGGAGGCTTGCTAACTAAGCTACAGAATACCATTCTCCACTGGTCTAATAGAACTTTATCCTACGCTGGACGAATTCAGTTACTCAACTCTATACTGTTTGGCCTCCAAAACTTCTGGTGTGCTAGTCTGATCTTACCTGCAGGTATAACTGGTCGAATTAATAGATTATGCAAGGATCTATTCTGGGGTGTTACTCAGGGACAATGCAAACTTGTCTATAAAAGTTGGGAGAGCATATGCAAACCTTGGCAGGATGGAGGATTCAGCATCAAGGATCTATCAACGTGGAATAAAGCACTTATGCTCAAGTGGTTGTGGGCGTTGGATAGGCATGACGGATCCATATGGGTAAACTGGACGAGTACATATCATCTTCGACATCAGTCCATATGGACGATTGCAGCAGCGGATACCCATTCTGAGAGTCTCAGAGGTATCATACACACCAGGAACCATCTCATTGCGCATACTGGTAGCCTATCAGAAGCAAAAAATCTGCTACATCAGTGTGCTAAGAACAACACTTTCAGGGTCTATGCTGCTTATCAGGCTCTCGGGAAGAGCTTCCCAAAGCTTAGCTGGTATGCTCCTTGTTGGAATAAAGGCATTTATCCCCGTCATAGAGTCTTTCTCACCCTTACATCTCAAGGGAAGCTTGCAACGTTAGATAACATTCAACGAAGAGGGTTACCCTTAGCGAATAGATGCTCCCTCTGCTATCTATCTGAGGAATCTTCTCGCCATCTCTTCTTTCAATGTGCGTATGCACAAGAGGTCTTGGGTCTGGTTGTTAAATGGTGTGGTGCAGTGTCTATGAAGAACTTAATTGCACTCCTGCATTGGACATCTCATAGAAAAAGGACTAAGCATTGGAGAAATTACTGGATACGTTGTTGCATTTCCGCAACTGTCTATTGCCTTTGGAATGAAAGGAATAGGCGCATCTTTGCTGGCTCGGGAAAGGCTGCTACTGTTTTAGCTTATGAAGTTCAATATAGTGTTAGTGTCATACTAGTACATAACACTACTGAATCGCTCGTTAGTGAGATAGTCGAAGGTTTACAGTAAACTTCTTGTCCTAGTCCTATAGTGGCTATCTTCTTTGTAAGATAAAACTCTTGTATGTTTGCCAATATATAAGAGTAATACCTTCTTGCAAAAAAAAAAATCCATAATTAAGATTCCAACGGTTAACAAAACATACCCAAACCCTTGATCGATAAGGCTCCTAATTTCAAGACTCATAAGGTTTGAACTCGAGGTATGCTCCAAATTTCTCGAGTAAGGATCACTAAACAAGGTCCACCAATATAACAATGCTCGGGCACAGAATCCTCAAATTACCAACATGTTTATAATGCCACAAGTAAAGAAGTTGGGAAAAGTATAACAAATCCTCAAACACGCTCAAACCTATTGGTAATGGCGCAAACACTCACATCTTCAAACACGTCATTGGGCTAAAGTTTCTAAAAATTCCACCAAATTTCATATTGTATTAGCGAAACCACCAAAATATTTATTAACTAAACGAAGCCCCAATCTCGTTGGTCTAAGGCTATAACAGTCCCACTAAGATGATCCGTATTATAGTATTCCTCAAAACAACACAATAAAACCAAACTGTGATTGTGAAAGATAGTTCTCTTCTCTAGGGACAACAACAATTTATCCAAGTTAGATCACTCAACTCCAAAGTTCATAGGTGACAACCTTAAACGACGATCAACGATCTAATCCTTAACAAATACGGGTAATCTATGTCAACCAAAATTTCTAACGACATTAATGAAAACCTTCAATGGTGCCACAACACTCAGGCTAACACCTTAAACAATACTCTATGATCCCAAATATTCGCGATGCATCCATTAAATAAGCATTAGGTAAGAATCCAAAGTAATATTATCAATTACACTTAATTTGGTTCTAGGGTAGGTATTAGGTATCCATCAAATATGACATACTCTCTTACTACTCCCAAATATATCCAACTCTAAGTACCCCAAAATAATCAAGGTAACCTATAACCCAAGGTTCAGTGCCTAAAGTATCATCCTAATTCCATCAAGCAACATTTTGCTATTCAAATTAATCCTCAAGAATTTATTACTTGCTTAGAAAGTAGGGCAGACTCAAAATCCTCAAACCAGGTAACAAGGGTTTACTAAACCTCAAACATCTATAACACAGGTTCACTAAGACAGAATCCGGTCTAACCAAAGAATCTCAAGAGAAAGATGGTAGAATAGAACAAGGATTCACCAAGAGAATGAAGATGAGAAAATACAAGAGAAGAATTGGAAGAAATAGAGGAAGGAAGAAAAGAATCGATGATCCTATATTACTAAGTTCTTGAACCAGAGGAGAATCTTCAATCCTCCAGAGTTCACGAGGGAACAAAAAGGATTACTTCATCTTCTTGTAGAGGAACGAGCACACAAGTCTTGGGTCGCTCCATCTGGATCTACTACTGCAACGTCACGGAACATGGATCTACTCTTAATCATCTAACCTGTAGCTTGAGCAAACTAAACCGGAGCTGAAAAGTCACCATTGACCTCTTTCTTGGGGCACAAAGTTGTCCACTCGAGTCAGCAGGCGTTGAGAGTGCTAAGCAGGTCTTGTCCTGATCTGGAGCAGCATATCAGCATCTTGTTCTTCCATCTTCTTCTCGATAAAAGAAACAAATATTCAATGCTAGTCATTGAGTTACAAGAACAAATAATCCTAACAGTTAAGTTCTTATTTGTTTCTACCCATTTCTAATAATATTTTTATTTACTGTTTAAATCATTTACTGGTATTTTCCCTAATTTCAGGTGTAAGCGTTGGGAGTAGTGATGCTCTGATACCAACTGTAATCCCCTAGAAAATCTAACGCGATACAGTGGCGGAAACACTGTAGAGTCGGGATTAAAACACACTGTAACTATGTCTTAGTAAAATTAAAATGGTAAAGTCAAACAATAGGCCTTAAATAAAATGGCCAAAATTTATAACAATCCACAAAAGGGGTTTGAACAATGCATAAGACATAATTATCAAAATAAACAAGCAGGATCCACACTGCTCGCTAGCCCACACCCGGAACACGTATACCTGCCATGTTAAAACATAACAGCCACAATCAGTGGGGAGCAACGCCAACGTTCTCCCAGCCGCATAACAGGATTTTAAAACTGTAATTACTACTATAGGAAAAATAGTAAAAAGAAAAAAACAGTAAAACATCATATTAAAATAGGCTTTTAGCGTAAAATGAAATAATCAAAAGGGTTTCCGAGGAAACATAAAAATATTTGCCAACCTGCAAACCAATTTATATCGATAATAAATAAAATAATCAAAATGGCGTTATGGATAGAATTAGTGTCGACGGCTAGACTTTCACTGGGAGAATACTAAAACTAGCTCCGAGAACTTAGTTCAAACATATCAAACTTCGGTCTCTAACTAGGCTACTCAACCATAATAGGACGGCGACTTATAAATGTGTGGCCCTAGTTTAAGATGATATGTACACCCCTCCCGAGCACCATAAATACTCAGCTCAACCCGACGGCGTCTTACACTGCGAGACACAAGCTTAAGAAAATATACACACACTCCCGAACACCATATATGATCGGTTCAACAACCAGTGTGCCCCATAAAGACACACCATCCTTATAGTTGATGGCAAAAACGTAAACCCCAGAATATATTACTCTAACCTCACACTTGTCCTTATTCCATAACTCCAAAACAAAGCCATTATCGATATTCAAAAGATATAATCATTATAAATAATAAGAGAACAAAAAGAAAAGGATCACTTTCCAAAACAGGGAACTTTCTAATTTAGGAAACTTCTATTTTTTAGAAACTTTACCAAAAATAGCATCATATCAAAATAGCAAAAATATTAGTTTATATTATACAACATTTTTAGTAAACGATATAGATTTATAAAACTAATACTTTCGGCCTTAACGATATTAATTTCTAAAACGAGAACAATTGGGTTTATGAAATTATTAAAATATCGTACAAGTGTTTATAAAATGATTAAAAATGTCTTACATTTTATTACTACTAATTAGGGTGTTTCCAAAATTTATAAAATTAAAATTCCCTAATTATTAATAGTTTCGACAATACGAACATAAATAGGATTTTACTGCAAATGTCAAATTAAATCTTTTAACGTCTTTTATTTAATTAAACCATTGAATACATTAAGAGTATGTTAAGGGATGATTTAACTCACAAAGTTTCAGATTTAAAAACTTTCAACATGGCTGGAAAAATAATTCTTTTGGGTAAGATGAAGCATTTTAACGATAAATCATAATTTGTTCAAAACCAATACTTATTAATTAAAGACTTAAATAAATAGTACAAAAATTACGTAAAATAGCTAAAATATATTTATGGACATTCTGTCCAGAAAACAAATATTTCCAGAGTTCTTAGTCTCGGTTTTTAAAAGGTTTTCTCGTTAATCGTCTAATCTCGACAATAACGATTAATAAAAATAGTAATTACAAAACGATTTAAGTATTAATGTCCAAAAATTATTATTAAACTTAAAAATCATAATTTTACAGAATATACAAATTTTTCATATTTTCCAAATTTCCAGATTTACCAAATTCCAATAAAACCGTCATTTAATACCCGTTTTCACAATTAACGATTCCATTAATAAAACTTATCGTCCTAACATTTTATTAAAGCACTAAAAATCATAAAAGTAAATTTTATTATGAAATCATCAAAACCATATTTTTTTCCAGATTTAATCCAAAGACCAAAAATCGAGAATTTAAACGACAAACACGGTTTTAAAGATAAACGATGATTTAAAGTGATTAATTAATTCATCAACTTAAGAATTCCGAAAAATTATGAATAAATTCAGAAAATTCTTTCTCATCATAAAGTTTCACCACGTCGAAAATCAGATTAAAATAAAATGTTTAGGTACTAGAACTAAAAATCGGCTTTTAATCGTTTTTGTTCGTAAACGGTAATAATTCAGTAATCGATAACTAAAATATCAGAAAAATACTAAATTAGTAAAAATCATCAAAAACATCATTTTTATAGAATATAAACATATATTACATGTTTAGGCCGAATATTACGATTTTACAAATTAAAATAACAATTTAATCGTTAATCTCGTAAAAGCGATAAAAATATCGAAACATGCAAATTTTCAAATTTTAAAAATTTTCCAGATTATATGACATACATATATTGTCAAAATAAAATTACAATTATATACATGCAATTACACAAATAAAATCATGCAATACCGAGTAACATCGACGTTACCTCAAATCCAAATCCGAGTCTACGATAAATTCATCGGCTTCGGGGTCGTCCAAGGATCCTTCAATACACGACATACATGGTACAAATATACCATGAGAAAACTAAAAGAATCAAGGTAAATAACGATCGGAAATAACAACGATTATTACCTTAACGAAAGGAAAAGAAAGACGATTAAATTGGAGATGAAAATGAGACGATCAAGACTCGATTTGAGACAAAATATGGCTGGAAAATATGGCTGAAACTCACAGCCAAATGGAGGAAATGAAGATTATTTTTGTTTAATGTGGTTGAATGAAAATGAATGAAAGAAAATGATGAGATGAGAGAATAAATGTGGATTTTTAAAAATGATAAAAAAAAAATATGTTAAATCCATCCAAAACCACCAGCCAAAATGAATAAGAAGGAAGTGTGAAGAGTCTTGCAATAAGTCCAAAAATAATTGTAGGAAAATAAAATATCTAAGGCCTTAATCAAGTTATAAAACCAAGTGTTAAAAAAAATGTGAAAGTGTGTTACCAAGGGTGTCACGGTCCAAAAATGAGTAAAAAGTGTTTCTTTCAATTGTAGGTTGCTTAAAAATAAGAATCGTAAAATTATCAAAAGAATTTCAAAGCAATTCAGTTCGAAAATAATTATTTACGAAACTTCGTAATAAAATCATTAAAAGCTAAATTTTCGTAAATAAAAATATTTCTTAGTTGAAAATATTATATAAATATATCTAGACATTTGTAGGAAAAGGAATAACTTAAATCCGAGTTTAAAAATGTTAATTCGTATAGAAGTAGAATTCCTTGCAGAAAAATAATTAGTTTACGAAGAAAATCAAATAAATAGATTTAAAAGAATTAAAAAAATTTAAAATAAAAATAAATTAGACTCAAAAATGAAAATAGAGCTTGGAATAATGATGAAACATAAGGCCGAAATGTGACAGAGTTATGACGAAGTCATAACGAAAATGATACAAATGCTAGGAAGATAGCGGGTGTTACAGTCCACCTTTTCTACTAGAGGTTTACTTCGAGGTTTGCATTTGACCACCTTGACCACCCATGGAGAAGTTAGGCCTTGGTTCCCGCATCCCGTTTTCTAGGTGACCTTGCTCGAATGACCATTGCACCTTTAGTCCAAATTTCTTCCGCCTTTTGTGGGTTATCCGGGAATGGCACGCGTTCTCGATTACCTATTTTCCTCCACCTATACATCACCACAATAAGTTTACACAAAAAGAACCTTCAAGCTTTGTTTCGAACCACGTCAAAAAGCCAAAAAAGGGCAAACCAAAGCAAGAGAAAAGGACACAAAAACATGAAAAACAAAGGAGAGAAAAGGAGCTTCAAATGAAAATCGTATCATCGAAAAAAGGTCTCCTTAAAAAAACTCTTTGATCGATTCGTCGCCGTGAAGTGCCTACTAGAGGACCGAGTCCCGAGGTAGGAAGATAACGGTGATTAGTCGATCCACCCAATAATTGTAAACACTCCACCTCTTTATTTGGGCTAATTTAGGAAATTCGAGTTTGGAACGACCCTCTTGGCTTAGCCAAAGAGAGTGGGACTGCACCTACCTACAATGTCGGACGAATCCATGGTTCGCTTTTTCCACTCCGTTTTACGCCCCGTAGTACCCCTTTAGAAGATTAGGAGGATCTAGCTAAGTTATCAACATCTTTATTGCTTAATTGTCATAGTATTAGGCTTTGATCCTTGTTTACGTGGGTGATTTATCTTAGAAGTTTATTGTTGTTTTAGGAAAGTAATCGGTGTCTTCTCCGCCGTCTCGATGAGGGATTCGGTGTTTTATTTTTGCTTTGGATGCGTCTATTCATTCGTGTTATGTGTTTTTGTGTGTTTAGTTGCATCCACCATTTTGAGCAAGCCCCAACTTGCCTTTCATGGAAGTACTCTACCTCATGGGTATATCGATATGAGTTGAAGGGACGGAGCAGGCCCGTTAATTGCCCTGTATCGGCTTAGCATAGTCTAGCTAGTAGTAGTAGTCGTAATTTCTTTTTGGGTCTTTGCTCGAGGACGAGCAACGGTTTAGTGTGGGAGAATTGTTGTGTGCTAAATTTGGACCGTTTTTCCTCCCATTTAAACCCGTTTTTCCTTCGTTTTGCGAGTTTAGAGTGCGATTATCACCATATTTTGAATACTTCTCGCATTAGCGTCCCTCTTCTGCGTTTTACGTGTTTTTGGTAGTTTTTCTATCAATTTTGATAGGATTTGGCACCGAAATCACAATCGAGCTTCCTAGAGCACAAGAGAAGGGAACACCGTCCAAAGAGCAAAGCACACAACTTAAAGTTCAAGCCATCCAATCATACGACGAAGAATGAGACAAGAAAAGAGGCCAGAAAAATGACCGGGTGAAATTTCACCCGATGAAGTATCACCGGGCGAAATTTTGCCCGACGGTAAAATTGCCTCCCCGAAGATTTTCCGAGCTTCTCCACTGGGCGAAAATGACCGGGTGAAATTTCGCTCGATGGTGAAAGTGTCCAAAATTTGCAAAACTGGAAAAAGTCCACCGGGTGAAATTTCACCCGGTGGTATTGGTCCGTGTCCGATACGGTGAAGTTCCACCTCATGAAGATTAAAGGGTGATTGTCTCACTAATGGAGCAAAAAGTTGGATTTGGATTTTAGGTTAACAACCCATTAAGACATTACTATATATACATCTACCCTAGTTAGTTGCCTATTACCTCTTCATTAAGTTAAGGAGGAAAGAAGTGAAAGGCATCCATTAGTAAACAATTCTATAGTAATCTTAGTAAATCCTCCGTAATTCTAGTAGTTCATATAGTAATTTAGTAGTAGATCTTCTTAGTTTTTCATCAACAATTCTCTAGATCTCAAGTTTGTAGAAGATTATTCCAAGTTTTATTTGAAGATTTGTGGGGATTATTGAAGGATTAGTGACAAGTTATTCATTTTCTTCATCAAAGATTCAATCTTTATTTATGAAATCTTCTTATTTATTGTAGATCTTCATAGTTGGTACATTTCTCTTTCACTCCCTAATCTCTAGATTTTATTTATAATTATTCTAGATTATTCTCTTGTTAGATCATAGTTTCCTTATTTTCTCTAGATCTAGTTATTATGCATATTTTAGTTAAATTCTTGTTGGAGGGTTTAAGGATGAGGACTTGGATTATTTGAATTAAGGGATGTTGGTGGGTTGCTTGCTTGTTGGTTTATCTTGTTTATGGTTGTTGTGTCATTGTTGTTTTAGTCCGGCCAACTAGACCGACCTTGACTCATTTCTATCAATATCGGGAAACTCGGGGTAGAAATTACCGTAAATTTGAGACTTACCCTAAATAAGATATCGCTTGACTCTCGAATACGCGTGTTAGTTGAACGATGAAAAATGATATGCAAACATTATTTTCCCTAAACATGCGAAAATTGAATGGGTTGCTAAGTCGGTTTAATGCAACTAAAATTAACGTCAAAGTTGTATTTTAGCATGTGAGATTCGTTTTAGTCTAATAAAACAAACAAAAGAAAATAAATTGCTACAAACACGAACAAACAAGTTAGTAACAGTTTGTAAATCGAATAAAAAATATGAATGCAATGGATGATGTAGAAAAATATAACGAGATCTGAAATATTACTAAAAAGACGTTGTTTTGTCTAAAAAACAATGTTCAAAAAAAATAATAAAAAGCAAAAACCGTGTCGCGTTCCAGCCGGCCGCACAGCTCGCCCGGAACGGGCGCGATTCGCCCGAGCAGGCGGCTCGCCTGGGATGCGCGCGACCCGCATCCTGGCCTGTTTTCGAAATTGATTTTTTTTAAATCGATGATTTTATTAAATCGTGTACAAATATTGCATAATTTGCACCCGACTTAATACTTTCGATATTCGTCGTATCTAATATTCGATTATGAAATCGGTATTAAATACTCGGAATAATTTTGTTAAAAGGAAGGATTTTGAAAATAGAATTAAACTTAAAAACGATGTTTGACTCCCTCCGCGTTAAAAGTCGTTGTATCATGTTTTTGAGATCGTATAACGACTTTTTAGCATCAACGAGATTAATATAATTCTTTTAATACGATATTCGACTAGAGAATCGATATTGTATTTTAAGAACGTTTTGTTTTATAAAAATAATTTGTAGTATCGATATTAGGAATGAAAAAATAGAAGAGATGACGATGACGACCCATAAAATAAGACGGACCGACGACGAAGAGAAAAAAAAACTAGAAGAAGAGAAGAGAGAAAGAAGAAATCGGGTTTGATTTTACACCCTCAACCTACATGCTTTGTTTACTCGGATCGAGGCTCGTCGGAATGCGGCTAGGGCACGGGAGCGTCGAGTTAATGTCGGTGAGTTATGGTGGTTTTTTGGTTTGGACGTGTAAAGAGTAAGAGGTAGCCGGTTTCGTCGGGTCTCGGATATACTGTCGGTTTCTCGATGCTAAGTGTATATTTTGTGAATTATTGATGCGTGATGAATAATAAAGTTGATTATTTTATGAATGGATGATCGATAATTGTGTGTGCAAGGGGCCTATTTATAGGAGAATTCCCGACCTTGGCTAGGAGAAGTGTTTGGGTGATAATTACCGCTTTGGATAGGAAAAGTAAGAAGTCGAGAGGAACGAGAATTCTGTTACTTGGTGAAGAAGAAAGTGACCTCGGCTGAAATCAGGCTGCTCGGCCGAGTATCCCATGCTCGGTCGAGTGTTTGATTTGGTATTCGGATAGAATTCCTACTTGAGACCGAATTCTATCCTTAAACGGATTTGTTTAATACTTTTGTGTAGCTGATTTTTGTAGCGTTTGAGCTCGAATCAGTCACGTGGGGTGACACGGCTGACTCACACGTTTTGAAAATATTTTTGACCGGGTTTTGACTCATTCGCTAAAAGACGGTTTTGCCCCCGGTGTCGGATGCAACCCAAATTAGTCTTATTTGACTCGAAACGACCCACTGGGCCTGAATTTCAGGTTGGTTTTGTGAAATTTGTACTCCGTAAAAAGCCCAAGCCAAATATCCATGATTTTGAGCCCATTTTCGAGTATGTTAAAGCATGTTTGCGTCCGATCATCATCGGGTGTTTGTCGGAAACTGCTATAGACACCTGGCAGTAAAATGTGGGTGTCTACAGAGCCCCCACTCTGACTGAGGCTTGGACAGGGCGAAAGTCAGAGTAGCTACCAGGTCAATTAAGACCTGGCAGACTTCCGGTCGGGTCGTTTAAAGTCCATTAGACTCTGCGTGAAGGGCCCGCCGGCCACGGATTAGAAATATACCTGAGCTGATGATGATAACTCCGTGGGGAATTGGACTTGTCGTATAAGTCTTGGGTGCGCCTATATATGGGCTCATCCCGTTAAATGCCGCTGGGGAGTTTTTGCGATGAGACTTCCTTCTCGAGTCTGGGTGTACCTGTATGATGCCGACACATAGCACTTCGTATGTAACATCTAGGCGAAACACCGACTCACGCTGGGGAAGTAAAGGCTTGGTGTTCCTTTGGGAAGCACAAGCTGGTACCTGAAACATTAGATATATAGGCAGAAATAGCGGATAGCAAGATAGCATACAATAGATTGAAATTTGACCTCGTCGAAAAGGATTTTTTTTCAAATGGCTAAATTTTGCGAATTTTAAAATCAGAATTTGAAGAGAGAGGTATACCGACAGACTCGACTCTGGACGTGACCAGACAAGTTGACAGACACGACTGGACTCTCGAGGGGTTGGACCGTGACTCGGTAGAGGTGTGGGCCACCTAACAAGACTCTTAAGTTGCGCTATTCCGTAGCCTAGGCGAGTGGCAACATGGTCGAATCCTCGGAATGGGAAGGATGTGCTATGGGGGGATTGCAATAGTCTGTAATGAGACTGTTTTAGCATGACAGGACTTTTAGCAGTAGCAATGCTGTAGTCTAGTGCTCTTCTGGATTTTTGATTTTTGGGTACATTTCCAAAGTGGGTATTGCCTCGAGTCCTGACAGATTCTTGTCTTCGACTGAGCCAAGTACTAGGACACACTACAGAAAGGAGGCTAGATTTTTTGAATTTATCTGGATTTTGTGAGTGGATGGAGGTTTTCTGTCTAAGAGAAGCCCCCAGGACGACAAAGCTAGCTGTTGAGAACATGATGGTGTCGTGACCGGAATGATGGCGTTTTTTGAATGTGTGTCAATGTGGGTGGTTGTGCCTCTGTTGAAAGGCTGCCTACGTATTCACGTGTAGTGAAATCAAACCATGTCGTAGTTCAGTGTACTGGAAGATATATGATGATGCCTAGTTTATTAGGGCTTTGTGTGTAACTAGCCATAGTGATGGTATAGGCTAGGTGCATTCCTAATGATGCCTTGATCAAAGGGCTAGAATAGTTAGGATGTTGATCCTGTGACTGTGAGCGTTCTCCGGGGTAGCCCCCAGAGGTGGTGTGAACTATTTGGCATGTTCTATGCCGACTGCAAGTTGAGTTCCCGTGTTTGGGGCTGGTAACTGGTTTGGATGTTTCTGGAAATGTGGTGCTAGGCCGTAAGTGGCTTTGATGTTTTGACATCTGGAGCTTGATTTTGTGAAGCTAAGGCTTCGAGGGTAAGGTATTGTAATGTGGTAGGAAAGGGGGAAGTCGAGTAAAAATGACTCGAACTTTGATCGGGCAGGTTTGATAATGCGGGATCTGGTTTCCATGTCTGGCCCTAATGGTTAGGGTGTATCCTATGGAGCTTGAATCCTCAAAATTTCTGGCTGTCTCTAGCCTAGGTCTCGGGAAGGTCTTGAGGTTGTAAAGTGGGAAGGCTAGACGTGGTGTTAGTTGACCAGCTTGGTTGACTCTCCCCTATTTGATGGTATGAGTATTGATAATTGACCGTACTTGGCCAAGGGGTTTTTCACTTGAATTGACCGTTGATCATGGTCATGGGTTTTTGGGGGTTCTTTTTTGATCATGGCCAGCTCTTTTGTTTTGGGCCTTTTGCTTTTTTTTCTTTTTTTTCTTTTTTTTGTTGGTCAGCCTAACACCTAAGGTAGGGATGGTCAGTCTTATTGGAGGGGTGTTTATTGTGGGAAATGGGCTTGCCTCCCGTCTTGAACCCAAACTAGGAGACTACCTAGATTCGTCATTGGATTCGATACCGCTCCTGCTAAGGGTAGTTATGTGGCTTTCTATACCAGACATGGAACAGGTAAAGGAAAACACGGGTCTCATTTCCTGCAGTTGTTATAGATGTGCCTATAATAGTCACGTGCGTGTACTCACAGTGTATTATGGTGTTTGTCATGTTCTCAGAAACACATAAGGAAATCATATATGAGAGATTGAAAAGCTCATTTTATTGAATTTTGAAAAGATGACAGAATACAACTGACTCTGACTCTGACTTTGAAATTGAAAGAAATAGAACATCCTAGACTCGGACTCAGACTCGGACTTAAACCAAATCTAGACTCTCGGATAGTGTTGTCAATTCAGCTTCTAAGGACTCAAATTGATGTCCAGTATAGCCTCCAATAGACGCTTCACCCAGATCTTCATTTTGTCGAAGATTATCTTCAATCCTAATGCCCATTTCGGTAAGCACTGCAAAGTTTGAAATGCCGGCATACCTAAGATGGACGCGGTAGGAAGGGAGGAGGTTGTTGATGAACGCCTCCACTAGTGTCTTCTCGTTGGGCTTGTCTACCAACTTCACACTTTCGGCCCTCCACCACTGAAGGTACTTGGTGAAACCTTCTTTGGGCTCTTGGGCCATAATCTCCAGAGTACGCATCGTAGTCTGGATCTCGGTATTATCAGCGTAATTCTGAGCGAACTCTGTTGCCACATCATCCCAAGTCTTGTACTTCTTGGAATCGAGTCTGTAGTACCAGGCTTTCGGGTGCTTCTCGAGGGAAGAAGCAAACAAGTGCTTGAACATGGTGGATTTCACCCCTTTGACAGCCATGAACTCCTTGAAAGCCCGAATATGATGAACCGGGTCTTCAGTACCCTCAAACATCGGTATGCCCGTAAGGTTGAGGTTAGCGGGTAGCTCGTCATTCAGAGGCGAATAGGAACGAGCAGTTTCTATATGGATCGAGTTATTCGTTGACAAATGGACCTGTTCTTCAAGTTTGCGAACGGCGCTGACCAGTTCAGCTATGGGCCCAGTGGTTTCATTCCTGACCTTAAGAGTCCTTTGCTCCACGGCACTCAAACGGGTGGCAATGGTCGTTTGTTCGGCCCTGATAACCGTCAATTGGGCTTCAAGCTTAGCTAGGGAGGTTGCCAATTGGTCCAAAGTTTCTTGCATTTTCGGGCGTCCGGTTACCGGTGGCCTGTTTGTAAGAATACCGCGTAATCTGAAAAGTTGCTTCGGAACTCAATTTCACCAAGGCATAGGAAATAGCGCAGGAGGAGAGACGACTCCAGTTTGACTCGGGTTAGACTCTCCTAAGACAAATAAGTAGGGTACGATTCTCGGAGTGACTGTGATTAATCGCTCCGTCGGAGAATAGCCCCCAAGTGAGACTAAGGACTTTGATAGGACCCAGATGGTGTGGCATCTAAGTGACTCGAAAGTGGGGTACGTGAGATACGCGTAAGACATGACCCTTAGAGCCATCATGATTGATGCTTTGCTAAAGAGAGCCCCCAAGCGGGATTAAAGACTTTGTTAAAACTCGAGTGTCGGACGAGTGACCCTTAGACGTAAGGATCCCAAACCTTTTATTGCAGGGCTGTGCCTTGTAAAAGGTTGACTCGGAAAAGACACCTAGACGGGAGACTTGTGAAAGGTGGGCCTCCCTCAGGATTCGACGGGGTGGGCTGAGTCCTGTTCGAAGGAAGGTCCACATGAGAATTCCCCAGGTTTTGGACTCGAAAGTGTAAACGGGCCCGCCTTTGTAGGAGTATGTCCTACGTAGGTGGGCCGTACCTTGACAAGTAAGGCGGACTGGGATAGGGAGGAAACCCGTGATGTAAGATCGACGGAGTTTCGACGCTAGAGACTTTGAGAACTTAAGACCCAACACTACTAAATACGGGAAGTTGTAAGAAGAGGAAAGTTTTGAAAAGGGAAATTCGAATTTTTAGAAAAAAAATCCGAGAAAATCGGAAAAACGGCCCGATTTTTGAAAATTGAAAAACATGTCGTCAGGCCGATTTTTGAAGGTTTGAAAGTGTTCGGGCAGCATACCGGCTAGAAATAGGCTATTTTGAGAAAAATCGTAAGTCCTAAATTTCGGTAGCATTCCGGATTTTTGAAAAGTTGAAAATTGAAAATTTGAATATCGGAAATAAATTTCCAAAAATTTGAAAAAATTGAAAACGGGATCCCGAAGATTTGAAAATCGAAAACGACGTCTTGAAGATTTGAAAATTGATATGGAACCTCGAAAGAATCGAATAGTGATCGAAAATTTGAATATTGAAACGGATTTTTGAAAGCCCGAAAAATTCGGGGAGGGGGAGCCCGGCCCCTTAAAAACGGAAAGGCGAGCCGGGTGACGGTTTTGAAAGTTTGAAAATATTTTCGGGTTTTAAATTGGGCATAATACCGGCTAGAAAAAGGGTTATTTTGAGTAAAATCGTAGATCCTAAATTCGGTATATGCCCGGGGTTTTGAAAATGGATATTTTGAAAAGGATGCAATTTTTGAAAATGACGGTTTTTGAAAAAACGATTTTAGAAGCCAAGTAGCACATAGTCACGCAAGCATAGTAACGACACCATGTATGCTCTACTTCTAAGTCTTGGTCGGTCTATAAAGGGTCTATACCAGTGTACATAGCCTATCCGAGAATCGGGGCGGACTTCCTAAGTCGAGTTGAGCTTAGAACATGCCGTAAAACCCATACGAATCTGCTATGAACACTTTTTGACATATCCAATTTGGATTACATCAATGGTATAGTGGGACGTCGGTCACCAGTACCGTCCCGGGAAAATATGGGGTTATGCATGAACCGTAAAACTAAAACGCGTATTGTAGTAGTCAAACGATTTCTATTCGAGTCTCACCCTGAGGATGCCGATGGTAAGTCACACATCAGTTAATCCCCAGCGGAGTCGCCAAATTGTGAACATGACATAGGTCCACCCCGACGCGGCCACGCGCGGGTTTGGGGAGGCGAATGAATTTCCATATGAGTTGGGTCGAATTGAAATTTAAATCGAAGTTGGAGTCGCCACCGAACTTTGTGGGAGTTCGGGCCCGTTCGAACCCACTCTATGTCGTAGTGGGCCATGTACAAAATATGGCCCATTTCCGATGTCAGAGTTTATTGGGTTCGTCCCTTTGCATTTGATACCGATACCGACGTTATTGGATATCGTTTATTGAATGACTCTCGTTGCCAATGGTTTCGGAAATCCGGAAACCGAGGTTCTGAGTAAGGGGTGAGGGTACGTGTTGGGAAGTTCACAAAGAACACCCAACCCCGCCCGCACATTAGCGGCCTCTACTAAGATATCGCTTGACTCTCGAATACGCGTGTTAGTTGAACGATGAAAAATGATATGCAAACATTATTTTCCCTAAACATGCGAAAATTGAATGGGTTGCTAAGTCGGTTTAATGCAACTAAAATTAACGTCAAAGTTGTATTTTAGCATGTGAGATTCATTTTAGTCTAATAAAACAAACAAAAGAAAAGAAATTGCTACAAACACGAACAAACAAGTTAGTAACAGTTTGTAAATCGAATAAAAAATAGCGAATATTACACATTACAATCTTATAAAAATCAGTTTTTTGTAATTACAACCTTATAAAAATTTTCTTTTCAATTACTACCTAATAAAGCACTTTTCATTTGCAATTGCTACCTTTAATGAACTCCGGTGGGTTAGTAAGCTAATTTCCGTCCCAAATTAGATTACATCTAATTTTATGACCATTTTGCCCTTGACTCTGTATACTCTTTCCCCAACCTTTATCTCTCTTACAACACCTCTTAAAAATTGTATTGCTCTTCAATTGCTTCACTCTTCAATTCAATTTTTGCAGTCTTCAATTTCTTCATCCTCTCTCTATCGTTTATACCTCTTCTTTATTTTCGCCGCCATTAGTGCCTGTAGTTTATTCTTGTGTACGAACAAGATATGTAACCCTAATTCACGATTCTATACTTTGCAAAATTTCTGTTAACCTAGAAATTAGGGCTTGTGGAAATTTAGGGTTTATCTCTAATTCCCTTTATTATTCGTCTAAATGTTGCAAGTTAACGGTGAATGGTTGAATATTCATATCTACAAAAAATTGAATAGCAAAAGCAACATAGCAGACATTAGGCGAAACAAAATCAACAACAAATTGGAGAAACCCTAAAAATTGAAATTATCTAATCGACAACCACAGTTGGCTCTCAACATGCTAATGAACTACAATAACACTATAACTACACTTAATTCATATTAGAAAGACTAAAATTAAATGCAAATTTGGGTTTCGTGTGAAGAATCGATTCAAAATCCTAAATTAACGAAAAACCCCTAAACTAACGAAAAAAAACCCTAAATTAACACAGGATTTGGGGCTACTTGCTTGCAGATATGTCGTTTCCTTCAATTGCGCCAGAATTTGGTATGGATTTTGGATTCAATTGGAAAACTAATTAGGGTTTAGTGGATGATGATTGAAGAGGAAGGTACGAAGTGAGTAGTGTAGGAGGTGAGTAAAAGGGGTTAAAGGAGTAAAAAGAAGATTTTAACATCAAGGGTATTTTCGTCATTTAACAACTTCGCTAACGGAAAATAACTTACTAACCCACCGAAGTTCATTAAAGGTAGCAATTGCAAATGAAAAATGCTTTATTAGGTAGTAATTGAAAAGAAAAATTTTATAAGGTTGTAATTACAAAAAACTGATTTTTATAAGTTTGTAATGTGTAATTTTCGCTAAAAAATATGAATGCAATGGATGATGTAGAAAAATATGACGAGATCTGAAATATTACTAAAAAGACATTTTGTCTAAAAAACAATGTTCGAAAAAAATAATAAAAAGCAAAAACCGTGTCGCGTTCCAGCCGGCCGCACGGCTCGCCCGGGACGGGCGCGATTCACCCGAGCAGGCGGCTCGCCTGGGATGCGCGCGACCCGCATCCCGGCCTGTTTTCGAAATTGATTTCTTTTGAAAATCGATGATTTTATTAAATCGTGTACAAATATTGCATAATTTGCACCCGACTTAATACTTTCATTATTCGCCGTATCTAATATTCGATTATGAAATCGGTATTAAATACTCGGAATAATTTTGTTAAAAGGAAGGATTTTGAAAATAGAATTAAACTTAAAAACGATGTTTGACTCCCTCCGCGTTAAAAGTCGTTGTATCATGTTTTTGAGATCGTATAACGACTTTTTAGCATCAAGGAGATTAATATAATTCTTTTAATACGATATTCGACTAAAGAATCGATATCGTATTTTAAGAACGTTTTGTTTTATAAAAATAATTTGTAGTATCGATATTAGGAATAAAAAAATAGAAGAGATGACGATGACGACCCATAAAATAAGACGGACCGACTATGAAGAGAAAAAAACAAGAAGAAGAGAAGAGAGAAAGAAGAAATCGGGTTTGATTTTACACCCTCAACCTACATGCTTTGTTTACTCGGATCGGGGCTCGTCGGAATGTGGCTAGGGCACGGGAGCGTCGAGTTAATGTCGGTGAGTTATGGTGGTTTTTTGGTTTCGACGTGTAAAGGGTAAGAGGTGGCCAGTTTCGTCGAGTCTCGGATATACTATCAGTTTCTCGATGCTAAGTGTATATTTTGTGAATTGTAGATCGTGATGAATAATAAAGTTGATTATTTTCTGAATGGATGATCGATAATTGTGTGTGCAAGGGGCCTATTTATAGGAGAATTCCCGACCTTGGCTAGGAGAAGTGTTTGGGTGATAATTACCGCTTTGGATAGGAAAAGTAAGAAGTCGAGAGGAACGAGAATTTCGTTACTTGGTGAAGAAGAAAGTGACCTCGGCTGAAATCAGGTTGCTCGGCCGAGTATCCCATGCTCGGTCGAGTGTTTGATTTGGTATTCGGATAGAATTCCTACTTGAGACTGAATTCTATCATTAAACGGATTTGTTTAATACTTTTGTGTAGCTGATTTTTGTAGCGTTTGAGCTCGAATCAGTCACGTGGGGTGACACGGCTGACTCACACGTTTTGAAAATATCTTTGACCGGGTTTTGACTCGGTCGCTAAAAGACGGTTTTGCCCCCGGTGTCGAATTCAACCCAAATTAGTTTTATTTGACTCGAAACGACCCACTAGGCCTGAATTTGAGGTTGGTTTTGTGAAATTTGTACTCCGTAAAAGGCCCAAGCCAAATATCCATGATTTTGAGCCCATTTTCGAGTATGTTAAAGCATGTTTACGTCCGATCATCATCGGGTGTTTGTCGAAAACTGCTATAGACATCTGGCAGTAAAATATGGGTGTCTACAACTATCAACCCAAATATTTACCGAGTATTTTTTTAAAGAAAGATATTATGAATTTTAATTATTATCTCCTCAATAATGAAATTTATTCTATTAAATATTATTTTGAGAGAAAGTTATTCAGAATATAAAGTTTGAAAAATGATATAGGGAGTATTATTTAAGGTATAAAATATCAATTTTTTCTTACTTTTATAATTTTTATATGATGTCTTCTATTTTAATGTAAACAAATAATGACATAGTTTAAATACCACATCCGTTCAAATTCAAAGGATACGTTTATCTTTTGGACACTATTCGCAACTCAAGAAAATCGCTAATATTACCAACAAATTATAGGTGAAAATATAGTCATGCACTCATGCATGATCTTGTTCAATTCGTATTTATGAGCAGATTAAGAATATCAATTTTTTATAATTTTTGTTAATGTAAAATGAAAGATATTGACGGTATAAACGTGTCTCGGCAAGTGTGAAAAGACAAACATATTCTTTGGATTTGAACGGAGGGAGTATAACTTTTACTATATAACTTTTTCTTCAATGTAAATAAGTCAACTAATCCGTGTAGCGCATGGACTTTAATCTAGTCAAGTATTACTGTATAAAAAAAGACAAAGACAAATTGTCTACGAGATGCATAGTACGAAGTATTTGTCTATCTATATGATAGTTATGTTAAGGGTAATGTTAAATACAGTCTTAAGGATTGTATTTAAGCATTAAAAGTCATCCAAATTTAGTATAAATTTATGGATTGAAGCAAAAATTACACAAAAATCAATACAATTAATGTATGTATAAAAATATTATTTCTCTTTATGATTTCTTAAATGCAAACCTAAGGAATATATTATCTTAATTTTAAGATGAAAATAATACGGTAATTGGTCCATTACAAGAGAGAGTCGTCTTAGTTTTAGAGTGGGAGAGGAAAAAAAAGTAGAGGAAAGATGTTGAAACATTAAATAGGAAGAAAATGTGCAGAAATAACAAAGACTGCATTCAATTAAAAGGTTAAAGGATAATGGTCCAACAATAAAGACGGATCTATGGAATAGGAATAGATCCTCTCCCTTATTAAAGTCAAAGAGAACAGTAAGACAGCATTCAACCCAGCTACCAAGTACCCAAGTACGGCACTCTATTTATTTCTGTTCGTTTCTTCTCCTCAATTTATTTTCCCATTCTTAGTACCACTAACACATCTCTTCATCTTTCAAATACTTTTAACCTAACCTAATTACGTCACAATATAATAGACTCATTATTACTCCCTTAGCTTGGATTGAAAACTTCAAATTTTAGGTATTGATGAATATTGATATACATACACCTAACCTACTCAAATCTATGCGCAAATAATTATCGACGGAGTTATCCGTCACTTTCTTAGAACGGATCAAATACTATTCCTTTGTCTTCAAAAAATGACAGAACACTCTAAAACCAATATTTTGTCTATTCTATACAAATGGATAATATTTGATAGGGTGAGGAATAATTCTGTCACAAATTAAGGGAGACTAATTGGATCTAAAGATAACAATCAGGTCACTCGTTTCAAGTTTTTTAGGTCAAGTCAAAACAGATCGGATTACAATTATATTAAGTCTCAAAAAACTCTTTTGGTTCAAGTCTGGTTCAAGTCGGATCATTTTCTGATCAACTTTTATGTCAGGTCACATCGAATTAAGGTCAAGTCTATATATTGAATTATTGATCAATATTTGGTTTAATTAATTTGTTGTGGAGTAGTATACGTCAAATATATCAAGTTATACCATAAATCATTTTCTTTTTAATCAATCTATAAGCACCTGATCGTTAATCATATTGAGCCTGCGATCAAATTGAGTCAGGTTCCAATTCAATTCTCCCATCATCAAATTATATCCGTTAACAAGTAACAAGTGACTAGGGTTGTATCAATTTCTGGTCACTAAATTTTCGGATTCTATCAGGTCAAGTATCAGGTAAATCAAATCAATTTGACGAGTGAAGTCAGCCATTGCCAAGCACGGAGTAGGGAGTACTCCGTATCATCTAATGGAGTGCATCTCTAGATAGAAGGAATCAGGAATACTATTTCCTCCGTATTTAAGCTTGAATGGAGCATTATTTATTAATGTACTTTGTAATCCATACTTTTTCACGTTTCATTTTATTGTTTTATTTTATGTACATTTTCTTTTGTTCATAACTTTAGTTTCATATAATTATAAATTATGAAAATTTGATATTCATGATACATTCAGTTACACTATTTAAAAAAGATTTCACTTTACCATCTTTTCTTTTGTATATTACTTCCTCCATTCCAATAGATTCTTTATATTTTTTTCTGAACACTATTCACAAGTGGATAAAATTGTCAATATAACTTCTTTAACATATAAGATAAAATATAATCATGCGAGAAAAAATATTAAATTTTTATAATTTTTAAAAATATGTATAAAAGAAAACGTATATTGACAAATGTAAAAAACAAACGTAAAAAATAAAATGAAACAAAAAAAATAGAACTTTTATTTAAATTTTCTCCACATGGATGAATAGTGTTCAAAAAGATAAATAAATAGAATCAAATAGAACGGAAAAAATACTGTATTATATAACTAATTTCAAAATTAAAAATACGGCCATTGATTTAAGAATTAGAGGAGACCATTACGAAGTATTCATCAGTAATGCAGAGTATAAAAGTGAGCCAATAATTGAAACAAAAAACGTATTTCAGCAACCAAGAGAATAGAGTGCACTATAGAGTATAGTCCATCCCAAAATGTTTTATGGAGCACATTTTTTTTTACTAACATTACATTAAAGTTTTACTTACAAATCTCGGCTTTAATTGTTTTCGTCAATTTTGTTTAATTTGAATAAAACATTGGAGAATCACTAGTATTATATTTGGGACCTTTTATTGAAGCCCACTTGTTTTTCTTGTCGTCTTTCGTCCAATGAAGTTGATATCATGTGAAAAGAGGCAGAAACTATATTAGCACACCACATTGCTCATTTGTGCTCAAGAAATGGGGACGACTCGGTTTTTGTTTCCATGTTTCCAGATGCAATTTATGAATGGACAGAAATTGATCTAATTTAATTTTATTGTTCTAAAAAAAATAATGAAAAATATTTAAACAGTTTCTCAATAACACTATAGAAATCATGTCTTGATAACTTTTTGGGTTAAAATTAATTACATAAGACAATTCATATTATTATCAACAAAGTGGAAAACCATCAGGAAAACAAAGCATAAAGAAAATGTGATGCTTTTGTAATAGTCTGCTCATCAGATCCATACTCAAATGCTGAGATCTAATAAATGGGACACTTGTGGGTTTAGGAATTCATAACAAGATCAACGCTAACTTTAACTTTGAGACAAGATCTCGCTGGAAAAAACAAATCAATATTTAATAATGTTAATTCTTTGAACTCCAAACTTCAACTACTTGTAATAATCATGAATATTGACCGGCCAGTTACTTCAAAATAAAGTACAGAAATATGAATAATTTCCACAAAAGGAAAATAAATACCAACAGATACTCGGTACATAAACACCAGAACAAATCAAACGAACTCAAATTTAAACAACCAAAAAAAAAAACGAAATACACAACAAATAATAGGGCAAGCTTCTTTGCAACAAAACAAAAAATCATAAAAGCAGTTTAAAGTACGAGAATCTATAACAAGATCAAAAATACAATCAGCATCATCCAGATCCAAAAATTTACACACAAAACTTCACCAAAAAATAAAACGACAATTACAAAATGCTTTATAATAACAGTACTAAAAATAAAATAAAAGAAAAATGAGAGAAATAAGTAAAAGGGTAAGAACAGAAAAGAAAAGGATGGAGGGAGGGAGGGTGTAGAGCTCCCTTCAATCCAAAGGGAGAGCAAAGGAAGAAGGGCAAATAACAGCTCCAAAGATATGCAAAGCCAGAGGCCTATCCATATTACTTGACCCGGATAGGACTTTGGATATCCATATCAATGCAGCTGTATTATACCCGTTTTGCCCCTCTTTTGGACTTCATGGAGCTCCACTTCCTCCTTTCTTTCTTTCTTACTACTAACCCTAATTTATTAAACTTAAAACTAAACAGGAGAGGAGAGGAGAGGAGAGATGAATGAAATGGAGGAGTTGGTTATGCAAATGGAGGGTGTGATGCCATATATTTATATATGGAGCAAACAAAGCAAAGCAAAGCGAACCCTAGTAGTAGTAGTGACCAGTGAGGGTTTCCTTCCATTGTTAAAAAGATTTTTAAAATAAAGTGGATGAGAGATGAGTGGTAGACAGGGGGTCGTTGTGTGACTCTTGTTTTTGGAAACTTTATTACAAACAATTCAGAATATCTTTGTGTTATGTTATGTTAGTATGTTACGTTACGTTATAGTCACTTGTATCCCGTTTACCACATACCACTATAATTATGGTAATTATGTACTCCTTTTTATTTCCTCTTTTTTCACTAAAAAGGTGCGTTTGGATAAGAGGAAAGGGAAGGAAGGGATAAACTATCCTTTGTTTGGATACCAATTAGGAAGGGAGGGAAATGGAGGGGAAGGAAATAGAGGGATGAGATTGATTTATTTTAGTGTGAAATAAAATCTTGTCAAAATAGGCAAAATTTGGAAGGAAAATGATTTGTCTTCCCATTAATCATACAATTTTCATACAATTACAAATTTATACTTGTTAAACAAATGTTTTTACCGCCTCACCAGAAGTTGTATATGGGAGGTGAAGGAGAAAACTGAAGATAGCATCAGTTGGAAGCACATTCTTAGAAATCGCGATGAATTGATTTCACTTTCAGGGGATGTTCGCAATGCAAGACAACTGTTTGCTCAACATAGATCCCGCGGGAAGTTGAATTTAAGACCCTTCTATGATCTATTTAGATTAAAAGAAGACCGGGTGCTATGGGCTAATCTAGTTTGGGACAAGATGAATGTCCCCAAACACGCATTCATATCGAATTTAGCCGTTGGTAACTCCCTGGCCACTATCGATAATTTGCAAAGGTGGGGGATGCAATGTGCCAATCGTTGCGTTCTGTGTCAGGCTGCGCCTGAAACACAGTTACACTTATTTTTTGAATGCTCACTTGCAACTAATGTTTGGAGAGCTATACAGCAATGGCAGCACATGAGTGCTCCAAACTCTTTACCCGCTATACTTAGATGGTTTACGCATTGTAACAAGGGGAGAGGAATCCAGAAACGGATTCGTCGATGTGCTTTTGTTGCCACCATATATGAGCTTTGGCAAGAACACAATTGGAGGATATTTCAGAGTAGAAGTCGGTATACTCTTACAGTTGTAACTGCTATCAAATATGTAGTATGTGCTAGAGTACTCAGTAGTAGCAAAGGGGAAAACCAAAACCGTGTCATAGCTTGGTTAGCTTAAATGTTTTACACTAAACTCGTCATGACCTGTATGCATCCTTTTGAATTTTTATTGAATAAGAATCAATGAATTTTCCAAAAAAAAAACAAATGTTTTTACGCTCATTTTATCTCCTTATTTTGTTTGACTTTTTTTTTCTTTCGTTACGCCTTACATGTGAGTTGAGTTAGGATAAAAAGCGTATAAAAAAATTACGATGCATTATTTTTTCAGTTACGGGTGAGGATAAAAAATTACGACGATTTGTTTTTTTCCAATACATGTAAATCGGGTTAGTGTAAAAAAAATTACTAAATTTTTTTTCCGATACGGGTGAGTCAGGTGAGGATAAAAAAATTACGACGGTTTTTTTTTCCCGTTACAGGTGAGTCGGGCTAGGATAAATTACGGCGATTTTTTTTTTCCGATACTTGTGAGTCAGGTTAGAATAAAAAAATTACGACGATTTTTTTTCTTGTTACAGGTGAGTCGGGGTAGGATAAATTACGACAATTTGTTCTTTTTTCCGATACTTATGAGTCAGGTTAGGATAAAAAAAAGTTACGACGACTTTTTTTTCCCCCGTTACGGGTGAGACGAGTTAGGATAAATTAGGGCAATTTTTTTTTCCACTGGTACGTGTAAGTTGGGTTAGGATAAGAAAACGTATAAAAAACTTACGACGCCTTTTTTGTTACGGTTGAGTAGGTTAGGATAAAAAAAATGACGCCTTGTTTTTTTTTCGTATGGTCCTTACGGTGAGTCGGGTTAAGATAACGCGCTGTTCTAGTAGACTTGTATTCAGACACTTTCAGTTCACTCCAGTTAAACGGATTCAGTTTAGTCCAGTTCAGACACATTCAATTTAGTTTTTTTATGTCATTTTTTTTTCATCGCGGATGAGTTGGTTTGAATAATAAAGCGAATAAAAAAAATTACGAGTGAGTCACCGAGTTGAGTTGGTTAAAAAAATTTTTATCAATTTTTAAGTCATTTTTTTTGTTATATTTAAACAAGTCAAAAATTAATAATCGTAATTACAAAAGTTATGATTAATAATCGTAATACATTTATTCCTCCATAATAAAAGACACTTTTATCAATCCTCCTCTCCCTCCCTTCATGTTATCCAAACAACCATTTTTCTCCCTCCCCTCCCTTTCCCTCCTATTTAGTTATCCAAACCGACCCTAATGAGTCACCCCTCTTTTTAAATGAGAATTAAGATGGGTAAAATGTGTGGTGGAAAATCAAAGATGAGAAAATATGTGGGGTCACAATCAATGGGAGCCACACAAATCAAACAAAAGATGAATAAAGCAAAAGATACTCCTTTAAAGACGACCAAAAAAGAAAATAGTGACTCTTCGACATGGCAAGTATTATACTCCCTCCATTTCATTCAATTATACTTAGTATACATTTTTCTTTTATATCTGTTTCATACGTTGATCGGTTTTAACGTGTGCCTACTGAGTACATGTTAATTAGAGTAATATTCACAAAGATATTATCCAAGTGATATTTCAATTTATCATAGTAATATTTCAATTATAATGTTAACATATGCCCACTGGACACACGTTAGAAAACTCGTACATCTACATATAATTTTTCTTATTTGTACACTCATTTAGGTTGTTAAATGACCAAAATAACCTTTCTTATTTTACTGATCTCCTCAACCCATCTATCCAACTCCCTAATAGAGGTGGCAATCCGGACCGGGCACATATGAGCGGCCCGACCTGACACGACAAAAAGCACGATGACACGTGGCTCAGGCACGAGCCCGGCGCGACACAACTTAAAGTCGGACTGTGACACCAATTTGAAGAAAAACTCGTGCCTAAGCACAGCTCGGCACGAAGCACGACAGGCCAGACACGACCCTAAACCCAAAAAAAATGGGAAAACATGAAAATTTGGTTAGACACAAACTCAGGCACGGCAGGATACGACGACCGGGCCCGACTTCGACTTGGAAATGGGGTACGACTAGGCACGACACGCGGGACCTCCTACCCGTGTCTGGGTCGGGCTTGGTTGGAGCTAGGCACGACCGGGTCGGCACGAGCGAACTGCCACCTATACCCCCAAACCCTAAGAGCAACCGCAATGATAGTTCTTACCTTGAGGCTGTCAATTAACAACTTTAAAAATAAACTAATTACACTGCGAGAGTCCTTGGGTTTGTTAAAATAAGAACCTAGTTGCAAGTAGTTCTTAAATAAAATATTGTAACATTATTTATGAAAAAAGAAAGTATATGTAGGTCCTAATTAAGAAGAAAAAAAAATCTTCCATTGTGAGAGTGATGATGTCGACAATTCTTTTGAACTGTTCATGGAGCCGATTTTTACATACTCTAGGTCGAGTTAGAAAGGATACAAGTATTGCAACTTGAATGAAGATGGTGATTACGTGAGATATGATTATGGCAAAAAGGTTGTGCACAATGGATCTCTTGATACAAACTCTGTTGGAATGGACGGGTTTACAAACTTTGGCATACCAAAAGAAAGGGGCTAAAAAAATTCTGATTCCGAAGACGAGGTTTCGTCTCGTTCTCCTACTAAAAAACCCGTCTAGGATGGTATATATTTGTGGACATGACATAGGTCCACTCCGACGCAGCCACACGCGGGTTCGGGGCGGCGAATGAATCTCATGTGAGATGGATCTCGAATTGAAATTTAAATCGAAGTTGGAGTCGCCACCGAACTTTGTGGGAGTTCGGGCCCATTCGAACCCACTCTATGTCGTAGTGGGCCGTGCACAAAGTACGGCCCATTCCAATTTCAGAGTTTATGGGGTTCGTTCCTTTGCATTGTGACACCGATTCCGATATTATCGGTAATCGTGTATTGAATGACTTTCGTATGCCAATGGTTTCGGACGTCCGGAAACCAAGGTTCTGAGTAAGGGGTGAGGGTACATGTTGGGAAGTTCACAAAGAACACCAAACCCCGCCCGCACTTAGCGGCCTTTACTAAGATATCGTTCGTTGTTCGTGTACGTGTGTTAGTTTGACGGTTAAATGATAAGCAAAGAGCGTTTTGACTAAACATGTGAATTATGTTTGACTACGTCGTTTAATGCATCTTGGAATTATGTCGAAGTTGTTTTAGCATGTGATGTTCATTTTAGTACAATAAAATAAACAACGAGAAACAAAACTTCAAAAAAAGAACAAACGAGTTAGTAACGGTTTGTAAATTGAATAAACGATATAAATATGATTCGATGCATGATTTTGAAAAGAATAGGACACGTGATAGACTTGACACGCGTTGATCGAAGTCATTAAAAAAGAGTTATCGAAGCTCGAAATATGTTTAAGGCTCACGGATTTGTCGTGACAAAGGCCACTCGATCAAGTCAAGGCTGGACTCGACCGAGCGGACTTCGAGAAAAGCCTTCTGTTCGGATTTTGAGATGTCACTCGATCGAGTCATGAAGGGACTCGACCGAGTGGTCCTCAAAAAAAGCTTTCTGATTCTGTTTTGGGGTGTTACTCGATCGAGTGCCCCCTGTTCGAGTGCTGACTCGATTTGCAAGTTTTGAAATTGCTTTTAATTTTTGAAAATCGATAATTTCGCTAAGTCGTGTAAAAATATGGCACAATTTATGCCCGACTTAAAATTTTCAAAACTCGTAAATATTTGATACTCGGCTACGAAATCGAGATCAAATACTTGGAGCGATTGTTAGAAAAAAAATGTTTTTTAGAAGTCGTTTTGAATAGAAATAAATCTCTCCGCGTTGTAATGTCGTATTAGTCTTTTTAGGACTATGTGACGATTATTTTGGTATCAACGAGATTATGCTTAAAATAGTTTTAGTGATTGATTCCTTTAGATCCGATATTCGTCTATAGAGTCGATATCGAATGCCAGGGACGACGCTTTATTGAAAATAGTACGATAGTAGTAATAATAATATTAGAACCGAAAAAAATAAAAAAAAGACGACAACGACGCTTTACGACGGAAAAAAAGAGAAGAAGGAAGAGAAGAAAGAGAGAGATCGGGATTTGTAACACCCTCAACCTACATGCTTAATTATCTCGAAAACGGACTCGTAGTAGCGGCCTAGGCGCGGGAGCGTTAAGATATATATGGGTGAGTTATGGTGTGTATGGCTAGGGAGGGAATTTGGCGAGTTTTGCTCTCGGGTTTGTATACGGTTTGCCTAAAATTGCCTAGAATTTCGGGTTGTGAATGGTCGGGAATCCTATAGGATTTCTAGAGGAAAGATCGGAATATAATATGCCTAGTATTGCTGTAATTCCGGGTTGTAATTTGTGTATGTCGGGATTGGAATTGTTGTGTTGTAAATTGTTTATGGAGTTGTGAATAGTTGATGATGGAAATTGTGTTACGGGGGTGGGGTATTTATAGGATGAAATACCCGACATGGGATAGGAGATAGATGACTTGCAAAGGAAGAAAACAACCGGTTGGGGTGAAGTGGGATTCCGTCTTTGGATAAAAAAAGTTACTTGTAGGGGAAGAAACACCCGGTTTTCAGCTGGAACAAGGGTCACTCGATTGAGTAGTGCACAACACTTGATCGAGTGCCCGGTCTGATGCTAGATTTGGCGGTTTTTATGGGCTCACTCGACCGAGTGACCGGTCCACTCGATCGAGTGGGTCTGAGCCGGGTAGAAGTCTCTTTTTGGAGATCGACTTTTATCTTTGAGGGAGAGTTGTAGTTGCTTAATTCTTCTCATGGCTGACTTTTGTGGTATTTGATTATGAATTGGATTCTCGAATGTTGCGTCAGATATTTATGGCTCGGAAATGCCTTTGACCGGGGTTTGACCCGGTCGCTAAAAGACGGTTTTGCTCTTGGTGACGGTTTTGACTCAAATTAGTCTCATTTGACTGGAAACGACCCACTGGGCCTGAATTTGAGGTCGGTTTGGTGAGATTTTTACTCCGCTAAAAGCTCGCGCCAACTACTATTGATTCCGAGTCCAAAATCGAATGTATTAAGCTATGTTTACGTCCGATCATCATCGGATGTTTTTTTGGAAACTGCTATAGACACCTGGCGGTCAAAATGTGGGTGTCTACAATATTACTCAAACTGGTATAATTTTGTTTACTATTGCCAATATCGTTTAAGTTTGATTTGTTTTTTAATTGGTGACCTGGTTATTATTAGGGTTGATTTTAAGGTCTCGTTCTTATGCTAATGAATAGGGTTAATTTGTTAATTTGCTTCAATCTTTATCTTTATTATATTATATAAAAGATGGGACCAAAACAGCCTACGTGGCGTAGCCGTGCAGTCTCATCTCTCCATTTTCTCTTCTTGACCCTCTCATCGCTTTTACGAAAAATATCCTAGTTTATACATAATTTGCAGATTTAGTTCCTCTAAGGGGTCGTTTGGTTACTCATCTAATTACCGGGAAGTGCAAGTTCCTAGGAAGTGCATTTTCAGGGAGTTGTTTGGTTGCCCACTTCCCGGGAATTGCCACTTCCTCCACTATGGAGGAAGTTACTCACCAAGCCCCCCCTTGGTGTGTAGAACTTCCCGCATGAAGTCATTTCCCACATGGCAACCAAACAATATTTTTTAATTCCCATGAAATACAAATTCACGTGAATTTAAAGTTCCCGGTAACTTCATCTTCCCATGGTGAACCAAACGAGCTCTAAGTTTCACTAATTCACTCATAAGTTTTTAATTTAATTTAAGTTATTTTAAAATACAGAAATTATCGGTCCATTAAAAAATAAAGAAATAACAGGTCCATTAAAAAAAATTATCAACATTTTTAAAAGTATTTTTTATTTTATCGAATTAAATTGTAAATTTTGAGAAGATCTTTAAAATTATTAAATTAATGAATTAATATTTTATCGACTTAATGTCAACAATATTTCCTATAACTAATTCATGTGTTCCTTAGTAATATACAAATATAACAAAATTTCATAAATTAAAATTTTAAATTTTCACTATTGAATGTATTAATACGTTGTGAAAATAATATTCTAATTCACAATTATAAGTAATATATTTCAAAATTGACTAATAAGGAGTATTTCTTTTTCGTGGATTAAAGTATTATATTGTGAAAATTGATTTTTTTACATAATTAAAATTTTACGTAATTTTACAAAATTGACGTTGAGAAATTTTACGTACAAACTTTCCTAATCACACATCATAAATCTTTTTCACCCATAATCAATTAAGAAATCTTATCATAAATCATAATCAATCATATCCTTTTAATTTAGGGTATGTTTTTAAATTTATGCAAAAATGGAAGATGATACATTTACAACATGTATAAAATTTCATACACAACTAATTAGAATATGACATGTGACAATTGTGATTTAATCTCATGTAGTTAGTTTAGGGTTAAGTTAGTAATTTTGCAAATGTAGTTAACTTATTACCTTATTCTGTTATCTTTTGTTTTTTACATTTCGGTGATTATTATAATGCAATTATATTCAATGCATTCTGGAAAATAATATTGTGTTATCTTTTTTACATAATTTTTTTTTTAAAATCGTGATTAAATTATTTTTAAGTAGTTATATTCAATGCATTTTGGACATTAATAGTTTTGCAGTGTATCATGAAATTAATAGTTAACTTTGTTTTTTCAAATTGTATTTATGAATTTTATAAAAAATAGTAAAAAAAAAATAACAGAAAATATTTGGTTTTAGACAGAAATAATAACCCATAATATAGGCAAGTATATTATTTCACGATTTTAGACAATACAATAAGTAAGTATATTGTATAATATTGATATTGTATTAAATATAATAAATTATAAGCATGATTTTAGGTAATTATATTATTGAAGAAATATATGGAATATAAAATCTTGCTATCATGGTAAGTTTGTTAAGTATAAACTAATTAAATATGTAAAGAGTATTTTAATGCTAAAATAATAAATCTTATTTATAATATATAATATTTTGCCAAAATTAATTAAAAAAAAATTCAAATTGATAACATAAACATTGAATTTTGTATATTGTTATTTGATAGTTTATGCAGTCAAATTGGAAATAATAAGAAGTTTATTTTTTGAAATGTAAAATAGGATAACACATAATATTTTCCGAAACCTACAAAAGTAGTTTTATGCAAAGTAAGATAACAAAATATTATTTTCAATAATACATTTAATATAATTGTATTACAAATAAAATAATTAAAATTTAAAATAAATATAAAATTTCTTAAATCTACTTAATTAGATTAACTCAATTATTTTTGAATTGATTCATAATATCTTTAATTGATACAAAATATTATGAGAATCTCGGGTGTATGGTGTATCACTTGTATGCAAAAAAATTAGACCATATTTGTAAATTAGACGAGATTGCAACGAGATTTTCATAAATTCTTTGTTTAATTACACCCAAATTTACAAATTTCAAAATTCCTAAATGTAATTACTCGTACAATATACTTCGAAAGCAGCAATATAATTTCCAAATTTGAAAATGTAATTACTTCCAAATTTTGAAAGCAACCATATATTACTATATACTAGTTTTATCACCCGTGAAGATTTACGGGTCAGTTTATAGTCGTATTATATATAAATTGAAATTAAACAAAAAATTATGAATGAGATATATCATATATGAACTCAAATAAAATACGGAATATGTATTAGAAAAAGAGTATTCATGGTACAGGTACTATGTATGTACATTATCATACTGATTAACCAAAAACACTGAAAGGAACATGGTCATACTATCTAAAAAATTAGTTAAATGAAAAAGAAATCGACACCCCCCCCTTAGGGCCATAAACCCGTTTTCTAGACCCACAACTTGTTTGATCGAACCCAAAATAATTCGTTAATTTAGAGTCGAAACCCTACCCTACCCATTCGGTCAGTGAGAATTTATTAAAGTAAAATAAAATATTTATATGTAAATATTATATTTCAATTTATAATTAAAAATAAATATTTTATATTACAAATATTCAATTTAACACAACTTTTGTTTTTATCATTTAATTGTAAAATAACATTAAAAATTGAATTAGTTATTTTCTAAAATATAAACGTCAATAATAATATTAAAATAAAATAAAAAATTTAATATTAATTTTTTTTTGTCGAACTTAAAAAGTTTGTAAAAAAATATAGCCGTTCGAAACTATTTTGACCCTAATCCGAACCGTGACCCGTATAACTCGACTTATATTTGATCTGACCCGTATTTGGACTTGACTCGTATGACCCACCCGTTGGACCCATTTGACAGGTATACATATTACGCTTCCGCTTTATTTTTGAGGGGTTGAATAACTTTAATTAACGGTGTTAATTTTCACCCTTAACCGTAAAGTTAAAAATTAGAGTTCAGATCCTTAAACGGAATTAAAATCATAGTCTGAGTACTAATCTTACCCTTTAATATCTTTCAATGGTTTTACTCTCAGTGTTTTTAGACATATAAACTGTTTATAGGATCGAATACATACATGATTAATTATTTAAATCAATTAAAATATTTAAATTCAATTTTGATGTTTGCAATCAACCTCTTTTTAGGATTGTGAACACATTTTTTTCGACCCGCAACCCGTTTGATTGACCTCAATATGACCCGTTAATTTTGGGTCGAAACCTGACTCAACTCGTTCGGTCAGTGAGAATTTATTGAAATTAATAAAATAATTAATTTTAAATATTATATTTGGATTTATAATTAAAAAATAAATACATATTTTAAATTATAAATATTAAATTTAATACTTATCATTTAATAATAAAATAGTTTTAAAATTTGAATTAATTTTTTTTGGTGCTACGAAGAAGGCTAGACCCGACTACAAAGAATTAAAACGACACTAAAAAGCACTAACAGGGACAACACGAGGCTATGAGACCCCTCCCAAATCCATCTCTAACATTTGGAATAAAGCGGCCGGAATATCTAGCGTGTCAAAGACCAGGAGTCGTTCTTCGTGTCTAGTCCCCCGGTTAGCAAGCCAATCCGCACATCCATTGGTCTCCCGATAAATATGTTGAATCTCAATGGACCAGTCGTGATCACTAATAAGAGACTTACAAATTTGTAACATGTGAGAGTATGCCGTCAGAAATGGATCCGTCTGATGAAGTAGACTAATTATAGCCTTCGAGTCTGATTGAATGATCAGCTTTGAAAAGTTGCATTCTCGTGCTACAATCAACCCCCTTCGGAGAGCCATTAGCTCAGCTCGTGTAACCGTGGCTAGCCCCACGTGCTCACTAAATGCACAAATAAGCTGTCCCGATGAGTCTCAAATCAGTCCACCCGCGCCCGAGACACCCGGGTTTCCCTTCGAAGCTCCGTCAATATTAAGGAGTAACCAGTCAGTTGGTGGTGAGCCAATCTCACAAGTATTTCCGTCGAGCCTCTTCTAGTAACAGGGTCCATTAAATCACCCGATTCTCTCGCTTTTTTAACCACGAGAATTCTATCGTGCAAGAACGCCTGCTTGTTGAACGGAATAGTCTCTGAGGTCCCAAAGATACGACTATTTTGCCACTTCCATATCCACCAAATAATCATCGGAAATTTTGTTGCCCACTCCGAGTATCGTGGGTCGTCTTGGAGCGCCAGGTTAGTGGTAATCCAATCCCGAATTGTGCTGCACTCATCAAAAAATTGAGGCGGGGTGGACATAGCATCCCAAATTCCACGTGCTTTTGGACAATCTCGAAGAATATGGATAGTAGTTTCGTCTTCCATCCAACACTCACCACAGCAAGGGTCATCAGACGCATCCGATTGACATTAGTCATTAGTCTATCATGCATCACGAGCCACAGGAAAACCCGAACCCATTGGGGTGCCCATGTCTTCCACGGTAGTCTCCAAATTTTCCCTTCCTCGGTGTCCACTTCATTACGTATGAGCCTAATAGCTGACTTAATCGTGAATTTCCCGGTCGATTTCGGGGCCCAACAGAATGAATCATCCTTATCAGCATCCGATACTACTTCAAATGAGGCAATAGTCCGAAGTATTTCGTTTTCCAGGAGGTCAACAAATAAATTGAGTTTCAAACCCGTCTCAATATCCCACATTTCATCCATGGTGGCATCTTGTAAGTGTGTCGGAATATCCCGGGTTACAAATTCCTCCAGTGGTCTAGACGTGGCCCAACAATGTGTCCAGAACATCATCTTTCGGCCATTGCCAATCGACGAACTCTGGCCCTTTTTTAGGGTCGAGAATCCCTCAACAATACCTTTCCAAACATTAGAGCTATTGTTTCGTTCACCAAACATGTCCATGTCACAACGCCCTTTGCAATATTTGTGTCGCAGAACTCGTTCCCATAATGCATTCAGTTCAGAGAGCAAACGCCAATCGAGTTTAGCCATAAATGCTGTGTTAACTTGTCTCATGGAGCGAAGTTCGAGTCCTCCACCTTCTTTACTGTTTGTGACCGTGTCCCAGGAAACAAGGTGAACTCCTTTCTTATCCTTCGATCCACTCCACAAGAAACGTCTTGAGGTTTTGTCTAGGTCATCACAAACTGATCGTGGTAATCTAGCTGTTTGCATAGCAAACGAGGGGATGGTGGATAACACAGATTGTACAAGAGTAGCACGTCCCGCTAATGAGAGGTGTCGAGCCTTTCAACCTGTTAACCTTTTGTCTACACAGATTTTTGAAGTACAAACAATATTATTATAATTATTATTAAAGATTATAATAATAATAATACTATTAAAATAATAATAAAAAAAATACGGAGTATTAAAATTATTTTTGCCGGACTTAAAAAGTTGGTAAAAAAATATCGGCGTTCGAATCTATTTATGGCCCTAATCCTAACCCGACCCATATAACCGGACTCATATTTGATCTGACCCGTATGGCCCGATCAGCTAGACCCGTTTGATAGGTTTTCATATTACGCTCTCACTTTATTTTTTGCGGGATTGAGTAATTAATTGTCGGTGTTAATTTTCAACCCTTAACCGTAAAGTTAAAGAATTCAGACCCTTAAATGGTAAAAGCAAATTTCGGGTGCTAATCTTACTCTTAAATATCTTTGTGTAATTGTAATTAAGTTCACACAAATATAAGCTCACCCAAATATATACTTAATTAAGTTCACCCTTAATTGTAATTTTGGTAATATATTTGTGAAATATTAGACGAGATTGAAACGAGATTTTCATAAATTCTTTGTGTAATTACACCCAAATTTACAAATTTCAAAATTCCCAAATGTAATTACTTGTACAATATATTTCGAAAGCAGCAATATAATTTCCAAATTTGAAAATGTAATTATTTCCAAATTTCGAAAGCAACCATATATTACAATATATTCTTATATATGTTTATTCTGAATGACATTCAATATCATCATTCATTCAATTAAGGTATTTACACCTACAAAAGGTTATATTCAAATACTTACAAGAAATATATTTATTCTTAATTGCAGACAAACAATAGACCTTATAATTGATGGTAATCAAGGAATAGCAGTACCAGACCCGATGGGTGAATTTCTCCAGTTTCTAGATCATTAATTTCTTTAACAGAATCAAGTCCATTTGTAACTAATCGGTTTATTCAATGGTACGGATCAAGTCCATTCGTCATCAGTGACGGATCTTGAGAAAAATATTACGGGGGACCGAAATTTTTTTCGTAAATTATCACTCCGTAAAATTTTGTCACTTTTTAAAAATTTCTAACTTTTGTTATCAAACCACTATTTTTAAAACTTTCAAAAACGGAGTGACTAGTAAAAATGTAGGAATTGCAGGCATAAACTTCTGATTCTATGAGAGTTCTGGCCACCTATTCTGTAAGTATAAGGGCCCCTTCCCCGATTTACGGAGTTGTCGATTTTCCCGCTACTTGAAGTAAATGAATGCGCGGAATTATACATCCTGATATTGTCCTTAAAGTGCTTGCTTTTGGGATGCACACCATCGAAAAGATCTTTGATGAGCGGTGGGGGCTCAGTAAGATAAGGTAATTCGACTACACCGTCTTTAAAACACATAGTGAATGCAGAAGTAGGCGGTCTATGATCCATTCTTGCTCTCTCGTTGTACCACATATGGGCGGCGCACTTCTGACACCTATATTCTGGGTCCTCTATGTCGTCATAGCCTTCCCACCCTGACAAAGTTTATTCAAGCCGTCAAGTTTCATAAGTAAAGTACTGAACATGTAAAATATGTTATTTTAAGAACCTGTAAGAATGACATTAGTGGGCGAGTCAATATTTTCATCTGTTATAGTTGAACCAAAAATATCACGGGCAAGGTTTTGAATAATTGTGTCACTGTGAACCGATTGGCGAAACCGCTTGTTTCTACTCAACCTTTGAGGAGTCGTTGAGTCGTTCGCGCATGCCTCACGTATGACATCCACAACACGTTCGAGCGAAGCTGTATCATTCAAAGGAACAGAAATAAATGTTTACCGTATATCTGTAATTGATAAATTTCAACGAAGTGTCAATATATTATTTGTACCGGCCGCGCAACCAAAATTCTCGTCTCAATGATCAAATGTTTTAATTCGATTCAACAAAAATAAATTTCTATTATAATTATCATGTAGTAATAACGAAGACAGTTTTAAAATAAATTACGCAGGTTACTCAATTGAAACTACTGTACATATGGGAATAAAGAAATAACCTTCGGTGAGATCGGGTGCAGGAGAAAACGTGGACGTAGATGTTGTTGCTAGAAGTTCTTGGCGGGCTCTCCGCTCCGTGAACATGATCATATGTCTGCATCGTGCAAGTTTCGACCATTAGTCTAGGTAAGGATCACTGACGGTGTACATGGCGTCTTCATATGAATTATGACCTTGTCTTCTATCTGTCAGTATTTGTCCACAGTCCCTTCTAGCTTGTTGTGCGGTGAGGTATCTTGTAAGGTACTTTTCCAACTCGTTCGTTGTCAGACGTATAAAAAAACGTTTACGTGAGGAAAAAACGACGTAAATAAAGGCTCAGAACTTGCAGTTCGCCTATTGTAGTACCATCTTGCAGTTGTTCCCTATCTCGATCGAACAAATCTAATTGCTCTAGCTGGGTCTATTCTGTTGTACCATCAAGTTGCTGCAAATAATGACGCTATCCATTCCCACCGACTTGGACTTCAAGTTCATACAGAAATGGGCAGTAAGTAAGAGCAGTAGACACAATTGTACAAGCAAGTTTACAAACAGAAATTATCTCAAAACACAAACATCATATAATAAAAAGGTGCAGGACGATGTTAAGTTACTGTTACTACAAATTTACTTAAATTTGTTAATATATTAGTAACAATTTGCATCATACGACATTATGCTATTACTATAAGTTTAGACCCATATAAGTTGTACTGTACTGTTTAGACCCTCTGTATTATACTATACTATTACGACTTGTAGAATAGAAGTCTTCTTCAATATAAGTACCTGAATGATTGGGAAGAACGAAGATGTACCTTCTCAAATGATGGAGAGTATTCTGCCGATAATCTGGCGGAACCGTTTGTGCAGTTTGTAATATCTTGAAAGGGCGACCTAACATTTTCGGTGTTTCTATCGCAACAGTAAACGTGATTAGTTTACATATACGTTAGGGAGACAACGTACATTGCACACAATTTAATTGGCAGGGTGGAAATATAGACAAAGATTGAACAATCTGACCATTATGCTATTTCTTCCTCCTCGCTATGTGATCGCTGGCCGGATTATTTTCAGACCTGGAAGACTCGGCGTCAACGGGTACACAATGTCGACCAGACTTCCTCTTTTGATTGTTTTTTTTACTGACGGATGTCGTGGTAATCGTTCCATCGTCGTACACAAAGATTATTGCGTCTAATGAATAAGAAGAAAGAACAATTGCAATGAGGTTGATTATAAATGTGTGGACACATTTTATATATAAAAAGGTTGGCATTGTAGATGAAGTAGAAGAGTCATATGCATTTCCCATAAGGATTTATAATTAATTGGATTGTGATCTCAATGCACTATCTTCATTGATGGGAATATGGGCGGACATTTCACACAATTCGGAACGACTAAATTGCTCCCAAATCGGTTATCCATAAGGAGTAGCTTGAACTGTTTTTTTGTTTAAGAATGTTATTGTTGATTATAAATTCGTTCTCATGATGTTAATGGCGAATATATAGATTACAACTTGTGAACATACAACTGCGATCACAAATGTCCAAGAGTAATCGACGCAGTTCGACAATTTTAGTACCAACGTAACGATTTCAAAAAGGAATCAACCAATTGTGATGTGGTAGAGATACTACGAAAGTTGTTAAGCATAGCTCAATAAACGACACTATCATAGTAACATCGATCATTGAAAGTATAATGACGTCGTAACTAAATTCAATAGGCCTTACGAATTGTTCACCAAAAAGAGACTGGAAGTTTTTCATTCAATTTATTGGTAAATGGGTATATCGTAATCCTTGTATAATGAACCAATGTAATTCATGTAACGAAGATGTTGCAATGTACACGACAAAACGGAAGTTTGTGATTTCGAAAACGAAAATCATGAAATTGAAAGGACTAATGGTAAATATAAGCCAAAACGGAAGATATTATTAGCACACCTTAACAATTGAGTACAAAATTATGTTACATGATTACAATGTAAGGCATGCTGATGCAAAATTTGTAAGTGTCGAAGAATAATTTGAGGAGGGCTTCGACATTGAAACTGTCAGACACGAATCATAGTTGGATGTCGATAAAAAAATAAATAGACCTCTTACTTGTCCTGAAATTTAACAAAATTGTAATAGTTAAGTTAGTGTGAGCATTTCATTGCACTTCACATATTTAATACAATAACAAGTGTACAAAAGGGAACTCCCGAACCTCAGAATGAATTCTGCAAACCGGAATTGTAAATACGCACTAAGGGTTACTTCAACCGAACTGCCCCTTCCAAGCCTTCCCTGCGTTAGACCTGCAGTACTTACAGACAGTATAACAGTGTAGCTAAAGGTGGCAGTTCGGCGTGCCGGGCCGGGCTTCGTGCCTAATCGGGCCGACCCGTTCGTGCTTGGAGTCGGGCTCGTGCCGTGCCCGGCACGGAGTTCCGGCCACACACCGCGCCGAGGCACGGCCCGCGGCCCGGGCCCGGGCGTGCCGTGCCCGAGCTGGGTTTCGTGCCCGGCCCGCCGTGCTTGTTTCCATTCGGGTCCGTGCTTCGGTTTTCGTGCCGGTTTTCGGGTTTCGGGTCGTGCCTCCATGTATTTTATTTTATTTTTTCGGAAAAAATTATGCGCACTTTGTATGCGATCCGAATATTTGTAGATATTATAATATTTATAATATCCGGAAAAATTGATTTAGGTGTTTATAGATAATATAATATAGTATTTATAAGTTATAGTGTTATAATTAATAGTATAATATTTAAATATAATTAGAAGTTAATATTTAAATATATTAAGAAGTTATATAACAATTAACAACTATGAAAGTTAAAATTGATTATAATAAGAATTAAATAATATAACAACTAAGAAATAAGAAACGTAAATAGAAGGAAAGAAAAGAAATACTCATATTATTTTTACTGAATGATCATTATACACACTAAAAGTTACAAATACAATCTTCGTAATAGGTAAAAGAACTAAAAAATAATTAAAGTGGACTTGTAAAATTGTAAAAATAATTAAATAAACCTCGGGCTTCGTGCTGGGTCGGGCCGTGCCTCAGGCCGGTCGTGCCCAGGTGTGCCTATCAGCGGGCCAGGTCGTGCCAGACCCGGTCGTGCTTGTGCCAGGCACGAGCTTTTCGCCCATTTTGCCACCGCGGCCCGATCCGAGGCACGGCAGGCCGTGCTCATGCCATGCCCGATTTCCCAATCGGGCCGGTCGTGCCAAAAATCGTGCCGGATCGGGCCGGTGGCGGTGGCCCGGCCCGGATTGGCTCCTCTAAGTGTAGCTATCACAACTACAAAGGCAGACATTATAGTAACACATCATTCGATTTGTAAACTAAAGGGAACAGGGAATTGACGGATATTCTAGCGCAATAATCAATGACGACTATTGTCGTCCAAAATAGTTTCAACAATTACGCAAAAAGTCGAGACCAAATTTTTACGGTTTTCTACATGAATATGCAAGCGGCTGCAAAAGTTTGTGAAAGTACACCCAAAAATGTGTACCGGAGTACCAATAACATTAAGAGTTTTTGAGCTTAATAAGACGTACTCTCTCTGAGTTCTTATTATTGTCCCATTTGTTTTTGGGATGGAAATTAAAGAAGGGGAAATGAGTGACTCATAAAAGAAGCAGGAAGAGAGAGAAATGAGAGGGTAAATGTGAACCACACATTGATGACCTAAAAAGAAAAGTGAGACAAATATCAAACTCAGTTCAAAAAGGAAAGTGGGACAAAAATAGGAACTTGGAGGGAGTATTAGTTTGAAGTAATTTTCCCTTTCTTAATTGCAGACTCCGCATCAACTGCACCACCTACTGGAGTAGATGACTCAACATCACGCAGGTCTCCATTCCTCTTGAGAGGTGTATTCTTCGATGAGTTAGACGTAGTGCCGCAGTCAACGGCCTAATTGTTCAAAGCGAATGAGTAAAATAAGATTATATGGTAATTAAAACTGAACAATGTAGAAACATATCAAACAGCTCATTCATTGAATTTAAAAAAAATGAGGACAACCTAAGTGCGTGGTTGAGCGATGTCTGACTGTTAAACGCCAGTTGAGGTCTCCGCTGAAAGCTGTAAGTCTTTGTCAGGGGTGTTATGTTTGAAAGTCTTCCTGCTTAGGACCTTTGTCGTTAGCTTGTACTCGTCCATTTCAATCTGTTAACAAAGCAATCCCGTAATATTAGACTGGTAATGAGGGAAAAAAAGGCGACGCAATCCTGTAAAAAGAAACGAAGAGTAAACTTCAGAAGGACTACCTTTAATGCTTTTTCGTACTTCATGTGCCGTTTGTGTATCTTGTCTACATCGTCAGACATCCAGGACACAATGTAAAGTTGGAATATTGTTGAACATTGAACTTGTCGTCTATTTTGATCTTGAACAGGAAGCGGTTGTAAATGAATGTCGCTAGCTCGTCAGGCATAGAATGGCCTTCTCCACTCTGATAGAAGTAACAGTCAGTTTGTTAGAGACTATGGTACGGATATGAATCATTGGATTGCGTCCGACTGTAAGCTAAACAAATTACCTTCTCCATCTTTGCAATAAGCTTTGTGGCAGTGTATTCGAGAAACTTTTCCACTTGATGATCGAAGGCAACAAAATGGCATTCGATCCCAGAGAAGTCTACCACCGTAAACTTGACCTAAAACCTGTCACAAATAGAACCACAATTTTTTATTATCATGAGAACTACCTTCCATAGCTTGGGATGAATACGTTTTAAGAAGTATATAGGAGAGACTCACTTCGGATTATTTTTCATAAACCCAGCCTTGCTTCCATAGCAATTTGCATTCTTACAAAATCACCTGCCTTTATCGTTCTTGACTGCTTTTGATCTGCAAGACTTGCAACTGTTGTAGTACCACCCCGCGGAAGATTCTATGTCTAATATGGTTGCAACAGTGTATGTAATACCTGCCTTGTGACTCAGTATTAACACCCGAGTTGGCGGTGGCAACCCGAACTGTAAACCGAGATTTGGTAAAGAGTTAACAAACGACTTAAGTAAACACTACATTGAGCCATGACTTTATAAAGGAATAAACCAGCAAAACAAATTGAAATTGGCCAATCCAGGTTTTTAACCCACTTTTAATCAAATAATCCTAATCTTACTTAGACCCACGTATACCCAGCCTAATCATAAGAGAATAAACCCTAAACTACGTTCACTCACAATGCACGCTCAAGAAGAAAGAAAGGAGAAAAGAGAAATAGGAAGAGAGAAGAGAGAAGAGGAGAAGAGAAGAGGATTCGATCTCGAATAGTATCCTAGCAATTCATTTATATGATTGAATCATGTAAGCTCCTTAATTTTATTTTAACATTGTTTAAGAGTATAATTAGGGTTTAGTCGTGCTTACCATTCCCAAAATGAATTAGGAGGAAGATTAGATTAAAGACATTAATTAGGAAATAATGACTGAAATTCTCAGATTCGTAGTACTGTCTTGTGTTCATTGATAGACGTGTTTATGTTTTGAATTGAGAAAAAGTTAAAGACCAAACCCTAGTTTATTTCAAGTCTAGTTTATGCCTGTCAAATTTCGTAATCAGATTCAAAGTCGTTTCTTCTGGAGAATTTATTTGTGAACTGTCGTTTATAAATCACTGATTTAGTAATGCTATATAATAATGGTGTAAAAACAAATTTATATATCATAATTGAGTTTGGATTTCAGCCAACATTAAATTTATTGAGTCTAGTTGATAATAGAAGTTGGAATGGAGTTAAAAGGATTAGTCTAGTATTAGTAATTCATCAATAGTTTTTATGCGACGAATTCTATCAGTCTGTAGAGATCAGATTGTAAGTCAATGTTAAAATGATATTTACATGAAGGTCATAAAAGATAAATGGTAGAAAAGACAATCACGGTTCTAACACAGTTGGTCTCGTGTTAATTGAAGTAGTAGTTATTTAATTATGAATGTTATAACAAGACAGTACAATGCTGTAAAATCGAAAGTTAAGATTAAGTCTTTATTGTTAGTAACGACTTAGAGCGTGATCAATCTAAGTAGTACTTATATGTTAATATCAATTGATTGTAGGTGATGAATGTTTTAGAGGAGGTCTTTTAACCCGCTTGATTGTAGTTGTGACACGCTTGTAGAGGTAAGATTTTCCTTACTTAAAATACGTTAATGTTATGATGCATGTATGAGTTACGAGTACGATGTGATATCGTGCTAATGAGAATAATGTTGAATAATGATGGAAGAATGATTAATGAATATTTATATATTGGAGTTGGTGAGGCTAGCTTTAGACCTAGCCGGGGCCCTTGATCACGGTCCCCTCCCTGATTTCTCCTCGCGGGTTGTTGAACCTGCGAGGGGTGTGCACACTCGGAATGAAAGGGCCTGCCAGAAGAGTTGAGATGAGATTATTGACTGGTACCGATGTTGGTACTGAGAATATTGAGATGGGGATATTGATTGGTACCGTGATGGTACTGAGAATATGGAGATGATATTGAGGATTAGTACCAATGATGGGACCAAGACAATTGAGACTGAATGTTTTATATTATGAACTTGTGATGTTAGCATATTCTAACCGTATTCTCTATTTAAATTGTCACCCTATTTTATTGGGGACCTGCGATGATCCAATTGACATTTTCGGTCTTTTGGGGAGCAGTGCTAGTGTGCAGGTTGATGATATGTGACGATTTTATTCTGGTTGACCGTCTGCTCTGTCACTGATCACGTTTATAGGTTGTAGTCATATTAGTTGTGCTTCCGTTGTTGTAATTGTGTAACCGTGTTTCGTAGATAGGAGATTTTAATAATTCATTATCTAGTTTAAATGGTTGATTTCAGAATTGTATTGTAATGAACTACTACCTCGGGTAATACCGAGATGGTAACACCTTTATTTACTTGAAAATGTCTTGATAAGGCTTCTGGATAAATGGAGGTGTTACAGTGTAGAACGACCCAGCCTGTTAATGATAATATTGGTTGTTACGCATATATGCAATTTGAACACAGACGGACATTACTCCAATATGCGAACTAATGGTGTGAGACAGATAAGACAACCTTTTTACTTTCAAGAATCCATGATATGGAAATAATCTCATCAACCGGAATGTCAAAACTTTCTCCCTCCGTACCTTCCTCAAGTATTTGTAATGAATTGCTCGGAGCTTGAGATGAAAGACTGCAAAAGCAATACACTTGGTATTACACATCAAATTAACAGTGTATAATGTTCGTGTCCAGGCCGAACTTTCAGAAGATTGAACATATAAAACCTCTCTTGAAAAGCGTCCATTTCGGGAATGGTTGGGTTAACCTCGAATGTTGCTGCGTTGAAGGTAGTTTGCGCAAGCCAAGAATCTGGTGTGTGAAACCGGTAGTAAGTTAATTTACTTCAATGAGTGATAAAAAACAATCAAGAGGCCAAGTGAGATGGTTACTGTCAAAAAAATTCGGCTCCACACATCTAAGAACAACCACTTTCGACTGTTGGGGGCTCAATAGCACCTGCAACACTTCTGGGAGATCCATCGCGTGGGGTATTGTGGACATGACATAGGTTCACCCTGACGCGGCCACGCGCGGGTTTGGGGAAGCGAATGAATCTCCATATGATATGGGTCGAATTGAAATTTAAATCGAAGTGGAGACGCCACCGAACTTTGTGGGAGTTCGGGCCCGTTCGAACCCACTCTATGTCGTAGTGGGCCATGCACAAAGTATGGCCCATTTCCGATGTCAGAGTTTATTGGGTTCGTCCCTTTGCATTTGATACCGATATCGACATTATCGGATACCGTGTATTGAATGACTCTCGTGTGCCAATGGATTCGGACATCCGGAAACCATGGTTCTGAGTAAGGGGTGAGGGTACGTGTTGGGAAGTTCACAAAGAACACCCAACCCCGCCCGCACATTAGCGGCCTCCACTAAGATATCACTTGACTTTTGAATACGCGCGTTAGTAATACGATGAATGATATGCAAACATTGTTTTCCCTAAACATGCGAGAATTGAATGGGTTGCTAAGTCGATTTAATGCATCTAAATTTAACTTCAAAGTTGTTTTAGCATGCGAGGTTTGTTTTAGTATAATAAAACAAAACAAAAGATGAGAGGAGATCGCTAAAAACATGAACAAACGAGTTAGTAACGACTTGTAAATTGAATAAAAGATATAGATGTAGCGATATGAATGATTTTGAAAAGTTTTTTTATGGCACGTGATGGATTAAACACGCGTTGACCAGGGTCAAGAAAATATTTATCGAAACCTGAAATATGCCAAAAAAACCCGTCGTTGTAATAAAGCAAAGATGTTAGAAGAAATAAGACGGAATTGCTTTGGATTCGACCTCGAGACCTTGGGACCCAATCGCGAGCCTCCGAGACCCGATCCCGAGTCCCGAGAATCGATGAGAAGTCCATGTGAAGCAAGGAGGAACCAAAAAGATCATATTGGAGGCCTACAAGACTCATCCCCGACGGGTATGACCTCATCCCGTCCGGGAAAAGAGGAGGCTCCTGTTTTGGGTCCATCCCGACCGGGACCAGCTCCTCCCGGCTGGGACCGACACCTTCCCGACCGGGACCACCTCCTCCCAGCCGGGAAGGGCCACCTGGCTGCCGCGCTTTGTTTTCTCTTCTCCCTTCCACTTGTAACCCTATATATACTCTTCCCTTGTGATGTTAAGCTTATGTTAGACATTACCCACTAAACCCTAGCATAGTTTAGCATAGATTAGCATAGATTAGTGTAGATTAGTCTTTAGATTATCATTAATCTTAGTTTAATCCTTGTAATTTGGGAATTCTTCAAGATCTCCACCAAGCTTGACAAACTTGGATGTTTGTTTTGGGTTTTTCTCACTTATGCAAGTTTCCTTCTTCCTTTCATCTTGTTAGTAGGTATAACCTTCTTTTCCTTTCTCTTAATCTTGTTCTTTCATTAAAGTTTGATTCTTTGTTGAATGTATTGTTCATAGTTCATAGTTCTTGTTAGTTTCTTCATGTTTGTTTTGATTGTTATGTTGATTCCTCTTGTTCTTGTTAGTTTTAGTATAGATATGTTAGAGTAGTATCTTGCTAGGGTTAGTAAGGTGATTAGGGTGTTAATTGAATGATTAAGGGATTTGTTGGAGATGTTGGTGGAAGATTTGGGTTTCCTCTTGGTTTGATGGATATCACATGTTTGCTGAAATGCTTGAATGACTAGTATGCATATGCTTGTTTTTCTTGACTTTCTCTTGTGGTTGATAGTTTGTTTGTGGGTTTGGTTCCCTCATTAAGTCGCGAGAGCCCGGTGAGGACGACCCCTAGGTCGGTTTAAGTTGCGAGAGCCCGGATGCGACCTAGGCCCCGATATCACGCTAGTAGCCCCGTTTGTCGTTTGTGTCGCCAATGTGGGTTTTAGGTGGAACCTCTAGGTGAGTCTAAGTTGTGAGAGCCCGGACTATACCTAGATTACCCTACTACCTCCTTCACTCTAGCTCTTCCTCGACCATTCCGTTACCCCTTTGACCCCGACCTAATCCTAGCCCGTTTCCTTTGATTGTTTTCTCGCTTTAGACCTAGCTTAGTCCTAGCCTCCCCCTACTTAGATTAGCTCGTCTCGAACATAGTCCTTGACCGTAGCATACCTTAGTCCGACCTCCCGTCCCTGTGGATTCGACCCGACTTGCCCTAGCTACCCACTAGGATCGGTTGTTTTTATTTGGTGGTCGGGATCCACGACAAATCCCTCCCATCAAATTGGCGTCGTTGCCAGGGACGGCGTAGTTTAGACTTTTGTTTGCTTAGTTTTGGACTTTGTTCTTGATTTTTGTGTTCTCTTCTCCTTGTGTATCTCCGTTTTTCTTCTTGTGTGTTACTCTCCCTTCCTAGTGCCTCAAAAGCACTAGGCTACTAACGTTTGCTCAAGTGCTTCTAGCTCATCCTAGGTACCAAAGCAACGTTATGGACATGGCGCGTCCAAGCTACCATCAATCATCACGGGACAACTATGGGGCGAATTACCAAAACCCACAACTTTACCAACCATATCAACCTCATCAACAATCTTATGAACCCTCTTCTTATGGTTACCAAGAAAGTTGTCAAGGATCGTTCCCACATCCTAACAACTACCAAACACCCTCACATAACCCACAACCACAAGATCCCAACTTTGAGACTTTTCAAATGATGTCTCAATTGCTTAAGAGTCAACATGATGCGATAGCTCTATTGCAAAAGACTCAACAAGCGATGGTGGCTCAAATAATAGGGGTTAGAGAGGAGCTCAAGGCCCAAATAGAGGTGCAAGATGCTCGCATCAATGCACTCATGGCCCATATCACGATGACGGCCACTCGAGCTCCACAACATGTTGAGGAAGGTTCATTTGGGCAAGAAGGTCGGGTGTCTCCACAAGAAAGTCAACCCAACCTTGAAGCTACAAATGAAGAAGAGAGGGTCGATCAAGAGACCATTGTTGAGTGTTGCTTGGGTGGTGAAGATAGGAAGAGAATAGAGGAAGTTGAAGCTTCAAGGGTCAACAATGAGGAGGGGAGTGAACATGATTCTCGAGATAACTCTTGGGGAGCCGATGTATTGGCAATCAAATTGGATTTGTTCGATTTTCTTCGTGATGAACCACTAGACAATCCAAAGCCAAGTGAAGACATACCTCCTCTAGGCCATATAGACAAGGTGAGTGAAAAGAAGCGCAATACTTGGGAAAAAGAAGTAGATGCCTTGGAACTTGCCTTGTATGGGAAATTGGAGGATCCTAAAGCCTCCAATGAAGAAAACTTGATGCCTTCTCCTCCTCTACCGCACTCAATGCCTAGTCCCTTGTCTTGTGAGACGGTTGGTGAAGAGGATCCTTGTCGGGCGGTGGAAAAGAGTTCCACTCTCGACCCCGTAGAAGAAGCGACACCCCTAGGGTGTGATCTCCCACATCATGATACCGAGCTTGACTCTAGACCACTATACCTACCGGATGGTCATAAGAGTCGTAGCTATGTTGGTTCCAAAGACCCAGAAGATCACGAGAACCCCGAGCTTAATGAAGATGATCGCTTTTCACCTCCGACTTGGAAACTTTTGAAAGTGGCTAGGCTCGGCCATGTGAGCTTAAATGAAGATGTTGCTAGGGCATTTGACTTACTCCTTCGGGCTCTAGATGGCTATGGAGGTGTAGTTGGTGAGAGTACCTTATTGTATATATCTCTTTTTCTTTCCCTTTTTGCTTTTGTGTGTGTATATATGTTTGTTTGGTACCTTGGTTTCTAGGATTGTTAGTTTTGTGAAACTCTTGTTATTTGGTATTTTGATGAGCGATGTGAGGGAGGGAATTTGATGTTGTATTTGAGCTTGTTGTGATAGGTGTGAAGTGAAGGTGATCCTAGAGAGGAATGGCTTTCGATAGAGCATTAATTGAAAGCTAGGGAGTCGGTTTTTGAAGCTTAGGTTAAGCTTTTGGGATTTTGGAGGTCAAGAAGACCATGAGGAGAGCATCCTGACCGGGAAGATGGCTTCCCGACCGGGAAGGATGAGGCATCCCGACCGGGAAGGAGGCATCCCGACCGGGAAGGAGCCATCCCGACCGGGATGAGGGTGCCATATTTCGAGACTTCTGGAGTGTCTTCCCGACCGGGACGGGTATGTCATCCCGACCGGGACCACCCATCCCGACCGAGACGGCCCCCTACTCCCCTTTGTGCCTCTTCTTCGACATTCGAGTCCACCCAACCATTGTATACCCCCACCCATCCTCCCTACCTCTTCTTGCTCGTATCATATGACCCATACACATCATTTACATGCCATCACTTCATTTCCTTTTCACTTTACACCGATATTCACATCGAATCCCACCCCCTCACACCATTACTACTTCAACCATGCGGTGCTTTCAAGTTTGAAGCAGGATGACAATGAGGACGACAAGCAAAGTGCTTATATTGACCATTGAGACGATGGAGCGAGTGAGTTGCTAACCGATGGGTACGGCAACTGTCCTTTCTTTTCCGTCTATTATTGCTTGTTTTCTCTTGTTTGCCCCCCTTTCCCTTGAGTCATGGTGTCTTGGTGGCCTTCGAGGCCTCGGTATTCCTTGCTTCCGACTCTCGATGACGTGACTACATCGAGAGTCATTTCAAAATCCAAATTCACAAGATTTTCACCCCTTTTGTAGGAATTAGTCGGATTTGGGCGGAATCCGGGCTAGGTGACTTGATTACACCTAGCCCTCCCCTCCCATTTCCTTTTATTTCCTTCTTTTTATTTTTCTTCCCCCTTCCATATCTTTTCTTGTCTCGGCCCACGGTGACTTGACTACACCCCGGCCGGACACATTCTACCCTTTCTTCACTTTTCTTTTTTATTTTTAGCTTTATTTTCGTAATTTCTTTTCTTTTTCTTTTGTCTCTCCGCACACTACGATCGAGCATGAGGACATGACTCGGTTTAAGTGTGGGGGAGCGATATTCTAGTGTAGCTTAATTTATTTTCGTAGTTTTTCGAAAAATCTTTAAAAAAACCCTAAAAATTTGAAATTTTTTCACAAAAATCAAAAAGATTTTCTTTTTGTGTGTTTTTCTTTTGTGTCGTTGTGTCGTATTGTTGTTTTGTTGTGCGTGTTTTGCCTCCCTTTTTCCTTATAGGTCGCTTAATCACCGCTAGCTTTGGAGAGCATTCAAGACACCCAGTAACATCTTTTCACCCTTTTTCCTCTTTGTTTCTTGTGGAGTTTGGAGGAGATATGTGTTGTGGTGTGCTCGGGAGGAGCTTTGTAAAGTTTGTGGATGATTGGTTGCTCATTTGGAAGTTCGGGGTGGTGTTTGTTTTGTTTTTGTGTTTGTTTTTTTTTTTTTTGTTTTGTTGCCTTTGTTTCTTCTTCTTTCATCTTCGTCATGTCTTTGTTTTGTGTTGTGTTTTGTGTTTTGTGTGCAAACCGTTTTCGAAAACCCGATTTAGAGGCTAGTGTGCGAGCGTCTATTTTCCCTTCCTAGTTGTATAAATCGAGTCTTGGACTTTAGTCTAGTAGAATGACCCTAAATCAATGAATTCGTTGGTCCTTTACCTTGATTCCACCTAGCTTACTAGGGATTTACTACGGGATTTGCATTTTAACCATTATGACCACCCACGGTGTGAAAAGGCCTTGGTTGCCGAGTCCCGTCCCTTAGGTGACTATGTTTAGGATTGTTCGACTAGTCCAAGTTTTCCCCTTTTTTGTGGGTTTGAAGAGGGATCGCGACCCCCGACTTACCCATTTACCTACCTCCCACACATATCCACACAATAAGTTGCAATTTGTTGAATTCTCCCTTTCTTGTCATACAAAGAAATGTCAAAAAGCCAAATCAAGCCAAAAGGGCAAAGAAAAGAAAAAGAAAGAAAATGAAAGAAAGAAAAGAATGAAGAAAAAGAAAAGGCACAAAAGCCAAAAAGAAAATAGAAAAGAAGAAAAAGAATGGCATGGCAAAACAAGGCAAAAATGCAAAAGAAAAGAGAAAATGCCAAAAGAAAACCCGATTCACAAAAATAACCCCTACCTCTCAAAATAAGCCTTTTTCCGACTTTTGCCGTGAAGAGCCTACCAAAGGACCGAGTCCCTAGGAAGGATGATAGCGGCATTAGTCGGTCTTCCCTCATTTTGCATATTTCCATCTTTTTACTTGGACTAGTTAGGCGGTTTTAGACATGGGACGACCCTCTTGGCTCATGCTGAAGGGGGCGGGGTCTCACTTACCTACAGTGTCGACTAACACCGTGGTTCTTCACTTCCCACTCCGCCGATTGTCCCGTAGTACGTTTTTAGAAAGTTAGGAGGACCTAGGTAAGTTACCAACGTCTTTGTTGCTTTATCGTCATACTATTAGGGTTTAGTTCATCTTGGTTTATATTGCTAGCTTGGGAACGTTGTCACTTGCCTCAAGTCCTAAACCGGTGCTTCTTTCACCGCTTTTTAGAGGGAAGCGGTATTTGTTTTCTTTTGGGTGCAACCGATTTTTGTTAGTTTGTTTGTGTGTTTGTTGTTTATGTGTTTTGTGTCCGGTTGCATCCACAGTTTTGTCGCAAGACCCCACTTGCCTTGCGGAGAGCAATTATCCTCTAGGTGTTCTCGCGTGAGTTGAAAGGGCGTAGGGTGCGCTAATACCCACTCGGCTAGTTTAGTAGTTAGTATGTGCTTACTCGAGGGCGAGTAAGGGTTAAGTGTGGGGGAGTTGATAAGTGTAGTTTGTAGTGCCTATTTCGTAGTGTTTTGGTCCCATTTCCTTGTGGAATCGCTCCTTGGGAGCGATTTATGGGCTACTTATGCTTCCTCTAGCTCGTTTCAGGTTCCCGAGACCATTCATGAAGAGTTGGAGCGATTCCGACTCAATACATACACTTTTCGGAGCCAACGAAGTGAAGGAACGATCACTCGATGCCTTGGATTCGACCCCGAGACCTTGGGACCCAATCCCGAGCCTCCGAGACCCGATCCCGAGTCCCGAGAATCGATGAGAAGTCCATGTGAAGCAAGGAGAAACCAAAAAGATCATATTGGAGGCCTACAAGACTCATCCCCGACGGGTATGACCTCATCCCGTCCGGGATGAGGTGCACAAAAGAGGAGGCTCCTGTTTTGGGTCCATCCCGACCGGGACCAGCTCCTCACGGCTGGGACCGACACCTTCCCGACCGGGACCACCTCCTCCCAGCCGGGAAGGGCCACCTGGCTGCCGCGCTTTGTTTTCTCTTCTCCCTTCCACTTGTAACCCTATATATACTCTTCCCTTGTGATGTTAAGCTTATGTTAGACATTACCCACTAAACCCTAGCATAGTTTAGCATAGATTAGCATAGATTAGTGTAGATTAGTCTTTAGATTATCGTTAATCTTATTTTAATCCTTGTAATTTGGGAATTCTTCAAGATCTCCACCAAGCTTGACAAACTTGGATGTTTGTTTTGGGTTTTTCTCACTTATGCAAGTTTCCTTCTTCCTTTCATCTTGTTAGTAGGTATAACCTTCTTTTCCTTTCTCTTAATCTTGTTCTTTCATTAAAGTTTGATTCTTTGTTGAATGTATTGTTCATAGTTCATAGTTCTTGTTAGTTTCTTCATGTTTGTTTTGATTGTTATGTTGATTCCTCTTGTTCTTGTTAGTTTTAGTATAGATATGTTAGAGTAGTATCTTGCTAGGGTTAGTAAGGTGATTAGGGTGTTAATTGGATGATTAAGGGATTTGTTGGAGATGTTGGTGGAAGATTTGGGTTTCCTCTTGGTTTGATGGATATCACATGTTTGCTGAAATGCTTGAATGACTAGTATGCATATGCTTGTTTTTCTTGACTTTCTCTTGTGGTTGATAGTTTGTTTGTGGGTTTGGTTCCCTCATTAAGTCGCGAGAGCCCGGTGAGGACGACCCCTAGGTCGGTCTAAGTTGCGAGAGCCCGGATGCGACCTAGGCCCCGATATCACGCTAGTAGCCCCGTTTGTCGTTTGTGTCGCCAATGTGGGTTTTAGGTGGAACCTCTAGGTGAGTCTAAGTTGCGAGAGCCCGGACTATACCTAGATTACCCTACTACCTCCTTCACTCTAGCTCTTCCTCGACCATTCCGTTACCCCTTTGACCCCGACCTAATCCTAGCCCGTTTCCTTTGATTGTTTTCTCGCTTTAGACCTAGCTTAGTCCTAGCCTCCCCCTACTTAGATTAGCTCGTCTCGAACATAGTCCTTGACCGTAGCATACCTTAGTCCGACCTCCCGTCCCTGTGGATTCGACCCGACTTGCCCTAGCTACCCACTAGGATCGGTTGTTTTTATTTGGTGGTCGGGATCCACGACAAATCCCTCCCATCAAGCTCAAACCGGACTCGTGGGGTGACACGGCTGGTTCCTACGTCCCGAAAAATATCTTTGACCGGGTTTTGACTCGGTCCCTAAAAGACGGTTTTGCCCCTGGTGTCGGATTCGATCCAAATTAGTCTTATTTGACTCGAAATGACCCACTGGGCCTGATTTTGAGGTTGATTTTGTGAAATTTATACTCCATAAAAGGCCCAAGCCAAATGCCAATGATGTCGAGCCCATATCCGAGTATGTTAAAGCGTGTTTGCGTCCAATCATCATCGGGTGTTCTTTGGAAACTACTATAGACACCTAATGACCAAATGTGAGTGTCTACAGAGCCCCCACTCTGACTGAGGCTTGGACAGGACGAAAGTCAGATTAGCTACCAGGTCAATAAGAGATTAAGACCTGGCAGACTTCCGATCGGGTCGTTTATAGTCCATTAGACTCTGCGTGAAGGGCTCGCCAGCCATAAGATAGAAATCATACCTGAGCTGTTGCTGGTAACTCCGTGGGGAATTAGACTTGTCACGTAAGTCCCGGTGTACCTATATATGGGCCCATCCCGTGAAAATTGCCGCCTTGGGCCTTCCGCTGGGGAGTTAGTCACATGTCCCTACTTGAGTCGTACCTGTATATATGATTATGCGAAACTGTGCATGTAATATTTTTAGGAGAAATGACTTGCGCTGGGGAATAGAAATTTTGAAAAAGATTTTGGATTTTTGAATTTGAAGAAATTTTGAAAATTCGAGAATTTTTGACTCTGAAAAAGAATAGGAATGCTCAGGATGACTTATTCCTAGGAATTGTGGTGGGGGTCTGTATGCTAAACCTTCTGGGATTAGGAATCCTAGAAGAAGGAAGAGAGGTTGGGCTTAATGCTATAAATACTCATGCCTTGCTTTTATTTTTCTCATAATTATCATAATTCCCTCTCTTCTAAAGAGAAAAAAGTCCCGAGAATCCTCATTCTTTTTAAGAAAAGAAAATCCAGCCATGGGAATCGACCGCTTGATTGGAATGCTACAAGACTGGTCCCGATGTTTTAAAGATGCAGATAAAGTTATTCTGAATCGGAATGGTATTACCCAATTGTTCACAATTCGTCAAATGCAAGTGGATCGTCACTTTCTAGATGCTTGCATGTCGTACTGGGACGACACCTATCATGTTTTTGGCTTTCCTCGAGGCGAAATTTGTCCTATTCCTGAGGAAATTGCTGCCGTAGGAGGGTGGAATCCCATACTTCACCCTGCTATCCCGTTTTCAGTTCACAATCCCAGGGGAAAATTACGAGAATTTTTAGGGCTTTCTCATATGAAGGTATCCCGTATGCTTGAAGAAGATACCGTTTCCTTGATCGATTTAACTGAAAAGTTTATGAACCCACACGACGTCCGGGTTAGGCTGGTCCATAGCCGTAGGGCCTTTGCTTTTTGTATGCTCCATGTTTATGCCTTCGAAGGTCATATGGATCTGTTATCATGCATGGGTCATATCAGACTTTTCACTGTGGCTGACCTAATGGAAACGGAGCACAACCCGGCTTGGCTGATTACGGGAGAAATTATTCAAGGCTTGGATAATCGTAAGAGGGATCCGTCCTCCGGCTGACTGGGAGAACCCGTCTTCTACAGGTATATTACCTATTTTCCGATTTTCCGCGATTTCCCGATTTTTCCGCAATTTTCGTTTTTTTTTTTTGCGATTTTCTCGTTTTTTTTTTTGCGATTTTTTCCCGCGGTTTTCTCGATTTTTCACGATTTTTGATTTTTCGTGATTTTTTCAGCTTTGGCTATTTGAGAGGTTATCGATCGTGGATCCTCCCCTTGACGTGAGCCGATATCGCCTTAATCAAGTGATGACGAGGAGACGGAGCATTGACTTTTCTCGCCATAACACCCAGAAATATTGGGACGAAGTGTTGTCTTTCCATGGAGGCCCATTGATCCGATGGATCGTGCCGTGGTGGCCCATTTATGTTCGGACTGGTTTAGAATCGAGAGATAGGGCACGATATTAGGTGATCCTATCTTTTAGGCAGACAATTCACCATTATCCCGATCGCATACTTAGACAATATGGTCAGGCCCAAAGAATCCCAGAAATCGAGGCGGTTGTGAGTGAATCTACCCAACTGACGGATGTGATATGCGACACTTGGATGCAACGATGGTACACCCGAGCCACCTGGTCTACTCCCAAATCTATTCATTCGATCTGGGTATCCGATTCTTATGTGAAATGGACAAAGGCGGAATCTGCTGAATTCCGAGCTGCCCTAAAAGTTGACGAGGCTTTTGACCTGTTGCGCCGAGAACAAGCTAAAGATAATAGGGGTTTCTTTGACGAGAGCGATACTCCAGCTACTTTGGTTCGACTGATGTCAGGTCGTAAAGGAAAGACTAGGATTCAAGCTGAAGGGTCCAGTACTAAAGGGTCAAGGGGGAAGGTGAGCCCCCAGACAGACCTAGAAAGGAGACTTGGCCCAAAATTGAGGGTTCAGGACCGACTTGGTCCTCGAGACAGACTACCCGAGCACGTACGGGCTCGGCTTGGACCAGTGACAATGGCAGAAAACCCGTAGTCGAAGAAACGAGTTCGGGCAAAGGAAGTTCCCTTAGTGATCCGGGAACGCTCGCCCCCACCCCGTCGACCTCGGGCTCCGCGTGACCCAAAAGACAAGGGGAAAAGGAAAATGCATGAGCACTAGTCTCCTAAATTTTATTATTTAAGTACTATTACTATTTTTGTGGTGTGATTTTTTGTTGTTTTTTTTTTGTGATGTATTTTTGAAATTTCCGAATTTATCGTTTTTTTTAGTAAAAGACATATTAGTGAATATTGTTCCCGTCTTTTTGTCATTGCAGTGGTTGTACCCTTTTGAGGGGTTGCCTACGTATCCACAATTAGTGGAATCAAACCAAACGTAGTTCAAATGCAAATTTTTGCAACTTTTCGAAATACACCAAGACTATTAGTTCGAGATGTGCGACTGTAGGATAAATAATCCTAGCTTATTGACTTGCTTATAATTTTTTGAGAATTTATAAGAAAATGAATTTTTATAAATTTTTGCAAATGACATTGAGAGAAGGTTTATGGGTAGTAACGCTTCAATTGATCCAAGTTGGTTGGGTTGACGAATTCATTCCCGTTCAAGTCTGTCAGCATCACAGCTCCTCCTGATAGAACCTTCTTTACTAAATACGGGCCGGCCCAATTGGGTTTGAATTTCCCTCTTGGGTCGACTGGTAATAGGGCCCGGACGGATTTCAGGACTAGATCCCCTTCTTTGATATTCCTGGGCCTAACTCTTTTGTTGAAAGCCCGTTGTTTTCTTTTTTGATATATCTGAATATTGTTAAGGGTCCGGGATTGACTTTTGTCCAAAAGAACTAGTGAATCATATCGGGCCTGGACCCAATCTGCTTCCGGCACTTGGCTCTCAAGTAAAATCCTGAGGGATGATACTTCCAGCTCGACCGGCTGGACCGCTTCCATTCCATATGTCAGATAATATGGAGCCGCTCCGGTTGCGGTGCGAATTGACGTTCGGTACCCCCATAGGACAAAAGGAATTTTGTCGGGCCAATCCCGATAATTCTCAACCATCTTTTTAAGTATGGTGACAATCGTTTTATTGGTTGCCTCTACCGCTCCATTTGTTTCGGGACGGTAAGGCGAGGACGTATGCCTTTGAATTTTATACTTTTCCAATAAAGTAGTGGTTTCAGCTTGGAAATGGGTCCTGTGATCACTGATGAACTCGTGCGGGATCCCGTATCGGCATATAATCTTGTTTTGGATAAATTTAGCAACGTGCTTGGCGTTCAAGATCCGATATGACTCGGCTTCGACCCATTTAGTGAAATAGTCGATTGCCACCAAGATGAAACAGTGACCTCTTGTTCCGGAAGGGTTTATCTTGCCAATTATATCAATACCCCATGTCGAAAATGGCCATGGTGATGTCATGTTGTATAGTAGGGATGACGACATATGCTGTACATTGGCAAAAATCTGACAGTTATGGCAATGTTTGACATATACTCCCTCCCATTCACCGGATTCCAACCATTTGATTAAAATACTACTCACATATATTCAACTTATGGTAGGAATCCAAAGAATGAGAGGGAGTAACTGACAGTCAGTTTCCATGGTGTTCCAATAGTACCCAAGTCTCATGATTTTTCGGGCTAGCATATGAGCGTTCATATGCGGACCTTTTTCACCGTCGTGTACCTCGGACATAACCTTCTCGGCCTGTATTTTATCGATACATAAGAGAAGAGCCCTCTGTGCCGTCTTTTTGTATAACTGTCCGTCGTCCGTACGAACTAATTGGGTTGTCAATCTTCGCAAGGCTTTCTTGGCCCGGTTTTCAGTTCCCGGGGGATATTCTCCTGAAGTTAAGTAAGTTAGGATATCTTGATACCAAGGTTCTGGATCAGTTATTTCGATGTCTTGGATAGCGTGGATATATGCCGGCTCGGATCGTCTTTCAACGCTGATCGGCATGCTAGTCAGGTGTTCCGGGATGTTTAGTAAGGATGCCAATTTGGAAAGTGCATCTGCAAATTGATTTTCCTCCCGGGGTAGATAGATATATTCTACCCTTTGGAATTATTTTTCGAGAACCCTTACTCGCGCTTGGTAAGCCACGAGATTGGCGTTCCGAGTTTTCCATTTTTGGAGAGCTTGATTGATGACTAGAGATGAGTCACCGTGGACCCGGAGGTTTGTTAATCTTAAATCAGCGGCGGCTTACAACCCGTGAATACATGCTTCATACTCGGCTGCGTTGTTAGTCACGTCAAAGTCCAGCTTAATGGACAAGGGTGTATGCTCTCTTTTTGGTGAGATTAATAAAATTCCAACTCCGAACCCTCGGAAGTTGGATGCTCCATCGAAATATAAATCCCATGTCTCGGTGTCCGTACGGAATATGTCTTCATCTGGAAAAGCCCAAGTGTTGGTTTGCTCTTCTTCAGATACGGGACTATCGGCGAGAAATTCGTCTACTACCCGGCCCTTGATGTCTTTTAATGGTACGAACTTGAGGTCGAACTCGGCTAGCATTAAAGTCCATCTGGATATCCGGCCGTTAAGGATAGGCTTCTCGAATAAGTACTTAATAGGATCCATTTTGGATAGCACATGTACTTCGTGACTGAGCATATAGTGTCGGAGCTTTTTAGTGGCTCAAACCAAAGCTAGGCACGTTTTCTCGAGCATTGTGTATTTGCACTCGTACTCTAGAAACTTTTTGCTGATGTAGTAGATAACCCGCTCTTCAGAGTCGATTGTTTGGGCTAGCATAGCCCACATGGCTGTCTCGATCGTTGTTAGGTATAATGACAAAAGCAGGCCCGGTTGAGGCGGCATTAATACCGGCGGAGAGGACAAAATCTTCTTGATTTTATCAAAAGCCATCTAACATTTATCGTCCCACAGTGTTCGTTCTCCTATTTTCAATTTCTTGAAAATGGGTTCACATACCATGGTTAGCTTTGAAATGAACCGGCTGATGTACTGGACTTTCCCGAGAAACCCCCTTATTTCTTTTTCAGTTTTGGGTGGCTGCATCTCGGTAATGGCCTTGATCTTGGCTGGGTCAACCTCGATGCCGCGCTGGCTGACGATATGGCCCAGTAGCTTGCCTGATGTTACCCCGAAACTGCATTTTTGAGGATTTAGTCTCATATTGTAATTGCGTAATCGGGTAAAGAATTTTCTAAGAGCCATAATGTGCCCGTTTTGGTCTTTGGACATGACGATCATGTCGTCTACGTAGACCTCCACCTCTTTGTGCATCATATCATGTAATAAAGTGGTGGCGGTCCGTTGGTAAGTGACCCCGGCATTGATAAACCCAAATGGCATAACGGTGTAACAGTAAGTACCCCAAGGTGTGATGAAGGTGGTCTTACTCATATCTTCTTCTGCCATTTTGATCTGATTGTATCCGGCATACCCGTCCATGAATGATAGAAGGGCATGATCGGCGGTGTTATCCACCAGTATATCGATGTGTGGTAACGGGAAATCGTCTTTTGGGCTGGCCTTATTAAGGTCCCGGAAGTCTACACATACCCGTACTTTACCGTCTTTCTTGGGTACCGGCACGATGTTTGCAACCCATTCTGGATATTCAGACACTTGTATAAAGCCTGCTTTGAATTGCTTATCGACTTCTTCTTTGACTTTGAGAGACCATCCGGGCCTCATTTTTTGGAGCTTTTGTTTTTACGGCTTACAACCGTCTTTGATGGGTATACGGTGTTCAGCTATCTCTCGATCTATTCCCGGCATGTCCTTGTAAGACCATGCAAAGACGTCTTTGAATTCTTGGAGGAGATCCGTGAATTGTTGTTTCTCCACGGGATCAAAAGATAAACCCAACTTAAGCATCTGGGGCTCTAACGTGGTTCTCACGTTAATGGACTCGGTTTCCTCAATTACCGGATCTCGGGACTCCCTTTGTTCAAGCTGCTCGATCAGATGTGGAGGTAGAGGTACCTGTTCATCGGGCTTCTCAATGTCATTGCATATAAAATTTTTTGATTTGAAAGAATTTTGGAAATAAGACAAGTCGTAAGCGGAACGGATTTCGTTATTATTGATAGTAAATTTTGAAAAGAGCTCGAAGAGAGCGGCCATCTGATCGTTGGTCAGTGGCGGGATAGGGAGAGCCCTCGGGACAAACCCCGGGGTTCCGGTGGGTGCTAATAAAGGAAGAGGTGTTACAGACTCGATCCTAGTACTGGACCCTCTAGACTTGGACTCAAACTCCGACTCTGACTCTGACTCAGACTCGGACTCAGTATCCGGCATATCTCCTTCACCGGTAGTCAACTTGTAGACCCGACCCTAACTGTTGGTCCACTTGATAGTCTTCCTCCAAGCCTTTTTTCCCGTATCAGCACCAACTTCGGAGATCAGCTTGGTTGGATCGAACCTGCTACTGCGGAGGAGCAGGTTGACCAATTCTTCCTTAGGGGTCGGGATGACTTTGTCTTCCCCGAATAGGAGCCCCAACATAGGCTCAGTACCGTTAGTGCCCTCTTTAGCTTGAACGAGGGCGAATATGTCGTCGGGGATATAGTTGCATTCTCGATACGTGATACTAGGTTGATAGAGGCCCACTTGAACAGCCCCGAACACTGGAGTGACAAAGTAATTAGTCAGTCTTGGGCTGTAAGGGCCCAAGTAGGTACCCTTGAAGAGGTTGGTGGCCTTCTGAACACCGGCCCGTACCACGTTTTCTGGGGTTATTGCATACCCCAAACCAAACTTCGGCTCCTCATTGCTTAGGACCTCGATGATCTTGCCAGCCGGGAGGTCGGGCCTCGAGGTAGCCCCCGGTAGGTAACCCAAGTTTTGCAGCATCGTGTCGATGCTAGTGGTGAAATAGGGTCGGAAAAGATACTCTTTCTCGATCATTCCCACGAAGATGAATCCTCGTGGGTCGGTCTGGCCCACGGTGTTGCAGCTTGCCACGGTTATGGAGTGGCTTCGAGAGTGATGACCCCGTCTTGTAAAGGTAGCTTGACCTTTCTATGGAGTGTGGAGGACACAGCTTTGACCGCGTGGATCCAGGGCCTTCCAAGTAGCAGGTTGAAGGATGAGGTGACATCGATCACCTGAAATTCTAGCTCTTTCTCGATTGGGCCTGTTATGATAGTTAGTTTAACAGCCCCAGCAACTGATTTTGGGCTTCCGTCAAAAGCCTGAATAGTTTGTGTGTTCGGAAGATAGTCAGTCTCGGTAATGCCGAGGGCCTTAGCAGTCCTTAAAGGAAGGACGTTTACAGTGGACCCATCATCAATCAGGGTCGTGGGGAGATATTTGCCTCGACAGATTACCGTGATGTACAAGGCCAAATTATGAGTGGCCCCGAACGGAGGAAGGTCAGATTCGGAGAAGGTGATGAGTGAGCCTTCTTCCTTAGATTTGCTCTTAAGATGGGGCAAAATAGTGGCTACCATTTCGGTGGGGGTAACCAACGAGTCAACCTTGATTTCGTCAAGAGCCTTAGTAAGTGCTGCCCGATGCTCTTGAGAACTGACCAAAAGTTGCCATATAGTAAGATCAGTTCGAACCCTCTTCAGTTGCTTGACTAGGGCCGTGTCAGTGTTTGGTTCCTCGAGGGTAGGTTCCGGGACGGCTTCCGGAGTAGGAGAGTCGGCCGTAATGGTATGAGTGCTGGCCAAGGCTTTGGTTTTAGCCTTCCGGATTTCTTCGACGGTGATGGGGACAGCTTCCCCCTTAACCAGGTAAACGTCGTCTTCATCATCGTCCCATATCCTGTTAATTTGTGGGATGAAAGGAGAAATGAGATGAGAACAGTCGATTGTTTCTTCGGTAAAAATGGCGTGAGCACTAAAGGGGTTCTTCTTGTTGCTTGGTTTGTCGCTGGGCAGCGGTATCTTCCCACTTTCGATTAGATCCTGGATAAGATGCTTCAGTTTCCAGCATTTTTCAGTGCCGTGCCCATTACCTCGGTGATACTGGCAATAGGCCTGGATGTTATAGTTCTTGGATCGTTTCTCGATCGGGACTTCCGGAGTTGGGCCTGTCGGCTGGATCAGGCCCTTGGAGGAAAGCCTTTGTAAGGCATAAGTATAGGTGGTCCCTATATCAGTGAATACCCGAGCTGGAGTATTGTTTTTGGATAAGGTGTCTAGTGAGTTGACCTCGTCAAAGATTTTGCGGGTTGCAGCTGGAGTTGCGGGCTTGCTGGCAGACGAGCTGGCCCCTTGATACCCTCTGGCAGAGGCCTTAGTAAGGTTCTCTAGCCTTAAGTCATCTTCAATTCTTGTACCCATTTCGGTTAAGGTGGCGAAATTGGGTATGACGGCGTACCGGAGATGGACCCGGTAAGAGGGGAGGAGATTCTTTACGAAGGCCTCCACTAGCACTTTTTCGCTGGGCTTGTCAACCATCTTCACGCTTTCGGCCCTCCACCTTTGAAGGTATTTGGTAAAACCTTCCTTGGGCTCTTGGGCCATAACCTCCAGAGTACGCATGATAGTCTGGATCTCGGTATTGTCCGCGTAATTTCGAGCGAACTCTGTTGCTACATCGTCCCAAGTCTTGTATTTCTTGGAATCGAACCGGTAGTACCAGGCTCTTGGGTGCTTCTCGAGGGAAGAAGCGAAAAGGTGCTTAAACATGGTGGACTTTACTCCTTTGACCGCCATGAATTCCTTGAAGGCTCGGATATGGAGTACCGGGTCTTCAGTCCCATCGAACATTGGTAGGCCCGTGAGGTTGAGATTGGCGGGCAATTCGTCGGTCAGGGGTGAATAGGCCCGAGCATTCTCGGTATGGATAGTGTGGCTGTTGGACAAATGGACCTGTTCTTGCAGCTTGCGGACCGCGCTGGCCAATTCAGTCAACGGTCCGTCGGTCTCGACGTTACCACTAGGGGTTCCCTGCTCCACAGCACTTACACGGGTAAGGATAGCGATCTGGTCTTCCCTCATTTTCGTCAACTGGGTTTCCAATTTAGCCAACGCGGCTGTCAACTCATCTATGGCTTGTTGCGTCATGGCTCGGGTGAAGAGCGGCCTGTCTGTAAGAGTACCGCGTAATCAGTAATTAACCCAAATCCTGGAGTAAAAGTACATCCCGAGCGAAAGAGAGAGAAAAGAAAATGACTAAGAAAAGACATCTAGACGGGTGACTCGTATAAGGTGGGCCTTCCTTAGGATTCGGCGTGTGGGCCGAGTCCTGTTCGAAGGAAGGTCCACGTGAGATACTCCCCAGGCTTTTAGACTCGAGTGTGTAAACGGGCCATCCTTTGTAGGAGTATGTCCTACGCAGGTGGGCCTTGCCTTAGTCAAATAAGGCGGACTGAGATAGGGGGGAAACCCGTGATGTAAAATCGACGGAGTATCGACGCTAAAGACCTTGATAATTTACGACATGACCCGAAACTGCTAAATACGAGAAGTCCTAAGAAGAGAGTGATTTTGAAATGGATTTTTTTTGAAAAAAAAGCCCGAAAAAAATTCGGGGGAGGGCCCGACTTCTCGAAAAAACGGAAAAAGAGCCGGGTGAGGGTTTTGAAAGTTCGAAAATATTTTCGAGTTTTGAAATGGGCAGAATACCGGCTAGAAAATAGGCTATTTTGAGTAAAATCATAAGTCCTAAATTCGGTATACGTCCCGGGTTTTGAAATTGGATATTTTTGGAAATGATGCAATTTTTGAAAATGACGGTTTTTGAAAAACGACTCGGAAACCAAGTAGCATATAGTCACGCAAGCATTATAACGACACCATGTATGCTCTACACTAAGTCTCGGTCAGTCTATAAAGGGTCTATACCAGTGTACATAGCCTATTCGAGAATCGGGGCGGACTTCCTAAGTCGAGTTGAGCTTAGAACATGCCGTAAAATCCATACGAATCTGCTATGAACACCTTTTGACATATCCAATTTGGACTACATCAATGGTATAGTGGGATGCCGGTCACCAGTACCGGCCCGGAAAAATATGGGGTTATGCATGAACAGTAAAACTAAAACGCGTATTGTACTAGTCAAACGATTTCTATTCGAGTCTCACCCTGAGGATGCCGATGGTTAGTCACACATCAGTTAATCCCCAGCGGAGTCGCCAAATTGTGGACATGACATAGGTCCACCCCGACGCGGCCACGCGCGGGTTTGGGGAAGCGAATGAATCTCCATATGAGATGGGTCGAATTGAAATTTAAATCGAAGTGGAGACGCCACCGAACTTTGTGGGAGTTCGGGCTCGTTCGAACCCACTCTATGTCGTAGTGGGCCATGCACAAAGTATGGTCATTTCCAATGTCAGAGTTTATTGGGTTCGTCCCTTTGCATTTGATACCGATACCGACATTATCGGATACCGTGTATTGAATGACTCTCGTGTGCCAATGGATTCGGACATCCGGAAACCATGGTTCTGAGTAAGGGGTGAGGGTACGTGTTGGGAAGTTCACAAAGAACACTCAACCCCATTAGCGGCTTCCACTAAGATATCGCTTGACTTTTGAATACGCGCGTTAGTAATACGATGAATGATATGCAAACATTGTTTTCCCTAAACATGCGAGAATTGAATGGGTTGCTAAGTCGATTTAATGCATCTAAATTTAACGTCAAAGTTGTTTTAGCATGCGAGGTTTGTTTTAGTATAATAAAACAAAACAAAAGAAGGGAAGAGATCGCTAAAAACATGAACAAACGAGTTAGTAACGACTTGTAAATTGAATAAAAGATAAGATGTAGCGATATGAATGATTTTGAAAAGTTTTTTTATGGCACGTGATGGATTAAACACGCGTTGACCGAGGTCAAGAAAATATTTATCGAAACCTGAAATATGCCAAAAAAACCCGTCGTTGTAATAAAGCAAAGATGTTAGAAGAAATAAGACGGAATTGCTTTTTGGTAATACGGATTTCAGGGAGGCACGCGACCCGCGCGAGGATGGCGCGACTCGCGCTGCCATGCGACTCGCACGGGACACGTGCGACTCGCATGGCGGGCTGTTTTTGAGGTCGTTTTTCCGAAAATTGATAGTTTTGCTAAATTTTATATAAATATAGCTTAATTTATACTCGACTTAAATTTTTGATATTCGTTCTATTCGATATTCGATTATGAAATCGATATCAAATATTCGGAATGATTTTTAGAAAAGATATGAAAAAAGTGTTTTGTAGATCGTTTTGAAAATTGAACTAAAAAAACAATGTCGATTCTCTCCGCGTTAAAATCGTCGTATTTTGTCTTTAAAACCATGTGACGATTTTTTAGCATCAACGAGATTAATTTAGTTCTTTTAGGTACGATATTTGACTATAGAGTCAATATCGTATTTTAAGAACGTTTGTTTCATATGAAAATAGTTTGTAGTATCGATATTATAGAAAAAAAAAAGATGCGGCGACGACCCAAAAAAAAACGGGCCGACGAAGAAAAAAGGGAAAAAACGAGAGGAAGAGAAAGAGAAAGGAGAAGACGGGATTGATTTTGCACCTTCAACCTACATGCTTTGTATTCTCGGAATGGGGCTCGTCGGAATGTGGCTTAGACACGGGAGCGTCGAGATGATGTCAGTGAGTTGTGGTGGTTTTTGGACGTGTAGGGTGTCGGGTGAGGTGGCCGGTTTCTTTGGGTCTCGGGTTGTACTATCGGTCTTTCGATGCTATGTGTATGTGTGTGTGTGTGAGTTGTCGGGAATTTTTGATGTTGTTGTATATGTATTATGAATCGTAGATGTCTTTATTGTTGATGCTAGAGGGTCCTATTTATAGGAGAGGAGGCTAGGAGAGGTACTCTTGCTTGGGTGATCAGAAATACCGGTTAGGATAGGAAAGGTAAGCAATTTGAGAGGAACGAGAATTCCTTTACTTGGTGGGGAAGCAAGGAACCCGGCTGGAGGGAGAGCACTCGGCCGAGTATCCTCATGCTCGGTTGAGTGTTTGATCGGGTGTTCGGATAGGATTCCTACTGGAGATCAAATTCTACCTTCAACGGATTTGTTTAGTATTTTTTGTAGCTGATTTTTTGTGGTGTTTGGGCTCAAACCGGACTCGTGGGGTGACACAGCTGGTTCCTACGTCCCGAAAAATATCTTTGACCGGGTTTTGACTCGGTCGCTAAAAGACGGTTTTGCCCCTGGTGTCGGATTCGACCCAAATTAGTCTTATTTGACTCGAAATGACCAACTGGGCCTGATTTTGAGGTTGATTTTGTAAAATTTGTACTCCGTAAAAGGCCCAAGCCAAATGCCAATGATTTTGAGCCCATATCCGAGTATGTTAAAGCATGTTTGCGTCCGATCATCATCGGGTGTTCTTTGGAAACTACGACACCTAATGACCAAATGTGGGTGTCTACAGGTATCCACAGAGTGCACTGAAGAACGTCGCCACTAAGAAAAACGTAAAACAAAAGAAATTGTGAGACAATTTGACTAGTAGTAGACAGCAAGAAATTAGGAGTAGAGAATGAAGCATACTCAGTATCCTCCAATTTGATTTTCCTGCACTTGAACTCATTCTTTGTTTCAATCATTGGGCCAATTTTGTACATCTTCCCGAAAACATTTGCAGATCAAAATAGTGAGCACGGTGTGAACTATATATCAAGAAAAACAGTACGAATTGAAGAGACAATTAGCAAAATTATCAATAGAACAAAAATTTCATAGATGAGACCAATGTACTAATTGGTTGTTATTTTACCATCATTGATGCCTTTAAAGTTCACAAAGCGGTAGCAGTTAGATGGTATTGAAACATCATTAGGCAAATGAGTAACCTTTAGTGGAGAATTCAACACTCAATCTGCAGGTATGTGTGGTGGCCTTGTCTACGCCTGTGTTGGAAACAACCGTCAGACTACGGATGTTGTACACCTGACCAATAACGAACTTGTCCTTGAATCTGTTGAGCAACGGCTTCTTAATGGTCGCTTGAACCAAATCATTCTGATATTGTAAATAGCAAAGCAATTGAGTAATTCAGTATATTACGAAGTAATATGAAAAATGGATAATTCAAAAAATATATTACGAAATGATGATCATCACCTTAGCATCAATAAGAAACTAAGGAGTTCAACTGCATCTGTTGCAGATTTGTCCGTATAGTTGAGCCTGCTCCATCTGTATATCACCCTCACGTTTAGATCCCTCAACCTCACACCCTGAGAAATATTTGCAATGGTAGACAAAGTCGATTGAGACATGATTGAAACTTAGGACGAAGATCTTGAAAAAAGAGTACTATGGAAACGACATAACGAAATATTGAATGTGTACATTGTGGAATGATTCACCAAAGATATAGAGAAGATTGGAGGTGTGGGAAACACAGACGAAGGAAACGAATAAGCAGATATTGATTGCCTATTAACTATTTTCGAGAGGGATTACTGATAATTGCATACTGTATTCATGAAGAAGAGCAATTAAGGTGGTAATGCATTTTCGAGAAGGAAAGCCATCAATTTAGTGCTTCGTAAACCAATGAAGAAGAGCAATAAAGGGTTGTTTAGTAGATTAAGAAGACCAATTATAGAGAATAATTAAAGGGATTGCTTCGTGAACTGTATATTTCCCGTTTTTTATGTTAAATTTATACACCATCCTCGGTATGTGAAAAGGATTGGGTTTGTGTGATTTGTGTTGGAGGGCATTGGTTCGATTCATGCTGTTGTTATTTTTGGAGCAATTGGTGGTATTAGTTTGTATACATACACCATTGCGTTCACATTAGAGGGAAACAATATTAAAAAAAAGACTTGTTTCAAAATGGAGATCACTATTGTGCCACCTCATGGCACATGGTGTTTGATTTAATATTTAAAAGATTTTGATTTTCTCTATAGTATTCGTAAAAAAATCAAACTATCGTACACCTCCAATTTCAAAATTTGTATAAAAGGGGTCCCATTTTACGTTTTTGCCTAGGGCCTCCAAATGTTCAGAACCGGCCCTGAAAAGAACAAGAAAAGAAGAACAAGAAAGGAAAATAGGTTTTAGGAAATGGGACACTTTTCCCATTATCGATGGTTTATTAATCACTCCCTCCGTTTGAATCAAATGGATACATTTGATTTTTCACACTTGTCGAGACATGTTTACACCGTCAATATCTTTCGTTTTACATTAACAAAAATTATAAAAATTCGATATTCTTAATCTACTCATAAAAACGAATCAAACAAGATCCACATGACTATATTTTTTCTTATAGATTGTCGGAAATATTAACGATTCTCTTGAGTTGTGAATAGTGTCCAAAAGAAAGGTGTACCCTTTGGATTTGAACGAAAGGAGTAGTTTTTTTTGTTTTTTTATTTTAACGGATTGATCTCAGATCTGGTGGTTAACGGCTGATGGGTATGATAAATGATGCTCCACCCGAATCCGACTTGATCCATCACTCGTCTCATCCATCACCCGCTTTTCATCCATTTTGATGGATTTTCACCTTTTTTTCTTCGGGTGGATCGAATGTGAAGCGAATTCGGGTGAATTGTCTTCCTTCGTTGTAACCCGAATCATAGAGGCAATCATGGGTCGGGCCGGGTCGAGTCAGGTTTGGGCCAGGCTTTGCCATAAAATTCGAGCCCACCTTGAGGGCTGTGTTGGGCCGGGCCCAATAGATGGACCGATTTGTAAGGCCCAACCCCGGCCCATTCAGACTTTTTTGGGCTTGCGGGCTTTTTCGGGCCCGTTCGGGCCACAACGATTATTTTTGGGATTAAGTTAATATTTTTAATATGTCAGCTTAAAAAAATATACTTATTAGCACAATTTAACCAACATTTAATCGAGTTTTTCGCCCGCAGTCAACCCAACTAATAAACAAATCCTTTTTTTACTAAAACTTACTCGAAATTAATAAGACAACTAGACTACACAATGATAAATTGATAATATGATATATTGATACTCCGTATTAAGAAATAAGAATAAAGTTTACCTCAAGTCCTCGAGTAGACATTTCACACATAGTTTTGGTGTTGGACAATTTTTCGTATTATTATATGTCACACTAACATAGCACAGTACAAATATATATATACAAAAAAACAAAATTGTACAATATCTGTATGGAAGTCCATGTTTTTATCTGTTCACAATTATTATACACAGACACTAATACCGTATATATATATACTGTATTAGTGTCTGTGTATAATAATTGTGAACAGATAAAAACATGGACTTCCATAAAGATATTGTACAATTTTGTTTTTAAAAAAAATGGGTTTAATTGGGATCATAAACACATGAATTTCCACATAAAAGAAGTTTAAACCTTAAAAAACATATATGTGTGATTTTTTAAAAACATTCGGTCTGACCGGGCCAAAATTCGGGTCTTAAGGTCGGCCTATACCCGGTCCTAAGTTTATATCGGGCTTAGATCGGGCCGAGCTTCAGGCTTTTTTGGGCCAACACGATGACCCAAGCCCTTGAAAAAATTAGGTCGGGTCGGCGTGGGCCATCGGGCCTGGACCATTTGATCAGCTTTTCCGAATCATAATACTTCCTCTAGTTTTTATTTATCTTACCATTTAGATTTGGCACAAGATTTTTTTGTAATGAATATAAAATGTGAATTTAAGAAATATTGATGGTAGAACGGTAGGTGGGTGTAAATAAGAAAGAATAAAGATGTAGTAATTAAATATGGATAAATAGTAAGGATAGTATGATACTCCCTCCGTTCCAATCAATTCCATGCATATGTTAATTGAGCACTATTCATAGGTGTCAAGAATCATCGATATAAATTTTAATATATACGATAAAATATAATCACGTTAGATCTTATTGAAATTGTCTAATCGAGTGCATTATGAATATCAAATTTTTATATTCCTTCACATCCATTCAATCTTTTATATACCCCTTTTCACCATTTTTAAGAGATGTGGTAAAACTAAAACTATTATTGGTAAATCAAATGGTGTTATGGGTCCACCAAACTAAAGTAAGGAAAATGTAGTGACATTTTATGTAAATAGAGGAAAAATATGAGAATTATAAGGCAAAATCTTTTGCCAAAAGAGGAAGGTAAAGAATTGATTGGATTGTCAATTTATAATAAGGGTAAAGAATTGAATGGGTGAGAGGAAGAAATTTTTAGAAATATGTAACTAAATATATAGACAAAAAAATGTGCATTAGTGTACGTTATAAAATAAATATATGAAATTGATTGGAACGAAAGGAGTAAAAATTATGAACAAAAATGAAAAAAAAAATTAAATGGGAAAATAAAAGAAAGATGGATAAAAAAAGAAAACGAAAAGATAAAAGAAATGGGAGGAAGTAACAAAACCGAGTGATATAAATAAAGTAAAAAATTAGGGTAGGAATAAAAATGCAGGAAAAAGAAACGAAGATGACAAGGCGTGAAAGAGAAGAGAGGTGACGGAGAGATCTAGGCGTTGGATTCTTTAATAAACTTTGGACATCTGAATTCTGAAAAAATCACGTGCACTTCTGCTTTTCATGTCTGATTCTTTCACACAATTCCACGCCTTCTTCGTCTTTTTATTTATTTTGGAGATTATGACTTTATGAGTTAAATAATCGTATAGTCGTATGTCATGTTGTTTTGGACTTTGAGCAATTGTAATACTCCGTACTTCCCGTTCCATTATGTTATTTACATTTGCTTTTTGGGCATATAAGTGGATGAAATGTCGATGTAACTTCTAATATATAAGATAAAATATAGTTATGCAATATTTTGTTTAAATTGTTTAATCGAATGCGTTATAAATATCGAATTTTTATAATTTTTAGAAATATGTAGCTAAAGATATGGACAAAAGAAAACGTGTATTGACAAGTGTAAAAAAACAAACGTAAAGAATCAAATGGAACGGGGGTATACTATGTTAGATTTTCTATTTTCATCCTTTTTTTTGGAGGAAAATAAGGAGATAGTAGTATTATATTATTAGAATATGAAATGTGGAATGAAAAAGGAATAGAGAAATATTATATTAATTAAATAAGAAAAAATGGAATAGAAAAGTAGGAGAGGAGAATATTATACTCCGTATTAACTAAAGGTTCGTAGAAATTACCAGTCGTATTGGTTGAATTAATGAAGTGATACTGCAAATCCAAGAAAAAAGTTACGGTGAATGGTAGAATTGTAGAAGATTTCTTTTCTTATTTTAAGAAGACAACGGAGAATGACAAAAAATACTCCATATTAATTAGGTTACGAGTTGCGTGGTTGCTTAAAAACAATAGAAATAGTTTAGTGTTAGTAAATAGTGTAAAGGTTTAGCAGGTAGCAGGTTCTCCAATTCTAGTATCGTTTGATATTATGTTCAATACTTGAGTTTATTATCATAATGTATTAAATAAAGTTTGGTTTATTTCAAGAAGACCACCTATAATTGAGATTATTCCGGTTAAATAATTCTAAAATATATATATATCTCACGTGTCACATATAACTTATGGTAGGTTTTCAGTGGATGAGAAAGAACATTTTTTTATGTTCACTTCATTTCCACTTTGAAATTTTTGTAAGGGTGATACTTTTTTATACTTAGAAATAGCACATTTATCCCTCTCATTTTATTTTTTTGGATAACTCTTTGAGAGAAAAAAAAATATCTCAAACTCCAAATTTCATCTCTTTCCGCCACCTCACCACGCCAGCGACCACTCCGGCCCACCGTGCCGACCATCACTCGGTCCATCTCAATTGTTTTTCGGTTTTCCTAAAAGATGATTAATGTTTTTATTTTTTCAAGATTAAAATTAACTATAATTAATTCGATACTATTCAAATTAGAAAATACAATTCAAATTAAAAAAAAAAACGTACAAGCTCTAGACCTTAAACCCTACAATTCAATGTTATCCAATCAACACTAAATCGAATTCCCTAATTAATGAATTAAAACTAATTTACGATAAAATATCGATTAACAAATTATGATCAATATTTAATTCGCAAATAATTGATGGAATCGGTTTTAGAATTGATGAGAATTAATTTTGATGAAAAAATTTAGGGTTTAGTTTAAGAGGAAAATAATGAAAAGGAGAAAATGGGATAATATTGGAAAATTTAAATTTTAAGGATGATTGAGTAATATACAATCATGAAAAGTAATTCCATTTTTTTAATGTTTATCTCATTTGTATTTTTTTTCTTCATATTAATCTCTCACATCTTTATTTTTTTAATACTCCGTACTTTCTACTTGGCCCACTTGCATCAATGTGTCTCCGATTTCATTCTTTATTATTATATTATTTCCTTAAGAATTGTGGAAAAAGCGTGGAACATTAAAAAATGGAGTATTTATTATTATTATCATTAATTATTTTTATTATGATTATTAATAATTTTTATTACTTCTATAATTATGATGATTATGATTATTAGTACTCCCTTCGAGGGGAAGATTATTAAAAATCGGAGGGAGTATTATTATTAATAAATATTACTATTAACCCTTATTATTACTACTACTATTACGAAGTACTATTACTATTACTATTTCTCATTCAGTTCAAAAGAACATGACCCTTCATACAATTATTAGTTCATCTTCCATATTTGACACGGTTATGAACTAGAAGTGTAGTTAGTTTTCCTTGTAACGGAGATATCCGTTGTAATGTTATAACAGATCAAATATTATTTATTTACATAGAAAAATGACACAAACACATACGATGTAACCTAGAGAAGAATAGTTTGTGCTTTTCTCCGTAAATAAATAATATTCGACCCATCATAAAATTACATAAAAACATACCGTCTTACTTAACATAGAATATTCCCATCATTTGGACAATTAAATTATGTGAGATTCAAAAATGTGAATAATTTGTAATTGGAATTTGCACACCAAAAGGATACAGATTCAGTGATTGTACATATTTAGAATAAGAACGACAAAAGTGACCAGTGTTATCCCCAGAAGGAATTAATACAAAAAATAAACGAAAGAGAATGGAGTACGTTTTGTTTTGAGCCTGAATTCAGTTTGTGATAATACAGCTCATCTCCCAGAAAACAGATGTACAATTGCTCAATGTTCACCTCATATGTTTATGTCACTCAAAATCGTTGCAAAATCACAATCACAATCACAATCACAATCACAATTTACATGTGAAAGAATTCGAGTAGTAGTTAATGTGGGAGACGATTTCACATCATGAAACGGTCATTGGTCAATCATTTATCAAAGATAAATGAATTCTCTTTTTTTTGTTAAAGAGATCCTCTCGCGTGTAATGTAAGACCATCTTTCACTATATGTATTGTAACAAAAACAAATTACTACTCCTACCTCAATACATATTTTAGCAACGAATTAAATGCCTAAATCCTAAATCATGTACTCGTAAGCTAATAATTTGACTTCACCAGATGGAGCAACACCAAACGTACCAAATTTAAAAGAAGTTGATTTTGCCACATACAGCAGCAGGTGGATCAAGTTCTATACGAAAGGCCTTCCCCTCCGACACTAGTTGGGGTAGATAGTTTGCTTCTCGGGCCGCAACTCCAGCTGCTGTCCACAACGTAACATGAGGCCACTCATTCTTCGACTCCACCTTTTCACCATCAACTGAACCAACTTGTGCTTCTAGGGCAGCCATGCTTTCAGACCACAATATACCTGTGAACTTCACGTCAACATCACGGTCGACAAACTGACTATAATTAGCAACTGTTATTACACCGTGACTTCTTTTATGAGCAAGAGTGACATGAGCTTTTGTAAGACTATCTGTTAGATTTCTGTTTTTGAAGAATGCTTCAATCTTGGGATGGTTACCACCGATCTGCATAATAACACAATCAACATACAAGCTTAAATTTAGTACAACAATGGACAAGGGTTACTCAGTAAGTTTATACGGAGTAACTAACAGCAAACGAAAAGAATATCATGATGCCAAATATTCCAAACTCCAACCAGACAGACTCGTACGGAGAAATTGTAAGATTTATTCTCAACAAGGCTTCGATATAATGTATAACGGGTAAATCGGGTAAACTGAGCAGTAAAGTACGCAACTGTTTGAGATGTCTCTTTTAAGACTGTTATGATGCATTGTTCTTCCAGTAATCTAGCTATGGGAAGTTAAACAGGCATCAGAACATCCATGCTTTATTTCAGCCTTACTGGTCAGTCTTAATGCATCAGTAAAACGACATACCAATGACCAATTCCAAACTGATTTTCAGACGAATAGCCTAATAACTACCCAAATAGAGCAAGAAAAGCATTGAGAAATATTGGTAGGACAGAAGTACAGAACGCTCATGAAACAGAAACTTCCAGGCACTTACGTTTCACAGAATGAGAGTAACCAGGCTACAGAACAAAACATGAAATGCTAACAAAAGAGTTCAAGTTGATCGATTCATTTCTCAACTGTCGAAAGCTGCAGAGTAGAGCCATATAAAGGCACTTACCTCTCTGAGAAGATCAAGGATATTAGTAACAGGCAGACTGACAGCAGCATAAATGATTGCTCCAATCCTTTTCTTTTCTGTGCTCGGAGGAACATAATCACCTCTAGAAATCGTCCTCAATTGCTCTAAAACATTACATACTGCACTCTCAAATGGAACCTGCAGAAACACAAATCGACTTTACCAAGACTTTCTAGGAAAACAACATAAAAACAAGCATCTCTCAGGCCTCTGGCCTCAGCATGAATCATTCAAAATCTGAAGGCTACTTCAATGGAATGATAGAGGCCCTAGAAACTGACATCCAACAGGCCACAGGCATCACTGAGGGCAACATGCCTTTCAACTACCTGGGAGTTCCCATTCAATCTGGCAGACTCGCCAAAAAGGAATGCTCCATCCTTACTGAAAGAACTAGTGCAAAACTCGTGCATATATTACAGAGTATTAAGATAAAGTTATTGTATTGAATCGATCGGATAATAAGTATGATGTTTTTACCCTTCATCTAATATGAAACGTTTGATTGCGAAATATCTTTTAAAAAAAATCTTAAGACTTAATTTTATGACAAAATTAATTCAAATTAAAATTAGACATTACTTTAGAAATTTGGAGCATAATTTTATTAGACAAAACATAAGTAATTTGTTTTTCTGTATAAATGTTGAGCTATTGAGATAAAGTGATAATGATTAAATGGGGAGAACATAAAAGGAATGAGACCATGATTAGACCTGGCAAAATGGACCCGACCCGACACTCCCCAGTTCGACCAGTAATCCGAACGAAGGAAACCTCCCACGAAGGAAAGATTTAGAGGAAAAACTCCCACACAACATTCTTCCTCCCTCCCCTCCCTTTCCCTCCGTTTTTGCTATCCGGACAAGTTAGGTCAGAAAGGGAGAGGCGGCTTATTATTCCAATACATTAGAAACATTTGCAGAGATATTACCTGGATAGAGCGCAGGTACTCTGCATTGTCCATTAAAGTCTGTCGCAACCGTTTCTCCCAACTTGCCCAGTCGCTTGCATATGTTCCCTTATTTGGCTCATTTCTGCAATTTTGATATTGATGCAATTTTTATTTATTTTCCTTTTTCACAAAAGAGCGTGAGGAGAAAAGATAGTAAAAGAAGATAAATAATGTAGTTGTAAGAGTTCAGAACAATTTTTTTTTTGCAATTCACATTACTTTACTAATTAAGGAGCTGTCAAAAGAAAAGAAATAACCACTTGGGAATAATCTATTTGATTAATATATATATATATAGACCATCATGCCGTATTTTCAACAAGTATTTGATTAATATAATAATATTAGGAATACTCAACCTGAATAATATGAATAAGAAAAGGTCAACTTTTTAATTGGTAATAAATGAGGCGTCGGAAATTGATTTGTTTTTCATTCCTTTACATTTCGTAAACAAACAACCAACAACATCAAAGGGTAACCTTTTCCTTTCCTTCCCATTCCCTTTGTTGATTTCATTCTCTTACCCCTTCACCAACCAAACGCCCCCTAAGTTAAGACTTTCAAGGGTATTATTAGACCATCATGCCGTAAAACACAGATCAAAATGGATTCCCATATTCTGACTTTTGAGTCATTAATATCACATCCAGTTGATGCTGATGCCATAGAACCATAGTATAGGCAATTGCTTTGAACCAGATAAGTAATCAGCATGGCTGCTTTCATATAGTTGGTTCCCTTAGGTATTTGCTTAATGAAAACTCATAAATACTGCATAATGTAGAAACCTAATTTTTCCGTGCATTACACATCACAAATATATCAAAAATTAAAACAGGACAAACCTTCCATGCCGCTTTGTGTGTATCCTATACAGGTTAATCCCCTCCTCCAGTATGGCTTTCACAGAATTAGGTAAACTAGCCCTGTACCAAACAAATTGTGCATTCCCAATAATAATACAAGATAAAACAACAATTATTGACAGCTACTCAGTGAGTAAGACGCAGATGAAAGGATAATTTTAAAATTCAGATGAAAGCAAATCATATTCCTTGGCTGTCAAATGGTTCCAGAGTAGCTACATGCTCCTGACAATTCTAAGGTATCATGTTATTTCTTTGACAAGTCCAAAGTAGAGAATCAAGAGTGTTGAGTTGTTAGCCAAGTAGAGTGTAAAGGAAAAGTGAATCGTAGTCTAGCTGATATCCTTCTACTAGCGATGTTAGTGCATATTCCTTTCAAACTCATGTCCCTGATTATGTGAGTGGTTTGTACAGCAGTCAGGGGCCTTAAAGCATCGGTAGATTCACAGATCATTAATATTTCATCTGTAAATAAACCTGTGCTGCTAATCACCTTCTCAACTAAATGTTCAACTTTTCCGCACAAACCACATGCATGATACAACCAGACAACCAGTGAAGGCAGGTAAAAAAAAGTAAAAATCACCAGTACAAAGATGGCTATTAGCAGTACTACCAGGGACTACGATTAAGGTTATACATACCTTGCAGAGTTCAGCAAGGGCATCCTCACAAGTGAGCCAAACCGTTCGATTAATTCGGCCTCAAATTCCTTGCGAGTCTGGCGGTAAAGTAGAGAAAAGCAGGTAGATGAATAATAGACACTAAAATCACAATATGTCACCACTCTGTCAAATGGGCCCAGGTTTCACAATAAACAACCACTTGCAAGAAAGAAGCTTGAATTTTTTCACTGAATATTAAGCATGTGAACAGATAACCTGACAAGTTTTTACATCTAAAGCATACCTTGCCCTGATAAAGGTGGTAAAACATAAGCAATACGTAGCCTGCATTTGGAGATGACTTGTCAAGATTTCCCTGACACCAAATTGAAAAGTTAATAAACTGATACTCCGTACATGACAACCACTAATACATGACAACCATGATTTGAAGGAAAAGAAAAGATCCAAAAAAATATATACCGGATGGTTGACTCGTTGCAGAACACGAAACATAAATACAGCTAGTGCGTCCAAGCAAAAAGGATTTGAGTCAGTACCTGCATGACAAAAAATATACGGAAATGAGGCATCCAAAGGCCACATCTATCAGTGAGACATTTTTGAAAATCAATGACAGATTATTAATGCATGGAAAGTGCACCAAATCATGCGAAGGATATGATGGGTACACTTCATGATTAACCAAACCCTGCCATGATTTGAAGCATGATAGTCCAACATGACTTTTCCTTTTGTTTATTCTGATAGAAGAGCAGGTTTCAATTATTGATGTAATCTTTGAGAGGGAGAGGCTATGTCAAAACAGCAAGCAATACGACAAGTGGCTTACTAGACTTGAATACCAAAATCCCAGATCCCAGATCTCTGAGCTTTCTCTTCCGACACCCTTCAATAACTCAAAGATGTACAGAGCACCAAATGCTTATTTCAACCAAATTCAATAGAAAATGCAGGTAGGATGAGGTTGTTAGACTTGCAACATGACAAACTGTTGAGCTAATACATCATATCTTACTGTTCTTATCTCCTTCCCTACATATTTCCGTCTTATATAGAAAAAAGTTACCACTGGAAGTAGCATATGGAAGTAATGGAACCTTCAGCTAACTGGATTAGTTTTGTCATATACTATGTAATATGAAAACAACTGTTAAGGATGCTCCTCAAATACGTTCACCAAAACTAAAACAGTGAAAGTTATGTAAAAAATGCATAATCGATATCCAAAGCATCCAAATCAAAGAGTTTGAAGATGAAGAAGAATATAACCTATGGACTCAGATACAACTGGGACAGCAGATGTTTTGCCAATTCGGCACATGCCCTCTATCTGAAAGCAAGCACAACAAAACTTGCATCAACGAATTGAAAAAGTGATTTATAAACAGCTAGACATCATTGTTCAAAAAGACCAAGGTCAGTGTCCCCTTGAGCACAAGGAGAAACGAACTAACAGATCTCATGTGCGTAACCAGCCACATAATCCATCATAATGAACCCATAAAAATAACTTCGCAAAGGATGTAGATTTGTGAAGAACAATTCAGTGGACAGTTTCTAACTTTCAAGGGTCTACAAGGCCCCAAATTTACATGCTGACATGCAGCAAACTTCTGCATTTTAGCAGCGTTGCTTAACTCCAAGAAAAGTATGAAATGCTTGAGACATTTTTAGACAGCTCAATGAACAGAACCACAATCCCAAGAGAAGGTATTTTACATTGATTAGTCATGAATCGTGGATTCATGATGCCGGTAGTTGTAGCATTAGGCATGAATCATGATTGTAATAGCGATAAACGATTAGTAGTTGTAGTTTTTATTTTATTTTTCCTCTCAACAATTGCATCATTATCGTAGTAAGATGGATGACTTCTTTGTTTGCTAAATTCATTTCTGCATGACCTATAGAAGGTGTCGTAATATTTTCTTTCTCTTAATAAATGTAACCTATATTTGGAACAATGTCCATAATTATTTTAGTTTTGAAAGAAAATCAATTGTCCAAATTGACTACTAATATTATACTACTAATGTATATATAGAAAACAAATTACTTCCACCATTATTGTGAGGTGGATTTTTAATCGATGCGGAGCACTTGAGTCTGAAAGAAGGAATTACAATTATACTCCATACTAGGTAGCCCGCACAATGTTATACTATCTTAAATCAGATTTATTTGATCCAAGTAGCACCAACTGTGATGACAAGGTGGCCATATAATTTTAATAGAAGTGATGTACTCCCTATAACCTTTATTTATTGTCCTGATGTCTATTTTTGAGACTTTTCAAAAAAAAAGTAATTAGAAAACAACTATACTCCTTCCCCAACAGAAAATGAGAATAATTTTATTGGGATTGAGGAAGTAATAGTAGTTACCTAACTAGGCGCAATACTGGATGTTCACTCGTTTTTCCTTAATATATCAAGAGAATAACCAACTTGGGATAAACTAATGATAAAAGAGGACAACATACATGGGATAGAAGGCTACACTAGGTCGCCCAAGAGTGGAACAGGCACCCAAACTAGTCAGACCACAAAGTGATCAAACCAAATTTGGAATCATTCAGTACATCAAGCCTATAGCATATAAGATAATAGTCTACCTTCTTACCTGTCTCCAAACCTCCTCGTTAGGCGCATTTTTGTCAGCAAGCATTATGGTATTGGGTTTTTTCTTGCACACGTCAGCAACTTTTTGCCAATATCGCCCTGCATATGTACACCAGAATCACACAAACAACTCAACACTGTAATTTCTAATACTAAAGCCTTTAGATAATTACCCCCTCCAATTCAATCCATGCTTTACATAGACCCACTTTTTGTGAGGACAAAAGTGGGCCCTATGTAAAGCTTGGATTGGATGGGAGGTAGTAGTTATCGGTATCACCATTGCAACATGTCATTGTCTGCTTCTAATGTGCGGGCTGCCACAAAGGCATACCCCTCTACTTGTTTCTATAGCCAAGATGTGCTTTTATTTCCTTATTTCTCACCAAAAGAGAGGTTTAATAGCGGACAAGATGAATTAGGAGTAAATGCATATTTTGATGGTCTTTTAAATACCAGCCAGACTTTAGTAACAAAAACAGCAAAACAGTAGCTGATTACTTAGTTATCACTTATCAGTCCATGCAAAGAAGACACCATAAGCACATACACACACAATCATATATGATGAGATTAGACCACTATGTTATTTCCCATTATATAACTGTAATAAAACAATATTATTTTGGCCGTGACGACAACTCTTTCAAATATCTTTACTGATTATCAGTAAAATAAATTCATACAACCCATTATTTATCGAAAAGAAGGCAGACTAGCAGTTTGCAAGTGATATATGTGTTTCCGTTTGAAAAAAAACAGTGGTAATAGCAGGGCATGCATAGACAACTAGGCTACGATTGAAAAATCTAATCAATTTTTTAAGCATTTGGGAATTGAGATACTAATGACTTTAGACCACATTTCTTACTTATCGAAAAGAAGGCAGGCTAGCAGTTTGCAAGTGATATATGTGTTTCTGTTTGAAAAAAAAAACAGTGGTAATAGTAGGGCGTGGATAGACAACTAGGCTACGATTGAAAAATCTAATCAATTTTTTTAAGCATTTGGGAATTGAGATACTAATGACTTTAGACCACATTTCTTTACATCAAGACAAAATCTTCCCCATTTCATTTCCGTTACATATGTGGGACCCCTTACTAGGATATCACAGCTGCTAACACGACCACAAGCAATAGTAATTTATCAGTTCCTTCAGTTCTTTTATTTGACCTTCTGCATATCAAGCTAACATTTGAGTTTAGGTCACTAAGATATTATTCACAGCAGTCAGTTAGTTTTACATCACTAAGATATTGCTCACAGCAAGCTCGCTTACAAAATAGTTCTGGACAAGACGATGGACAAGAGGATAGACTACAGAGAACATAGGTAGACTATCATACCTTTCGTGAGATCACCCATCAAACTCTCGACAACGCAATCATCCCCAAACACCCCAGGGATACTTAGCAATTCCTTGCAGAGAGCAGACTTGGCACATCCTGGTATTCCTGAAAATGGAATAAATGAGAAAATAGAATTAATTATCTTTGCGATTCCAAAAGAGGTAGTTGCAGTCACTAGTTGACTTGTTTCTCAATGATACATTGAATAATTTCATTTAAACCACGTTTCACAAAAAAAAAACAGCTCTAAATTACTCCAAACAAGCTCAGAAGTCAAGATACGAATTCTATCCAGAATTGATTGTTTACTTGTAAGTCAATTTCTTCCATTATCATGTCACATCGGCAATATAAATTAAGCAATTAAATACTCTACTCAGCAAGTGCAACATATAGATTACCATCACCGTGTTAACCAACACCACCAAGCACTTGTAAGTTATAATCATAGTAGGAGGTTAAAAAACAAGCTTATCACTCTGAAACTGTACGTACTTCACTAGCATAGCAATTGTGTGTGACTTGCAGCAACTCAAACAAACCTAACATAAAATTCTCCTACTATAAAACATACATCAATGATCAACCTCACCTCACCTCACATACACAATGATCTTCCATGTCTCACCCTCTGTCAAAGGCATAACTCAAATGACACATTTAAGTCTTACTAATCTCACCATTCTCACTGATAATCTTAGCTTACCCAGTTGGAAGTCCATCATGGGAAAGTAGGCAGGAAATTAAACAAAAGATACCAATAAACCAGCTTTTCTAATATTCTAATGGTCACAAACAACAACATTACCCCAGTGCCTCAATGGCTCCCGCAAATTAAGGGGTAAGGGGGTTGGATGTACACAACCTTACCCTTGTGTTAGCAACACAAAGAGGCTGTTTCCGAACAACCCAAGATGAAAATTGCGTCGAGAACATCATTTAATGACCGCTACTTCACAAGGGAAAGAAGTGCAGCCACTTTACTCAGCCATTTTGATTTATTCCATCATAATCCAAAGCCAAAGAGTAATGAGTTTTTGGCTCCATTCTAATGGTCACAGGTGCAATATTTTTTATGGTGAGTTTTGACATGTTTTAGAGAGATTCTATTTTAACTGGGCTCTTAAGTAGGGATGAAAAACCTTGAGACAACTATCAGGCTATCAGCAGCTCACAGGAATACAATAGCACAGCAAGTTGATCACCCTAGGCCTGGGAACAAGCAACAAACATCTAGTCTAGTCATCCACAACTAACTTTTGATGCAATTCAAGATGACCTTAACTAGGAAATGAAATATGGTTTAAAAGCTTCCTTGTTATAATAAAGATTGTAGGTTTGTGTTCAAACAATAAGACTTCTTTACACAGAAAAGCTCATCGATTTGGTAAAACCATCATCATACACACACTACCTTACCTGCCCTCTCCTTGACACTAATCCCTATTCCCTGCGAGAGTTCGCAAGCAACAACTATGAGAAAATCAGCATCCATGCAAGGACTCAGTGACTCACGTACCCCGCCCGGTTAAAGACTTGAAACTAATGCTTAGTATCACTTACCAAAATCTAATGCTTTTATTTGGGGAAAAAACTGTTATTAAAAGTAGCTCACATAAACCGATTAGTAACAATACATGAACTTGAAGAGATTGCAGAATCATAAGCAATGAGGCTTTGTGCTGTGTAAATGAAATGTAAAAGCAATACTAACCTGGAAAGAACACCACAAGGCCATTCGTTTGTAAGCTTTCTCTAGGGCTAAGGGATGACACTGCTGATTCCACCTCATGTTCTTTGTTGAGGTCGCCTTCTTCATCCATGTCTCCAATTATGGCCAAAAACTGTTCGGAGTTTACCAAATTTCCAGCTGCACCTACGAGCACTTGATTTGAAGGACTACGCTTTGCATATTGTTCAAGGAAAGGCTCAGCCTCACTGAGGTATACATCCGACTTCAACTGCCTATGGCCACATTTCCTTCGAATGTATACAGCCCTTGAACACAAGGTAACATCAAGTCTCAATTCTGTATATATAATTTTTTTTAAATGTGAGATTGATGAACAATAATGACGCCTACCATTCATCCAACAAAGTACTTAATTCCCTTTTCTTTGCATGTGAGGTACCCCATATTTTCATCTGCCTGTGAATCAAAATGCATTCTAAATTTAATAGTTGTTACTTGTAAGCACTATGCCAAACATATAAACAATAGCCAAAATAGCTTCCTTGAATGAGAGATCAAAAAAATCAAAGTCCTAATCCCTCTGCACTTTCTTACAACTAGCAATTTGAATCCAATCATTTCATTACAGCAGAGACAGTAAGCGAGTATTACCAAAACAGGTATCCAACACATAGATAAAGCCCTTAAAGTTTCGTTTTTTTTAAAAAAAAAAAAACATGAAGCAAAGTATGCTTCCATTTTACGTTCATCAACTAGACAATCAAGGCCAATAAAAACAACAACAAAAGGTCAAGGAATCTAAAGATAAGATAACTAGATAGGATTTGTAATTCAAAATAAACATCGTAACAAAATAAGTTTGGAAGTTACCATGCTGTCTGTCCTGATGCACAAGATTATGGTTATCCTTTAAAGCGTATTACTAACAAAAACACACCCATGACCCACAACAGAGAGAACTCACCTCATATAATATGCCTTATATGCATTAGGTCCATCCTTGAAAAGAATCGACAAACCATTTCGAATCAAAAATGTTCGCAACTGTGAGAGATATCAACATAGAAGGAGACTCATTAAAACGACAAACATGAGACATTGGAAATAGGAGGATGTGAATCAGGCAAAGATATATAACATCTACAGAATAATGTGAAAGGGTATTGTGTGCATATAAGGGAAGTTAAGTCTATTGCCTTACCTTGTATGTGAGAAATTTCAGTTTAACCATTAAGTTCGCATCTTCATCAGCAAGTGAATCTGCTCCAACTGAATCTAAATTCATAGCTGCACTCATGTGTTTCTCGATATCTGAATCTCTCTCTTCCCTTCCTTTGAATAAGTTTACATCAACAAAAAAGCCTAAAATAAACTATCGTTAGACCTCATAGTGGAATAGTTTTCCAGATGCCAAATAAGCTTTAATTCATATTTTGCAACTAGAAATCTAGAACAGTATGGATATTAAACATGCATACTCTGAAATAATGTGTTCTTTATCTTATCAGATCAGAAACTTCACAAACCTCACTCACAGATAAAGAAAAATATTTCATCATGATGAACAGATTAGGGATCCTCAAAACAAAAAGAACTGAAAATAGCTTAGAAGGTCTGACTATGATATCCATAGTGGAAAGCATTGGGTAATGAAACATTGGAACCATATTAAAACATCCGTCCACATAAAATACAAGGACACCCTCAAGTGAACAATAGCCAAAAACGTCTTATCTCCTACAAGTACAAACCAACCTCACGATGCGGACACATGTGTAGTTAGTCTTTGCCATCAAAGCACAAAATAGACAACAGGTGACAAAGTCTTGGGCGGCCTCTAGTTAGCCAGTTATCCACAGTTTTAAATAGATAAACCAATAAAACAGAAGATAACTTTAGAGAAATAGGAAATTTAGCCCTTGAGAGTTGTGTTTATAGACCGGACTTCAAGAGAAATCACTAGATAAATCAGTAATTCACAATATCGACCATGCATCAGAAATTCCTAGTAATGAAGCACGATTCCAAAATATATGTAAAACATAATCTAGCCCTCCCAGTAAAAAGCATAAACACTCAAGCAAATAGACTGGAATTTGGTATATACACATGATACACATGTGGAACAAGACAACCAAGATCTGGTAGCTCTAAGAGGCAAGAACGTCCTGTCCCACTCCAACTGAACTTCAACTTTAAAATGGAAGGACGATGAGAACATATATCGCTAAATTTACAGCACCGCATTAAACTGTACCATTAAAGGTTCATGGAACGACCAGGGGTAAGGTTATAGGAGGGAGCTGCCTTGACAATTTACATGCTCAAGAATCAAGATATACTAGATTTCTTTTAAATTACAGATTCATGGTCAAATACAAGGATTGTAAGTACCAACATTTTTTTATGCTAAAAATAAGACACCTGCTACATTATGAAACCCTAAAGAAGAAAAAACTACCTCTGTATAATGGCCACAAAGAAGGATTGTGCCTGTAGATGAAACCATTCAAACATACATTGTATAAATATAAAATCATAATGGAACAAAATAAATCTAGAAAACACTGCGTAGTGATAAGAATTAGAACCTCATTTCTTTCTGATACCGCCTAAAGCATGTATCGCTGTGCACATGAATAACCATTTTATAATGGATATTGTCTTTTGACATGGTGTCAACATTGTGAAAGTTATAGTAGCATTTGAAGGCAGCAGGCAATCGCTTTTCCTTCATCAAACGAATCATTTCCTGGAACACATACAAAGTATAGTAAAAAAATAATACTTTGTACAAGATAGATAGCCACAGAACGCAAACAGAAAAGCAATCACCGCAATACTCTAAAGACTAAGACTAACATCATTTTCAATATAAAACATAAATGCCTAAACAAACAGATATGTTCTTTTCTTTTCTCAATTAGATAAAGAGAATAAATTATGGCACGTCAAATGAGCTGAAGTCACTGAATGATGAACATGGCAAACAAGAAGGAGCTAATATAATAAATGCGTCTGAAAATACAGGAAAATATTGAAAAACACCCTCGAGTTCTATATAATTATTGAGAACCCAAAACATAAATCAAGTATCCCTTTCGTTATTTCAATATATAAAGAAAGTTCTGATGATGATTAGAAAACACCCTTAATTGTATAGAAACTAAATAATGATGGAAGATGATGGTGGTGGTGGTGATTAAAAAACACCCTTAAATATTACTCCGTAGTAAAAGATCAAACTAAACCTGCAATTTATGAGTCGATTCATCTGTTGGATGGGCTTGGAGAAACTTTGCAACAATAGATTTATCAGCAGTTCTCGAATGTTGATCACCCGGTGCTTTCCCCAACCAATCAACAAAACTAGGGCAAAACGAGGTCCCAGTTTCATTAAGAAGAGCTTTTATTTGCTGCATCACAATCTCAGAAATACTTCATTGGTCTTTAGAAACAATAAACACACACACGCATATCATTTTGCATACAAATTGAAAATTACCTGTTTCTCACCAGACCTATTTGTAGCACAAATTTCCCGCAATGTTGGTCCAAACTCACGCTCAGCTGGCACATAAAACATTCATCAAGCCTTTCACACGATATATTAACAAGACAGATCCCCTACTTCTAAAAAAAGGATTAGAAATACTTGCACACATTAGATAGCGCACTTGTTCATTACCATATGCACAAAGCAACATAGTGTTAAACCACAAAACAACAAACCATTCTTCTTTTCTGGAAAACTAATGAATCATAATCAAAGAGAAGAGTATTCAAGAACAATTGGTCCTCCTCACAAGTCACAGTGTCATCCTTCCAATAATCATTTGTCATATATAATTGTAAATGACTAGGTTCTATGCTCCCTTATCTTCTCAATGTCTTATATAAGCTACAAATAGAGATATACTGCTAACATTGTTGACCAAACAGGATTCCTAGTTATAACTTCTAATCCTACTTCTAGAAGGATGGCAAACAAGTTTCTTGTAGTCGTGACTCGCGCTTAAGGTGCAAAAGACATCTAATCGCTCACTGAGACAAACAATCCAATGGGCTGATAAGTTGATGTTGGTAGCTTAAAAACTGTTACGACTTATGAGCTGTCTCTAGAATGGACTACAGAAGGTGGTAATTGTCTATTAGATGAGCCAAAGCTGATAAAATAATGGTGGAGATAAACGAAACGTGAGACCCGCGTTTCTACAATTCCAGAAATCTATTTGCATATTTTCGACTTTAATATCAGACACATAAAGTTTAGTATATACCCCCATCTGCAGATGCCATTGGATAGTCCCTCATAACCTCCTGCAAACATCTTGAACTTTCTGGGCTCACAATTCGAGCAACAAGACCTTCAAGAATTTCACCCTGATACTGAATATGGTCGATAGATCCTGAAACCAACAGGCAGAATTTCTCAACCATCATCTCGTATTAATTCAAGTCACACAATAACCCCATGCAACATAACAGCAAAAGGGTAGAAGTTGGAAAGGCACTAGACATATGAATCTAAAATCGAACAATGCATGAAAACTGGCCCACATAGCGGTCTTTTCTTTGTGTGTGCGCAGGAGGTGGGGGGTTATCCAATCAACTAAAAACTAAACCATGGTGGCCTTTCATCTTCCCTAACATTAGAGCCTGAAAGTCTCATCATATCACTAAAAGGATGTGATCTTCGTCCATATATAGAAGATCACCTGGTATACAGATATCTGCAACTTCGTCCAGCGCCTTGCACACAGTAGTTGCTGTTCCTTCTTCACATAAAGTATCATAAGCTGCAAAAAATGATGTTGCTGACTTCCTACAAAAATCAACATGAATCGATATGAAGTATCAGCTCCAGCTAAGCCCTAATGAAAGCTGTCATTTTTAAAATGAGAATATATGAGCAACGGGGTTATTGGAAACCCTGCAAATCTGGAGGTCTCATGATGAGTGAAGAAGATAAATGCTTTAGAATATGCAACACTATGCTGCCCTTGGGCCACACGGCCCATGTGATAGTGATTTAGGTGGAAGCACATTCATGCCCAAGTAAGGCCAGAAGAGAAAGAGATATTATCAGATGCTTTGTTCTCAAAGAAAATAAAGCTTATTGACAACAAGGTCACTAATTCCGTTGTCCATTCTTCTGTCTTTAATATAATTTCTTATGTTTGATATAAAAAGTTTGAAGTGAGATATAAAATGATAATGATAATTTGTATAATTGTTTGTTGTAACCAAAAATATGCATTTTAGGACTTCAGGACAGGTAAATAAGGGAGCATAGGTAGCAAAAAGATACACTATATCACAAAATATACAAGAGCTAGCTCTCCTCATAAAATTTTACCAACTGACCATGCATGAAGGAATATGTTTAACTTGAACTGGAAACCATGAAAAAACATCTGCAGTACCTTGTGGAAAATAACCAAACTTGATTGGTAGGCAACCGCCAATTCTGACAAAATGCAAATATCTCAGGAGTAGAATAGAATTTTGGTTTGCCGGTTCCCAACTCCGTAACAGCAGTCACAACAACTATAAAGCCCATACAGTCAGTAGTTGGACGTAAATATTTCAAGAATGCCAGAAAAGGCCAAAATCTTCAGTAACTGAAATACGAGTAAAAATATGTTACAAGGAGGCAGAGAAAGTGAATCTCACCATAATCTTCACGTGGTCGCTGCCCATGATCACCTAATACAGCAGTTACAAGCTCCATTGATATGCAGATACGGCTCCTCTGCCAAATCAGGGGAATTACATATATTCATTGAATAAAACATGCTGCTACAGCACGTAGCAATTTCACGTGATCTTAACAATTAAGCAAAGTAACCGATTACAACAAAATGCCTCGCACAAGTAGGATTCATATTTCTTCAGTACTAATCAGAGTGGCGCAGAAAGATGGGCCCACTCACTCAGTCAGTCTTAATTTGATTTCATATTTTTTTTATGATTAACAGACAATTTGAAAGTAATATAAAAATCATAATGCAATGTTCACAAAAACACTTTATAAATTATCCTAAAAATGAATTAAATGATAAACATGAGCTATTATCTACTCCTCCCGTTCCAATGAGCTATTGTCTACTCCTCCCGAGTTGCGGCCCGAGATTAAAGTTTGTAAGTGAACACTCATTATGGCATTCATCAATCAGTGTGTGACAATCCTTACCTCGAGAAATTCATTAAATTCGGCCTGTTTTCTTTTTGCTCGTGTACCCCAAGCCTCACGAAACATCCTTCCAAGAACAAAGACACCAACTGCAGTATATCTGAAACAAATAAACCGTACTACATAAGTATACGAAAACAAAAAAAAATGTTGCCATTTATTAAACTGATGTTGCATCAAACTTGACTACTTGAACTGTCTTACATGCGATATTGCTCTAATATAGGGGTGTAAACGAGCCGAGTTGAGCGCGAGCCTGGGGCTGCTCAGCTCGAGCTCGAAAAGAAAAAGGGGAGTCTCGGCTCGAGCTCAAGCTCGTCGAGCTTCAAAAACAAAGGCTCGAGCTCAAGCTCGTTAACTCGACTCGTGGCTCGGGAAAAGGCTCGACTCTGGGCTCAAGTTGAGCTCGACTCGCGGGCTCGAGTGAGCTCGACTCGCGGGCTCGTGTTGAGCTCGACTCGCATGATGAGTTGGGTTGGAGCTTAAGTGCTTTTGAGTCTTTGACTAATGAAACAGAAATTAAATCAATACTTTATTGAAACGAAAATTTGACTTTTGACGGGATTTGCATGGTTTAGGGAGGAATTATGGTTAATTTGGTTTAGTAATATGAGTAAATTATGGTAACAACTAACAATATACGGGCAAAAATTTAAGGTAACATACTAATATGAGTAAATTATGATTTGATTTACGATTTACTTTTTTTTTAATGATTAATAGGTATATTTGATTTAGGTAGCGGAAAGGAAACTCTAGCTTTAAAATAATATCGAGCTAATCGCGAGCTATTCGAGCCGAGCCAGATCTTGCTCGGCTCGACTCATAAATGATCCGAGCCGAGCTCGAGCCCGAGTCGAGCTCATACGAGTCTAATACATGGTAAATAATAGAAGCACAAACATACCATGCGAGAAACATAATGATTCTAGTGCCCCAGAAAATATTGTTCCGAAATTAATCTTACCTACCCTAACCTAAGAATTTTACTTAACATTTGTGCTCTGATTCTTACAACGCTAGAAACCAAACAAAAAAAATTAAAACCCACTGTGAAATGTGAAAATTGAAAATTTAGAAAAGAAAGGACATGGAGTATAGAGGATGCATATAAAAAGGCAGACATACATATTCCCATAACTGTTTTTAGCATAAGCTCCGCCTTTGTGCCCAGCATACATAAACAAAGACCCAGAGTGTTTGAGGGACACCTGTGTGCAAATGAAAAATTGTACAGAAGAATATTCAAAGTCACATGCTACATAGTAGTTGTTGAAATACACAAGAGTTGAGGACAACATAATCAGGCAAAAAATGGAACTCCTACCTCTAAGGTGGCAAGACCTTTGGAAACCATTTCAATCATCCTCGTTCTGATCTGCATACGAGGGCAGTCAAACAATGAGTAATAAATATGAAACTAAATATAATTTTGGTTGGGTAATCTCAATCATGATGTGAGGGGGTTCAATTTGGTATAAACTACAAGTCTACAAATAAGGTGGGTAACGAAGGAGACCTGAAAGGTATCAAGAAAAAGATAGCATAATTGATCATGTCAAATGTTGTAATGGTGTTGACAAAGGTTTAATTATACATGTTCTCGAAAATTCATTTTGAGTTGAATACAAATATTGAGGTAGATGGTTTTATTCGTCAACAACCAAAAATGGGACAAACTATAAGAATCATATAACATGAAGACAAGTGGGTTATGGATTTTTCAATGGGATTTAATGGAACATAGAGCCAAAAAGAAGTCATCATGCAAAATGCTGAAGATGAAGACAGAGACATGCAAACTTAAGAGCCTTGAGGCCACAATGGCATGTCACAATAGCTTTGCAGAAATTTCATCAATATATAAAGATTTCTATTTTCTTACAGTTGTGCCATATTTAGCTATGCAAGGACAAAAGCAAAGGACTTACAAGAGAACAAGAGACGAGTTACTCAATCTCACTCATATTGTCCTCTATTTGATTTGGATGGTCAGATAACAGTTATACATGAGTTATATCAATATTAAAATGCTAAAAAATCAACCAAGCAAGTTTTACAATTGTCGTTCCTAAATAAATTAACGATCAGCAGAATACCAACACCAACAGATATCCTACCTTTAAGATTATGTCAGTCAATTATAACTGTAAGCTAAAGAATGTGGGTACTTCTAAAACTACAATACATTTGAGATTAATCCTTCGCCTTGATGATGTCTCCATATAAAATATAATTTCACTAAAAAGGGTTACATTTGGAGTATTACGGACATAATGATATTTAGTGATGCAACATAGTCAACCAAATACCAAAGATGAAAAAGAGATAGTGGAAAAGGTACCTCTTGATCAGATTTCTCGTTTTCGAATTTTGGATAAAAGGTGGCTCTGATTTGAGCATGTGAATAGGTGAACTTATCAACGTTGAAATTCTCGAATAATTTCTCTCTGGATAATGAACTCAAAGAGGCAGACAACTTTTCCCTTGCAGTTGTTTCACTCACCATTTCTTTAGTTCCAGCTGCAACTTGACTAAGCGTGACATCACTTGAAGTATTCTGAGATTTAGGCTTCCATATTGCCCTCTGTTCAGATACTGCAGTTTGTCCACTTACACTAGATGTGCTGATGTTGACAGTTTGTGTGCTCGAAGATGATCCACCATTGGTTGACTTTACTTTCCATCTTTCCTCTTTGCGGTTCATACCCTTCCCCTTCATTTAGCGGAGGTTAAAACATACGGAGTAATTCAGTTATTGCATAAGTATCTTAAGTCCATAATAAATACAACAGAAATCTATAATAAATATATCGATACCAATGTATTGCATAAGTATCTTAAATACCAATGTTACCCCATTCAAGCATTCCCCGCTCTTCATTTTTTCCCCTATTGATTGATTGATTGATGATCCCCTATTTCTTTCTTTCTTTCTTTCTTTGATCACCTCGCCAGCCTTTTACTCCTTCTCCTTCACCTTACTACTAGTAATAATTTAATCATGAATTGTTTTTTAATTGTTATTGGGGTGCCAGTATTAAATTACTACTCCTACTAGTATTAGTTCTTGTTCAAATTAATTGGGTTGGGTAACTTGGGTGCGCTGTGTGTGTATCATCTGGTCTTGTCCCAACTCCTAATCAATCAGCACTCAGCAGCTGCAAATGCAAATGGATCCATTGTTTATCTAATACAGTACTCCACTTGGATGCCACGCGCCCATTCAACCATTATTCATTCTTCCTCCTCCTTTTGACTCTGACTCTCCCCTAAATTTCCTCAAACAAGCCATCAATCAACAATAAGATCAGAAAACGTATACGATGGCTGGATCCACGATTACCAGTTTACCACTTTCACCTATTGCTCCTTCCATTTACCACTTTACGCATTTACTTTTGAGTAACATTTAATGGGGATAACATTGGTATTTAAGATACTTCCTCTGTGTAGAAAAAAACACCACCTAATTCAACACACAAACTATCTCAATCAACCACCATCAATGGTAGATAACTTTACACATCCAATCTAATTTAACATAAAACTTTATCTTCAATAGTATCAATCTCCACTACTCCTTCATAAAACCCTAATTGCCGTTACTATCTTCGCCATTTAGTCGAAAACATAGTAGGAAAAAGAAACTATCATTGTCACCGTTAACCAATGTATTGGTTGTAGCTAACAAACAAAACCTCATTTGTGAAAATAATTAAAGAAGGGTGTGAGAAAGAGCGAAGTGACGGGGCAGGGGGCATAGATTACAAGTCGACGACATTGTCATCATCAATAACGAGTCGCCAATCACAAAAAACTATACCGCCGGAAATAATCGCGATGCACTCGAAAGACGATAACAAACAGGCAATGCGGGAATCAAGCGGCATCAAAGCAAACAGAGAATAGGAAGAAAAAGAAAGAGAAAAGCAGTGAGAGCTACCTTGCGCGGCATGGTAATGGTAGAGAAGAGAGAGTGGAGAGGGGAGGAGGTTGTAGAAGAAGAGGAGTGCCTGAGAATGAGTAGGTTGTTGAAAACCTTGTGCGCTGTGAACATTCAACCGCTACTTATATGGAACGTAACCCCATAGATGGATGCTTTGTTTGTTGAGTGGCAACCGCCGTCAAGTGTTTTTTTTATCTTTCTCCTCCCTCAGTCGGAAGTGTTCCTTCTTTTTTTTGGAGGGGCGTCGTGGCTCCTTGTTTCTTTTCTGCTCTCAACTCTCAACTCAAGTATGGAGGTCTTCCCTGTCGATTAAAAGTTAAGATTAATCCCGACCCAAATAAAACGGTCCAAATGAACTAAAACACGTACTATAAGAATAATCCAATCGCATTTTATTGCTGACGTACTTATCGAATCCACATAGACGGTAAAAACTAATCAACTAAAGTAACGATAGAGAAAAATGGTAACAAATATACTATTCCGTAAAAGAGATTAGAGTCAATGTCAACACGGTAGTCAAACGGGAGTTGTCGGGGTTCACAAAAGAGTTGATTAAGGTCGGTGATAGGTCTGAGATAGGCACTCTCGAGTCTAACCTAAACTCGTTTGATGATCTTCGAAGAACAATTCTGCACAAGTTGATTTCTAGTTTTCCGGTTTTCTCTCATTTCCTCCTTTCCATGTTCAAAATGATGGTATGTATCATCTAAAACCCTAGGTTTTATTGGAGTTGGAATCGAAAGTCAATTTGGTTCGTCTTAATGGATTTGACCCATTTAGGTGGATTTGATCCATTTAGAGAATTTTTACCACTTTATGAGACGATTTTATTTAATATAATTAAAATGAATTACTTTATTTAAATTTCGTCCAAATTAGATTATTTCAATTTACATCAAATATTTGACAGATCAATATTTTGACTCTTGACTTTTCTTGTATCGGATGTGGTGGCACACTGTCACTTGCAAATTTTATCTATCTACTGCCCCTCTTATTCGGAGTATTCTCCACTTTTCTTTTTGAACTTAGTTGGGTTTTCTTCCCACTTTTTTTTGAAAATAATTATAATCATTCTTTATTCTTCTTTCAATTTTTTATTCTTTTCCTTCACACATAAACTCACCACCTTTTCACTTTATACCCCATCATTTACACTTCATACCCCACTTTCTATTATCTCTCTTACTTTATCTCCACCCTTTATTATTATTTTACTTCCTCCTTGTTTCCCCCCAAAAAAATTGGGGAGGAATACTCTGAATAGGAGGGAGTACAATAGTTTCACTTCATATATACAAACATCGTTAGAAGACACCTATCATGAAAAAACTCATTTCAGAAAAAACTTGATGTTAAAGGCTAGGGATGGCAACGGGTCCAGGATCCGGTCCAGACCCGGCGGGTCGGACCCATATGGGTCGGGTCTGGGTCTCATTTTTTCAGACCCGGCGGATTCGGGTCGGGTCTGAATCTTATTTTTGAAAACCGGGTCCGGGTCTGAAATACTGGACCCGGACCCGACCCGTGGACCCGGCACTTTAATTAAAAAAAAACAAACAAAAATCTACCAACATACATACGCAAAACTGCTAGCAAACAACTAAATTACTAAAATAACTCACTCTCTCACTTCTTTCCTCACCATTTCAATGTTCATTCAAGGTTTCCTAAGACCGTTATGAATGAGTTTGTAAGAGTGTTTAATTTCTTAGTACAATATATGTCGTAGATAATTTTGTACGTGATAAAAAATACCGGCAAAATTTGAAATTTGGAAGAAATGAGGAATGTAGGACAAAATAAAATAAAATAGTGAGACCCGCGGGTAGACCCGGACCCGAACCGGACCCGGCGGGTCTGGATCCGGGTCTTAAAATTTTGGACCCGGCCGGGTCCGGGTCGGGTCCGGGTCTAGGGTAATTTTGACGGGTCCGGGTCCGGATCCTAGTGGACCCGGTCCAGATCCGGTCCATTGCCATCTCTATTAAAGGCTAACAATGATAGCATCCCTGACCCAAAGACTAGTTAAAAAAAAGAGCTACTCGTGATCGTCCGTATATTGAATCGTTCTTTTTCCTAATGAACCTTTACTCGATCATAACGAATTTTCATAAAATTTTGCCATTATCCCCTTATTATAAATTTTACTTTGACATTGAAATTTACCGTTTTTTTCGTTTTGCTTCATCAATTTAGATAATCCATCACTCCCGAATTCAATTATATTCAATTATAACTTCTGATTCAATTACCGATGACGTAAAATCAATTATTTATTTATCAAATTATTTTTTTAATTAATACTCGTTATAATACTTCTTCCGTCCTTTATGTTTCTTCATGTTTTCCTTTTTGGACCATCCTTTAAGTTTCTTCATGTTTCTACCTTTCTTTTTTTATACACTCAATTTTTCCCTTTTCTCCTTGTTGAACCCACCTTCATACCCTTATATACACCCACTAACAATACTTATTTATAACCAAAGATGTCTTAGCCTAGTGGTTAGGACTAGGTGCTATGGGACAATAGGTCTCAGGTTCGAATTCCCCCTCCCCTATATTGTAATGCGACTAAGACCATCTCCAACAATGGTTTACCACTACTCATCATCCTTCCATCTTTCCTATTTCTCACTCCTCTACCTCACAATCAAAAAATCACTCCTCCATCCATAATCATCTCTTCCTCATCATTTATCTCTCTTATTTTTTAATACCCCACTATTCCACACTTTTTTATTAATTATGAAAATAATTTGTTAACTGATGTAATTAACAAAATCGAGTACGTATAATTTAATTTGATTGTTGGACTCGGTTTTCAAATTTCGTACTCGGCTGTTGTCTCGAAATTTCGTACTCGTTTTTCAAACACAATAATTTATTTAAAAATATAAGTACGAAAGACAATATTACATTACCTTTAAAAACTTTCGGTTCTCATTTTTCGAAAAACTTCTAACATTTGTCGTTCAAAATTATTACTACTACTACTATCATTATTACTCGGATTATTGTAATTATTATAGTTATCCATAACTAATATTAGAAAGAAATAGGTTTAATTTTGTTTTGTATTAAATGTGATTAACAAAATAAAATAGAGAGAGAAAGAAGTAGTGTGATAATACTACCCAATATTATACTCTATTTATAGAGAAAAAAATTTAAACTTAGATATGTTTTTTTAAAAAAAAAAAGATTTTTCATAAAAAATCGTAAACAGTTCAAAAGAAATAAGAAATAAATATATTGAATATGGACTTGACAAGTGTCAAGTCCCAATTGGATACTAAATTTAAGAAAAAAAAAAACGGGCCAAACAACAACTTCACGCTCCTCATGCTCTTCCTCACAAACATGAGGCTCCTCATGAAGCTCGTGAGGATGAATTACCATATTCATGCAAAATCATGGTTGGAGCACCATCACCATCCTCATGAGCAACCTCCAACTCATGGTTGGAGGTGCTCTAAGTGCGCTCTTCGTTGAACCAAAAAAGAAAAAAACAATACTTATTTATAAACAAATTATTTTCAAGGCCCACCATCTATTATTTTACTTCTTTTTATCCAATTCCTTATTCCACGTGCAAAAAGAAATGAGAAGAAACCCAAAGGACGGAAGTAATAAATAAATAAAAATTCCACATAATATGTCAATCGTATGATTGAATTAGTGTATACATTACATGATCCGAAAATATGACCAATTGAATTTAAAAGTTTTCGACTAAAATAATATAGAAAAATAGCAATTGACAAACATTTTTTATTTTTTTTAAATAAATAGATTAATTAAAAAAACAATTAAGAGGCAACAACGCCTCCTTGACCACACACCACCACTCCCACCAACCCACTTGCTCACCACCCACCACCTAGTCCAGTCATCCACCGCCCACAACCCGATCCTCACCCACCACCACTCACGACCCACATCCCAACCACCCTCACCCGACCCCGCCTACTTGACCCACACCGACTCTGACCCGACCCCACCCACCCCCGCCGACCCAATCCCTACTTTCTCAGCCCCGAATCCGGAGTTTTATGGTGTTGGAATTTATTTAGAGAAAAACCTAACATTTGATTTTTTTGATGGAGTGAAATAAGAGGGACAAGCTGGTAAAGTTCCGTTAGGAAAAAGTAATTTCGGTTGATAATGACGGTGCTCTATGAGAGTAGGTTTCAAGTTCGAATACCTCTCCCCCTTTAAACTGAGTAGTCAAAGTAAACACCAAAATTGAAGAAAAAAACTCAGATAAATTCATAAATTCTACTACTATTAAAAGAATTGAAGTTGTGCTCACTGTAGCTTAGGAATAGTATCCGCTTAGGAATAACATCCCCGTAAGAACGGTGTTTGGCATAAAGACTTTCTTTGACTTTCAGGGGTAGCTGAGTCATTTTGTGTAGACACCCTTCTTTACAATATTTGTAATCACTGTTTTGCTTGATGCTACCTAATATTTCTTGCCATTGCTAAAACACTGTAAATATTTTGGGTCGTGCTTTTTCCTAACGAGCGTTTACTCAATCCTAACGACATTTTACCTATTTGCCCCCGTCATATCCCAACGCTCTCAAAAGTGATGTTCATCTTCTCTCTAAAAAAATTCCAAATTTGACCTAATTGAATCCGACCACCCAACCCGCCGCCCATCACGACCACCGCCATTCCCTTCTTATTCGTTCCCTAAACCCTAATTTACTTCACCAATTACAATTAAACAATAATTAGGAAAAAAATGTAACTAAATCCTAATTTAATCATTCAATTTCAATTAAATTTTGATTAGACAAAATAATTAAGGTAAACATACAATTGATTTAGGGAAAACTACAATTAGTTTATCATTAATTGAATTAGGGTTAATGATCGATCCCCTAATTTACTCCACAAATTTCAATTAAACAATTTAGAAGAAAAAAGTAACAAAACCCCAATTTAATCTTTCAATTTCAATTAAAGATTAATTAGAAAAAGTAGTTACGGTAACCAGTCAAGTTGTGGACATGACATAGGTCCACCCCGACGCGGCCACGCGCGGGTTTGAGTAGGCGAATGAATCTCCATATGAAACGGATCGAATTGAAATTTAGGTCGAAGTGGAGTCGCCACCGAATTTTGTGGTTATTCGGAACCATTCGAGCCCACTCTATGTCGTAGTGGTCCGTATACAAAATACGGCCCATTTCTGATGTCAGAGTTTATTGGGCTCGTCCCTTTGCATTTGATACCAATACCGACATTATCGGATATTGTGTATTGAATGACTCTCGTGCGCCAACGGTTTCGGGCATCCGGAAACCGAGGTTCTGAGTAAGGGGTGAGGGTACGTGTTGGGAAGCCCACAAAGGACACCCAACCCCGCCCGCACATTAGCGGCCTCTACTAAGAATTCGAATGACTTTCCAATACGCGCGTTAGTTGAACGGGAAAATGGTATGCAAAGATTATTTTCCCTAAACATGTGAATGGAATTGAAAAGGGTTTCTATGTCGATTTAATGCAATTAATTCTACGTCAAAGTGGAATTTTAGCATGTGGGTTCATTTTAGTAAAATAAAATAAACGACAAAAATCGACAAAGGAAACAATCAAACCATTAGTAACGATGTAACGAGTAATAAATTGAATAAAGATATAGATGTGATGAATGCATGATTTTGGAAAGAATAGTAGGTTACGTGATGGATTAACACGTGTTGACCGAGGTCAAGGAAAAAAATATATCGAGATCTAAAAAAAATGTTTTGTCTAAAAAAAAATGATGTTCGAAGAATAATAATAAAAAAGAGCGAAATTGTTTTCTTCGGAAAATTGATGATTTTATTAAATCGCGTACAAATATTGCGTAATTTGCACTCGACTTAATATTTTCGATATTCGTCGTATTCAATATTCGATTATGAAATCGATATTAAATACTTGGAATAATTTATACTCGATTTTGATTTTGATGCTCGTCATATCCCATATCCGATTATTGAATCGGTATGAAATGCTAGAGCGAAGACTTGAAGAAAATAATATAAGTCGTTTTAAATTAACTAGCACGATATAAATTTTCTCCGCGTTTATTAATGTCGTAATTAATTCAATTGAATTAGAGGACATCTATATTAGCATCAACGAAAATCGTGTTAATTAATTTATTTGACTAAATCATTAGATTCGACATCCAATTATGGAATTGGAATCGAATCTAATAGATCGACACCTTAAAAAAAACTCGCTTTGATTCCCTCCGCCTCCCGACATCATAATTAATTCTTGCAAATTGTTTGATGTCGGATCCGCATCAACGAGTTTCGACCCTTATTAAATATAATGCTTGTTTTTGAAAAATATTGTAAATATACGACTAATGATAATGATGCAAACACAATAATAAAAAAAATTGTTTAAGTTAACTTATCTCAATAATCAAATAATCGGGGTATTGGAACAAGCGACCGTCAACGCTGTGTGCAGTACACTTGTATATTCGTATTTCCTTATTCCGATACCCCTCTTATTCGACACAAATCGATAAGTATTTTAATGTTTTATATTAGTTATTATCGATATTATGATGCAATAAAGGAAAAAAAATAAAAAAAATAAAAAAGTAAGAAAAAACGAAGAAGATGACGAGAGGAAGAGAAGAAGGAGAGAACGGGGTTTTGACACCCTCAACCTACATGTTCTTGTCTCGGATCGAACCCGTAACCGTGGCTTTAACACAAGAGTCTTCGAGGTTTTATGGAAGTTAAGTTATGGTGGCTCGGGATTGATTCCTAAAATTAGGTTTAGGGTTTTTTTTGCTAGTGTAGAATTGCTAGGGTTTGATTAGGGTTGCATGTATAAGATTAGGGTTCTTTTTGAAGTGGTAAAAGTTGTGTCAAGTGGTGTTGCATGGGGGGGGGGGGGATAAATAGGCATGGCCATGCACTTTGGTGTTTAGGGTTTTGCCTTGACGGACTTGACCTGATGACCCGTCTGAAGGTGGACTGTTGATTTTGCTTCTTGAGTTGGACTTTTGATGTTGTGAATGGTTGTTTTGTATGTCTCGGAAACGACTTTGACCAGGGTTGACCCAATCGCTAATAGTCGGTTTTATTTCCGGTGTCGGTTTTGATCCAAATTAGCTTTATTTGATTGGAAACGGCCCACTGGACCTTGATTCGAGGTTGATTTTGTGAGATCTGTGCTCTGTAAGTGTGTTAGCCAGCGATTAATGGATTCGAGCTCGTATCCGATCGCATAGAAGCACGTTAGCGTCCGATCATCATCGGGTGTTTTTTGGAAACTGCCATAGACACCTGGCAGTCAAAATGCGGGTGTCTACAGAGCCCCCACTCTGACTGAGGCTTGGACAAGGCGAAAGTCAGAGTAGCCACCAGGCCAATCGAGGATTGAAACCTGGCGGACTTCCGGCCGGGTCGTTTATAGTCCACTAGACTCGCGTGAAGGGCTCGCCAGCCGTAAGCTAGAAGTCATACCTGAGTCGATAACTCCGTGGGGAATTGGACTTGTCGCATAAGTCCTGGGTGCGCCTGTATGTAGGCCCATCCCGTGAAATGCCGTCGTTGGCTTCCGTTGGGGAGATATCGTGGGTTGCACGTAGGGATGGCAACGGGTCCAGGACCCGGTCCAGACCCGGCGGGTCGGACCCATATGGGTCGGGTCTGGGTCTCATTTTTTCAGACCCGGCGGATCCGGGTCGGGTCTGGATCTTATTTTTGAAAACCGGGTCCGGGTCCAGTTCGACACTTTAATTAAAAAAAAAACAAACAAAAATCTACCCACATACATAACCAAAACAGCTAGCAAACAACTAAATTACTAAAATAACTCACTCTCTCACTTCTTTTCTCACCATTTCAATGTTCATTCAAGGTTTCCTAAGACCGTTATGAATGAGTTTGTAAGAGTGTTTAATTTCTTAGTACAATATATGTCGTAGATAATTTTGTACGTGATAAAAAATACCGGCAAAATTTGAAATTTGGAAGAAATGAGGAATGCAAGACAAAATAAAATAAAATAGTGAGACCCGCGGGGTAGACCCGGACCCGGGTCTTAAAATTTTGGACCCGGCCGGGTCCGGGTCGGGTCCGGGTCTAGGATAATTTTGACGGGTCCGGGTCCGGATCCTAGTTGACCCGGTCCAGATCCGGTCCATTGCCATCTCTAGTTGCACGTCCCTGTTTGAGTCGTACCTGTATAAGTCACATAAAATGCATGCAACACGTAGATAGTAAAATGACTCGCGTTGGGGAAAATGATTTTTTGAAATTTTGAAAATTTTGAAAATTTTGAAATTTTGAATTTTGAAATCTTGAAAATCTTGAGATTTTTGAATTTTGGAAACTTTAAGATTTTTGACTCCTAACAAGGATTAGGAAAGTTCGGGATGGAGATTTCCGTGCTAGTATCGAGACTAGGCTTGCGGTTTGATTCCAATTAGGATTAGGAAATTTTCATAAACAGTTTGCAAGGCTAATGCTATATATAGTCCTCTCTTGTCCTTGATTTCTCCACAATTCTCATTACAAATCAATCCCTTCTTTAAAGAAAGTCTCTTTATTTCCCTTAAGGCAAAAAGAAGATCTTCTTATTTTCTTAAGGAATTAGCCATGGGAATCGATAGATTGACCGTTATGCTGCAGGAGTGGTCCCGTCGCTTTAGGGACACGGATAGGGTGGCGCTCAACTAGACGGGTATAACTCAGCTGTATCCGTTCCGTCAGATGGTGGTTGATCGCTATTTCCTGGATGCATGCTTGGCTTACTGGGATGACATATATCATGTCTTTGCTTTTCCCCGGGGCGAGGTTTGCCCTTTGCCTGTGGAGATTGCCGCTATAGGAGGATGGAACCTGGTGCTTCGTCCAGCCGTCCCGTACTCGATCTATGACCCGAGGAGGAAGCTTCGAGAATTTCTAGGGCTTTCTCACAATGAGGTATCCCGCATGATGGAAGGCGATAAGATTTCTCTGATCAACTTGGCTGAGAAATTTATGAATTCTCTTGATGTTCGGGTCAGACCGGCTTACAGCCGCAGGGCCTTTTCTTTCTGTATGCTCCACGTATATGCTTTCGAGGGTCACATGGATTTGTTATCCTGCATGGGAAACACCCATCTTCTGACCGTAGTAGATTTGATGGAGACTGAACACAACCCGGCTTGGCTGATCACGGGCGAGATTATCCAAGGATTGGACAACCTTAAGAGAGACTCGTCCATTCGTCTTACCGGGAGCACCCGATTGCTGCAAGTATGTTACTTTGCAATTTTTTTGATTTTTGATTTTTTTGATTTTTTTTACTCATGTTTTTGTTTCCTTTTTTGCAGATTTGGCTTTATGAGAGGCTATCACTGATAGACCCTCCCCTTGATGCGGGCAACTATCATCATAACCAGGTGATGACGAGGAGGCGGGCCATTGATTTCTCTCGTCAGATTACGCAAAAGTATTGGGACGAGGTTTTGTCTTTCCATGGTGGTCCGCTAATTCGATGGGTCGTTCTGTGGTGACCCATCTACCTTTGGAGTGGCTTGGACCCGAAGGACAGAGCCCGCTATCAGGTGATCCTATCTTTCAGGCAGACGGTTCATCTCTACCCAGATCGCATACTAAGGCAGTATGGATGGACCCAGCGAATCCCTGAAGTTGAAGCAGTTGTGAGTGACCCTACCCAATTGACTGATGTAATGTGTGATACCTGGATGCAAAGATGGTACACACGGCATACTTGGCCCGTTGTCAAATCTCGCCACTCAATCTGGGTTTCAGATTCTTACATGAAGTGGACCAAAGCCGTTGATGCTAAAGCCCGAGCTGCGCTAAAGGTTGACGAAGCTTTTGACCTGCTGAGGAGGGAGCAAGCTAAAGACAATAGAGGATTCTTCGATGATGGTGACACCCCGGCTACCATGGTTCGTCTAATGTCAGGTCACAAAAAGAAGACTAAGACTCAAGCTGAAGGGTCTAGTGCTAAAGGTGCTTGGGGGAAAGTGAGCCCCCAGACTGACTTGGGAAGGAGACTGGGCCCAAGACTACCCGTGCAGGACCGACTTGGCCCACGGGATAGATTACCCAAGCATGTGCGGGCTCGCATTGGACCGAAGACCGTGATAGAAGACCCGTCGCCGAAGAAACGGGCTCGTGCTAAAGGGGTTCCACTTGTGATTCGGGAACGCTCGCCACCACCCCAAAGACCTCAGGCTCCACGCGACCCGAAGGACAAGGGGAAGGGGAAAATGCCCGGATATTAGTCTCCGTTATTATTATTTTTTAGTGGTGTGGTTTTTTTGGTGTGTGTATGCCGCGTCCGGCGTTTTTTTTTGTGTGTGTGTGTGTGTGTGTGTGTAATCGAGATAAAAAGACATATTATTGAACACCGTTCCCGTCTTTCGTTTATTGCAGTGGTTGTACCCTTTTGAGGGGTTGCCTACGTATCCACAAATAGCGGAATCAAACCAAACGTAGTTCAAAATTGATTTGATTGATTTTTGTAATTTTCGAAATACATCAAGATTATTAATTCGAGATGTGCGACAGTAGAATAATTAATTCTAGCTTATTGACTTGTCTATAATTTTTGAAAATTTATAAAAAGACAAATTTTTTATAAATTTTTGCAAATGACATTGAGATGGGGTTTATGGGTAGTAGCGCTTCAGCTGGTCCAAGTTGGTTGGGTTGACAAATTCGTTCCCGTCCAAGTCTGTCAGCATCACCGCTCCTCCTGATAGGACCTTCTTGACTAAGTATGGCCCAGCCCAATTGGGTTCGAATTTACCCCTTGGGTCAACCGGTAGTAAGGCACGAACCGATTTTAGGACCAGATCCCATTCTTTGATGTTTCGGGGTCTAACCCTTTTGTTGAAAGCCCGTTGGATCCTCTTTTGATATATTTGGATATTGTTGAGGGCCCGTGATCGCCGTTTGTCTAAAAGGACCAGCGAATCGTATCGGGCTTGGACCCAATCTGCTTCAGGTACTTGGATTTCAAGTAAAATCCTGAGGGATGGCACTTCTAGCTTGATTGGTTGGACCGCTTCCATTCCGTATGTCAAGTAATACGGGGTTGCCCCGGTCGCGGTGCGGATTGAGGTTCGATATCCCCACAGGGCAAAAGGTATTTTGTCGGGCCAGTCCCGGTAATTCTCAGCCATCTTTTTAAGTATGGTGACAATTGTTTTATTGGCCGCTTCTACCGCTCCATTTGTTTGAGGTCGGTAAGGCGAAGATGTATGCCTTTGAATTTTATATTTTGCCAGCAATGCGGCAGTTTCGGCTTGAAAGTGGGTCCCGTGATCGCTGATGAACTCGTGAGGGATCCCATACCGGCATATTATTTTATTTTGGATAAATTTGGCCACGTGCTTGGCGTTCAAGACACGGTATGACTCGGCTTCGACCCATTTGGTGAAGTAGTCGATGGCCTCTAAAATGAAGCAATGACCTCCCGTCCTGGAAGGATGCACCTTTCCAATTATGTCTATACCCCATGTCGAAAATGGCCATGGTGATGTCATGGTATATAAGAGGGAAGATGGCATATGTTGTACATTGGCAAAGATCTGACAGTTATGGCAGTGTTTGACATACACCTGACAGTCTGTTTCCATGGTGTTCCAATAGTACCCGAGCCTCATGATTTTTCGGGCTAGCATATGGGCGTTCATATGCGGGCCGTTTTCACCGTCGTGTACTTCGGCCATTACCTTTTCGGCCTGTATTTTATCGATGCATAGGAGTAGAGCCCCCTGTGCCGTCTTTTTGTACAGTTGCCCGTCGTCCGTGCGAACGAATTGGGTTGCCAATCTCCGCAGGGCTTTCTTGGCCCGGTTTTCAGTTCCCGGGGGATATTTTCCCGTTGCCAAGTAGGTTAGGACAGTTTGATACCATGGTTCCGGGTCAGTTATCTCGATATCCTGAATGGCGTGGATGTAGGTTGGCTCGGACCGTCTTTCGACACAGATTGGCATGCTGGTCAGGTGATCTGGGATGTTCAGTAAAGATGCTAATTTGGAAAGTGCATCTGCGAACTGATTCTCTTCCTGGGGCAGATAAATGTATTCTACCTTTTGGAATTGTTTCTCTAGAACCCTTACCCGTGCTTGGTAAGCCATGAGATTGGCGTTCCGAGTTTTCCATTTTTGGAGTGCTTGATTGATGACCAATGACGAATCACCGTGGACCCGGAGGTTTCTTACCCCTAAATCAGCGGTGGCTTGCAATCCGTGAATGCATGCTTCGTATTCGGCTGCGTTGTTGGTCACGTCGAAGTCCAACTTGATGGATAAGGGAGTGTGTTCCCCTCGGGGTGAAATTAACAGGATTTCGACCCCAAATCCTCAGAAGTTGGATGCCCCATCGAAATATAGATCCCACACCTCCGTATCGGTATGGAATATGTCTTCATCAGGAAAGGCCCATGTATCGGTGTGGCCTTCTTCGGATATTGGGCTGTCAGCGAGGAACTCGGCAACTATCCGGCCTTTGATGGCTTTTAATGGTACAAATTTGAAGTCGAACTCGGATAACATTAAAGTCCATCTTGACATCCTGCCGTTGAGGATGGGCTTCTCGAATAAGTACTTGATAGGATCCATTTTGGATAACACATGTACCTCGTGACTGAGCATGTAATGTCGGAGCTTTTTAGTGGCCCAAACCAATGCTAGGCACGTCTTTTCGAGCATTGTATATTTGCACTCATATTCGAGGAACTTTTTACTGATGTAGTAAATAGCCCGTTCTTCTGAATCGACTGTCTGGGCCAGCATAGCCCCCATGGTCGTCTCCGTCGTCGTTAGGTATAACGACAAAGGCAGACCGTGTTGAGGTGGCATTAGTACCGGCGGAGCAGACAGAATCTCCTTGATTTTGTCGAAAGCCGCTTGACATTTGCCGTCCCATAGCACCCGTTCTCCGATTTTTAGCTTTTTGAAGATGGGTTCGCATACCATGGTTAGTTTTGAAATGAACCGGCTGATGTATTGGACTTTCCCGAGAAACCCCCTTATTTCCTTTTCGGTCTTGGGTGGTTGCATCTCGGTGATGGCTTTGATTTTAGCTGGGTCGACCTCGATGCCGCGTTGGCTAACGATATGGCCCCGTAATTTGCCTGACGTTACCCCAAAACTGCATTTTTGTGGGTTCAGTCTCATGTTGTATTTACGTAGCCGGGTGAAGAACTTTCTTAGGGCTGAAATGTGCCCGCTTCGGTCCTTGGATTTGGCGATCATGTCGTCCACATAGACCTCCACTTCCTTATGCATCATGTCGTGGAGCAAAGTAGTGGTGGTCCGTTGATAAGTGGCCCCGGCGTTGATAAGCCCAAATGGCATGACGGTGTAACAGTAAGTACCCCAAGGTGTAATGAAGGTGGTCTTACCCATGTCCTCTTCTGCCATTTTAATCTGATTGTACCCGGCATACCCGTCCATGAACGATAGAAGGGCATGATCGGCCGTGTTATCCACCAGTATGTCGATGTGTGGTAACGGAAAATCGTCTTTTGGGCTTGCCTTGTGATAAGTGTAGTTTGTAGTGCCTATTTTGCTGTGTTTTGGTCCCATTTTCCTTGCGGAATCGCTCCTTGGGAGCGGTTCATGGGCTACATATGCTTCCTCTAGCTCGTTTCAGGTTCCCGAGACCATTCGTGAAGAGTTGGAGCGATTCCGACTCAATACATACACTCTTCGGAGCCAACGAAGCGGAGGAACGATCACTCGATGCCTTGGATTCGATCCCGAGACCTTGGGACCCAATCCCGAGCCCCTTAGACTCGATCCCGATACCCGAGAGTCGATGAGAAGTCCATGTGAAGCAAGGAAGAACCTTAAAGATCATATTGGAGGCCTACAAGACTCATCCCCGACGGGAAGGAACCCATCCCTTCCGGGATGAGGTGCGCATTTAGCATAGGTTCTGTTTTGGACCCGTCCTGGTCGGGACCAACCCGTCCCGGTCGGGATCAGACCGTCCCGGTCGGGACCAATCTCGTCCCGGTCGGGACCGTGGTGCTGTAGCCGCGTGACTTCTTTTCTTCCTCCTTCATTCTTGTAACCCTATAAATACTCCTCCTTTGTAATGTTTAAGCAGCATACTCTACAATACTTTACCCTAGATTGTTTTTAGGCCTCTCTTAAGAAAAAAAAACCCTAATTAGTCTCTCTTAATCTCTAGTTAATCATTAGTTAATCTTAATTTAATCTAGTTTAGATAATCTTGTATTAAGTGGGTTCTTGAAGATTTCTCCAAGCTTGACATCCTTGGAGTGGATTTGGGTTCTTATTTATACAAGATTGCATCTTTTTCTTCCTCTTGTTGTTGGTATAATTTCTTATTCCTTGTTCTTTGTTTATTTACTCAAGTTTGAATCTTTACTTAGTGTTCTTGTTATTGTTCATATTGTTCTCGATAATGGATGTTTGGTTTTTCATGTTGTTTCCTCTTGTTTATGTTATTCTTAGTTTGATAATGAGTGAGTAGATTCCTTGTGGGATTAGTAGGGGGATTAAGGGTAGATTATGGGTGATTAGGGTTTGATTAGGGGTAAAGGTGACTCTTTTGTTGTTAGTCACATAATGGGCACTCTATGTGTTTGTTGATTTGCTTGTTTGACCTTACTTGCCCTAGCTACCCACTAGGAATAGTCGGTTTTATATTGACGGTTAGGACCCACGACAAATCCCACCATCAATTTGGCGCCGTTGCCGGGGACGGTGCATTGTTTAGACTTAGTTTGCTTATAGGTAGACTTAGTTACCCTTCTTTGTGCTCTTCTATCATCTCTTGTGCATATTCTCTAGATTTTTCTTGTTTCATTAGCTTTATTTCTTCCTCTTTTCTCTTTGTCTTTCGATTGTGCTTGTTTATTGTCGTTACCTAGTGCCCATAAAGCACTAGGTGTTCTCACGTTTGTTCTAGTGTGTAGTGTATGCCTAGGTGGGGAGGCGACTTCTTTCTCTTTAATCCAGAGCCGGAAAGACTTTTTCGAGCCTTTCGCCAACGGACGATTAACCGGGTCAGGATCTCTCAACCAAGCGCAAGCAATACTCATCAAGAGCAAGCTCAAGGAAACGATTTTGAGGAAGCATCTCGAGAGACGACCGAAGGGAATTTCACCAATCCCTTTGGATATTCTAGTCCTAGTTCCCCCTCTACATCTACTTCAACCCCTTCTTCACCACCATCTCCCTTACATCCAATTATGCCGAAGTTTTCATCTCACTCTACATTTACGGAAGATGTCTTGCCGGGACCGAATGCTCTACCGGCCGCTTATGCCGGAAATTTTGTGGCCAAGACTCAATTCATCCAACTTGTGGAGAGGAATCAATTTAGTGGTTTGCCCACCGAAGACCCGCACCAACACATGGAGACTTTCTCCGATTATTGCGACGCTATTTCTCAACCCGGAGTTACTCAAGATCAAATCCGATGGGTATTATTTCCATTCTAATTAATTGGAAAAGCGAAGCAATGGGTCAAGAGTCTCGATAGGGCAACCATGGGCATTGATACTTGGAAGAAACTTGCATTGGAGTTCTACCAAAAGTTCTACCCTCCGGAGAAGACTAATTTGCTAAGGGCCTCCATCACCGGTTTCCAACAACGGGATGAAGAGAGCCTTTATGAAGCTTGGGAGAGGTTTAAATCTTTGGTAAGATCATGCCCCCACCATGGACTTTCACAATGGTTCTTAGTCCAACAATTTTGGAACGGTCTTTATGAGGACTCAAGAACTATACTCAATATGGGCTCCAATGGTAGGTTCACCGAGGTCGATGATGACCAAACATGGGCAAGAATCGAGGAGATGGTGGTTCATAATTCTCAATACTCAAGGCCTAGGAAGGCAAATAGAGGAGGTAGGCACGAGGTTGATGCTATTACTCAACTAAGCATTGACCTTGGAGCTCAATTGAAGACCTACATGGAGAGTATTGACAAGAAGCTCCAAGGCCACCTCACTCAAGTTCAAAGCATTAGTTCCTCCAACCAACACTCAATTCAAGAAGTGAATGCTTTGGGATTTGCATCTCCTTTGCCTTATTATGGGATGTGTGACACTTGTGGAATCGTTGGTCATGATCCTATGCATTGTCAAGGAAGCGTTGAGCAAGTGAACTCCTTTCAAGCGTTCAAGCAAGGTGCCTCCTATTCCAATCAATACCAAGCTTCAAATCAAGTCCCTCAACAACAAGCTATGCAATCTCGTCCATATGTTCCACCTCCCTTAAGGGACAACAATCAAGGTTATCAAGGTTATGTGGGTAACCCAAGGCCCTTCAACAATTTCAAGCAAAATAACCAAGGTACCTTCCACAACAACAATCAAGGGTTCCAACAAGAGAACTTCAATCAAGGTGGTTTCCAAGGAAACCAAAACTTCCAAGGACAACAAAATTACAACCATGGCAATAATCAAGGCAATTCTCATGGGTTCCAAGGGAACCGTCAACAACAAGCAACTCAAAGTCAACAACAACAAAGCAAGCCTAGGAGCCGATCTCCTACTCATGACTATGGCATTCCTCTAGCCATCACCGATACTCCGCATAATCCACAATCTCCACCTCGAGATTTCAACATGCAAAAGCAAATGATGGATATGCAAAGGAGTACTCAAGAAATGCAAAGAAGTCAATTGGAGACACAAAGATCACAACAAGAGATCATAGCCCAAATCTTAAATGAAAACAAGGAAACAAGAACTCATATGAAGATGCTTGAGACCCAAATATCTCAACTTGCATCGGGAAGTTCTTCAAGACAAAGGGGGCAACTACCTCCTCAAGGCGAAATGGCGAAATTTCGAGCATGTAAATGCTATTACCACGAGGAGAGGTACATCTTATAACCCTCCCCCACCCCCTAATGAGCAAGAGCCAACAAGAGAAGTTGTGCCTCCAATTCAAGAAGACCAAAGCTTGGGAAATCCTATAGAGGAGCAAGTCTTATGGGAGATTGAGAAACCCCAAGAAGACGAGCTTCCCCCACTTCATGCAAAAGACAAGGGAAAAAGGAAAGTGTCATTTGAAGAGTCCACCCCTTTTGAGCAAAACAAGATCCAAATCAAGTTGCCTTTCCCAACATGGCAAATGAAGACCAAGGTGGATAGCCAATATGACAAGTTTCTTAATATTGTGAAGAAGTTGGATGTGAGTGTCCCATTTACCGAGCTACTTACCCAAATCCCGGCATATGGAAGATTCATGGGAGAAATCCTAGCTAGGAAGAGATCCATCGACAAGGAAGAGACTATTGCGTTCACTAGGGTGGTGAGCGAGCTTATTCAAGGTTCTACGCTTCCAAAGTTGAAGGATCCGGGTAGTTTCTCGATCCCTTGCACCATAGGCAACTACAAGATCGAGAGAGCATTATGTGACTTGGGTGCGAGTGTGAGCATCATTCCTTATTCTATTTGTTGCCGACTTGGGATGAAGGAGCTTAAAAGTACTTCCATTACACTCCAAATGGCCGATAGTTCATTCAACCGACCATTAGGGATGCTAGAGGACGTGCCGGTACGGATCGGGAAGTTCTTCATTCCGGTCGACTTCATTGTGCTTGATATGCCGGAAGATGCCAACACTCCCATTATCCTTGGGCGCCCATTTCTACACACCGCCGGTGCCATGATCGATGTGAAGAACGGTAGGATCACATTCGAGTTAGGCGAAGAAAAGATCGTGTTTGACCTCCAAGGCAACACTTCACCCACTAATGATGAGTCTTGCAATATGATCCACGCCACGAAAGACATTGATCTAGGGGGAGAGTCGGGACAAAGCTTGAAGAAGAACTCTTGTGAACTTGAGGATGATGACTCCGAGATTGGAGAAGATGAGTGCCCATGTCATGGGTTTGATGACAAGTTGAAAGGCAAGAAGCAAGATGAGCCTCCATTGGGGCCACATGAGGATCGATGGACGTTTGGGTATGTACCGAAGGATCGAAAGTACAAGTTCAAGCCATTGAACTTAGTAGATCGGGATGCCCCGGGAACGTCGAGACAAGGTCATGGAGAACCTTGGTTTTTGGATGCTTATATTACTAGCTTGATTGAAGACTTTTCTAGGGCCTTCGACTTGTTTCTTCGTGCCCTCGATGGAGATGGAATGAGTTGTAGTATTGTTGAAAAAGATTGAAGAATGCACCACCTTGGTTTGACGGAGTTCCACAAGAACCGTCTCTTTGTATATATTTCTTTCTCTTGTAGTTTGTTTGATTTTGTGAATTTCTTGATTATTTGGATTATTGATGAGCAACGTGAGGGAGGGAATTTGATGTGGTATTTGAGTTTATTGTGATAGGTGTGAAGTGAAAGTGTCTCCTAGGAAGGAAGGGTTAATGTTGGAGCTTCGATCGTGTGAAGGGGAGTCGGTTTTTGAAGCTTGGAACGAGCTTTTGGGAGTCATAAAGGATAGGAAGACTCTTCCCGACCGAGAAGAGATCATCCCGTCCGGGATGGAAGGCCCATCCCGTCCGGGAAGGGTGTCATCCCGTCCGGGATGAGTGTGACAAAAGATGGGTCTACTGGAGTGCCATCCCGACCGGGACGAAGGCTTCCCGACCGGGACGAGAAGGTCATCCCGACCGGGACCACCCATCCCGACCGGAACCACCCATCCCGACCGGGATGGACCCCTTGTTCCTCCTTTGGCCTTTTCTTCGTCGTTTGAGCCCACCCTACCACTTTATACCCCCTCCCAACCTCTCTACATGTCCTTACTCTCCTTATATGACCGCTATACCCCACATACACATTTTCACCTCACTTTCTCTTCACTTTACACCGACTTTCACATCAAAACCCACCTCATTATACCTTTGTGCTCCAACCATGGATACATATCCTGATTGGGAAGGAATAACAACGACGACGACTAGCTACATGCCGATATTGATTTATGAGACGATGGAGCGAGTGAGTTGCTAACCGTATGGTACGACAACTATCCTCTCTTTTCCGTCTTTTATAGCTTGTTTGCCCTTGTTTGTTCCCCTCCCCTTATATACTTTTGTGTCATGGTGGCCCTCGGGGCCTTGGTATTTGTTGCTCCCGACTCTCGATGACGTGACTACATCGAGAGTCATTTCAAAATCCAAATTTTACAAGATTTTCACCCTTTTTTAGGAATTAGTCGGATTTGGGCGGAAGCCGGGCTAGGTGACTTGATCACACCTAGTCCTCCCCTCCCATTCCCTTTTATTTCTTTCTTTTTATTTTATTCCCCCATCCATATCTTTTCTTGTCTCGGCCCATGTTGACTTGACTACACCCCGGCCGGACACATTTTACCATTTTCTCCACTTTATTTTTGATTTTTAACTTTATTTTCGTAGTTTCTTTTCTTTTGTGCTCCCATGCACTTCGGTCGAGCATGAGGACATTGCTCGGTTTAAGTGTGGGGGAGCGATATTCTATCATAGTTAGTTTTATTTTCGTAGTTTTTCGAAAAATCTTTAAAAATCCTAAAAATTTCACAAAAATCAAAAAGATTTTCTTTTGTGTGTTTTCTTTTTATGTCGTTGTATCGTATATGTGTTTTGTTGTGCGTGTTTTGCCTCCCTTTTTCATCTTAGGTCGCCTAATCGCCGCTAACTTTGGAAGGCTTTCAAGACATCCGGTAACACCTTATCCCTTTTTCCTCTTTATTTCTTGTGAAGTTTGGAGAAGGTTTTTGATGTGGTGTGCTCGGGTGGAGTTTTGTAAAGTTTGCGGTTGATTTGGACGCTTGTTCGGATGTTCGGGGCGGTGTTTGTTTCGTTTATGTGTTTGTTTCTCCTTGTTTTGTTTTGTTATCTTTTGTCTCTTTTTCTTTCATTTTCGTCATGTCTTTGTGTTGTGTGTGTAGTTGTGTCTTGTGTAAAAAGGTTTTCGAAAACCCGGTTTAGAGGCTAGTGTGCGAGTGTTTACTTTCCCTTCCTAGTAGTATAAATCGAGTCTTGGACTTTAGTCTAGTAGAATGACCCTAAATCAATGAATTCGTTGGTCTTTTACCTTGAGTCCACCTAGATTACTAGGGATTTACTACGGGATTTGCATTTGACCATTATGACCACCCACGGTGTGAAAAGGCCTTGGTTGCCGAGTCCCGTCCCTTAGGTGACCGTGTTCGGGATTGTTTGATTAGTCCAAGTTTCCCCCTTTTTTTTGGGTTTGAAGAGGGAAAGCGCGCCCCCTACTCTCCCATTTCCCTACCTCCTACACATTTTCACACAATAAAGTTGCAAATTGTTGAAATCGTCTTTCTTGTTGCAAATAGAAATGCCTACAACAAAAAGGGCAAAGAAAAGAAAAAGAAAGAAAAAGAAAGAAAGAAAAGATTGAAGAAAAAAAGAAAAGGCACAAAAAGAAAGCCAAAAAGAAAATAGAAAAGAAGAAAAAGAAATGGCATAGCAACACAAAGCAAAAACGCAAAAGAAAGAAAAATGCCAAAAGAAAACCCGTCTCACAAAAAGAATCCCCACATCTCAAAATAAGCCTTTTTTCGATCGTTACCGTGAAGAGCCTACCAAAGGACCGAGTCCCTAGGAAGGATGATAGCGGTAATGATCGGTCTTCCCTCACTTTGCAATTATTTCCACCTTTTTACTTGGACTAGTTAGGCGGTTTCAGTCATGGGATGACCCTCTTGGCTCATTGCTAAAGAGGGCGGGGTCTCACTTACCCACAGTGTTGACTAACACCGTGGTTCATCCTTTTTCCATCCCGCCGATCGTCCCGTAGTACGTTCTTAGAAGGTTAGGAGGAATCTAGGTAAGTTACCAACGTTTTTGTTGCTTTGTCGTCATACTATTAGGGTTTTGTCCATTTTGGTTTGTATTGCTAGCTTGGGAACGTTGTCACTTGCCTCAAGTCCTAAAACCGGTGATTCTTTCACCGCTTTTTAGAGGGAAGCGGTATTTATTTCTTTTTGGGTGCAACCTTTTGTGTGTTTGTTTGTATGTTTGTTTGTTCATGTGTTTTTGTGTCCGGTTGCATCCACGGTTTTGTCGCAAGACCCCACTTGCCTTGCGGAGTGCACTTTTCCCTCTAAGTGTATTCGCGTGAGTTGAAAGGGCGTAGGGTGCGCTAATACCCGCTCGGCTAGTTTAGTAGTTAGTTTGTGCTTACTCGAGGGCGAGTAAGAGTTAAGTGTGGGTGAGTTGATAAGTGTAGTTTGTAGTGCCTATTTTGCTGTGTTTTGGTCCCATTTTCCTTGCGGAATCGCTCCTTGGGAGCGGTTCATGGGCTACTTATGCTTCCTCTAGCTCGTTTCAGGTTTCCGAGACCATTCGTGAAGAGTTGGAGCGATTCCGACTCAATACATACACTTTTCGGAGCCAACGAAGCGGAGGAACGATCACTCGATGCCTTGGATTCGATCCCGAGACCTTGGGACCCGATCCCGAGCCCCTTAGACTCGATCCCGATACCCGAGAGTCGATGAGAAGTCCATGTGAAGCAAGGAAGAACCTTAAAGATCATATTGGAGGCCTACAAGACTCATCCCCGACGGGAAGGAACCCATCCCGTCCGGGATAAGGTGCGCATTTAGCATAGGTTCTGTTTTGGACCCGTCCCGGTCGGGACCAACCCGTCCCGGTCGGGACCAATCCCGTCCCGGTTGGGACCATGGTGCTGTAGCCGCGTGACTTCTTTTCTTCCTCCTTCATTCTTGTAACCCTATAAATACCCCTCCTTTGTAATGTTTAAGCAGCATACTCTACAATACTTTACCCTAGATTGTTTTTAGGCCTCTCTTAAGAAAAAAAAAACCCTAATTAGTCTCTCTTAATCTCTAGTTAATCTTTAGTTAATCTTAGTTTAATCTAGTTTAGATAATCTTGTATTAAGTGGGTTCTTGAAGATTTCTCCAAGCTTGACATCCTTGGAGTGGATTTGGGTTCTTATTTATACAAGATTGCATCTTTTTCTTCCTCTTGTTGTTGGTATAATTTCTTATTCCTTGTTCTTTGTTTATTTACTCAAGTTTGAATCTTTACTTAGTGTTCTTGTTATTGTTCATATTGTTCTTGATAATGGATGTTTGGTTTTTCATGTTGTTTCCTCTTGTTTATGTTATTCTTAGTTTGATAATGAGTGAGTAGATTCCTTGTGGGGTTAGTAGGGGGATTAAGGGTAGATTATGGGTGATTAGGGTTTGATTAGGGGTAAAGATGACTCTTTTGTTGTTAGTCACATAATGGGCACTCTATGTGTTTGTTGATTTGCTTGTGTGAGTAGTAGTGGCCAATGCTCCCCATACTTGTGCTCACCTTCTCATTGTTTGTCTATTGTGTGGTTGTGTTGAGGTTGGTCTTAGACGCGAGAGCGTGAACTTACCTCGATGTTGGTCTACGTAGCGAGAGCCCAGACCGACTCTAGCAATTAGGAGACACCTACACCCTTGACCACCCCAATTACCCTACTACACTTATGAACCCGACCTAACCCACTTCTTTTCATATTTGATTTCATCTTCTTAGTTAGTCATCATTTCTCTAGTTCATTGTTTATTTTGTATTTAGTTATTTCATTTAGCATTGTTTTAGCCTAGTTCATTGTTAGCCTTGTCTTACCTCTTCTCCCATCATAGTTTGTCAATTAGCATTTCTTTGTGTTTGTTTGTGACTTAGTCTCATTTTAGGCCGACCTAGTCTAGACCTTACAATACCGTCTCCGTGGATATCGACCCTACTTGCCCTAGCTACCCACTAGGAATAGTCGGTTTTATATTGATCGGCGGGACCCACGACAAATCCCACCATCACCTTGTTAAGATCCCGGAAGTCCACGCAAACCCGCACCTTGCCGTCCTTCTTGGGTACCGGCACGATGTTTGCAACCCAGTCTGGATATTCAGACACTTGTATAAAGTCTGCTTTAAATTGTTTATCGACCTCTTCCTTGACTTTAAGAGACCACTCGGGCTTCATTCTTCTGAGTTTTTGCTTTACCGGCTTGCACCCATCTTTGATGGGTATTCGGTGTTCGGCTATCTCCAGGTCTATACCCGGCATGCAAAGACATCTTTGAATTCCTGGAGGAGGTCTGCGAATTGTTTTCTCTCCTCTGGATCTAAAGATAGGCCCAACTTAAGCATCTGGGGCTCTAAAGTGGTTCCCACATTGATGGACTCGGTTTCTTCGATTACCGGATCTTGGGATTCCCTTTGCTCGAGCTGCTCGACCAGATGTTGAGGTAGGGGTACCTGTTCGTCGGGTTTCTCAATGTCATTGCATATAAAATTTTTGAAATTGAGAAAATTTTGGAAATAAGACAAGTCATAAGCATAACGGTGTTCGTTATTATTATTGTTGGTAAATTTTGAAAATAGCTCGAATAGAGCTGCCATCTGATCATTGGTCAGTGGCGGGATAGGGAGAGGTCTTGGGACGGGCCCCGAGACCTCAGTGGATAAGGGAAGAGGGGTTACAGACTCGACTTTAGCACCAGACCCTCTAGACTCGGACTCAGACTCCGACTCTGACTCTGACTCAGACTCGGTATCCGGCATGTCTCCCTCGCCGGTGGTCAGCTTGTAGACCCGTCCTTGGCCATCGGTCCATTTTATGGTCTTCCTCCAAGCCCTCATTTCGGTGTTTGTACCGACCTCGGTGATTAGTTTGGTTGGGTCAAACCGATCGTTGCGAAGGATTAGGTTGACCAAGTCGTCTTTCGGAGCGGGGATGACCTTGTCTTCTTCGAATAAGAGCCCCAGCACGGGCTCGGAGTTGTTTTCGCCCTCCTTTGATTCGGCCTGGACGATGGTGAATATATCATCAGGGATGAAATTGCATTCCCGAGCCTTTTTGGTCTCGGGATATGTGACGGTGGGTCGGTAAAGGCCCACTTGGATAGCTCCGAAGACTGGAGTGACGAAGTAATCCGTTAACTTCGGGCTATAAGGGCTTATGTAAGTACCCTTGAAAATGTCGATGGCCTTGTAAATACCGGCCCGAACCACGTTTTCCGGGGTTATAGCATACCCCAATCCGAAATGTGATTCGCCATCATTTAGGACCTCGATAATCTTCCCAGCTGGAAGATATGGCCTTGAGGTTATTCCGGGTAGGTAACCCAGATTTTGTAGCATCGTGTCGATGCTAGTTGTGAAGTAGGGCCTAAAGAGATATTCTTCTACGATCATGCCCACGAAATCAAATCCTCGTGGGTCGGCCCGGCCCGTAGCGTTGCAGCTTGCTACAGTAATTGGGGTCGCCTCCAGCGTGATGATACCGTCTTTAAGGGGCATCTTGACTTTTCGATGGAGGGTAGATGACACGGCCTTGACTGCGTGAATCCAAGGCCTTCCTAGTAAGAGATTGAATGATGAGGTGACATCTATCACCTGAAATTCCAACTCCTTTTCGATTGGGCCTGTTATGATCTTCAATTTCACGGCCCCGGCGACAGGTTTTGGGCTTCCGTCGAAAGCCTGGATAGTCTGCGCCGTCGGAAGGTAATCGGCATCGGTGATGCCGAGTGCTTTTGCGATCCTTAGAGGAAGGACATTCACGGCTGATCCATCGTCGATAAGGGTCATCGGGAGATATTTACCTTTGCAGATGACCGTGATGTATAGGGCCAGATTGTGATTGGGCCCAAATGGTGGCAGATCAGCTTCAGAGAAGGTTATGAGTGGGCCTTCTTCCTTTGACTTGCCCTTCAGAAAAGGCATAATAGTGGCTACCATTTCAGAAGGGGTAGCTTGTGAATCGACCTTGATTTCATCGAGAGCCTTAGTCAGTGCTTCTCGATGTGCCTGTGAGCTAACCAGTAGTTGCCATACGGTTAAGTCAGCTTGAACCCTCTTCAATTGCTGGACCAGAGCCGTGTCCGGGCTTGGTTCTTCAGGGGTAGGTTCCGTCCTGGCAGGTTCAGTGACGGATATAGGAGTAGAGCGCCCGGCTGCGGCGAGGTGGTTGGTGGCTAAGGCTTTGGACTTAGCCTTTCGGACCTCTTCAAGGGTGATGGGGACAGCTTCCCCTTTGGTTAAGTAGACATCGTCCTCATCATCGAACTATATCCCATTGATTTGTGGGATAAAAGGAGAAATGAGGTGAGAACAGTCGACTACTTCCCCTGTGAATATAGCATGGGCGCTGAACGGGTTTTCTTTGTTGCTCGGCTTGTCTCCGGGCAACGGGATTTTCCCGCTCTAAATAAGATCTTGGATCAGGTGCTTTAACCTCCAACACTTTTCAGTATCATGCCCGTTACCCCGGTGATACTGACAGTAGGCTTGGGCATTGTAAGTTTTGGGCCTCTTTTCTACTGGAGGTTCTGCAGTTGGGCCTATCGGCTGGATCAGGCCCTTTGAAGATAGCCTCTGTAAGGCATAAGTATAGGTAGTCCCTATATCTGTGAATACCCGATTTGGTGCATTCTTTTTAGATGAGGTGTCCAACAGGTTTACCTCGTCAAAGATGCTGCGAGTTGCAACTGCAGGTGTGGGCTTGATCGTAGATGAACTCGCTCCTTGATAGCCTTTGGTAGAGGCCTTAGTCAGGCTCTCTAGTCTCAAGTCATCCTCGATTCTCGTGCCCATTTCAGTAAGGACAGTGAAGTTTGGGATGATAGCATACCGGAGATGGACCCGGTAGGATGGGAGTAGATTTTTGACGAAGGCTTCCACTAGGGCCTTCTCGCCGGGCTTGTCGACCAGCTTCACACTCTCGGCCCTCCATCTTTGCAAGTATTTTGTGAACCCTTCTTTGGGCTCTTGAGCCATGACCTCCAGAGTACGCATTGTAGTCTGGATTTCAGTGTTATCGGCGTAGTTCCGAGCAAATTCGGTCGCCACATCATCCCAAGTCTTGTATTTCTTGGGATCGAGCCTGTAGAACCAGGCCCTGGGATGCTTCTCCAAAGAGGAAGGGAATAGGTGCTTGAACATGGCGGACTTTACCCCTTTGACTGCCATGAAGTCTTGAAGGCCCGGATATGATGGACCGGGTCTTCGGTACCCTCAAACATAGGAATTCCCGTTAAGTTGAGGTTGGCAGGTAGCTCGTTATTCAAAGGTGAATAAATGCGAGCATTTTCGGAGTGGATTGAGTTGCTCGTCGATAAGTGAACTTGTTCCTCGAGCCTGCGAACAACACTGACCAATTCGATTATGGGCCCGGTGGGCTCAGCTCCTGCAACAGGGACCATCTTCTCCACAGTGCTCAGGCGAGTGTCCAAAATTGCTTGGTTAGCAAGGATGGAGGTCAGTTGAGTCTCGATCTTGGTTAGGGCATCTTTCAACTCTTCCATTTTGCGTTGATGTCGGGTTGCGGGTGGCCTGTCTGTAAGAACACCGCGTAATCAGAAACTGGCCCGAATCTCGGAATAGCAAGTACATCCCGAACAAGACTAAAAGAGGAAATGACTCGAGAAAAGACACCTAGACGGGTGACTTGTGGAGTGTGGGCCTTCCTTAGGATTCGACAGGTGGGCCTAGTCCTGTTCGAAGGAAGGTTCACGTGAGACATCCCCAGACTTTTGACTCGATTGTGTTGACGGGCCTTCCTCCGTAAGAGTATGTCCTTACTTAGGTGGGCCTTGCCTTAGTCTAATAAGGCGGACTGGGATAGGGAAGAAGCTCGTGATGTAAGATCGACAGAGCTTCGACGCTAGAGACCTCTACAACTTATGGCATGACCCGACACTGCTAAATACGAGAAGTCCTAAGAAGAGGGAAGTTTTGAAAATTGATTGTTTTTGAAGAATTCCGAGAAAACTCGGTTGAAGGCCCAATTTTCGAGAAAAAAAAAATGAAAGAGCATTGGGCCACGGGTTTTGAAAGTTCGAAATGTTTTTTGAGTTTTGAATTGGGCAGCATACCGTCTAGAAAATAGGCCATTTTGAGTAAAATCATAAGTCCTAAATTCGGCATGTCCCGGGTTTTGAAATCGAATGTCTTGAAAAAAAGATGCAATTTTTGAAAAGTTGACACTTTTAAAAACGACTCGGAAACCAAGTAGCACGTAGTCACACAAGCATTATAACGATGCCATGTATGCTCTACACTAAGTCTCGGTCGGTCTGAAAGGGTCTATACCAGTGTACATAGTCCAGACGTTGATCGGGACGGACTCTCTAAGTCGAATTGAGCTTAGAACATGCCGCGAAACCCACTCGAATCGACTATGGACACCTTTTGACATATCCATGTTGGAGTACATCAATGGTATAGTGGGACGTCGGTCACCAGTACCGGCCCGGGAAAATATGGGTTATGCATGAACCGTAGAACTAAAACGCGTATTGTATTTGTCAAACGATTTCTATTCGAGTCTCACCCTGAGGATGCCGATGGTAAGTCACGCATCAGTTATTCCCCAGCGGAGTCGCCAAATTGTGGACATGACATAGGTCCACCCCGACGCGGCCACGCGCGGGTTTGGGTAGGCGTATGAATCTCCATATGAAACGGATCGAATTGAAATTTAGGTCAAAGTGGAGTCGCCACCGAATTTTGTGGTTATTCGGAACCTGTGGACATGACGTAGGACCACCCCGACGCGGCCACGCGCGGGTTTGGGTAGGCGAATGAATCTCGTGGTGAGATTGTTCTCGGGTTCGAAATTTAAGTCAAAATGGAGTCGCCACCGAATTTTGTGGTTATTCGGAACCATACGAGCCCACTCTATGTCGTCATGGGCTATACACAAAGTAAGCCCACTTCGATTTCAGAGTTTATGGGGCTCGTCCCTTTGCATTGCAATATCGATACCGTTTAAACCGGCTTTCGTATATAGAATGACTCTCGTGCGCCAATGGTTTCGGACATCCGGAAACCAAGGTTCTGAGTAAGGGGTGAGGGTACGTGTTGGGAAGCCCATTAAGGACACCCAACCCCGCCCGCACATGGCGGCCTCTACTAAGACATCGTTCGTGTTCGTGTGCGCGCGCTAGTAAAACGATTAAATGATATGCAAACAGCGTTTTCGGGCTAAGCATGCGAGTTGTTGATTAACTACGTCATTTAATGCATCTTGATTCACGTCAAAGTGATTTAGCATGCGATGTTCATTTAAATAAATAAATGGCAAACATCAAATAATAGAAAACTCGTAAATAAATTACAAATTACACGGGCGGAATACAACCCGGAATTCACAATACAACGAGCAATAAAATAGAATAATTGAATTATAAGCAGCAAATGTTAACTAGAAACGGACCCGTATATAATAAATATAAACTAGACCGTAAGTTGTGCAAATGGACGAACTTCGATTAATTACGCATTATATTGCGTATTAAGCGAAGGACGGAGATATGGAACCTACGCGTGATGCTAGCCCGATCCCGAAGCCTTGTCCCGACTTATCACATCGAGGAATAGAGTCTAAATTAATTATGTGTCGGATACGACTAAAGAGTCGTCGACACAAGATTAATAGTGCAAGACCGTCGATCAAAGTCGTTTTAAGTGATATGATATGCATGAGTTTTGAAAAATAGGATCACGTGATTGACTTTACACGTGTCGACTAAAAGTCGTAAAAAAAATGACGAGGCTCGAATTTTGCATTAAAGCTCTCGGATTACTGGGCTACAGGACCCACTCGATCGAGTCATGGCATGGACTCGGTCGAGTGCGCCTTTAAGGTAGCTACTGTCCAGTTTTTGGTATGCTACTCGATCGAGTGGGCTTGTGCACTTGATAGAGTGCCCTCTGTACGGGTGTTTAATTAGTGTTTTAAAACGACCCATTTTATAGCTTTTATGTTTTTGAATCGAGATGCAATTACGCTAAATATAAATATTGTCCAATTTATATTAGTTTAAATCTCGATGGCTCATCATACTCGACATTCGGTTATAGAACCGACATCTAGTATTTAGAGCGAATTTGCAAAATCGAGTTTGATTGGGCTAGAACAAATGTCGATTCCCTCCGCGTCATAATGTCGTAATCAATCATTTCGGATCGTGTGACAATTAATTCGGCGTCAATGGGTTTCGTCCTAATCCGATTCGTCGATGATTCTTTAGAATAATATTTTGAAAGAAATGTGATCGGACATATTTAACGACGAATCTCCGCGATCTATTACGCCCTTAAGTGTTTTAGGGCGGCGCACCTCGAAGGGCGCCACCTCCAATACGACTTGTAAAGGGATTAAATAGACTTTAGGCGGAATTCGTAATTAAACATATTCGGCCCAAAAATTCGACCGTCGTTGCAAACTTAAGTCCTCGGCATTTTAATATCGTAATTTGGCCTTAAGGCCTACGATCGTTAATTTAGCCTCAATGGACGTTGCTCGGATCGTTTTGAAAATAGTTTTGTTAAATAATTATACGCGGTATTAATATTATAAAAAAATGTAAATGACGATAATTAAGTGTTAGAGGTTAGAATACGATAAGTAAATGTTAGATGTTAGTTGACATAAAATAAAATGTTAGTAGCAAAATTAAAATGTTAGTAACGAAAATGAAATGTTAGTGTTAGTAGTTAGTAGTTAGTAATAATAATAATAATAATAATAATAATAATAATAATAATAATAATAATAATAATAATAATAATAATAATAATACATATATTTATATAATCGAAAAGAAAAGAGTAAGGAGAAAGAGATGATGGGATTTAATGACACCCTCAACCTACATGCTTAAATGATCTCGGAAACGGACTCGTAGTGGCGGCGTGAGCGCGGGAGTGTCGAGATACGTAAGTAAAGTTATGGTGTATGTCTTTGACGAGTTTTGATCTCGGGATTTTGAATATGTATGTGTATGAGTGCCTAGAACTCAAGATGATGAAGGTTTTAAATGTGTGAGGTTGAATGAGGATTGAAAGGGTTGGAAAAACCTTGTTTTTTGAAGGTGGTAAAAGGTTGAAAAAAAAAGTTGTGTAAGCTTCTCAATGTTGTGAATGTGTAGACACCCGCATTTTGCCTGCTAGTGTCTATAGCAGCTTCCGACAAAACACCCGATGATGATCGGACGCTAACGTGACTTAATACGCTCGAATACGGACTCGGAATCAATAGTATCCGACGTGGGCATTTAGCGGAGTAATAATCTCACAAAACAGACCTCAAATGCAGGCCCAGTGGGTCGTTCCGAGCAAAATAAGACTAATTTGGGCCAAAACCGACACCAAAAATAAATCCCGTCTTTTAGCGACCGGGTCGAAACCCGGTCAAGGACGAACCCGTCACACAAACCAGCCAAGTTCAGCTTCTAGAAGATTGCGCCCAAATCAGAATTCAAAATGCATAATCAAATCAAAGGGTCAACCATTCCTAAATTAGCTCAACTCACCCAACTCCCCCCACTCTATAAATACACCCTTAATCCTCACCATTAGAGGACTTTTTTCAGCATAATTAAGCCTTAAAAAAGCTGAAACAAAAAGCCTAAACATCCTACTCTACAAACCCTAAGCAAAACACCACCAAAAACCGAGCCATTTTGCTCTCAAACAAACCGGCGGCATACATACACACACACATACATATTCAAAATCCCGAGATCAAAACTCGTCAAAGACACACACCATAACTCACCCTACATATCTCGACACTCCCGCGCTCCCGTCGCTATTACGAGTTCGTTTCCGAGGCCATTAAGCATGTAGGTTGAGGGTGTAATTCAAATCCCGACATCTCTTTCTCCTTTCTCTTTTCCTTTTGACTATGTATATTATTATTATTATTATTATTATTATTATTATTATTATTATTATTATTATTATTATTATTACTAGCACTAACATTTTAATTCCGTTACTAACATTATTTTAATTTTGCTACTAACATTTTATTTATGTACTCTAACACCTAACATTTTATTTATGTACTCTAACCACTAACATTATTTATTTATTTATTTATTTATTTACATTTCGTCATTAACAATTAATACCGCGTACATATATATATTAATACCAAAACTCGGTTTCAAATACGTTTGACTACGACGATCGCCTAAAGTCCGTCTAATCCCTTTACGAGCAACGACGGAGGTGGAGCCCTTTCGAGGAGCTCCGCCCCAATGTTCTCAAGGGCGTGACGTGATTGCAATCGGTCGTAGTTGAACGCATTCGATCCCATTTCAATTAGTACGAAACCCGTTGACACGAAAACCGACATTACATAATCCGGAAGGATTAGTTTCGATGTCGTGACGTAGAGGGATGCAATTTCGCTACTAATTCAAAATTCCTAATCTAGCAAAAACATAAATTGAGTAAATAAACCCACATTGGCACGTGATTATAAAAATTGACGATTTTTTCGACAAATAGAAAATGCCCGACCAGGCCCACACGCGAGTCGCGCGACCGGCCATGCGACTCGCGGGCAGGCCTGTCCGGCCGAGACCATTTTTCCCGTTTTCCCGACTTTCTACCCTTCTCGGTCCTTACATTAATATGCGATCTTCGCGACATTTGACCATATTTCAAGACTCGTCTTTTCTTTGCGACTTTTAGTCAACGCGTGTAAAGGCCATCACGTGAACCCATTTTTCTAAAAACTCATGCACATCACGACACTTAAAACGACTTTGATCGACGGTCTCACACTATTAATTTTTGTATCGACGACTCTTTAGTCGTATCCGACACATAATTAATTTAGACTCCATTTCTCGATGTGATAAGTCGGGACAAGGCATCGAGATTCGGGATCGGGCTAGCACCACGCCTAGGTTCCATATCTCCGTCCTCCGTTTAATACACAATATAATGTGTATTTAATCGAAGTTCGTCCATTTGCACAACTTACGGTCTAGTTTATATTTATTATATACGGGTCCGTTTCTAGTTAGCATTTGCTGCTTATAATTCAATTATTCTATTTTATTGCTCGTTGTATTGTGAATTCCGGGTTGTATTCCGCCCGTGTAATTTGTAATTTATTTACGAGTTTTCTATTATTTGATGTTTGCCATTTATTTATTTAAATGAACATCACATGCTAAATCACTTTGACGTGAATCAAGATGCATTAAATGACGTAGTTAATCAACAACTCGCATGCTTAGCCCGAAAACGCTGTTTGCATATCATTTAATCATTTTACTAGCGCGCGTACACGAACACGAACGGTGTCTTAGTAGAGGCCGCCATGTGCGGGCGGGGTTGGGTGTCCTTAATGGGCTTCCCAACACGTACCCTCACCCCTTACTCAGAACCTTTGGTTTCCGGATGTCCGAAACCCTTGGCGCACGAGAGTCATTCTATATACGAAAGCCGGTTTAAACGGTATCGATATTGCAATGCAAAGGGACGAGCCCAATAAACTCTGAAATCGAAGTGGGCTTACTTTGTGTGTAGCCCATGACGACATAGAGTGGGCTCGTATGGTTCCGAATAACCACAAAATTCGGTGGCGACTCCATTTTGACTTAAATTTCGAACCCGAGAACAATCTCACCACGAGATTCATTCGCCTACCCAAACCCACGCGTGGCCGCGTCAGGGTGGACCTACGTCATGTCCACAATTTGGCGACTCCGCTGGGGATACCTGATGTACCACATGTCATCGGGGTTCCTAGGGTGAGACTCGAAGAGAAATCGTTCGAATATTAATGTACGCGCATTAGTTTAATGATTCATGCATAACCCAAATTTTGCCCGGGCCGGTTACTTGTGACCGACGTCCCACTATACCACGGTGCATTTCTACATGGGTGCGCTAAAGACATCGATGGTGGAACTCGTCTCGGTTTCGCGGCATGTCCTAAGACCAACTCGGCTTAGGGAGTCCGTCCTTCACACGAGAAAGCCATCGTTGTTGGTAGAGACCCTATTTTGACCGACCGAGACTTAGTATAAAGCATACATAAGCGTCGTTATAATGCTTGCTTGACTACGTGCTGCTTGGTTTCCGTGTCATTTTTCAAAAACCGTCATTTCAAAAAATGCATCTTTCCAAAAATACCAAATTTTGAAAAACCCGAAATACTGTTCGTTTCGGGACCCGTCTTTTCAAAGTATCCAATTTTCAAAACTCGGAATGCCGTCGAAATTTAGGATCAACGATTTGACTCAAAATAGCCTATTTTCTAGCCGGCATGCTGTCCATTTCAAAATTTGAATTTTCGATCCACCATTCGATTTTCGAATTTTCAAAATTCATTTCGATTTTCAAATTTCAAAATTCCATTTCGATTTTTTTCAGATCCTCGAGATGTGATTCTCGATTTTCAAATCTCCGAGATGCTGTTTTCGATTTTCAAATCTTCGGGATCTTATTTTCGATTTTCAAATTTTCGGAAATTTATTTTCGATATTCAAATTTTCAAAATTCCAAATATTCAACTTATCAAAAAACTCGGCCCTGTCGGCATGCTGCCAATTTCAAAAGACGGGATCGCCTCCTCAATTTTCAAAACGCGAAATTACTCGCAACCATTCTAACATTTCAAAATGCCCGGTCCTATTGGCCCACTGCCAATTTCAGGACGGTCCTCTCAATTTTCAAAATTCAATCATTTTTCAAAAACCTTCCTTATTATAGGACCTACCGTAATCCGTGTGTCGGGTCTTTTCATGATTTGTCGAAGGTCTGTAGCGTCGAAACTCCGCCGATCCTACATCACGGGTTTCTTCCCCATCCTAGTCCGTCTTTTTCTAAAGGCATAACCGACCAACACGAGTCATACACTCGTAAGTGGAAGGTTCGTCCATACACTCGAGTCCTAACTAGAAAGTCTCACGCGATCTTTCCCTCCGACAGGACGGTCCCCACGACCTTTCCTAGGGGAATTTGCCCGTCTTTCAATTCGTTAGTCGAGTCATCCCAATTCAAGTCCTTTAACTTTAGGGTCTACCCTAATCACAGGGTCTATCCTTATTCAAGACAAGTCAAGGGTCTCTAGCGTCGAAACTCTGCCGATCTTACATCGCGAGTTTCTTCCCTTACCCCGTCTGCCTTTCCTCGAGGCCGAGTCAACCTTTTACAAGGCATAGCCCTATAGCTAAAGGTTCGTGATCCTTACATCTAAGGATCACTCGCCCGACACTCGAGTCTTAACAAAACCTACATTCTCACTCGGGGGCTACCCTTCAGCTGAGCGATCAATCACGGTTGCTCTAAGGGTCATGTTCTACACATGGTGTCTCACGTGTGTCACTGTCGAGTCATTCAGATGCCGCACCATCAGAGTCCTATCAGAGTCTTCAGTCTTACTTGGGGGTTGTCCTCCACCCGAGCATTCGACCACAGTCACCTTAAGGGGTACCTTACGTTGTTCATCATACACCGGCGTCCTTATGATGTCTTCTTCGAGTTGTACCTATGCTACGAACATCCGAGTGTCCTAAAGGTTTAGGTCGCCACGGTTGGTCCAAACACGCGACGCGGTCAAACATGGTCGCCCCATTTTCGGGCTCACCCTCATGCAACTTGAGTCTCATCGTCGAGTCCAAGCCAGGGTTGTTACCTCGTCTAGGTCAACGTTCGAGTATCCCGGTCCAAGAGTCTTTGTCGACCCGTCACCCCGGGCCATGTCTAGTTTGACTCCCTCTCTTGCATTCGCGCAAAGTCGAGTTTAAGCGAGTCGTGGCACCTGTCGTTTTCTCCAATCAAGGACCTTACCAAAAAGAAACAACCAACCAAGTATCCGAAAGTCCGAATTCGATTCGAGTCTAAGTCTGAGTCCGAGTCTAGGATATCCTACATCCTCTTTTCAAAGTCAGAGTCAGAGTCAACTGTATTCTGTTCTCTTTTCAAAATTCAATAAAATCAGCTTTTCTATCTCTCATATATGCTTCCTTATGTGTTTCCGAGAACATGATGAACACCATCATACACTGTGAGCACATGCACGTGACTATTATAGGCACATCTATAATGACTACAGGAACTGAGACCCATGTTTTCCCTTAACTGTTCCATGTCCGGCATAGACAGCCACATAACTACCCCTAGTAGGAGCAGTATCGAATCCTATGACAAATCTAGGTAGTCTCCTAGTTTGGGTTCAAGACGGAAGGCAAGCCCATTTCCCACAATAAACACCCCTCCAATAAGACTGATCAATCCCTACCTTAGGCGTTAGTCTGACCAGAAGCAAAAAAAGAAGCATCGTGACTCTATAGGCTTGATGCCAAAAATACCCAACTCGGGACGATGCTCCCACTAAGCCTGCTCGGAATTATGATGACAATACCGAGATCCAAATCACCATGCTTACCGTAGAGTACTCCACCGCGAGTTGCACTCACCAACTAGGCTTACACCTTACAAAGGTTTAGCTCCACAAGCCTAATCCAACCGATGGGCCCACCCCCATATCCACCCACAACATCAAAGGGAGGGATAGCCATGAAAAAAAAAACTGGACAAAAAAACATAAGTCCAAAGAAAAAAAACAAAAGGCCGAAAAAAAAGAGCTGGCCATGACAAAAAAAGAACCCTCAACATCCCCGACCAGATACGGTCAATCCCTTGACCGGGGCACGGTCAACTTAAGTGAAGGATCCCACGACCGGGGCTAAGAGGTCAACCCAAAAAAAAAAAAAAAAATCAATACCCATGACCGTGGTCAACGTTCAACTCAAGTGAAAATCCCTTGACCGGGGTACGGTCAATTCAAAAATTATCAATGCCCATACCATCGAATAGGGGAGAAACAATCAGCTGGTCAGCTAACACCACACTTAGCCTTCCCGCATTACAACCTTTAAGACCTTCCTGAGACCTAGGCTAAGAGACAGCCCGGAATTTTGAGGATTCAAGCTCCATAGGATACACCCTAACAATTAGGGCCAGACATGGAAATCAGATCCCGCATTAATAAACCTACCCCGATCGAAGTTCGAGTCATTTTTACTCGACTTCCCCCTTTCCTACCACATTACAATTCCTTACCCTCGAAGCCTTAGCTCCACAAAATCGAGCTCCAGATTTCGAATCATCAAAGCCACTTGCGACCTAGCTCCACATTTCCAAAAACATCCAAACTAGTTACCAACCCCAAACACGGGAACTCAGCCTGCAGTCGGCATAGAACATGCCCAAATAGTTCACACCACCTCTGGGGGCTACCCCGGAGAACGCTCACAGTCACAGGATCAACATCCTAACCATTCTAGCCCTTTGATCAAGACATCATTGGGAACACACCTAGCCTACACCATCGCTATGGCTAGTTACACACAAAGCCCTAATAAACTAGGCACCATAATATATCTTTCAATCCACTGAACTACGGCTTGGTTTGATTTCACTACACGTGAATACGTAGGCAGCCTTTCAACAAAGGCACAACCACCCACATTGACACAAATATAAAAAAGCACCATCATTCCAATCACGACACTGTCATGTTCTCAACAGTTAGCTTTGTCATCCTGGGGGCTTCTATTAGACAGAAGACCTCCATCCACTCACATAATCCAAAGACTTTCAAAAACTAGCCACCTTTCTACAGTGTGTCCTAGTACTCGGCTCAGTCGAAGACGAGAATCCGTCAGGGACTCGAAGCGACACCCACTTTGGGAATGTACCCCAAAACCAAACATTCAAAGAACACTAGACTACAACATTGCCACTGCTGAGTCCTGCAGAAGCAGTCTCATTACAGACTACTGCAGCCACCCTATAGCATATCTATCCCATTTCGATGTTCGACCGTGTTGCCACTCGCCTAGGCTACGGAATAGCGCAACTTAAGAGTCTTGTCATCTTAGGTGGCCCACCCCCCTACCGAGTCACAGTCCAACCCCTCGAGAGTCCAAGTCATGTCTGTCAACTCGTCGTCCTGTCGCGTCCAGAGTCGAGTCTGTCGGTATGTCTCTCTCTTCAAAAATTTTTACTTTGAAGTTTGCAAAACTTAGCCATTTGATAAAATCCTTTTCAACAAGGTCAAATTTCAGTCTATTTAAACTGCAAATTTCTTATCTACCCCTTTCAATTTTGAAAACCTATCTCCTAGCACGTGAGTTGCTTTCAGGACTTCGATTTCAAAATGAAGCAAAAACCATTTTCCCCAGCGCAAGTCAGTCTATAGATGCTAATTGCATTTCCTATGTGCTATCTTGCTATCTGCTATGCCTGCTATTTCTGCCTATGTATCTAACATTTCAGGTACCAGCTAGTGCTTCCCAACGGAACATCAAAGGCGGTGTTTCTCCTGGAATGCTACATGCAAGTTGTCATGTGTCGGCATACTGGTACACCCAAGACTTCAAAAGCAAGTCCCCACGCAGCTACTTTACTCCCCAGCGTGAGTCGGTGTTTCTCCTGGAATGCTACATCCAAAATGTGATGTGTCGGCATACGGGTACACCTATGACTTCAAAGGCAAGTTCGACTCCCCACGGAGCTATCATCATCAGGACAGGTATGACCCTCTGCTTATGGCTAGGTTCCATATCTCCGTCCTCCGTTTAATACACAATATAATGTGTATTTAATCGAAGTTCGTCCATTTGCACAACTTACGGTCTAGTTTATATTTATTATATACGGGTCCGTTTCTAGTTAGCATTTGCTGCTTATAATTCAATTATTCTATTTTATTGCTCGTTGTATTGTGAATTCCGGGTTGTATTCCGCCCGTGTAATTTGTAATTTATTTACGAGTTTTCTATTATTTGATGTTTGCCATTTATTTATTTAAATGAACATCACATGTTAAATCACTTTGACGTGAATCAAGATGCATTAAATGACGTAGTTAATCAACAACTCGCATGCTTAGCCTGAAAACGCTGTTTGCATATCATTTAATCATTTTACTAGCGCGCGTACACGAACACGAACGGTGTCTTAGTAGAGGCCGCCATGTGCGGGCGGGGTTGGGTGTCCTTAATGGGCTTCCCAACACGTACCCTCACCCCTTACTCAGAACCTTTGGTTTCCGAATGTCCGAAACCCTTGGCGCACGAGAGTCATTCTATATACGAAAGCCGGTTTAAACGGTATCGATATTGCAATGCAAAGGGACGAGCCCAATAAACTCTGAAATCGAAGTGGGCTTACTTTGTGTGTAGCCCATGACGACATAGAGTGGGCTCGTATGGTTCCGAATAACCACAAAATTCGGTGGCGACTCCATTTTGACTTAAATTTCGAACCCGAGAACAATCTCACCACGAGATTCATTCGCCTACCCAAACCCGCGCGTGACCGCGTCGGGGTGGACCTACGTCATGTCCACAGAATGTGATGGGGTATTTATAGGAGAACCCCACGACCTAGGGTCACTCGATCGAGTAGCCCTAGTGCACTCGGTCGAGTGCCTTTGAAAATGAATCTGGTCCATTTTTTGAGACTCCACTCGACCGAGTGGGTCAATCCACTCGATCAAGTGGATCAATTAGGATGAGATATTTTAGGAATGATTTGTTGACTTTTTTTGAATGATTTGGTTGTTGTGACTTGATTCATTTTGTGTATTTGGACATAATGTGAGGCTGGTTCGTCTCGGGATTCGACTTTGACCGGGTTTTGACTCGGTCGCTAAAAGACGCTTTTATTTCCGGTGACGGTTTTGACCCAAATTAGTCTCATTTTATTGGAAACGGCCCACTGGGCCTGGATTTGAGGTCGGTTTTGAGAGATTTGCACTCCGCTAAATGCCCACGTCGGATACTATTGATTCCGAGTCCGTATTCGAGCGTATTAAGTCACGTTTACGTCCGATCATCATCGGGTGTTTTGTCGGGAACTGTTATAGACACCAGCAGGCAAAATGCGGGTGTCTACAGAACCATTCGAGCCCACTCTATGTCGTAGTGGTCCGTATACAAAATACGACCCATTTCCGATGTCAAAGTTTATTGGGCTCGTCCCTTTGCATTTGATACCAATACCGACATTATCGGATATTGTGTATTGAATGACTCTCGTGCGCCAACGGTTTCGAGCATCCGGAAACCGAGGTTCTGAGTAAGGGGTGAGGGTACGTGTTGGGAAGCCCACAAAGGACACCCAACCCCGCCCGCACATTAGCGGCCTCTACTAAGAATTCGAATGACTTTCCAATACGCGCGTTAGTTGAACGGGAAAATGGTATGCAAAGATTATTTTCCCTAAACATGTGAATGGAATTGAAAAGGGTTTCTATGTCGATTTAATGCAATTAATTCTACGTCAAAGTGGAATTTTAGCATGTGGGTTCATTTTAGTAAAATAAAATAAACGACAAAAATCGACAAAGGAAACAATCAAACCATTAGTAACGATGTAACGAGTAATAAATTGAATAAAGATATAGATGTGATGAATGCATGATTTTGGAAAGAATGGTAGGTCACGTGATGGATTAACACGTGTTGACCGAGGTCAAGGAAAAAAATATATCGAGATCTAAAAAAATGTTTTGTCTAAAAAAAATGATGTTCGAAGAATAATAATAAAAAAGAGCGAAATTGTTTTCTTCGGAAAATTGATGATTTTATTAAATCGCGTACAAATATTGCGTAATTTGCACTCGACTTAATATTTTCGATATTCGTCGTATTCAATATTCGATTATGAAATCGATATTAAATACTTGGAATAATTTATACTCGATTTTAATTTTGATGCTCGTCATATCCCATATCCGATTATTGAATCGGTATGAAATGCTAGAGCGAAGACTTGAAGAAAATAATATAAGTCGTTTTAAATTAACTAGCACGATATAAATTTTCTCCGCGTTTATTAATGTCGTAATTAATTCAATTGAATTAGAGGACATCTATATTAGCATCAACGAAAATCGTGTTAATTAATTTATTTGACTAAATCATTAGATTCGACATCCAATTATGGAATTGGTATCGAATCTAATAGATCGACACCTTAAAAAAAACTCGCTTTGATTCCCTCCGCCTCCCGACATAATAATTAATTCTTGCGAATTGTTTGATGTCAGATCCGCATCAACGGGTTTCGACCCTTATTAAATATAATGCTTGTTTTTGAAAAATAATGTAAATATACGACTAATGATAATGATGCAAACAAAATAAATAAAAATTGTTTAAGTTAACTTATCTCAATAATCAAATAATCGGGGTATTGGAACAAGCGACCGTCAACGCTGTGTGCAGTACACTTGTATATTCGTGTTTCCTTATTCCCATACCCCTCTTATTCGACACAAATCGATAAGTATTTTAATGTTTTGTATTAGTTATTATCGATATTATGATGCAATAAAGGAAAAAAAATAAAAATAAATAAAAAAGTAAGAAAAAGCGAAGATGATGACGAGAGGAAGAGAAGAAGGAGAGAACGGGGTTTTGACACCCTCAACCTACATGTTCTTGTCTCGGATCGAACTCGTAACTGTGGCTTTAACACAAGAGTCTTCGAGGTTTTATGGAAGTTAAGTTATGGTGGCTCGGGATTGATTCCTAAAATTAGGTTTAGGGTTTTTTTTGCTAGTGTAGAATTGCTAGGGTTTGATTAGGGTTGCATGTATAAGATTAGGGTTCTTTTTGAAATGGTAAAAGTTGTGTCAAGTGGTGTTGCATGGGGGGTATAAATAGGCATGGCCATGCACTTTGGTGTCTAGGGTTTTGCCTTGACGGACTTGACCTGATGGCCCGTCTGAAGGTGGACTGTTGGTTTTGCTTCTTGAGTTGGACTTTTGATGTTGTGAATGGTTGTTTTGTATGTCTCGGAAACGACTTTGACCAGGGTTGACCCAATCGCTAAAAGTCGGTTTTATTTCCGGTGTCGGTTTTGGCCCAAATTAGCTTTATTTGATTGGAAACGGCCCACTGGACCAGGATTCGAGGTTGATTTTGTGAGATCTGTGCTCTGTAAGTGTGTTAGCCAGTGATTAATGGATTCGAGCTCGTATCCGATCGCATAGAAGCACGTTAGCGTCCGATCATCATCGGGTGTTTTTTGGAAACTGCCATAGACACCTGGCAGTCAAAATGCGGGTGTCTACACAAGTAATTTAGAAAAAATGGTGATTACTTCATCACTAATTGAGTTAGTACTCGTAATCGATTTGTAATTGTGGTTTGAATGGTTGTATGCAAATGAGAGTAAAGTTGTTCTTAGTTGGAGAACTGTGAATTATGAGAAAGGTAAATTTGGAAATCTTAAGAAAAATACGTTAGGATTGAGTAAAGTTGCTTTAGGAAAAAGTAATTTCGTATTTTTATTGCCTTTCATAGTGGGTGTAGACACCCACATTTTGACCGCCAGGTGTCTATAGTAGTTCCCGCCAAACACCCGATGATGATTGGACGTAAACGTGCTTTGATGGACTCGGATATGGGCTCGTAATCATGGACATTTGGTTTAGACCTATTACGGGGTAAAAATCTTATAAAACCAACCTCAAATCCAGGCCCAGTGGGTCGTTTCGAGTCAAATAAGACTAATTTGGGTCGATTCCGACACCAGGGGTAAAACCGTGTTTTAGCGACCGAGTCAAAACCCGGTCAAAGATATTTCCCGAGACTCACGGACCAACCGTGACACCTCAAGTGTCCGGTTTGGACTCCAACACTACCAAAAAATCAGCTTCGAGAACATTAAACAATTTCGTTGAAGGTAGAATTCGATCTCAAGTAGGAGTTCTATCCGGAAACCGAATCAGACATCGACCGAGCTCCAAATACTCGGCCAAGACATCCAAAACAGCCGAAACACTCCCCTTGACAGCCGAGATATTTGGCTTCCCCACCAAGAAACGAGACTTTGGTTTCCTCTCGAACTCTCGTATTTCCTATCCAAACCGGTATTTCTTGTCACACAAGCAAGACTACCTCGATTCCTATAAATAGGACCTCCCGTCCAACACAAAACACACGTTTTGACAGCCATTATACATACATCATAGATCTATTATTCCTATGTCGCACATTCATCATCAATCATCGAAAGTCAGAAAATATACAACCTCGTAACGCCAAACAATTCCCGAGTAATCTCGACCCGACAAATCCGACCCCCAGCCGGCCGAAACCCGTCCCATTACACGTCCAAAATAACACCCTAACTCGTCCTCATCATCTCGACGCTTCCAAGTCTAAGCCACTTTCCGACGAGCCTTATCCCGAGAAAACAAAGCATGTAGGTTGAGGGTGTAAATCAAACCCGATTCTTCTCTTCTTCTCTCCTTTTCTTCACGTTTTTTTTCTCTTCTTTTTTTGTGTCGAGTCGTCGGTCCTCGTTTAATATGGGTCGTTTTCGCATATTTTTCATTATTTCTAATAATCGATATTAAAAAAAACTATTTTTTTATAACGTTCTTAAAATACGATATCGATTCTCTAATCGAATATCGTACCTAACAAGAACAAAATTAATTAATTCTCGTTGATGCTAATAAAATCGTTACATCTTATTAAACAAAATTCGACGATTTTATACGCGGAGAGAATTAACATCTTTTTCGTTCAAAATTCTTTTTTTTTTTACTTTTCGTTCAAAACAAACTTTTTTTCAAAACATTTTCTAAAGTCATTCCGACTATTCGATATCGATTTCATAATCGAATACGACGAATATCGAAAATATGAATCGGCCATAAATTAATCCATATTTGTACGCGATTTATATAAATTAACGATTTTTCGACAAAGTAAGAAAAATCGGACAGCCTGCCACGCGAGTCGCGCGCCGGTCAGGCGACTCGCGCGGTGGCCTGTTCCGCCGAGTTTCTTTTTTTCGTTTCCTCGCTTTTCTATTTTTTATTCTTCTCGAGTCTTACATAAAAAGCGACCTTTCGCAACATATTTCAATAAATACCTTTTTGACCTCGGTCAACACGTGCTAATCAATCACGTGTCATAAATCTTTTCCAAAAATCATGCATATTATTTATTTGCGTCTTTATTCATCGTTACTAACTCGTTTGCTCCTTGTTTGTAGCGATTTATTTATTTCTTTGTTTTATTAGACTAAAACGAACTTCACATGCTAAAATAACTTTGACGTTATTAGTTTAATATGCATTAAACGACTTAGCAACCCATTTATTTATTTTTCTCACATGTCTTAGGAAAATAATGTTTGCATATCATTCAACCGTCGAACTAACGCGTGTACACAAAAACGAACGATATCTTAGTAAAGGCCGCTAAGTGCGGGCGGGGTTGGGTGTTCTCGATGAACTTCTCAACACGTACCCTCACCCCTTACTCAGAACCATGGTTTCCGGATGTCCGAATCCATCGGCAATGAGAGTCATTCAATACACGGTATCCGATAATGTCGGTATCGGTATCAAATGCTAAGGGACGAACCCGATAAGCTCTGACATCGGAAATGGGCCATGTTTTAAATATGGCCCACTACGACATAGAGTGGGTTCGAATGGTTCCGAATAACCACAAAATTCGGTGGCGACTCCTACCTCGATTTAAAATTCAATTCGACCCATCTCATATGGAGACTCATTCGCCTCCCCAAACCCGCGCGTGGCCGCGTCGGGGTGGACCTATGTCATGTCCACAATTTGGCGACTCCGCTGGGGATCAACTGATGTGTCACTTACCATCGGCATCCTCAGGGTGAGACTCGAAAAGAAATCGTTCGATTAGTAATGTACACATTTTAGTTCAATGGTTCATACATAACCCAATTCTTTCCCGGGCCGGTTACTTGTGACCGACGTCCCACTATACCACGGTGCATTCCCACTTGGGTGCACTAAAGATTTCGATGGCGGAACTCGCATGGGTTTTACGGCAGATTCTAAGACCAACTCGGCTTAGGAGGTCCGTCCTGATTTGCGAGAATGCGATCGTTGTTGGTATAGACCCTATTCGACCGACCGAGACTTAGACTAAGAGCATACATGGTGTCGTTATACTGTTTCCGTGACTACATGCTACTTGATCTCCTTTGGTCTTTTTCAAAAACCGTCATTTTCAAAAACCCGCATCTTTTCAAACCCATCTACTTTTTCAAAACCCGGAAAGCTACCAAATTTAGGACTTATGATTTTGACTCAACATAGCCTATTTTTAGCCGGTATGCTATCCAAACCTTTTCAAAAAAAAAAGCCCGAAATCTCGGCCCGATAACCTTTTTCCCGGTTTTCAAAGAAATCGGACCATCCTACCCGACTTTGTTCGGTTTTCAAATCCAAACCTCTTTTCAAAACCCTCTTCTTCTTAGGACTTCCCGTATTTAGCAGTGTCGGGTCTTGTCATAGGTTGTAAGAGTCTATAGCGTCGAAACTCCATCGATCTTACATCACGGATTTCCACCCCATCCCAGTCCGCCTTATTTGTCAAGGCACGGCCCACCTTCGTAGGACAAACTCCTGCAAAGGGAAGCCCGTTTACTCACTCGAGTCCAAAGTCTGGGGAATTCTCACGTAGACCTTCCTTCGAACGGGACTAGGCCCACTTTGCCGAATCCTAAGGAAGGCCCACCGTCCACGGGTCATCCGTCTAGAAGTCAGTCTCCGGTCTTTTTCTTGTCTAGTCTTTTCCTTGCTCGGGATGTACTCTTTGATTCTAAGATCTGGGTCAGTTACTAATTACGCGGTGCCCTTATAGACAGGCCACCCCACAGCCATGACGCAACAAGCCATCGATGATTTGAGGGCCTCTTTGACCAAGCTGGAAAACATGATCACATCAATGAGAGGGGACCAGATCGCCATCCTTACCCGGGTAAGTGCCGTAGAGCAGGGAACTCCTAGCGGCAGTGTCGATACTACTGGGCCTTTAGCTGAATTGGCCAGCGCAGTCCACAAACTGCAGGAACAGGTCCATCTGTCAACCCAAAACTCCATCCATACGGAGAATGCCCGGACCTACACCCCACTGACCGATGAACTACCCGCCAATCTCAATCTAACGGGTCTGCCAATGTTCGAGGGTACTGAAGACCCGGTCCACCATATCCGGGCTTTCAAGGAGTTCATGGCCCTTAAGGGAGTTAAGTCCAACATGTTCAAGCACCTGTTCGCTTCTTCTCTCGAGAAGCACCCAAGAGCCTGGTACTACCGGCTCGATTCCAAGAAATACAAAACTTGGGATGACATGGCAACGGAATTCGCTCGGAACTACGCCGACAACACGGAAATCCAGACCACTATGCGCACCCTGGATGTAATGGCCCAGGAATCTAAGGAAGGATTTACGAAATATCTCCAACGCTGGAGGGCCGAAAGCGTCAAACTGATCGATAAGCCCAGTGAAAAGGTGTTGGTCGAAGCCTTCGTCAAGAACCTCATTCCCGCTTACTGGGTCCATCTCCGGTACGCCATCATACCTAGCTTCACGGTCCTAACTGAAATGGGAACGAGAATCGAAGATGATTTAAGGTTGGAAAGCCTCACTAAGGCCTCCACCAAGGGATACCAAGGGCCCAGCTCGTCAACAAGCAAGCCCACAACTACTGCTGCCACTCGTAGCATTTTTGACGAGGTAAACGCACTTGATACCTCGTCCCAGAAGAATACCACCCCCCGGGTATTCACCGACATAGGCACCACCTATGAAAATGCCCTGCAGAGGCTATCATCAAAAAGCCTGATCACCACGATAGGCCCAACACCTGATCTCCCGGTCGAACGACGCTTCAAGGCCTACAACCTCCAGGCCTACTGTCACTACCATCGTGGTAAGGGACACGACACTGAGAAATGTTGGAAGCTAAAGCACCTTATCCAAGATCTCATCGAGAACGGGAAGATCCCTTTGCCCGGGGGTAAACCCAACAACAAGGATAACCCGTTAGCCACTCACGCCATCTTCTCCGGGGAAATAATGGATTGCTCACACCTCATTTCTCCATTTGTCCCGCAAATAAACGGGATCTAGTGCGACGACGAAGACGACGTCTATCTCACCAAAGGGGAAGCTGTCCCCATCACGCCTGAGGAGATTCAGAAGGTTAAGTCCAAAGTCTTAGCCACTAGTCAAGCCCTCATCATTGCCGAGCCACTTAGGGTCGAGCCCGCCCCAGAAGAGCCAACTGCTGAAAAGGCTCTTGTAAAACAGCTAAACAGGACACGAGTTGACCTCTCTATATGGCAACTCCTAGTTAGCTCCCAGGAACATCGAGAGGCACTCACTAAGGCCCTCGATCAAGTCAAAATCGACTCTATGGCTACTCCAGCTGAAATGGTAGCCACGGTTCTACCCCACCTAAAAGGGAGATCCATAGAGGAAGGCCCACTCATTACCTTCTCTAATGCTGATCTACCACCATTTGGGCCAATCCACAACATGGCCCTCTACATCACGGTCATCTGCCGTGGAAAGTACCTACCCATGACCCTGATTGACGACGGGTCCGCAGTTAATGTCCTTCCCTTAAGGACCACCAAAGCCCTCGGCATCACCGAGGCCGACTACATTCCCACAGCTCAAACCATTCAGGCTTTTGACGAAAGCCCAAAGTCAGTAGCCGGAGCCACAAAACTTACTATCATAACAGGCCCAATAGAGAAGGAGCTGGAATTTCAAGTGATCGACGTGACTTCCTCCTTCAACCTTCTTTTGGGAAGACCTTGGATCCACGCGACCAGGGCTGTATCCTCCACCTTGCATCGGAAAATCAAGCTACCTTTGCATGACACCGTCATCACTCTAGAAGCCACACCTATGATTGTGGCTAACTGCAACACCTCGGGCCGCACCGATCTCTGGGGGTTCGATTTCGTAGGGGCCATCGAAGAAGATCATCTCTTCCGTCCTTACTTCACGGTCCGCCTTGACCGAATGCTGCAGAATCTGGGCTTTCTACCAGGGGTTACATCAAGGCCCGATCTCCCTGCAGGAAAAATCCTCGAAGTTCTGGACAATGGGAGGACTCAAACAGGCTTGGGCTACTCCCTAACCCCGGAAAACATGGGCCAAACCGGAGCCGGCAAGGTTATCTTTGTCACTCCAGTGTTCGAGACTGTCCAAACAGGCCTATATCGGCCCGTCACCACACGCCCTGGGACCCACTTGGCCCAGGACTGCAACTACATACCGGATGACATCTTCGCTCTTATCCAGTCCGAAGATGCTAAGAATGTTGAGCCCGCGCTAGGGCTGCTTTTCGGAGAGGAACTCACGATCCCAACACCAAAGGAAGAGCTGGTCAGCCTCATTCTCCGTAGCCGCACCTTTGATCCATCCAAACTGATTTCAGAAGTTGGATCAGGGACCGGGAGCAGAGCCTGGAGGAAGACTGTCAAGTGGACTGACAGTCAAGGAAGGACTTACAAGCTGATCACATGGGAAGGAGAAATGCCAGAATCTGAGTCTGAGTCTGGGTCGGAGTCCGAGTCAGAGTCTAAGATTGAGTCTAGTGAGTCCGGTGCTAGGGTCAGTCCTGTAACTCCCCCTCTCCCTTTAGTTACTTCTGGTGCCTCGGGGTCTGTCCCGGGCACCCTACCTATTCCGCCACTGACTAATGATCAGATGGCAGCTCTCTTCGAGCTATTTTCCCAGTTCATGATCAATAATAACAACCGTTCTGCTTACGACTTGTCTCATTTTCAAAAAAAAAACCGACAAATTCGGAAAAATTACAAAAAAAAAATCAAAAAAAAAAAGTACCAATACTTAAATAATAATAAAAACTAAGGCATTTTTCCCTTTCCCTTGTCCTTAGTTTCCTTTTCCACCCACCGGCGTCGACGTGGAGGTGAACGCTCCCTAATCCCCAAGGGAATCTCCTTAACCCGGGCTCGTTTCTTCAAACTCGACTCCCCGGTCACCTCACACGGACCTAGCCTATCTCGGACCGCTAGTTTCGGTCTGAGTCTCCTCTCCAAGTCACTAGCACCGGTCTCATTTGCTCGAGTCTTAGTTTTTGACTTAGGACCCGACCCCGGCTCAGCAAAGGTAGTTGGAGTCTCCTCTTTATCAAAGAACCGTCTATTATCTTTTACCGATTCTCGACGGGCCAAGTCAAGTGCCTCTTCAGTCTTCAAAGTCTTACGGGTCTCCTGGGATTCTTCAGAGGTCCATTTTCGATATGATTCAGAAACCCAAGTGGTTTGACATGGGCGAGGTATAGTCCACATGACACGGGTAAACCAGCGCTGTAGCCACGTGTCACACATAGCGTCCGTCAATTGGAGCGAAACGCTAATGATTGCTTCAGTCTCAGGGATTTGCTGAAACGAACCGAACTGTCTTAGAATACGGTCCGGATAGATATGGACAGTCCAGTACAAAGACAATATCACCAGATAACGGACCTTGTCCCTTCTAGCTAACCCCGTCAGCCTTGAAAGGAACCACCAGATGACGTTCCATCTAATCAAAGGCCCACCATGGAATGTTAGCTCTTCATCCCAATATTTTCGATTTATATGATGACTTGAGCTTATTCGTCGGGACCTTGAGCCAATCTGACAGCTACGAGATCTGGATATATTCACTGGGGGCTCTATGATTGACAGACGCTCGGATAACCAGATCTGCAAAAATTTTCGAAAAGTCAAAAACTTTCAAAAAATCAAAAAATCGAAAATTCAAATTTTCGCAAAAAAAAAAAATTCGAAAAATTTCGGAAAATCCGGAAAATTCGAAATCGCGGAAAAATTCGGAAAATCGGACAATTTTTTCGAAGAAAAGAAAAAAAAACGGTTAAATACCTGCAAAAGACGGATGCCTTCTGCATGTCAATGGTCGATCCGGGTCAAGTCTTCTAGCGTCAAGACCCATAATAATCTCCCAAGTTATCAGCCAAGCTGGGCTGTGACCTGTCTCCATTTAGTCAACTATGCTAATTAGCCTGATCTCACCCAAGCACGAGTCAGCATCCATCCGACCTTCAAAGACATATCGATGCAGCATACAAAAGGCAAAAGCCCTACGCCTATGGGTAGAAGTAATTCTTGCGCCAACTGGGTTCATGAATTTGTCAGCCAAGTCAAATAGGGAAACCAAATCTCCCTTTACCATACGGGCTGTCTCAGCATGCGACAAGCCTAGAAAATCCCTTAGCCTCCTCCTTGGGCCAGGATAAAATGGGGGAATGGCAGGACGAGCACTAGGGCACCAACCGCCTATAGCTGCAATTTCTTCAGGAAGGGGACATATTTCTCCTCGAGAAAATACAAAAACATGGTGGGTAGTATCCCAAAAGGATAAGCAAGTATCAAGGAAGTCCGAATCTACCCTAAGTCGCTGAAGTGGGAATAAAGCCACAATTCCCATTTGAGTTAGCTGGACTTTATCCTTGTCTCGAAAATCATGGGCCCACGCCTGAAGCATCGCAGTCAAGTGATCAATACCCATTGCGAGAATAGTTTCTTTTATTTATCCTAAAAAGTCTAAGGGATTTTAAGGTGAAAGAAAAGATCTGGGTTGTAATATGAAAAGTAAAAGCCAGAACCCTCTATTTATAATAGAGAATATCTCTTTCCCTAGTCATCACAGGAATAGGACTTTTATATCACTTCCCCTGCTTCATCTAGGCATACAGGCCTAACCAGGGAATTATAGGAATCCGTGTCAGAATCCGATTAGGAATCAAAGTCATCCCAAGCATCCTCATTTCCAAGTTTTTTGAAAAAAAATCAGCATCTTTCTTTTCAAAATTTTCGAAAAAAAATCATCATTTCTTCCCCAGCATGAGTCGATGTTTCACCTAAATGTTACATACAAATTATGTCAGCATACAGGTACACCCAAGACTCCCGAGAAATTCTAAGAAAAGTTCCCCAGTGGAAAGCTCAGGCGACATTTTCTACTGAAGAATCAGGATATATCTGTAAACAGATATGCCCATAGCTTCCAAGGCAAGCTCCCACGCAATTCTAAGACATGATTACCTGCAAACAGGTATACCCATAGCTTCCAAGACAGCTCCCGCGACATTATCAGCATCAACCCAGGTATGATTTCTATCCTATGGCTGGCGAGCCCTTCACGCAGGTCTAATGGACTATAAACGACCCGATCGGAAGTCTGCAAGGTTTTAATCCTTGATTGACCAGGTAGCTACTCTGACTTTTGCCTTGTCCAAGCCTCACTCAGAGTGGGGGCTCTGTAGACACCCACATTTTGACCGCCAAGTGTCTATAGTAGTTCCCGCCAAACACTCAATGATGATTGGACGTAAACGTGCTTTGATGGACTCGGATATGGGCTCGTAATCATGGACATTTGGTTTAGACCTATTACGGGGTAAAAATCTTATAAAACCAACCTCAAATCCAGGCCCAGTGGGTCGTTTCGAGTCAAATAAGACTAATTTGGGTCGATTCCGACACCAGGGGTAAAACCGTGTTTTAGCGACCGAGTCAAAACCCGGTCAAAGATATTTCTCGAGACTCACGGACCAACCGTGACACCTCAAGTGTCCGGTTTGGACTCCAACACTACCAAAAAATCAGTTTCGAGAACATTAAACAATTCCGTTGAAGGTAGAATTCGATCTCAAGAAGGAGTTCTATCCGGAAACCGAATCAGACATCGACCGAGCTCCAAATACTCGGCCAAGACATCCAAACCAGCCGAAACACTCCCCTTGACAGCCGAGATATTTGGCTTCCCCACCAAGAAACGAGACTTTGGTTTCCTCTCGAACTCTCGTATTTCCTATCCAAACCGGTATTTCTTGTCACACAAGCAAGACTACCTCGATTCCTATAAATAGGACCTCCCGTCCAACACAAAACACACGTTTTGACCGCCATTATACATACATCATAGATCTATTATTCCTACGTCGCACATTCATCATCAATCATCGAAAGTCAGAAAATATACAACCTCGTAACGCCAAACAATTCCCGAGTAATCTCGACCCGACAAATCCGACCCCCAGCCGGCCGAAACCCGTCCCATTACACGTCCAAAATAACACCCTAACTCGTCCTCATCATCTCGACGCTTCCAAGTCTAAGCCACTTTCCGACGAGCCTTATCCCGAGAAAACAAAGCATGTAGGTTGAGGGTGTAAATCAAACCCGATTCTTCTCTTCTTCTCTCCTTTTCTTCACGTTTTTTTTCTCTTCTTTTTTTGTGTCGAGTCATCGGTCCTCGTTTAATATGGGTCGTTTTCGCATATTTTTCATTATTTCTAATAATCGATATTAAAAAAAACTATTTTTTTATAACGTTCTTAAAATACGATATCGATTCTCTAATCGAATATCGTACCTAACAAGAACAAAATTAATTAATTCTCGTTGATGCTAATAAAATCGTTACATCTTATTAAACAAAATTCGACGATTTTATACGCGGAGAGAATTAACATCTTTTTCGTTCAAAATTCTTTTTTTTTTTACTTTTCGTTCAAAACAAACTTTTTTTCAAAACATTTTCTAAAGTCATTCCGACTATTCGATATCGATTTCATAATCGAATACGACGAATATCGAAAATATGAATCGGCCATAAATTAATCCATATTTGTACGCGATTTATATAAATTAACGATTTTTCGACAAAGTAAGAAAAATCGGACAGCCTGCCACGCAAGTCGCGCGCCGGTCAGGCGACTCGCGCGGTGGCCTGTTCCGCCGAGTTTCTTTTTTTTGTTTCCTCGCTTTTCTATTTTTTATTCTTCTCGAGTCTTACATAAAAAAGCGACCTTTCGCAACATATTTCAATAAATACCTTTTTGACCTCGGTCAACACGTGCTAATCAATCATGTGTCATAAATCTTTTCCAAAAATCATGCATATTATTTATTTGCGTCTTTATTCATCGTTACTAACTCGTTTGCTCCTTGTTTGTAGCGATTTATTTATTTCTTTGTTTTATTAAACTAAAACGAACTTTACATGCTAAAATAACTTTGACGTTATTAGTTTAATATGTATTAAACGACTTAGCAACCCATTTATTTATTTTTCTCACATGTCTTAGGAAAATAATGTTTGCATATCATTCAACCGTCGAACTAACGCGTGTACACAAAAACGAACGATATCTTAGTAAAGGCCGCTAAGTGCGGGCGGGGTTGGGTGTTCTCGATGAACTTCTCAACACGTACCCTCACCCCTTACTCAGAACCATGGTTTCCGGATGTCCGAATCCATCGGCAACGAGAGTCATTCAATACACGGTATCCGATAATGTCGGTATCGATATCAAATGCTAAGGGACGAACCCGATAAGCTCTGACATCGGAAATGGGCCATGTTTTAAATATGGCCCACTACGACATAGAGTGGGTTCGAATGGTTCCGAATAACCACAAAATTCGGTGGCGACTCCTACCTCGATTTAAAATTCAATTCGACCCATCTCATATGGAGATTCATTCGCCTCCCCAAATCCGCGCGTGGCCGCGTCGGGGTGGACCTATGTCATGTCCACAGTTGGTCGCGATAACAGCAGTGATCTTCAAAGTACCAAGTTCATGGTACGACAACCTTCTTACAATATGTACAATTTCTGATTCACTTGCTGGTTATATATGTTGTTATTGATAAATACTAAACCGAAAAAGCAGTGAATTCTGAATCTTTTTTGAAGTGAAGATCAATATCATTAATAATAAGTCATCCGGCATCTACAAACGATGTAAAATTGAACTGAATACAGATTTATGAAAAATAAATAAAGAACATCATTGAGACAAAGATCACTATTAGAATAATGCGCTTCTGCATAGCCTTCTATATATCGTTGTTTATTAACACAGTCTTTCGCAAAGGAATCTATAGATCTGATGAAATAGCCTCCATGATGATGAACTTTCTCTATTTTGACAAGTAGTAGACCGAGATCTGATCTCAAATGTATCACCGTACGTAAGGATTCCATTGCTTTCATGATCTTGCACATAGTTCTTGAAATTTAAGAACTATACTAATGTAAAGGACTGAAACCTCGAAATAAAGGAAAAAACCTTGAAATAAAGAACGAAAACAACTCTCATAAAAGAGAGACTTTTATTGAATAAGATTTGTTAACTAATAATTGAGATTAAAACAATTTTTGGGGCTTACCATCGATTAATTATCGATGGAGACCCCAGATTGAGGAGGAAAAATAGATTTTTTTTTAGGAGAAAAGAGCCATGAATTCTGAATCTAATCATAGAATAGTCCATTTTCCTCTCTATATACTGTGGGTTTTGGTGATTTGCAAGCAAATTTGTTGGACTGTCGTCCCATGCCGACTGTTATGTGTTCATAAAACTAGATTTCATAAGAAACCACCTTCTCACAGAAACTCCCAATACAGACTTCGAGTAGGGCAGGAAATCCCAACCTTAATTCGGGTGTTGGAGAAGCAACAAAACAAAAGCACAGTAATTGTTCAGGAACGAGAAAATTGGACACTATGCCACTATGCAATCAGCTTTATAAGAAACCAGTTCCAAAATCCACAAAAAAAAACTGAACTAAGTCAGTTGTGAACACAACACTAATATAGGAAAGTGGTAAGTCATTTCCCAATAACCATCATAGAAACACATAGGATAGCAAAATCACAACCGTGTCCAATACGCGTGCGGGCAAGCAACTAGTAATTCAAAATTGCAGCATTGATAACAATTTTGGCAATCAAATACGGAGCAACTAATTAAGCATCAAAATCGAACAAAAAACGACAGCAATTCAATTCATTAATTAAGCAATCTCCCAGGCAAATGCACAACAATGAAACTAACATTCGACACTAAATCAAAGAATCGACGAGAAATGAACAAAATCTAAGCTAACAATGGAAATTATGCACACAAAAAAATAAAAAATTACTGAGATTTGTGTTGATTACTTATTTGACAGTAATATTCCCGTTGTGAGAACAGTGAGATTGTTACGCTAGAACTAGTAATAAAATTCTGGACTTTACAAAAAAATTGTTAGCTTAGTTTATTTTAGATAGAGAAATTAATGGATGCGGGTAGGGATATGGCAATGGGTACAAAAAAAATGACCCATGAACCGGACCGGACCAATGACCCATGAGTCCATGACCCATGCGGGTAGGGATATGGCAATGGACCGGACCGGATCCGAAATCGTAAAATTTGTTGACCTGGACCTATTACCAAAAAACTGACCCTGAACCGACCCGCAAAAATACCGATTTCGACCCGGAGCGGACCGATTTGAACCTGGGATCAGATTTTCGTTGTGAATATTTGAAAACCGCGCTGAAATAATATCTTCACCCATGTACCCAATAATCCACTAAAAACTGAATTCAAAGTTACCTAGTAATAATACAGTTTGGTGTCAATCATGAGAAAATCTGATGAATTCAAACAACGAAAATTTCATGAGAAAATTTGTGATGAAAAATAACAAACAAGTAAACAACGAAGGAGGAGCAGCGGCGGCGCGTCGGAGGAAGGAAGAGCAGCGGCGGCGCGTCGGAGGAAGGAAGAGCAGCGGCGGCGCGTCGGAGGAAGGAAGAGCAGCGGCGACCGGCGACGCAAGGGCGTGACTGAGGAAGAGATTGAAGAATGGTAGGCACCAGGCAGTTAGGGTTTGAGGAATTGAGGGTGACTGAATGTGAGAGGGAAGGAGTGCGAAATAGGGGTCTAAATTCAGAAGCCAAAAAAAACCCAATTCAGGTCTTTCCGGTCTGGACCGGAAAAATCCGGATCTGATCTAGTCCGGACCAGAACCCAGAATCAGGAAATTAGATGGACCGTGGACTGAACCAGATTTGATGGGTCCGATCTTTACTATTCCGGTCCGAGTTGGTCCATATTTCCGGCCTGGCCCGGTTTTTGCACAGTCGTTGCCGGGTTAAAAGGGATAGGTGTAAAATTGGTAATCACTCAAAATTTATGAAAGACTAGTTTTATCACCCGTGAAGATTCACGGGTCAGTTTATAGTTATGTTATACAGTATATAAATTGAAATAAGACTAAAAATTATGAATGAGATATATCATATATGAAGGCAAATAAAATATGTATTAGAAAAAATTATTCATGGTACCATGTACGTGCATTATTACACTGATTAACTAAAAAAACGGTGTGACAAACTAAAAAAACAGTGTGGAACATCGTCATACTATTCCAAAACTTAGTTAAAAGAAAAAAGAAATGGAGCCCTCCCCTTTTTGGGGACTACTTTTTACCGTCGGCGCTTTACTTCTTACCGTCGGCGTTAATTACGTGAAATGACGACTTTGTCCTTGCTATTTATTTTCAAAATAATATTACTTTTACATTTTTTTTTTTTTTTTTTTTGGTAAAATGTAAGTAGTTTCATTTCATCCAAAAACATACAACTTTGGGATCTAAGCCCATTACATCCAAATAGTACTCAATAATTTTAACCAAGAAAGCAACGACTATGCCGTTGCACAATAGCATTACTCCCTAGTATTCTATACCTTACATCTCTCTGAACAAATTTGACAACAATATTAGGTCTAACCAATACCAACTCGTGAACACTCCTATTCCGTGCCCACCAAATATGGTAAATCATGGCGTTGATCACGGCCGCCCATACTTTCTTGTGACTATGCCATCTACTCCTCTTCATAAGCCACCATTCCATCTACCCCACGTCTGGTATGCATTGCTGTACCCAATCCCTAATACCCATTAGAACTCTCATGCTGTAAGGGCATTTGAAAAAAAGGTGGGAATGCAATTCCTCCTCATTTTCACATAACCCACACCTCCTGTTTGCATTTGGTATCCACTTAGCCACCCTCTCCCTAGTCATAAGTCGACCCTTACTTACCAGCCAACTCATAAAGGAGTGCTTAGGGACCGTCAACGGTTCCCAAATCAATGGGGTCAGGTTACTCCGTACTTCAGTAGGCTGCAGCCACGCATACCCTTTCTGAACAGTATACGAAACCTCCCACCCCAATTGCTGAAATCCTCCCAAAAGCTTATCTCTCGAACGACATACTTGCAATTGCTTCCAGGCCAGCTGCTACTGCTTCCATGTTGGTATTACTTTTACATTTTAATTATAGATTATCGATTTATTAAAACTCGATAACAAAACCGTCTTTTTCGATTATCGTAATAAATCAAAACCGACTCCCTATATAGTTAATTACGCAAAATGACAAGTTCTCCTTTGCAATTAATTCTCGAAATATTATTACATTTACATTTTATAGAGTATCGGTTTATTAAAACTTGATAATAAAACCGTTTTTTCGATTATTGTTACGCCTCCGATTTTAAACAGTTAATTAGATTAATTAACGACTTAATGTGGGAACAAGAGGATTTGAACCCGGGCCGTTTGTATGGAATATTATCAATGTAACCAATTTCACCACCTTATACTTCACGTCTCATATCATTGGAAGATTTATATTATACTTAAATTATTTCTCAAAACTTTCAAGTATTATAGAGAAAATAATACGACCCTTAGGTGGGTCGAAAAACCCAATTGACCTGACCCATTTCCGGATTTTTTTTATTTTAATTTGCATTGATCTGTATAATAAATCTTGATTGTCGATTTGTCGTAAATTAATTAAGATTTAATTTGCATATTACTCGTATTTGTTAATTATGTTTATTAAATTGTATTAAATCGTTAATTAATCTAATTAACTGTTTAAAATCGGAGGCGTAACAATAATTGAAAAAACGGTTTTATTATCGAGTTCTAATAAACCGATATTCTATAAAATGTAAATGTGATAATATTTCGAGAATTAATTGCAAAGGAGAATTTGTCATTTTGCGTAATTAACTATATAGGAAGTCGGTTTTGGTTTATTACGATAATCGAAAAAGACGGTTTTGTTATCGAGTTTTTAAAAAAAAATTATAATCTATAAAATGTAAAAGTAATATTATTTTGAGAATAAATAGTAAGGGCAAAGTCGTCATTTCACGTAATCAACGCCGACGGTAAGAAGTAAAGCGCCGACGGTAAAAAGTAGTTGCGCCTTTTTGGGGTCATAAGCCCGTTGTTTAGACCAATAACTTGTTTGACTGAACGGAAAATAACTCGTTAATTTAGGGTCGATATCTTACATGACCCGTTCGGTTTGTGAGAATTTATTAAAATTAAATAAAATATATATATACCTAAATATTATATTTGGATTTATAATTAAAAATAAATATTTTTTAATTTTAAATATTCAATTTTATACAACTTTTTTTATCATTTAATTGTAAAATAATTTTAAAATTTGAATTAATTATTATTTTTAAATATAAACATTATTAAAGGGTACAATAATAATGTTAAAAGTAAAAAAAAAATATTAAAAATATTTTTGTTGGACTTAAAAAGTTTATAAAAAATAGAGGTGCTCGAAACTATTTTTGATCCTAATCCGAACCGTGACCCGTATAACCCGACTTATATTTGATTTGCGCCATATTTGGACCTGACCCGCTGGACCCATTTGACAGGTATACATATTACGCTTCCGCTTTATTTTTGAGGGGTTGAATAACTTTAATTGATGTTGTTAGTTTTCAACCCGTAACCATAAAGTTAAAGATCAGAGTTCAAACCCTTAAACGGAATTAAAAGTATAGTCCGGGTACTAATCTTACCCTTAAATATCTTTCAATCTGTTCTGATCTATTGTTTTTAGACATATAAACTCTTTATAGGATCAAATATGTATGTACCTGATTAATTATTTAAATCAGTTAAAATATTTAGATTCAGTTTTGATGTTTGCAATCAAGCCTCTTTTTAGGGTCATGAACCCATTTTTTTGACCTGCAACCCGTTTGACCGACCCCAATATGACCCGTTAATTTAGGGTCGAAACCTGACCCATCCCATTCAACCCGTAATCAATAAGTTTAAGAATATGAATTAAGAGAAATATTGTAAATATGATAAATTGGTGTGAATAAGATCAACAGGATATCCATGTAGTTAAGCCTAATATGTATGTTACTATTAAGACCATGGTTATCAATGGATACAATTTCTCTCCATAGAGGACCCCACTTCTTCCACCTCACTTTTTCTACCTCATTTTTTCTCTCTTATAAAGTACTCCCGTATCAATGGATTCATATTTCTTTCACAGAGGGTCTCACTCATTCCATCACATTTATCATACCTTACCCATCTAATTTTTACTCATCTTTTTATTCATTTTATAAATTATGATTATATTATATTCCATAAGTTTTGGTTTTAAAAAAATAAAAGCGACAATTTAATAAACGTGTATTTGACTTCATTTTTTTTTCCGTACTTTATATATTTTTATTATTTTTGTAAATCCAACTTAATACATTTTAAATAACAGATCAGGAAATTAGTGGCGTTATATAGATTTCGAATATAATTCGGAACTAAAAGATGAGAAGAGTTTTGTAAATTAGAAAAATTAATCAGAAATTAGAGACACATAAAAAAAAATATTAGACCACATTTCAATTAAAATACGTTATAAGACAATTACAAAATACTTTGAAAATGCAATGTGAATTATGAAAAAAAACAAAAAAAAGATTTATAATTGTAATTTATTTATATGAGATTTTTTTATAATTAAATGGTTAAAAATAGTCATTAAAACAATTTCACACTTTTGACAATATAATATTTAAGGCAACTAAGATTAATATAGCAATTAACCCACTAATTTGCAATCACACTTGTACAACATTAATTACATAATTGCTCTTTTCCACCTTTTTCTCAATCCGTCAAGGTGGAGAATTTTGTTCAATCCTTCTTCAAGGATTGACAATCCATTGCTGTATTATTATTTTCACTCCATCCACCCTATGGATTGAGTCCAAATCCATTGCTAACCTTGCTCTAAGCCTAATAATGATACTCTTATGCTATTATATGAAAATATAAATGTTATATGAAAATATAAATGGTAAGTCAATCAATCTAAATAAGCATGGTAAATCAATCAACCTACATAAGCATAATTATAAGGAAATCTTTACGTTGGAAATCTACTTTATATTTATCTACTTAAACAAAATATACAATCTTTACTATTTTTATGCTTATAAATTTATACAAAATATACAATATTTATACAATCAATCTGAATATCGATCTTTTATGATAATTATTTCGTATAGAGTATAATTTATAAATGACATTTTTATGTATTTCGTATAGAGTATAAATAATATTAAGTGGGAATATTATGTCTGCTAAATAATATATCAATGCTCCAAAATATTATATTTTACAATCTTCAATATATTAATATATTTAATGTTAAATATTTATCAAACAAATTATTAATATTATGTTTTTTTTATATAAATATATTTAATATTTTGCCATGATGTGAAATTTGAAATGTTAAAATTAATAGTGATACTTTAACGTAAATGTTGAAGTATATGTTATTTGAATAATAAAAGTAAATAAATGACGGAATGTTACATAAAATGGATTAAGTTGAAAATGTATATACGTAGGATGATTAACAATTACGGAGTAGCAAATATGTTTTTTAGTAATATAGATTACAGAATTTTAAGACGTTAAATTACAGAATTTTAAGATGTTAAATAGGATGTTAAATTAATAATAATTTACAGTAAATTTTATAAAAATAATTATATAATTATACTCGTATGAGTACTCGTATAATATAAATACAGATTATTCATATAAATACTCGTATGGGATGATATCTATATATAATAGGATGATTATTAACATTTTCTATATATAATATGAGATGATTTTATATATATGCATGTTAGACTGCCATGTCAGCAAAGGGATGCATCTACGCTGTCATGTCAGCCGTGGATGTATTCAATTGATATATATAGATATATGAATAATAAAAATAAATAAATGACGTAAATGTTACATAAAATGGATTAAGTTGAATATGTTTTTTAGTAGTATAAACTACAGAATGTTTAAGATGTTAAATTACATAATTTTAAGATGTTAAATAGGAGGTTAAATTAATAATAATTTACCATAAATTTTATATGAGTAATTCAAATACAGATTATTCGTACAAATACTTGTATGAGATGATAAATCTATCTATATATATAATAGTAGGATGATTATTAACATTTTCTTACTAAATATAATATGGGATGAGATGATTTTAGAGTAGATGAATGTATGGCCGCCATGTCAACCTTGGGATGCATCCACGCTGCCATGTCAGCAGTGGAAACATCAAATTGATATATATATATATATATATATATATATATATATATATATATATATATATATATATATATATATATATACAGTGGCGGACCCAGAAAATTTAGAAAGGGGGTGCACTAAATCTGTCAAAAACGATCCGATCCGAAATTTTTTGCTAATAACGGCCCAAAAACAACCGAAAAATGATCCCACTCGATAACTACCCGCATATTTAGGGTCGGACACATCCGACCTTAAAACAGATACATTTATCTAAATTTGAAAGTATATTAAGTTAATTTAAAAATGATAAAATAATCTATACTTTATCGATTATCTTAACCAAAAAATACTCTGTATAACGAAATTTTTTGATTCAAATATTAATATCAAAAGCTAAAATTTATCGTTACAATATTGACTATTTAGGTTATTTTCAAAAATTTTAAGGCATATTTTTATCACGTATTTATGGAAATGATCACCAAATTAAATAAATTGAATCAATGTTTTTCATATACGTGTCACAAATTTATAGTAACAACTAAATTATTAGGTAATACAGTATTTAATATCTTACCGTAATTGGACAATTGACATTTGATAACAATCTAAAATGAGATTCATATATGAAAAGAAGTACACCGAGGGGATTCGATCCCAGGACTTCCTGACCAAAAGCACAGTGACTTCCCACTACACCACTCCCTACTGGTGAATTATTTGTGCGCAAAAACATCTATGTACTGAATATTCAGTTCATTAAAAACTGGAATTGGAAGCCCAAGGGTGCGCACTTGGGGTGCTGTGCGCACCCTTGGATCCGCCCCTATATATATATATATATATATATATATATATATATATATATAGATAGATGTTAAGTAAAAAAAAAAAGGGAAAGGGAGTCGGGGAGAAAATCAAATAATGGAAGGGTGCTAGTGTAGCGGCTCAGAATGGTTTCAGTCTATTTAAGTGGTCTCTGGTTCTTAAAACCCCGAAAAGTGGGGAATCCTAGAGACATACTCGTACATGATGGAGGAGCAGGTGAAGGTGGAGATGGAGATGGAGATGGAGGTCCGAAGCCGATACTTGCTATCTGCTTTTCTGTCAATGGAACCTCCTCAACACTTGATTTCCCTCGCTAGGTGCTACTGCTAAGGGCTAGCTCCCCTCCCCTCCCCTCCCTTCAATCACCACTCTCCCCCTTTATTTTCCCAAACTTATTCATGTTTTTTTTATTTGCAGGAAATGTGGAGGTGGCTCCATCACACAGGATGTCCAACACTTCATTTGGTCACATTGCATCAACACACTCGTAATCATTTAATCCTCTTCTTATCAGACGCCCTAATTGTTTTGGTTTAGACCCAGATTTTATTTGATAAGAACATCAAGATGATGATGATTCTCGCAAGTAACCCTGCTTAAGCTAGTTTTATCGTAAAGCTCTCCCTTGTCAGTTTTAACCAGAGCTCTGCATAAGCGCTAGAACAATCCCTTGATTAAGTGCTCATGGACATGGGTGATATTATTATGGTAATATATGATGATGTTATTGAATGAATATTTCAGGGCGCATACCGTCATGAACCCTACTTGAAAAGTGTTATCAAGAAGCTCATTACAGAAATTGAATCAACCCGTGGAAATGTAATCGATGAGTTTTATGAACGCTATGCTTCCTACATGGTATCACTCAAGGTGGTCACTTATCATTCGGGGCCTTTTCTTTTATACTCACTCCTCACAAATTCACTGACCGACTTTGTAAACATTTGAAGGAAGATGGGGCACAAAAAGCAGATTCATGGGTTGTCAAATGCATCACATTTCTTTTTAACGACAGTAAGGACATGACCGTTGATGTTGCCGGATATCACCCAACTTTTTTTCTTATTTATCTAAATATTTGCTGCTTCCAGGCCGGGTTTTCATACCATTAAGGTGTTCTCTCAACATGCTGCAAGGGGATACTGGGTAAGCTTTGCTTCTCATACTTTTTCGTCCTTTTGTAATGTGTATGATGATATCAGTTGGGTATTTATTGCAAGTGAGATTTATGATTTCTCGTTGATCAAGTGGAGATTTTATGAAAGAAACTTTCTGAACATACAATTTACCAGGGATGGCTGTTGATTTCAATCTCATAATTTGGCTGACCATGTTTTTTGTAGTTTTGTTTTGTTTTGTGCAGATTTGCTGCTTTTCATTTTTATACAAAGATGTAGGAGTATATGATTTCGATTTTCCTGTATTTGTATAAAAATGATAAATATTCAGTTCCAAGCACAGATTGTTTGAGATTTTGATTACTAAGTTACTCCTGTTTCTTTTGATCATGCGGCATTATGGATATATAAACATGTTCGATGAATAATTGAGTTTTTGCTGCTTTTAGCTATATTGGTTAGTAAGTTGTCAATTTTTTTGAACTTGAATAATAATTCATTAATAGAACGCAAAATGACACTTACAATGATTACCTATAATTACAATCAAATCTAATACAGAGTAAAAACCAAAGAGTACAATTTTTCTTAAAAACTAGGGATCTCAAAACATGATCCGATAATTTGGTATGACTTCGTATCGCTATCTTCTTGCCGCTTTTGATGAGGGGATCCTTCGTTTGATTCATGATTAGAGAGAAAACTTACTCTTTGGTTCCACAGATCGTTGACAAATTACTCGTATCCATTGAATAGACAAGCGATGAACCATCAACAAATTAATCTTGTCAATAAGCATAAAACTAAGCCCTAACGTAAAGGAGCGAAACCTTGAAATAAAGGAACGAAATCTTGAAATAAAGATGAAAAAACGACTACTCTCATAAAGAGAGATTTGTATTGAATAAGGAATGGATTATCATACTAAGAATTGAAAATTAAACAATTTTTTGGGCTTACCATCGATTAATTATCTATGGAAACCCCAAATGAAAATGGAGGCTAGGGTTTGTTCTAGGAGGAGCTGGAAAGAAAGTTTGTTGAAACGGAGTCCTCACTGGATTTTCTCTCGTGATTAGCCGACGCACTTTGCTTCGTAATTCCTTGTCACTAGTTTTACCTGAATCTTGCACTGAATTCTAGGCATCAAAAGTTTACAGCGTATTATCTAATTTCAATTTCCTTGTAAAGCTAACTATGTACATATTACATGCAGGTGTGCTCTTTGGCCGTCTAGTCTTTTTCTTTCGGAGTTCATTCTTTCATTCCCTGAAGTGTTTACAAGAAAATCTTGTTTTGAGGTGTGATGTATAGCAATGATCTACCTTTAGGCAGGAAAAAAAAGTGTATCCAGAGGACCAGAACTGATTGTTTTTGTCCTAGTAAAGCAAATTATGTAAATAACCATGTTCTTGCTTCTGTATTTGCTTGCCTCCATCTTAGTCTTGTGAATTTGTGATTAATGCTACAAGTACCACTGTAATCTGTGCGGTCTGAGTGCCATAACTTGGCTTGTTCAGTAGCTTTTGTTATGTAAATTGCATTTTATTTTTAAACTGCCGCACTTTAAATTCTGAAGGCTAAAATTGGATAAGCTGGAACAATGACTGCACTTTTCTTTGTTGGATGTGAACTAGGTTGGTTCTGGAGTAGGTCTGGTTGGCATTTGCCTTCAACACGCTGAAGCCTCACAGGTCTACTACAATGCATCTTTTTTTGGATATTGCTTTATATATTTAGTGCTGTAATCTTGATTAATTGTCATTGTGGCATACCTTGACAATGGTTTTGCGTTTGACAAGTTAACGTTCTTCTGTAATCTTGTTATCATCCCATATTTCGAGACTGCAAGGCCTAGAGAAAAGCTTTCCAATTGTGCTGATGGGTTTAGTATGTAACTTTTACTTTGCATGATGTAATATAACCTTATATATGCAAAAACTAAGGCGTAGACATCAGACCATCTAACATCTTATCCATTGATAAGATCTTGCACCTTGCAACCATTTTCTTTGAGCTTGTTCCTTTTTTTGTCACTCGTTCTCTTTTTCTCCTATCTCAAGGATCACAAAAGTAAATCCTTTAGACCCCTTTGCTCCCTTCCATTGTTACATTTTTTTTTCCTTCTCTCAGATCCTTTATTCAGATTGGATTGATTTGTTTAACATTACTCCTTTCATATTTCTCTTGTTGATGTGGTGTCCTACGATTTTATGGTTCTGCAATGTCTTCTTCCATTATATTCAAAAACTTTTTCACCTCACTAGTTTGCGTTGACATACTCTTATTTTATGTTCTTTCTGCTTCTCTATTTTTGCCTTAACACCAGGTGATCCTGACTGATGGTGATGCGTCAACTTTAGCAAACTTGAAGGTCAATTTGGAAATGAATAAGATTGGCGGTGTAGATGGAGGGTCTTTCTGCGGCTTAGATGCTGTAAGTATTGATCAACTTTCCCTTTGTTTGAGTGGGCAAATAATTTGTTTTTGTCTGAAGGCACCAGTTGCTGCTAGTGCATTAGTGTCGCTGTTTTTTTTTTTGTTTTTGTGCATATCGTCAATGGTTTATCATAAATGAGCAATATGGCATTACCTTAATTCTTGTAAAGGAGTTGGGTGGGATGCAAGCAGCCTTACTTCTGTGCCTAACACAAAGATGTTTGCTCATGATTCATAATGAAATTGTGTCACTGCGTCAATCGTCTGTTCTTCACATGCCATAAGCGCGCAGGCTAAGTGAGCCATTTTTCTTTGTTCCATAAGCCCAAAGCCAAAGAATAGCGGGTATTGGCTCCATTAGAAGGGAAAATGCAAATATCTTGAGCTCTGTAAAGGAACATGAAATCTGGAAATACTTAGCTGGGCCACCCTTCAATGGGTTCACTGATCTGTAAATAATGTCAACAAATGAACGATGAATTGTATCTTGAGCTCTGCCGAGAGGAACATGCAGTTACATAGTTGTCATTGTCTTGACTCATACTGCTGTCTCTTATTTTCTATATTTGTATGTGTTCTCTTCTAAAAACCTTACAATTATTTCTTCGTCTCAAAATTGCTCTATCGTCAGTTTCGTACACACATGTTGACCAATAACTGTGTTGAAAGGCAGATTAGGTTGTAGTATGGTACTAGGTAGCTTTGAGTCCTCTGAGAGTTGGTACACATCATTTTTACTCGTTATATTTAAAGTGCATTATTTTAAATTTATTTTTGTCAAAACATTCTGAGAGAGCTTGCTAGTTTGCATTAGTGAAGATTTATACATCAATTTACTGTGTTATTTTTCAACTTAGGTCCAATGCCTTCATCTACCTTGGGAATCTGCAAGGGAAAGAGAGCTTCAGCAATTTATGCCAGATATTGTGTAAGAACTAACAGCTCTCTTTATGTCATCTCCGGATGTTGTTGCACATGTTCTATCCACTGGTTTTTAGACGACGCTGCGTCTGAGAGACCACTATGCTGGTGATCAATTTATTTGTCTATGAACTCGATGCGAATAGTGCAACACAACTACACCAGTAGCAAGAAAAGTCAATTTTGGCAAACCATCTTATTTTGGTGTCAGAGAATTTGTAGACTGTAGACGATCCAAAGATAACAAATTTCCTTTAGATGGTCAATTGTGATCTCCTCTCCTTCAGACAACCAGAGATTTGATCCTAAATTTTTAATTGCCGGGAGCTTCTGTGAGATAGCTCATATTAGGCATTTACCTGAATAAGCTTCCTTGATGTATAAAAAAATTGCTCAAAAAAGATAACCAAAAAGATCCGAGGTCACTGGGAGCTTTGAAGAAGGTGCTTAAGCTTCCTGTATTTTTCATCAAAATCCCTGCAAAGAGGAAAAAATGTTTGAAACTTTACAGACTTTGTTGAAGCACCTTGAAAATATAGGGTAGCTGTTGTGTTTTTGTAAGTCTGACTCTGTGAGCAGCTGTATTGCCGTCACACAGGCGTGGGATATATATAACCTTTGGAAATGGGGATCGATATCTCTGTTTCTCATAAGGTTAAAGTATCTTCTATATGCCCAATAAATATTTATTCAAGGAGCCACATTACCTTCGCTCTTATTTAACTGGGCTGACTAGAGTGTTACCTCGTATACTTTCTTTGTCCATGAGTAAACTTCATTTTTTTTTGCATACAAATTAAGGAACATGATAAAATGTGGATTAAAATGCGAGTTGGGAAAAATGTGGGGTAAAAAACGATAGTGATCAACATATTTACGATTTTTTTTCTTTCAAAGAGATAACTTAATTTCACTAGGGAAGCACACTAGGATTGGTAACCTTGTTGAGGGATCCCATACTCTCGTTTCGAGAATTGTGACGAGTAATATCTTATTCAGAGGAGATAGCATTAACTGGAAAGATTGGTGTTGCATTTTTGTCACTGTAGATATGTAACTTGTATTTGAAGATTAGATTAAATAGATAGTGTGTAGAGGCTAAATTTCATTGTCCATTGTCTGCAGTTTGGGTGCTGATGTAATATATGATCCATCATGCCTCCCTCATCTTGTTCGAGTACTGGCACTTCTTCTACGACATGAAAAAACTGCTGATAGTAAATCGTGCCCTAACTCACAAGGCCGAGTTCGGTGTAGTGAAAATTTTGGTTACATAGAGGGTGATTATGTTATCTCCGATAAAGCAATAGTTGAAGCTGCTAGTATGGAATTCATGAGTGAAGAAATGAAGTCTGGGCCCGTGGCTTTAATTGCTTCAGTGATACGAAATGTCGATACTTTCAATTGTTTTCTGGATACGACCCGCCAAGCTAATTTGGTGGTTAGGGATTTAACTAATTCTGTAAAGGTCCCTAATTTGATTCCATATATGGAATCATACAAGCGGTCAGATGTACGCTTGTTTATGTTGTCGTGTGTGAACAAGTGAGAATGTTCTTGTCATACTTGAACGTTTATTGTAGTGATTTGAGATGGTTGAGATAACATTAGGTTATGCTTGGGAATGTTGGGAGTTTAGAATTTTGGAATGTAGGAGGTATTTTTAATACTATGAATAGACGAAAAGATTGGATGTTAAGAGGTCTATGCATAATAAGAATGTTCATTGTCTTTTTGGAAGTGAAGTGCAAAAGCCATGGGAGGAAATTCTTCTTGATTATGATTTATTATGCCTTTGATGTGCTTAATTTATGTTTGATTTATCATCATGTGTTTTGTCTTGCTTTCTCTTGACAAATGAGACGATTTCATAGCTATTCCCGAGCCAAAGAGCAAATGAGATGCTCTAGTGGAGTCCGAAGAATGGGAACTAGGTCCCGTGCCTAAGGCAGCCCCACACAAGCGAGTCCCGAGCACCGTGCTTCATAAAGTAGGCAAAGAGAATTGGAGTTATTAGGGGCACCCCTAAGGAACACAAACTGTGATGAAAAGTACAAAGAAAGAACACCAGCTGAGGTGAGGCGTGGCACACTGGTAAGCTTGTTTCTTACCGTTTCATCTGGCTCATCTATAATGCTGGTTTTGGATGCATTTTATGATATATGTCGGATTCTACTTCTGCCTCGTAATATGGACTTTTTTGGCTCGATTTTGTAACTATGAATAGATCGAGGAGAAACTTATATTGAAGCTCTTGCTCACAATTCATTATGATGAGCAAGGAGTCGGAAAAGAGGATAAGGCTGAAGAATCAGTTATGGAGATGCAATCCAGTGAATGCAAGTTGCAGCTTGCAGGTCTATGTTGAAGCATATATGGCCTTGGTGCGAATGGACTTATTATTATTTAGCGTAGGAGTAGGCTATATTCACTCCTTTTGTTCAGTCCCTCATGCCTACTCTAATACAGTGAACCCTCTTTTTCCAGTTAAAAGCACGGTTTAGAGAATTTATAGGTTGTGCGAGGCTGCTCTGATCTGTGATGCTAAAACCTCGAATGCGAGTCGGATTTTATCGTGATGCATTCAGCTGGAAACGCTCTGTTTTAACACCAAATGGAGGCTGCATATTTAATTTGTCAGTACAAGCTGCAAATTCAGTCTAATGCAGGCCGTGATTTCGTTCAGTTCCAGATGCGATTAAATGTGAATGAAGGTGTGCCCATTTCTGATAGCAAGGGCCGTTGGAAATGGAGCAGTCAGATCTAACATTCAGTGAAAATGAGGCTGCTATTTCATCAAACCTGAAGAAGGAAAGCTGATTCAGGCTGCAGTTATTGCAGGCAGGCTATATAAAGGCTTCGGTTCTATCATGTGCAAACATCAATAACTGAAAAAATCTAAGCTCGAATGAACACAAGAGCTGCAGCTATTTCAGATTTGCATTGGTTTTAGTCCGTGTTGGCTGAAATTTGAGCCGTTGTTCACTGCTCGTGCAGGCTGCTGCACTTAGACTGTGATTACATGGCTGCATTTTTGGACTGCAATGGAAGGTGATTCGGGAGATAGTTGCATTGGATTGAAATACAACTTAACCTAAGCAAACTCGATCAAGTGCACTGCGAGTTTCAGGGAATGATAGCAGGCTGCAGGCTGTTTTAATGCTGTTGTAGGGCTGTAATTCGTGTCATCGAGGGCTGCATCTCTATCAGTTTAGGCAACCAGATCAGTGCAGTCCGTGTAATTGGAAGGAAAAATTACAACTTATCACCATATATTTTATTTTTTCTACTACTTACCGCTTATATTACTCTGTATTTTTCCAAGCTTTCCCCGATTTTTTTTATTTCTGATCATCATTTAACTTGATCCTCGACTTATTAAGTTAATAAACTCTATAATGACAAAAATAACCTTAGATATTTTCCACTCCCAAACTTAGTTCCCGTCTGATTGTGTCGCAAATCTTTTTTTTTTTCCGACATCGTTTCTGCCTCTCAATGCCTTGACGCCATGAGTCCATGACAATATGCATGATGTATAAAATCCATGATGTATAAAGTTTGTGACAATTTTTGCAGTTGATTTTCCTTCTCGACCTCCTCTGCGGCAATTAGCGAGTTTTCTATCGCATCCTCTGTGTCGTTTTTAGTGTAATAATGTGAATTAGCTTTCCATTTAAATTTAGTGTATTTGTGACCTGATTTTGAACCAATAGACAATGAAAATGAAAACTGCTGATATTAATCATTTGTACACGACTACACGAGCAGTAATATAAATCATTAGAATTACAAGAAAACGACGACTTCAACTTAAAAAAAATGTAAATTCATCGTTGTATAATGGTAAACAGTAAATTACACAAAAAAAAAATCTTACTGTATTTTATTTTACTACCCCTTTAATATAAATAAATGAATTTGCCCAAAAATAAAAAATAATCTTCCCTCCGAACTTTGCATGTTCTTATGGTTGCGGTCGATTTATGTAACACTAATTAGTCCCCGCTTTGGGATTAAAAAAAAAATTGACAATGAATGCGTTATGGTAGTTGGTTATAAGGATGAAGGATCCAACATTTGGTGATGATTAACCAAATTTCAAAACTTTAGGAGCAAAGCGTAATAGTCTAGTCAAGCTGCTAGGCATGAACTTCCTCGCAAACAAGTAGCAGACATTGGTGATCTCCCCATTATATTCACACGTATAATTACTCCTCAACCTCTTCAACAGCTCAACTGTGACCCGGGGCCTCTCAAATTTACCCGGATGAGGCCCGATAATGGACCAATCCACCCACGTCACTGTTCTATTGCTATTCTTTTCCCAATACTTGATGGCGACGTATGTGGGCAAGTAGTGTTCATCCCCATAACATCTATTATTGCAATGTTTCTTGAATAAGGGGAAGTAGGTTTGATCCGAGATTATTTGGAGGGCTAGCTCCCGCTCCATCTCAAACCATTGAGACCCCTTTCGCCACTGAGTAAGGTCGATTTGAGGTCTCATGCGATGGTTGTAGCGGCCTCTGCCAGTCGCTCCCTTTTCATCGTAAACTTGGATGAAGGACTTGGTGGAGTTTATGAGGTAGGAATATACGGTTGGGAAATCGAACAGTGGGATGCATGTCTCCGAGTGGAGAACAAATCGTTGGTTCGATGGGTCCAGAAGAGCGTTCGCTAGTAGCCGACGTTCTGCCTCCACCATGTTGATATCTCCCCATCGCACTGCCTGTACGTACGTTCGTTTAAGATCGAGTAAATAAATAGGATCATTACGAATTAATAAGCATGCATACATTGTTGCATGTAATAATAAGTACGATATCTACTTATGTTAAGTCAACCTGACGAATATAATATTGTAAAAAATAAATAAATAAGATACAGAGTATTATTTAAACGAAGAAAATGGTTGCAAATCACTAGAAACAAAAACATAATTATTGCATATGGAAATGTTTTCAAACAATAGTCCCTAATTAAGATGCATTTATTTCACGATAAGTCAATAAAGTTAATATTACTATTTTTTTTAGGGGAAGGAAGGGTAGGGGAGGGAAGGGAAAGAAAATAAGGGGAGGTTGTTTGAATAACAAAAATTGGAAGGAAAGAGAAGGAATGAGGAGTGATGAATGATGAATGATAAGTATCTATTACATACTTGTATTGGAAGAAGGAGGAAAAAGGTTGAATAAACAAAATATATAACGACGACTTCATCAGTTATTTGCTTGAGTAATCAGTAGTTGCGTAAAAAAAATGTTTGACTCGCTTATTAATTTTTGGAACCTAAAATTCCTGTAATTATGATTATTATTTTTTGACTTGTTTAAATATAGCAAATACGTAGTATATTTTCTTACTTAAAAATTGGTAAAAAAAACAAAGCAACGTAAATATTTTTATTCGCTTTCTTATCCTAACTCGATTCACCCGTGACGGGAAAAAACACAAGGTATAAATGAACTGAATGCGTCTTATCTAAACTTAACTGAATGCATCTGAACTGAACTAAAAGTGGCAAAATTTTAAGTACAAAAAAATGCATTATCATAACTCGACTCACCCATAACGGGAAAAAAATAAACGTGATTTTTTTATCCGCTTTTTATCCTAATCCGTCTCACGCGTATCAGGCAAAAAAGAAGAAGAAACAAGTGTAATTAAGTTTTCTGAGTTGATGTGCCAAAATGAAAGAGGAAGATTAATGTGGGTAAGAGTATATAAATATTTTTAGGCCTCCAACAATCGTCTTAAGTTTTGGTAGAGTGATAAAAAGTCGCGAGTTCAAATCTCCATCCCATTCTCTTCCCTTTCCTTCTACCCAGACAGATCCTTAGTATATATTTCCTATAGTCTAATATGGAGTATGATTTTTAATGTGTTATATATGCACAACTCAATGGAAAATCATGCACACTACTAAGACGATGACCCATAATTTGTTAGAGTCTCATTGTCTTTGCTTAAATTCAGCAGATTGAGTAGATGGTGAAAAAAATACTTAAAAGGGCAGCTATTCAGGATTGAATTGATTAAAATCTGAAGGGTGCACTTTTATCTGATCTCGACTTACTTTCTGATCCGTTTGGAAACAAAATTTCATTTTGAAATTTGGAATTGATCCAATTCAAATATTTGTAAAAGTGTCTGATTAAAAACTTTAATCAATTGAAGAAAGGAATCAGAATTCACTACTTTTACATTTTCAATTCCAAAGACAATTTGATGAAATGATCCTTTATTAGTTTTTCCTAAGAGTGGACTGTAAGCAAAGCACTATGAGAAGTTTTACTAATTAAATGCAATGCATACTATTATGGAAAAAAATAATTCAATAATAAATACACTCCCTCACTCCGATCATGAATTATTTTCTCATTTCACAAATATATGTGAGTAATATTTTTATGAAATAAGACAATAATATGTGACCTGAGGTTGTACATGTTTGGGTTTGAAATATACACCGTAACTTCCTACATAATTAGACCTAAAGTCACATAAATTTCAATATATACTCCACAACCAACACTATTTATGCAATTTCGATTAAGACTTACTCCTATTTTCCTCGTTCGATTAACTTTTTGTTTTTATTTTTGTATAACATTTTTAATCAAACGTAAACTTAAGTGTAAAAATCTTGTCCAGTTAACCTGTTTGAATATTTTTTTTTGACAATATTACTCGGTACTTCCAAATATTGTGTAATACTCCTCATGTAATTATACGTACTTAGTAGCTTGACGGTTGAACAAATTAGTTAAAGTACTCATTTTATGATATGATATGATATGATTAACCCTTTAACATTAGTTATGGCCTCATAAGTCATATCTAAGACTAAGATTAAAGGGAGTCTGAGTATGAGTCTGAGTAAGAGTCTGAGACTCAGATTTGTTAAGTCTGAGACTCATACCTGGATAATGTGGTTGGTACGAGTCTGAGGCTCAGACGGATGGAAGATTAAAGGAGGTCTGAGGTTGAGTCTGAACAAAAGTCTGAGTCTCAGATTCTTTGAGTCTGAGACTCATACCTGGTTAAAGTGGTTGAGACGGTCTGAGACTCAGATAAGTCTGAAGTTGAGTCTTGGATTTCAAAGACTCATCCTCAGACTCGTTCATTCAATTCCGTTCATTTTAGTTTAGTTCAGTTCAAATAAGTTGTTATTATTATTATTATTATTATTATTATTAATTATTATTATTATTATTATTATTAATTGTTATTATTATTATTTGTTAAATATTAAAACTAATGACATTTTCATAAAAATTAATATTAATATAATAATAAAAATTAATATTGTTTTTATTGTTATTAATATTATTACTATTAAATATTAATATTGATTATTAATATTAATATCAGTATTATTATAATATTATTAATAATTAATATTATTATTTATTATTACTATTATTACTATTGTTATTGTTATTGTTATAAATATTATTATTATTATAAAATATTTTTATTAATAATATTTTTATTAAAATTAAAATTAATATAATAATAATAATTAATATTTTTGATACAATAATTAACATTATTATTTGTTGTTACAATAATAATTAATAATTTTTTTGTAACTAGTAAACTTATTACTCCGTATTATTTCTGTATTTCAGGCTACTTTAGTTCAATTTTTCTCAACTCAGTTCAGTTCAATTCAACTTATTTTACTTAACTCATTTCACTTCATTATAAAAGGACATGATCAAAATAATTTGTATTAGATGATATAGTTGTATATATATGATAAAAGGCAAATTCGTATAATAAATGATAAATAATACTGCACGTAGTAATAAAAACGGATAATGAATTGATAGTTATTCCCGACCAAACCAAACAAAACCTAGTTCGACCTGAACATGACCAAACCGACCCGAACCAACGATCCGACCCGAAAGTGATCCGCATCTGACCCAGACCCGACAACTAGACATGACAAAACTGACTCGACCTGAAATGACCCAACCTTAATAAGTCAACTCGATCCCGATCTGATATCCAAACTAAAGATTCTAGGTGGACTCGTAAACTGAATTGACCCGAGTAAACCCAAAATTGACCCGACTATTATTATAAAAAACGAGTCGATATCCCTAAAAAGATGAAAATATCAAACCCGAAATGATCTGGCCCGACCCAAAGTCAAAGCGAAACTCACTTAACCCAAACCTGATCCGGTTGACTTGTTTGCCAGGTTTATCGACAACCCAACTCGAACTTGACCCACCCGCCCGATTGCCACTTTTAATAATGACCACTTGGAAATAAAATTATTCGTATGTCACAAGATTTATTTAACAATTAATTATTTAATTGTAATTATTTGAGTAATTAATCGAGTTATATAATAAACGTAGATATTGAGGTAAATAAAAAAATAAAATAAGTTGTGTAGAAAGTTGAGGTGAGATGATGTAAATAAAAAAAAAGTAGATAAAAAGTTGAGGTGAGATGAATAAAAAATAATATAAAATAAGGTATGTGAGAGGAGAAAGTCTGAGATGAGTCTGTGGATAAAGTGTACTTTTATAGTGAGTCTGAGTCTGAGTCTGAAGAATGAAAAGTGAGTGGAAAGCTGAGGTGGCCGAGTCTGAGGAAAAATGATGGGTCTGTGGATAAACATAGTCTAACCCTTTAACATTACTTCCTCCGTCTCAATGAATTATTTGCCTATTTCATATTGGGGCGTCTCAATGAATTGTTTACCTTTCTATTTTAGGAATGTTTTTTGTGTGTAATTTGACCATTGGTTCCACATGTCACCCCCTAATTGGATCCTTTCCCCTTGATGCCAAAAGTAAAGGCAAACAATTCATTGAAACGGAGGGAGTAGTTATTATCAATAAAAACACAAAATGCTCTATAGTTGCTTGATTAAATGATTTTTCCTTTTCTTAGTACCAAAAAAACATGTGTATGTAAGACAATCGTATGTATGTATATGGAATGAGTATAGAGAATCATATGTACTACGTACCTTGCTCGGAATTCTTCGACCATGAAAGACAGAATCGGGAGGATAAGTGTGATTAAACGTAGGACTAGCATGGACGTAGATAGAGTAGAAGCCTTGATGGCCACGAAAGAATTTATCCCACAAGGGAGCCAATGGTAAGGCATCACGTACCAAAAACATGAATGCAATCTTAGGAGGAGGAGGAGGAAGCAACGTATCATTCATTTTAGGCAACACTGATAATGCTTTCGATACCAATTCTTCGTCCTCCATCTTGTGCAATAGGGCTAGCCTTGGTGCAGCCGTTAACGTTAGTGGTGTTTCGACTAGTGGGGCCAGTGAAGGCGGTGGAGGAGACCTTTTTGGAGGCGGTGGAAGCGGTGCTGGTGGTGGTGGCGGTGGGGGGAGGAGGAATGTAGTGGAGTTTGTGACTCTAATATTGAAAATGATAGTACTAATGTTATCAACATTATTAATAATATGCAATGTGGTATTAGTAGAGAGCAATGAGCCTCCAAAAATAATAATGCTACACCCAAATAATATGACAAGTTTTATTAAGTTGGTCATGCAATTGTTTGTTGATGCTGAAAATATTTGTAGTTGTTGAAATTTTTTCATGATTTAATTTATTTGCTGGTTAAAAAATTTTGAGAATGAATGAATGAATGAATGAATGAATTAAATAATTAAGAAAAATAGTAATAGATTTGTGAGTGTGCAATTATCTAATATAATGTTAATATTATTATTACATAGAGACTTGAGTTTGGGAGATACTTGGAGGTTTATATATATTGTTGATAGATTAGTTGCTTCCACGCTGTGTTTAGCCTCTTTTTGCAATGCATGGGACTGACTAATGGAGTTATTGCTTCATTCCAAGCTGTACGTTGCTCTCTAGTCTTCTTTCCTCATTTGATGAAATGCCTTCTTATAGAATGTGTTTGCGACTTGTATCCACTTCACCTTCCCCCATTTCTTTCAATCTTTATATAGGAGGATATCAATCACCATATTTTTCACTAATTAAGGTGACACTACAACTATGCATGATAATATACGCACTCGGCCTTTTCAAAATTTATACTCTTTCCGTTCTATCCATTTCTATACGTTTACTTTATACATGTACATTCATTCTCGTTTTCTTTTAATTTGTGTATATATCTCTCGTTTTCTTTTGTCTATATATCTTTATTTAGACTTTAGTTACATACTTCATCCGTTCCAATAAGTTCTTTACGTTTGCTTTTTGGGCACTATTCATAAGTGAGGAAAATTATGGATATAACTTCTAATATATAAAATAAAATATGGTCATGTGAGATCTTGTTTAAATTGTCTAATCGAGTGCGTAATAAATATCAAAATTTGATAATATTTAGAAATATGTAACTAACGATATGGACAAAAGAAAACGTGCATTGACAAATGTGAAAAAGCAAACGTTATAAAAAAAAACTGATATTCATAATAGATTTAATTAAACAATCTAAACAAAATCTTACGTCATTATAATTTATCTTATACATTAGAAATTATATTGAGGATTCTTATTAAGTATAAAAAAAAGTAAACGTATACAAATTAGATGAATGGAACATATGGAGTATTGTATAACCATTATACTGTACAACATAGCTTAAAAATACTCTCTCCCACCAAAACAAATCTTTATATGAGTCCAATTTTTATGAGAAGGAAGCTAGACCCATGTAAAATCAATTTTAAAAAGGGGACTCATTAGTTTTGAAGATTGATCATATTTAGGTTGGATTACATCACTTGGCCGATGTTCCATACATATACTGGACTCTTATCATTTTGAGGTTGCATCATATTCGAGTTGGATTACATCACTTAATCGATGTTCCACATGTGTACATTGGACTCGAATATGAAGATAGAAAAAATTAAGATAGTATATAAACACATGCATGTTTATGATCATCTTGTAAAGATTAGTCTGCGTTCATTATGCATGTTACAATTACAATTTTTCTTCTACAAGGTTAACAAAATGGAGAGAATCATATCATAATACGTTAATTTGTATTTTTAGTACAATTTGTTGTCGTACAAGGTACATATATAGAAAGATGTGTCGATGTCACAAACGACTTCAAAACAATCCAATATGGTGGTAATATTTAACGGCAACTTCCGAATAACACGGATTTCAATCCGTATTTTGAGCAACTTCCGATACGCGCAACTTCGACTGCCCGCATCCGGGCATCCCAGAACTGGGCCGCCTCAAGGGGGGCGCCCGAGTCTTGAATCGCCCCACTTCGGGCGTCCGAATACTGAGCCGAAGCATTTCGCAAAACTCTATAAATACACCCTTACCTCCGACGTTTCAAAAGACAAAATTCACATTCTCGAAACCTTTAGACAGAAAAAACGAGAGCCTTTCAATCACCTTTCACACATTTTCACCACTCTTGAGTTCTTTGCACTCATACACACACAATCAATCCCGAGATCAAAACTCGTCAAAGACCGAGAGCATCCTCTCCCTAACTACACACCCTAACTCACCTTACATTCTCGACGCTCACGTGCCTACGACGACACTTTACGAGTCCGTTTTCCGAGATATTAACATGTAGGTTGAGGGTGTACCAAATCCCGATTCTCTAATATAATTTTCTTTTCATTTTGTACATTAATTACTAACTACTAACATTCATATTTTCGTTCTACTAACATTTAATTATTGTTCACTAACTACTAACATTTCATTTCCTCATCTAACTATTATTCATTGTATACTAACAAACTAACACTTTATTTATCGTTGTTTACATATGTACGAAGTATATAATACCGCATATACTAACATAACAAAAACTATTTTCAAATCGATTCGAGCAAATATCCTATGACGCTAAATCGATTATCGTAGGTTTCAAAAAACCAAATTACGATATCGAAATGCAAAGGATCTAACATTTGCAACGACAATCGAACTTTCAAATCAGATATGTTCGATAATGAATTCCGTCCAAAGTCTGTTAGAATCTACAACGAGTTGTACTGGAGGTGGCACCCTTCGAGGCGCGCCGCCCTAGGCACTTAAGGATCATAACGCGATCGCGGTTATTTATTTATCGAGCGTATTCGATGTTATTTTCAAAATTTTACTCTTAAAGGTGAGATGTTGACTCCGTAGTCAAACGTCGTGCCTAAAAGAGTCGTCGACAAATGAGTTAGCACGAAACCCGTTGACGCGGAACCAAACATCACGCAATCCGTAAGGATTAGTAACGATGTCGTAACGCGGAGGGAATCGATATTCGTTCTAATTCGATTAATGGCAATTCCACAAATTCCACTCTAAAATGTTTGATACTGGTTTCATAACCGAGCATCGAACATAACGAGTTGTCGAGAAAACAAGTTAGTGTGAATTATTTACATTTGGCTTAATTATTCATCGATTCGAATTGTCAAATTTACGAAATGGGTCGTTTCAAAAACGAGATGTCACTCGTGTAGAGGGCACTCGATCGAGTGCCTACGGTCCACTCGATCGAGTGACCCCCTCAAAAATGGGCAGGGAATTCCTCACGAAGGGTACTCGATCGAGTCCCCTTATTTACTCGATCGAGTGACCCCTGTAGGCCACCAACGTGAATCTAAACATGATACAAATTTCCGATAAGTCATATTCACGAGTTCAAGTGGACACGTGCTAGTTCAATCACGTGTTTCTCTATTCAAAATCCATACATCATATCCTATTTTATCTCCTTACCTTTACGACTTTGAGTGGCGTCTCATGTAACTAGTCTAATATTGACGACTCTTTAGTCGTGTCCGATATATGATTAGTTGAGGCATCTTTATTCCGCTATGATGAGTCGGGACAAGACTATGAGACTCGGTATCAAGTTAGCACTACGCTTCGGTCCCGAACGCTAAACGCGTATGAAAGTCTCCGTCCTCCGATCGATACACAATATAATGTGTACTTGATCGAAGTTCGTCCGTTTATTCAATTTATGGTTTAGCTTACATTTTCTATTTACGGGTCCATTTATAGTCAATGTTTACCATTTCTAATCCTTTATTTTTATTATTGCTTGTTGTATTGTGAATTCCGGGTTGTATTCCGCCCGTGTAATTTGTAATTTATTTACAAGCTTTATTCTCGATGTTTGCCATTTATAGCATTTAAATGAACATTACATGCTAAACCACTTCGACATAAAACGAGATGCATTACATGACGTAGCAACACGTATTATATTTATGTATCGGAAAATAATGTTTGCATATCATTTCACCGAATTATTAACGCGCGTATTAAAAAACCGATCGATATCTTAGTAGAGGCCGCTATGTGCGGACGGGGTTGGGTGTCCTTTGTGGGCTTCCCAACACTTACCCTCACCCCTTACTCAGAACCTCGGTTTCCAGATGTCCGAAACCGTTGGCGCACGCGAGTCATTCGATATACGATACCCGATAACTCGGCATTGGTATTGTAATGCAAAGGGACGAACTCCACAAGCTCTACTATTAAAGTGGGTCGTGCTTTGTGCATGGTCCGCCCAAATATAGAGTGAGTTTGAACGGGTCCGAACTCCCACAAAGTTCGGTGGCGAATCCTATTTCGATTTAAATTTCGACCCTAGAATTATCTCACACGGGAAACATATCGCCGCCCAAACCCGCGCGTGGCCGCGTCGGGGTGGACCTATGTCATGTCCACAGTTGTGAATCCCAACAATCAAGTAATACCAACTAATTCTAACATGGATAGTCAAAGGTAGTCGGGTCGATTTCCACAAGGACGGTAATTCAAAACTAGAGAATGTTATAGGTTTAAACTAGGTTCAAGTCAACGAGAGTGATGGAATATGATTGGTTGGTAAGCTAGGGTCTATGATTAAAGCTAAAACAAGTGATGAACTCATTTTGTATATATATTTAACCCCAAATTTTCCTTTATTTTGGTTCATTTTACGTGTCATAGGAGTCGTTTTTCTAGATTTTTATTCTTCTTTGTTATGCTGGCTATTTTGTTTACATTTTGTAGGAAACGAAACAAATAAAGGCGATGGAGCTATATTTTGGGCAATGATGAGAGTCGAGCCATGAAATCTACAAGAAAGAAGTGATAAAAGTTGGACGATACTAAGTGAATACTTGAGGAAGGACGTGAAGTGAAGAAACAATAAGAAAGGACAAAGAAATAAGTTGGAAAGGTCAAACAAATGCAAATCGAGAAGAAAGAACGATCGCAAAAAAAAGGGTCAACTTCAAACGTGAATATCTTGAGTTCTACAACTCCGATTAAGCTTATTCAGGTAGTGTTGGAAAGCTCTTTCTCTTATCTTTCCAACGGCATATCACACGTCTAATTCCAAGAAGTAACAAAGAAACAGAAATCATTTAAAATTCGTTGCACAGTTCAGGATAACCCGAACCGATCGGGACGAACCCAAACCGGTCGGGACAGACCTGAACCCAGCAGTTTAAGGCTGTTTAGCGGGATTTCTATTTATAGACTCCGTAACTTACCATAAATCTTATTTTACGTGATATTCTTAGCTTATTAGTTTTTCCTAATTATTTAGAAAATGAGAAGATGATAAATTCCTTATTATTAGTATATATACCCTCCTTGGAGTTAGAATTATTTACACTTTCTCATTCAGTAGTTTAGTTTAGACTTTTTATTAGTATCGGAATTCTTCTAGTTTGTAATCATACTTTTAGATCGTCAATCTTTCAGTTCTACGTAATTGGTATTTTTCTCTTTTCTCTTAGTTTCATATTGTCTTTTATTACTGCTTTATCTTTTAGTATGAGTAGCTAATTTATTCATCTAGGGTTGAAGGGGATCTATGTTAATTGAATTGGGGATGTTGGTTTAATTAATTGTTTGATTGATCATTCATATTTTATTGCCTTACTACTTGTTTTGTATCATCGTTTGATTAGTTTGAGACGTTGAATTAGTTGAATGTCTAGGAACCCGAACCTAAGATCGAAAGCCTGGTAAGGGTAGACTTACAAGTAAGTGGGTAGGATAATCTGGTAAGTTGCGAGAGTCCGTCAAAATCTATCCTAAGTTTGACATAAGATCCGAGAGGCCGTGTCTTTGCCCTAAATAACTATGATTGATTGATTGAATGATTAATTAACTTTACCCAATTTAATTACATAGTGAACCGTAAGACCCTAGATCCTTTTAATATTGTTAGAACCTCGTTATTTTTCATAATCATATTAGTTTAGATCAAATTCATATAAAACCGGAATTAGAATAGTTTAGAATCGATTATAGATAATTTGCAATATTCATCCATCTCTCTGGGGTTCGACCCTTACTTGCTACTATCTATTTGTTAGTCTTTTGTTAGGTTTATTTTGATATAGGTGATATGACTTTAGCCTTATCAATTTTGGCACCGTTGCCGGGGAGACGGTTTTGTATTATTGCATATTATTTGTTTTGGGTACTGTAGACACCCGCATTTTGACTGCCAGGTGTCTATGGTAGTTTCCAAAAAAAAACACCCGATGATGATCGGACGCAAACATGCTCTAACGCGCTCGGATATGGGCTCGGAATCGGTAATGTCCGGCATGGGCTTTTAACGGGACACAAATCTAACAAAACCAATCTCAAATTCAGGCCCAGTGGGTCGTTCCGAGCAAAATAAGACTAATTTGGGCCAAAACCGACACCAAAAATAAAATCCGTCTTTTAGCGACCGGGTCAAAACCTGGTCAAAGACGAATCCGTCACACAAAGTCAACCAGGTGCGTTTCTAGAACTTTGCGCCCAAATACAAAATTCAAAAATATCCAAAGTCAACCATTTCCTAAAATGGCTCGTCCAAATTGATCCACTCGGTCGAGTGGAGCCTCAAAATCCGGAACAGACACGTTTTCAAAGGCACTCGACCGAGTGCACTAGGGCCACTCGATCGAGTGACCCTAGGTCGTGGGGTTTTCCTATAAATACCCCATCAACTCATCTCATTTCACAACTTTTCCTTCATAAATTTCAGCCAACTTTACACTCTTTTACACTACATTTCAGCCACAATTCGACCCTCAATCACCATCTCGATCATACACACTTCGAGAGCAAAACCTTGTGACATCCGTCTCTACAAAACGCATACACACATACACACCATCAACTTTCCCTATATATCTCGACGTTCCCGCGCCATTGCCGCCATTTGATGAACCGTATCCCGAGAAGCAAGAGCATGTAGGTTGAGGGTGTGACATTCAACACCGGCATCTCCTTTCTCTTTTGTTTTCGTTCTTTTATTTATGTTTATGTATATGTATTATAATTAGTCGATAGTAATGACATGCTAACATCTAACATTTTTATTTATCGCATCTAACAACCTAATATTTAATTATCGTTATTTATTTTTTTCGTTTTATTTATCGCATATACATAACAATAATAAATTTTGGTTTCAAATCCGTTTAACTATGACGATCATCCAAAGTCCGTCTAATCCCTTTAAGAGCAACGACGGAGGTGGCACCCTTTCGAGGAGCGCCGCCCCAATGTACTCAAGGGCACGACGCGATCGTGACCGATCATAGTTGAACGCATATGATTCCATTTCAAAATTAGCGTGAAATCCGTTGATGCGAAAATTGACATCACATAATCCGTTTAGGATTAATATAGATGTCGTGACGCGGAGGGCCACAATTTGGTCGCTAATCAAATCTTTTAATCCCATAGTGACATTTTCTATAGAATTCTGATAACGGTATTATAATCATATAAGACGTGATTATAGTACCGGAAAACCAAGTTAAATCTAGATCGTCAATATTTTTATTTAACTTGGCCAACTATCGATTTTAAACAAATAAAACGAAACGAGCCAGGCCTCGTACAGGGGGCACTCGACCGAGTGCCATGAGCCACTCGATCGAGTTGCACCCCAAAACCCGGGCAGTAGCCACCTTTAAGGTGCACTCGATCGAGTCCCGACCATGACTCGATCGAGTGGGTCCCGTAGCCCAACAGACCGAGGGCTCTAATGCATCATTCGAGCCTCGTTACTTTCCTACGACTTTAGTCGTCGCGTGTAAAGTCGACCACGTGATCTCTTCTTCCAAAATTCATGCATATCACTTCACTTAAAACGACTTTGATCGACGGTCTCGCACTATTAATCTTGTGTCGACGACTCTTTAGTCGTATCCGACACATGATTAATTTAGACGCTAATTTCTCGATGTGATAAGTCGGGACAAGGCATCAAGATTCGGGATCGGGCTAGCACCACGCCTAGGTTCTCTATCCCCGTCCTTTGGTTAGTATACAAAATAATGTGTATTTAATCAAAGTTCGTCCATTTACACGACTCACGGTCTAGTTTATATTTATTATATACGGGTCCGTTTCTAGTTACGTTTACCATTTCCCATTCGATTATTCTATTTTACTGCTCGTTGTATTGTGAATTCCGGGTTGTATTTCCGCCCGTGTAACTTGTAATTGATTTATATTGCTTTGCTTTATTTATTTGCGTTTTGTTATGAAATCATATTAGGTGAATGTTCATTGGGCTTTTGACCCATATGTAAACTACCTTATCATTACTGATGTACTATATATATCCCTCTCAATGACATGAATAAGACAACTCTCTCACATATTTCTCGCTCTATTTTCTCTCTACTTTTCCTCTCTCTCGTTTTATAACACGTTATCAGCACGAGACTCTAATTACTGAGCAGAAAACAATTGAGGGGAGTTCATTTTTTTCTCAATCCTTGTATCTTTTAAACAAGGAGTTCATTATTTTATTTTTCAATCCTTGCATCTCTTAAGCAAGGAATTCATTAATTTTTCTCTCAATCCTTGTATCTCTCAAGCAAGGAGTTCTTTCTTTTTTCAATCCTTGCATCTGTCAAAGCAAGAAGTTCGTAATTTTTTCTTGATTCTTGCATCTTTATAGCAAAGAAGTCGTACTTTTTTTCTCAGTCCTATATTAAGAAGTTAATTCATGTTTTTTTGAAGATACACATATGATCTATTATTACCTTATGACTATAAGGAGATCATAGTATATATATGAGGTATTTTCAATGCATCTTCATATTTGTATCTCTATGGCAAAGAATTATATATATTAAAGTAATCGTTTTAACGATTGAGATATATACTTTAAAGCATAATAGTTAAGTTCCTACAATTCTAATATTTTGTTTGTCTCTTTGTCAATATATTTTAAACGAAAAATTGGCAACTTTAGTTTATTTCAACAATATAATTTAGATGTTAATTTGGATGATTATCTAAAATACACATTTCCTAAACTCATAGATTTTGATATCATAAATATTTAATCTCTATAATAATATATTCTCTACCTTATTATAGCTATGTAGTTATGGTAGTAAAATTTTCGTAATTACGTTAACAATCTTTCTATTTTGCTACATATTATATTGTATGAAATAGTGATTACCATCCTTAGGGTATTACAAATTCGTAGTGACATGATATACTTACTATTAGCAATTTAGAATGTTAAAATTTTCATAATTATGTTCATTATTTTTTAAGTTATATTTGTCACGCATAACTTGCATTTCATTGTAAGTTGTTTAGCGATGATTTAATGTGAGACAATCTCCTATCAATTTTTTTTTGTCATTACAATAATGTGAGTAAGTCTCCTATCACATTAATGTGAGACGGTATTTTATCAGTATAATGGGAGATTATTTCTGTAAATTTACGATCTTCGATCGGTATAAGTTCAGTCAAGCTTCCCATGAGTTTAATTTGAGATAATTTATTTATGGAGTAATCTTACTCATAATTATTCTCCAATTCTTTACTCGATGTGGAAGTCTAAAATATCTCACTTCATAACTCTTAAATATTCATCATTTGAGTAATTACTCAAACAGAATATATTGTTATATTTCCCAAAAGGATATTAATATATGACAGATCTTGCAAATTTAAATGAGACACTAGAAGTGTTCCATTTTGCGAGATGAATATAAAGTTTGTGTCATATTGAGTAAGTTTAGCATTCAATAGTTTGGCATGCAATTGCTAATTATACATATTGAGATCAACTAACTTCGCATATGCATTACTGCAATTAATTGCGAACAAATATCAACATTTGGCATGAACTGATTAAGCATATGTGATCAACAAGTGCTTAAAAGTATGGGTTTAAGAATTGTGAATTAAAATTGACTATGAATGATGATATTTGGAGATCCAATTGCAAATTACTCGATGTTGAATAAACATATTTTAAGTTCAATTCTACGAATTGATCGATATTGTTTTAAGTGGCTTGGAGACCACATATCAAATATGAGTAATTTGTGTTACTAGAATTCACAATTTGATCGTTATCATGTGAATAAACTAATCTCTTAAATTTGGCATTTAGAATAAGCCATTAAAAGTCAATTATTTTATGAATCACGTACTCCCCGAAATATATCATAATCTTGCAAAAATACCCATCAATGAAATCTTATTTGCATATGATATGATATACGCATTCTAAGGTGGTTAAGTAAATGATTGCAATCTATCTTGAATATTTTTTTTACCACTTGGGGGAGAAAGTGAGTGACAAGTTGGTAAAACAAAAGAAGTTTTATCATATCAAATTACGCGTATTTATCGTGTACAGTAATATATAAGTAGAATGTCGATTCTACGAAATTAGATCGATATGAAATGGCTACACATTTGTGCGCAATATCAAGTGGCCTATTGAATAAGGATTTTATAAATCCGTACGACCGTCGACATATTTATTGGTATCAATGAGCTCATAATCCTGAAATTCATCAAATTTATTGATGATATTGAAAAGTATACAATACAGTTGCATATCGAGTCATCATGCTGATATATAGAAACTAAGTATATCATTTCATATTAGTTTTCTTATCACATCGTTGCATCATTTCATATTCATATAGTAAATTTAGTCGCATATTATATTCGTGCAAATTATTGATAATCTGACTATACTTTGAAATGTTGAAGTGATATTTGGATGAAGACGCAACAATCAAAGACTATCTTCATATTATCCGTATAATTATTTGAAGATCAATGATAAATTTCTAATTATCGAAGACATCTATGAAGTTTCTCAAGCATGTTGATTGTTATTTCAAAGATCGAGATTCATCGTCACATCATGGATAATATTGTTATTTTTCGAGTGATGTAACTATCAGGGGGAGTATGCACGCGCTGTACTCTTTTTCCTTATCCATGGTTTTGTCCCACTGGGTTTTCCATGGAAAGGTTTTGATGAGGCATCATCATATGCGTGTTTGAGGAATAATGTGCTCTATTTTACACTAGGTTTTTTTCCCACGGGGTTTGTTTCAAGTGAGGTTTTTATAAGACATATTATTCCGTAATGTACATTCAAGGGGGAGTGTTATGAAATCATATTAGGTGAATGTTCATTGGGCTTTTGACCCACATGTAAACTACCTTATCATTACTGATGTACTATATATATCCCTCTCAATGACATGAATAAGACAACTCTCTCACATATTTCTCGCTCTATTTTCTCTCTACTTTTCCTCTCTCTCGTTTTATAATACGTTTTACCGTTTATAAATGAACCTTTGCATGCTAAATCACTTCGACAATAATTTGGATGCATTAAATGACGTAGCAACCCATTCAATTTATTTATATCTCGTAAAATGTTGTTTGCATATCATTTTACCGGATTACTAGCACGCGTATTAAAAAGTCAAACAATGTCTTAGTAGAGGCCGCTAAGCGCGGGCGGGGTTGGGTGTCCTTTGTGGGCTTCCCAACACGTACCCTCACCCCTTACTCAAAACCTCGGTTTCCGGATGCCCGAAACCGTTGGCGCACGAGAGTCATTCTATACACGATAACCGGTATTGACGGTATCGGTATCGCAATGCAAAGGGACGAGCCCAATAAACTATGAAACCGAAATGGGCCATACTTTGTGTATGGTCCATAGCGATATAGAGTGGCCTCGAACGGGTCCGAACTCCCACAAATTTCGGCGGCGACTCCATTTCGACTTAAGTTTCAATTCAATCCATTCTCATATGGAGATGCATTCGCCTACCCAAACCCGTGCGTGGCCGCGTCGGGGTGGACCTACGTCATGTCCACAATTTGGCGACTCCGCTGGGGATTAGCTGATGAGTGACTAACCATCGGCATCCTCAGGGTGAGACTCGAATAGAAATCGTTTGACTAGTACAATACGCGTTTTAGTTTTGCGCTTCATGCATAACCCCATATTTTTCTCGAGCCGGTACTGGTGACCGACGTCCCACTATACCACGATGTATTCCGCCTTGGATACGTTAAAGGTGTTCATAGTCGATTCGTATGGACTTTGATGCATGTTCTAAGCTCAACTCGACTTAGGAAGTCCGTCCCGATTCTCGTCTAGACAATGAGCACTGGTATAGACCCCATTTAGACCGACCGAGACTTAGTGTAAAGCATACATGGCGTCGTTATAATGCTTGCGTGACTATGTGCTACTTGGTTTCCGTGTCGTTTTCAAAAATCATCATTTCAAAAAATGCATCTTTTCAAACATATTCAAATTTCAAAAATATTCAAACTTCAAAACCCGGGAAGCTACCGAATTTAGGACTCTTGACTTTTTTTTACTCAAAATAGCCTATTTCTAGCCGGTATGCTGCCCATTCTCCAACTCAATTCAAAAATATTTTCAAACTTTCAAAATTGTGGCCCGATACATTTTCTGATTTTCAAAAAGTCGGGCCTTCCCCCGAGATTTCTCGGATTTTCCAAAAAAGCAATCTATTTCTAAAACCTTCCTCTTCTTAGGACTTCTCGTATTTAGCAGTGTCGGGTCGTGTCATAAGTTGTCGAAGTCTTTAGCGTCGAAACTCTGTCGATTTTACATCACATGTTTCTTCCCCATCCCAGTCCGCCTTATTAGACTAAGGCAAGGCTCACCTACGTAAGACATACTCTTACAAAGGAGGGTTCGTCCACGCACTCGAGTCCGAAGTCTGGGGAAACCTCACGTGGACCTTCTTTCGAGCAGGACTGGGCCCACATAGCCGAATCCTAAGGAAGGCCCACTATTCACGAGTCACCCGTCTAGGAGTCTTTGAAAAGTCGTTTTTTGGGTCTTTTCCCTGCTCGAGATGTACTTTTCTTTCTTTGGTTCCGAGGTCCGGGTTCGGTTTCTGATTGCGCGGTGTTCTTACAGACAGGCCACTGTCCACCAGACACAGCCGCAAAATGGAAGCAGCTCTGAACAATCTGAAGGCCTCCGTGGATGCCATGGCCGCCAAACAAACCGACATTGAGTCCCAACTGACAGAAATGAGGGTTGGTCAAGTTGCTATTGTTGCTCGTATAGCTGCTGTGGAGCAAAGGACTCCTAATACCGAGGCTACTGGGCCTCTAGATGAACTAGTTAGCGCGGTACGCCGACTAGAAGAACAAGTCCATTTGACTGGGAGTAACAATATCCATCGGGAAAATAGCCGGGAGTATTCCCCGGTGAGTGACAAGCTGCCCGCGAACCTGAATCTCACGGGCTTACCCATGTTTGAGAGTACCGAAGACCCGTTACTACATGTACGGGCCTTCAAAGAATTCATGGCTATCAAGCGGGTAGATTCCTCAATGTTCAAGAGTCTTTTTGCTGCATCCCTTGAGAAGCACCCACGGGCCTGCTACTATAGGCCAGATCCGAAGAAATACCCAACTTGGGATGATGTGGCTATGGAATTTGCTCGGAACTATGCTGATAACACCGAGATCCCGACCACAATGCGGTCTCTAGAGGTTATGTCCCAAGAACCTAAGGAAGGTTTTACCAAGTACCTTCAACGCTGGAGAGCCGAAAGTGTAAAACTAGTCGATAAGCCCAGTGAGAAGACTTTAGTGGAGGCCTTTGTCAAGAACCTCCTTCCCTCCTACCGGGTCCACCTCCGGTATGCTGTCATACCCAATTTCACCACTCTTACTGAAATGGGTATGAGAATTGAAGATGATCTTAGACTAGAGAACCTTACTAAGGCCTCTAGCAAGGGATACCAAGGGGCTTCCTCGTCCACTGCCAAGCCCCCAGCTGCAGCCCGCAGTATCTTTGACGCGGTTAATCTACTAGATGCCCCGTCCAAAAAGAATACCCCTCCTAGGATGTTCACTGATATAGGGACTACCTATACATATGCCTTGCAAAGGCTATCTTCCAAGGGTCTGGTCCAACCGATAGGCCCAACTCCCGAAGTCCCAGTTGAAAAACGCTCCAAAAGCTACAATGCCCAAGCCTATTGCCAATATCATTGGGGCAATGGGCATGATACCGAGAAATGTTGGAAGTTGAAGCATCTGATTCAAGATTTGATTGAGAGCGGGAAAAACCATTACCCGGGGATAAGCCAAGCAACAAGGACAACCCCTTTAGCTCTCATGCTATCTTCACCAAGGAAGTGATCGAGTGTTCTCACCTTATCTCCCCTTTCATCCCACAAATAAATGGGATCTGGTTCGATGATGAGGAAGATGTGTACCTCACCAAAGGGGAAGCTGTCCCTATCACTCCCGAAGAAATCCGGAAGGCTAAGTCCAAAGTCTTAGCCAGTAACCACCTCGCCATTGCCGGTCGTTCCTTCCAAGCTACTAGCTCCAAGGACATCCCTGTCCCCGTAACCGTCACTGAACCTGCCAGGGCGGAAGAGGCCATTGAGGAGCCAAACACTGATACGACTCTTGTCAAACAACTAAAGAGGGCTCGGGTTGACCTCACTATATGGCAACTCTTGGTTAGCTCGCAAGAACATCGAGAGGCCCTTACTAAGGCTCTCGATCAAATCAAAGTCGACTCCCAGGTTACCCCTACTGAAATGGTAGCCACCATCATGCCTTACCTCAAGGGCAAGTCCAAGAAAGAAGGCCCATTAATCACCTTCTCGGAGTCCGACCTACCACCATTCGGGGCCTCCCATAATCTGGCCCTATACATCACGGTAATCTGCCGGGTAAGTATCTCCCGATGACCCTAGTTGATGACGGGTCTGCTGTGAATGTCCTCCCTCTAAGGACTGCCAAGGCCCTCGGCATCACCGAGACCGACTACATACCGAATGCTCAAACTATCTAGGCTTTCGATGGAAGTCCAAAGTCGGTTTCTGGGGCCGTTAAGCTGACAATTATAACGGGTCCGATTGAAAAGGAGCTAGAGTTCCAGGTGATCGATGTCAACTCCTCTTTCAACTTGCTCCTAGGAAGGCCTTGGATTCACGCTGTAAAGGCAGTGTCCTCCACTCTTCACCGAAAGATCAAAATGCCCCTGCAAAACAGTATTATTACTCTGGAGGCAACCCCTATGACCGTGGCTAGCTGCAACGCCATGGGCCACACTGACCTTTGGGGTTTCGATTTTGTGGGGATGATTGAGGAAGAATACCTTTTCAGACCCTATTTCACCACGAGCATCGACACGATGCTAAAAAATTTGGGGTATCTACCGGGGGCTACTTCAAGGCCATACCTTCCAGCTAGGAAGATTATTGAAGTCCTGAATGACGGGGAATCCCACTTCGGCCTAGGGTATGCCTTGACCCCGGGAAATGTGGTCCGAGCAGGAATTGAGAAGGCCTGCAACATCATTATGGGTACCTACTTGGGCCCTTATAGCCCAAGGTTGGCCGACTACTTCGTCACACCAGTGTTTGGGGCTGTTCAAGTTGGTTTGTACCAACCAACTATCACATATCCCGAGACTAAATTAGCTCGGGAATGCAACTATATTCTGGATGACATATTCGCCCTCATCCAATCTGAATCCAAGGAGGGTGCTGACAATGCCGAGCCCGTGCTGGGGCTCCTGTTTGGGGAGGACAAGGCTGTCCCGACCCCTAAAGAAGACTTAGTGAACCTGATCCTTCGAAGCAACATGTTCGATCCTTCCAAGTTGATCTCAGAGGTCGGTGCTGACACTGTGAAAAGAGCATGGAGGAAGACCGTCAAGTGAACAGACGGCCAGGGCCGAGTCTACAAGCTGACCACCGGTGAAGGAGACATGCCGGACACCAATTCCGAGTCTGAGTCAGAGTCTGAGTCTGAGTCTGTATTCGAGTCTAAGGGGTCTGGTGCTAGAGTCTAAACTGTAACCCCCCTCCCTGTAGTCACTACAACTGGAGCCTCGGGGTCTGTCCCGAAAGCACTCCCAATCCCGCCTCTGACCAATGATCAGATGACCGCTCTCTTTGAGCTATTTTCCAAGTTTACCATCAATAATAACGATAACCGTTCTGCTTATGACTTGCCTTATTTTCAAAATACTTCCAATTTCAAAAATATTTTGTGCAATGACATTGAGAAACCCGACGAACAGGTATCCTTACCTCCGCATCTGATCGAGCAACTAGAACAGAGGGAATCCCGAGACCCGGTAATCGAAGAAACCGAGTCTATCAATGTGGGAACAACCATAGAGCCCCAGATGCTTAAGATAGGGTTATCCTTAGATCCCGAGGAGAGACAACAATTCATAAACCTCCTCCAAGAGTTCAAAGACGTCTTCGCATGGTCCTACAAGGACATGCCGGGGATAGACCGGGAAATAACTGAACATCGTATACCCATCAAGGATGGGTGTAAGCCGGTAAAACAGAAGCTCCGCAGAATGAGGCCCGAGTGGTCTCTCAAAGTCAAAGAAGAAGTCGACAAGCAATTCAAAGCAGGCTACATACAAGTGTCTGAATATCCAGACTGGGTCGCAAACATCGTGCCGGTACCCAAGAAGGATGACAAGGTGCAGGTATGTGTAGATTTTTGGGATCTTAATAAGGCTAGCCCAAAAGATGACTTTTCCTTGCCACATATCGACATACTGGTGGACAACATGGCCGATCATGCCCTTCTATCATTTATGGACGGGTATGCCGGATACAATCAAATCAAGATGGCAGAAGAAGATATGGGTAAGACCACCTTCACTACACCTTGGGATACTTACTGTTATACCGTCATGCCGTTCGGTCTCATTAACGCCGGGGCTACATACCAACGAACCGCTACGACCTTATTGCATGACATGATGCATAAAGAAGTAGAAGTTTATGTGGACGATATGATCGTCAAATCCAAAGAACGGGACGGTCACGTTACCGCCCTAAGAAAATTCTTCACCCGATTGCGTAACTACAACATGAGGTTAAACCCTCAAAAGTGTAGTTTCGGGGTAACATCAGGCAAATTACTGGGCCATATCGTTAGCCAACGCGGCATCGAGGTTGACCCAGCTAAAATCAAAGCCATTACCGAGATGCAACCTCCTAAAACCGAAAAGGAAATAAGGGGATTTCTTGGGAAAGTCCAATATATCAGTCGGTTCATTTCCAAACCGACCATGGTGTGTGAACCAATTTTCAAGAAACTGAAAGTAGGGGAACGGATCCTGTGGGATGACAAGTGCCAAGCTGCTTTCGACAAGATTAAAGATATCCTGTCTGCCTCGTCAGTCTTAATGCCACCTCAACCCGGCTTGCCTCTGTCGTTATACCTGACAACGACCGAGACAACCATGGGGGCTATGCTAGCCCTGACAGTCGATTCTGAAGAACGAGCCATTTATTACATCAGCAAAAAATTCCTAGAGTATGAGTGCAAATATACCATGCTCGAAAAGACATGCTTAGCTCTTTTTTGGGCCACTAAGAAGCTCCGACATTATATGCTTAGCCACGAGGTTCAGGTACTATCCAAAATGGATCCAATCAAATACCTCTTCGAAAAGCCCGTTCTCAACGGAAGAATTTCTAGATGGACTTTAATGTTAGCAGAATTCGACCTTAAGTTCGTTCCACTAAAAGCTATCAAAGGCCGAGTGGTAGCCGAATTTCTTGCCGATAGTCTCGTAATCGAAGAAGGGCACACCGATACTTGGTCCTTCCCAGACGAAGATATATTCCATACTGACGCCGAAACATGGGATTTATATTTCGACGGGGCATCCAACTTTCGAGGATTCGGGGTCAGTATTCTCCTAATATCACCCAAAGGGGAACATACGCCGTTATCCATCAAACTGGATTTCGACGTGACTAATAACGCGGCCGAGTATGAAGCATGCATCCACGGGCTTCAAGTCGCCGCTGATTTAGGGGTTACAAATCTCCGGGTTCACGGGGACTCATCTCTGGTTATCAATTAAGCTCTTCAAAAGTGGAAAACTCGGGATGCCAATCTCGTGGCTTACCAAGCGCGAGTAAGGGTTCTAGAGAAGCAATTCCAGAAGGTAGAATATATCTATCTACCACGGGAAGAAAATCAGTTTGCGGATGCACTCTCCAAATTGGCATCCTTACTAAATATCCCGGATCACATGACCAGCATGCCGATTTGTGTCGAAAGACGGTCCGAGCCGGCACATGTCAACGCCATCCAAGATATCGAAATCACTGATCCGGAACCTTGGTACCAGGATGTTCTAACCTATTTGACTACGGGAGAATATCCCCCGGGAACTGAAAGCCGGGCCAAGAAAGGCCTGCGAAGATTGGCCACCCAATTCATCCGTACGGACGATAGTCAGTTATACAAAAAAACGGCACAGGGGGCTTTACTTCTATGTATCGACAAAACGCATGCCGAAAAGGTAATGGCTGAGGTACACGACGGTGAAAACGGCCCGCATATGAATGCCCATATGCTAGCCCGAAAAATCATGAGGCTCGTATACTACTGGAACAGTATGGAAACCGACTGTCAATCATATGTCAAACATTGCCATAACTGTCAAATCTTCGCCAATGTTCAGCATATGCCATCATCCCTACTATACACCATGACATCACCATGGCCATTTTAGACGTGGGGTATCGATATAATTGGAAAGGTAAACCCTTCCGGGACGGGAGGTCACTGTTTCATTTTGGTGGCTATCGACTATTTCACCAAATGGGTCAAAGCCGAGTCATACCGGATCTTGAATGCCAAGCATGTTGCTAAATTTATCCAAAATAAAATTATATGCCGGTACGGGATCCCGCCCGAGTTCATTAGTGACCACGGGACCCATTTCCAAGCCGAAACCGCTACTTTGCTAGCCAAATACAAAATCCAAAGGCATACATCTTCGCCTTACCGTCCCCAAACAAATGGAGCGGTAGAGGCTGCCAATAAAACAATTGTCACCATACTTAAAAAGATGGCTGATAATTATCGGGACTGGCCCGACAAAATACCCTTTGCCCTATGGGGGGTACCGGACATCGATTCGTACTGCAACTGGGGCAACTCCATATTATTTGACATACGGAATGGAGGCAGTCCAACCAGTCGAATTAGAGGTAGCATCTCTCAGAATTCTGCTAGAAAGTCAAGTGCCCGAAGCGGATTGGGTTCAAGCCCGATATGACTCATTAGTTCTTTTGGACGAACGGCGGTCTCGGGCCCTCAATAACATCCAAATATATCAAAAAAGGATACAACGGGCCTTTAACAAAAGAGTTCGGCCCAGGAATATCAAGGAAGGAGATCTGGTTCTCAAATCAGTCCGGGCATTATTACCGGTTGACCCAAGGGGAAAATTCAAACCCAATTGGGCTGGGCCATACACTACTACAAAAACCTTAGTTTCTTGACGCTTTAAGCTAGACGCTTTTATAACTGTCCACCCTTTTTCCTATCCAATTTTAATTGTCTACACTTTAATGTGTCAATAATTATATTTTATTATGTTTCATAAACAAAACCTCCAAACTGATGAAATGAGTGGTGAATGAAACTTTTGAATCCCGCTTTTACTAAAAACAAACAACCGCCCTCGGTCGAATATGGAAATCCCCAAAACGACTAAACCTAATCAATCCCTTCCTTAATTATGGGCTGCTCTTTCAATCACCTTCGTATTATATGCTTAATTAAATCATTCAAACCTAAATCTTCTAATTTCATCACCCTTCTTCTGATTTCACATCACCGTTCATCTAATTTCATCACATTGCCGATTATTCATCATCGCTAATACCTTCATCGTCGGCGCTCATCTTACCATAATCCTTCATGTTATCTCGCTAATTAACATAGGTAACATTCATCGACTACTTTCTTGAATTTGTTGTTCAATTTATCAACTTTGTCGGTTTGAATCGATTTAAATTCATTGTGATTGTGATACTGGTTGTTTATTTTGTTGATTTTTCTATGAATTTTTAGTTTTTTTTTTCTGTGAACATACTGGGGTTTTTTAACTTCATCGATTGAATTTTTCTGTGAAAATACTGGTTGTTTTTTTTAATCGAATTGTTTACTCTAAAATACTGATTATTAATCGAAAATAATCGAAAATACTGTGTATTTTTCTGAGTATGTGAATTCAGATATCTTCTTGTAATATGCTTTTCTGGTTTGTGCTTGTTTTGGATGTTAGTTGCTCGTGATCTTTACTTGTTTGTTTACACCTACAAATTTTGCAGGTAATTTTGGCTACTAATATAGCAAAATCATCAGTAACAATTCCAGAACTTGCCCATGTTATTGATTCTTGTCAGTCTTTACATGTGTATTAGGACGGGAATCGAAAAAGGGATACTGCTGACCTTGTTCGGGTTTCTAGATCACAGGTACAAGTTGGAATCTATGTGTGGACATGACATAGGTCAACCCCGACGCGGCCACGCGCGGGTTTGGGGAGGCGAATGAATCTCCATATGAAACGGATCGAATTGAAATTTAGGTCGAAGTGGAGTCGCCACCGAATTTTGTGGCTATTCGGAACCATTCGAGCCCACTCTATGTCGTAGTGGCCCGTATACAAAATACGGCCCATTTCCGATGTCAGAGTTTATTGGGCTCGTCCCTTTGCATTTGATACCAATACCGACATTATCGGATATTGTGTATTGAATGACTCTCGTGCGCCAACGGTTTCGGGCATCCGGAAACCGAGGTTCTGAGTAAGGGGTGAGGGTACGTGTTAGGAAGCCTACGAAGGACACCCAACCCCGCCCGAACATTAGTGGCCTCTACTAAGAATTCGAATGACTTTCCAATACGCGTGTTAGTTGAACGGGAAAATGATATGCAAAGATTATTTTCCTAGGCATGTGAATTGAATTGAAAAGGGGTTTCTAAGTCAATTTAATGCAATTAATTCTACGTCAAAGTGGAATTTTAGCATGCGGGTTCATTTAGTAAAGTAAACGAACAAGAATTAAATTGACAAGAGAAACAAACAAACGGTTAGTAACGGTAAATCGATATTAACGGTTTGTGCAAATAAGGAAGTGAATTGAATTGAATGATGTACAAGATGATGCATGGTTTGAAAAGATAGTATACACGTGATTAATTATGCACGTGTTGACCTAAATCATAAAATACTATCGAGTTTGAAAAGAAGGATGTACGACTCGTGCTTTGGTCGTTATGAGGTCACTCGATCGAGTGGTCGATAGACTCGATCGAGTAGACCCTGAAAAGAGGTTTTTGTTTTGCGTTATAGACCATACTCGGCCGAGTTATTGACCAACTCGGTCGAGTACATGGCCACTCGACCGAGTCACTGTGAGACTCGATCGAGTGGAGGTCAGGAAAAACATTCTGGTTCGATTTTTGGGGCGCCACTCGACCGAGTGGGCTAGGCACTCGGTCGAGTGCCCCCTGTACGAATTTTAATTCGTTTGCAAATTTAATTGTTGATTTTGAAATTGCTTTCGATTTTTGAGAGTTTGACAATTTTGCCGAATCAGACATAAATATTGCTCAATTTATGTTCGACTTGGTTTTTTATAAATCGCGAATTTTGTTGAACCGAATATAAAAATTGTTGAATTTACACTCGATTCAAATTTGAATACTCGTTGTATCCCACATTCGACTATTTGAATCGATATGAAATATTAGAGTGAAAAAAAAGGATAAATTGATTCTAGTCGCTTTAAATTAATTATCGCGATATGAACAAATCGCGTTAATTAATTCATATGACTTGATTGTTAGACTCGATATCCAATTATGGAATTGGTATCGAATCTAAAATCGACGCTTACTTGAAATAGAAAACTTGATTCCCTCGACTTCTCCGACGTCGAAATAAATCCCTAGGGATTGTGATGTCGGATCCGTGTCAATGGGTTTCGACCCTTATTGAAATACGATGTTTGTTCTTTGATGAAATCGATGCGACATGCGAATAACAATAATGATATAAACGATATGAAAATTATTGTTGAAGTTAACCTATCTCAATAATCAAGTAATTGGGTTATCGGAACGAGTGACCGTCAACGCTGTGTGCAGTACACTTGTATGTTCGTGTTTCCTCATTCCGATATCACTCATACTCGACACAAATTGATAGGTATTTTAATGTTTTTGATACTAGTATTATCGATATTAATGATGCGGTAATAACGATAAAGTAAAATAAAAAAATGACCCATATGAAGACGACATGACGCGAGAAGGAGGAAGAGGAAAGAAGAAACGGGGTTTTGACACCCTCAACCTACATGTTCTTGTCTCGGATTAGAACTCGTAATCGTGGCTTCAACACTAGAGTCTTCGAGGTTTATGGAGGTTGAGTTGTGGTGGCTCGGGATTGATTCCTAAAGCTAGGTCTAGGGTTTTTGCTAGTGTCGAATTACTAGGGCTTGATTAGGGATTTTAAAAGGCGTAGTTTGTGTGTGTATGGTTGCTCTAGGGTTTCGAATGTTGTGAAAAGATGCCTTGAAGTGTATGCAAAGGGGTGCTTATATAGGAAAAGCTAGGGTTCCGGTTTAGGGTTACTCGACCGAGTAGGCAGCTGACTCGGTCGAGTAGGCTTGTGCGTCAGCCGTCGGGCTTGAATAAGGGCCCACTCGATCGAGTGGGTGGGGCACTCGATCGAGTGGCCCAACTGGGTCACGCGGGTCTCTTGTTTTGGACAGTGACCATGGATATTTGATGGGTTTTGTGATTGACTTGGACTTTTGATGTTTGAGGGTTTGTTTTGTGTGTCTCGGAAACGACTTTGACCAGGATTGACCCAATCGTGAAAAGTCGGTTTTAACTCCGGTGTCGGTTTCGGCCCAAATTAGTCTTGTTTGACTCGAAATGGTCCGCTGGGCCTGGATTTGAGGTTGATTTTGTGATATTTGTACTCCGTAAGTGTGTTAGCCAGCGATTAATGGATTTGAGCCCGTATCCGAGCGCATAGAAGCATGTCAGCGTCCGATCATCATCGGGTGTTTTTTGGGAAACTGCCATAGACACCTGGCAGTCAAATGCGGGTGTCTACACTATGACATGCTTAAGTTGCATTTTCAGCATTGAAGTTTTGATATCTGGAGAAAATTGTGGTGTAGGCTAACCAATGTAGAGGTAGAACTGGGAGAACGAACATGTAATTTCGATGAATTTTACCTGATGTTCGCATGAAATTTCCTTTCAGGCATTTGTCTTTTTCATTTTTTTTGTTAATTATCATCTACTAGCTACATATGATAATCCGCAAATCATAAATTGGATTCTAAACTTTTACTATTATGCTTCTTACTGAGGTTTTCATTTTACATGAATACACCACAACTGATATGTCTTAAATATAGCGTTTTCGTTTTAAGCAAGCATGCATTATAATACCAATTCGTGATTAGTGTGGGTTCAGCGAGTCCATGGTTCTATCCGGTTGGGTTTCGGGTTTCTCGGGTTGGGTCAACTATTGCAACTCTAGGAACCCCATGCTAAATTTTTACTTGTAGTAATTTTTACTTGTGGAAGATTACTTTTCTATTCCTAATGTATTCTCAGTCACTTGAGTAGGAGATACTTTTTACTCACTACTGTTCTAATCTTGTAGGTATCTGGTTCTTGCGGATTTAACGGTTGGCCAATTCGTGTATGTGGTTCACAAGAGGAGCAAGCTCAGTGCTGAGAAGGCTATATTCATCTTTGTTAAGAACATCCTACCACCTACTGGTACTACTATGAACTCATTATTTATTTCTTCCTCTTTTTATTGACAATGATAATCTCATGAATGTTCTTTGTTAATATGAGATGACTTCATGTGCGACTAGCTGTTTCTCGAAGTCCTGATATGGATATTGGTTCTATCTTACAGCTCTTATGATGTCAGTTATCTATGAGGAGCACAAAGATGAAGACGGTTTTCTCTACATGGCATACAACGATGAGAACACAATCGATGCCCCCCTTTAATTGTGCTGCTGTGGTCATTTTATGTAAATGAGCCCTATGACACGGTTCAAACTTGTAAATAGTTTTTGTTGATTGTCAATTAAGGTTATACTTTACGGAGTATTATGGATGCTGCCACTACCTTAATTTCACTTGATATTCTGTGTTTGACACTTGCGTGCGACATTTAAAGCCATAAACACGAGTACACCCTGCTCATAAATAGTCGAGTCTGACTCTTGGACAAGCATTTAAATACTCTTATCACATACTTAGCTTCTAACTGTAATTGCATTAACACTGTTGTGATAGTAACTACTCGTATGAAGTGATTCAGTAACACCTTGTATAGATTACTACAGCTTGAGGAATCGGACTGATCATTGGGCCGACACTTAGGGGTTTATTTGCTCAGGTGAGCTCTCTTAATCCCATCTTCATGTTTTTTGCTCAAGTGCATTTTGGCTTCCAGTTAGTCCCTTGATCATCTAGCTTCTTTTTTTTTAGAAATTCAAATACTAAAGTCTCTTTCTGTAATGGTTTCATAAAATGATTTTTACACTGTATGTAACCCGTAAAAATGATTGCTCAAAATTTCTTTTACATCCATTTTATTCTTTGTTTTTACATAATCATTAACTATTTACTATATAATCCAGGAATCTTTACATAATAAGCACAAACCAAACTATTCATATGAGCACGATTCATATGGAGATGCGGAAGCTTGGTTAATTAGTTAATTAGTTGACTCATTATCTTCCCCTTTCAAACTTTCATATACTGTACCGTATCTCTGATTCATCTTAACGTTCCTGAATGAATCATGAATGTATGTATGTATATATATGGTCACAGGTGACAGCACAAACCGGCAGGTAGTACTCCATCCAAAGAAGACAAAGAAGAAGAAGAAGAAGAAGAAGAAGAATGCCTCCAGCTATTATTAATCCATATACAAATACAAGACAAAAGTCGTTGAAATGTGATCATATCCAGAAAGGAGTGAAGCACTTACATGAAAATGGCGTTGAAAAACTTCCAAAAAAGTACATACTCCCCATCACAGAACGTCCAAACATAGACCATCCCCATAATAATAATAATAATAACTCCGACGACACCACACACATCAGACTCCCAGTCATAGATTTTGCTCAACTTCTTGGCCCCAACAGGTCTCAGGCTCTCCACGCCCTTACACACGCTTGTCAACAATATGGCTTCTTTCAGGTAATAATTCATAATTGCCCTGCTTTTATATTCATATATCCATCCATCCATCCTAGCGACCTTATAATTACATATATCTATATGTGTAATGTGTATGCAGGTGGTGAATCACGAAATCTGCGTAAATCTGATAAGCAGGATGTTGGGTGTGTGCAAAACCTTTTTCGAGCTTTCTTACGAAGAGAGAGCCGCTTACATGTTGCAGACATGAGAGCACCCGCTCGATATGGAACTAGCTTCAACCAGAACAAAGACGGTGAGAGACTTTCTCAAGGTCGTTGTTTCCCATCCCCTTTCTCACGATACAGTAAAGTATATGCTTGTACTGTTATGGGCAGTTAGTCCTAGGAAACTTGGTGGATTAAGCTATTCAACTCAAGATGTTGGAACAATTCTTTCTATCACAGGTATCAACTCCCTTACAATTCATAAAGTACTTCAAACTCTGTCGTCTTCATTCTGTTTCTGGCCCCTGATCGTGTTCATTCCAATGTTCAGGTCTTGGAATGTTGGTATTTCAGCTATTCTTGTATCCGAAAATTGATAAAATATTTGGACCAATTATGATGGTTCGTCTATGAGAGGTATGCTTTTCCTTTTCGAAAGCTTATATGTGTTGATAACACGGGTTTGCAACCGAGAAAATATGACTGACTGGCACTGCTTCACTTTCTTCCAGATGTTATCCATGTCTGTGCTACAGTTGTACCCTTTCATTGCATTACTGTCAGGGTTTAGTCTCGTTCTGGTGTTAAATTGTGCTTCTGTGTACAAGAATATCATGTCTGTAAGTAAAAATGAGATAATTCTAATGAAATAATTCTAATGTACCAGCAAAAATGCTTATTACTACTCCGTATACGGTAATATCTTTTACTCACTGTGTTCTTTCTTTATTGTTATGGATTATATGACAGACATGCATTATAACCATTTCATTTATTCATCAAAACCGAGCTGTGATAAGTTTTGTTTTAACCCTTCAGACATTTGATCTCTAGAATAACAATCCGATTTTCATGTCTAACGAAGATGAACAAATGAAAAACAGGATCAAGATCAACGTGGAGCTGCAAACGGCATCTCCATGAGTACTATGTCTCTTTTTAAGTATGCTGAGACTAATTCGTTACTAAAAAGATTTTTGAATGTAATGAGTACTGGGGGAACATCAGATGAGAGTGCAAATGTAATCCCCTAAAAATTCTAGCGCGATACAGTGGCGGAAACACTGTAGAGTCGGGATTAAAACACAAAGAACTATGTCTTAATAAATTAAATTGGTAAAGTCAAACATGCGCCATAAATAAAAATGGCTAAAAAAAATTAAAACAATCCATAAAGAGGTTAAACAATCCTTAAGACATGGTTATTAAAAAGATCATTTGATTTTATGAAATTATTAAAATATCGTATAAGTGTTATAAAATGATTAAAAATGTCTTAAACATTTTAATACTACTAATTAGGGTGTTTTCAAAAGTTAAAAAGCTAAAATTCCCTAATTATTATTAGTTACGACAATACGATTACAAATAGGATTTTACGACAAATGACAAATTAAATCTTTTAACGTCTTTTATTTAATTAAACCATTGAATATATTTAGAATATGTTAAGGGATGATTTAAATCTTAAATTTTCAGATTTAAATACTTTCAAAATTGCTGGAAAAATAATTCTTTTAGGTAAGACGAAGCATTTTAACGATAAATCACAATTTGTCTGAAAATCAATATTTATTAATTAAAGACTATAATAAATAGTACAAAAATTACGTAAAATAGTTAAATTATATTTATGGACATTCTGTCCAGAAAAGAAACTTTCCAGAATTCTAAAAACTCGGTTTTTAAAGCGTTTTCTCGTTAATCGTCCAATCTCGACAACAACGATTAATAAAAATAGTAATTACAAAAAGATTTAAGTATTTATATCCAAAAATTATTATTAAACCTAAAAATCATGATTTTACAGAATATAAATTTTTCCAGATTTTTCCAAAACTCCAGATTCAACAAATTTCAACAAAACCGTCATTTAAACCCGTTTTTCGCAATTAACGATTTCATTAATAAACCTATCGTTCCTAACATTTTATTAAAGCACTAAAAATCATAAAATTACATTTTAATATGAAATCATCAGAATCATAATTTTTCCAGATTTAAACCAAAGACCAGAAATCGAGAATTTAAACAACAAACACGGTTTTAACGATAAACGATGATTTAAAGTGATTAATTAATTCATCCACTTAACAATTCCTAAAAATTATGAAAAAATTCAGAAAATTCTATTTCACCAGAAAGTTTCACCACGTCAAAAATCAGATTAAAATAAAGTGTTTAAGTACTAGAACTAAAAATCGGTTTTTAATCGTTTTTGTCCGAAAACGGTAATAATTCAATAATCGATATCAAAAATATCAGAAAATACTAAATTACTAAAAATCATTAAAAACAACATTTTTCCAGAATATAATCATATATTACATGTTTAGGCCGATTATTACGATTTTACAAATTAATATAACAATTTAATCGTTAATCTCGTAAAAGCGATAAAAATATCGAAACATGCAAATTTTCAATTTTAAAAATTTTCCAGAATCCGTGACATACATATATTGCCAAAATAAAATATAAAAATATATACATGCAAATACTCAATTAAAATCATGAAATACCGAGTAACATCGACGTTACCTCTACTCCAAGTCTGAATCAACGATATATTCGTCGGCTTCGGGATCGTCCAAAAATCCTACCAAACACGGAATACATGGCAGAAAAATACCATGAGAAAACTAATAAAAATCAAGGTAAGAATTGATCGAAAATGACGTGGATTAATACCTTAACGAAGAGAACGGAAAGAGGATTATTTGACGATGAATTTGAGTCGATTAAGACTAGAATTGAAGCAAAAATAATCCTTGAATAGAGGTGAGTGCCACGGCCCAAAGTGAGGATGAAGATAGATTTTTTTTACTTTTGATAAATGGATGAAATGTAGTAAGGAAATGGATGGTTTCCTAATTAAAAATGGGATTTAAAGTTGATGAAAACTAGGTGGAACAAGCAAAGGTGGCCGGCCAAATGAATAGGAAAGGAAGTGTGAAAAGTTTTGACACTAATGCAACAATTGAATGAAATAAAAATTATCTTATGTTTACGTTTTAACGTGATAAAATGCAACGTTTAAATAAAACGTAATAAAACTTGTGACCAAGGGCTTAGTTGGTCCAAAATGTGAGTAAATGGTCTCAAAAGTTTTATAAGTTGATCAAAAGTATAATCGTAAAATAGTTAAAGGCATTTCAAAGTAATTCGAGTAAACCTCGCGTAAGAAAATAATTATTCGCGAAGCTTCGTAATAAAAATCATTAACAACTAATTTTTGTAAATAAATATATTTACTAGTTGAAAATTTTATAGAAACGTATTCAAACATTTTTAGGAAAAGGAATAACTCAAATCCAAGCTTAAAAATGTAAATTCGAAGAGAAATAGAATTCCTTGCGGAAAAATTAATTAGTTTACGAAGAAACCAAATAAATGGATTTAAAAGGATTTAAATCTTTGAAATTAAAAATAAAAATTATTAAACTCAAAAATTAAAATAGAGCTTAGTAAAATGATAAAATATGAGGCCGAAAAGTGACAGAGTTAAGACGAAGTCCTTACGGAAAGAATAAAAATGCTTAGGAAAAATAGCGGGTGTTACAGCAAATATGGCAAAGACAATCTTGCACAACATTGCTGATCCTGAGGTAATTTATTTCTTTAATATGAATTTATATTTTCTACCTATCTATGGTTCATTATATGGTCTATTCAATTTTTCTTATTATATTTTTTTACCACTACAGGACGTTCTACAACACAAAAAGGGAGATGATGACAGAATTGATAGATGATAAAATCGACTCGTTGTTTTTGAACTTGGACTTTAAATTCTATGTATTTTCGGAGGAAAACACGTACCCTTTTAAATAATACTGTAGTTTTTTAGTAATTTTTTTTATTTTACTTTGGATTGCGAAATATATAATTGGATGAAGATTATTTCTAGCTATTCGTCGTCTGAAACTCTATTTATTGGTTGTGAAATATATATATATATATATGATGATTGGAGATTATTCAAATTAAGTGACTGTTTTCTGAACGACCAACTCGATCTTTGTGTATTATTGATATCAATTCAGTAAATGTGGAGTCGCGCTTTTTAGACAACATAAATATGTAATCGCAAGCAATAGTCAGTTGTTGGAAATATAATTATTATTATATTCTTTAGGATAAGATTCTCGACACTTTTACGATATCAAAGTGTCGATAACTGAATTTTATATTATTATTTCTCGACTCTTTTAATAGTTGAAAGTCTCGCGGTTTGAAAAAAAAAATGCCGGGAAAAAAAATCGCGACATAGAAAAGCGTCGAGGTTGCATATTTTAGTGTACCACATAGTGATGCAAAAAAGCGTCTTGAATAAAATATTCAACGTTTTAACGCGTCGAGAATGGCGACATAAAAATGCGTCGAGAATTCCCGACGCCCAAAATCTCCACGCTTTCTGGAAGCGTCGAGAATTAAATTTGCGACACTTTAAAACGACGAGAACTCACCTTTAAAGCGTCAAGAAACCAAGGGTTTTGTATTAGTGATACCTGGTAAAGAAGGTTCTATCAGGAGGAGCAGTGATGCTGACGGACCTGGACGGGAATGAATTTATCAACCCGACCAACTTAGACCAGCTGAAACGCTACTACCCCTAAACCTTTTCTCAATGTCATTTGCAAAATTTACTAAAAAAGGGTCATTTTTCATAATTTATAAGCAAGTCAATAAGTTAGGATTATTTATCCTACTGTCGCGCATCTCGAACTCATAGTCTTGATGTATTTCGTAATTGCAAAAAAAAATCTATGCCCGAACTACGTTTGGTTTGATTCCACTAACTGTGGATACGTAGGCAGCCCCTCAAAAGGGCACAACCACTGCAATAACGAAAAGGACAGGAACGGTTTCACTAATAAAATAATTTTATTATTCAAAAAACCGATAAACTCGGTAATTCCAAATTACAAAAAAAAGCCACAAAAAAAAGCCACGAAAAGCCACAAAAAAATACAAACACAATAAAAATAGTTATAATATCCAAATAATAATAAGGGAGACTAATATCCGGGCATCTTGCCCTTGCCCTTGTCCTTCGGGTCTCGTGGAGCCCGAGGTCGCCGGGGTGGGGGGAAGCGTTCCCGGATGATTACGGGAACCTCCTTGGCCCGAGTCCTCTTCTTCGACAGAGGATCTTCAGCTATTGTTACATGCCCAAGTCGAGCCCGTATGTGCTCCGGCAACGTATCCTTAGGACGAAGTCGATCCTGGACTGGTAGTCTGGGCCCTGGTCTCCTCTCCAAGTCTGTTTGGGGGCTCACTTCCCCCCAAGCACCTCTAGCACTGGACCCCCCAGTTCGAGTCCTGGCTCCTCTTCTCTGACCCGGCGTTAGACGGACTATCGGGGCTAGAGTCTCCCCTTCAGCAAAGAAGTGCCTGTTATCTTTGACCTTCTCTCGCCGAAGCAAGTCGAAGGCTTCATCTACCTTTAGGGCAGCGCGAGCTTCGGCAGTCTCCGCTTTGGTCCACCTTTCATAAGAATGAGACACCCAGATGGAGTGAAGCGACTTGAGAACGGACCAAGTAACTCGGGTATACCACCTCTGAATCCAAGTGTCACACATAATGTCGGTCAGCTGGGTAGGTTCACTCACAACTGCCTCATTCTCCGGGATACGCTGAGTCCACCCATATTGCCTGAGTATGCGGTCGGGATAAAGGTGAATTGTCTGGCTAAGGGACAAAATCACTTGATAGCGTGCCTTATCTCTGGGTGCCAAACCCGTCCAGGAGTAAATGGGCCACCATGCAACCACCCATCGAATCCACGGACCACGATGGAATGATAATTCTTCCTCCCAATATTTCTGGGTGATAAGGCAGGATGAGTCAGTAGGCCGTCTCCTTGTCATCACTTGGTTGAACCAATATTGACTTGGGTTGGGAGGAGGCTCGATGATAGATAACCTCTCAAATAGCCAAAGCTGAAAAGAACACAAAGCTTATGAGATCTCGGGGCAATTTAGACATCCGCCTGAGGGCACTCGACCGAGTGCCAGGGTCACTCGATCGAGTGACACCTCCAAAACAGAACAGTCGCCTCGTCACAAGGGTACTCGATCGAGTGCCGGGGTGACTCGGTCGAGTGCCCCCTGTAGCAGAATATCGCACGCGAAAAAAAAAAATCAAAAAATCGAAAAAAATATATATAAAAAAAAGAGGAAAAAAGCGATATACCTGCAGCAGGCGGGTGCTCCGAGTCAAACGAGCTGATTCATCCCTTTTGCGGTTATCCAAGCCCTGAATGATCTCCCCCGTGATCAGCCACGCGGGACTATATTCCGTCTCCATCAGGTCAGCAATAACAAGAAGACGAACGCTACCCATACAAGACAGCAAGTCCATATGGCCTTCAAAGGCGTACACATGAAGCATGCAGAAAGAGAACGCCCTGCGGCTATGAATGGGCGAAACCCGGATGTCATACGGGTTCATAAACTTCTCAGCCAGGGCGAGCAAAGAACAGTATCCCCTTCAAGCATACGAGATACTTCAGCATGGGAGAGCCCCAAAAACTCCCGTAATTTCCTCCTGGGGTCTCTAACTGAGAAGGGGACAGCGGGACGGAGCAATGGGTTCCACCCTCCTATAGCAGCAATTTCCTCTGGGAGAGGACATATTTTGCCCCGAGGAAAGGCGAAAACATGGTAGGTGTCATCCCAGAAGGACAGACAGGCGTCAAGAAAATGACGGTCCACGAGCATCTGGCGGAAGGTGAACAATTGAAATATGCCCGACTGCTTTAGGGCTACCTTGCTCGCATCCCTAAAACGGTGGGACCAATCTTGCAACATGCCAGTTAGGCGCTCAATACCCATAACTAAGTTTCTTGAGAAAGACAAAGTTTTCTTGAGAAGGAGAGGTTTTGAGAATTGTGAAGATGAAGAGACCAGGATGATGTATTTATAACATCAAAACCCTGGTAGCTCCCCTGCTGCTGTGCCTCCTTGGCCCAAGCGAGCGTAGAGCATACAGGCCCGACCCTTTGTCTTCTCCTACGGACGTAGGAATTAAGTCATCCTGAGCAGTCCGATCAATTTTTCAAAAAATATATTTTAAATTTTTTTCAACCATCTTTTTTTATTCCCCAGCGCGAGTCAAATTTTTACCTACGTGTTGCATGCAAAGCATTATGTGACTGATACAGGTACAACTCAAGGCTTCAGACGCAATCTCGTACAACTCACATATCTCCCCAGCTGAAAGTCCAAGGCGACATCTCCCCCGGAGCGGCACGGGATGAGCCCACATATAGGCGCACCCAGGACTTATGCGACAAGTCTGATTTCCCACGGAGTTATCATCATCAGCTCAGGTATGACCTCTATCTTATGGCTGGCGAGCCCTTCACTCGAGTCTAATGGACTATAAACGACCCGATCGGAAGTCTACCAGGTCTTAATTGACTTGGTAGCTACTTTGACTTTCGCCCTGTCTAAGCCTCAGTCAGAGTGGGGGCTCTGTAGACACCCACATTTTGACTGCCAGGTGTCTATGGTAGTTTCCAAAAAAACACCCGATGATGATCAGACGCAAACATGCTCTAAGCTCGGATATGGGCTCGGAATCGGTAATGTCCAGCATGGGCTTTTAATGGGATACAAATCTCACAAAACCAACCTCAAATTCAGGCCCAGTGGGTCGTTCCGAGCAAAATAAGACTAATTTGGGCCAAAACCGACACCAAAAATAAAACCCGTCTTTTAACGATCGGGTCAAAACTCGGTCAAAGACAAATCCGTCACACAAAGTCAACCAGGTGCGTTTCTAGAACTTTGCGCCCAAATACAAAATTCAAAAATATCCAAAGTCAACCATTTCCTAAAATGGCTCGTCCAAATTGATTCACTCGGTCGAGTGGATTGACCCACTCGGTCGTGTGGAGCCTCAAAATCCAGAACAGACTCATTTTCAAAGGCACTCGACCGAGTGCACTAGGGCCACTCGATCGAGTGACCCTAGGTCGTGGGGTTTTCCTATAAATACCCCATCAACTCATCTCATTTCACAACTTTTCCTTCATAAATTTCAGCCAACTTTGCACTCTTTTACACTACATTTCAGCCACAATTCGACCCTCAATCACCATCTCGATCATACACACTTCGAGAGCAAAACCTCGTGACATCCGTCTCTACAAAACGCATACACACATACACACCATCAACTCTCCCTATATATCTCGACGTTCCCGCGCCATTGCCGCCATTTGATGAACCGTATCCCGAGAAGCAAGAGCATGTAGGTTGAGGGTGTGACATTCCACACCGACATCTCCTTTCTCTTTTGTTTTCGTTCTTTTATTTATGTTTATGTATATGTATTATAATTAGTCGATAGTAACGACATGCTAACATCTAACATTTTTATTTATCGCATCTAACAACCTAACATTTAATTATCGTTATTTATTTTTTTCGTTTTATTTATCGCATATACATAACAATAATAAATTTCGGTTTCAAATCCGTTTAACTATGACGATCATCCAAAGTCCGTCTAATCCCTTTAAGAGCAACGACGGAGGTGACACCCTTTCGAGGAGCGCCGCCCCAATGTACTCAAGGGCACGACGCGATCGTGACCGATCATAGTTGAACGCATATGATTCCATTTCAAAATTAGCGTGAAATCCGTTGATGCGAAAATTAACATCACATAATCCGTTTAGGATTAATATAGATGCCGTGACGCGGAGGGCCACAATTTGGTCGCTAATCAAAACTTTTAATCCCATAGTGACATTTTCTATAAAATTCTGATAACGATATTATAATCATATAAGACGTGATTATAGTACCGGAAAACCAAGTTAAATCTAGATCGTCAATATTTTTATTTAACTTGGCCAACTATCGATTTTAAACAAATAAAACGAAACGAGCCAGGCCTCGTACAGGGGGCACTCGACCGAGTGCCATGAGCCACTCGATCGAGTTGCAACCCAAAAACCGGGCAGTAGCCACCTTAAAGGTGCACTCGATCGAGTCATGACCATGACTCGATCGAGTGGGTCCCGTAGCCCAATAGACCGAGGGCTCTAATGCATCATTCGAGCCTCGTTACTTTCCTACGACTTTAGTCGTCGCATGTAAAGTCGATCACGTGATCTCTTCTTCCAAAATTCATGCATATCACTTCACTTAAAACGATTTTGATTGACGGTCTCGCACTATTAATCTTGTGTCGACGACTCTTTAGTCGTATCCGACACATGATTAATTTAGACGCTAATTTCCCGATGTGATAAGTCGGGACAAGGCATCAAGATTCGGGATCGGGCTAGCACCACGCCTAGGTTCTCTATCCCCGTCCTTTGGTTAGTATACAAAATAATGTGTATTTAATCAAAGTTCGTCCATTTACACGACTCACGGTCTAGTTTATATTTACTATATACGGGTCTGTTTCTAGTTAACGTTTACCATTTCCCATTCGATAATTCTATTTTAATGCTCGTTGTATTGTGAATTCCGGGTTGTATTTCCGCCCGTGTAACTTGTAATCGATTTATATTGCTTTGCTTTATTTATTTGCGTTTTACCGTTTATAAATGAACCTTCGCATGCTAAATCACTTCGACAATAATTTGGATGCATTAAATGACGTAGCAACCCATTCAATTTATTTATATCTCGTAAAATGTTGTTTGCATATCATTTTACCGGATTACTAGCACGCGTATTAAAAAGTCAAACGATGTCCTAGTAGAGGCCGCTAAGCGCGGGCGGGGTTGGGTGTCCTTTGTGGGCTTCCCAACACGTACCCTCACCCCTTACTCAGAACCTCGGTTTCCGGATGCCCGAAACCGTTGGTGCACGAGAGTCATTTTATACACGATAACCGGTATTGACGGTATCGGTATCGCAATGCAAAGGGACGAGCCCGATAAACTCTGAAACCGAAATGGGCCGTACTTTATGTATGGTCCATAGCGATATAGAGTGGGCTCGAACGAGTCCGAACTCCCACAAAGTTCGGTGGCGACTCCATTTCGACTTAAATTTTAATTCGATCCATTCTCATATGGAGATGCATTCGCCTACCCAAACCTGCGCGTGGCCGCGTCGGGGTGGACCTACGTCATGTCCACAGGTACTAGATTATTTTGTATATTATATATATATATATATATATTTTTTTTTTCTTTTCATTTTTTTTTCTAATCATTATGACTATCTTCTACCTTCCTCAATTTAATCATGAGTCACTGCATATTTATTGGGAAAGACTTGAGTCTTTTATTTTTCAAAGTGACTATCATGTTAATATTTGGGAGATGTGTGATATGTTGTGGGCTGGTATGGATGATGAGACACAGACTAATATAGAGGCAAATTGTGACGGGATGTTTAATTACATGCCTTATGAGGAGCGATGGGAACTCCTTAAATATTTAGCCCGAAACAGCGCTGAGTCAGAGAAGAGGTGGATTGCTTTCGTGGCGGAATGTAAGGTGATATTGCAAAAATTAACGGCTACTCTATGTGACTCAAATATTATAGTTGATCCTGCACCATCAACTGACTGTGTTATGAATTCGTCTGTTGCACATGTTAGAGAGGATATTGATCCATTTGATGACGATGATGATGATGAGCCTTTGATTTTTGCTTTGAAAGTCCATTCTCTGGTAATTGAAACTGATTCCATTATGACTGACAATTTAAAGATTCCATCTTTGACAGAAAAACCTGAAGTTTTAAGCACCATCAATAAGCCTAATGGTGACTTAATTGATAATTCTAGTTGTCAGCCTACTAACCCTTCTTTTGAGATCACCGTGCTCGACGAGATTGATGATGTTGTTGATTATTCAACAGAAGGGCACCTTTAGAAGATTTGATGTGTTTTGAGAATTGTGCAGGTGAATCAAACCCTTGGAAAGCCGAGGTAGATGCTTTAGAAGCGGCACTAAATCATCCAGGAACCCTCAAAACAAAAAATCTTAAGGTATATGGGATTGTGGATACACCCGTTGAGGTAATAAATCATTCTCATCCACTTGAAATTCCTCATTGCCTCGATGATAGTAAAGGTATTTCTCCCGTCTCGCATGAATTAATTGTGAAAAATAATATTGTTGATCTGAGAGGTATTAAGTTGTCTTACATGCCCGATAATTTACAATATTATTTTCCACCATTTATTGACGGCTGAGATTATATGTCGAGGAGTTTTGAAAGTTTTCAAAGAAAGTCTGACAAGCTGAGACGGTCATTGACATTGATTTTATATGATGTCGTTATTCTATCTTGGTGCTACTTATGCTCTTGTGTAGCACATGCGCAACTTTTTGATCAACTTCTACGAGCTTTATGCTGCTATGATTTTAATATTGATGGTTATGGGTCCAATTCCTAGTCCCCCAGTTGGTTGCTGGTTTGGGGGGACTTATTTGCAGCATATATTGTCGGTATCTTCCCTTATTTTTCTCTTACTTTATTTTTTTTTATTTTTTATTTTTTATTTTTTTCTTCTTCTATCTTCCTTTACCCGTTATATTTTTGTTCTATTTTATTTCTCTTGGTTCACAATGAGGACATTGTGTAATTTGGTTTGGGGAGGATATTCGTGTCTTGTGTATTTTTCTTTTGAGTGTGTTTTAATTTAAAAAAAAATGATAAACGTTTTTTTATTTATTTATAATTTTTTGATTTTTTTTGTGTGCCTTAGTATAGAGTCGTGTCGGCGATGGGAATATTGCATTTGTCGCATGCTTTTCCCTAGTTCTTTGCTCTTTCTTGTGAATGACACTTATTTCACGTTATTTGAGTTTAGTATTTCTTTGATCTTGTCGCCGATTATGTTTTGAATGCTAAATGAGTCAATTGACCTGTTGTCGAGTAAGCTACTTATATTGTGAGACTTAGAGCCTTAAACTGATGACATTCGTGATCAGTTTCTTATAGGTTGAGAGTAGCACTCCTTATTATAAGACATGTAACATCAAATTGCATAAGCATGACATTCGTCTCTCAAATACCTGTATGCATTTGGTTTGTAATTATGACACATGTAGAAGAGGCGATTCCCTTTCTTTTATCTAATTCCCATGAACTTCACATAGCCATAATTAGACCTGTTTTGACCCGTTTATTAACCACATGCCATATTGATTGCGCGTCAGATTGTCGCCTATCTAACACGATCAAATAAAATTTATAACTCCAACTGACTACTACGTAGTAGTGGCAAGTCAGGATCGATCCTCAGGGACGGTCAAGGGTAGTCGGTCAAGTCTAAGTCTGAGAGTGGTTGGGATCTAGAAAAGGGGGATTGCAAAAAGGTAGACTAAGCTAATTAATTGAGACAACAACTAAGGCAAGCGAATTAAACAACTAAAACGAAAAACAATGATGATAAAGGCGTTAGGGAGAGTCGGGGAGTCGGAAATTAAAATAAGAGTACAAACATCACAAAAATTATCACAAGATGAATAAGGGAGGTGCCACCTTTCGGGTTCCCTACCAACCTAGCCTAAACTCGCTTTCGCGACGAATAAACTAAAGTTTCAGGACGGAATTACCCAAACCCCGAGTTTCCCCATATTGGTTCGGGTGAGTCAAGTCAACCTAGTTGATGAGGCTAAGTCAATCAAGACACAACAATCCCAAGCAAGACATATCACCCACTACAAAAATCAAGCCAGAATTGCGTCGGACAAATCCGACGCAAATTGTAAATTGCGTCGGACTAGCCGACGCAACAGTCCGCCATTATTTTTCGACACAATTTTTTTTTTCCTTTCGTCGGCTAATCCGACGCAAGCCTTTTGCGTCTACCCTGCGTCGGATAATCCGACGCTACCTTAGGTGAGTCAACGACCCAGTCAATGAGTGCTGCATCGGATTAGCCGACGCAAAGTTTGACCTCCCATCGGCCTTGCATCAGATAATCCGACGAAGGGTTCCCAGTCAATGAGGTTTGCGTCGGATTAGCCTACGCAAGGACAATTAGAGTTTAGCCTTTGCGTCGGCTAATCCGACGCAGGGCTGGTTATAAAATTACATCGATTCTTTGTTTTTAGCTCCCCATATGTGCGAAATTAAACGACCTGCAATTACACCCCATTCCTACAACAAATAACAACAGGAGCACATCCCCCACAAAAATGACCCAATAACTCCAATCTAAGCGCCCGTACATATCTTCTTCGGTAAACTTCACAAAACTTCACAAAACTCCACAAAACTCAACAATACTTCACAAAACTCCACAAAACTCAGCAATTCTAAACCAGTGCACTGTTATAGAAAATGATAATATATTACAAAGAAAACCGGTGGTGGGTTCACAATTCTATCTAGGAGTTGGAGAAATATCTGGGTTCACAACCATAGTCTAAGCAAGTAACGTAAAAGAGATGAACTACCTACGCAAGGGGCTCAATCCGCTCCGACCCATGGGGATGACCATCGTTGTTGTCGTCATCGTCGCGTCTACTCATGTGTGGTCCTCCGCTGTAGTTCTCGGTCTCCATGGCGAACCGTTCCCTCATCATCTGAATAAACCTGTCCTGCTCCTCACACCTCTTCTCTAATGTCTGCAGGCGCTCTTCTTGTCTCTGGAATTTATTATCCATGCGCTCGTTAACTGTGCGTTCCTGCGAGGCGGCGGTAGGGAGGTATGTGTTCGCAGATGGATCCTTACCACGGTTCTAGCATGGGCGAAAGAGATCTTTCGCCACGTTACCTATCCCCCAGAACCTTTTCTTTGGGTTGTAGCCACCCGTGACATCGTGGAAGATCTTCAAGGTGTTGGGTGCCTCATCAGAAGCTCTTGCCTCCTCCACCGCTTTCTCATAGTTCTCCTAAAACAGCAACATGAAACAGTGTTATAACTTTTAGAACAACATATACTATCACATCGTAATTTTCATGCCTAATATATTTTTGAAAAACATTACTACTACTCACAACGATCTGCGGTCCTCGAGGGTCAATCCACTTGCCATCTTTCCCCTTCTTCGTCTTCTCCAAGAGCTTCACCGGGGATGCAGTTGGGTCCTTCATAGAACAATGTTAAAACTTTCAGCATTTATTTACCAATAGTATATATTGAATTATACTCAAACTGATTACTTGTGTTATAAGCACTTACCATTTGCGCGAAGGCTGTTGCTGCGCTCCTACTCCCAAGGCAGCCGATGAGTTTGGCCACCCCGTCGACTTGCCCACCTCTCCTGTTCGACGACTTAATCGCCGACTTCTTCTTGAAGTTTGGGTCGGCAGCGTTCCTCTTCAGTGCCTCCCACTTCTCCTGCGGAATCCATTCTGCCTTCTGAACCCTCAGGACAACTCTCTGAAATATGTCGGTTATTTTTTTCTTTATCCGACTCTCATAGTCCGACCTGAGGTCGTACCCCAACTCTATACGCACTCTCTTCTGTTTGTAAAAAAAAAGGTTAGTTAGTTACAATTTATGTATAAATCGTGCAACGAAAACCTTAGAATGACAGAGGCAATTACCGCGAAAGTGCATATACATGGCTTCCCGAGCTTCCTGGGGCGCCTCGGTCCAGCTACGGTAGGCGCCGAGGGTAGACACGTAGGTCATGGTTATGGAATCCCGCATATAAGTAGAGTACGTCGTGTCTTCCCACCTACACAAGTTATTTATGATACTGTGAAGCAAATAAATGAGTGAAAATATAGAAAGCAATTGGTTACAACAACTTAAACTCACCAAGTAGCGGATTTCACTTTCCGCCGTGATAGGTAGGGCTTCAAAGGCGTCGCAACATAGACCCTTACCCCGACTTCTTGCACAGCGTCCACACCTTCGACGACTTCAGGCCCAGGCACGTCCTCCTCCATAGCGTCAACGTGGCTACTGCTACCCATCACCATCCCACTGCCACCTGACATAATCACGTCTACAAAATATGTTTGCGCAAAGTTAAAATGTAGAGTCAGTTAGTTTAGGGTAAACCAGGAATTTCATTGATTACCAAAATAGTCTCCAATTACAAATAAATAAATTACAACTTATACTAAATAAGATACAAAGAACTACATAATTGCTAATTATCGTCACTATCACTGTCCGCTTCAGTGTGCGCTTCAATGAACCCCTCTTCCCCGTCTTCATCATCATAGTCCCAGTCACTATTCACCTCATCACCGTCATCTTCATCGACGACCAACTCTTCCTCATCACCCACTCCCTCAGGAACAATCCCCCTAGTATTTGCAGTTAGACTCTTATACCTCTCCGAACCACATTTCCTACACTCGTCGAGGTCCGAATCTCCCTTCCAGAACAACATGCATCCGTTCGGACACGAGTCTATCTTTTCACGGGGGAGTTGGAGGCCCTTCAACACATTTTTAACCTCGTAAAAAATATTTGACATGACATTCTCCTTTTTTGGTAGAAGGTCACTAATCAGTTGGATCCAACCGTCTAAATGTCTTAAGGCCATGTTACTCTCGCACTTCAAAGTCAGCATCCTTGAAGCGACTTCCAACAGACTCATATCGCACCCGCCATAAACTGGGAGCTCAGTTTTTTTTAGCATTTCGAAAAAGGAAAGGACTTGTGGGTTGGGTTCGTGTTGCACTTCTTCGTCGCTTAAGTTGTCTGGGTTACGCTCCTCCTCCATTATGTCCTCAACCATCGTACGCAGTGCGTCCTCCACGAAGTCCCGGTACGGATTTTCGCGAACAGGTTCTTGCAGGCGACTATTTTCATTTTCACCATGATACGTCCACACGTAGTAGTTCTCAACAAAACCGTGCTTGTATAGATGCTGTCTGACATCTACTTCATGTTTTAAGGCACGATTTTGACATTTTATACGTGGGCACCTAAGCTGCTCGCTGGTGTAGTGGGCGTTATTATCTAAGGAAAACTTGATGAACTCCTCGACACCGTCTCTAAATTCTATTTTCGGCCACCTATTGTCGGCCAGTCTCTCGTACATCCACCTCTGTTCTACTCTATTCATTCTATATGGATTGAACTATGAATGATCAGGGTATGTAGACATGAAAAAAATGGCGTGGGGAAAGAAGTCAACAACATCGAATTTGAAGTAGGCGACAACAACAACAGAGGAAATGCACATTGAAGAAAAGTTCGCAAATTTCACCATCAGTTCGAACTCTCACAACCATCAATTTAGAAACGATTCATCACCGGGGACCTTATCACTCCAACCTAAACTCATTCTTGTGCGTTCCATGTCACTGATAAACACGAAATTGTGTAATGTCGATAAGAGAAAAATTCGGCAGCAATTCGCCTCAGTTCTCCAAAAGCACAATGTGGAATATATGAAAACTCCACATATGCAATCGAAGAACATTGAGGGAATTGTCACCAAATTTATCTCTTACCAACACAACACAAATCCATGTTTACCATCTAAGCGACATGAAAAGCACAAGAACAGTCCCAAAACGGGGACTGCCCAAGAATTACTCCTAATGAGTAACTCTTGAACGGGCATTAGGTAGGTCTGAGTAGATTTCAAACAATCCTCATGCACAATACATAACGAAAACAAATAACAACAACAATCATATCTCAACACAATCATCCAAAACATTAATACTTACTGTTATTACCACCACTAACTGCTGAAATTTTAAAAAACAAAAACGAATTTCCCTTTTTTTAGTATTGTTTATGTAGTAGAAGTAGTAGTAGAAAATTAGTAGTAGTAGTAGTAGATTAGTAGTAGTAGTAGAAGTAGAAGTAGGAAATTAGTAGTAGTAGAAGTAGAAGTAGGAAATTAGTAGTAGTAGTAGTAGTAGCAAATTAGTAGTAGTAGTAGTAGTAAATTAGTAGTAGTAGTAGAAAATTATTATTAGTAGTAGTAGAAGTAGAAAATTGTTAGTAGCAGTAGTAGATTAGTAGTTGTGAAGTAGAAGAAGATTAGTAGTTGTGTAGTAGTATAGTAGAATAGTAGTAAATTAGTATAGTATTAGATTAGTAGTAGTAGTGTTAGTAGATTTGTTGTAGTACATTAGTAGTAGTATTAGTAGTACATGAATTAGTAGTATTAGTAGTAGGTTATTAGTATTAGTAGTAGACTAGTTTGATGGCCCGTGAAAATTCACGGGGTGTCACGTTTATTTTGTGGTAATTAGATTAAAAAAAATTGTTACCTACATAAAATATTAATACACGTAGGAAGACTATTTCACTACGAACGAATAATGCGTATGGTTATGAATGACTTTTAGTAGATAACATACAATTTACAAGGTAGTTGTTTCGCAATTCTAATAGATAAAAGATAAGAGACGGGAAAATACGTTCTCAGATGAGTATACATCCTATTAGTCGATTGTTTGAAAAAGTTAGCGTCATACGTAGTATAACATAATATTAAGCGTAAGGACTAATCGTTTGTTTTAAGGAATAAATTTTATTAACAAAATATAAATTATTCCGTCTAAGGTTACCAAACATTTGACATAAAGTTATATACTCCGTAAAATATATTACTTCGTTATCCAAATAAAATGCAACATATTAACAAATTAATCGTTTAAGATTTTAGGACAACAAAAACTATCAGATCTATTCAACTTCACTGAGACAATACATTCTTTCAATCCGTTTCCAAGACAACACAAAAACCATAAAAATACATCGTCACCCACGATTTCTACAATCAACAACGAAGGAATAGATCTGAGGAAGCAGTATGCAGTATTGATTTCATATATGTTTGAATAAATCATATGCCTAAAGAAATCATACTTTTGATCTTGATAAAACACTGATCCCCTCTTTGTCGATTATTTGAATATGCTCCCTCTCTGCGCGTCAAAATCGTTATTGTGGATTCCCTCTAATTCTCTAAACCATAATTTTTTTTATTATTATTTGGGTGATAAATTTGACCTCAAGTGGTGGGTGAGGATTGTTCATAATTATTATATTCATATATATATATATATATATATATGTGCTTATGTACATATAAATGCTTATAGTAAGTTACATTAACAATCGCATATAAATGCTATATGAAATTACAATCGTATATAAATTACAATCATTATGATTATGAAATTGTATTGTTAATATAAGTGCTTATATATATCAACGATATAGCATATATACATATATACTTATATGCTCGTGATGACTGAGACAGAAATTTGAAAGCCAAGGATAACAAATGCTATATAAATTAAAATAGTATATAAATTACAATCAATATTTTTATTAAATAGAGTATTGTTCATGTAATTCAACTATCATTCAGAATTTTTATATTCATATATGATTATGTACATATAAATGTTAATACTGCTGTGTACATATAAATGGACTTGAAAATTCCAATATCTAAGCATATATTTTCGAGAAGGCGGAGAGTAAATAATTGTATTCCATATACACATAATTTCATCATGATTATATAACCGTATATAAATTACATTCACTCTGAATATGAAATTGCATTGTTCATATAAATGCTTATTTATATAAATTGAATTGTATTGTTCATATATGTACATTGTGTTAAATAACATCACCTTTGAATCAATTAGTAGCAACTCGACACCATCGATCTTTGACTTGTCATTGAAGTCAGGCCTCTGTCATATGCATACGACCCTAACATCCATATTCGATAGTCTGACGCCTTGAATTAAAGTAGCAATTGATGGGTTAATCGCAGCAGACATTTGAGATTAGGGTTTGATAGACAGTGCAGTATTTTAATTCTATAGTCAATTAAGGTTTTTAATTCTCTGATAGGTTTTAATTCTATTTGGTTTGAATTATATGATATTTGAGATTAGGGTTTGACAGATTAAGGTAAGTTGTTTGATCAAGGATTAAGGATTAATGAGGCTGTAATTGTGGGCATGTTAATTGTGTGTGAAAGAAAGATTGCTAAGCTCGGATTGCTTTACCCAAATTGTGAACCCGCATGATTAGCTTCCCACGGAAGAGTTGCCATACAAAGGTTGGATGCATGAGGATTGAGTATTTCAAAATACTCATCAAAGAGCAGCGCCACGTCATTGTGCGTGGTGGCTGCTTTAATAAATAAAGGATATTTTTATTAAATAGAGTATTGTTCATGTAATTCAACTATCATTCAGAATTTTTATATTCATATATGATTATGTACATATAAATGTTAATATTGCTGTGTACATATAAATGGACTTGAAAATTCCAATATCTAAGCATATATTTTCGAGAAGGCGGAGAGTAAATAATTGTATTCCATATACACATAATTGTTAATATATGATCTTCCTGATATCCTACACAATCTCAAGATATGATCATGATCCTTGACTCAGGATCATATCTCTCCTACATCTTCTAAGTTTGTACAGTAATGATTCACTACCCACAATTAGAGTATATAACGATTGTATGTATCCCTTATATGATTGTATGTATATTTTATATTCTCTTGTAGGTTGTGTAAATTCTAACTCTATCAATGAAACATATTATCACAAAATTCAATCTCTTCTTCATATGGTATCAGAGCCTCGATACCACTAATCATCTTCACATCTCCTGCTACTAACAACCTACAATCAATCATGGCAAACCACTCCATTCCTAACCCACATGAGCCAACAAAACCCCTGATCCACCTCAATGTTTCTACTGTCGACAAACTCACACCAAACAATTACTCACAATGGAGACAACAACTCACAGCCCTTTTCACAGGCTACTCCTTACTTGCTTTCATCGATGGTACCAAACCGCCACCTGAAACCACCACCGATGAACACAAAAAAACCATCCCAAACCCGCTCTACGGAACTTGGTTTCTGCAAGATCAGATTCTCTTTAGCATTCTCCTAGGTACACTCGAATCCTCACTTCAATCTCTCCTAAACGGAATATCCACCACTCACGAAGCGTGGACCACTCTGTCCAATACCTTTGCACTCCCATCTCGTGGTCACGTCAAACAACTCAAATACCGTCTCAAATCACTCTCACTCACTGGCACTATTTCCGAGTTCATGACGAAAGTCAAAGCTATCACTGATGAACTCGTGGGACTTGGGTCACCTATGCACGCCGAGGACATCACCGATGTAGTCCTCGACGGGTTGGACTCTCGGTACCGTTCGGTCATAGAATCTGTCCAAGCCCGCGAAAAACCCATCACTTTCCCGGAACTCCATGAAAAACTTATCAATCGGGAACTCGCAATCCAATTCGAAAACACGTCTAAACCCTCCAACTCTGCCACTCCAGCCGTGGCCCTTGCCACCCACACTCGACCATACCAACCAAACACGCCTCGGAATTACACTCATCCACCCACCCCGAACACCCACAAAAACAACACATCGACCCCCTTCAAAGGACGCTGTCAGTGGTGTAACATCCGCGGCCATGTCCTATTTTTTTGTAACATATTTAAGAGACTCCACCCCGATATTGTTGTCCCTCGACCCTCCAGACAACAGCCCGCTCAAGCCAACATGGCCACCCTAGCCTCCACCACCTCCACCAACCCTCCATGGCTCCTTGATTCCGGTGCTTCTCATCATGTTACTTCTACCCTTGACAATCTCGCTCTCCACAGCCCCTATGACGGGACAGATGAGATTGTTATTGGGGATGGCTCGGGACTCGAGATTGTCCATACCGGTTCAACTACTCTCTCAACTCCATCTCTTTCTCTTCAATTAAATCGAGTCTTTCATGTTCCCTCTATGCATAAGAATATTATATCCGTCTCAAAACTCTGTGCTGACAACAATATTTCTGTCAATTTCTTACCCACTTCTTTTGTGATACAGGACAACCAAACTAAGAAAATACTTCTCACGGGTAAAGGGAAAGACGGTGTTTACTATTGGCCGCACGTGTCTGCTCCTCTGCTACTAGCCGCAAAACTCACAGGGACTGACCTACACCACCGTTTTGGTCACCCGGCTCCCGTTGTATTAAATAAAATTCTATCGACATTTAATCTAAATAATAAAACGACCCAACATTGTCCCTCATGCTCTATTTACAAAAGTCATAAATTACCATTTACTTTCTCGTCTCTCCAAAGTACCTCCCCTCTCGAAATAATTTTTAGTGACGTTTGGACCTCACCGGTCCACTCATATGACAAGTTTAAATACTATATTATATTCGTTGATCACTTTACTAAATACACGTGGCTATACCCCATTAAAAACAAGTCTGACTCACTACATGTCTTCACCATTTTTAAAGCTCTCGTTGAAAAAAAATTTAACCTCGAAATTAAAACTCTTTACTCCGACAATGGGGGCGAATACTACAAACTCGCCTATCCTCGCCAAGTTTGGCATATCACACCTAACCTCACCCCCCCACACCCCCGAACACAATGGCTATGCAGAACGCAGACATCGACACATAGTAGAAACTGATCTTGCCTTACTTGACCACGCCTCCATGCCAACCTCGTACTGGAGTCTTGCCTTCCAAACTGCCACTTACCTAATAAACCGTATGCCTACGACAACTCTCAATCACTCATCTCCCTACACGGAGATTTTTTCCCAACCACCAAAATATCGAAACCTACATAATTTCGGGTGCCTCTGTTACCCATGGTTGCGATCCTACACCGACCACAAACTCGACCCCCGATCAATAGCATGTGTCTTTGTAGGATACTCACCCACCCAACATGCCTATCTATGTCTTGATCCTAAAACCAATAGGCTCTATACCTCTCGACATGTCCGATTCGTCGAAAATGAATACCCATTTAAAAAACACCCCCCACCCACTGTCATCACCCCGCAATAATTTCATCATGATTATATAACCGTATATAAATTACATTCACTCTGATTATGAAATTGCATTGTTCATATAAATGCTTATTTATATAAATTGAATTGTATTGTTCATATATGTACATTGTGTTAAATAACATCACCTTTGAATCAATTAGTAGCAACTCGACTCCATCGATCTTTGATTTGTCATTGAAGTCAGGCCTCTGTCATATGCATATGACCCTAACATCCATATTCGATAGTCTGACGCCTTGAATTAAAGTAGCAATTGATGGGTTAATCGCAGCAGACATTTGAGATTAGGGTTTGATAGACAGTGCAGTATTTTAATTCTATAGTCAATTAAGGTTTTTAATTCTCTGATAGGTTTTAATTCTATTTGGTTTGAGTTATATGATATTTGAGATTAGGGTTTGACAGATTAAGGTAAGTTGTTTGATCAAGGATTAAAGATTAATGAGGCTGTAATTGTGGGTAGGTTAATTGTGTGTGAAAGAAAGATTGCTAAGCTCGGATTGCTTTACCCAAATTGTGAACCCGCATGATTAGCTTCCCACGGAAGAGTTGCCATACAAAGGTTGGATGCATGAGGATTGAGTATTTCAAAATACTCATCAAAGAGCAGCGCCACGTCATTGTGCGTGGTGGCTGCTTTAATAAATGGACTTGAAAATTCCAATATCTAAGCACATATTTTCGAGAAGGCGGAGAGTAAATAATTGTATTCCATATACACATAATTTCATCATGATTATACAACCGTATATAAATTACATTCACTCTGATTATGAAATTGCATTGTTCATATAAATGCTTATTTATATAAATTGAATTGTATTGTTCATATATGTACATTGTGTTAAATAACATCACCTTTGAATCAATTAGTAGCAACTCGACTCCATCGATCTTTGACTTGTCATTGAAGTCAGGCCTCTGTCATATGCATATGACCCTAACATCCATATTCGATAGTCTGACGCATTGAATTAAAGTAGCAATTGATGGGTTAATCGCAACAGACATTTGAGATTAGGGTTTGATAGACAGTGCAGTATTTTAATTCTATAGTCAATTAAGGTTTTTAATTCTCTGATAGATTTTAATTCTATTTGGTTTGAATTATATGATATTTGAGATTAGGGTTTGACAGATTAAGGTATGTTGTTTGATCAAGGATTAAGGATTAATGAGGCTGTAATTGTGGGCAGGTTAATTGTGTGTGAAAGAAAGATTGCTAAGCTCGGATTGCTTTACCCAAATTGTGAACCCGCATGATTAGCTTCCCACGGAAGAGTTGCCATACAAAGGTTGGATGCATGAGGATTGAGTATTTCAAAATACTCATCAAAGAGCAGCGCCACGTCATTGTGCGTGGTGGCTGCTTTAATAAATAAAGGATTAGTAATATTAGTAGTAGCATTAGTAGTAGTATTGAAGTACTCCCTCCGTCCATAATTTATTGCCCCGTTTTCCTTTTTGGGTAGGTTATTATTTATTGCCCCATTCACTCACTTTCCTTTTTCATCCTACCTTTTTTACCCAACTATCCTTGTTGGTCTATCTTATTTACCGAAATACCAATGAATTAAACTTTCAATACTACACTTATCATCATACCTACATTAATTAATCAATACTTTAACCATTAATTGTGACCCACCATCATTTCTTTAACATTATATACACTTTTCTTATTTTCTGTGCATAATAGTGTGGGGCGATAAATTATGGACGGAGGGAGTATTATATTACTTCATACTACTACTAATACTACTACTACTACTATTAGTAATACTACTACTAGCACTACTAATGTACTACTACTAACACTACTAATTAATCTACTACTAATACTACTACTCATTTACTTCAACAAATCTTATTCATTATACTACTACATACTACTACTACTAATCTAATAACACAATTTCTAACCTAATACAATAATCCCTAATACAATACCACTATTACTAGTAAAACACTAACATAATTAACAAATACTAACATAGTTAAGAATTAATATAATTAACCATTAACGTAATTAACGATTACCGTTTAACAATAAAATCAAATCTAACCTAATTCACATACTAATTAACCTAATTCACATACTAATTAACCTAATTAACATACTAATTAACGTAATTAACATAATTATTAAACTAATTAACCTAATTAACATACTAACATAATCACCCTACAATCTTATTAACTAATTAACCATAAATAATCACCATACAATCTAATCACCATAATTATTAAACTAATTAACATAATTAACATAATCACCATACTAAAAACTAATCTAACATAATGAACCTAATTAATCTAATTAACTAACAATTAATCTAATTAACTAACAATTAACCTAATCAAAACAATTAAACCCTAATTATCATACCTGAGATTTGGGGGTCGGGTTAGGGTTTTTGGGGCTGACCTTCGCCGAGGGTTTGCTGGAGGTGTGGCTCGTCGGGGGATTCGCCGGAGTACGGGGATGGGGCCGCGGTTACTGCGCCGCAAAGGGTAGGCCGGGGCTTATGGACTCACCGGAAGAGGAGGAGGTCGCCGGGAGAGGAGGAGGTCGCCAGAAAAGGGGATGAGAGGGAGACCTAGGGTTTCGTTTTTGGGCCTCGATTGAGGGTTGCGTTGCCGGATCTGGGTAGGGTGGTGGTCGCCGGAGTAAGGTGAGTCGCCGGATGTCTTTGTTTCGCCGGAAAGGTGGGGTAGGGGGTACGCGCGCGTCGTCGTTGATTTCGTAGAGAGAGAGAGGGAGTTTGGGGGTGTCGGGTTTGGGGTCTGTTTGTTTGTCGCGCTATTTTTTTTATATTAAAAACGTTGCGTCGGATTAGCCGACGCAAATCCAGACACAAAATTCAATTTTGCGTCGGCTAATCCGACGCAGTACCTGTCTCTCTGTTGACTTGGCGTGTTGACTCGACACTTTTGCGTGAGATTAGCCGACGCAAAACCTTTCTATTGGGTCGACTTTGCGTCGGCTAATCCCACGCAACCCTTTCACATAGTGTTGACTTGGCGTGTTGACTCGACACTTTTGCGTGGGATTAGCCGACGCAAAACCTTCCTATTGGGTCGACTTTGCGTCGGCTAATCCCACGCAATCCTTTCACATAGTGGCGCCAACCCAAATTTATTGGCGCCTGTTTAATGGAGGCGGATTGCGTCGGTACCCTCAAATGCAATAGTTCTCACAAAATGAAACCCGAATCTAGAATTCCTCCTCCCCTAGCCCCCTAACAAAAATCTACTCACTATCCATACAAAACATAATAAAACAAATAATAAGGGGACTAGAAGAAAGACAAAACATGATGATTAAAAAGGAATGAAAATTAATCTAACACAAAAGAAAGAAAATTACTACTAAAATGATAACTAAACAAGGAAATAAACAACAAGGCAAAAATAAAGGGAAACAAACACTAGCAATAAAAATGATGGAAACAAACAAAGGAGAGAGAAAATAAAGAGTTACTAACAATGAAATTTAAACAACACAAACATGACTAAACAAAGGCAAACAATGGATTAAAAAGACAAATAAAAAGGAAACTAATTAATTAATAGAGAAAGGGAGAAGGAAAGAAACTACCAACTATGAACAAAATGAAAGGAAGAAGATGAAGATCAAAATAAAGCTTGAATCTTGGAGGAGAAAATACAAGAACTTTGTCACCAATTCTTGCAAAACTCTTTAATCTTCAAAATAAAAACCCAAATCTTCAACTAAAACAAGAACTTGATTGCAAAATGGAAGATGAAATAATCTAAAACAAAGGAAACTTTCTAAATCTATGGAGTTTTGTAATGGAAGCTTACTACAAAAATGGTGAACTAAACTACTTTAATGGAGGCACACTTAAGGCACACTTAGGGTGAAAACCTAAGGTTACTATATATACTAAACCCTTAATGGGTCACACAACTTAAGGCCCAAATCCAATTCTTCTTCCTTTAATTAGACCTTCACCCTATGCATCTTCATATGACAAAACTTCACCCTGCGATTAATTGACATCCACGAACTAACACCGCCGGGTGAAACTTCACCCGGTCACTTCACCCGGTGAAACTCTTTCTAGTTTGCAATTTTGGCGCTCCTTTACCGTCGGCGAAACTTTCACCACCGGGTGAAGTTTCGCCCGGTCATTTCGCCCGGTGGTGAGTGTTCACGAAAATCTTCGGGGAGTTGGAAAATGTCGCCGGCCGGAATTTCGCCCGGTGGTGACTCATCGGGTGAAACTCTACCCGATGGTTTTCCGCCTCTTTTACGGTCTCTTTATTCGTCGATCGATTGGATTACTTGAACTTTCAGTCGTGTGCTTTGCTCTTCACACTGTATCCCCCTCTTTCATGCTCATGGAAGCTCGGACACGTTTTCGATCGAAAATCCTATCAAAATAGACTGAAAATTACCAAAAACACGTAAAATGTAAAAGAGAGACACTAATGCGAGAAATACTCAAAATAAGGCGATAATCGCACTCTAATCTCCCAAAACAGAGGAAAAACGGGCTTAAATGAGAGGAAAAATGGTCCAAATTTGACACACAACACATATTTGCCTACCCTAGTCCAGCTAGTTGGTTAATTAAACAGAATTAATTTTTTCGGGTGAAATTTGGTACTATGTCATGTCGAGGAAGAGAATTGAAAAAAAATGACGAATTGAAAAAAAAGAAAAAAAATAATGAAAGAAAAGAAAAAGAAAGGAGATAGTTTTAAAAAAAAAGTGAAATAAGAAAATGAATGTGTTTTTTCTATGAGAAAAGAATTGATCTCTCTGTTTTCGTAGTTGTTGGTGCGAAGCCGGTTATGAAAAGTTGAAAATAAGGTGCTTGGTACTACTTGTAATTCCTTTGATTGAAGTTTGGTAAGGATGGAATAATTCTAATGTTGGTTATGGTTGTACTAGCTTGGCTTTTACCTCCACATATCCAAATCGTTTTGCCCATTCTTACCCGACTAGCTTCACTTTATACCATATGTAAGTCTTCGGCAACAAGCGAGAAAGAAAGCGAGCAACTAAAACATGAGGTTAACGATATAAGAAGGGGACTAGGGTTAGGTCGAGTTTATAGGTGCCTAAGCGATCAAGAAGGAAACGAGGGTGATGACGAGTTCGATTACTTAGACTACGTGCGGGTTCTCGCACTTAAACGACCTTGAGGTCTCCGCTAAGAGACTCCAACAAACAACATACAATATCATGAACGAATGAGAAGGCAAGTAAAGATGTTATGTGCACAATCACTACAAGAAAATCAACCTCGGGCGTCCACCTGGAGGGCGTCCTGGGCATATGGACGCCTATATGGCGTCTGAAAATACAAACGGGTGTCCACCGTCAGACGCCAAACTTGGCGTCCGACAGAAGTCGGAAGGGAAGAAATTTAGGCTGACGGGCAGCGGACGCCATATTCGCCTTAATGGCGTCCACTGTCGGACGCCATTTAGGTAAATATGGCGTCCGCTATCAAACGCCAAGAGTGAGTAAAAAATTTTAAGCGGGCGTCCACTGTCGGACGCCCGTTCGCCAGACCCGGTTCAAATACACGCCGAGCCCCTTCGCCCCATTCATTCCAAATTTTTTTCTCTCTAACTTCTCTCTACTCTACTCGCCGAGCCACTTCGCCCATCCTCCCTTCCAATTTCCATACTTCTTCCTAATTTTCGGTATGTTTTTTTACTTTACATAGTTCTTATTCATTATAATTAGTTCTTATTTTGAATTTTTATCGTTTTTTATTGGTAGTTTGATAGTTAATATTGTTTAGGTCTGAATTTCGATTAGGTAGATTAGTTTAGCCCAATTTCGATTAGGTAGATTAGTTTTGCCCATCATCTCAATTTTGATTAGGGTTTGCTGAATTTGGTTGAATTGAGATTAAATTTATTAATTAGGATTTGAGTAATGTGTGATTAGTTCGAAATGCTAGGGTTAGAGACCGTTCTCCCGGATATACCCGTACTTGTCTTGCGTATTCTTGCTCGATTAGTGTTTGTGATGATGTGGGAGACTCCTTTGTCGCTTGTTGTGAGCTAGAATGACCTCTAGGGCCTTCCGTGAGGTTTTGTGTGACTTACGACGGACCTAAAGGTGTCGTAACAATGTCGGATTTTTCCGAAACCACTTCCATCATGATCGGGGTCGAAAATAGGTGTTAGCGGTGCTTTCGGAGTTTTGATATCTCTATCCGAAAATTTGACCTTATTTGACCTGTTTAAGTTGTTTCTGTCTGACCTAAGCCATGGATTTTTGTGTTTTGTTCGGTTAAATTGGGATTAAATTGATGAATTAGGGTTTTCGTAAATTGGGATTAAATTGTGATTACATTTGTGATTAAATTCGGTGATTAATTTTCGTAAGGTCAATTCTAAATTAATAAGATATTTGGGTTTACTTTGATGTATTTGTGATTAAATTGAGGAAATTCAATTATGGAAATTAAGTTAGAGAAATTAAGTTTAAGTTAAATGGTGATTAAATTTTTGTTTAGTAAGTCCTATATTAAGTTAGGGAAATTAAACTATGCATCGAGGGGGGAGGTTAGGTGTCCGTGTACTAAATGCTAGAACCTAAAATTTTTTGAGGTCGTTGTGGTTAAGGAACATGTCATCTATAATGGTTTTTCACCCGATTATTATCATTGGATTTGTCATGGTGAGCCATCTCAGTCTGAGGAACCCGAAAACTGACAAAATGCATGGGGGGGGGGGGGGGGGTTGAGAGGTGATAGTTGACGTTGTGGAGTGCAACTTGTTCAATAACGATAACACATATAGGAATGACAACTCACCTAACCCACGAGACTCACCCAACCCACAAGACTCACCTAACCCACAAGAGCCTAACCCAGGAGCAAAGGCGTTTTTCGACATGTTGAACGCTTCGGAGAAACTGTTATACGGAGGGTGCGATGTGACTTGTTAGAAGTCGCATCTACGGTAGTTAGCCTTAAATGTGAGATCAACCTACCCTTTGCTTGTGTCAATGGTATTGCTGCCTTGCTTGAGAGAGTTATCCCAAAAGACAATATCATGACCCGAACTTTCTACACAACCAAAAAAGTTGTGAAGGGCCTTCAACTCCCGCATGAAAAGATTGATGCTTGTCCAGATGGATGCATGTTATTTTGGAAGGACGATGCGATGCTTGATGAATGTTGGAGCTGTGGTAAGGGTAGGTATAAGACGGTTGAGGGGGATATTATTTTGAGGGGTAGATTTGGAAAAAGCGGTGTTAGCGGTAAGAAACCGATCCCAATTAGTCAGCTTACGTACTTCCCTATTGCACCTAGACTTCAAAAATTGTATGCTACAAAAACCATAGCGGATCAAATGAGGTGACACAAGGAGGACATTAGGGTACCAGGGAAGATGTGTCATCCGAGTGACGGTGAGGAGTGGAAGCCCGAAATGTAAGGCTTGAGTTGTGTACTGATGGATTTGCACCTTTCGGCTAATTTGGTAAGTCGTACTCTTGCTGGCCTGTGATGATCACACCTTATAACCTACCTCCTTGGTTGTGTTTGAAGCAACCTTTCATCTTCCTATCTCTTATATATTGTGCCTGGACCCAAAAACCCGAAAAATCATTTGGATGTTTACTTGCAACCTGTTATTGAGGAATTGAAACAACTGTGGGAGGTAGGGGTGGAAACTTATGATGTCTCTTTGAGACAAAACTTTCAGCTGAAAGCAGCTTTGTTGTGGACTATAAATGACTTCCCCGCAGATGGTATGCTCTCGGGGTGGTCTACTGCGGGTAAGAAAGCATGTCCGTGTTGTATGGATGAGAGCAAAGCTTTTTATCTTCCAAATTCTAGTAAAATAAGTTAGTTTGACTGTCATAGGCAGTTCCTACCAGCAGGTCACCCATATAGAAAGAATAAGAAGGCATTCAAGAAGGGTGAGGTTGTGCTTGACGACGCACCTAATCGACTCCCAGGAGATGAAATATGGGAGTTGATTTCCGATTATCCGTCCACTGTTGACGGTACCGAGCAGGAGTTCAAAGACCTCAAAAAGTTGAAAAATGGTTGGTTTAAACGTAGCATATTTTTTGACCTACCATATTGGAGGACTTTGTTACTTCGTCACAATTTAGATGTGATGCACATAGAAAAAAACTTCTTTGAGCAGTTGATTCACACTGTGATGGATGTGGAGCGGAAGAGTTGTGACACTACAGGCTCCCGGCGAGATGTAAAGAATTTTTGTGACTGTCCTCAACTGCACATAAAACGGGATGGATCCAAACCGAGAGCCTTGTTTACCCTTGACAAAGCTCAGAGAAAGGCGTTGTTGGAGTGGGTAGAGAATTTGAAGTTCCCTGATGGGTACGCCTCCAACTTCAAACGTTGTGTTGATCTTAAGAACCTAAAGCTGCAAGGGTTAAAGAGTCATGACTGCCGCGTCTTCATGGAGAGGTTACTTCCGGTATCACTAAAGCAACTTTTGCCACCGACGGTGTGGAATTCTATAACTGAGATATTTAAGTTTTTCCGAGATTTGTGTTCTTCTATAGTATCAATTGAGGACATGACTCGGCTGGAGGATCAAATTCCACAAATACTATGCAAACTTGAGATGATCTTCCCACCGCCGTTCTTTAATTCCATGGAGCATCTACCTGTCCACTTGTCCTACGAGGCTAAGGTTGGAGGACCTGTCCAGTATAGATGGATGTACCCATTTGAAAGGTAAATAAATTTTAGTAACTTCATTTACAAATTTAATTTAAACATAGCTAATTTTTATTAATTGAAATACATAACTTGTGTATTTAGGTTCCTCAATCATTTGAAGAAGAAAATTGGTAACAAGGCTAGGGTAGAGGGTTCTATTTGTAATGCATATTTGACAGAAGAGATTGCAAACTTCTGCTCCCTCTACTTCGAGAAAGATGTCCAAACAAAAACCAAGAACATGAACCTAGAACATTCGGTGTCTATTGATCCTACTATACCCGAGTTTTTTCAAAAGAAGGACGATGAAGAAACTTCATCCGTTGAGGGTTCTAGGATGCTAGATGAGAAAGAGTACAACCGAGCGCACCTTTACCTACTCTCTAATTGTGAGATCTTAGAGCCTTATGAGAAGCAATTTGTAACTGAATATGTCGCTGCAAACCCTGACGTGAACCCTGATGACGTTTGGAGTAAGCATGACGAACATTTTCCGAAGTGGCTCAAGGATCACGTAGTTGCCTTAGACATACAAGATGATTTGGTCAGAAGTTTGGCATACGGTCCAGTGCGAGCGGTTAAAACCTGGAACCGGTACTCGGTGAATGGGTTCAATTTTCACACATTCAATTGTGGGAAGAACAAGGCTAGATACAATTTTGGTGTGAGTGTGTCATCTCTTGATGGTGATGAGTATTGTGGTATTTTGGAGGATATGTTTGAGTTGTGTTATGCTGGCAAAGAACGGGGGTATAGAGCTATGATATTCAAATGTGAGTGGAAAGACAGCTCCGTGAACGGGACCCGAGTGTTTGCACGTTACAAGATTGTGGAAGTTAATCACACCAAAAAATATCCTACGTACGATCCGTTCATACTCGCGCATCAGGCGAAGCAAGTCTACCTTGCTCCTTATCCTTACACGAAAAATGACAGAAATCAAAGTCAATGGTCGGCAGTCTTTACGACTAAAACACGGGGGCAAATAGATAGTTCTCTGTTCCAGGAAGATGCGGCTTCAAGTGGTACACGCTTATCTCCAGGTGAAGAGACCATATTCTCCAGTGATGATCAAAATGAAGGGGCAGAAGAAGATTTAGAGGATGATGACGATATCGATGGACTGCGAGATTACATGGTTACGGATGTTCGGAAGATCCTTGAGGAGGATGACGGACACAATGAAGAGAATTTGGAGGACGATCAAGTGGAGGGCGAGGAGACGGAGGAGGAAGATCAGACTGAGGAGGATGAGGATAACGACAATAATGACAGGAAAAATGACTACTAGAGTTGTTATAGTAGGTTATATTGATCATTGTGTTAATTATTTGGTACATTAGTTTAATCAAGTTAGATTGTAATTGCTAATTGTTGTTGACATTTTTTAATTTGTTGCAAGGTTAAGATGACAGGCGGTAGATCGACCAGGAGACGTGGTGGGGGAAGTAGGTCTGTTCAGACATCCACCACGCAGCAGAAGGAGGAACGAGTCCCCGAAACGGGACCGAAGCAGAATGAGCAGCAGTAGGGGCAGCAAGAGGAGCTGGAAAAAGATGAGAACGGCCGGGTGAAGCTTAACCCTGGTCGCGTTCGGTAATATAATCTAAAATGTCGATTCTTTTGTAACATATTAATTCTTCGACTATATATTTTAAAATTTCATACATATATGTGCTTCTCGACTCGGTGCAAGTTTCTGCATGAGGAGGTCACCAGAGGCTGTTCTAGCAGCTACATGGTCGACAAAGGGCAGGGGTATGCTTGCTGGAGTATGGTGCTGATGGACGTACGACAGTGGTGGTTCAACAACTTCCGGGTATGTGGATTGTTTTTGTTACCGAGTTTTTATTTTACAATGTAGACTTTGTAAATATTTTCGCTACTAATTAATATTCCGCCTTGATTGTGTAGCTGAAGTTCACTTGGGATAAGGAGTTAGAAGGAAGGGTGTGGGACCGATATTACGAGACCTGCACACGACGTTTCAGTTGCGTCATGAACAAACGCCACAAGCGAGGGACTACGCTCAATGACCTTAAAGGTGTAGTTTTTAATAACACTCAGTTTTAACAATCATTCTAATTTAATCTTTTACTGTATTAACTAATATATTAGTATCTTCATATTTCAGGGGAAGCGTTGGAGAGGTGGGTTGCCTACCATGACAGCGCAGAATTCAAGGTCAGGTCGGAGAGGGCACAGAAAAACAAAATGAAGAACTGTGAACTTGAGGGGAAGGCAAACCCGACACATCATTGGGGTTCTCACTCTTCGTACCGTCGTGCCAAGAGGGTATGATTTCTATTAATATCGTACTATTACTTAAATAATCATAAACTATGTCATACTCATTTAATAGCTAGAAGCTGAACTCGGGAGGATGCCAACTGCGCCCGAGCTGCTCCTAGACATGCACGCGAAGAGTGATGATGAAGGGACGACTCGGTTTGTCACGAGCAGAGATCAGGCCATCTGGGTGAGTACTAAATACTTCAAACAAATCAACTTTGTCTAAACTTTAGGTGGTAGATAACTATCTTTAATGATTTCATCTAATAATAACTTGAATTGAAATCATTGTTGTGTACGCAGAATGCCTACGAAAATGAGCAAGCGAACCTCGAGACTGCTCCTGATGCTACCGAAGTTAACCCGAATCAAACTTTTTTCAAGGTCGTCTCGGAGTACAAGAAAGGAAGTGTGTACGGGGTAGGAAATGCACACGGAATGTACTTCACACCTCCCCCACCGCATCTCGGCACCTCTACACAGATGGAGTACACGCCAGCAGGATCTCAGCAGCCCGACCCGGAGAAGAAGCAAATGAAGGAATAACTGACACAGCAGCAGGAGCAAAAGAAGGAACAGCAGGAGCAAATAAAGAAAATGCAGGAACAGATGGCCATGTTTCAGGCCATGTTTGAGAGATGCAACCAAGGTTGTCCCCCATCCCCTCCAGACAACAGAGACCCCTTCAACGGGGATGGTGGTAACTCTGGTGTTTCAGCTAGCTTCACAGTTAGCTGATTGTTTTTTGTTGTTGTAACTGGATTTATGGATTATGTATCTTCGAACTAGTTTAGATTTATGTACCTTCAAACCGTATGTTAAAACTTTTTTATATGAATGTTTTTTCAGCATAAATGTGTCGAGAGCTGAATTGTTTTGGTTGATTGAGAGTGAATGAGGTTGGGGTATTGTGGATGGTCGACAGTTGTGGTTGGTTGAGAGTTGTGGATGTGGTTTATTTTGCAGGTTTTGGCTAGACATCGAACGCATGTTTACGGCCATGCAACAGCATACATGGCGTCCAATAACGGACGCCATGTCAGACGCAGAGAAAGCCAAAATCGAAGAAAATGGGCAGATATTCGGGGGATATGGCGTCTGACAGTGGACGCCAGTTACCCCCGGATGGCGTCCACAGTCGGATGCCAACTTAAAGCAGATGACGTCTGACTGTGGACGCCATACAAGGGTAACTGACGTCCACTGTCAGATGCCACGCTTGGCGTCCGCAGTCCGACGCCCGTTTTCTTGGCGTTCAACAGTGGACGCCCGTTTTAAAAATAGGCGACCGGTCGTGGCTTCCACTTTCTGGCGTCTGTTTGCGGACGCCCGTCCCTGTATAGCGTCCACTAATGCAAGCCACTGGGTGGACGCCCGGGGCTGCTTTTTTTGTAGTGAATGTCCGAGGCAATACAAACAACATCAAACACCACTCAATCCACCTTAAACACCCATTAATGACACACAATCCCCCTACTAACCCTAGCAAGAGACTACGTGCACATTACTAAAGATTCATTAACATCTACATTAAGGAGCAAATACACAAAAGAGACATTCATAATGGAAGAACAATACACATTGAGCACAAACAAGATTAAGCTAATTAAAACAAGAATGAAACTAGAAAAGGTTGAGAAGAAGAGAAAAATACCAATTGAATATGGAAAATAAGAACTAGAGTTGAAAATGAAGAAGTAGAGAAGCCCAATCTTTAATTACAACCCATGAAAACTAAGAACTAATCTAGATTAAGCTATGATTAAGAGTAATTAAGGATGGATTAAGGATAATCTAAGAGCTAATCAAAGGGAAAATTAGATCTAGGATTCGTCATTACAAATGAATACAAGAGGCAGTAGTATTTATAGGGTAGGAAGATAGGGGAGGAAGCGAGGAATCGAATCGAAGCTGAAACAAGGCGTCACAACCGTGTTAAGATGGTCATGGCCATGATCAACACCCATACCGAGTGGGACCATTTCTTCTCGGCCGGGACGACCTTCCTGGTCATGGTCGTGTCTTGTTTGACACGACGGTGATGGGTAGCAGTGAGCCAACTTTATTTTCCTCTTCCGTCATCGTCTGTGAGTAATACCCCGAGTTTAAAGAGTATATATTGGATATGGTGCTCAGAGAATCGTGTATTGGATATGGTTTAAGAGGCTCGGATGAGTGCTTAAAGGGATTGATAGTACTACTCATGTCAACAAAGTGCACTTTCTTTTCTGGTCATCCATGCAAAAGAACTCCGCAGTTAAGCATGCTTGGCTGAGAGTAGTCTTAGGATGGGTGAACTCCTGGGAAGGTTCCGGGATGCGCATGAGTGAGGTCAAAATGCGCTGGAAAAGACCCATGTTGATTTGTGGGGACAGTACACGACCTGTTGAGCGCCATAAGTGATACCAAAGTCCACAAGTGGTGGCTGTGGTGTTACACTGTGTCCCTTAGGGACACCCTAATTTGCTCTTTCTCGGCTTCTTAGCTAAACTCGGCGTTCGGGAATGCGTCACACGCCACTCCAAGGGACTCAGGATCGAGTCAAAGGCGACCGTAACATCAAGGCTTCTCTTCTTTGCTCGTTAAGCTTGGAAATGGAACAAAATCGTTTTGTTTCCACTTGAATGTCCAATAAACCTATAATACACTAACAGGGAGCATAAGTAGCCTTGAAACCGCTCCAAAGAGTGATTCCGGCACAAGCGAGACAAAAGACATGAAAGAAGCTATATAAATTAAGCACATCAGATAATTCCCCCACACTTAATTCTTTCTCTCCCTCGAGTAAACACGAAATAAAACTAGTAATCGACACTAAACTAATCCTAAGCAGAGTGAGTATTAGAGCACCCTACGCCCTTTCAACTTACGCCAGAACACTTAGAGGTGAAATGCTCACCGCAAGGCAAGTGAGGTCTTGCGACAAAACTGCGGAAACAACTAGATAAGACAAGCACAAGGAAACAAGGAGATAGTTGCATCCAAGAAGAAAGCATCGTCTTGCATCCAAGAAGAAACAAGGTAATAGACTAATTAAGGCGACGGGAAACACACCAAAAGTGAACTTGAAACGAATATAAACATTCTAAAGTTAGCAACTCAAAATAAAATGGACAAAAACCTAATAGTACGATATCAAAACACTAAAAACGTTGATAATCTAGCTAAGTCCTCCTAATCCGCTAAAAGGGTACTCCGGGGTGATAAACGAGATGGAAAAGGCGAACCGCAGAGTTAATAAGCACTGGAGGTAAATGTATCATGATCTTATTGCAAAAGCAAGGAGGATCGTCCCAAGCTCAAAGTAGCCGAAAATGGTTCAAACAAAAATGGTGGAGGTGTTTACAAAATGGAATCGACCGATTTGATCACGCTATCTTCCTTCCTAGGGACTTAGTCCTTTGGTAGGTACTTCATGATCACAAACCGGCCTAAAAGGCTTATTAGGATATGATAATTTTGTTGTTTTGATTTTCTTCTTTTCTCTTTTTGTTTTCTTGAAACTTTTTCTATGATTTTGGGGATTTTTGTTTTTAATGCCTTTTTCTTTGGATTTGATTCTCTTTCTTGGCCACGTGATATGACTTGAGATCTAATAAATGTCAAGACCCACGCTTTTAGCGGCGCAAAATACGACCTTCTCTTGGAGTATGCTTAGTGCAAGGCATGAGTCCCCAAGTCTAATGAATATCACACTTAAAGATGAATAACAAGCAAAGAGGATTTCATGTTTTGTAAACTTATTTGAGAATGTACAGGTGGAAGGGTATAAGGGTACTCGGGTGTGCATTCCTGGAGAATCCACAAAAAGTGGTAATTTGGACCATTTAGTGCAATGCCAACTTTGAGCAAGGTCACTTATAGACACGAGACACGGTAACCAAGGCCTTATCACTCCGCGGGTGGTCAATGCGGTCAAATGTAAGCCTCAGTGTAGACGCCTAGCGGGAAAAGGTGGACACAAGCTACAAAACCAACGTATCTATATATTGTCTTAAAGTCATTCTACTAGAATAAACTCCATGAATAAATTGAATCACTAACAACAGAATGTAGATATTCGTAAGCAAGCATCACAAATGGGTTTTCGAGAAGGCCTACCCTAAACATACTAGCTAACCAAGCAAAATAAAAATAGACAAAAACAACTAGAAAACACAATGACAACAAGCAAACAAAAAATTACAATCCCTTAATCAACATCACAAACACTACAAGAAAAGCAGCCCCGGGCGTCCACCTGATGGGCGTCCTGGGCATACGGACGCCTAAATGACATCTACATCAAAGAAGGGCGTCCACTATCGGACTCCAAATATGGCATCCAACGAGGATGAGGTGGGGAAAAAAGTTGGGCAGACGGGCGTTTTCTAGCGGACGCCAATTGGGCTAATTGGCGTTCACTAGTGGACGTCAAATGGGCTTTTCGGGCGTCCACTAGCGAACGCCAGGTCGTGTCTCAGAAAAAAATTTGGGCGTCCACTGTCAGATGCCCGTTTCCCCAACTCGCCACAAATATTAGCCGACCTCCCTCGCCTTACTCATTCTCAAATTTTTTTTCACTCTCTAACACGTCCTCTCCATTTTTCCTTCTTCTTCCTAATTCTATGGTATGTTTTTCTTACTTTAATCACTTCTTATTCAGTTTAATGTTTGTAATTTTTGATTTATTTCAATTTTTTTCAGTTACTATTGCTAGTTTGATAGTTAATGTTGTTTAGGTCTCAATGGAGTTGCATTGTTTGTTTGCCCATTAGTTTAGCCCAATTTTAATTAGGTAGATTATTGGTATAAGCTTAGGGTTAGCGGTATTGATGTTGTGATGAATTCGTGAGAATTTGATTAAATTGGGTTTAATTTGAGTGATTTGTTAGTATAAATATGTTAAGGTGAATTCTAAATTAATAATACATTTGAGTTTAGTTTGAGTAATTTGTGATTAAATTGGAGAAATTAAGTTAGGGAAATTAAGTTTGAATAATTTGTAATTTGTGATTAAATTTGGGTTTAGTTAGTGCTAAATTAAGTTAGCTCCTTAAATGTTATATGTTCTTTTTTCATAAGTCCTATTCTCATCCTTTGGATTAAGAAAATAGGATGACTGAGATTAACTTGGAAGAAAGAAAAATCAATCTATCTAATTAATGATGGTTTTTACTTCGCTTTAATTGGTCAATATACAACTTCAATTACTTTATAATGTCACTTTAACTGATAAATTTGTAACTTCATCATCACCATAACAACATCAGTTTAATAAACATTTGTAACTTCACATATTTTGTAACTTCACATATTTTGTAACTTCAGTTAATATGTTTTGTAACTTCAGTTCATATGTTTTGTAACTTCAGATCCATAAAATTATACTGTAGCAATAACGAAAAATTCAGTAAATTATATATCAAAAATAACAAATAAGACTCTCATATTATTGACTACCTTTGAACATTAATATATGTATTTTGGTTTACCTAAAAAAACTACATAATCAATATTTAGGCAATCAATATTGGGAAAAGGAAGCTCCTTAAATGTTATATGTTCTTTTTCTTTTTCTTTTTTTTTGTTGCATTGAACATCACCCACTACACATCAAATCTTAGCCCTTCATTTATCATCCTCCAAGAGTTAATATAAGGACTTATGGACTTAAAAAACTTGGTGTCCTTATGTGAACCCTCTCTCTCTCTCTATATATATATATATTACATTGAAAATGAAGAGAATTGAACGAAAATGGATGTATGAGGGAAGACTTGATAAGAAAAGATGTCCCACCGCCGAATTTTTGAGGGTGTTGAATCATTTGTGGAGGTTGCTAAAAAATCACTGGACTTTGCATTGAAGGGGGATGTTAGATGTCCATGTACTAAATGCAAGAACCTAACATTTTTTGAGATCATTGTGGTTAAGGAACATGTCATCTGTAATGATTTTTCACCCAATTATTATCGTTGAATTTGTCATGGGGAGCCATCTCAGTCCGAGGAACCCGAGATCCGAATAAATGAGAGAGGTTGAGAGGTATGATAGTTGACGCTGTGGAGTGTAACTTGTTTAGCAATGATAACACATATAGGAATGACGACTCACCAAACCCACAAGACTCACATAACCCACAAGAGCCTAACCCACGAGCAAAAGCATTTTTTGACATGTTTAACGCTTCAGAGAAACCGTCATATGGAGGGTGCGATGTGACTTTGTTAGAAGTCGCATCTATGGTAGTTAGCCTTAAATGTGAGTTCAACCTACCTTTCGCTTGTATCGATGGTTTTGCTCTCTTGCTTGAGAGAGTCATCCCGAAAGACAATATCATGATCCAAACAATTTAGACAACCAAAAAAGTTGTGAAAGGTCTTCAACTCCCGCATCAAAAGATTGATGCTTGTCCCGATGGATGCATGTTATTTTGGAAGGACAATGCGATGCTTGATGAATGTAGGAGATGTGGTAAGGGTAAATATAAGACGGTTGAGGGGGATATTGTTTTGAGGGGTAGAAAAGGAAAAAGTCGTGATAGGGGTAAGAAACCAATCTCAATCAGCCAGCTTACGTACTTCCCTATTGCACCTAGACTTCAGAATTTGTATGCAAGAAGAACCATAGCCGAGCAAATGAGGTGGCACGAAGAGGACATTAGGGTACCAGGGAAGATGTGTCATCCGAGTGACGGTGAGGAGTGGAAGCGTTTCGATAGAATATATCCTCAGTTTGTAGCAGAACCCCGAAATGTAAGGCTTGAGTTGTGTACTGATGGATTTGCACCTTTCGGCCAACTTGGTTAATCGTACTCTTGTTGGCCTGCGATGATCACACCTTATAACCTACCTCCTTGATTGTGTTTAAAGCATCCTTTCATCTTTCTATCTCTTATTGTTCCCGGACCAAAAAAACTCGAAAAATCATTTAGATGTTTACTTACAAACTGTTATTGAGGAATTGAAACAACTGTGGGAAGTAGGGCTGGAAACTTATGATGTCTCTTTGAGACAAAACTTTCCGCTGAAAGCAGCTTTGTTGTGGATTATAAATGACTTCCCCGCATATGGTATTGTAGACACCCGCATTTTGACTGCCAGGTGTCTATAGTAGTTTCCAAAAAACACCCAACGATGATCGGACGCAAACGTGTTTCTACGCGCTCGGATGTGGGCTCAAAACCATTAGTTGCTGGTTTAGGCATTTACGGAGTGAAAATCTCACAAAACTGACCTCAAATCCAAGCCCAGTGGGTCGTTTCCAGTCAAACAAGGCTAATTTGGGTCAAAACCGACACCGAAAATAAAACCGTCTTTTAGCGATTGGGTCAACCCCGGTCAAAGCCGTTTCCGAGACACATAAAAACAGCCACATAAACATCAAAAACTCAGCCCAAATACAAAACCCATCTCGAGGTCCAAAATATTGGACCCATGCGACCCAGCTGACCCACTCGATCGAGTGGGCCCTCATTCAAGCCCGACTGCAGGCGCACTGGGCCACTCGACCGAGTCAGCCATTTACTCGGTCGAATAACCCTAGCCGGGGGTACATAGCCTAGCCTATATATACACCCCCATGCACACACTTCAACACACTTTTTTGGATCAACTTTTCACCCTAATTCAACCCTAATTTCCAGCTTTACACACATTATTTCAAACCCTAATCACACATTAGGAACCCTAATAAACCCTAGCAATTAGGAGACAAACCCTAACCACCACAACTTAACCTACATCTCGACACTCCCGTGCAAGCCACAACTACGAGTCCCGTCCGAGAACAAGAACATGTAGGTTGAGGGTGCCAAATCCCATCCTTTCTCTCTTCTCTTTCTCTCTCGCGTCGTCTATGTCGTCGTTGTTATCTCATTTTTTTTACTTTATTCGCATCCTAATATCGTTAATATCACTAGTATAAAACATTAAAATACTTGTGAATTTGTGTCGAGTGTGAGTGATGGTGGGATAAGGAAACCCGAATATACAAGAGTATTGCACTCAGCGTTGCCGGTCGCTTATCCCACCACCCAGATCACTTGATTATTGAAGCAAGTCAACTTAAGCAATAATTCTTTCTTATTTCGTTCGCATCGTTATCATCCAATCACATATTTTCATCAATTGCAAACTATTTTCAAAACAAGTGTTTTTAATAAGGGTCGAAACCCGTTGACACGGATCCGACATCACATAATCCCTAGGGATTCGTTACGATGTCGAAGAAGCCGAGGGAATCAAGTTTTTCAATTCAAGTAAAGTGTCGATCCGTTAGATTCGATACCAACTCAGTAGTTGGATGTCGAATCTCAACGGTTTAGTCAAATAATTTAACTAACACGATTTTCCGTTGATGTTTAAAATAGATGTCCTTAATTCAATTTGAATGCGACACTATAAACGCGGAGGAAAATTTATATCATTTAGTTAACTTAACGACTTATAGCAATTTTTCTTTTTAGTTCCGCTCTAATATTCGATATCGATTCAATAATCGAACGTCGAATATGACGAGTATGATACATATGAATCGAGCATAAATCTCATAATATTTATGCCCGGTTCAGCAGAGTCCTCGAATCATCAAAATCAAAAGTAATTTCGAAATCGATAACAAATTGCAAAGCGAACCCTGGTTCGTACAGGGGTCACTCGATCGAGTGCCTAGCCAACTCGATCGAGGGGCACCCCAAAAACGAAACAGAATGCTATTTTGACACCCACTCGGTCGAGTCCCGCCATGACTCGATCGAGGGGCACCCCAAAAACGAAACAGAATGCTATTTTGACACCCACTCGGTCGAGTCCCGCCATGACTCGATCGAGTGGTCGTGCACTCGGTCTAGTTCCCTCATAACTCGGTCGAGTGGCGTCTCAAAATCCGGACAGAACACTTTTCAGAGGTCCACTCGGTCGAGTCCCTCAATGACTCGGTCGAGTGGCCCTTTATCACGTCAAACCGTGAGTCCTATAATGTCATTCGAGTCTCGTTCATACCTTTTACGACCTAGGTCAACACGTGTCTAGTCTATCACGTGAAACATCACTTTTTCAAAACCATGCATCATCCTATTTACGTCATTCTATATCATTCTATATTTTCCGCAAACCGTTATTATCGTTATACCGTTACTAACAAGTTTGCTACTTTTCTTGTTGATTTATTTGTTTATTTTATTGTACTAAAATGAACCTTCGCATGCTAAATTTAACTTCGACGTTAGAATTAGTTGCATTAAATCGACATAGAAACCCTTTCAATTTTTCGCATGTTTAGGGAAAATAATGTTTGCATATTCATTTTCACCGAACTACTAACGCGCGTATTAGAAAGTCATTCGATATCCTAGTAGAGGCCGCTAAGCGCGGGCGGGGTTGGGTGTCCTTTGTGGGCTTCCCAACACGTACCCTCACCCTTTACTCAGAACCTCGGTTTCCGGATGCCCGAAGCCGTTGGCGCACGAGAGTCATTCAATACACGATAACCGGTAGTGAGGGTATCGGGATCACAATGCAAAGGGACGAGCCCAATAAACTCTGACATCGGAAATGGGCCGTATTTTGTACACGGCCCACTACGACATAGAGTGGGTTCGAATGGGCCCAAACTCCCACAAAGTTCGGTGGCGACTCCACTTCGATTTAAATTTCAATTCGATTCATTCTCATATGGAGATTCATTCGCCTCCCCAAACCCGCGCGTGGCCGCGTCGGGGTGGACCTATGTCTTGTCCACAATTTGGCGACTCCGCTGGGGATGAACTGATGCGTGACTTACCATCGGCATCCTCAGGGTGAGACTCGAATAGAAATCGTTTGACTAGTACAATGCGCGTTTTAGTTTTACGGTTCATGCATAACCCCATATTTTCTCGGGCCGGTACTCGGGACCGACGTCCCACTATACCATGATGTACTCCAATATGGATATGTCAAAGGTGTCCATAGTCGATTCGAGTGGGTTTCGCGGCATGTTCTAAGCTCACCTCGACTTAGAAAGTCCGTCCCGATCAACGTCTAGACTATGTGCACTGGTATAGACCCTATCTAGACCAACCGAGACTTAGTGTAGAAAATACATGGCGTTGTTATAATGCTTGCCTGACTACATGCTACTTGGTTTCCGTGTCGTTTTCAAAAACCGTCAACTTTTCAAAAAGTACATCAATTTTCAAGATATCCTATTTCAAAACCCGGGACGTATACCGAATTTAGGACTTATGATTTTACTCAAAATAGCCTATTTCTAGCCGGTATTCTGCCCATTTCGAAACTCGAAAATATTTTCAAGCTTTCAAAACCGAGGCCCGATACTTTTTCCGATTTTCGAAAAATTGGGCCCCTCCATCGAATTTTTTCGGATCCTCTAAAAAAAATCCTTTTCAAAACGTTCTTCTTCTTAGGACTTCCCGTATTTAGCAGTGTCGGGTCATGTCATAAGTCGTCAAAGTCTTTAGCGTCGAAACTCTGTCGATCTTACATCACGGGTTTCTTCCCTATCCCAGTCCGCCTTATTAGACTAAGGCAAGGCCCACCTACGTAGGACATACTCCTACAAAGGAGGGCCCGTTTACACAATCAAGTCCAAAGTCTGGGGATGTCTCACGGGGACCTTCTTTCGAACAGGACTCGGCCCACCCGCCGATTCCTAAAGAAGGCCCACTTTTCACAACTCACCCGTCTAGGTGTCTTTTCCGAGTAATTCCCCTTTTCAGTCTTGTTCGGGATGTAATTTCTATTCCGGGATTCGGGCTAGTTTCTGATTACGTGGTGTTCTTACAGACAGGCCACCCGAAACCAGACGTCAACGCAAGATGTAAGAAACCTTGGACGAACTAAAGGCCGCTCTGGTCAAGATGGAAACCCAGTTGACGGCTATCCGGACCGACCAAACCATCCTGGCCACCCGGGTGAGTGCCGTAGAGAAGGTAGCCCCCATTGAAGGGTTTGAGCCCACTAGGCCCATAGCTAAACTAATCAGCGTTGTTCGCAGGCTCGAAGAACAGGTTCACCTGTCAACGAACAACTCGATCCACACTGAAAATACTCGTTCCTATTTGCCTTTAAATGACGAGCTACCTGCTAACCTCAACCTCACGGGAATTCCAATGTTTGAGGGTACTGAAGACCCGGTCCACCACATCCGGGATTTCAAAGATTTTATGGCGGTCAAAGGGGTGAAGTCCACCATGTTTACGCACTTGTTCCCTTCCTCCCTTGAAAAGAATCCCAAGGCCTGGTACTACAGGCTCGATTCCAAGAAATATAAGACTTGGGACGATGTGGCGACTGAATTTGCTCGGAATTACGCTGATAATACCGAGATCCAGACTACAATGCGTACTTTGGAAGTGATGGCCCAAGAGCCCAAAGAAGGGTTCACCAAATATCTGCAGAGATGACGGGCCGAAAGTGTGAAGCTGGTTGATAAGCCCAGCGAGCAAGTGCTAGTGGAGGCTTTTGTCAAGAATCTCCTCCCATCCTACCGGGTCCATCTCCGGTATGCCATCATCCCCAATTTTGCCGCCCTTACTGAAATGGGCACAAGGATCAAGGATGACTTAAGGTTAGAGAGCCTGACTAAGGCCTCTACCAAGGGCTATCAAGGGGCAAGTTCATCTGTGAGCAAGCCCACATCTGCAGATGCAACTCGCAGCATCTTCGATGAGGTAAACCTGCTTGACACCTCGTCCAAAAAGAATACACCAACTCGGGTATTCACGGATATAGGGACTACCTATACCTACGCCTTACAAAGGCTATCTTCAAAAGGCCTTATCCAACCAATAGGCCCGACTCCCGAACTTCCAGTGGAGAAAAGGCCCAAGAGTTACAATGTCCAAGCCTATTGCCAGTATCACCGGGGTAATGGGCATGACACGGAAAAATGTTAGGAAGCTAAAGTATCTGATCCAAGATCTGATTGAAGGGGGGGAAATACCGTTGCCCGTGGACAAGCCGAGCAACAAAGAAAACCCGTTCAGTTCCCATGCTATATTCACGGGAGAGGTAATCGACTGTTCTCACCTCATTTCCCCTTTTATCCCACAAATCAATGGGATATGGTTCGATGATGAAGACGACGTTTACCTAGCCAAAGGGGAAGCTGTCCCCATCACCAGTGAAGAGGTTCGAAAAGCTAAGTCCAAAGCCTTAGCCACTAACCACCTCGCCACAGCCGGGCACTCTACTCCCACAACCGTCACTGAACTTGCCAGGACGGAATCCACTCTCGAGGAACCAAGCAACGACACGACCTTGGTCCAACAATTGAAGAGGGTTCGAGCTGATCTAACCATATGGCAACTACTGGTTAGCTCGCAAGCACATCGAGAGGCACTGACTAAGGCTCTCGATGAAATGAAGGTCGACTCTCAGGTTACCCCCGCTGAAATGGTAGCCAATATCATGCCCTATCTCAAGGGCAAGTCGAAGGAAGGCCCACTCATAACCTTCTCTAAGTCCGATCTACCACCATTTGGGGCCGCCCATAATTTGGCCCTATACATTACGGTCGTTTGCCGAGGAAAGTACCTCCCGATGACCCTAATTGATGACGGATCTGCTGTAAATGTCCTTCCCCTAAGGACCGCTAGGGCCCTCGGCATCAAAGATGCCGACTATCTCCCGACGGCACAAACTATCCAGGCTTTCGACGGAAGCCCAAAACCGGTTGCCGGGGCCGTTAAGCTAACAATAATAACGGGTCCAATCAAAAAAGAATTGGAGTTTCAGGTGATCGACGTCACCTCGTCTTTTAACTTACTACTAGGAAGGCCTTGGATCCATGCAGTCAAGGCCGTATCCTCTACCCTCCACAGAAAAGTCAAGATGCCGCTTCATGACAGTGTCATCACACTAGAGGCGACCCCCATTACTGTAGCAAGCTGCAATGCTACGGGCCGGTCCAACCCACGAGGATTTGATTTCGTGGGCATGATCGGGGAGGAATATCTCTTCAGGCCTTACTTCACCACTAGCATCGACACGATGCTACAAAACTTGGGCTACTTACCGGGGGCTACATCGAGGCCATATCTTTCAGCTGGGAAGATTTTCGAGGTCCTAAACGATGGTGAATCACAGTTCGGGTTGGGGTATGCTATAACCCCGGAAAACGTGGTTCGGGCCGGTATCCACAAGGCCACCAACGTCCTCAAGGGTACTTACGTAGGCCCTTACAGGCCGTAATTAACTGATTACTTCGTCACTCCAGTTTTCGGAGCTACTCAAGTGGGCCTCTACCAAGCCACCATCACATATCCCGAGGCCAAAACGGCTCGGGAATGCAATTTCATCCCTGATGATATATTCACCATCGTCCATGCCGAATCCAAGGAAGGTGAAAACAACTCCGAGCCTGTGCTGGGGCTCCTATTTGGAGAATACAAGGTCGTCCCTGCTCCAAAGGATGATTTGGTCAACCTGATCCTCCGCAGCGATCGGTTTGACCCAACCAAGCTAATCTCCGAAGTCGGTACAGACACCGGGAAAAGGGCCTGGAGGAAAACCATCAAGTGGACCGACAGCCAAGGACGAACCTACAAGTTAACCACCGGCGAGGGAGACATGCCGGATACCGAGTCCGAGTCTGAGTCAGAGTCGGAGTCGGAGTCTGAGTCCAAGTCTAGAAAGTCTAGTTCTAGAGTCGAGTCTGTAACCCCTCTTCCTCTAGCCACTGAGGTCTCGGGGCCTTTCCCAAGACCTCTCCCTATCCCGCCACTGACCAAAGAGCAGATGGCCGCTCTATTCGAGCTTTTCTCAAAATTTACCATTAATAATAATAACGAAAATCGTTCTGCTTACGACTTGTCTTATTTCCAAAATTCTCTCAATTTCAAAAATTTTATATGCAATGACATTGAGAAACCCGCCGAACAGGTACCTCTACCTCCGCATCTGATCGAGCAGCTCGAACAAAGGGAGTCCCGAGATCCGGTAATCGAAGAAACCGAGTCCATCAATGTGGGAACCACTTTAGAGCCCCAGATGCTTAAGTTAGGCCTATCCTTAGATCCCGAGGAGAGAAAATATTTCACAGACCTCCTCCAGGAATTCAAGGACGTCTTCTCATGGTCCTACAAGGACATGCCGGGAATAGATCGGGAAATAACTGAACACCGAATAACCATCAAAGATGGGTGTAAACCGGTAAAACAGAAACTCCGAAGAATGAGGCCCCAATGGTCTCTCAAGGTAAAAGAAGAAGTCGACAAGCAATTCAAAGCGGGCTTTATACAAGTGTCTGAATATCCAGACTGGGTCGCAAACATCGTGCCGGTACCCAAGAAGGACGGCAAGGTGCGGGTATGCGTGGACTACCGAGACCTCAATAAGGCCAGCCCAAAAGACGATTTTCCATTACCACACATCGACGTACTGGTGGATAACACAGCCGATCATGCCCTTTTATCATTCATGGATGGGTATGCCGGATACAATCAAATCAAAATGGCAGAAGAAGACATGAGTAAGACCACCTTCATTACACCTTGGGGTACTTACTGTTACACCGTTATGCCATTTGGGCTCATCAATGCCGGAGCCACTTATCAACGGACCGCCACTACTTTATTACATGATATGATGCATAAAGAAGTGGAGGTTTATGTCGACGACATGATCGTCAAATCCAAGGACCGAAGTGGGCACATTGCGTCCCTAAGAAAATTCTTTACCCGACTGCGCAAATACAATATGAGGCTGAACCCTCAAAAGTGTAGCTTCGGGGTAACATCAGGCAAATTACTGGGCCATATCGTTAGCCAACGCGGCATTGAGGTCGACCCAGCTAAAATCAAAGCCATCACCGAGATGCAACCACTTAAGACCGAAAAAGAAATAAGGGGGTTTCTCGGGAAAGTCCAATATATCAGCCGCTTTATTTCAATGCTAACCATGGTATGTGAGCCCATTTTCAAGAAACTGAAGATCGGAGAACGGGTACTATGGGACGACAAATGTCAAACGGCTTTCGATAAAATCAAGGAGATTCTGTCTGCTCCGCCGGTATTAATGCCACCTCAACCCGGTCTGCCTTTGTCGTTATACCTAACAACGAGCAAGATAGCCATGGGGGCTATGCTGGCCCAGACAGTCGATTCAAAAGAACGGACTATTTACTACATCAGTAAAAAGTTCCTAGAATACGAATGCAAGTATACAATGCTCGAGAAAACGTGCTTAGCTTTGGTTTGGGCCACTAAAAAGCTCCGACACTACATGCTTACTCACGAGGTACATGTGTTATCCAAAATGGATCCTATCAAGTACCTGTTCGAGAAGCCCATCCTCAATGGCAGGATGTCCAGATGGTTTGATGCTCGCAGAGTTCGACCTCAAGTTTGTACCATTGAAAGCCATCAAAGGCCGGGTAGTGGCGGAATTCCTCGCCGATAGTCCGATATCTGAAGAGGGACATACCGACACTTGGGCCTTTCCTGATGAAGACATATTCCATACCGATACCGAAACATGGGATTTGTATTTTGACGGGGCATCCAACTTCCGAGGATTTGGGGTCGGAATTCTGTTAATCTCACCACAAGGGGAGCACACACCCTTATCCATCAAATTTGGACTTTGACGTGACCAACAACGCAGCCAAATATGAAGCATGCATTCACGGGTTGCAAGCCGCCGCTGATCTAGGAGTAACGAACCTCCGGGTCCACGGTGATTCATCATTGGTCAACAATCAAGCGCTCCAAAAATGGAAAACTCGGAACGCCAATCTCGTGGCTTACCAAGCACGAGTAAGGTTTCTAGAGAAACAATTCCAGAAGGTGGAATATATCTACCTACCCCGAGAAGAAAATCAATTTGTAGATGCACTTTCCAAATTAGCATCCCTGCTAAACATACCAGAGCATTTAACTAGCATGCCGATCTGCGTCGAAAGGCGGTCCGGACCGGCCTATATCCACGCCATCCAGGATATCGAGATAACCGAGACCGAACCTTGGTATCAGGCCGTTCTAACCTACTTGGCAACGGGAGAGTATCCCCCGGGAACTGAAAACCGGGCCAAGAAGGCTTTGCGAAGATTGGCGACCCAATTTGTTCGTACGAACGATGGGCAGCTATACAAAAAGACGGCACAGGGGGCTCTCCTCCTGTGTATCGACAAAATACAGGCCGAAAAGGTTATGGCCGAGGTACATGATGGTGAAAATGGCCCGCATATGAACGCCCATATGCTAGCCCGAAAAATCATGAGGCTCGGGTATTATTGGAACACCATGGAAACAGACTGTCAGCTATATGTCAAACACTGCCATAACTGTCAGATCTTCGCTAATGTACAACATATGCCATCTTCCCTATTATATACCATGACATCACCATGGCCATTTTCGACATGGGGTATTGACATAATTGGAAAGGTGCACCCTTCCGGGACGGGAGGTCATTGCTTCATTCTGGCGGCCATCGACTATTTCACCAAGTGGGTCGAAGCCGAGTCATACCGTGTCTTGAACGCCAAGCACGTGGCCAAATTTATCCAGAACAAGATCATATGCCGATACGGGATCCCACACGAGTTTATCAGTGATCATGGGACCCACTTTCAAGCTGAAACCGCTACGTTGCTAGCAAAATACAAAATTCAAAGGCATACATCTTCTCCCTACCGTCCCCAAACAAACGGAGCGGTAGAAGCGGCTAATAAGACAATTTTCACCATACTTAAAAAGATGGCTGAGAATTACCAGGACTGGCCCGACAAAATACCCTTTGCTCTCTGGGAGTATCGGACGTCAATTCGCACCGCAACCGGAGAAACTCCATATTATCTGACATATGGAATGAAGGTGGTCCAACCGGTCGAGCTAGAAGTGTCATCCCTCAGGATTTTACTTGAAAGACAAGTACCGGAAGCAGATTGGGTCCAAGCCCGATACGATTCGCTAGTGCTTTTAGACGAACGGCGATCCCGGCCCTCAACAATATCCAAATATATCAAAAGAGGATCGAACGGGCTTTCAACAAGAGAGTTAGGCCCAGAAACATCAAAGAAGGGAATCTGGTCCTAAAATCGGTTCGTGCCTTACTACCGGTTGACCCAAGAGGAAAATTCAAACCCAATTGGGCTGAGCCATATTTAGTGAAAAAGGTCCTATCAGGAGGAGCGGTGATGCTGACAGACTTGGACGGGAACGAATTCGTCAACCCAACCAACTTGGATCAGTTGAAGCGCTATTACCCATAAACCCTATCTCAATGTCATTTGCAAAAATTCGTCTTTTTTTCAAAATTATAGACAAGTCAATAAGTTATAATTAACTATTCTACTGTCGCACATCTCGAACTAAGAGTCTTGATGTATTTCGAAAATTGCAAAAATCATATTTTTGAACTACGTTTGGTTTGATTCCGCTAATTGCGGATACGTAGGCAACCCCTCAAAAGGGTACAACCACTGCAATAAACGAAAAGACGGGAGCGGTATTCACTAATATGTCTTTTATTAAAAAGCCGATAAACTCGGGAAATACACAAAAACAAAATGCCAAAAACGGCACACACAAACAAATCACACCAAAAAATAATAATAATACTCAAATAATAAAACAAAGGAGACTAATATTCGTGCATTTTGCCCTTTCTTATGTCGTTTGGGTCGCGCGGAGCCTGAGGTCGCCGGGGCGGGGGCGAGCGTTCCCAAATCACGAGGGAAACCTCCTTAGCTCGAACCCGTTTCTTTGACAGTGGGTCTTCTGCCACAGTCTTCGGTCCAAGTCGAGCCCGCACGTGCTCGGGTAGCCTATCTCGTGGGCCAAGTCGGTCCTGCACTGCTAGTCTTGGGCCCAGTCTCCTTTCCAAGTCAGTCTGGGGGCTCACTTTCCCCCGCGCACCTCTAGCACTAGACCCTTCAGCTTGAGTCTTAGTCTTCTTTCTCTGACCTGACATTAGACGGACCAGAGTAGCTGGAGTGTCACCTTCGTCGAAGAAGCCCCTATTGTCTTTAACTTGCTCCCTTCGCAGCAGATCAAAAGCTTCATCGACCTTCAGAGCAGCTCGGGCTTTGGCATCGCCTGCTTTGGTCCACTTCACATAGGAGTCTGAAACCTAGATTGAGTGACGAGATGTGGGAATAGGCCGAGTATGTCGAGTGTACCATCTTTGCATCTAGGTATCGCACATCACATCGGTCAGTTGGGTAGGGTCACTCACAACTGCTTCAATCTCCGGGATTCTTTGGGTCCAACCATACTGCCTTAGTATGCGGTCCGGGTAGAGATGAACTGTCTGCCTGAAAGACAATAATACCTGATAACGAGCTCTGTCCCTTGGGTCCAAGCCTGTCCAAACATAGATGGGCCACCACGGCACTACCCATCGAATCAACGGACCACCATGGAATGACAACACCTCGTCCCAATAATTCTGGGTAATCTGGCGAGAAAAATCAATGGCCCGTCTCCTCGTCATCACCTGATTATGACGATAGTTGCTCGCGTCAAGGGGAGGATCTATCACTGATAACCTCTCGTATAGCCAAATCTGAAAAAGAAGCAAAAATATGAGTTCCCGAGACAAAATAGGCGTCTGCCTAAGGGCACTCGATTGAGTGCCTAGGGGTCACTCGATCGAGTGGCGTCCCTGAAAGCGAACAGGGAGCTTTTTACGAGGACACTCGATCGAGTGCCAGGATGACTCGATCGAGTGCCCCCTGCAGCAGAAAAAACCGCGGAAAAAATCAATCAAAAATCAAGAAAATAAAAAATCAGGAAAAATCCGACATACTTGCAACAAACGGGCACTCCCGGTCAAGCGGGCTGACGAATCCCTCTTGCGGTTGTCTAGGCCTTGGATAATTTCACCCGTGATAAGTCAAGCCGGACTATGCTCCGTCTCCATCAGATCAACCACGGTCAAGAGGCGGGCATTACCCATGCAAGACAATAAATCCATGTGACCTTCAAAAGCATAAACATGGAGCATACAGAAGGAAAAAGCCCTACGGCTGTGAACCGGTCTGACCCGAACATCAAGAGGATTTGTAAATTTCTCCACCAAGTCGATCAGAGAAACATTACCATCTTTCATCATGCGGGATACTTCGTTGTGAGAAAGCCCTAAAAATTCTCGAAGCTTCCTCCTCGGGTCATAAACTGAATACGGAACGGCAGGACGAAGTATCGGGTTCCATCCTCCCACGACAGCAATCTCCTCAGGTAAAGGACAAATTTTTCCCCGGGGAAAGGCAAAGACATGATATATGTCGTCCCAGTAAGACAAACAGGCATCAAGGAAATAATGATCAACTTGCATTTGACGGAATGGATACAGCTGAGTAATACCCGTCTGATTGAGAGCCACCCTATCTGTGTCCCTAAAGCAACGGGACCATTCTTGCAACATCACGGTCAATCAATCGATTCCCATGGTTAAAATTCTTGAAAGGAATAAAGAGACTTTCTTTTTGAGGAGGGATAAATTATGAGGAGGTTGTCAAGAAAATCAAAGACAAGGGAGGGCTATATATAGCATCAACCTTACAACCCTCTTTCCATATCACTTTTCCATGAAAAATTTCCTAATTCTAACGGAATCAACATACAGGCCTCGTCTCGAGATTCCCTAATCTTAACACGGGAATTAGTCATCCCGAACTTTCCTAAATTTCTTTGGAGTCAAAATTTTCAAAAATTCCAAATTTCAAAAATTTCAAAATTTTCAAAATTTTCAAAAACTCAAAAATTCAAAAAAATCATTTGCCCCAGCGCGAGTCATATTTTCTACCTACGTGTTGCATGCAAAATTTTATGTGACTTATACAGGTACGACTCAAGCAGGGACATGCAACCCACTGTATTTCCCCAGCGGAAAGCTCGAGGCGTCGTTTTCCCCGGAATAGCACGGGATGGGCCCACATATAGGCGCACCTAGGACTTATGCGACAAGTTCAATTCCCCACGGAGTTATCGTCATCAGCTCAGGTATGATTTCTAGCTTATGGCTGGCGAGCCCTTCACGCGAGTCTAATGGACTATAAACGACCCGACCGGAAGTCTGCCAGGTTTCAATCCTCGATTGGCCTGGTAGCTACTCTGACTTTCGCCTTGTCCAAGCCTCAGTCAGAGTGGGGGCTCTGTAGACACCCGCATTTTGACTGCCAGGTGTCTATGGTAGTTTCGAAAAAACACCCGATGATGATCGGACGCAAACGTGTTTCTAAGCACCCGGATGTGGGCTCAAAACCATTAGTTGCTGGTTTAGGCATTTACGGAGTGAAAATCTCACAAAACTGACCTCAAAACCAGGCCCAGTGGGTCGTTTCCACTCAAACAAGACTAATTTGGGTCAAAACCGACACCGGAAACAAAGCCGACTTTTAGCGATTGGGTAAACCCCGATCAAAGCCGTTTCCGAGACACACAAAAACAGCCACATAAACATCAAAAACTCAGCCCAAATACAAAACCCATCTCGAGGTCCAAAACATTGGACCCGTGCGACCCAGCTGACCCACTCGATCGAGTGCTCAGCCCACTCGATCGAGTGGGCCCTCATTCTAGCCCGACTGCTGGCACAATGGGCCACTCGACCGAGTCAGCCATTTACTCGGTCGAGTAACCCTAGCCGGGGGTACATAGCCTAGCCTATATATACACCCCCATGCACACACTTCAACACACTTTTTTGGATCAACTTTTCACCCTAATTCAACCCTAATTTCCAGCTTTACACATATTATTTCAAACCTTAATCACACATTAGGAACCCTAATAAACCCTAGCAATTAGGAGACAAACCCTAACCACCACAACTTAACCTACATCTCGATACTCCCGTGCAAGCCACAACTACGAGTCCCGTCCGAGAACAAGAACATGTAGGTTGAGGGTGCCAAATCCCATCCTTTCTCTCTTCTCTTTCTCTCTCGCGTCGTCTATGTCGTCGTTGTTATGTCGTTTTTTTTACTTTATTCGCATCCTAATATCGTTAATATCACTAGAATAAAACATTAAAATACTTGTGAATTTGTGTCGAGTGTGAGTGATTGTGGGATAAGAAAACCCGAATATACAAGAGTATTGCACTCAGCGTTGCCGGTCGCTTATCCCACCACCCCGATCACTTGATTATTGAAGCAAGTCAACTTAAACAATAATTCTTTCTTATTTCGTTCGCATTGTTATCATCCAATCGCATATTTTTATCAATTGCAAACTATTTTCAAAACAAGTGTTTTAATAAGGGTCGAAACCCGTTGACGCGGATCCGACATCACATAATCCCTAGGGATTCGTTACGATGTCGGAGAAGCCGAGGGAATCAAGTCTTTCAATTCAAGTAAAGTGTCGATCCGTTAGATTCGATACCAACTCAATAGTTGGAAGTCGAATCTCAATGGTTTAGTCAAATAATTTAATTAACACGATTTTCCGTTGATGTTTAAAATAGATGTCCTTAATTCAATTTGAATGCGACACTATAAACGCGGAGGAAAATTTATATTGTTTAGTTAACTTAACGACTTATAGCAATTTTTCTTTTTAGTTCCGCTCTAATATTCGATATCGATTCAATAATCGAACGTCGAATATGACGAGTATGATACATATGAATCGAGCATAAATCTCATAATATTTATGCCCGATTCAGCAGAGTCATCGAATCATCAAAATCAAAAGCAATTTCAAAATCGATAACAAATTGCAAAGCGAACCCTGGTTCGTACAGAGGGCACTCGATTGAGTGCCTAGCCCACTCGATCGAGTGGCACCCCAAAAACGAAATAGAATGCTATTTTGACACCCACTCGGCCGAGTCCCGCCATGACTCGATCGAGTGGTCGTGCACTCGGTCGAGTTCCCTCATAACTCGGTCGAGTGGCGTCTCAAAATCCGGACATAACACTTTTCAGAGGTCCACTCGGTCGAGTCCCTCAATGACTCGGTCGAGTGGCCCTTTATCACGTCAAACCGTGAGTCCTATAATGTCATTCGAGTCTCGTTCATACCTATTACGACCTAGGTCAACACGTGTCTAGTCTATCACGTGAAACATCACTTTTTCAAAACCATGCATCATCCTATTTACGTCATTCTATATCATTCTACATTATCCGCAAACCGTTATTATCGTTATACCGTTACTAACGAGTTTGCTACTTTTCTTGTTGATTTATTTGTTTATTTTATTGTACTAAAATGAACCTTCGAATGCTAAATTTAACTTCGACGTTAGAATTAGTTGCATTAAATCGGCATAGAAACCCTTTCAATTTTTCGCATGTTTAGGGAAAATAATGTTTGCATATTCATTTTCACCGAACTACTAACGTGCGTATTAGAAAGTCATTCGATATCCTAGTAGAGGCCGCTAATGTGCGGGCGGGGTTGGGTGTCCTTTGTGGGCTTCCCAACACGTACCCTCACCCTTTACTCAGAACCTCGGTTTCCGGATGCCCGAAGCCGTTGGCGCACGAGAGTCATTCAATACACGATAACCGGTAGTGAGGGTATCGGTATTGCAATGCAAAGGGACGAGCCCAATAAAATCTGACATCGGAAATGGGCCGTATTTTGTACACGGCCCACTACGACATAGAGTGGGTTCGAATGGGCCCGAACTCCCACAAAGTTCGGTGGCGACTCCACTTCGATTTAAATTTCAATTCGACCCATTCTCATATGGAGATTCATTCGCCTCCCCAAACCCGCGCGTGGCCGCGTCGGGGTGGACCTATGTCATGTCCACACGTATGCTCTCGGGGTGGTCTACTGTGGGTCAGAAAGCATGTCCGTGTTGTATGGATGAGAGCAAAGCTTTTAATCTTCCAAATTCTAGTAAAATTAGTTGGTTTGACTGTCATAGACAGTTTCTACCAGAGAGTCATCCATATAAGAAGAACAAAAAGGCATTCAAAAAGGGTGAGGTGGTGCTTGATGACGCACCTGATCGACTCCCAGGAGATGAAATATGGGAGTTGATTTCTGAGTACCCTTCTACTACTGATGGAACCGATCAGGAGTTCAAAGATCTAAAGAAGTTGAATAATGGTTGGTTCAAACGAAGCATTTTCTTTGACCTTCCGTATTGGAGTACTTTGTTACTTTGTCATAATTTAGATGTGATGCACATAGAGATTTTTTTTTGAGCAATTGATTCACACTGTGATGGATGTGGAGGGAAAGAGTTGTGACACTACAGGCTCCCGGCGAGATGTAAAATTTTTTTGGAATCGTCCTCAATTACACATAAAACAGGATGGATCCAAACCGAGAGTCGTGTATAGCCTTGACAAGGCTCAGAGAAAGGCCTTGTTGGAGTGTGTAGAGAAGTTGAAGTTCCTCGATGGGTATGCCTCCGACTTTAAACGATGTGTTGATCTTTTTTTTTGGTGAAAATGTTAGTATTGATATATCATTCACAAATAAACAAGGAGACAAATAACCCCAAAAAACGGCCTACTTGGCCGCAATGAGGTTCGTAATCTCATTACAACATAGTTTTTATTTAAAAACAATATTCTCAATTCTAGACTTAACTCCTCTCTTAATCTCCTTAATCACTTGGTTAGGATGTTGAATAGTGCTATCAATTCTCGCTTTGTTCTATTCCTTATCAATTCTCGATGTGTTGATCTTAAGAATCTAAAGCTGCAAGGTTTAAAGAGTCATGATTTCCACGTGTTCGTGGAGAGGTTACTACCAGTATCATTAAAGCAGCTTCTGCCACCGACGGTGTGGAATTCTATAACTGAGATATCTCAGTTTTTCCGAGATTTGTGTTCTTCTACAGTATCAATTGAGGACATGACTCGGCAGAAGGATCAAAATTCCACAGATACTCTGCAAACTTGAGATGGTCTTCCCACCGTTGTTCTTTAACTTCATGGAGCATCTACCGGTCCACTTGCCCTACGAAGATAAAGTTGGTGGGCCTGTCCAGTATAGATGGATGTACCCATTTGAAAGATACATAACTTTTATTAACTTAATTTTTAATTTTAATTAAAACATGGCTAATTTTAATTAATTGAAGTGCATAACTTCTGTATATAGGTTCCTTAACCATTTGAAGAAGAAAATTGGTAATAAGACGAAGGTAGAGGGTTCTATTTGTAATGCATATTTGACAGAAGAGATTGCAAACTTCTGCTCCCTCCACTTCGAGAAAGATGTCCAAACAAAAACCAAGAATCTTAACCTATAACAGTCGGTGTCAATTGATCCTACGATACCAGAGTTTTTTCAAAAGAAGGACGAGGAAGGAAGTCATCCGTTGAGGGTTCTAGGATGCTAGATGAGAAAGAGTATAACCGAGCTCACCTTTACCTACTTTCCAATTGTGAGATTTTAAAGCCTAATGAGAAACAATTTGTAACCGAATTTGTGACTGCAAACCCTGATGTCAATGCTGATGATGTTTGGAGTAAGCATGACGAATAATTTCCTAAGTGGCTTAAGGATCAGGTAGTTGCCTTAGACATACAAGATGATTTGGTTAGAAGTTTGGCATACAGTCATTTGCGAGTGGTTAAAACCTGGAACCAGTACTCGGTAAATGAGTTCAATTTTCATACATTCAACTACGGGAAGAACAAGGCTAGATGTAATTTTGGTGTGAATGTGTCATCTCTTGATGGTGATGAGTACTATGGTATTTTGGAGGATATTTTTGAGTTGTGTTACGCTGGTAAAGAACGTGGATATAGAGCTGTGATATTCAAATGTGAGTGGAAAGACAACTCGGTGAATGGAACAATGGTGCATGAACGTTACAAGATTGTCGAAGTTAATCACACCAGGAAATATCCAAAGTACGATCCGTTCATACTCGCACATCAGGTGAAAGAAGTGTACTTTGCTCCTTATCCTTGCACGAGAAATGACAGAAATCAAAGTCAATGGTGGGCAGTCTTTAAGACTAAATCACGAGGATAAATAGACAGTTCTCTTTTCCAGAAAGATGTTGCTTCTAGTGGTACACGCTTATCTTCAACTGACAAGACCATATTCTCCAATGAAAATCAAAATGAAGGGGTACAAGAAGATTTAGAGGATGATGACGATTACATCATTACGGATATTTGGGAGATCCTTGAGGAGGATGACGGACACGACAAAGAGAATTTGGAGGACGACCAGGTGGAAGGCAAGGAGACGGAGGAGGAAGATCTGAATGAGGAGGATGAGGGTGATGACGATAAGGACAGTGAATATGATTAGTAGAACTGTTTGAGTAGGTTTTATTTATCGTTGCTTTAATTATTTGGTGCATTATTTTATTCAAGTTAGATTGTAATTGCTAATTACTGTTGACATTGTTTGTTGCAAGGTTAAGATGGCAGGCAGAGGCACCAGGAGACGTGGTGGGAGTAGTTGGTCTACTCAGACGTCCCGCACGCAGGTGGTAGAGAAGGAAGTGGTCACAGAAACTGGACCGGAGCAGAACCAGGAGCAGGGGCAGCAGCAGGGCTAGGAGGCCTTGCAGTATGACAACGAGGGCCGGTTGTTGATTGACCCTGCTCGCATCTGGTAATATAATCTAACATATCAAAACTTTTGTAACATATGCATTGTTCTAATAATTTTTTAAGATTTCATACATATATGTAATTCTCGACACATTGTAGGTTTTGGCATGGAGATGTGATTACAGGATGTACTAACAGTTACATGATCGACAATGGCCAGGGGTACGCTTGTTGGACTATGGTGCCACTAGACGTACGCCAGCAGTGGTTCAACAACTTCAGGGTACGTTGGTTTTTTTACTTACTTTAATTTGTTGTTATTCTATAATATAGACTTTGTAAATATTTTCGCTACTAATAATCCACATTGGTTTTGTAGTTGAAGTTCTCTTGGAGTCGGGAGTTGGAAGGAAGGACCTGGGACAGGTACAATAAGACATGTACACGACGTTTTGTAGACGTCATGTACAAACGACATTAGCGTGGGGTGCGCTGAAAGACCTTACAGGTGTATTTTTTAATAGTACTCAGTCTTAACAAACAATGTAACTTCAATATTTTCTTAACTAATACGGATTATATTAGTAATTCATATTTTAGGTGAAGCGTTGGAGACGTGGGTCGCATATCACAACAGCCCAGAGTTTAAGGTGAGGTCAACACGGGGGAAGAAGAAGAAGATGAAGAGTGCGGAAGTGGAGGGGAAGGCGAACCCGACACATCATCGGGGTTCTCAGTCGTCCTACCGTCGTGCTTTGAAAGTGATTTTTGTTAATAATACTTCATAATATTACTTAAGTTCTCATAAACTATGTTCGAATAATATTCACAAAAAGCAGGCCATCATAAAAAAAAAAGGCATCCATGACCAAGGTTAAACGGTCAACACAAATGAAGATCCCATGATTGGGGCTAAGAGGTCAACCAACCGAAAAAAATTCAAATACCCATGACCGTGGTCAACGGTCAACCCGAGTGAAAGTCCTTTGACAGGGGTACGGTCAATCCGAATTTATACCATCAAAAAAAAGGGAGAAACAATCAAGTTGGTCAGCTAACACCACATCTAGCCTTCCCACATTACAACCCTCAAGACCTTCTCGAGACCTAGGCTAAGACACAGCCTAGAATTTTGAGGATTAAAGCTCCGTAGGATACCCCTAACCATTAGGTCCAGACACGAAAATCAGATCCCGCATTATCAAACCTACCCCGGTCGAAGCTCGAGTCATTTTTACTCGACTTCCCCCTTTCCTACCACATTGCAATACCTTACCCTCGAAGCCTGAGCTCCACAAAATCAAGCTCCAGATGTCAAAACATCAAAGCCACTTGCGACCTAGTACCACATTTCCAAAATTATCCAAACCAGTTACCAGCCCCAAACACGAGAACTCAACCTGCGGTCGGCATAGAACATGCCCAAATAGTTCACACCACCTCTGGGGGCTACCCCGGAGAACGCTCACAGTCACAGGATCAACATCCTAACTATTCTAGCCCTTTGATCAAGACATCATTGGGAATGCACCTAGTCTACACAGTCAATATGGCTAGTTACACACAAAGCCCTATTAAACTAGGCACCATAATATATCTTTCAATCACCGAACTACGGCTTGGTTTGATTTCACTACACGTGAATACGTAGGCAGCCTTTCAACAGAGGCACAATCACCCACATTGACACAAATTCAAAAAGCACCATCATTCCTCTCACGACACTGTCATGTTCTCAACAGTTAGCTTTGTCGTCCTGGCCGGGGGCTTCTCCTAGGCAGAAGTTCTCCATCCACTCACATAATCCAAAGACTTTCAAAAACTAGCCTCCTTTCTATAGTGTGTCTTAGTACTCGGCTCCGTCGAAGGCGAGAATCTATCAGGATTTGAAACAACACCTACCTTGGGAATATACCTCGAAACCAAAAAAATTCAAGAGAGCACTAGACTACAGCACTGCTACTGCTGAGTCCTGTCATACATTACTAGTCTCATTACTGACTACTGCAATCCCCCTATAACAGATCTTTTCCATTCCGAGGAATCGACCGTGTTGTCACTCGCCTAGGCTACGGAATAGCGCAACTTAAGAGTCTTGTCATCTTAAGTGGCCCACCCCCCTACTGAGTCACGGTCCAACCCCTTTGAGAGTCCAAGTCGTTTCTATCAACTCGTCGTCCTGTCGCATCTAGAGTCGAGTCTGTCGGTATGCCTCTCTCTTCAAATCCTTGCTTTGAAATTCGCAAAACTTAGCCATTTGAGAAAATCCTTTTCAACAAGGTCAAAATGTCAGTCTATTTAAACTGCAAATTTCTTTTCTACCTCTTTCAATTTTGAAAACCTGTCTCCTAGCACGTGTGCTGCTGTTAGGACTTCGATTTCAAAATGAAGCAAAAATCATTTTCCCCAGCGCAAGTCAGTCTATAGATGCTAATTGCATTTCCTTTATGCTATCTTGCTACCTGCTATATTTGCTATTTCTACCTATATATCTAACATTTCAGGTACCAGCTTGGCTTCCCAAAGGAACATCAAGTTTTTTATTCCCCAGCGCCTGCGCAACTCATATATCTCCCCAGCGGAAAGCCCAAGGCGGCATTTTCCCGAAATAGCACAGGATGGGCCCATATATAGGCGCACCCAGGACTTATACAACAAGTCTGATTTCCCGCATAATTCTGAGTGGGGATGTGTCTGCAAACGGACACACCATGGCTTCTTAGGCAGGCTCCCGCATGATTCTGAGTTGGGATGTGTCTGCAAACGGACACACCCAGGGCTTCTTAGGCAGGCTCCCGCGTAATTTTGGATCGGAATGTGTCTGCAAACGGACACACCCAGGGCTTCTTAGGCAAGCTCCCGCGCAGCTCCAAGACGGGATGTATCCGCATACAGATACGCCCAGGGCTTAAAAAAATAAGTCCCACGGAGCTACTCCCGACAACAGAACTCAGGTATGATTTCTATCTTATGGCTGACGGGCCCTTTCACGCAAGTCTAATGGACTATAAGCGACCCGACCGGAAGTCTACCAGGTCTTAATCCTCGATTGGCCTGGTAGCTACTCTAACTTTCGCCTTGTCCAAGCCTCAGTCAGACATGTATACTGCTATGAATAAGAGTATGAATGAGAGCGTTATACTTTGATATTGTTTCCTATTTTGATGGCAATCACGTTCCATCCTTATAGGAAGCAGTAATTTTTTTTAATATGGCGGTATTCTAAATCCTTTGTTACTCCAATGCATTACAGTAACAGATGACAAGAACTAATGTAACAGATGAAGTGCATTAAAGTAACACAAGATTCAATTAATAGAAGATGCTTATACACAGGGATTAGACATTAAAATAACAGGTGGTCTATGTTAAAGTAACACATTATGTGCATAACAATAACTCCATATATATGTTTGTGCGAAAAAATCATATAATGATCAGATCTTTAATAATATGCAGTTTGCCAGTTTCCATACTATAAATGTAAAATCTAATAATATAGAGCATATTAATGACTTCCGTGGCAATGAAAGCATAACAATTGATGAAGATTATGAAAAACCTAAATAATAATTAGTGAAGATTATGAAAAACCTAAATAATAAACATAACAATCTGAAATCTATACTAACACGAGAGCAATGAACCATTGATATGAATCTTTGATGAATGAAATGAATAAAATTGACCCAAAACATGAAAGCAATATCGAAACTCACCATTGTTGTACTCCACGAATTGACTATCAACAGCTGATGAAGATGTCGCGATCATTGAATCCATAGTAACGGGATGTCGAACACAAATTTGAATGAATGAACGTTATATTGGAAGCGTTTTCTTTAGGTTTGATGAACGTGGTAACGTGAATGAATGAATGAGTGAATGTGATATTATTGTTTTCTAAAATTATGGAAGTTATTTTAGGATGTCATATCTCCTTTTTTTTAATGAAATGTATATATTTGTTGAGCTCCTTTGTAAGGTAACTTTATAATTGAGTCGAACTATATATATTTTTTGAACTCCTAACTTCTTGGTCAGAGTAGAGCTTACTCCTTCACTTTAATGTTAATTAGATCGGTAATTTTAAAAGAAAACATGCATAGTGTTCTACTAATCTCAACAGGTTGCAGTTGTAAGAATTAAAGAAAAGTTTGAGCCAAGGAAACTGGACATGAAAGCACAAATTAAAGGTGGTACCATTTTTTTGCTGGTTATTGGGGATACAGAATTACATCAATCATCATCATATATTTATATTTGAAGGAGAGGTCGCTCGTAGATAGGTTTTGATTCTTGTTGAAGAAATTTAAACAATTTTTTTGGCATAGAATAGATTATGCAAATTAATTAATTACTGTACTAATAATTGGTTAACAAATGAGAGAAGACTGATCATCTTGAATTCTACACAGGAGATTGTGCACAGCTCCTGCAATCTCATCCACCGTACTCATTTTGCTCTCATCTTCTACCTACATGCAACCATATAATTAATTATTTAATAAATAAATAAACAAAAGTGGACGAAAGCTACGCGTTAAATATTTACAGAAATGATCGGATGATGGTAAACTAGCTAATTTGGCAACGGGTTATCCATCCATGATATCCAATATTTTTGTCTTTTTCTATTTAAACCGGTAAAAACAGACTGATTTTAAAACCTTATGACGGATATATATACCTAGCATTAGCATCTGTTACACATGTGATATCATTTGAGAGTCTTGAGATCAGACCTTACACATTCTATTGTCAACTTATTTTGAAATTAGACTTTGGATTATCAACAAGTAGGAGTATAATTAATTAATTAATTAATTAATTATACTCTAAATCCTACTAATTCTCATGAATCATGTCCTTCTATGATTCATAGGGACAATCGACTGAAATGATTTTGGTTGATATATGCATCCACACTTGACCATTGACCCGACCCGACACGATCCAATTTTGCTTAAATATTGAAAACTGGGTTAAAATTCAATTTTCAATATAGTTAAGAAGCATAATTATTGTTACAATCAAAATTTAAAATCTAATAAAAAAGGGGTTGGGTCAGAGGATAAGTATTTGCAAGATCGTTTCATATCAATTTAGCGTGAGATACTTAGATATACTTCATTCATTCGTCTCAGTCATTTATTTACTTTTAATTAAAAGAATTATCACAAATAATATAAAAATAAATAAAGAGCTGAGACGAAAAAGTTACACGTATATCGGAGACGTCTTAGCCGAGTGGTTATGACTAGGTACAGTGAATGATAGGTCTTAGGGTTCGAATCTCCTCATGTATATTGTAATACGATTAAAACCTTTGTAAAATACGTACAAAATTGACTACCTCTATTTAGGAAAGTGGTATGTCAATAAAACCTTTATAAAACACAGTCTCTTAATAGCATTTTTATATATTTACGTGAAGTTAATGTAGGCCAAATTGGTAACCAATTAATTTGTTGTCATAAAGCATAGTAGATACTCCATACGTGTATTTGATCTGGAAAATGATTAGGTTAATTAAGACTAACCTTGAGATTGAATGAGTAAAAGACAAGTCCTTGAGAAGTGTTGACATTAAGATGTAATATAGTCAACTTTAAACAAAGCAAGCCTGATACAAGCTTAGAGAGTTGCTTAGGCTGCTGCTGCTTCTTCATCCTGATTTTGAGGTTGGCATGCCTCTCCACCATCGTCACCTCCACATCCCCCGCCACACCATCATCATCTCCGCCGCCTAACGCTTGCTTCTTCATCTGAACACCGTCATCACAACTGTGAGCCAAACCCGAGTATTGTGGGAATGTGATGAATTCTTGGAAAGGTAGTGAAGTTGATGATGAGGTTCCCTTGCCGGATAAATTGTCCACCCCATGTTTCTTGGCACTCAAGTAATGTAACTTGTGTTCTAGCTCTTTCACAAAGTTGATTGCTCCTCCTACTATTGATGCTTGATCTCCCTTTTTCATTGGTGGTGTCAATTAACACAAGGGAATACTTTATAGTAAGATACTCACTAATTAATACTCGTATATCAATACCGTGTCACTCGTTTACTTATTTACTTTTATTTTAATTAAAAAAATTATAATCAAAGATAAACAAGTTATCAAAACGAATAAATGTCATTTTACCATGATAACTATAGCTACAAACCTACACATTTTCGTACATAAGAATTAATCGGGTGAAGATGATAATGAAAGGGTAACAAATTTATTGCACAATGTAATTAGGACATTTGTAAGTACACTAAATATACTTAATTAAACCTCAAACTACATAAACATGAATTAAGTACTTTTAATCCACTTGATTGTAATTGTATAAATTGAGGTCCATTAATTTGCAAGCTAAGCTAGGGAGTAGGGAGTAGGGAGTAGTATGCAAAGATGCTGAAGATTGGAGGGAAAAGAGTACTAGTGATATTTATTTACCCATCCAAATTTCTTCTGATGTGACACACGCATACGTGAACAATCATTTTCAAAATAAAATTTGGAAACGAGCTTGATGAATAAAAGTACTTAATTCATGTACGTACTTCTCAAAATGTTGGGACAACAAAAGCAATCAAATTCCCTAATAATAACTCCCTTCAACATAATTAAAACATGATACTCCGTATATCATAAAATTATATAATTTCATATAATCACATTGCTTAACTAATTAACTAGCCAAAATAAAGGAATTAGCAGAATTAGGGTGTCACACTATATATCAACATACAGAACCAAATTTCAATAGTTTTTTTACTCTTATAACAATACTCCGTTTAATTTATCCATTCACTTCCATATGTTAAATTAATTACTCTATATATAGTATCGGTTTTTCTAACCTATGCCAGGTGTTAACCAATGTCACTGAGCACATGTTAAAACCTTAATCAAGGGAAGGATTATCAAGTTTATAAGGTGAGTAAGTATGAGTTAATATTTCAATTTTTCATGATAATATATTTGATAATCCCTTCTTAATTAAGGTTTTAACATGTGTCCAATGAACACACTTTAGAAACACCGACATAGTATATATTCACTAATTTTAATTAAACTACTCTTCAGTTTTCACATATCAATCAATACATATAAAAATGACATATAAGAAAGAATGTTGCACTTTTTTTTTCATGTAAAACTAATTTTTTTCATATATATTACGAGTAATATAATAAAACGATATAGCTTAGTATTTGACTATTTGAATCGTTAATAGTTCTTGCAAGTTTTTGAAATGTTTTATCATATATATGAGAGTATTTTAATGAAAACAAAATTCTCAAAAAGACTTAAAAGAAAGGATATATAAGATGAAATTGTAGTACTACCTACTATCTGTGATGTACAAACTCATATCGTAAAAAAGAATATATAGGGTTTGACATAAGAGAGATTGAGATTGAGATTGAGATTGAGATTGTGTAGGTACGTACCCTTTGAACATAAGAATGAGGCATCAAAGATCTAAGCATGTTCAAATACAGATTCATTTGCTTTCTTCGGTTCCTTTCAACAGCAATGTGAGTCATCCTTTGGTTCTCCACGTCCACCCTGGTCTTCTTTGCGGTTGCACGTCGTGTACGTGGCGGCCTCATAACCACCTCCACCTCCACTTCCATAGGGAGGCCATGATCACGGTCACCTACTACTATTTCAGTCTTCCCCACTTCCGGTGACGAAGAATCCAACGATCCCCATTCGTAATTATCCAACGTCGTCGAAAACAAACCCGCTTCAGAAATAACATCATCATAATTATTAGTATACATAATCCCATCATCATTATCATCATCATTATCATTATTGTTAATGATACCATGATAATCATCAATAAAATGATTATTATTATCATTGATGTCATAATAAGAAGTTTGAAGAAGTGTGGTAGACCAAGTATTATTATCTAGTACTCCTAGTAGTGAAGGGTAGGGATCTTTGTCATTATAATTATAATTGTTATTATTATTATTATTATCGAGACCAAAAAGGTGTTGTTGATGTAATAAGGCGGATGCATCTAGTGCCATTATCTTTCTTTCTTTTATTTGTTGGCCGGCAAAAGAAAGTGGTGTTGGCTACTTAAGTCTAAAATGAAGAACTCTCTCACTTTATTTTGTGGGTGGGTGGCTTACTTTCTTAGCTTATTATTATTCAGAGGTGGATTTAGAGGGTTATATAAAGGCCATCCTACTAATCTACAGAATATTGCTCGTGATGTGGTTTTGGTACTCCCTTCTTTCGTAGCTACATTATCACACCTTCCTCATACTATTGTGCTCCTCATTAGGAATAGGCCGATAGCAATCATCTAAGTTTAATATTTTACTTCATTTTTCTTTTTTCTTTTTTAATTCGGAAATATCAATTTCATTGATAAAAGATTATGCAACGTCGTCTATAAACAAAATCAAAATAAACAAAATACAAATTTGTAAACATATAAACAAATATTCCCTCCGAGTTCCTATTATTGTCCCACTTTTCTTTTTTGGGCTGAGTTTGATTTTTGTCTCACTTTTCTTTTTGGACCATCAATGTGTGGTCAGGCCCGTCATACCACATGGTCACCCAGTTCTTGGAACCGGGGCCCAATTCTTAAAGGGGCCTCATCAAGTTAAGGCCCAGTATATATATAATATGTGGCCAAGAAGATCACTAATAGTTGTAGTAGCTCAGTGGTAATTAGTTGAAATAAAAGGTTCCCTATCTCATTGAGAGTGTGAGTTCTATTCCCCATTCAGTCAAAAGTTCTTATTCTTTCTTTCGAAGTTTATTTTCCCGCCTATGATGTGGGTCCGTTTTCTTAAAGTATAAAAATATACATAATATGTGACATTCAATATAGATATCTATTTTTAATTATAATTTGGGGATGTTTCATTAATTTATATTAGCTTACGTTTTTTAAAATCGAAAGAATTCTTGTAAATAAATGTTATCATACATGAGATTTACGACCCATGGAAACATTTTTTTTTTAAATTACCTATAGCTAATAATTCCATATCTATGGATCGTAAATGGTACATCTCAAATTTTGGATAACTACTTAACTATTATAAATAATATACTCGGTAATATTCTGTAATGTGTGGATCGTGACACTAATATATTAAAAAATTTGAAACTTAATTTCAATTTGAGAATTTGTTTATAATACGTACGAGTATTGTTTTTCGAAATAGCTTAAAAAACATAGGAGATGATGTTGACTAAAGGGCCTCCAAAAATTATTCGACACAGGGCCACCAAATATCATTTGACGGCCCTGTGTGTGGTTCACAATTACTCTCTCATTTCTCTCTCTTCCTTCTTCTTTTTTGAGCCACACATTTCTCTTTCCTTATTTTTCACCCCAAAAGCTTTTGGGACAATAATAGGAACTCGGAGAGAGTATCATTATTAGAATAACACGTTCTTATATATACATATCCTTCAATATACAACTGATTATTAACACAAAATTTCGTAAAGTTATTTATGGATCTGTGGACATAGTTTTGGAAAAAATGTATTCCGCCTCTCTTGACAATTGTAGACAAAAATTTGACTTCAATTGCATCAGATCACCATATATATTTTGAAGCTTTATTTAAAGCATTCGCTGTAATCTTGCACATATACTCCCTCAGGGCCGACCTGGGCATAGTTTGAAGGGGCAACAGCCTAGGGCCATGGCTGAGAGGGGCCAAAAAAAAATCTATTTCAGTAATGTATAATATGCATTTGACTATAGTTAGACAAGTAGTTCAACTTTACCATAGTGGTCATGAGGTTTTATTCCAAGCATGTGGTCATGGGATCGAAACTTGATCCAAGCATTTTCTTATTTTAGTATATTATTTATCTCCTAGATTTTGTACTTCGTACCCCTTCGTTCCATTAGATTCTTTACATTTACTTTTTCACACTTGCCAACAAACGTTTATTTTGTACATATCTTTAGTTACATATTTCTAAGAATTATAAAAAAAATTGATATTTATAATGCAATCGATTAGATAATTTAAACAAGATCTCACATGACAATATTTTATCTTATATATTAGAAGTTATATCGACAATTCCCCTCGCTCATGAATAGTACCCAAAACTCAAATGCAAAGAACCTATTGGAACGGAGGAAGTACAACTCTTTGCTTTTTTTTATTTCTAAATATTGACTTTATTATTATGATTTTTGTTAACATTGTGCTACATTTTACAATTTTGTCATTTATAAAAGAATTTTAAAAAAAAATTATACAAACCTTAACATATATGAGTGATTTGTAAATTGTTTCAGTTATACAATTGTTAGTAATTTATTTTTTAAACTTTATAAAGAAGGTCTTGAACATTGTTCCAAATATGTTATTTATACAAACAACTACAGTTTTTTTCTTCTTTTTATCAGGATCCATTTTATCAATTTTTTTTAGTGATTACGTAGTTGTTTGGGTAGCAAACAATCGTATGCCTCCAGCCGGATGTGGCCGGCGATCTCTTTCTTCGTCCCTGATGAGCTCTATGCTCCGGACCTGCGCATGGAGCACACAAGGGCCTCGGAGGGTTTTTGAGGTTGCCTCTCCGACGTTCAAGTCAGTAAACGGGACTAAGAAGTCGATCTAGAATTGTGGAGGATATTACTTAGCTTTTTTAGAGATATCATGTGTTGTGTATGTTTTGTGTCCCTTATTTGTGGTGGTTTTCTTGGTATTTATAGGGTCTGAGTGTATGGATCTGTCGTCCATTGCCGGGACAAGCCGACATACCTCCCCACCGGGAGGGAGCCGGCGCGAGTCAGCTGCCAGATGAGAAGTCATAAGAATTGCCGGTTGCCGGCCGTCTGTGGTGCCGACCCCCATCAATTGCCCCAACGATGGCTGTCTGCCAAGGACTACCGTAGGCCGTCTCCAGCGATCAGTACTTGGGTGAGGCATCACAGGGTTGCTGGCGTCTTGCGGGGAGTCTGTTCGTCTTCCCCTATCTGCGTCTAGGGTGTTCCTAGAGGTAATGATAATCTTTGCCCTTCCCTAGGTTGCTGGGTGGTTGTGTGCATTAAATGGGGTGCATGCAAGATTGTGTGTTCCTATATAATGCTTTCATTTTTTGACATTTTTGGTATCATTTCTCTATTCCAACCTTCATAAACTCAACCCAGTCATGTCATCTTCTGGCAGCAACTCTTCCCCGTCCTTAGTGCATCCCCGTGCCCCCGCCAAGCGCCGAAAGCGTTCCCCTCCTTCAGAGTCTTCCAGGTCTCAGCGAGGGCGTTGGGTCTCCCGCGGGGCTTCGTCGCGTCCATCGGGTAATGCTGCCGTAGTTCCTCCTTCGGGGTCTTCCAGGTCTCAGCGAGCGCGTTGGGTCTCCCGTGGGGCTCGGTCGCGTCCATCTGGGAATGCTGCCGTAGTTCCTCCTCCTCCCCCTGCTTCTGTTGGGGGGATTGTTGGGTCTTCCTATGGTGATGTTCGTCCTCGCCGCCGTCGGAGGGCTCGGGTGTAATTTGGGGTATCCGAGCCGGACATCGACTCGGACTGCCCGTTCTCGGGTGGTTCCTCTGGTTCTTATTCCTCCTCGGGCAGCAGCTCGTCTGGGCCGTCGTGGATGGCCGGACCCTTGTGTCCCTGTGACTCTGAAGGCGAAATGGAGGAGGGCTTTGACACTCTTCGTGGGATTCGCGCCCCTCCTCCTTCTCCCGCCTCCTCGTCTTCTACTGTCAGCCCGACTTCCTCCTTTCCTCAAGAGGATATTGATGAGGAGGAGAGGGACTAGGGCTCCAGGCTTGGTTGGACCTCGTTTTGCTGGTTGAGGTCAATAGAGGGGGAATGCGGTCTACTTTTGGTGGTGTAGTTATGCTAATGGTGCTTCGCGGGTGATCCTCAGCCTTTTTATTTTGTCGTTCTTTTGCTTACTTTGGGCAGTTACCTAGCCGGATGATGTAATTCGGGGGTTGCCGGTCTCCCCTGGTTTTATTTTTCAATTTCTGGCCTTATGTATTGGGGTGCCGGCCCCATTCGGCTGTGTTCGTTAGGATTTTCTGGGTGTAAGTTGGTTAATTATCGAATGTGGACCATTGTGTTTTGCGCTAACATTGCATTTTTAATTTGTCTGCCCCTATTCCCCGTGTTGTCTTTTCGTATTATGAACTTTTCAAGTTGCATTGAATGCCATTTCTCCCTTGTTAGGTTTCTTATGGGTGTCCCTAGGTAGCTCCCCTTGTATAAATAGGGGCTCTTTTCCTCACTTGCTTTCATTTGCGCTTCCTACTCTCTCTCCAAGATAACAAAAATTCCTCTTTCGCTTCCCTTTTCCTTTTACTGTCAGGTCATCGTCTCCTGCAGCGGGAGTTCTAGTTTTGCAGGCGCACCTTTGTAGGTTAGTTCCCTATCTCTTCTTTCTTTTTCTATTTCCTTGCTTCCGAGTCATGTCCACCCGTTCTCGCCGGGTCCATTTTGAGGATGAGGGTAACGAGGCGATGTCGGCCTATGATGGGGCCCAGTCTGGCGGATCTGGGGAGGACGCCGGCGATGCCCCGTCTGACGCGTCCTTGGAGGTAGTGGAGCCCATAAACGCGGTCCCTGTTCGAACCTTGCGTATTTCTGCCAGCCGACCCCCTCGAGGGGGGCTGACTTCTATTTCTGGGGTAGGTAAGGATGAGGTGCCGTCTTCCGGCGTTTCTGGGGGAGGCACGGCGGATGGTAGTTCGATGGTTCTACGCCGTCGTCGTGGGGGTTCCCGCCGTTGGGGGGAATCCTCTGAGGTGGATAAACCGTCCTCCAGCCTTCTGGTTTCTGCTTCTGATCCGGCGAAGGGGCAGTTGGAGAGTATTGGGGGTGGCGACGACCTCCTCAATCGCGTCCATACCATGATAGATGAGGTTTGGCGCCGTAGGGCACTGAATGCTGATAGTCTCGATGCCGCCAGGGAGCTTTATCCCTTGGGGGAGGGTTACGACTATGTGATGCCGGAAGTGGGTCAATCGATCTGCTTCCCTCCTGAAGGCTGTGTGGGGGTGTCGGTAGAGTCCTTGAAGTTTGGTATGCATTTTCCCCTTGACCCCTTTGTAGAGGAGGTGTTTTGCTGATGAATCTGTCGTTGGGTCAGCTGACTCCTCAGGCTTTTCGTGTCATCCTCTCCTATTGTTGGGTGTGTCGATTTAGGAGGTGGAGGCCCTCGGTGGAGACGTTCTGATTCATGGTGCGCCTCAAGGTTGTACCGGCATCGAATTATTGGGCTCTGGGTCGGCGAGGTAAATACGTTACATCTTAACCCATACTCTCTAACTGCCATAGTTGGAGGGGTGCCTTTTTGTACGTGTGTTTGGCTCGACCATGGTTTGTCCCCCGGATGTTTCAGTCTGACGTGCGGGTTGACATGTAGAGTGATGAGGAGGTGGGGTGCTGTTTGGATATGAGAGAGTCTAGCTTGAAACCGCCGGACAGGGAGATTGTTCGCGTCTTTCCTGCTGTTATGAAATGGGTTGGTAAGGAGAAGGTGGCCATGCCCACAGTTTGGTTACCTCCCTTCGACCTAATTTCAAGTAACGAGTACCTAGAACGGGTGGGCACGAGCGTCCCTGTCGCCGGCCCAGGTACCTGGCGACCAACCAATTCACTTGTGCCGTCTTCCTTTTTTGACAGAAAACAGAACCTCAACTCTTTGCTCCTTTTCCTGCCTATTTTTGCAGGTAGCAGACCGGCGCCTTCTTGGACGTCTGGGGAGCTTACTTTTTTGGGGTTGGACTCTTCCTTTCGCCCGCTATCCGCTGCACCGCCGCTACCCCCGGTAGATCATCCCACGATCATGACGCACCGCCGGTCGAGGTTTGCTAGGGCGAGAAAAGATGCCGCGACCCCGGACTTCGGGGATCTTCCTCCTCAGAAGAAGCAAGCCGTAGGGTTGCCCTCTGCCGTCCATGAGGCGGCCATGAGCGTAGCCGGTGTGCAGGCTGATGATGGGGCTTCCGTGGTTGTTACCTCCCCAAGGCCGGCAGCTTCTCCTATTGTTACTGTGGCTGCCTTTTCTAGTTCGGCTAAGGTAATTGTGCCGCCCTCTGATCCAAAGGAGACGACGGTCCGCCTGGAGGCCTCTCGGGACAGGGACACTATGGGCGACGTCGCTGCTGCTGTGGACATGACCCTCCCTACCTTGTCCGAACTTTCCCTCTTCAGGATGTTGGAGGAGGATATCTCGTCTATCGACCGGATTCAGACCCCCGCCCAGTTGGAGACTGCCTACCGCAGCGTGGGAGAGGATCTCTCCAGGTCTATTCAGTCCCTAATCAAGATTAAGAAGGCGGCGGAGGAGGGTATGAGATTGAAGTCCCAGTTGTAGGAGGTGGAGCTGAAAATGGAGACAAGAAAAACAGCTAAGGCTAGAGGATGACGGCTGGTCGCGCAGAGCTGGAGGCTCTCCAGGGCGTCCACTCCTTTTGCGAGCCGTCCAGGAAGACCTTGGAGGAGCAGTTGCGGTTTGCCCATGCTGAGGTGGCATCCGTTCGTGTTGAGGTGCAGTCTCTTCAATCAAAGCTGGCGGCGGTTGAAGAGGTCGTGGCAAAGAAGTCTGCGGAGCTTGCCGAGCTGGAGAAGGAGGGCGGCGAAGCTTACACGAAGGGGATGAATGCGGTGGTTGCCTTGACATCTGCGGCTCTTCGTGAGTATGACCCCAACATCGATTTTGGTCGGTATAATCTTATTTACCGGTGCCTTCAAGCTGAAGAGGATAAGCCTGAGGATGGGTCGCCTGAGGCGGCCTCTCCGATCTCTCCTAAATAGAAAATTGGGCCGTCGTCCTCCTGTGCCTTATGTACCCTCAAGGAGGGAGAGGAGGGGGCGGAGGAAGAGCCGGCTGACACCGCTCACTCTTCTGCCCCCTCTTGAGGCTTTTTATGGATCTCCTCGCACCTAACCTTGAGGTTCAGGCATAGGCTTGCCCTCTATACTTCATCGTCTTTCCCTTTTTGTCTTGTTTGTAGGTGGCGCTTGATCCTTTGGGGACGGCTGCCAATCTTGTAATAGTCGTAGCCTTGTTTTGACTTTTATTGTAACCAACATTCGGTGCTTCTGACGCCTTTTGCCTTTTCTAATTTGATTTTAGCTTTCTGACGATTTTTTGTAGCCTTCCTGTTATGTATACGCTCCTCTGTTTTGTCGGCTTTTATATGTTGACTATACCTCTGTCGAAATACTGTCGCCTGGTCTCCGTTTTGTGCCCCCAGTTGGAGACATGCGGAAGGGGGGGGGGGGGGGTAGGTCCTGTTGCCGCCGAGGGTTATGGAGGGGGTGTCATGCCCCCATGACTTTGGATGGGGGTCAAGCCTTGTGGTTATGTCCCCACACCTTGTGGATGGTGGACCCTAGCCCCGTCGCCGCCTGTGGCTGTGGCGTCCAGGCGGTCTTGGCTCATGCCCTCATAACTGTGGATGGAGGATCTTGGCCACGTTGCCGCCTGGGGCTGTGGCACCCAGATGGTCTTGGCTCCTGCCCCCTACCTATGGATGGGGGACCTTAGCCATGTTGCCGTCCGTGGTTAGGACCTACGGACGCTTTTGGCTTATGCCCTCATAGTTGTTGATGGGGGACTTTTGCCATGTTGTCATCCGTGGTTAGGACCTACAGACGGTTTTGGCTTATGTCCCCATAGCTATGGATGGGGGACCTTTGCCATGTTACCGTCTGTGGTTAGGACCTACAGACGGTTTTGGCTTATGCCTCCATAGCTGTAGATGGGGGACCTTTGCCACGTTGTCGTCTGTGGTTAGGACCTACAGACGATTTTGGCTTATGCCCCCATAGCTGTGGATGGGGGACGTTTTCCATGTTGCCGTCTGTGGTTAGGACCTACAGACGGTTTGGGCTTATGCCCCCATAGCTGTGGATGGGGGACCTTTGCCATGTTGCCGTCTGTGGTTAGGACCTACAGACGGTTTTGGCTTATGCCCCCATAGCTGTGGATGGGGGGACCTTAGCCATTTTTAGTGGGGTGTCCACTTCTTGCGCTAAGTGAATAGGGGCTCCCCCCTCTTATTGCTTGCTGCTCGAGTAGGTAGAGAACGGGGAGCAAGTAGATTTAGCAAACAAAATGCCCTCCTCATTAAAGTGGTTACAAGTTCTGGAGGCAGGGTCGTCGACAGGCCCGATCGTACCCTGTCGGGAATCAGAACAACAGTTGGCCTACATGCCACCTAGACGTAGTATCTTCTGATGGTGTCTGCGTTCCAGTGTGACGGCAGATCCCGCCCATCGTCGTCTTTCAGCCTGTAGGTACTCGGTCCTACTACCTTGGTAACTTCATATGGTCCCTCCCAGTTGGCGCTAAGCTTTCCGTGTTCGTTTGCTTTGCCGACCTCCGCGGACTTTCTAAGGACCAAGTCCCCTACCTGGAATTTTTGGTGGTTGACCCTCTTGTTGTACGCTTTTCTCATTCGCTGTTGGTATGCTACCAGGTTCACATGCGCCTCTTCTCTGGTTTCTTCTACCAGGTCCAGGGCTTCTTCCATGGCGGCTTCGTTCATGTCCCCCTTGTAGTACTTGCTGCGGGCGGAAGGGATGCGTACTTCTATGGGAAGAAGGGCTTCTGCCTCGTATACGAGGCCAAACGGTGAATGTCCGGTAGCAGCTTTTTGTGTTGTTCTTTATGACCAGAGCACACTTTGCAGTTCATCCGCCCACCTTTCTTTGAGGTCTTCCAGCATTTTCCTTAGCCCGTTGAGGATTTGTTTGTTGGCCGCCTCGGCCTGACCGTCGGTTTGGGGGTGGCAGATTCCTAATCCTTCCAGCCATCCTCTCATGGGAGGGTTGTTGAACTGGCGGTCGTGGTCGAACACCAGCACCTTTGGTACTCTGAACTGGGTTATGACATTGCGCTAGATTACTTTACACACAGCCGGCTCGGTGATGTTCGAGACGGCTTCCGCTTCTATCCACTTTGAGAAATAGTCCACGGCTACTATCACGAACTTCCTGCCCCCGGTCGCTGTCGTGAAGGGTCCTAGGATGTTCATTCCCCATTAGGCAAAGGGGATGGGGCTTAGGATAGGTTGAAGCTCCCTGGCCGGCGCGTGGATTATTGGTGAGTGAATCTGGCAGTTGCTGCACTTTTTTGTTAGCTCCCTGGCGTCGTGCAGGGCGGTCGGCTAGTAGTAGCGGGCCCGAACCGCCTTTTGTACCAGGTTTCTGTCGCCTATATGGTGTCCGCACATTCCTGAGTGGATGTCATCCAGCACTTCCGCTTCCTCTCTTGGCTTTAGGCATCTCAGGATCGGCGCCGCGGTTCCTTTCTTATATAGCTGGTCTGCTATCATCATGTATCTTGATGTCGTCGTTGGCATTCGCTTTGCTCTGGCCGGATCCTTCGGCAGCCATTTGCTAAGGATATACTCGATGATCGGCGTCCGCCAATCGTTGTCGTCATCGCACTCCACATTGTGGACGCCGCCCTGGCCATCCTCGTCTGTCACGATGCTTTTCTTTTGTCTGACGTCTACCCAGACAGACCGTCGGATATCCTGCAAACTAGAGCTCGCTAGTTTTGACAGGGCGTCTGCCTGGTTATTCTATGATCTGGTTATTTGCTCGATTTCGTATGACTGGAGCTGGGACAACTCTTCTTTAACCTTCTTTAGGTAGAGCGCCATTGAGGGCTCTCTGGCTTCATACTCTCCATTAATTTGATTCGTCACTAGCTGTGAATCTGTTGATAGTACGACTCGTTCGGCGCCGGCTGCCCTGGCGAGGTGGATGCCGGCCAGGACGGCCTCGTATTCGGCTTCATTATTGGACGTCTGAAAAGTGAATCTCGGGGCGTACTCGAATTCCTTACCGTCGGGGCTCGTTAAGACGACTCCGGCCCCCGAGCCGTTGCAGGTGGCTGAGCCATCGGTAAATACCTCCCACACTCCTGACGGTGGGTCATCCTCCTCTGAGTGCGAGCACTCGGCTATGAGATCTGCCAATGCCTGAGCTTTTATCGTTGTTCTTGATTGGTATGTTATTCCCAGGCCACTCAGTTCGACGGCCCATTTCAGCATTCGTCCTGACTTCTCGAATTTTTCCAAAGCTTTTTCTAGAGGCAAGTTTGTGAGGACGGTTACTGGGTGTGCGTCGAAGTAGGGGTGCAACTTTTGGGCGGCCACGACTACAGCGTATGCCGCCTTCTCTACCATCAGGTAGTTCTTTTCTGCTGGTCCCAACGCGTGGCTGACAAAGTATATCGGTTGTTGGGCTTTCTCTTCCTCTCTAAGGATGATGGCGCTTATTGTGACGTTGGTGACTGCTATGTACACATACAGCCTTTCGCCTTCTGTGGGTCGTGCCAACGTTGGTAGAGACTTCAAATGCTCTTTTAGGTCGGCGAACGCCATTTTCTGCTCTTCCTCCCACTTGAAATGCTTGTTCCCCCTTAGGACCCCGAAGAAAGGGGTGGATTTGTCTGCTGCCCTTGAGATAAATTATGTCAAGGCCGCCATCCTCCCCGTGAGTCTTTGTATATCCCTTATGGTTCTTGGCTCCGGTAGGTCCTGAATGGCCTGAACCTTCTCTGGGTTGGCGTCTATTTCCCTAGCACTTACTAGGAAACCTAAGAATTTTCCGGACCTTACTCCGAACGTGCATTTCTTGGGGTTGAGCTTCATCTTGTACTTTCTTAATGATTGGAACGTTTCTTTCAAGTCGTCAAGATGTTGCTCGTCCGCTTTGCTTTTTACAATCGCATCATCCACGTACATTTCCATGTTCCTGCCTCTTTATCCTTTGAAGATTTTGTCTACCGATCTTTGGTAGGTGGCGCCTGCGTTTTTCAGTTCGAACGACATCATCTTGTACATGAACGTCCCAGCGCTGGTAATGGATGCGCATTTGACCTTGTCTGGCCCCCACAAGAAGACTTGGTGGTACTCGGAGAAGGCGTCTAGGAAGCTCAACATGGTGTGTCCGCTGGTGGCGTCCACCAATTGGTCGATCCTGGGTAGTGGGTAGCAGTCTTTTTGGCATGCTTTGTTGAGGTTGGTGAAGTCCACACACATGCGGCAGGCGCCCGAGGATTTTTTTACTATTACCACGTTTGCCAGCCAATCGGGGTAATTGCAAGTTTCTATAAAGCCGGCCTTTAGCAATTTGTCGACCTCACTTTGGATGGCGCCATCCTTTTCCGCCGACATGGTTCTTTTCTTCTGCCTTATTGGACGGAAAGTGGGGTCGACGTTTAACTTATGCACTGTCACCTCGGGGTCCACTCCCGTCATCTCATCTGCCGAGTATGCGAACACGTCGGTGTTGTCCTTTAGGAGGCTGACGAGGCGTCCATGGTACCCTGGCTCTAGGCTGGTCCCTACGAGGACGGATCGGCCATGTTCTAGCTCTACTGTCATGCTTTCTCCTCCGGGCTCAAGGCGCTCAGGGTTAGGGTCTGCACATTCCCCGATTCTGAGTGTTTTTGGGGCCAGTTGGCATTCGTCGGGGCTGGGGATGACTTTCCGCTTGCCTTTCATTTCTTCCTGGGATCGCCTGAGGGCTACCGAGTTGCAGTTCCTGGCGGAGTCTTGGTCGCCGTGTAGCTTTCCCTCGGTGTTCCTGTCGGTGACGTAGGCCAGGGTCAGAGCTCGTATGGATACCAAGGCGTGCACCCCGTCTAGGGTTATCCGGCCGATTAGGGCGTTGTAGGCAGATTTGGCGTTTACTACCACGAATTGGGCCGCCACTGTTTTCGCGTCTTTCCCTTCTCCGAATGTGGCCGATAGGTCGATTGTGCCCATGGGTACGACTCCAGTTCCGGAGAAACCGTATAGCGCGCCGGCAGTTGGTTTCAGGTGTCTTTTGTCAAACCCTATTTGTTTGAAAGCTTCCCTATACAACAAGTTCGTGTAGGCGCCTGTATCTATCATGCACCTCCTGACTGCGTGGTCGCCTATTTTGATGGCTAGTACCAGGGGGTCACTGTGGGGGTATGTCACCCGTTGGTAATCCTCCACCTTGATGCTGAGAGTTGGGATAGTGTCTTTCTTGGGCTCGTTGGCATAGCATATACGCTGGGTTAGCTCTCTTAGGTGGCGTTTAATCTGCCGCTTGCTGGTCCCGGCTCCATGCTCCCTTTAATTCATCATGTTAATGACGTTGTGTTCCTTCCTCTTTTCGGTTCTGTCCCTGCTTCTGTCGGTGTTGCCGCCGTTGTTGTTGTCGTTGTTGTTGTTATCGTTGTTGTTATTATTGTTGCTTTTGTTGTTGCCGACGCGTAGGGTTCTAGCCTCGTAGGCCGCCAGCGAACTGCGTCGTATGAGGCCTTCAATCTCGTCCTTCAAGTTCCTGTATTCCTCCGTCGTATGCCCCGTTTGGTCAAGGAATGCACGGTATTTCTTTACATCGGCCCGGGGCCCGGCCATGATTGGTCTCGAAGATTTCAGCCCTTGGGCGTGTCAGCATGGTGTAGTGGTCGAACTTTTGGGCGTAAGGGCCCCTTTCCGGCCTTCTCTCTCCGCGGCCTCTGTTCCTTATTCTGGGCGGCTCCCTCTCGCCTGTCGGGCTTGCGACCCTTTCCAAGGGTGGGCGTCGGGCTCTCGGTGGCGAGGGGTCTTTGCGCCGTGTTTTGTAGTCTTCTTAGTTCATGTGTCCTTCCGCTATGCGCCTTGCCTCAACTAGGGAGGCCGGCCTCTCTCTGAGTAAATGGCTTTTGAGAGGGCCCTCTGTTATTGTGTGGGTCAGGGCGCAAGCAGCCATCGACGCGTCGATTGTCCTAATTTGATGGCACTCCAAGTCGAACCTTCTGACGTACTCCCTAATGGTTTCCTTTGGCCCTTGTCGCATGGTCATTAGATCCACTGTCACAATCTGCCGGCGTCGGCTCCCGGCATATTGGTCTATGAACGCCGTGCTAAGGTCCTTGAAATTTTGGATGGACTCCCGGGGTAGACCTCGGAACCACGACTGGGCGTATCCGGTGAGGGTGGTGGGGAATACTCGACACCACACTGCGTCGTCGGGCTCGTACATAGCCATTTAGCTTTCGTACGTCGCCAAGTGGTCTTCGGGGTCTGTCATTCCGTCGAACTGGATGTTCGGTACTTTTACTCGGGGCATAGGGTGCTCCGTAATTTCTGGGTGAAATGGCGACACTGTGGGTCGCCCCTTCTTAGGCGTCCTCTTAGCGGGTGCAGCTAATTCGGATTCGCCTTCGTCCTCCTCCTGGACGGTGGGGGCCTCCTTTCTGGATCGGCATATTACAAAGGTTTCTTGTTCGGGGGATCTTTCCCCGTGAGTGCGCTCGCTTCCCGGCCGGTGTCGTTCGTTAGCTGGGTGAATACCGAGCCGCGCCCTTCGGGGTTGTTAGGCCTCCGCCTACGTTCCTTCCTGCCCAGTCGATCCTTTATGGTTTTTGCGGGCCTTCCATCCCTTTCTCTCTGGCCTAGGCGATGGTGGACCGTTCTTTGGGGACGGTGACTTCTTCTGGCCTTCGGGGTGCCGGGGCCCAGTCGGTGGCGCATTGTCGGAGTGTGGCTTCTACTCCTTTCGCGTCGTCTCTCGTCTGGTGGGGATTCGTCGTCTCCTCTTATATTGATGACTGGTGTTAGGGCTCCCAAGCCTACCTCCGGGCAATAGGGCGAAGGCCCTCTGGACCGGTACTTCTGTCTCCCTTTGTGCAGCTCGATCCTTTCCTCGTCCAGGCGTCTGCTCTTCTCCTGGTATCGGCGTTTCCTTTCCTCTAACGTTAACGCTTCAGGGTGTTCGGGAAAGAGTTCCCTAGGCGAGACGTTAGCTCTTTGGAAGGTTCCGGTGACTGGCCCAGGAGGCTTTTCCGCTCGGGGCGCGGTCATGGTCAACGGGGCGGACATCCTTAAGAGCGCAGCGAGGAAAAGCTGGGCGGCGGACAGCTGTTCGGGGGTGAATGTGTCTGCTGGGGTGCTGGCCGAAGGAGACATTGCTGGGGTGGATGTCGTGGCCATGAGACCTTTACCCTTATCCTTGCTTCTGGTCTGGTCTTCAGGGGGGGAGGTTTCCACGACCTCGAGTTCGACATCCTTCTCCGCCTCCCTGGTGGCGTCGATGACGTCACGGGTTGTCATTTTCTTGAGTGTTTCGACGAATTTTTTGTAGAGCAAGGAGCTTTTTGTTCAAAGTCCCCACAGACGGCGCCAAATTGTTTGGGTAGCAAACAATCGTATGCCTCCAGCCGGATAGTTGATCAGATGGATGCTGACTCGTGCTTGGGTCAGATCAGGTTGATCGACATAGTTGATCAGATGGAGACGGGTCACAGCCCCGCTTGGCTGGCAACCGGAGAGATCATTATGGGCCTTGATGCTAGAAGACTCGACCCGGACCGACAATTGACGGGAAGCACCCGTCTTTTGCATGTATACCTCTCGCTCTTTTTTCTTTTTTTTTTTTGTTTTCTTAACGCGAAATTCTGACGTATAGGGGCCACTCGTTCGAGTGGACCCGTCACTCGATCGAGTGACCTCGATTAAACCCGTCTGCCTGATTTCAGCTAGTCCACTCGATCAAGTCAGGCGTGACACTCGATCGAATGCCTTCTAGCGGTACCCAATCTTTGCTTACGGAAATTCGTTTTCTTTCTTATCAGATTTGGTTATCCAAGCGTTTGTCGATCATAGAGCCCTCGGTGAATGTATCCAACTATCGTAGCAGCCATATTAGCTCAAGGAGACGGCGGATAAGCTCAAGTCACTACATAAACCGAGCATATATTATTGGGACGAGGAGCTAAAATTTCATGGTGAACCCTTAATTAGGTGGACCATTGCCTGGTGGTTCCTTTCGAAATTGACGGGGCTAGCCAAGAGAGACAAAGCTCGCTACCTGGTGATCCTGTCACTGGACTGGACCGTCCATATTTACCCGGACCGCATTCTGAGGTAGTTCGGTTTGTCTCCACGAATCCCCGAGACTGAAGCAATTATTAGCGTTTCACTCCAATTGACGAACGCTATGTGTGACACGTAGCTACAATGTTGGTTTACCCGTGCCATATGGACCATACCCCGCCCTTGCTAATCTGTTAGGGTTTCGGAATCATACCGGAAATGGACTTTCGAGGAGTCAGAGGAGGCTCGTAAAGCTTTGAAGACTGACGAGGCTTTTGACTTGGTTCGCCGAGAAATGGTGAAAGATGATAGGGGTTTCTTTGACGAAGGAGAAACTCCTGCTACCCTTATCCGATTGGAGTCGGGTCTTAAGTCAAAAACTAAGACTCGAGCTAAAGAGGTCGGTGCTAGCGGCTCACAGGGAAATTCGAGCTCCCGGACAGACTTGGAGAAAACAGTTGGGCCTAAATTGGCGGTCCGAGACCGATTGGGCCCCCGCGATCGGTTGCCAGAACGGGTAAGGAATCGACTTGGGCCTATTGAAGTGATTGAGGACTCGAGTTCGAAGAAACGAGTCCGGGCCAAGGAGATTCCCGTGGTGATTCGGGAGTGCTCACCTCCGCGTCGTCGCTAGTGGACAGCCAAAGAGGCCAAGGACAAGGGAAAGGGCAAGATACCCTAAATACCAAGCCCTTATTTTTTTTACTATTTAAGTATTACTATTATTTATTTAGTGTCGTGTGCTTTTTTTTGGAATTTTGAATTTTTTTTTGCAATTTGTAATTTTCCGAGTTTATCGGATTTTTTAGTAATAGATAAAGGAAGTTTACTATTTAAATCGCTCCTGTTTTTTTCTCGATTGCAGTGGTTGTGCCCTTTTGAGGGGCTGCCTACGTATCCACAATTAGCGGAATCAAACCAAACGTAGTTCAGATTATTTTATAAATTTGCAATCTCGAAATACACCAAGACTATTGGTTCAAGATGTTTACAAACAGTAGAATAAATAATTCTAGCTTTTGACTTGCTTTTGAAAGTTTATATAAAAAGACGATTTTAATAAACTTTGCTAATGACATTGAGAAAGGGCCTAAGGGTAGTAACGCTTCAGCTGGTCCAGGTTGGTTGGGTTGACAAACTCATTCCCGTCCAGGTCCGTCAACATCACAGCTCCGCCTGATAGAATCTTCTTCACCAAATATGGTCCGGCCCAATTGGGTTTGAATTTCCCTCTCGGGTCTACTGGTAATAAGGTTCGAATAGACTTGAGAACCAAATCTTCCTTCTTTAATGTTTCTGGGCCTTACTTTTTTATTAAAGGCCCGTTGGATCCTCTTCTGATATATCTGAATATTATTGAGGGCAAGAGATCGTCGTTCGTCTAACAAGACTAGCGAGTCATAACGTGCTCGAACCCAATCAGCTTCAGGTACTTGACTTTCCAATAGGATCCTGAGGGACGACACCTCCAACTCGACTGGCTGGACCGCTTCCATTCCGTATGTTAAGTAATACGGCATTGCACCGGTTGTGGTGCGTATCGACGTTCGGTTCCCCCACAGTGCAAAGGGTATTTTATCGGGCCAGTCCCAGTAATTATCAACCATCTTTTTTAGTATGGTGATAATCGTTTTATTAGCCGCTTCTACCGCTCCAATTGTTTGGGGTCGGTAGGGTGAAGATGTAAGCCTTTGAATCTTATATTTGGTCAGTAGGATCGCTGTTTCGGCTTGAAAATGGGTCTCGTGGTCACTGATAAATTCATGCGGGATCCCATACCGGCATATTATCTTGTTTTGGATAAATTTGGCAACATGCTTGGCATTGAGAATACGGTAAGATTCAGCTTCAACCCATTTGGTGAAATAGTCGATAGCTACCAGAATGAAACAATGTCCGCCGGTACCGAAGGGATTTATCTTCCCGATTATGTCGATACCCCACGTCGAAAATGGCCAAGGTGACGTCATGGTATATAACAGGGATGACGACATATGTTGCACATTAGCGAAGATTTGAAAGTTATGGCAATGCTTAACATATAACTGGCAGTCGATTTCCATATTATTCCAATAGTATCCGAGCCTCATAATTTTTCGGAATAGCATCTGGGCATTCATATGCGGACCGCACTCACCATCGTGCACTTCGGCCATAACCTTTTCAGCTTTAATTTTATCAACACATTGGAGAAGAGCCCTCTGTGCCGTCTTTTTGTATAGTTGTCCGTCGTCGGTATGAACGAACTGGGTAGCTAGCCTCCGTAAGGCTTTCTTGGCCCGGCCTTAGGTCCCGGAAGGATATTCCCGGGTCGTCAGGTATGTTAGCACTACTTGATACCATGGCTCGGGATCAGGTATCTCAATATCTTCAATGTTGTGGACGTACGCCGGCTTAGACCGTCTTTCGACACAAATTGGCATACTGGTCACGTGATCGGGATTATTCAGTAAAGATGCTAATTTGGAGAGTGCATCTACAAACTGATTTTCTTCCCGAGGCAAGTATGTATACTCCACCTTTTGGAATTGCTTCTCGAGATCCCTTACTCGTGCCTGGTAGGCCTTGAGATTAGCGTTCCGTGTTTTCCATTTTTGAAGCGCTTGGTTAATGACCAAGGATGAGTCCCCGTGTACCCGGAGGTTTGTGACCCCCAAGTCGGCGGCGACCAGTAGCCCATGGATACATGCTTCATACTCAGCAGCGTTATTGGTAACATCAAAGTCCAGCTTGATGGATACGGGAGTGTGTTCTCCTTTTGGTGAGATTAGGAGAATCCCGACTCCAAATCCTCGGAAATTGGATTCCCTGTCGAAGTATAAGTCCCACGTTTCAGTATCGGTATGGAAAATATCTTTATCTGGGAAGGACCAAGTGTCGGTGTGTCCTTCTTCGGCTACGGGACTGTCGGCGAGGAACTCGGCTACTACTCAGCCTTTAATGGCTTTTGAACGGCACGAATTTTAGGTCGAATTCTGCTAACATTAGAGTCTATCTTCACATTCTGCCATTGAGGATGGGCTTTTCGAAGAGGTATTTGATTGGATCCACTTTAGATAGCACCTGCACCTCGTAGCTGAGCATATAATGTCAGAGCTTCTAAGTGGCCTAGACCAGAGCTAAACAGGTCTTCTCGAGCATGGTGTATTTACACTCATACTCTAAAAACTTTTTGCTGATGTAGTAGATAGCTCGTTCTTCGGAGTCAACTGTCTGAGCTAGCATAGCCCCCATGGCTGTCTCGGTCGTTGTTAGGTATATCGACGAAGGCAAACCGGGTTTAGGTGGCATTAAAACCGGTGGGGCAAACAGGATTTCCTTGATTTTATCGAAGGCTATTTGACATTTATCGTCCCACAATATTTGTTCCCCTATCTTGAGCTTCTTGAAAATCGGTTCACACACCATGGTTAGTTTGGATATAAAGCGGCTGATGTACTGGACTTTCCCGAGAAACCCTCTTATTTCTTTTTCGGTTTTAGGAGGTCGCATCTCGGTAATGGCTTTGATTTTAGCTGGATCGACTTCGATGCCACGTTGGCTAACAATATGACCCAGTAATTTACCTGATGTTACCCCGAAACTACATTTTTGAGGGTTTAACCTCATGTTGTACTTGCGTAGTCGGGTGAAGAATTTTCTCAGAGCGGTGATGTGACCGTCCCTGTTTTTAGAGATTTGACGATCATGTCGTCCACGTAAACCTCTAATTCCTTATGCATCATATCATGTAACAAGGTTGTGGCAGTTTGTTGATAAGTGGCCCCGACATTGATGAGACCGAATGACATGACGGTGTAACAGTAAGTACCCCAAGGTGTAATGAAGGTGATCTTACGCATATCTTCTTCTGCCATTTTTATCTGGTTATATCCGGCATACCAGTCCATAAATGATAGAAGGGCATGATCAACTGTGTTATCCACCAGTATGTCGATGTGTGGTAACAGAAAATCATCTTTCGGGCTTGCTTTGTTAAGATCTCAAAAGTCCACACAGACACGCACCTTACCGTCCTTTTTAGGAACCGCCATGATGTTCGCAACCTAGTCCGGATATTCGGACACTTGTATGAAGTCGGCTTTGAACTATTTGTCGACTTCTTCTTTGACCTTGAGAGACCATTCGGGCCGCATCCTACGGAGCTTTTGTTTAACTGGTTTGCACCCGTCTTTGATCGGTATGTGGTGCTCGGCTATTTCTCGGTCTATCTCCGGCATGTCCTGGTAGGACCATGCAAAGACGTCTTTAAATTCTTGGAGGAGGCTTGTGAATTATTGTCTCTGCTCGGGATCTAAGGATAACCCTATCTTAAGCATCTGAGGTTGTAAGGTTGTTCCCACATTAATGGACTCGGTTTCCTCAATTACCGGGTTCCGGGATTCCCTTTGCTCTAGTTGCTCGATCAGATGTGGAGGTAGGGGTACCTGTTCGTCGGATTTCTCAATGTCATTGCACAAAACATTTTTGAAATTGGAAGCATTTTGAAAATAAGACAAGTCGTAAGCAGAACGGTTGTTATTATTGATTGTAAATTTTGAAAATAGCTCGAAAAGAGCTGCCATCTGATCATTGGTCAGTGGCGGGATAGGTGAGGTGCTCGGGACAGACCCCGAAGCACCAGCAGTAGGAGTAACTAAAGGTAGGGGCGGTTACAGGAGCGACTCTAGCACCGGACCTCCTAGACTCGACCTCAGACTCCGACTCGAACTCGGGCATGTCTCCTTCTCCGGCGATCAGCTTGTAAGTCCTTCCTCGACTGTCAGTTCATTTGACAGTCTTCCTCCAGGCTCTGCTTCCCATCTCGGAGCCTACATCCGAGATCAGCTTCGTCGGGTCAAACCTATTGCTGCAAAGAATAAGGTTGACCAGATCTTCCTTTGGAGTCGGGGCCACGGTTTCTTCCCCGAAAAGTAGCCCTACTGCGGGCTCAGCATCGTTGGCATCTTCTGACTGGATGAGGGTGAACACATCATCCGGAATGTAGTTGCAGTCCTAGGCCAAGTGGGTCCCAGGATGCACAGTATTGGGTTGGTACAGACCAACTTGGACAGCCCCGAATACCGGTGTGACGAAGTAGTCGGTCAGTCGTGGGCTATAAGGGCTCAAGTAGATACCCTTAACGAGGTTGCAGGTTCTTTCAATACCAGCTCGGACAATGTTGCCCGGAGTTGTAGCGTAGTCGAGGCCCAGGTGAGAGTCTTCATTCTTAAGAACCTCGATAACCCTTCCAGCTAGAAGATCGGGTTGGGAGGTAGCCCCCGGCAGGTACCCTAGTTGTGAAGTAGGGTCGGAAAAGATACTGTACTTCTCTTCGATCATCCCTACGAAATCAAATTCCCAGAGATCTGAGCGGCCCATGGTGTTAGAGCTAGCTACAGTCATAGGAGTCGCCTCTAAGGTGATGACGCTATCGTGTAAGGGCAACTTGATTTTCCGGTGAAGGGTGGAGGACACTGCCTTGACAGCGTGGATCCATGGCCTCCCTAGGAGCAGGTTAATGACATTGATCACTTGAAACTCCATCTCTTTTTCTATCGGGCCCGTTACAATGGTTAGTTTCACGGTCCCAGCTACCGACTTTGGGCTCCCATCAAAAGCCTGGATGGTTTGAGCAGTCGGAATATAATCGACCTCGGCAATGCCGATGGCTTTTGCGGTCCTCAAGGGGAGAACGTTGACCGCGGACCCATCATCGATCAGGGTTATCGGGAGATACTTTCCACGGCAGATCACCACGATATAAAGGGCCATGTTGTGGGTAGCCCCGAATGGTGGTAGATCGGCTTCAGAGAAGGTGATTAGTGGGTCTTCCTTCCCAGCTTTGCCCTTTAAGTGGGGCAGGACCGTGGCTACCATTTCAGCAGGAGTAGTCGAGGAGTCGATCTTAACTTGATCGAGGGTCTTTGTGAGTGCCTCTCGATGTTCTTGTGAGCTAACTAGGAGTTGCCATATAGAGAGGTTCACTCGGGTCTTCTTTAGTTGCTTCACGAGAGCCTTTTCAGTGGTCGGCTCTTCAGGGGCGACTTCTGTCCTGATTGGCTCAGTGACGGTTATCGAAGTAGGGGCGTCCCTAGAGCTAGTGGCTTGATAGGGGTGACTAAAGTGGTTACTAGCTAAGGCCTTGGACTTAGCCTTCCGGATCTCCTCCAGGGTAATGGGGACATCTTCCTTTTTGGTGAGGTACACATCGTCCTCTTCGTCGAACCAGATCCCGTTCACTTGCGGGATAAATGGAGAAATTAGGTGTGAGTAGTCAATCACTTCTACGGTAAAAATGGCATGGGCGCTGAAGGGATTGTCCTTATTACTCGGCTTGTCTCCGGGTAATGGGATCTTACCACTCTCTATCAGATCCTGGATCAGGTGCTTAAGTTTCCAACATTTTTCGGTATCATGTTCATTGCCTCGATGGTATTGGCAATAGGCCTGGGCGTTGCAGGCCTTGGACCGTCGCTCGATCGGGACTTTGGGAGTTGGGCCTATCAGTTGGATCAGGCCTTTTGATGATAGCCTTTGTAAGGCATATGTATAGGTAGTACCTATATCAGTGAACACCCGAGGTGTAGTATTCTTTTTGGACGGGGTATCAAGTAGATTGACCTCGTCCAAAATGCTGCGAGTTGCAGCTTCAGCTGTGGGCTTGGTAGCGGAAGAAGTAGCCCCTTGATATCCCTTGCTAGAGGCCTTAGTAAGGCATTCTGGCCTCAAGTCGTCTTCAATCCATGTCCCCATTTCAGTTAAGGTGGCGAAGTTGGGTATGACAGCATACCGGAGATGGACCCGGTAGGAGGGGAGGAGGTTCTTGACAAAGGACTCCACTAAAGTTTTTTCATTGGGCTTGTCCACCAATTTCACACTTTCGGCCCTCCAGCGTTGAAGGTATTTTGTAAAACCTTCCTTGGGCCCTGGGTCATAACCTCCAAGGAGCGCATCGTGGTCTGGATCTCGGTATTATTAGCGTAATTCCGAGCGAATTATGTGGCCACGTCATCCCAAGTTTTGAATTTCTTGGAGTCCAGCCTGTAATACCATGCTTTTGGATGCTTCTTGAGAGAGGCGGGAAACAGGTGCTTGAACATGGTCGATTTTACTCCTTTAACGGCCATGAACTCTTTGAAGGCCCGGATGTGAAGCATCGGGTCCTCGGTCCCCTCAAACAATGGTAAGCCCGTAAGGTTGAGGTTGGCGGGCAGTTCATCATTCAAAGGCGAATAGGTACAGGCGTTTTCCGTGTGGATCGAGTTGTTTGTTAACAAGTGGACCTGTTCCTCCAGTTTGCGGACTGCGTTGAGTAGTTCAGCTAGGGGTCCAGTAGTGTCTGTCCCAAAAGAAGTCCCTTGTTCCACGGCTCTCAAACGGGTAACAATAGCTATTTGGTCAGACTTGATAGCTGTCAATTGGGTCTCGATCTGAGTCTGCTTGACGACCATAGCGTCCAATGAGGCTGCCAACTTGTCCAAAGCTTCTTGCATCTTGTGCTTGTGTCTGGTTACCGGTGACCTGTCTGTAAGAATACCCGTAATCAGAAACTGACCAGATCTTGGAATCATCACAGTACATCCCGAGCAAGGAGAAGATTGAAAAGGAAATGACTCGGAAAAGACACCTAATTGGGTGACTTGTGAATGGTAGGCCTTCCTTAGGATTCGATTATGTGGGCCGAGTCCCGTTTGAAGGAAGGTCCACGTGAGATATTTCCCAGACTTTTGACTCGAATGTGTGGACGGGCCTTCCCTGGTAGGGGTATGCCCTACGTAGGTTGGCCATGCCTTGACAAATAAGACGGACTGGGATAGGGAGGAAACTCGTGATGTAAGATTGACAGAGTTTCGACGCTAGAGACTTTGACGACTCAGGAAAAGACTCGACACTACTAAATGCGGTAAGTCCTAATATAAGGAAGGGTTTTTTTGAAAAGGTTTAAATTCCGAGAAAATCGGAGGACGGTCCCGACTTTTGAAAGTGGAAAAAAATGCCGTCGGGGCCGGTTTTTGAAGGTTTAAAATTCTTTTTTGAATTTTGAAATGGGCAGCATACCGGCTAAAAATAGACTATTTTGAGTCAAATCGTAAATCCTAATTTCGGTAGCATCCCGGGTCTTGAAAATTGAATAATTTTGAAAAGATGCAATTTTTGAAAAAGATACATGGAAACCAAGTAGCATATAGTCACGCAAACTTTATAACGACGCTATGTATGCCTTAAACTATGTCTCGGTCGGTCGAAATCGGGTCTATACCAACAACGACGGCTTTCTCGTAAATCAGGACTGACTTCCTAAGCCGAATTGGTCTTAGAACATGTCGTGAAACCCATACGAGTTCGGCCATAGAAGTTTTTAGCGCACCCATTTAGGAATGCACCCCGGTAGAGTGGGACGTCGGTCACAAGTAACCGGCCCGGGAAAGAATTGGGTTATGCATGAACCATCGAACTAAAATGCGTACATTACTAGTCGAACGATTTCTTTTCGAGTCTCACCCTGGGAACCCCGATGACTAGTGGTACATTAGGTATCCCCAGCGGAGTCGCCAAATTGTGGACATGACATAGGTCCACCCCGACGCGGCCACGCGCGGGTTTGGGGCGGCGAATGATACTCATGTGAGATGGATCTCGGAAATGAAATTTAAATCTAATTAGGAGTCGCCACCGAACTTTGTGGGAGTTCGAGCCCATTTAAACCCACTCTATATCTTGGTGGGTCGTGCACAGAGTACGGCCCATTCCAATTTCAGAGTTTATGGGGTTCGTCCCTTTGCATTGCGATACCGATACCGACTTTATCGGTTACCGTGTATTGAATGACTCTCGTATGCCAACGGTTTCGGACATTCGGAAACCATGGGTCTGAGTAAGGGGTTAGGGTACGTGTTGGGAAGTTCACAAAGAACACCCAACCCCGCCCGCACTTAGCGGCCTCTACTTAGATATCGTTCGTTTTTTGTGTACGCATGTTAGTTTGACGGTCGAATGATATGCAAACAGTGTTTTTGACTAAACATGTGAAATATTCTTGATCTACGTTGTTTAATGCATCTTGGAATTATGTCGAAGTTGTTTTAGCATGTGAGGTTCGTTTTAGTATAATAAAACAATCAACGAAAATAAAGGCGCGAAAACAGAAAAAAATTGAGTTAGTAACGATAATAACGGAACAAAAAATAGATCAGAATGGTATGATTCATGGTTTTGAAAGAGTAAGTCACGTGATAGACTTGACACGTGTTGACCGAAGTCGTTAAAAAAATATTTATCAAGACTTGAAATATGTTGAAGGGCTCACGGTTTTGATGTACCAGAGGCCACTCGATCGAGTCATAGGGGAGGACTCGACCGAGTGGTTCTCAAAAAGCCTTCTGCCTCTATTTTGGGGTGTCAGTCAATCGAGTGGCCTATGACACTCGATCGAGTGCCCCCTGTACGAACAATGGTTCATTTCAAAATTTAGATTTCCGATTTTGCTTTTAATTGTAAATCGATAATTTGCCAAGTCATGCGAAAATATAGTATAATTTATGCTCGACCTAATTTTCGATACTCGTCATATTCGATACTTGATTATAGAATCAATATCTAATATTTAGAGTGAATTTTGTAAAAGTCGTTTATAAGTCCTTTTAAATTGAACTAGGATGAAATATTTCCCTCCCGTTATAATGTCGTAATTAGTCCTTTCGGACTATGTGACAACTATTTCGGCATCAACGGGTTCGTGCTAGCTCGATTTATTGACTAATTCTTTTAGACATAATATTCAACTACGGAGTCGATATCGCATCTTAAGAATAACCGTTTTATTTGTTTGATTAGAGCGAAATTTGATTCCCTCCGCGTCACGACATCGTTATTAATCATTGCGGATTACGTGATGTTCTATTTGCATCAACAGGTTTTGTTCTAATCTTAAAAAAGGGAATCGGACGCGTTTAAAGAGGAGTATTCGCGATCCCATCATGCCCTTGAGTGTTTAGGGCGGGGCTTTCCAAGAGGGCTCCACCACTGTTACTACTCGTGAAGGGATTAGAAGGGTCTTATACGAGATTCATCCTTAAACGTGTTCGATTCGAATTTGTTTTATAAATTTATGAATACACGATGTTTATTATCTAATTATGACAATAACGAAAAAACGGAAAAAAAAAACGACAAAAAAGACAAAAAAAAAACGAGAAGGAGACAAGAGAAAGGCGAGAAGGATAAGAAGAAAAGAGAGAACGGGATTTTGTAACACCCTCAACCTACATGCTAATTTCGGCCTCGATTAGGAACTCGTAGTAACGGCGTTTGTGCGGGAGTAACGAGGATATAGGAAGAGTTAAGGTGTTTGATTGTAGGATCGGTTTTCTCGGGATTCCTAGAGGATTTCTAGAGGAAAAAAATCGGGATTGTATTGCCTAGGATTGCTGAAATTTTGGGTTGTGAATTGTGGGTTTTGACGGTTACAAAGGGGGTGTATTTATAGGAAATTCCCCGGCTTTGGATAGGAAAAGCCCGGTTTTGGATGAAAAGAAACACCCGGCTTTGGATAGGAAAAGGTTCCGATTTTGGATAGAAAAAGGGACCACTCGACCGAGTGGTGCATGGCACTCGATCGAGTGCCCAGTCTGACACCGGTTCCTGTGGGTTTTATGAGCCTACTCGACCGAGTGGGCCGGTCCACTCGATCGAGTGGGTCTGGTCGGGTGGGAGGTTTCTTTAGAGATAAAGTTTTATCTCTAACGAAGTTATTTAATTGCTTTAATCCTCTTTGTAGCTGATTTTTGTGTAGTCTTTGACTTCAGTCAAAATTTTGAAGTTGTGTGACTGATTTTTTATGTCTCGGAAATGCCTTTGACTGGGGTTTGACCCAGTCGCTAAAATACGGTTTTACCCTTGATTCCGGTTTTGACCCAAAATAGTCCTATTTGATGGGAAACGACCCACTGGACCTGAATTTGAGGTCGGTTTGGTGAGCTTTTTACTCCGCTAAAAGCTCGCGCCAAATACTATTGATTCCGAGTCCAAAATCGAGCATATTAAGTCATGTTTACGTCCGATCATCATCGGGTGTTTGTCGGAAACTGCTATAGACACCTAGCAGCCAAATGTGAGTGTCGACAAACTATGATATAAAATGGAATACCAATTTTACCATCAAATAATATTTCTCCATCTTCTGAAATTATTGGTCTTGCCACTGCTCCCATAAACATGATTTTTGTGATAAATCTTTTTGACTGATATATTCTATATGGCTCTAGTTCATCGGGTAGAAGGTAATATTTCTGTGAGCATCTTGTCATGTGGAACCATTTTTCATCTAGATGTACCACATCATACATATCCTCCAAAGTGGTAGTTTTCATCATGTCACGTAAGCTAATCTACTGATTTGGTCTAATACTCAATGTATTTTGTCCATTATGTTTTTATGTGTCAATGATAGTTTCAAAGCATTTGAATGGCTTCGGGCTTTGCCTTTCTTTATTAGTCTATGAACAGTGGTAGGGTGTGTTGGATAATTATCCCACATCATCATTTTAGTGGCTTGGTTATATGCTTCAAAAGAAGCTTCTTTGCTTGTTATCCCACATTGAGGAAATAAGAAATTGAGATTTATCCCACATTAACAAAATTTGTTTGTTTTTGTAGACACCCGCATTTTGACTGCCAGGTGTCTATGGCAGTTTCCAAAAAACACCCGATGATGATCGGACGCTAACGTGCTTCTATGCGCTCGGATACGGGCTCAAATCCATTAATCGCTGGCTAACCACTTACAGAGTACAAATCTCACAAAATCAACCTCGAATCCAGGCCCAGCGGACCGTTCCGAGCCAAACAAGACTAATTTGGGCCAAAACCGACACCGGAATTAAAACCGACTTTTTGCGATTGGGTTAACCCTGGTCAAGGTCGTTTCCGAGACATACAAAACAACCATTCACAACATCAAAAGTCCAACTCAAGAAGCAAAACCAACAGTCCATCTTCAGACGGGCCATCAGGTCAAGTCCGTCAAGGCAAAACCCTAGACACCAAAGTGCATGACCATGTCTATATAAACACCCCCATGCAACACACTTTCGGACATCGAAAAAAAAAACCCTAGAGCAACCCTACACATACATACAACATCTATTACAAACCCTAATCAAACCCTAGCAATTCTACACTAGCAAAAAAACCCTAAACCTAGTTTTAGGAATCAATCCCGAGCCACCATAACTTAACCTCCATAAAACCTCGAAGACTCTTGTGTTAAAGCCACGGTTACGAGTTCGATCCGAGACAAGAACATGTAGGTTGAGGGTGTCAAAACCCCGTTCTCTCCTTCTTCTCTTCCTCTCGTCATCTTCTTCGCTTTTTCTTACTTTTTTATTTTTATTATTTTTTTCCTTTATTGCATCATAATATCGATAATACCAATACAAAACATTAAAATACTTATCGATTTGTGTCGAATAAGAGGGGTATCGGAATAAGGAAACACGAATATACAAGTGTACTGCACACAGCGTTGACGGTCGCTTGTTCCAATACCCCGATTATTTGATTATTGAGATAAGTTAACTTAAACAATATTTTTTTTATTTCGTTTGCATCATTATCATTAGTCGTATATTTACATTATTTTTCAAAAACAAGCATTATATTTAATAAGGGTCGAAACCCGTTGATGCGGATCCGACATCAAACAATTCGCAAGAATTAATTATGATGTCGGGATGCGGAGGGAATCAAGTCGAGTTTTTTTAATTAAAGTATCGATCTATTAGATTCGATGCCAATTCCATAATTGGATGTCGAATCTAATGATTTAGTCAAATAAATTAATTAACACGATTTTCGTTGATGCTAATATAGATGTCCTCTAATTCAATTGGATTAATTACGACATTAATAAACGCGGAGAAAATTTATATCGTACTAGTTAATTTAAAACGACTTACATTATTTTCTTTATTTTTTCATTCTAATATTCCATATCGATTCCATAATCGGATATGGGATATAACGAGCATCAAAATCAAAATCGAGTATAAATTATTCCAAGTATTTAATATCGATTTCATAATCGAATATTGAATACGACGAATATCGAAAATATTAAGTCGAGTGCAAATTACGCAATATTTGTACGCGATTTAATAAAATCATCAATTTTCCAAAGAAAACAATTTCGCTCTTTTTATTATTATTCTTCGAACATCATTTTTTTAGACAAAACATTTTTTTTTAGATCTCGATATATTTTTTTCCTTGACCTCGGTCAACACGTGTTAATCCATCACGTGACCTACTATTCTTTTCAAAACCATGCATCATACTACATTATTCGCAAACTGTTATTATCGTTATACCGTTACTAACAAGTTTATTATTTTCTTGTCAATTTATTTTTGTTTATTTTATTGTACTAAAATGAACTCACATGCTAAATTTAACTTCGACTTTAGAATTAGTTGCATTAAATTGACATAGAAACCCTCTTTTCAATTTCATTCACATGTTTAGGGAAAATAATCTTTGCATATCTTTTTCCCGTTCAATTAACGCGCGTATTGGAAAGTCATTCGAATTCTTAGTAGAGGCCGCTAATGTGCGGGCGGGTGTGGACATGACATAGGTCCACCCCGACGCGGCCACGCGCGGGTTTGGGTAGGCGAATGAATCTCCATATGAAACGGATCGAATTGAAATTTAGGTCTATGTGGAGTCGCCACCGAATTTTGTGGTTATTCGGAACCATTCGAGCCCACTCTATGTCGTAGTGGTCCGTATACAAAATACGGCCCATTTCCGATGTCAGAGTTTATTGGACTCGTCCCTTTGCATTTGATACCAATACCGACATTATCGGATATTGTGTATTGAATGACTCTCGTGCGCCAACGGTTTCGGGCATCCGGAAACCGAGGTTCTGAGTAAGGGGTGAGGGTACGTGTTGGGAAGCCCACAAAGGACACCCAACCCCGCCCGCACATTAGCGGCCTCTACTAAGAATTCGAATGACTTTCCAATACGCGCGTTAGTTGAACGGGAAAATGATATGCAAAGATTATTTTCCCTAAACATGTGAATGGAATTGAAAAGGGTTTCTATGTCGATTTAATGCAATTAATTCTACGTCAAAGTGGAATTTTAGCATGTGGGTTCATTTTAGTAAAATAAAATAAACGACAAAAATCGACAAAAGAAACAATCAAACCGTTAGTAACGATGTAACGAGTAATAAATTGAATAAAGATATAGATGTGATGAATTCATGATTTTGGAAAGAATAGTAGGTCACGTGATGGATTAACACGTGTTGACCGAGGTCAAGGAAAAATATATCGAGATCTAAAAAAAAATGTTTTGTCTAAAAAAATGATGTTCGAAGAATAATAATAAAAAAAGAGCGAAATTATTTTCTTCGGAAATTTGATGATTTTATTAAATCGCGTACAAATATTGCGTAATTTGCACTCGACTTAATATTTTCGATATTCGTTGTATTCAATATTCGATTATGAAATCGATATTAAATACTTGGAATAATTTATACTCGATTTTGATTTTGATGCTCGTTATATCCCATATCCGATTATGGAATCGATATGGAATACTAGAGTGAAAAAATAAAGAAAATAATGTAAGTCGTTTTAAATTAACTAGCACGATATAAATTTTCTCCGCGTTTATTAATGTCGTAATTAATCCAATTGAATTAGAGGACATCTATATTAGCATCAACGAAAATCGTGTTAATTAATTTATTTGACTAAATCATTAGATTCGACATCCAATTATGGAATTGGTATCGAATCTAATAGATCGATACTTTAATTAAAAAAACTCGACTTGATTCCCTCCGCATCCCGACATCATAATTAATTCTTGCGAATTGTTTGATGTCGGATCCGCATCAACGGGTTTCGACCCTTATTAAATATAATGCTTGTTTTTGAAAATTAATGTAAATATACGACTAATGATAATGATGCAAACAAAATAAAAAAAATATTGTTTAAGTTAACTTATCTCAATAATCAAATAATCGGGGTATTGGAACAAGCGACCGTCAACGCTGTGTGCAGTACACTTGTATATTCGTGTTTCCTTATTCCGATACCCCTCTTATTCGACACAAATCGATAAGTATTTTAATGTTTTGTATTAGTATTATCGATGTTATGATGCAATAAAGGAAAAAAAAAAAAAAAAAGTAAGAAAAAGCGAAGAAGATGACGAGAGGAAGAGAAGAAGGAGAGAACGGGGTTTTGACACCCTCAACCTACATGTTCTTGTCTCGGATCGAACTCGTAACCCTGGCTTTAACACAAGAGTCTTCGAGGTTTTATGGAGGTTAAGTTATGGTGGCTCGGGATTGATTCCTAAAACTAGGTTTAGGGTTTTTTTGCTAGTCTAGAATTGCTAGGGTTTGATTAGGGTTTGTGATAGATGTTGTATGTGTGTGTAGGGTTGCTCTAGGGTTTTTTTTCAATGTGTGAAAGTGTGTTGCATGGGGGTGTTTATATAGGCATGGTCATGCACTTTGGTGTCTAGGGTTTTGCCTTGACGGACTTGACCTGATGGCCCGTCTGAAGATGGACTGTTGGTTTTGCTTCTTGAGTTGGACTTTTGATGTTGTGAATGGTTGTTTTGTATGTCTCGGAAACGACCTTGACCAGGGTTGACCCAATCGCAAAAAAGTCGGTTTTAATTCCGGTGTCGGTTTTGGCCCAAATTAGTCTTGTTTGGCTCGGAACGGTCCGCTGGGCCTGGATTCGAGGTTGATTTTGTGGGATTTGTACTCTGTAAGTGTGTTAGCCAGCGATTAATGGATTTGAGCCCGTATCCGAGCGCATAGAAGCACGTTAGCGTCCGATCATCATCGGGTGTTTTTTGGAAACTGCCATAGACACCTGGCAGTCGAAATGCGGGTGTCTACAGAGCCCCCACTCTGACTGAGGCTTGGACAGGGCGAAAGTCAGAGTATCCACCAGGCCAATCGAGGATTGAAACCTGGCGGACTTCCGTCCGGGTCGTTTATAGTCCATTAGACTTGCGTGAAGGGCTCGCCAGCCAAAAGTTAGAAGTCATACCTGAGCTGATGTCGATACTCCGTGGGGCATTTGGACTTGTCGCATAAGTCCTGGGTGCGCCTGTATGTTGGCCCATCCCGTGAAAATGCTGGGGGGTATAGCGGTTTGCATGTCCCTGTTTTAGTCGTACCTGTATGAGCCACATAAAATGCATGCAACACGTAGGCAGTAAGATGACTCGCGCTGGGGAGAAATGTTTTTTGAAAATTTGAATTTTTGAATTTTTGAAATTTGAAATCTTGAGATTTTTTGAATTTTGGAAATTTTGAGATTTTTGACTCCTAACAAAGATTAGGAAAGTTTGGGATGAAAATTCCCGTGCTAGTATTGAGACTAGGATTGTGGTTTGATTCTTATTGAGATTAGGAAATTTTCCTAAATAGTTTGCAAGGCCAAGGCTATATATAGCCCCCCTTGCTCTTGATTTTCTTCACAAGTCACAAAACAAACCCTTCTTAAGAGAAAGTCTCTCTAATTCTCTTGAGAAAGTCTCTTCATCTTCTTTAAGAAGTTTAGCCATGGGTATCGATAGGTTGATTGTGATGTTGCAGGAATGGTCCCGTCGCTTTAGGGATGCAGATAGGGTGGCTTTGAATCAGACGGGGATAACCCAATTGTACCCGTTCCGTCAGATGGTGGTTGACCGCTATTTTCTGGATGCTTGCTTGGCTTATTGGGATGACATATATCATGTCTTTGCCTTCCCTCGGGGCGAAGTCTGCCCTTTACCTGAGGAGATTGCAGCTATAGGAGGATGGAATCCGATTCTTCGTCCCGCTGTCCCATATTCGATCTATGACCCGAGGAGGAAGCTGAGGGAATTTCTAGGGCTCTCTCACAATGAGGTATCCCGCATGATGGATGGTGACAAAATTTCTCTGATCGACTTGGCTGAGAAATTTATGAACCCTCTCGATGTTCGGGTTAGACCGGCTTACAGTCGTAGGGCCTTCTCTTTTTGCATGCTTCATGTATATGCTTTCGAGGGTCATATGGATTTGTTATCCTGTATGGGAAGCACCCGTCTTCTGACCGTAGTGGATCTGATGGAGACTGAGCACAGCCCGGCTTGGTTGATCACGGGCGAGATTATCCAAGGATTGGACGGTCGCAAAAGGGACTCATCCATTCGTCTTACCGGGAGCACCCGTTTGTTGCAAGTATGTCACTTGACCTTTTTATTCAATTTTTCGATTTTTTGATTCTTTTTTTTTTTGCGAATTTTTTTTTTTTTACTGCAGGGGGTACTCGATCGAGTCTCCCAGGCACTCAGTCGAGTACCCTCGATGGGACTCTCCTGATCTGTCTTCGGAGGTGCCTCTCGATCGAGTCACCCTGACACTCGATCGAGTGCCCTCGTAAAGAGTCTCCTGTCTACGTTCAGGGGTACCACTCGATCGAGTATCCCAAGCACTCGGTCGAGTGGCCTTTAGGCGAACGCCTATTTTCCCTTGGAATTTCATGCTTTTGTTTCCTTTTGCAGATTTGGCTGTATTAGAGACTATCAGTGATAGATCCTCCTCTTGATGCGGGCAACTACCATCATAACCAGGTGATGACGAGGAGGCGGGCCATTGACTTTTCTCGTCAGATTACGCAGAAGTACTGGGACGAGGTTTTGTCTTTTCATGGTGGCCCGCTAATTCGATGGGTCGTTTCGTGGTGGCCCATCTACCTTTGGAGTGGCTTGGACCCGAGGGACAGAGCCCGCTATCAGGTGATCCTATCTTTCAGGCAGACGGTTCATCTCTACCCAGATCGCATACTAAGGCAGTATGGATGGACCCAGTGAATCCCTGAAGTTGAAGCAGTTGTGAGTGACCCTACCCAACTGACTGATGTAATGTGTGATACCTGGATGCAAAGATGGTACACACGGCATACTTGGCCCGTTGTCAAATCTCGCCACTCAATCTGGGTTTCAGATTCTTACATGAAGTGGACCAAAGCCGTTGATGCTAAAGCCCGAGCTGCCTTGAAAGTCGATGAAGCCTTCGACCTGCAGAGAAGGGAGCAAGCTAAAGACAACAAGGGGTTTTTTGATGAAGGAGACACTCCAGCTACCCTGGTTCGTCTAATGTCTGGCCACAAGAAGAAGACTAAGACTCAAGCTGAAGGGTCTAGTGCTAAAGGTGCTTGGGGGAAAGTGAGCCCCCAGATAGACTTGGAAAGGAGACTGGGCCCAAGACTACCCGTGCAGGACCGACTTGGCCCACGAGATAGACTGCCTGAGCACGTGCGGGCCCGACTTGGGCCGAAGACCGTGATTGAAGACTCGTCGTCAAAGAAACGGGCCCGGGCTAAGGAGGTTCCACTCGTGATTCGGGAACGCTCACCACCACCACCCCGAAGACCTCAGGCTCCACGCGACCCGAAGGACAAGGGGAAGGGGAAGATGCCTAGATACTAGTCTCCTTGTTTTATTATTTGAATATTATTATTATTTTTGTGGTGTGATTTTTTGTGAATGCCGTTTTTTTTTTTTTTGTAATCCCGAGTTTATCAAGATATTAATAAGAGACATATTATTGAACACCGTTCCCGTCTTTTCGTTTATTGCAGTGGTTGTACCCCTTTGAAGGGCTGCCTACGTATCCACAAATGGCGGAATCAAACCTAACGTAGTTCAAAATTTGATTTGATTGACTTTTTTGCAATTTTTTTTGAAATACATCAGGATTATTAATTCAAGATGTGTGACAGTAGAATAATTAATTCTAGCTTATTGACTTGTCTAAAATTTTGAAAATTTATAAAAAGGACAAATTTTATAAATTTTTGCAAATGACATTGAGATGGGGGTTTATGGGTAGTAGCGCTTCAGCTGGTCCAAGTTGGTTGGGTTGACGAATTCGTTCCCGTCCAAGTCTGTCAGCATCACCGCTCCTCCTGATAGGACCTTCTTGACTAAGTATGGCCCAGCCCAGTTGGGTTTGAATTTACCCCTTGGGTCAACCGGCAGTAAGGCACGAACCGATTTTAGGACCAGATCCCCTTCCTTGATGTTCCTGGGCCTAACCCGTTTGTTGAAAGCCCCTTGGATCCTTTTTTGATATATTTGAATGTTGTTGAGAGCCCGTGATCGCCGTTCGTCTGAAAGGACCAGCGAATCGTATCGGGCTTGGACCCAATCTGCTTCAGGTACTTGGCTTTCAAGTAGGATCCTAAGGGATGGCACCTCTAGCTCGACTGGTTGGACCGCTTCCATTCCGTATGTCAAGTAATACGGGGTTGCCCCGGTCGCGGTGCGGATTGAGGTTCGATATCCCCATAGGGCAAAAGGCATTTTGTCGGGCCAGTCCCGGTAATTTTCAGCCATCTTTTTAAGTATGGTGACAATTGTTTTATTGGCCGCTTCTACCGCTCCATTTGTTTGAGGTCGGTAAGGCGAAGATGTATGCCTTTGAATTTTGTATTTTGCCAGCAATGCGGCAGTTTCAGCTTGAAAGTGGGTCCCGCGATCGCTGATAAACTCGTGAGGGATCCCATACCGGCATATTATTTTATTTTGGATAAATTTGGCCACGTGCTTGGCGTTCAAGACACGGTATGACTCGGCTTCGACCCATTTGGTGAAGTAGTCGATGGCCACCAAGATGAAGCAATGACCTCCCGTCCCGGAAGGATGCACCTTTCCAATTATGTCAATACCCCATGTCGAAAATGGCCATGGTGATGTCATGGTATATAATAGGGAAGATGGCATATGCTGTACATTGGCGAAGATCTGACAGTTATGGCAGTGTTTGACATACAACTGACAGTCTGTTTCCATGGTGTTCCAATAATACCCGAGCCTCATGATTTCGGGCTAGCATATGGGTGTTCATATGCGGGCCGTTTTCACCATCATGGACCTCGGCCATGACCTTTTCGGCTTGTATTTTGTCGATGCATAGGTGTAGAGCCCCCTGTGCCGTCTTTTTGTACAATTGCCCGTCATCAGTTCGAACAAATTGGGTTGCTAATCTTCGTAGGGCCTTTTTGGCCCGATTTTCAGCTTCCGGGGGGTACTCTCCCGTTGTCAGGTAGGTTAGGACAGCTTGATACCAAGGCTCCGGGTCAGTTATCTCGATATCCTGAATGGCGTGGATGTAGGCTGGCTCGGACCGTCTTTCGACACAGATTGGCATGCTGGTCAGGTGATCCGGGATGTTCAGTAAAGATGCTAATTTGGAAAGTGCATCTGCGAACTGATTCTCTTCCCGGGGCAGATAAATGTATTCTACCTTTTGAAATTGTTTCTCTAGAACCCTTACCCGTGCTTGGTAAGCCACGAGGTTGGCGTTCCGAGTTTTCCATTTTCGGAGTGCTTGATTGATGACTAATGATGAATCACCGTGGACCCGGAGGTTTGTTACCCCTAAATCAGCGGCGGCTTGCAACCCGTGAATGCATGCTTCGTATTCGGCTGCGTTGTTGGTCACGTCAAAGTCCAACTTGATGGATAAGGGAGTGTGTTCCCCTCGGGGTGAAATTAACAGGATTCCGACCCCAAATCCACGGAAGTTGGATGCCCCATCGAAATATAAATCCCACACTTCCGTATCGGTGTGGAATATGTCTTCATCAGGAAAGGCCCATGTATCGGTGTGGCCTTCTTCGGATATTGGGCCGTCAGCGAGGAATTCGGCAACTACCCGGCCTTTGATGGCTTTTAATGGTACAAATTTGAGGTCGAACTCGGATAACATTAAAGTCCATCTTGACATCCTGCCGTTGAGGATGGGCTTCTCGAATAAGTACTTGATAGGATCCATTTTGGATAACACATGTACCTCATGACTGAGCATGTAATGTCGGAGCTTTTTAGTGGCCCAAACCAATGCTAGGCACGTCTTTTCGAGCATTGTATATTTGCACTCATATTCGAGGAACTTTTTACTGATGTAGTAAATAGCCCGTTCTTCTGAATCGACTGTCTGGGCCAGCATAGCCCCCATGGCCGTCTCCGTCGTCGTTAGGTATAATGACAAAGGCAGACCGTGTTGAGGTGGCATTAGTACCGGCGGAGCAGACAACATCTCCTTGATTTTGTCGAAAGCCGCTTGACATTTGCCGTCCCATAGCACCCGTTCTCCGATTTTTAGCTTTTTGAAGATGGATTCGCATACCATGGTTAGTTTCGAAATGAACCGGCTGATGTATTGGACTTTTCCGAGAAACCCCCTTATTTCCTTTTCGGTCTTGGGTGGTTGCATCTCGGTGATGGCTTTGATTTTAGCTGGGTCGACCTCGATGCCGCGTTGGCTAACGATATGGCCCAGTAATTTGCCCGACGTTACCCCAAAACTACATTTTTGTGGGTTCAGTCTCATGTTGTATTTACTTAGCCGGGTGAAGAACTTTCTTAGGGCTGAAATGTGCCCGCCTCGGTCCTTGGATTTGACGATCATGTCGTCCACATAGACCTCCACTTCCTTATGCATCATGTCGTGGAGCAAGGTAGTGGCGGTCCGTTGATAAGTGGCCCCGGCGTTGATAAGCCCAAATGGCATGACGGTGTAACAGTAAGTACCCCAAGGTGTAATGAAGGTGGTCTTACCCATGTCCTCTTCTGCCATTTTAATCTGATTGTACCCGGCATACCCGTCCATGAACGATAGAAGGGCATGATCGGCCGTATTATCCACCAGTATGTCGATGTGTGGTAACGGAAAATCGTCTTTTGGGCTTGCCTTGTTAAGATCCCGGAAGTCCACGCAAACCCGCACCTTGCCGTCCTTCTTGGGTACCGGCACAATGTTTGCAACCCAGTCTGGATATTCAGACACTTGTATAAAGCCTGCTTTAAATTGCTTATCGACCTCTTCCTTGACTTTAAGAGACCACTCGGGCTTCATTCTTCTGAGTTTTTGCTTTACCGGCTTGCACCCATCTTTGATGGGTATTCGGTGTTCGGCTATCTCCCGGTCTATACCCGGCATGTCCTTGTAGGACCATGCAAAGACATCTTTGAATTCCTGGAGGAGGTCTGTGAATTGTTTTCTCTCCTCTGGATCTAAAGACAGGCCCAACTTAAGCATCTGGGGCTCTAAAGTGGTTCCCACGTTGATGGACTCAGTTTCTTCGATTACCGGATCTCGGGATTCTCTTTGCTCGAGCTGCTCGACCAGATGTTGTGGTAGAGGTACCTGTTCGTCGGGTTTCTCAATGTCATTGCATATAAAATTTTTGAAATTGAGAAAATTTTGGAAATAAGACAAGTCGTAAGCAGAACGGTGTTCGTTATTATTATTGATGGTAAATTTTGAAAATAGCTCGAATAGAGCTGCCATCTGATCATTGGTCAGTGGCGGGATAGGGAGAGGTCTTGGGAGAGGCCCCGAGACCTCAGTGGATAAGGGAAGAGGGGTTACAGACTCGACCTTAGCACCAGACCCTCTAGACTCGGACTCAGACTCCGACTCCGACTCTGACTCTGACTCTGACTCGGTATCCGGCATGTCTCCCTCGCCAGTGGTCAGCTTGTAGACCCGTCCTTGGCCGTCGGTCCACTTTATGGTCTTCCTCCAAGCCCTCGTTTCGGTGTTGGCGCCGACCTCGGTGATTAGCTTGGTTGGGTCGAACCGATCGCTGCGGAGGATCAGGTTGACCAAGTTGCTCTTTGGAGCGGGGACGGCTTGGTCTTCTCCGAATAAGAGCCCCAGCACGGGCTCGGAGTTGTCTTCGCCCTCCTTTGATTCGGCCTGGACGATGGTGAATATATCATCAGGGATGAAATTGCATTCCCGAGCCTTTTTGGTCCCGGGATATGTGATGGTGGGTTGGTAGAGGCCCACTTGGACGGCTCCGAAGACTGGAGTGACGAAGTAATCCGTTAGCTTCAGGCTATAAGGGCTTATGTAAGTACCCTTGATAATGTCGATGGCCTTGTGAATACCGGCCCGAACCACACTTTCCGGAGTTATAGCATACCCCAATCCGAAATGTGACTCGCCATCATTTAGGACCTCGATAATCTTCCCAGCTGGAAGATATGGCCTTGAGGTTATCCCGGGTAGGTAACCCAGATTTTGTAGCATCGTGTCGATGCTAGTTGTGAAGTAGGGCCTAAAGAGATATTCTTCTTCGATCATGCCCACGAAATCAAATCCTCGCGGGTCAGCCCGGCCCGTAGCGTTGCAGCTTGCTACGGTAATTGGGGTCGCCTCCAGCGTGATGATACCGTCTTTGAGGGGCATCTTGACTTTTCGATGGAGGGTAGATGACACGGCCTTGACTGCGTGGATCCAAGGCCTTCCCAGCAAAAGATTGAATGATGAGGTGACATCTATCACTTGAAATTCCAATTCCTTTTCGATTGGGCCCGTTATGATCTTTAATTTCACGGCCCCGGCGACAGGTTTTGGGCTTCCGTCAAAAGCCTGGATAGTCTGCGCCGTTGGAAGGTAATCGGCATCGGTGATGCCGAGTGCTGTTGCGGTCCTTAGAGGAAGGACATTCACGGCTGATCCATCGTCGATAAGGGTCATCGGGAGATATTTACCTTTGCAGATGACCGTGACGTATAGGGCCAGATTGTGATTGGGCCCAAATGGTGGCAGATCAGTTTCAGAGAAGGTTATGAGTGGGCCTTCTTCTTTGGATTTGCCCTTAAGGTAGGGCATGATGGTGGCTACCATTTCAGCGGGGGTAGCCTCTGAATCAACCTTGATTTCATCGAGAGCCTTAGTCAGTGCTTCCCGATGAGCTTGCGAGCTAACCAATAGTTGCCATATAGTTAGATCGGCTCGGACCCTCTTTGTTGGACCAGAGCCGTGTCTGGGCTTGGTTCTTCGAGGGCAGGCTCCGTCCTGGCAGGTTCAGTGACGGATATGGGGATGGAACGCCCGGCTGCGGCGAGATGATTGGTGGCTAAAGCTTTGGACTTTGCCTTTCGGACCTCTTCAAGGGTGATGGGGACAGCTTCCCCTTTGGTTAAGTACATATCATCCTCGTCGTCGAACCATATCCCGTTGATTTGTGGGATATAAGGAGAGATGAGGTGAGAACAGTCAATTACCTCACCAGTGAAGATAGCATGAGCGCTGAATGGGTTTTCTTTGTTGCTCGGCTTGTCTCCGGGCAACGGGATTTTCCCGCTCTCGATAAGGTCCTGGATCAGGTGTTTTAACCTCCAACTTTTTTCAGTATCATGTCCGTTACCGCGGTGATACTGACAATAGGCCTGGGCATTGTAAGTCTTGGGCCTCTTTTCCACTGGAGGTTCTGCAGTTGGGCCTATCGGTTGGATTAGGCCCTTTGAGGATAGCCTCTGTAAGGCATAAGTATAGGTAGTCCCTATATCTGTGAATACCCGATTTGGTGTATTCTTTTTAGAGGAGGTGTCGAGCAGGTTTACCTCGTCGAAGATGCTGCGAGTTGCAGCTGCGGGTGTGGGCTTGATTGTGGATGAACTTGCCCCTTGATACCCTTTGGTAGAGGCCTTAGTCAGGCTCTCCAACCTTAAATCATCTTCGATCCTTGTGCCCATTTCAGTAAGGACAGCAAAGTTTGGGATGATGGCATACCGGAGGTGGACCCGGTAGGATGGGAGTAGATTTTTGACGAAGGCTTCTACTAGGGCCTTCTCGCCGGGCTTGTCGACCAGCTTCACACTCTCAGCCCTCCACCTTTGCAGATATTTTGTGAACCCTTCTTTAGGCTCTTGGGCCATTACCTCCAGAGTACGCATTGTAGTCTGGATTTCAGTGTTATCGGCGTAGTTTCGAGCAAACTCGGTCGCAACATCATCCCAAGTCTTGTATTTCTTGGGGTCGAGCCTGTAGAACCAGGCCCTGGGATGCTTCTCCAAGGAGGAAGGGAAAAGATGCTTGAACATGGTGGACTTTACCCCTTTGACCGCCATGAAGTCTTTGAAGACCCGGATATGATGGACCGGGTCTTCGGTACCCTCAAACATAGGAATTCCCGTTAAGTTGAGGTTTGCTGGTAGCTCGTCATTCAAAGGTGAATAAATGCGAGCATTCTCAGAGTGGATTGAGTTGCTTGTTGACAAATGGACTTGCTCCTCGAGCCTGCGAACAACACTGACCAATTCGGCTATGGGCCCAGCGGAATCACCTCCTTCAACTGGGACCGTCTTCTCTACGGTGCTCAGGCGGGTGTCCAAAGTTGCTTGGTTAGCGAGGATGGAGGTCAGTTGAGTCTCGATCTTGGTTAGGGCATTTTTCAAATCGTCCATCTTGCGTTGATGTCGGGTTGTGGCTGGCCTGTCTGTAAGAACACCACGTAATCAGAAACTAGCCCAGAAATCCCGGAATAGAAAGTACGTCCCAAACGAGACTAAAAGGGAAATGACTCGAAGAAGACACTTAGACGGGTGACTTGTGAAGTGTGGGCCTTCCTTAGGATTCGGCGAGTGGGCCTAGTCCTGTTCGAAGGAAGGTTCACACGAGACATCCCCAGACTTTTGACTCGATCGTGTTGACGGGCCCTCCTTCGTAAGAGTATGTCCTACTTAGGTGGGCCTTGCCTTAGTCTAATAAGGCGGATTGGGATAGGGAAGAAGCTCGCGATGTAAGATCGACAGAGCTTCGACGCTAGAGAAACTTGACAACTTAAGACATGACCCGACACTGCTAAATATGGGAAGTCCTAAGAGGAGGGAAGTTCTGAAAATTGATTGATTTTTGAAAAAGGACCGAGTGGACTCGGTGAATGGCCCAAATTTCCGAAATAGAGGACGAAAAGTCATTGGGCCATGAGTTTTGAAAGTTCGAGTTTTGATTTGGGCAGCATACCGGCTAGAAAATAGGCTATTTTGAGTAAAATCATAAGTCCTAAATTCGGTATGTCCCGGGTTTTGAAAATCGAATATCTTGAAAAGGAGGATGTAATTTTTGAAAAGTAGATATTTTTGAAAATGACTCGGAAACCATGTAGCACGTAGTCACACAAGCATTACAACGACGCCATGTATGCTCTACACTAAGTCTCGGTCGGTCTGAAAGGGTCTATACCAGTGTACATAGTCTAGACGTTGATCGGGACGGACTCTCTAAGTCGAGTTGAGCTTAGAACATGCCGCGAAACCCACTCGAATCGACTATGGACACCTTTTGACATATCCATGTTGGAGTACATCAATGGTATAGTGGGACGTCGGTCACCAGTACCGGCCCAGGAAAATATGGGTTATGCATGAACCGTAGAACTAACACGCGTATAGTATTTGTCAAACGATTTCTATTCGAGTCTCACCCTGAGGATGCCGATGGTAAGTCACGCATCAGTTAATCCCCAGCGGAGTCGCCAAATTGTGGACATGACATAGGTCCACCCCGACGCGGCCACGCGCGGGTTTGGGTAGGCGAATGAATCTCCATATGAAACAGATCGAATTGAAATTTAGGTCTATGTGGAGTCGCCACCGAATTTTGTGGTTATTCGGAACCATTCGAGCCCACTCTATGTCGTAGTGGTCCGTATACAAAATACGGCCCATTTCCGATGTAAGAGTTTATTGGGCTCGTCCCTTTGCATTTGATACCAATACCGACATTATCGGATATTGTGTATTGAATGACTCTCGTGCGCCAACGGTTTCGGGCATCCGGAAACCGAGGTTCTGAGTAAGGGGTGAGGGTACGTGTTGGGAAGCCCACAAAGGACACCCAACCCCGCCCGCACATTAGCGGCCTCTACTAAGAATTCGAATGACTTTCCAATACGCGCGTTAGTTGAACGGGAAAATGATATGCAAAGATTATTTTCCCTAAACATGTGAATGGAATTGAAAAGGGTTTCTATGTCGATTTAATGCAATTAATTCTACGTCAAAGTGGAATTTTAGCATGTGGGTTCATTTTAGTAAAATAAAATAAACGACAAAAATCGACAAAAGAAACAATCAAACCGTTAGTAACGATGTAACGAGTAATAAATTGAATAAAGATATAGATGTGATGAATGCATGATTTTGGAAAGAATAGTAGGTCACGTGATGGATTAACACGTGTTGACCGAGGTCAAGGAAAAATATATCGAGATCTAAAAAAAAATGTTTTGTCTAAAAAAATGATGTTCGAAGAATAATAATAAAAAAAGAGCGAAATTATTTTCTTCGGAAATTTGATGATTTTATTAAATCGCGTACAAATATTGCGTAATTTGCACTCGACTTAATATTTTCGATATTCGTCGTATTCAATATTCGATTATGAAATCGATATTAAATACTTGGAATAATTTATACTCGATTTTGATTTTGATGCTCGTTATATCCCATATCCGATTATGGAATCGATATGGAATATTAGAGTGAAAAAATAAAGAAAATAATGTAAGTCGTTTTAAATTAACTAGCACGATATAAATTTTCTCCGCGTTTATTAATGTCGTAATTAATCCAATTGAATTAGAGGACATCTATATTAGCATCATCGAAAATCGTGTTAATTAATTTATCTGACTAAATCATTAGATTCGACATCCAATTATGGAATTGGCATCGAATCTAATAGATCGATACTTTAATTAAAAAAACTCGACTTGATTCCCTCCGCATCCCGACATCATAATTAATTCTTGCGAATTGTTTGATGTCGGATCCGCATCAACGGGTTTCGACCCTTATTAAATATAATGCTTGTTTTTGAAAATTAATGTAAATATACGACTAATGATAATGATGCAAACGAAATAAAAAAAATATTGTTTAAGTTAACTTATCTCAATAATCAAATAATCGGGGTATTGGAACAAGCGACCGTCAACGCTGTGTGCAGTACACTTGTATATTCGTGTTTCCTTATTCCGATACCCCTCTTATTCGACACAAATCGATAAGTATTTTAATGTTTTGTATTAGTATCATCGATATTATGATGCAATAAAGGAAAAAAAAAAGTAAGAAAAAGCGAAGAAGATGACGAGAGGAAGAGAAGAAGGAGAGAACGGGGTTTTGACACCCTCAACCTACATGTTCTTGTCTCGGATCGAACTCGTAACCGTGGCTTTAACACAAGAGTCTTCGAGGTTTTATGGAGGTTAAGTTATGGTGGCTCGGGATTGATTCCTAAAACTAGGTTTAGGGTTTTTTTGCTAGTCTAGAATTGCTAGGGTTTAATTAGGGTTTGTGATAGATGTTGTATGTGTGTGTAGGGTTGCTCTAGGGTTTTTTTTCAATGTATGAAAGTGTGTTGCATGGGGGTGTTTATATAGGCATGGTCATGCACTTTGGTGTCTATGGTTTTGCCTTGACGGACTTGACCTGATGGCCCGTCTGAAGATGGACTGTTGGTTTTGCTTCTTGAGTTGGACTTTTGATGTTGTGAATGGTTGTTTTGTATGTCTCAGAAACGACCTTGACCAGGGTTGACCCAATCGCAAAAAAGTCGGTTTTAATTCCGGTGTCGGTTTTGGCCCAAATTAGTCTTGTTTGGCTCGGAACGGTCCGCTGGGCCTGGATTCGAGGTTGATTTTGTGGGATTTGTACTCTGTAAGTGTGTTAGCCAGCGATTAATGGATTTGAGCCCGTATCCGAGCGCATAGAAGCACGTTAGCGTCCGATCATCATCGAGTGTTTTTTGGAAACTGCCATAGACACCTGGCAGTCGAAATGCGGGTGTCTACAGCGGGGTTGGGTGTCCTTTGTGGGCTTCCCAACACGTACCCTCACCCCTTACTCAGAACCTCGGTTTCCGGATGCCCGAAACCGTTGGCGCACGAGAGTCATTCAATACACAATATCCGATAATGTCGGTATTGGTATCAAATGCAAAGGGACGAGCCCAATAAACTCTGACATCGGAAATGGGCCGTATTTTGTATACGGACCACTACGACATAGAGTGGGCTCGAATGGTTCCGAATAACCACAAAATTCGGTGGCGACTCCACATAGACCTAAATTTCAATTCGATCCGTTTCATATGGAGATTCATTCGCCTACTCAAACCCGCGCGTGGCCGCGTCGGGGTGGACCTATGTCATGTCCACAATTTGGCGACTCCGCTGGGGATTAACTGATGCGTGACTTACCATCGGCATCCTCAGGGTGAGACTCGAATAGAAATCGTTTGACAAATACAATACGCGTGTTAGTTCTACGGTTCATGCATAACCCATATTTTCCCGGGCCGGTACTGGTGACCGACGTCCCACTATACCATTGATGTACTCCAACATGGATATGCCAAAAGGTGTCCATAGTCGATTCGAGTGGGTTTCGCGGCATGTTCTAAGCTCAACTCGACTTAGAGAGTCCGTCCCGATCAACGTCTAGACTATGTACACTGGTATAGACCCTTTCAGACCGACCGAGACTTAGTGTAGAGCATACATGGCGTCGTTATAATGCTTGTGTGACTACGTGCTACTTGGTTTCCGAGTCATTTTCAAAAACATCAACTTTTCAAAAGTTACATCCTCCTTTTCAAGATATTCAATTTTCAAAATCCGGGACATACCGAATTTAGGACATGATTTTACTCAAAATAGCCTATTTTCTAGCTGGTATGCTGCCCAAATCAAAACTCGAACTTTCAAAACTCGTGGCCCAATGACTTTTCGTCCTCTTTTTCGGAAATTTGGGCCATTCACCGAGTCCACTCGGTCCTTCTTCAAAAATCAATCAATTTTCCAAAACTTCCCTCCTCTTAGGACTTCCCATACTTAGCAGTGTTGGGTCATGTCTTAAGTTGTCAAGTTTCTCTAGCGTCGAAGCTCTGTCGATCTTACATCACGAGCTTCTTCCCTATCTCAGTCCGCCTTATTAGACTAAGGCAAGGCCCACCTAAGTAGGACATACTCTTACGAAGGAGGGCCCGTCAACACAATCGAGTCAAAAGTCTGGGGATGTCCCACGTGAACCTTCCTTCGAATAGGACTAGGCCCACTAGCCGAATCCTAAGGAAGGCCCACACTTCACAAGTCACCCGTCTAGGTGTCTTCCTCGAGTCATTTCCCTTTTAGTCTCGTTCGGGATGTACTTTCTATTCTGGGATTTCTGGGCTAGTTTCTGATTACGCGGTGTTCTTACAGACAGGCCAGCCACAACCCGACATCAACGCAAGATGGAGGATTTGAAAAATGCCCTAACCAAGATCGAGACTCAACTGACCTCCATCCTCGCTAACCAAGCAACTTTGGACACCCGTCTGAGCACTGTGGAGAAGACGGTCCCAGTTGAAGGAGGCGATTCCGTTGGGCCCATAGCCGAATTGGTCAGTGTCGTTCGCAGGCTCGAGGAGCAAGTCCACTTGTCAACAAGCAACTCGATCCACTCCGAGAATGCTCGCATTTATTCACCTTTGAGTGACGAGCTACCGGCCAACCTCAACTTGACGGGAATTCCTATGTTTGAGGGTACCGAAGACCCGGTCCATCATATCCGGGCCTTCAAAGACTTCATGGCAGTCAAAGGGGTAAAGTCCACCATGTTCAAGCACTTATTCCCTTCCTCCTTGGAGAAGCATCCCAGGACCTGGTTCTACAGGCTCGACCCCAAGAAATACAAGACTTGGGATGACGTGGCGACCGAATTTGCTCGGAACTACGCCGATAACACTGAAATCCAGACTACAATGCGTACTCTGGAGGTAATGGCCCAGGAGCCCAAAGAAGGGTTCACAAAATATCTGCAAAGGTGGAGGGCTGAGAGTGTGAAGCTGGTTGACAAGCCCGGCGAGAAGGCCCTAGTGGAAGCCTTCGTCAAAAATCTACTCCCATCCTACCGGGTCCATCTCCGGTATGCTATTATCCCAAACTTTGCTGTCCTTACTGAAATGGGCACAAGGATCGAAGATGATTTGAGGTTGGAGAGCCTGACTAAGGCCTCTACCAAAGGGTATCAAGGAGCAAGTTCATCTACAATCAAGCCCACACCACCCGCAGCTGCAACTCGCAGCATCTTCGACGAGGTAAACCTGCTCGACACCTCATCTAAAAAGAATACACCAAATCGGGTATTCACAGATATAGGGACTACCTATACTTATGCCTTACAGAGGCTATCCTCAAAGGGCCTAATCCAACCGATAGGCCCAACTGCAGAACCTCCAGTGGAAAAAAGGCCCAAAACTTACAATGCCCAGGCCTATTGTCAGTATCACCGGGGTAACGGGCATGATACTGAAAAATGTTGGAGGTTAAAACACCTTATCCAGGACCTTATCGAGAGCGGGAAAATCCCGTTGCCCGGAGACAAGCCGAGCAACAAAGAAAACCCATTCAGCGCTCATGCTATCTTCACCGGTGAGGTAATTGACTGTTCTCACCTCATCTCTCCTTATATCCCACAAGTCAACGGGATATGGTTCGACGATGAGGATGATGTATACTTAACCAAAGGGGAAGTTGTCCCCATCACCCTTAAAGAGGTCCGACAGGCTAAGTCCAAGGCTTTAGCCACCAATCATCTCGCCGCAGCGGGGCGTTCCATTCCTATATCCGTCACTGAACCCGCCAGGACGGAGCCTACCCTCGAAGAACCAAGCCCAGATACGGCTCTGGTCCAACAAATGAAGAGGGTCCGAGCCGATCTAACCATATGGCAGCTATTGGTTAGCTCACAAGCTCACCGGGAAGCACTGACTAAGGCTCTCGATGAAATCAAGGTTGATTCAGAGGCTACCCCCGCTGAAATGGTAGCCACCATCATGCCCTACCTTAAGGGCAAATCCAAAGAAGAAGGCCCACTCATAACCTTCTCTGAAGCTGATCTGCCACCATTTGGGCCCAATCACAATCTGGCCCTATACATCATGGTCATCTGCAAAGGTAAATATCTCCCGATGACCCTTATCGACGATGGATCAGCCGTGAATGTCCTTCCTCTAAGGACCGCAAAAGCACTCGGCATCACCGATGCCGATTACCTTCCAACGGCGCAGACTATCCAGGCTTTCGACGGAAGCCCAAAACCTGTCGCCGGGGCCGTGAAATTAAAGATCATAACGGGCCCAATCGAAAAGGAATTGGAATTTCAGGTGATAGATGTCACCTCATCATTCAATCTTTTGCTGGGAAGGCCTTGGATCCACGCAGTCAAGGCCGTGTCATCTACCCTCCATCGAAAAGTCAAGATGCCCCTCAAAGACGGTATCATCACGCTGGAGGCAACCCCAATTACCGTAGCAAGCTGCAACGCTACGGGCCGGGCCGACCCGCGAGGATTTGATTTCGTGGGCATGATCGAAGAAGAATATCTCTTTAGGCCCTACTTCACAACTAGCATCGACACGATGCTACAAAATCTGGGTTACCTACCCGGGATAACCTCAAGGCCATATCTTCCAGCTGGGAAGATTATCGAGGTCCTAAATGATGGCGAGTCACATTTCGGATTGGGGTATGCTATAACTCCGGAAAGTGTGGTTCGGGCCGGTATTCACAAGGCCATCGACATTATCAAGGGTACTTACATAAGCCCTTATAGCCTGAAGCTAACGGATTACTTCGTTACTCCAGTCTTCGGAGCTATCCAAGTGGGCCTTTACCGACCCACCGTCACATATCCCGAGACCAAAAAGGCTCGGGAATGCAATTTCATCCCTGATGACATATTCACCATCGTTCAGGCTGAATCAAAGGAGGGCGAAAACAACTCCGAGCCCGTGCTGGGGCTCTTATTCGGAGAAGACAAAGTCGTCCCCGCTCCAAAGAGCGACTTGGTCAACCTGATCCTCCGCAGCGATCGGTTCGACCCAACCAAGCTAATCACCGAGGTCGGCGCCAACACCGAAACGAGGGCTTGGAGGAAGACCATAAAGTGGACCGACGGCCAAGGACGGGTCTACAAGCTGACCACTGGCGAGGGAGACATGCCGGATACCGAGTCTGAGTCAGAGTCAGAGTCGGAGTCTGAGTCCGAGTCTAGAGGGTCTGGTGCTAAAGTCGAGTCTGTAACCCCTCTTCCCTTATCCACTGAGGTCTCGGGGCCTGTCCCAAGACCTCTCCCTATACCGCCACTGACCAATGGTCAGATGGCAGCTCTATTCGAGCTATTTTCAAGATTTACCATCAATAATAATACCGAACACCGTTCTGCTTACGACTTGTCTCATTTCCAAAATTTTCTCAATTTCAAAAAATTTATATGCAATGACATTGCGAAACCCGACGAACAGGTACCCCTACCTCAACATCTGGTCGAGCAGCTCGAGCAAAGGGAATCCCGAGATCCGGTAATCGAAGAAACCGAGTCCATCAATGTGGGAACCACTTTAGAGCCCCAGATGCTTAACTTGGGCCTATCTTTAGATCCAGAGGAGAGAAAACAATTCACAGACCTCCTCCAAGAATTCAAAGACGTCTTTGCATGGTCCTACAAGGACATGCCGGGTATAGACCGGGAGATAGCCGAACACCGAATACCCATCAAAGAGGGGTGCAAGCCGGTAAAGCAAAAACTCAGAAGAATGAAGCCCGAGTGGTCTCTTAAAGTCAAGGAAGAGGTCGATAAACAATTTAAAGCAGGCTTTATACAAGTGTCTGAATATCCAGACTGGGTTGCAAACATCGTGCCGGTACCCAAGAAGGACGGCAAGGTGCGGGTTTGCGTGGACTTCCGGGATCTTAACAAGGCAAGCCCAAAAGACGATTTTCCGTTACCACACATCGACATACTGGTGGATAACACGGCCGATCATGCCCTTCTATCGTTCATGGACGGGTATGCCGGGTACAATCAGATTAAAATGGCAGAAGAGGACATGGGTAAGACCACCTTCATTACACCTTGGGGTACTTACTGTTACACCGTCATGCCATTTGGGCTTATCAACGCCGGGGCCACTTATCAACGGACCGCCACTACCTTGCTCCACGACATGATGCATAAGGAAGTGGAGGTCTATGTGGACAACATGATCGTCAAATCCAAGGACCGAAGCGGGCACATTTCAGCCCTAAGAAAGTTCTTCACCCGGCTACGTAAATACAACATGAGACTGAACCCACAAAAATGCAGTTTTGGGGTAACGTCGGGCAAATTACTGGGCCATATCGTTAGCCAACGCGGCATCGAGGTCGACCCAGCTAAAATCAAAGCCATCACCGAGATGCAACCACCCAAGACCGAAAAGAAAATAAGGGGGTTTCTCGGAAAAGTCCAATACATCAGCCGGTTCATTTCGAAACTAACCATGGTATGCGAACCCATCTTCAAAAAGCTAAAAATCGGAGAACGGGTGCTATGGGACGACAAATGTCAAGCGGCTTTCGACAAAATCAAGGAGATGCTGTCTGCTCCGCCGGTACTAATGCCACCTCAACACGGTCTGCCTTTGTTGTTATACCTAACGACGACGGAGACGGCCATGGGGGCTATGCTGGCCCAGACAGTCGATTCAGAAGAACGGGCTATTTACTACATCAGTAAAAAGTTCCTCGAATATGAGTGCAAATATACAATGCTCGAAAAGACGTGCCTAGCATTGGTTTGGGCCACTAAAAAGCTCCGACATTACATGCTCAGTCACGAGGTACATGTGTTATCCAAAATGGATCCTATCAAGTACTTATTTGAGAAGCCCATCCTCAACGGCAGGATGTCAAGACGGACTTTAATGTTATCCGAGTTCGACCTCAAATTTGTACCATTAAAAGCCATCAAAGGCCGGGTAGTTGCCGAGTTCCTCGCTGACGGCCCAATATCCGAAGAAGGCCACACCGATACATGGGCCTTTCCTGATGAAGACATATTCCATACCGATACGGAAGTGTGGGATTTATATTTCGATGGGGCATCCAACTTCCGAGGATTTGGGGTCGGAATCCTGTTAATTTCACCCCGAGGGGAACACACTCCCTTGTCCATCAAGTTGGACTTCGACGTGACCAACAACGCAGCCGAATACGAAGCATGCATTCACGGGTTGCAAGCCGCCGCTGATTTAGGGGTAACAAACCTCCGGGTCCACGGTGATTCATCATTAGTCATCAATCAAGCACTCCGAAAATGGAAAACTCGGAACGCCAACCTCGTGGCTTACCAAGCACGGGTAAGGGTTCTAGAGAAACAATTTCAAAAGGTAGAATACATTTATCTGCCCCGGGAAGAGAATCAGTTCGCAGATGCACTTTCCAAATTAGCATCTTTACTGAACATACTGGATCACCTGACCAGCATGCCAATCTGTGTCGAAAGACGGTCCGAGCCACCCTACATCCACGCCATTCAGGATATCGAGATAACTGACCCGGAGCCTTGGTATCAAGCTGTCCTAACCTACCTGACAACGGGAGAGTACCCCCCGGAAGCTGAAAATCGGGCCAAAAAGGCCCTACGAAGATTAGCAACCCAATTTGTTCGAACTGATGACGGGCAATTGTATAAAAAGACGACATAGGGGGCTCTACTCCTATGCATCGACAAAATACAGGCCGAAAAGGTCATGGCCGAGGTCCATGATGGTGAAAACGGCCCGCATATGAACGCCCATATGCTAGCCCGAAAAATCATGAGGCTCGGGTACTATTGGAACACCATGGAAACAGACTGTCAGTTGTATGTCAAACACTGCCATAACTGTCAGATCTTCGCCAATGTACAGCATATGCCATCTTCCCTATTATATACCATGACATCACCATGGCCATTTTCGACATGGGGTATTGACATAATTGGAAAGGTGCATCCTTCCGGGACGGGAGGTCATTGCTTCATCTTGGTGGCCATCGACTACTTCACCAAATGGGTCGAAGTCGAGTCATACCGTGTCTTGAACGCCAAGCACGTGGCCAAATTTATCCAAAATAAAATAATATGCCGGTATGGGATCCCTCACGAGTTCATCAGCGATCACGGGACCCACTTTCAAGCTGAAACTGCCGCATTGCTGGCAAAATACAAAATTCAAAGGCATACATCTTCGCCTTACCGACCTCAAACAAATGGAGCGGTAAAAGCGGCCAATAAAACAATTGTCACCATACTTAAAAAGATGGCTGAAAATTACCGGGACTGGCCCGACAAAATACCTTTTGCCCTATGGGGATATCGAACCTCAATCCGCACCGCGACCGGGGCGACCCCGTATTACTTGACATACGGAATGGAAGCGGTCCAACCAGTCGAGCTAGAGGTGCCATCCCTTAGGATCCTACTTGAAAGCCAAGTACCTGAGGCAGATTGGGTCCAAGCCCGATACGATTCGCTAGTCCTTTTAGACGAACGGCGATCCCGGGCTCTCAACAACATTCAAATATATCAAAAAAGGATCCAACGGGCTTTCAACAAACGGGTTAGGCCCAGGAACATCAAGGAAGGGGATCTGGTCCTAAAATCGGTTCGTGCCTTAATGCCGGTTGACCCAAGGGGTAAATTCAAACCCAACTGGGCTGGGCCATACTTAGTCAAGAAGGTCCTATCAGGAGGAGCGGTGATGCTGACAGACTTGGACGGGAACGAATTCGTCAACCCAACCAACTTGGACCAGCTGAAGCGCTACTACCCATAAACCCCCATCTCAATGTCATTTGCAAAAATTTATAAAAATTTGTCCTTTTTATAAATTTTCAAAATTTTAGACAAGTCAATAAGCTAGAACTAATATATTCTACTGTCGCACATCTTGAATTAATAATCCTGATGTATTTCGAAAATTGCAAAAAAAAATCAATCAAATCAAATTTTGAACTACGTTTGGTTTGATTCCGCTATTTGCGGATACGTAGGCAACCCTTCAAAAGGGTACAACCGCTGCAACAAACGAAAGACGGGATCGGTGTTCAATAATATGTCCTTTATTAATATCTTGATAAACTCGGGATTACCAAAAAAAAAAAAAAAAAAGCGCCAAAACGGCATACACAAAAAAATCACACCACAAAAAATAATAATACTATTCAAATAATAAAATAAGGAGACTAGTATCCGGGCATCTTCCCCTTCCCCTTGTCCTTCGGGTCGCGTGGAGCCTGGGGTCTTCGGGGTGGTGGCGAGCGTTCCCGAATCACAAGTGGAACCTCCTTAGCCCGAGCCCGTTTCTTTGACGACGGGTCTTCAATCACGGTCTTCGGCCCAAGTCGGGCCCGCACATGCTCAGGCAGTCTATCCCGTGGGCCAAGTCGGTCCTGCACGGGTAGTCTTGGGCCCAGTCTCCTTTCCAAGTCCATCTGGGGGCTCACTTTCCCCCAAGCACCTTTAGCACTAGACCCTTCAGCTTGAGTCTTAGTCTTCTTCTTGTGACCAAACATTAGACAAACTAGGGTAGCTGGAGTGTCACCATCATCGAAGAATCCCCTATTGTCTTTAGCTTGCTCCCTCCTCAACAGGTCAAAAGCTTCGTCAACCTTCAGCGCAGCTCGGGCTTTAGCATCAACGGCTTTGGTCCACTTCATGTAAGAATCTGAAACCCAGATTGAGTGGCGAGATTTGACAACGGGCCAAGTATGCCGTGTGTACCATCTTTGCATCCAGGTATCACACATTACATCAGTCAGTTGGGTAGGGTCACTCACAACTGCTTCAACTTCAGGGATTCGCTGGGTCCATCCATACTGCCTTAGTATGCGATCTGGATAGAGATGAACCGTCTGCCTGAAAGATAGGATCACCTGATAGCGGGCTCTCTCCCTCGGGTCCAAGCCACTCCAAAGGTAGATGGGCCACCACGGAACGACCCATCGAATTAGCGGACCACCATGGAAAGACAAAACCTCGTCCCAATACTTTTGCGTAATCTGACGAGAGAAATCAATGGTCCGCCTCCTCGTCATCACCTGGTTATGACGATAGTTGCCCGCATCAAGGGGAGGGTCTATCACTGATAGCCTCTCATAAAGCCAAATCTGCAAAAAGGAAACAAAAACATGAGTAAAAAAAATCAAAAAAATCAAAAATCAAAAATCAAAAAATTGCAAAGTAACATACTTGCAGCAATCGGGTGCTCCCGGTAAGACGAATTGACGAGTCTCTCTTACGGCTGTCCAATCCTTGGATAATCTCGCCCGTGATCAGCCAAGCTGGGTTGTGTTCAGTCTCCATCAAATCTACTACGGTCAGAAGATGGGTGTTTCCCATGCAGGATAACAAATCCATGTGACCCTCGAAAGCATATACGTGGAGCATACAGAAAGAAAAGGCCCTGCGGCTGTAAGCCGGTCTGACCCGAACATCAAGAGAATTCATAAATTTCTCAGCCAAGTCGATCAGAGAAATCTTATCGCCTTCCATCATGCGGGATACCTCATTGTGAGAAAGCCCTAGAAATTCTCGAAGCTTCCTCCTCGGGTCATAGATCGAGTACGGGACGGCTGGACGAAGCACCGGGTTCCATCCTCCTATAGCGGCAATCTCCTCAGGCAAAGGGCAAACCTCGCCCCGGGGAAAAGCAAAGACATGATATATGTCATCCCAGTAAGCCAAGCATGCATCCAGGAAATAGCGATCAACCACCATCTGACGGAACGGATACAGCTGAGTTATACCCGTCTGGTTGAGCGCCACCCTATCCGTGTCCCTAAAGCGACGGGACCACTCCTGCAGCATAACGGTCAATCTATCGATTCCCATGGCTAATTCCTTAAGAAAATAAGATCTTCTTTTTGCCTTAAGGGAAATAAAGAGACTTTCTTTAAAGAAGGGATTGATTTGTAATGAGAATTGTGGAGAAATCAAGGGCAAGAGAAGACTATATATAGCATTAGCCTTGCAAACTGTTTAGGAAAATTTCCTAATCCTAATTGGAATCAAGCCGCAAGCCTAGTCTCGATACTAGCACGGAAATCTCCATCCCGAACTTTTCTAATCCTTGTTAGGAGTCAAAAATCTCAAAGTTTCCAAAATTCAAAAATCTCAAGATTTCAAATTTCAAAATTTCAAAATTTTCAAAATTTCAAAAAAATCATTTTCCCCAGCGCGAGTCACTTTACTATCTACGTGTTGCATGCATTTTATATGACTTATACAGGTACGACTCAAACAGGGACGTGCAATCCACGATATCTCCCCAGCGGAAGCCAACGGCGGCATTTCACGGGATGGGCCTACATACAGGCACACCCAGGACTTATGCGACAAGTCCAATTCCCCACGGAGTTATCGGCTCAGGTATGACTTCTAGCTTACGGCTGGCGAGCCCTTCACGCGAGTCTAATGGACTATAAACGACCCGACCGGAAGGCCGCCAGGTTTCAATCCTCGATTGGCCTGGTGGCTACTCTGACTTTCGCCTTGTCCAAGCCTCAGTCAGAGTGGGGGCTGTGTAGACACCCGCATTTTGACTGCCAGGTGTCTATGGCAGTTTCCAAAAAACATCCGATGATGATCGGACGCTAACGTGCTTCTATGCGCTCGGATACGGGCTCAAATCCATTAATCGCTGGCTAACACACTTACAGAGTACAAATCTCACAAAATCAACCTCGAATCCAGGCCCAGCGGACCGTTCCGAGCCAAACAAGACTAATTTGGGCCAAAACCGACACCGGAATTAAAACCGACTTTTTGCGATTGGGTCAACCCTGGTCAAGGTCGTTTCCGAGACATACAAAACAACCATTCACAACATCAAAATTCCAACTCAAGAAGCAAAACCAACAGTCCATCTTCAGACGGGCCATCAGGTCAAGTCCGTCAAGGCAAAACCCTAGACACCAAAGTGCATGACCATGCCTATATAAACACCCCCATGCAACACACTTTCGGACATTGAAAAAAAAAACCCTAGAGCAACCCTACACACACATACAACATCTATTACAAACCCTAATCAAACCCTAGCAATTCTACACTAGCAAAAAAACCCTAAACCTAGTTTTAGGAATCAATCCCGAGCCACCATAACTTAACCTCCATAAAACCTCGAAGACTCTTGTGTTAAAGCCACGGTTACGAGTTCGATCCGAGACAAGAACATATAGGTTGAGGGTGTCAAAACCCCGTTCTCTCCTTCTTCTCTTCCTCTCGTCATCTTCTTTGCTTTTTCTTACTTTTTTATTTTTATTATTTTTTTCCTTTATTGCATCATAATATCGATAATACCAATACAAAATATTAAAATACTTATCGATTTGTGTCGAATAAGAGGGGTATCGGAATAAGGAAACACGAATATACAAGTGTACTGCACACAGCGTTGACGGTCGCTTGTTCCAATACCCCGATTATTTGATTATTGAGATAAGTTAACTTAAACAATATTTTTTTTATTTCGTTTGCATCATTATCATTAGTCGTATATTTACATTAATTTTCAAAAACAAGCATTATATTTAATAAGGGTCGAAACCCGTTGATGCGGATCCGACATCAAACAATTCGCAAGAATTAATTATGATGTCGGGATGCGGAGGGAATCAAGTCGAGTTTTTTTAATTAAAGTATCGATCTATTAGATTCGATGCCAATTCCATAATTGGATGTCGAATCTAATGATTTAGTCAGATAAATTAATTAACACGATTTTCGTTGATGCTAATATAGATGTCCTCTAATTCAATTGGATTAATTACGACATTAATAAACGCGGAGAAAATTTATATCGTGCTAGTTAATTTAAAACGACTTACATTATTTTCTTTATTTTTTCACTCTAATATTCCATATCGATTCCATAATCGGATATGGGATATAACGAGCATCAAAATCAAAATCGAGTATAAATTATTCCAAGTATTTAATATCGATTTCATAATCGAATATTGAATACGACGAATATCGAAAATATTAAGTCGAGTGCAAATTACGCAATATTTGTACGCGATTTAATAAAATCATCAATTTTCCAAAGAAAACAATTTCGCTCTTTTTTATTATTATTCTTCGAACATCATTTTTTTAGACAAAACATTTTTTTTTAGATCTCGATATATTTTTTTCCTTGACCTCGGTCAACACGTGTTAATCCATCACGTGACCTACTATTCTTTTCAAAACCATGCATCATACTACATTATTCGCAAACTGTTATTATCGTTATACCGTTACTAACAAGTTTATTATTTTCTTGTCAATTTATTTTTGTTTATTTTATTGTACTAAAATGAACTCACATGCTAAATTTAACTTCGACTTTAGATTTAGTTGCATTAAATTGACATAGAAACCCTCTTTTCAATTTCATTCACATGTTTAGGGAAAATAATCTTTGCATATCTTTTTCCCGTTCAATTAACGCGCGTATTGGAAAGTCATTCGAATTCTTAGTAGAGGCCGCTAATGTGCGGGCGGGGTTGGGTGTCCTTTGTGGGCTTCCCAACACGTACCCTCACCCCTTACTCAGAACCTCGGTTTCCGGATGCCCGAAACCGTTGGCGCACGAGAGTCATTCAATACACAATATCCGATAATGTCGGTATTGGTATCAAATGCAAAGGGACGAGCCCAATAAACTCTGACATCGGAAATGGGCCGTATTTTGTATACGGACCACTACGACATAGAGTGGGCTCGAATGGTTCCGAATAACCACAAAATTCGGTGGCGACTCCACATAGACCTAAATTTCAATTCGATCCGTTTGATATGGAGATTCATTCGCCTACCCAAACCCGCGCGTGGCCGCGTCGGGGTGGACCTATGTCATGTCCACAGTTTTTAGCTTCCATTGTGGATGATATCTGTAGACACCCGCATTTTGCCTGCTAGTGTCTATAGCAGCTTCCGACAAACACCCGATGATGATCGGACGTAAACGTGACTTAATACGCTCGAATACGGACTCGGAATCAATGGTATCCAACGTGGGCATTTAGCGGAGTGCAAATCTCTCAAAACCGACCTCAAATTCAGGCCCAGTGGGTCGTTCCGAGCAAAATAAGACTAATTTGGGCCAAAACCGACACCAAAAATAAATCCCGTCTTTTAGCGACCGGGTCAAAACCCGGTCAAGGACGAACCCGTCACACAAACCAGCCAAGTTCAGCTTCTAGAAGATTGCGCCCAAATCAGAATTCAAAAAAAGCAAACTAAATCAAAAAGGTGAACCCTTCCTAAATTAACCCTAATCACACCCCTACTCTATAAATACCCCACTAATCCTCACCATTAAGGGACCTTTTTTCAGCATTATTATAAGCTTTGAGAGTTTAAGGAGAGCCTTTGCAAACCTCATTCATCCTACACTACAACCCCAAGCAAAACCATACAAAAACCGAGCCTTTTGCCCTCGAAAAACCGGCGGCATACATACACACACACACATATTCAAAATCCCGAGATCAAAACTCGTCAAAGACACACACCATAATTCACCCTACATATCTCGACACTCCCGCGCTCCCGTCGCTATTACGAGTTCGTTTCCGAGGCCATTAAGCATGTAGGTTGAGGGTGTGATTCAAATCCCGACATCTCTTTCTCCTTTCTCTTTTCCTTTTGATTATGTATATTATTATTATTATTATTATTATTATTATTATTATTATTATTATTACTAGCACTAACATTTTAATTCCGTTACTAACATTATTTTAATTTTGCTACTAACATTTTATTTATGTACTCTAACACCTAACATTTCATTTATCGCAATCTAACTTTTTTTTATTATTTATTGTATCTAACCTCTAACATTTAATTATCGTCATTAACACTATCATACCGTGTATATATATATACTAATACTAAAACTCGGTTTCAAATCCGTTTGACTACGATGATTGCCTAAAGTCCGTCTAATTCCTTTACGAGCAACGACGGAGGTGGAGCCCTTTCGAGGAGCCCGCCCCAATGTTCTCAAGGGCGTGACGTGATTGCAATCGGTCGTAGTTGAACGCATTCGATCCCATTTCAATTAGTACGAAACCCGTTGACACGAAAACCGACATCACATAATCCGGAAGGATTAGTTTCGATGTCGTGACGTAGAGGGATACAATTTCGTTACTAATTCAAAATTCCTAATCTAGCAAAAACATAAATCGAGTAAATAAACCCACATTGGCACGTGATTATAAAAATTGACGATTTTTCGACAAATAGAAAATGCCCGACCAGGCCCACACGCGAGTCGCGCGACCGGCCATGCGACTCGCGGGCAGGCCTGTCCGGCCGAGACCATTTTTCCCGTTTTCTCGACTTTCTACCCTTCTCGGTCCTTACATTAATATGCGATCTTCGCGACATTTGACCATATTTCAAGACTCGTCTTTTCTTTGTGACTTTAGTCAACGCGTGTAAAGACCATCACGTGAACCCATTTTTCTAAAATTCATACTCATGCACATCACTAAAAGAAACGACTTTGATCGACGGTCTCACACTATTAATTTTTGTGTCGACGACTCTTTAGTCGTATCCGACACATAATTAACTCAGACTTCATTTTTCGAGGTGATAAGTCGGGACAAGGCATCGAGATTCGGGATCGGGCTAGCACCACGCCTAGGTTCCATATCTCCGTCCTCCGTTTAATACACAATATAATGTGTATTTAATCGAAGTTCGTCCATTTGCACAGCTTATGGTCCGATTTATATTTATTATATACGGGTCCGTTTCTAGTTAGCATTTGCTGCTTATAATTCAATTATTCTATTTTATTGCTCGTTGTATTGTGAATTCCGGGTTGTATTCCGCCCGCGTAATTTGTAATTTATTTACGAGTTTTCTATTATTTGATGTTTGCCATTTATTTATTTAAATGAACATCACATGCTAAATCACTTTGACGTGAATCAAGATGCATTAAATGACGTAGTTAATCAACAACTCGCATGCTTAGCCTGAAAACGCTGTTTGCATATCATTTTATCATTTTACTAGCGCGCGTACACGAACACGAACGATGTCTTAGTAGAGGCCGCCATGTGCGGGCGGGGTTGGGTGTCCTTAGTGGGCTTCCCAACACGTACCCTCACCCCTTACTCAGAACCTTTGGTTTCCGGATGTCCGAAACCCTTGGCGCACGAGAGTCATTCTATATACGAAAGCCGGTTTAGACGGTATCGATATTGCAATGCAAAGGGACGAGCCCAATGAACTCTGAAATCGAAGTGGGCTTACTTTGTGTATAGCCCATGACGACATAGAGTGGGCTCGTATGGTTCCGAATAACCACAAAATTTGGTGGCGACTCCAACTTTGACTTAAATTTCGAACCCGAGAGCAATCTCACCACGAGATTCATTCGCCTACCCAAACCCGCGCGTGGCCGCGTCGGGGTGGACCTACGTCATGTCCACAATATCCCACGTTGGAAAAATAGGAGGAATACTTTATATTTATAAGCTTCCTCCTTCCTAATGTTATCATTTGTAGTAAAGTAGGTCTTTTATGTAGATGTGTGAGTTTGGCCTTGAACCATACACGCGTGCGAACTTGAGGCTTAGCTCTTTGGTAGAGCACTCATGGTGCGGGCTTCAGCCCAGTTTTGCATACAAGTCTTACCTATTTGGGGTGTACAAAAGAATTCATGGCACAAGTCTCAAGCAATTCTAAACTCTTCCGGATTCTTCCTAATCTGTTAATGTGGGAGGATGCATCTGCTAAGCACCATGCACCTACCATCTCGTTTTTTGTTGTCACCATTAGATGAAGCTTTGGTTTCTCCGTCAACAATGCTATGTAAACCCCCCCTTCTACAATTATTCACAACACACAACGATCATTTTCTCTTTCTCTCTCTCTCTCTAGCTTTCTCTCTTCAATATTTATGTTCTAAATATTCGAAGTTACTTGGCAACGTTATTGGTGGTGTTCAGTTTGCAGTTCCGTCTACACCGAAGCTGCAAAGGTTGTGTACTCTTGGGGATCGATTGTTGGGAAAAACTGTTTTAGTTTACCGGACAAATTCGACTTTAAGACGGTGACTTTGTCACGCCACAACAGCTAAGCTCGTTCCTTCTTTATACTACTATATTGTTAACAATCTAAAGTCGAATTTTTTCTTCTACTGTTTTTGTATCTTTTTAGCAATATGGATGGTATTCCGATATCTTCTGCTCCTTTCTCTACTGTTATGATGTCTACTCCTTATGTTCCTGATATGTCTAAAATGGATCCGTTTAATGGGAAAAAATATTGCATGTGGTCTGATAAGATGAAATTTTTTCTTAGTCAAATTGGTGTTGATTATACTTTAACTGAAGATGAAGCACTTCTTCTTTCCGGTAAAGATTATGAAAAGGATATTAGGTCATGTAGAGGAATGCTTTTACATTACATGACTGTTGCTTTATTTTCTATTTATTGTAAGTATAAGACGGCTAAAGAAATTTGGAGTGCTTTACAAACAAAGTATGGAACGGATGATTTTGGAAGTAAGAAGTATGCATGTAGTCGTTGGTTGGACTTTCGTATGAATGATATCAAACATGTTTTAGATCAAGTACATGAGTATGAAAATCTTTGTGTTGAAATTCTTGCGGAAGGGATTAATATGTGTGAACTTTTTCAAGCTAATTGTCTTATTGATAAACTCCCTCTTTCATGGCAAAATTATGCTCATTCCATGAAACATAAACGTAAGGATTTTACACTTCAAGAGCTAGTATGCCACATAAAGGTTGAAGAGAAAAATCGTATACAAACCTGGATAAAAACCATAGAACATTCATCCTCTAATGCTAATCTTGTTGAGACTAGGAAACACCAATCCAAGGGTAATAAGCAAAAAGGTGCAAATCAACTTCACGGGGTTAGGAGTCCTGACATCAACAAGGGCGCGAAAGGGAATTTAAGGGTGAATGCTACTCTTGTGGTAAATATGTCATACTTCAAGAGACTGTCCTACGGGTTCCTCTTCACACAACAAAAGGAGAAATCAAAAATCTCACAAACCTCAAGCTCATTTATCCAAACCAGACGAGGATAACGAGGTTATAGTTGTTGTTGTGTCCGAGGTAAATTTGGTAAGAAATTTGTCCGAGTGGGTGCTTGATACAAGTGCTACAAGGCATATCTGTTCCAGTAAAGAAATGTTCAAGGAGTACGACACCGTCAACAATGGTGATTGTGTTTTTATGGGTAATTCCTCCACAGTTGTTGTCCAAGGGAAAGGTAAAATCATTCTTAAGCTCATTTCAGGTGAAACTCTCGAACTTAACAACGTTCTTCATGTGCCTGAAATTCGTAGAAATCTCATTTCGAGTGGTCTTTTAAACAAAGCATGTATAAAACTTACTTTTGATCTGATAAATTAGTTTTTACTAGAAATAGTAATTTTGTTGGTAAGGGTTTTTGTAATAATATGGACTTTTTGTACTCGATATTGAAACAATGAATAAAAATCCATCTGCTTCCGTTTATATCACTGAATCTGTTTCTTTATGGCATGATAGACCAGGGCATACTAATATTGCTTTGGTTAAAAAACTGAAACAAATGAGTTTAATCTCTTAGTTTAGTAACATCGAGTTTGATAAATGCGAGATATGCGTTGAAGCTAAGCATGCTAAGAAATCGTTTAACAAATCCGTGCAACGGTCATCTACACTACTTGAGTTAATTCATTCTGATTTGGGTGATTTTAAAAGTTGTACAAGTAGAGGAGGTAAGCATTATTATATTACTTATATAGATGATTTTTCTCGATTTACTAAAGTATATCTTTTAATTTTTAAAGATGAAGCGGAGGGCAAATTTCTGGAGTATAAAGCCAAAGTTGAGAATCAGTTAGATCTCAAAATAAAATATGTCAGATTTGTTAGAGGAAGAGAATACGATGTTGGAACCCTATCTAGACAAAATCTGCAAGGAAAAAGGCATAATTCATGAATTCACCGCTACACGCCTCAACGAAACGGGATTGCTGAGAGGAAAAACAGGACGTTGAACAATATGATGAATGCAATGGTTATCAGTTCAGGTATGCCAGATATAATATGTGGGATGAGGCTCTTTTGTCTTCCTGTTATGTTCCTAATCGTGTTGCTCACAAACGAAAAGATAAGACACCTTTTGAGCTTTGGAGGGTTTTCCTCCAAATCTGGGTTATTTGAAAGTGTGGGGTGTTTGGGTAAAATTGGCCTTCCCGATCATCAGAAACCTAAAATTGGACCTAAGTCAATTGATGGAATTTTTATTATTGGTTATGCATCTAACAATCCAGCTTATCATTTTATCATAAAAGATTCATCTGGTTTTGGTCTTATTAAAGAGTCTAGAGATGTTGAGCTCTTCGAACACATTTTTCCTATGAAAAAGGATAGTCATATTTGCCTGACCTCTACACCTTCCATTTTGACTCCCTCTAACAATTATTCACGTGACAAAATTGTGGAAATTAGGAGTAAAAGGGCTAGAACAGAAATTGTGATTTCATAACGACATTCTTAAGTGAAGTCGATAGACTTAATGAAGAAACTGTGTATGCTTTTGTTCTAGAAGAAGACCCTAGAAATTACAAAGAGGCTATGAGTTCCATCGATTCTAATTTTTTGGTTAGAAGCTATCAACAGTGAAATTGAGTCAATTATGAGTAATAATACCTAGATTTTGACAGAATTGTCGAGAGGGTGTAAACCCCTTAGTAACAAATGGGTGTTTAATAAGAAACTCAAAACTAAAGGTTCTGTTGATAAATATAAGGCTGGAGTTGTGGTATGTGGGAATAGACAAACAAAGGGTTTGGATTTTTTTGATACTTATTCTCATGTCACAAAAATAGTTACTATCAGGGATCTCATTGCTTTAGCATCTATACATGATCTCATCGTGCATCAAATGGATGTTAAGACAACTTTCTTAAATAGCGATTTAAATGAAGAAATTTACATGAAACAACCTGAGGGATGTATAGTCCAAGGTCAAGAAGACAATGTATGTAAGCATGTTCGTTCTTTGTACGATCTGAAGCAAGCTCCAAAACAATGGTAACTACAAGAAAATACCCTTTTTGCGGCGATTATTTCACGGTGAATGGAAAATCGACACAATTAATGCACAATTACTCATATAATTAACCACTTACCATAGCAAATATAAAGCGACACTAATATACCGCATTAAACGATGGGTTAGAACAGCTTAATTCTCACAAAAAGATTCAGTAAACCGCCGAAGTGCATATCTTAAACCTTTTCCAAGCGCTCAACATAGAATTAGAAATAAAATCTCGCTAAACCTAGAATTAGAATCACGGCGCTAGGGTTTTTTATCTTCTCCCCAAAAAATACTTTCAGAAATCCCTGCTAATACCTGGTTATCATCATAGTTGACATCAGTATTACTTATAAATCGCGTTGCTTATGAATTCCCTCGTCAAGGTGCCCTTTATTACTGCTTAGTGTGTTTATCTCTTTGAATTTATGATATTGCAATCAAATCAAGATTTATTGCCTATTACGGAGTAATACTCAATTTCAATTGATTTGTTTACTAGTTTTGATTTTATTATCGATTTTGTGAGTTTACACCATAGTGTTTGTTGCACAACTATTTTTTCGTGGAGTGTTTTTCTATATTTTTGGTTTCTGTAATTTGAGTTTGAAGGCAAATGGAACATACGAGTATTTGATTGCTAGAATGTGAGCATTTAGGCATTTTTATATATAGATATATATGTAAGTTATCATCCAGGCCAGTAGTTATTTTATCTTACAATTGCTAAAAACGAGATCAAATTTTTTTGGGTGAAATGTGAATTTATATTAAGCAATGAAGCATTTGCACCATACAAGATAATCAGGCACATTAGCCTCAGCTACAGACCTTCGTCTTACATTTAAACATTACAAATCTGCTCAATCCATTTGTTACCTTTACTAGAAAAAGCTAATGTATCCTTATTAATTAGTTGTTTCATCTGCACCTTGATTATCTGGACGATTACCTCAGGTCTACGCACTGTGCATTCAATTTGACATTGCTTCCTGCAATTCCAAATCAAATAGACTGCCCCTGCGTATATGGCCTGGATAATCTTCTTGACAAGCAGCGACCTGCACCTCTATTTCACCATATCAAGCAAGCTATTTATATAAGCAACCCCAGCCCACCTCTTTAACAGGACTTGTATTCTCCTCGAAAATGGACAGTCAAAAAACAGATGAGATACTGTTTTCTGCTGCTGCTCACACAGTACGCAAGTAGTATCTCTAACAACACCAAACTGCACCAATCTATCCTTAGTGAGCAATCTATTTTGTATAGCCAACCAATTTTATAAACCTATATTTAGGCAAAGCATATCTATTCCATACATACTCATTCCAATTCACACGAGGACTCGGCTCCTGAAGCCAAGTATATCCCTGATGCGTAGTATACTCACCTAACATCCAATTCGATCCATTATATCCTCCTTTGAAGATCTCCTTAATTTTGCAAATTTGTCTGCAACTCCAACTGGAGTTTGGTGTTGGTGTATAACTAAACCAATCTTGTTGTTTCATATAAATGTGGTTTACCCATTTGATCCATAGATGATCATGTTTTTGAGCGATCCACCATGTGTACTTAGCTATCATAGCCCTATTCCAGCTCATACTGTCTATGATGCCCAGGCCACCCTGTTTCTGTGGTCTACAGCACGCCTTCCAGGATACTAGAGGGATCCTAGAGCACTCTAAATCTCCAGACCAGAGGTAGCTCCGACAAATAGCATCAATTCTGCGTATGACACCAGCAGGAATCAAGAAAATCCGCGCCCAATACGAATGGAGCTGAGTAAGAACAGTCCGTACTAACACTAGCCTGTCCACATAGCTTAATTTCCTTGCTGCCCATCCCCGAATACGCTTGACCACTTTCTTAATAAGGGTAGCACATTCTCTATTAGTCAATCGTTTATACGAAACAGGTATACCCAGATACCTAAAAGGAAAGCACCCTTGCCTAAATCCTGTCATCTTGTATATACTTCTCATATCCTCATCCCTAACTTCATTCATGTATATTTCAGACTTCTCCGTATTCATCACCAACCCAGATGCTTGGGAGAAAGTCAGCATCGCTCTAATCAATATTTTATTAGATACTAGATCTCCTCTGCAGAACATTAATAAATCATCGGCAAAACATAGATGACAAAGCTGCATAGGCCGACATAAAGGATGAAATTTAAAGTTTCCACTTGCAGTAACCATGTTTAAGATCCTTGTTAGATATTCCATACACATAAAGAATAATAATGGCGACATTGGGTCACCCTGACGAATCCCCTCCGGCCTTGAAAATACCCAAATTGGGATCCGTTCAAAGCCAGTGTGTACGAAGGAGTCGTGATGCATTCCATTATCCAAATAATTATACGTGCAGGAAATTTTAAACCCTTCAACATATCCTTAATAAAACTTCATTCAATCGAATTATATGCTTTTCTTAGATCAATCTTCATAATACTCCGTGGAGAACAAGCTTTCCTATTATATAGTCGAACAAGATCTTGACAAATCAATATATTGTCGACAATGTCACGCCCACGAATGAAAGCACTGTGGTTCAAGCTAATTATCTCTGGAAGTACCACCGCCATCCTATTGCATATGATCTTTGATATGCATTTGTAAAGAACATTACAACATGCAATCGGTCGAAAATCCATGACAGATACAGGACGGTCTTTCTTAGGAATGAGAGTAAGGACGGTCGAATTCACCTGTTTCAACAGCCTACCAGAACTAAAAAATTCCTTGACAGATTGCATAAGATCAGCACCTACAACTGGGAACGCATCCTTAAAGAACTTGGACGAATAGCCATCTGGGCCGGGGGCTTTATCATCCTGTATTGATTTGAGCGCCATCAGTATTTCATAGTCGCTAATCTCCTTTATTAGCTCCTCTGCTTGCTCGACCTGTATAGTGACTCCTGCTTGAACCACTGGTATGCTCACTTGCGTAACTGGTGAGGAACTGCCCAGCAACTCTACATAATACCCAACAAACACTACCTCAATTGAATTTTTATCAGTACACATAACCCCCATCTTACCTTTAATAGCAAGGAGAGATCAAATTTTAAATAAGTTTGATTTAGTTTGTCAAGTTGGTTTTACATTTGATGTTGCCTTTGCTTTTTCCTCATTCGAGTTTAATTGTTAATGACTAAAAATGACTAAAATTGATGGATTCTTGTTATTGAGATATCTGAGTATATACTTTATGGCTTTATGCATTCATATTATGAAATAAATTCTGTGCAGGTTTCATTTATATGCTTCATATATTCAGACATATGCATTCTAGTATATGCTACTCTCCTAGTTACTTGTTACTCTCATATTATGTTTACAAGATCATCTGCTCTTCTCTTTTGTTAAGTTTAATGTTTCATTTTTTATGTTTTGTATTTTACTTGCAGGATAGATACATAGCATGAGAAGTTTGGCTTCGAGATAGACACCTTACGGCCAATTAAGTATGAACAGATAGCAAAACTGGTTAATGCTATTGCTGAGTGATACGACTGGGATAAAGTGATGGAAGGTGATTACATCATTGGACTTCAGCAGGTAATGCTTAATGTGTGCAGGAATATCACTGAGGCCAGGTAGAATGCAGACTGTAGTAGTTGAATACTTGAACCATACATTTGTGGAAATCACCTTGTTTTATATTATAAGTGCGAGTGTGAATCACTCAGTTATAGATTGTGTAGTAAGACAGAGTGATGTATACAATAGCTGACAATAAGAAATTGTATCTAGATGAAGTTAGAGATATCAAGTAAAGGCGCGAACACTCCAATCTCTAAGTAACATGTTTCTTAATGTGAATTGAGATCTTTGTTGGACCTTCTTTTCTTATGCTGGCTTCATTAAATCATAATTTTTTTTCTTCTTTGCTGTTGTCAGGGAAAGCAAAGTATATCACTTGAGCCCGATGGTCAATTTGAACTTAGTGGCGCTCCTCTTGAAACGTTACATCAAACTTGTGCTGAAGTTAATTCCCATCTCTACCAGGTTGGTTTTCCTATAGTTTTCTATCTTGTTTTATTTTATTTTTATAGAGGCTGAAGGTGTGACATTTAATTTTCTTTCAAGTGTTCTTACTTTGAATCTCCTGGTAGTTTTGCGCCATTTTTTAAGTTCATTCATCTTCTTTCCTCTCCACCACTGCTGACTGCCCTAACACGTTGTTTTGAGACCTATATATACTCCAAAGTAATTCTTTCTGGTTTCATACTTGATGAATGCAATGCTAGAATTTCAGACCTACAGCGTGTTCGTTCAAAGGGTTGGCTAATGTTGTATTATTGTAATACAGGATGTTGTTGAGTGGTAAATCGATTTTCTCCTTCATTGAATCAGGCTGCATTATTCGGAGTCAAGCTGCAGCTATTGTAGAGTTGGTTTTAGTCCGTGTTGGCTGGAATCAGGTTCAGTTGATACAGGTTGCAGTATTCTTGATAGACGACTGCACTCAAGAGAATTCGGGCAGTGAAAAATAAGGATCGGGAGATGCGTAGACACCAAATCAGGTTGCTTGCTCTACATAATTCATCGACTCCAGCCCTTCGTTTAGTTCTTATAGCAGGCTGCATCGAGATTGAAAGCTCTGTATCAGGGTTGCACTTCACTGAACTTAAGGTTGCAGTTTAAAAGAAAGAACAAGCCGCGAGTTTCTGATTCATATTTCTTTTAAATCCGATGGACAATGCAAGTTCAGTTTCGAGTGTAGGCAAATGTGCAGGTGTTGTGACCTCTAGACCGCCGTCTTGATGAATTTGAATGAGATTCAAGCTTTCCAAAACTTTGTGCAAACTACCGGCCAGTGTACGAATAAGGTTTGCTTTGATAGGTCGAAGGAAACGGTTTCAGTTCAGATATGGGTTGCAATCAAGCATGTTCTGGCTGAAACTCGAGCCGCGTTCCATAATTGATGAGTGATGCATTTGGCTTGATATTGACTGCATTTTAGGGGAACAAGCCGCAGCGTACTGAATTTCTTGCTGGCAGACTTACAGCGCAGGCTGCGCTTCTATTGAACAACCTATGGTGTTTGCCTTAATTCATGTTGTTTTGGTCCGTCTTGCGTGAGCAAATGTCAGCTTTATTGTTTGTCCTGTTGTCAAGTTGTACTTCAACTTTCCATCTGTTGAAAATCAGAATGACCACTCATTGTACTTGAGAGATAGAAATGATATTTCGTATCGAATGAAATTGATATCAATTTACAATATGGTTGCAATAGTATTAAATATCATGTCGAATGCAATTGTTACGATTGTCGTAGATGACGTTTTGTAAACTTATCGCGTCGAATACAATTGATACAATTGTAAAATTGATGACATTTAATAGTACTTATTGTGTCGAATATAATTACAACAATTGTCACTAAATGACATTTTATTGTACTTATCGTGTCGAATACAATCGCTACAATTCTTATTAGTGGGAAATCAAATTATTTATCGCATCAATAAAAATCGCCATTAAAGCTCTTCTTCTTTCGTGTTGATTTTAAGAAGTTAACCCAGGGAATAGATTATTCGTCACGAAAGGCTACGGCAACGCCGCCTACCTCAACGAATAAACAATCGATGAGGAAACCTTTCGTGTCGAATAGAACCGCCACGAAATTCCAAAATAATTGCCACGAAAAGGTGATTTTGTTGTAGTGGCGTATGACAAGTTTAATCAGACTATTATCTCTTACGATTTTTGTGTAAATGATTCAGATACATGTGTGTACTCAAAAGCTGATGATCGTGGGTGTGTAATTATATGTCTTTATGTTGATGACATGCTCATTTTTTGTACTAATATGAAAGTGGTAAATGACACTAAAAGGTTTCTTAATTCATGTTTTGACATGAAAGATCTCGGAGAAGCCACGTAATCCTTGGGATTAAGATTATTAGAACTAAACAGGGCATGTGTTTAAATCAGTCTCACTATGTTGAAAAGATCTTAAAGAAATTTGACATGTTTGACTGTAATCCTGTTAGTACACCCTATGATGCAAGTATACATTTGTGTAGACATCGTGGTGAAAGTATGTCACAAGAAAGATATACAAAAATACTTGGTAGTTTGATGTATTTGATGAACTATACTAAACCTTATATAGCTTATGTTGTAAGCCGTTTGAGTCGTTATACTCACAATCCAAATGATGATCATTGGAATGCTTTATTGAGGGTCTTAAAATACCTAAAAGGAACGGCTGATTGAGGACTACATTTTTGTAGGACACCTTGTGTCTTAGAAGAGTATAGTGATGCCAACTGGATATCGGGTAACGATGAAATCAATTCAACCAGTGGTTATGTTTTTACTCTTGTTAATGCTGCTATATCATGGAAATCTAGTAAGAAAACGTGTTTGGCTAAATCCACTATGGAATCTGAATTTATTGCTCTAGATTTGGCAGGATAAGAAGTCGAGTGACGGAGAAGTCTGCTAGCTGATATTCCATTGTGGGCGAAGCCAGCTTCCTCTGTGTCCATGCATTGTGATAATCAAGTGACAATCAGTGTAGCCTAGAATCAAGCTTATAATGGGAAGAAAAGGCACATCCGCTTGAGACACAAAAGTGTGAGAAATCTGATCACTGAAAATGTGATATCACTAGAATACGTACGTAGTGAGAGGAACATTGTGTATCCTCTCACGAAAGGCCTCTGCAGAAGATGGTGCTGGAAACAGCACAAGGAATGAGTTTAAAGTCAGTGAAGAGTGAAATGTGATGGATGCCCAACTTAGTACAGCTAAGTTGAATGTGGTCAAACGAAGTCACATGGATCTCGAAATGTAATGATACGGATCATTCCTGTGAATAAAACTTTTGTTTTACATAGCATTGTGTGTTTATGTATGTACTGTCACATGTGTAAGGTTGAGCTCTTAGCTCTTAACAAGTTCATAGTTCATTCGTGGGTGGTTTGCGTGACAGTCAAACTTGATAAATTTGCCTATATGAGTGTGGAGGACATTGCCCACCCCCCTGTGAGGGGTCTTTTGGCTTAGGACCTCTAGAGCACTCATGAAGTACCAGGAAAATGTGGGGGCACTTGGATAAGTCCAAGTAAAATATAATGATTGTTTTTGCGTTCATAGAGAAATGAACGAAGTCACGAACATTTGCCTTGATTTGGGGTTAAGTAAGTGAGCAGCGACCTCTCACCAACTTCATCAATGGTTCAAGGTGAAAGATTCCACCTAAGATGACGGTTTGAGAAAATTATATTCACTGGGTGTTAATTCAAGCCCGAAAGACATTAACATCTTAATGCTAACCCCCATTGTCAACTATCTTCTTTATCCTTTAAAATCTTCTTTTGAATCAAGTAGGGGATTGTTAGATAATTACCCCACATCGCCATTTTAGTCGCTTGGTTATATGCTTCAAAAGAAGCTCCTTTGCTTAGCTTGTTGTCCGACATTGGGGAAATAACAAAATGAGATTTATCCTACATTGACAAAAATTTGTTTGCTTAGCTTAGCTTCAATTGTGGATGTTATCCGACTTATCCCACATTGGAAAAATAGGAAGAATACTTGATGTTTATAAGCTTCCTCCTTCCTAATGTTAAATTATCACTTGTATTAAAGTGGGCATTTTATGGAGGTGTATAGGTTTGGCTTCGAACCACACACGTGTGCGGTCGCTTACCTCGTTACGGGTTGGCTTCGGGCTTGGGTCTTTGGTAGAGCACCTGCGGTCGTACAAGTCTTACTTTTTTGGGGTGTACAAGAGAATTTCTGACACAAGTCCCAAACAATTCTATATTCTTCCTGATTCTTCCTAATTTGTCAATGAGGGGAGGATGCATCTGCTAAGTACCATGCACCTACTATCTTGTTTTTTGTTGTCACCATTAAATGAAGCTTGGTTTTCTCCGTCAACAATGCTATATAAAGCCCCCTTCACACAACGATCATTATCTCCTCTCTTCTCTCTTTAGCTTTCTCTCTTCAATATTTCTGTTCTAATATATTCGAAGTTACTTGGCAACGTTCTTGGTGGTGTTCAGTTTGCAGTTCCATCTACATCGAAACTGCAATGGTTGTATACTCCTGGGGGTCCATTGTCAGGAAAAAATCGTGTGTAATGTAGAGGACAAATTCGACTTTAGGACAGTGACTTTGTCACGCCACAACAGCTAAGCTCATTCATTCTTTATACTACTATATTGCTAACAGGGTGAAGACCCAATGCACATGCTAGACTTCTAACACTAATTCTTTTATGTAATGTAATATGCCTTACCTTTTCTAAGTTGATGATTACTCTTTTGTTGCTCCCTTTGTATGATCTGTCCATGTTCACCATCTTTCCAACTTTGATTTGTTCATGCACATTTTTCCAATATTTGGTTAATGTAGTTTTGTTGAGATTAAACTCATCTCTTAGCTTCTTTAGCTAACCGTGTTTGAGTTTACCGTTTGTGTAATTAAGTACCGTAATTTTATTTGTATGGTCCCACTGCTATTTGTGATGCTCCTATATGGAATAGAATTCTATTTTCAAGGGTAGATTGGTATTTTCATGTGTTTCTTGGTCTTTGTTCCCATTTGAAAGGCAAACAATTTACCGAAAATAGAGGGAGTATATTATTGAGAAAATAATTTTGTTTGGAGGAGGAAAATGTAGCAATTCATTTTCCTCCCTTCCAAATCCCTTCACCCCATTTTATTATTCAAATAAATAATTTTGTCTCCCTCTTTTTTCCTAATTAGGGAGTAGTAGTGTATATTTAAGGCGAGGTTCTATCACCTAATCTAACTAAAGTGACCTACAAAAATGTGTCTTGTCGTTTGAACGCATCTCAAATATGGTTCTTTTATAAGATACGATGACTCTCGTGTCTTATAACAACAAAACAAGCCAAGCTATAACTAACTATTCCCAACTGGAGTATATATTTAAGTTATAGTAACATTTGCTCTTTATTTATAAATAAATTTTTGTTTGAAAAAGATACATTTGTCTTAATATTATGACGGTTCAAATAGTTGGGATAAGACAAATCTCATGTTCATAGATTGTAGCAAAACATTTTTCATTTTCGTCCAGATTAGGGTATATTTCACCCATTTTAATGTTAATACAGATATGTCCGTCGCAAGTAAGACCAAGCGTTATTAATAAAACCTCAAATGTAATAGCTGAAAACTACACAACTATAAATATTAATGATATCGTACATCGTATAACATGGCTCTTTCATAGCCTGTGTATTAAGTATTTCTTCATTTTATAAATTAATAATGACTATTCGGCTCCTAGACATAAATTAAAGTTCAACTATGTACGGTTCTATGGAATAAATAAAGTGAATTATGTTCAACTTGATGATCACTACCAAAGTGCATGGTACTCCTAATCTGAGTAAGTAGTCTTTAACCAAAAAAAAATTAGTTATACATTAGTGTAATATTTAGTTTCATGTTTATTAACAAGATTAATTTGTTGATGGTTCGTCACTTGTCTATTGAATGGATACGAAGTAATTTGTCAACGATCTATTTTTTTTGATGAACGAGAGAACCCGCAACCGCTACCTTTAAAAACAATCGAACGTAAGTTTTCTCTCCTTATCAATCAAACGAAAGATCCTCTCATCAAAAACTGCAAGAAAATAGCGATACGAGGTCATGACAAATTGTCAAATCATATTTTGAGATCCCTAGTTTATAAGAGAAATCGTATTCTTTAGTTTTTTAGTACTCCCTCCGTCCCAATGAATTGTTTGCCTATTCCATATTGGGGCGTCTCAATGAATTGTTTGTCTTTCTATTTTAGGAATGTTTTTATATGCAATTTGATCATTCTCATGAGTTTTACTCTACATGTCACTCTCTCATTGGTTCGTTTAACCTTGGCGCCAAAAGAATAGACAAACAATTCATTGGAACGGAAGGAGTAGATTTGATTGCGATTATAGGTATCTACTGTAAGTATCGTTTGACGATCTATTAATAAATTATTCTTTTAGCTAAAGAAAAAAGTTATATATAAAATTCGAAAGGGCTACACTTACACGAAATGTATGAGATTTTCATATGCAGCAAATCATATCGCGTCACATGTAATTTGTTATTTAACTAATTTGGGGCTATGTTAGTAATTTTACTTCCTTAATTAATTTGTTACCATACTATGGTTGAGTTAATTATAGAATATTTTGATTTTAATTTTTAATTTTTTTTCTAATACTCTTTAAATTTATGTTTATAAATTTTATTTTACTTACCTTTCATTTAATTTTAGTTTATATTAATTGTAAAGAAAATTAGTAAATATAATTATCATTAATGAAATTGTTATTTTTATGAAAAAAAAATAACAAATCAATCGAAAAGTTAAATTTAAAATAAGAGTTAAGTTAATTATAGATTTTTTTTTCTAATATTCTTCAAATTTATGTTTATGAATTTTATTTTATTTACCTCTCATTTAATTTTGGTTTATATTGATTGTAAAGAAAATTAATAAATATAATTATCATTAACGGAATTATTATTTTTATGACAAAAAAATTATATCATGATTATTTTCACATAATTTCATAAATATTACTCCCTCCGATTACCTGTGTTCTTCCCCTTTCTTTTTGGGGAAGAAAATAAGAAGGGAGTAATTATATTAATAGAATATGGAGAGTGAAATGAAAAAGTAAGAGAGAGAAATATTATATTAATTAAATGAGAAAAAGTAGAATGAAAAAGTAGGAGAGAGGAATATTATATTAATTAAATAAGAAAAAGTGGGGTGAAAAAGTAAGAAAAAGAAATATTATATTAATTAATGAAGATGATAAAATTTTCCTTAAATAGAAAGAGGGAAGAAAATCAAACTCAACCCAAAAAGGAAATAGAAAAGAACACAGGTAATCAGAGGGAGTATTATATAATATACTTATTTTATATTCATTTTTTGAATTAATTTTTTTGAAATAATCCTAGGATAATATTTTATCATTTTTTTTTTATTTTAAGGCTTCAATTAAGTAGTCTAGTTTATTTCGATTTTCTTTTAAAAAAATTACAAAAAAATGAAATTCACAAAATAGTGGAAAAAAATATGATTTTGTTTCCTAATAAACATATCTATCCTTTTGAATAAGTCAAACTAAAAAAAGGAAAAAGAAAATATGATTTTGTTTCCTAAAAGTTAAGTATATGACTAATATATATATATGTTAGAAAAATATTTTTGTTTTTCTTTATAATATATATATTCTCCAATAATATCTACTAATTTACTTTATAATTACGTAAAAAAGTATAATTGTTTCTTTTTTTATATATATTTTCGTTTTTTTTTAAAAAAAATATTAATTTGTAATTTATTTTTCTTTCAAGCATCAATTTATGTTTTCTCTTTTAATTAATTCTTAATTTTCACTTTAATTTATTAATGAAAAATAGATTTTAGTTTTGTAGACTTACTTAATTGTTAACTTAATGACAGGGGTTAAATTTCAATTTTAATTTTAATTTTAATTTTAATTTTAATAAACGATTGGTAACTTATTTGTTATAACTTTTATTAAGGAATATTTAGAAATTATGATAATTTGAAAATATTTTTCTCTTTAGATTGCATTCTTTTATTTATTTTTTATTATATGTTTTATGAGAATTATTTTTTTTTGTTTTATAAATTTAAAAAATCTAATAAAAAAACAATTTTAATATACATATAGTAATAGATTGATTTTTTAAATTTTTTTTATAAATTGTAATTATAGTACTTCGTAATTAATTTTCTTGTACAGTTAAATAAACCGAAATTATATCAACAATTTTATATGATTATTTTTTTTTAAAAAAAAAAACAAAAATACAAAAGTTTTTAAAATTGATTTAACTAAATTAAGGTTAAAAATTAACTAAAAACGTAAGATTAATTATATAACCATATACTAATCATCTTAGATTAAATTAAAAAACACGTGGCAACCCCTTATTCATTGTGTATGAAAAATATAATACATGCTGTATAAGTGTATCATCTTCCAATATTAGTATGTTAGTGAAACTACAGTGACGAGATTAAGTAGAGTAATTAGGCGTATATGTAGGGCGGTGGAAGTAGTCATTCGACTATATCCTAGATTTGTGGGAAATATATGACTCTAATACTACTGCATTATTATTACTACGTTCATTGAACTAAGATGTTATTAGGAATCATGATTAGTATTAGACTAACTGTTAATGCTAAATTATTATCTCTAATCCTTCTTAGGCTTAGTTGTACTGCAATATGAGATGATGAGAACAATTAAATGAAAGACATGCATGCGACGCGTACGTAGAATTAAGACGGTACGTACACAATCATGCATATATATTCGATCTTACAAATTGAAATTGGTGAGGTAGCTAGGTGTACGTGTATGTGTGTTTAACAAATGTGGGGATCTTAATTTCTGTGTAGCCTAGATAGCTATATATATATATATATATATATATATATATATATATATATATATATATATATATATATATATATATATATATATATATATAAATTGCATCCGGTGAGTTGGTCTTCTTTAAATGAGTCCGTCCCGCAAATCACAACCACATGATCAAATCACATGAATGACTGAGATTCAATCTCAGCGTCATCTTCATCGTATATAATCTTACTGTTACAGTAACAGAACACTTTTTTTTTATTAAAAAAAAAAAATTATTACAGTAACACAAATATCTTACTGTGACACTGTCACAGTAATAAGGAATTACAATAATAATGTCAGAGTAATACTGTTACAGTAACAGAACACTATTACAGTAACACAAAAATCTTACTGTGACAGTGTCACAGTTATAAGGAATTACAATAATAATATCACAGTAATAATGTCACAGTAATGTGAAATTAAAGAGTTATAAATATCTTACTGTGACACTGTCACAGTAATAAGGAATCACAGTATAATGTCAAAGTAATAATGTCAAATTCATTTATCAATTGGCACTACAAAGTAACATCAACATGAGATTAACAGTAGCACTGTTACAGTAACACAAATATCTTACTGTGACACTGTCACAGTAATAAGAAATTACAGTAATAATGTCACAGTAATAATATCACAGTAATATGGAATTAAAGAATTATGATGTTTGTGTATGCAAAGGCAGCCTTGTTACTCTTCCTTAATGACGTGGTCCAATCTCAGCCATTCAATCTTGTTTGATTGTGTGGTCCAGATTGAAAGGACGGACTCATCTAAAGAGGGAGACTCACCGGATCCTCACTCTATATATATATATATATATATATATATATATATATATATATATATATATATATATATATAAAAGGTCAAACAAGTATAGAAATTATAAGAAAGCAAGGAAATAGTGTTTTTTTAGCCAACGGTTTAACAATACCACCTTTTCTAACCATCCACAGAAGCCTCTCCAGTTAGGGAGTGTGCACGATTATTAAGGATCCGGGATATATATTTAAAAGTTAAACAATGAAAATAAGAGGATTCCGAAAATAATTCTTTGACAATGTTGTGATGCAACTTAGCTTGCCAAACAAGCTGGATGCAATCCGTATGAAATAGTCCTTTCCATCTAGCCCATTTAAGTGCTAACACCGCTCCCAGGATCGGTCCAACAGGGGTTCCATTCGGTTCAGTGAACCGGGGCCCAAAGAGAATAGGGCCTCAATATACATATTTTTCATACAATTTCAATATGTAATGGTAAAGTGATTCAATGAATAAGACACTTAAAATGGTCATAGAGGTCGCGAGTTTGAGTCCCTTTGTCTTATTTTGTAAGTAAGATTAATTTTTAATGAATTATATAATAGCTTCATATTGTATTAAGGGACTCCCATATTAATGTTGGAAAAGGGCCTCAAAATTTAATGGGTCGACCCTGACTGCTCTTCTCGTCTCCGCTTGTAGAGCATGCTCAAAAACAAAATACTCCATATTGATGGACTGCTGGACAATGCCAGGATGTTTGTTTGGCTTAGCTCTTTTCAGCAAATACATACAAATTATAGCGTACAAGACGATCTATTTTTTTTTATAAGTCTGTAATTGAAAAAAAAGTGAATTTTATAAGGCTGTAATGCGTAATTTTCGCAATAAATAACACCACAAAGTTCTATGTTATGATCTTGGTCTACTTAAAATATGAGTAAGTGATGCTCCATATACGTCGTCAAAGTCATTTGTAGCTTTTTGTTTGAGTTTGATCGGAGTTGCATTGGCTTTTCGTTTTAATCGATCAATTAACCCTTAACAATCATAGCTTTAATCCCCAATCACTCCTTGATCGATCAATTAACCAATTTTATCACCCACCGGTGATCAAACAATTTTGAATTGGGATAGTGTGTAGTGGTGTGCGTACGTAACTACTAATCTGCAGGATCAACTAAACGAATTCAAATACATGAATGGAGATGAGCTCGATCGCTCAACAAAATCTTTGTCCTACTCATACCTAGTCTTTCAGCAATGGGAACACAAATCTTGCTTGGCTCAAATCAAACAAATCAAGCCTACTAGTCTACTACTACCTTCAATTCAATTATGGGGTACAAAAATATGCACCTTAATAAACGATCTCTTAATATAGTCTACGACTCGTACTACCTAATACTTCAGTGTTTGTGAGAAACATTTTTTTTTCAAATATAAGACCTAGTTATTACTCCCTCCGATTCATTGGAATCGCAACATTTACTATTCACACAAAAAATAAGAAAAGTGAATTGGTGGACCACAATAGTAATGTCATGTAATATTAAGTAATATAATAATATTAGATTGAATATTTTGGAATATAGTAATGAAAAGTGAAGGGTAGGTTAGTCATTTCATAAGAAAAATATGGCCTAAAATGGAAATGTTGCAAAGCTGATGAATTTGCCAAAAACGGAATACGTTGCGAATCCAATGAATCGAAGGGAGTAATTAATTTTCTTTTTCTTTATGTTACATTAACATGGCACATAGTGTATTTATTAATGTACTCGGCTATCAGAAAAAAAAAAAAAAAATATTAGTGTACTCGTATGTTATGTCTCACTCTAACTTAGTATGAGAAGTTCTTTCAGAAAACTACTTGTTTTGATAATGCTAGATAAACAAATTGCTTTTATATAGTACTACTTGGAAAGCTTGTGCGATGCACGAGCCGATTTTTAGTGACAGTAATAATTGACACCTAATTAGAGAATTTCATAAATTGGTAAAATTACTAGTTGATGGACTTTTATTTATATAATAAAATTTCATCGTCTTATTATAATTTCTTGATGTGGGATAATTTTACTTGAATTTATAGCCTTAAGAGTTGTTAGAAGATTCAAAAGATTTTTCTGGTTAATATCTAAAACGAATGATTTCTCTTATTTATTATATAGTATAAAATTTCAGCAATTCATCGTAGTTTTTCGATGTGTGATAATTCTACTTAAATTTATAATTTGGAACTCCTTTTAGGACTCAAAAGATTTCTGATTGATATCTAAAGACGATGATTACTTTTATTTATATAATAAAATTTCATCACCTTAATGCAATTTTTCGATGTGGGATAATTTTAATTCAATCTATAGCCTTAAGAGCAATTATGGAGTAACTTATAAGACTCAAAATGTTTTTATTAATATCTAAAAACGAATAATTTTTTTATTGATGAGGTACAATTTCATCACCTCCATCATAATTTTTCGATGTGGATAATTCTATATAAGTTTATAGTCTTAAAAGCTCTTTTAGGACTCAAAAAGATACAGATTGACATATAAACACGAATGATTGCTTTTAATTATATACTCCGTAATAGATTTCAATTAAATTATATTTTTTGATATAATTCTACTTGAATTTAATTATAGTCTTAAGAATGCATTTTAGGATTCAAAAGATTTCTTATTTATATCTATAGACGAATGATCACTTTTATTTATATATAGTATAATGTCATCACTTATTATATTTATAGTTATAACTTATAAGAGCTTTTATAAGACTAAATTTTTTTGCTTAATATCTAAAAATGAATGATGTCTTTTATTAGTAATATAGAATTTCATCACCTTAACATAATTTTTCAATATGCGATAATTCTACTTAGGTTTATAGTCTTAATTTTTTTTGAAAAAAAATCTCTTTTATAATATATATATATATATATATATATATATATATAGAGAGAGAGAGAGAGAGGGGGGGATCAGGGGAGTTATTAACTCTCCAAGAGTTGCTTAGTGTTGATCCCCTCCATCCATTCATCCTAAGATGGATGGTGGATGGATGGGGTTAAAAAAAAAGGGGGACTGACATGCTGCGGTAATCAGTATGTCAACCATCACTAATCACTCCTATCAACCATCATCAGCTTCCCTCCTCACCCTACTCCCATTAATTTCACTTCTCTCTATACTTTCGCCCAAAGCCCTTTACACTTCCCCATTCACCTCCTTTTGAATTCATTTCACCGGCCATCTCCATCTCCATTGCTCTCTTCTTCTCTCTAAAAAAACCCATCTCCATCACCGGCCATCTCCATCTCCATCTCCGCAGCTTCTCCATCTCCGATCATGCCTAAGATTCCGATAATCATACGAAGGTATGTTGAAGGTTCCATTTTCGACCTCCGATTTTCTTTTTATTCAACCCTTTTGTATCCCTTTTGATTTTCGACTTCCATTTGCATGAACTCCGGTCATGCATAAACACTAAAAAGTGGTAGAAAAGCATTTTTCCAACCCGATAACCCTAATTTTGAGTTGAAGTTGTTGTGGTTGTATAGTGGTTGTAGTTATAGAGTCAAAGATGAAGTTTTTATTTCTTTGTTGAAGTTCATGTTTCAGTTCTGAACAGCCATCTTATTTTTTCATGTTGAAGTTCCCATAATCGTCATTCTAATTATGCATGTGACATCGATTAGGCAGTTTTTTGTTGTTGTTCTGTACATCTTCACATTTTTTTGCTGTATTTGTATAGTCATACATACTATGTTCTATAACCACACTGTTGTAGTTGTATAGTCATACAATTTACATGCTTCCTTGTTGAAGTTTATGTTAAAGTAGTCTTATTTTCTCATGTTAAAATCCCCATATCATCTTTCTAATGATGCATGTGACATAACTAATGCGGGTTTTGTTCGTCCCGATTTTAACGGGTGGCGAGGGCCACTACAGTTGTGCCTGCATAAACTTCAATTCGGAGCAAGTCGAGTACCTTGACAACAAGACATACGACAAAGATTTTACAACGTTGCCTTACTATGGAATTGCTCGAATAGCGGTCAGACCCTTTTAATTTAATATTATGTCAAATTTGCGACTGCGAATGTGTTCAACAACTGATCCTGTTTGAACTTGTTTTGTAGGCTGATAAAATGGGGGAGTACATGGTAAAGCGAGGGGTGGGGAAAGGTGAAAGGGTCCATGCGTTTAAACTGGTGAACGTTCCGTTGTCTTGGCAGGGGGCGGGTTACTCCGCCAATGACTGTGGAGTGTACCTGATAATGCACATGATGCTGTACGACGGATCCCCGTTCATCTGCTCCTTGCGGACAATGGCGGCCATGAATATGTGCAGGGCTGAAATCACGACGATCCTTATTCTCAGCGACGTGAACCAGGTGAGGAACACTGTTTTGAAGGAAGTAGCAGCATTCGAAAAGTACAAGGAATCGTTGTTCTCTGCCCATGCGTTTAAAGACACTCCTGTGAAAGCAACCACCCAGCAGTGGAAGCGTCAGAGCAAGTCACCATTGTCACCGAGAACACCTGAACCCGCCCCCCGATCAGTCCCAGAAGAAAGACAATCAGCAATCAAGTCTTGATCGCGAGGCACTGGAGATAGGTTGGGTTGCTCCTTGAACCAAGGGGAGCTTGACCCGGACGCCATTGTCATGTCAATTTTGTTTCGCATGCACCAGCCGTTTACAAGTAGGATGCTCCACCTGCAGAAGCACGTCGCCGACTACTGCTTCCTCGATGATAATGGGTACGCAAAAAGGTACGTAGCCGTCTTTGATTACTGATACGTGTTGCATAATACGCATACTAACCAGTGAAATCCCGCAGTGAACAACTGGGGTCCTACAGCACTCATGCGCGGCTAAAGAGGCGTGACATTCAAACGCTCTTGTCCGGAGGTGGCATGAACGCCGCGGTGCTGGAATGTTGGTCACACCTGCTGAACTGGTTGGAGTCAGACAACAAGCGGCGTGGGTTATCCTCCCCCACTGAAACAATGATGGCGTGGTTTGGAATTCGACACATGGTATGCCCCACTCCCCCTACCTATTACATTAAATAGTACAAATGACCCCAAACACATCAACTGAGAAGATATGAAGTAACAAATAATCACAGAGTTCACTTTTCACAGTCGCACATGTTAAGTTCTACAATCAAATGCTATAATCTGCACAGTCAGAAAGCTTATATTTTACAATCAGACACTGTCATGTATTGTCACAGTCTGTACGTTGCAAAGTCACGCAGCTTAGTTTGTACAATCACACACTTTGCGGTGTGCAGCCACGCACATGATACAGTCCTGTCTCTGCCCTGTCACTAATGGCAACTAATATTCACCATCCGTTAGGACTCGGTGACCCGTATACTGGAACAAGGCGACTCGAGTAACCCCGAGGACAAAGACACTGACGGTGTGTACGCAGCGTGGGACACATTCATACGAGACTGCGTTGGAACATTCGACTTGAACGCCGAACTGCTATTTTTCCCGGTGCATACTATGGGGCACTACGCGTGCGTGTGCGTCAACTTTAGAGAAAGAACAGTTGATATCCTCGATCACCAAACACACGCCCCAGGGTCATGTATGTTCCGCGTGTCAGGCAGAATAGTAAGTTGCACGCATATGCTTTATTTCACCGCGTCGATTATTCTACTGCTTCCAGAATACTATGCAGAATAGTAAGTGTTGACGTTTTCTTTTACCTAATACTAAAACAGTCGCAAGCATTGACCGACTACATGGACGAAAAGGGGCTGATTAAGGGCACTCACCTGTCGAAGTTTACGCATCGCCAGGTAAATTTGGAATGGCAGAGCACCTGAAAGAACGACGTAGAGTCCGGCATTTTCTGCTTGATGCACATGTCCCTGTACGACGGTGCACCGTTCACCCACCCTGATATTGGGACAAAAATTGGAAGGCGTTACTTGTCGTTCGAGGTTGTTGCGTCCCTCGTCCTTGCTGACATGAATGAAGCTCGCGGGGACGTGCTGCAGAAAATTCACGCTTTCATAGAGGACGGGCAAAGCATATGGAAAAAAATCGACAAAAAAAGGAAGATAGAAAAAATTGTGGCAGGTAAAGCCTCAACGCACCGTAAGGCGTAGTGAGGTAAAAACACTTTTTGGAATGTGTAGTGAAGTAAAAACACTTTTTTGGAATATAGAAAAATCTTATGTTAGAGCATCTTTTGAGTATCAGATGAATGACAATTCAGTATCAGGGTCGTATGCTTGATGTGATGCAGTCGCGCCACTTGTTACTCATAGTCACAGTCAAACTCATGCAGAGTCATGCTTGACAACCACAATTCACTAAATTAATTAAACTAGATCACCCCTACATATATCACCATTCATTTTCTTTCAGTTTATATAATTCATAAGATGCAATTTGATTCGCCACATACAAACAACAAAAAATTATACGATTATTTCACCTTCAAATTTACGATTATTTTGCTGTATAATTTACAATGTAATTCACGCACCATGTGTCGAAAAAACATAAATCATTTTCGGAAAATCATTCCCGCAATCAGATTATTTCACAAAAATGTTCAAAAAACCGATGTCGACGACAAATGTTCAAAACCGATGTGACTGTGAGGGGATGTTTGTGAGTCTCAATGCACATTGAGAAACACAAACACCCACCTTAATCTCCTAACCCTAATTAATTTAGGAGGATAAGCCCCCCACCTAACCCATTAAATTTTCACCACCCCTTTACTGCCTAACCCATGAATTTTCAACCCCCTATTTACTGCCTCCCCCCCTTTAAATACCAACGTCATTTTTTTTACAGCTTCACCACTTCAAATTCACCACTTTTACCAAGCCATACTTACAACTTCACCACTTCAACCTTAGAAAAAAATGGCCAGGAAAATAGAAGAAATCAGAAGTTTGATCGAGGAGTACGATGGTTTATTGGATACCACTATGTCCAATGAATTAACGGCCATGCAGCTAGTCGCAACTGCTATTGACGCGAGGAACTTCGTGGCGTCCATTGGCGATACAGATACAGAGGCCGAACTGGACAACTACATCCAGTTCTTGATGAAGAGGTCTCTGGACTGTTTCCGTACAAGAAAAGGGTTCCAGCGTGACTTGGCCAACTTGAAGAAGATGCTTAAAAAGTACGGGGCTTAAGTAGGTATGGGTTAAGATCTAGCGTTTAGTAATGGACGTTTTTATGTGTTTAAAGTTTTAATGACTGTTAAAATGTAGCGTTTAATGGTATGCAATGGATGTTTTCCGCATTATGTCGTAGAATGTTTTCCACGTTTAATGGTATGCAAGTATTATATGTTGTATAAGAGATGGACTTTTTCTAATGTACAAATATTTCCATCGCTGTTTCGCTATTTCTCTATTTCCATCGCTATTATTCTAATGTACAGACACATGGTGTATAGTCACACTCAACAAGTTTTATAGTCACACTCAACATGGTGTATACTCACAGTCATCATGTCATAAAACCAGTTTAGGTTTCTACACTTCATTTTGTAGAATCACAGTCAGTGTATTGTAGAATCACAGACATTATCTTGTACAATCACACTCCCACAATTAGTGTAACCACACTCCACCTCTTGTTGTAGAATCACACCCTGCCTACTATAAAGTCACACTCATTGTGTTGCACAATCACACTCACTTGTTTCGTGTCAACCAAATATTAAGGGCATAATGTTCCTGTACAACTGTATTTGTAGCCAAAGATGATGCATTCCAGATTAAAAACGACTGCTATTTCAATGTATTTTTACATCCAATCAACAAAAAACAATTTTACGGATCCCCATGCTTTACTACTACGCCATATTGAAATGATTAAGGTCCGCAATAGACGTAAACAATATCACGGACCTTGACCATTTCAAACGTCGATAATCTTTATGTTTCAAAAAAAAAATTGCCCCATGATCTACGACTTCACCATATTAGAAATGATTGAGGTCCGCAATATACGAAAACAATGTCACAGACCTTGACCATTTCAAACATCGACAATCTTTGTGTTTCCAAAAAAATGTTCCTAAATAACAGAGGATATTCACGAACAATTCTCCTCGGCAATCCCCGCCGGGTCCTCCTCCTCCTCCTCAACATCGACAGACAAGTCAGCAATAGGTGGGTCCTCAGCGAATAGGTTGGGGCAGTTCAGTTCCTCTTGTCATGGTGCCCCATCCTCTTGCAGTTCTTGCACAGCCGTTTAGGCCTCACGGCAATGGCTGCAGCCTTCGCCTTAGAAGACAGCATCCGCTTCCCACAAGCAGCCTTGTCCTTGTTCTTGGCTTTCTTCGGGGGCAATATCGTTATTTCAATTGTGCTCGTACAACCGAGGATCTCCTCTAATTCTTGTGTCTTGCTACAAGAGCCAGCAAAGGGCGCCGCATCGGACCTGAAGTCGCGAATGACGTCAGCTAGATTACTAACATCTTCCTTACCCATTTTGCTGACATGACTGACGGTCTCATAGAACTCCGAAAACAGCCTCGTGACTATAACAACCTTCTCATCGCTTAGGCGACTCTCTGACAGGGGACACGCATTAACATTAAGTAGAGCATCCTTTGTCCATCTACATGCCACGTACCATTCCGGGATCGTATCCTGTCCTTTGGAAGAGTATATCCAAATGGCGTGCCTGCAAAGTATTCCATACCGGTGAAACTTCCTGCAAGTACAGCTGACCTCACAGGTACCTGCGAGTGCATTAAAAAACACATAAAGAGTGTGACTCTCGACCATACGAACTGTGGCTACGCAACGTACATGATGTGACTTTCTAAAGGTATAATCACAACCTTGACAGGGTATAGTCACACCCATTATGCTGCATAGTCACAGTCCTTACGTTGCAGAATCAAATGAATTACGTTGTACAATCACACGCACCATATTTCAGAATCACACCCTTTATTTTGTATAGTCACATTCAATGAATTATGGAATAAAACTCGTTACGTTGTGCATTCACACTCACCACGTTGTATAGTCACACACACCGCAGTTTAGAACCACACAGTTTAGGTCATATAGTCAGGCTATGTGAGTGTGGCTAGACAACATGGACAGTGACTTTCTATGCCAATACCTGGATTGTATTCAACAATGTAGTTGCGGTCCCGGATGGAGTCCAGAACTGTTGTCGCTTCGATCCCGTCCTTCTCCTGATACCCACGAACGTTGTACGTGTACAGCGAAAACTTGACCTCTTCCTGAAAGTGTGCAAAAGCCACGTGCGTGTACACCCTTGCCACGTGGGTCTCCATCGGATTCATCATTCCAGTTTTGGGGAATGTCTGCCGGTTATAGAATTTCATCAGATCATCGTAATTTTTCGATGTGGAATAATTTTACATAAGTATATTCTTCTGAGTATTTTTTAAGACTCAAAAGATTATTGGTTGAAATCTAAGAACGAATTATTACTCTTATTTATACTCCGTAATATAATAGAATTTCATCATCTCATCATAATTTTTTGATGTAAGATAATTTTACTTGACTTTATAACCTTGTAAGCTTATTTTAAGCCTTAAAAAATTGTTGGTTAATATGTATGAACGAATGATTACTTTATATAATAGAATTTTATCACCTTATTATAATTTTTCGATGTGTGATAATTTTATTTAACTTTGTAGTCTTATTAAGAACTTTTTTTAAGATTAAATTTTTTTTGGTTGATATTTAAGGACGGATGATTACTCTTATTTATAATAAAAAATTTCATCACCTCATCATAATTTGGAGAAATTATTATTTTTATTTGTATAATAGAATTTCATCGTTTTATTATATAATTAAGTACTCTTATTTCTTATTTATAATATAGAGTTTCATCACACCAAGTTATAATTTTTCGATGTGAGATTATTTTACTTAAGTTTGTAGTCTTATTAAGAAATTTTTTAAGACTCAAAAGTTTTTAAGTGATATTTAAGAACGAATGATTATTCTTATTTATAATATAGATTTTCATTATCATAATTTTTTGATTTGGGATAACTTACTGTCTTAAGAGATCTTTTTAAGACTTAAAAGAACACATGATTACTCTTATTTATAATATAGAATATCATCTTATTTTAATTTTTTCGATGTGGATAATTTTAAGTTTTTAGTCTTATTAAGAGTTCTTTTAAGACTCAAAAAAAAAATGTCAATATTTAAAAATAATGATTACTTTTATTTTTAGTATAAAATTACATAACCTCATCAAAAAAATTTGATGTGAGATAATTAATTAAGGTTTATAATCTTAAATCTTAAGAGTTCTTCAAGACTCAAAAGATTTTTGGTGTATATCTAAGGACGGATGATTGTGAAATTTATACTCAAATGAAAGTATATTCCACCAAGAATCTAATTATTTCATTTTTATAATTTTTTTTTACGATAATTTTTTGTTAAACGAAATTTAAAGGTTTTAAGATGAAAATTATAAAACATCACATTAATATGATAGATTAAATTTATTATTATAATAATTAAAATATTCTCTACTTGATTTGTTTTATTATTAATGATACTTTCCTAAATTGAGTTTTGATGCAACGGACTAATCATATCGCTCGAAAAGTTCCTCCTTTATATATATATATATATATATAGAGAGAGAGAGAGAGAGTAAAGATCAAGTGAGTCCTTTTTTTCTTTTTGAGTCCATAAGTCCTATTTAGAGCCATTGATTTAGATGAGATGGATGGTGGTGATTGAGTCTAGTAATTAAGGTAATATATAACATATTTTGGAAAAAATATAATAAAATTCTCTCTCCTCCCTTAATTATCTCCAACCACCTAACTTACTTGATTATGTTTCATCACATTCAATTTTTTCATTCAAACTCACCCGCCTAACTAAAACTCTTCATCTTCATCATCCCAAACTCAATCTCTCGACTTCTAATTTCTTTCAAAACACACACCCGCTCATTCTTTCATCTTCAACTCAAGCAAGGCTACACACCCGTGTTACATTGACGTATTATAAGTGTTACTTTAATGAACAAATGATGTTACTCCAAGTAATTAATGGTGTTATTCTTTGTCTCATGGTTAAACAATGTTATTATCATTAATTACTCTGACGCATTATATATCGTTCTTTAAAGAACGACAATCGTTAATTTGGTAATGAATGGTTCCAATCCAAGTTATCATCAATTACTTTGGTAATCATTTGTTTAAACGCTGCTGTCCTCAGTTACTTTAATGCATTATGTCTGTTACTCTAACTGACGAAAGGTGTTACTCCAATAGAACAAAGATGTTACTCTAACCAAATGCACATGTATTAAATAAAATATAGAGTTAATTGCTACGTAGCACAACGCTACTTGTAAAAAATGTGTACAAAATCAGTTATTCTTGTAAACAAAAAAAGAAAAATATTTTTATCATGACCAAAAACACAAGTATTCTCAAAACACATGTTCCTCCTTATTTTCTTCAGTGTCTTCCTCAGTTTCCTCATTTTCGTCGTCGTCATCCACTTCATCCTCCTCATCCTCATCCACCTTTATCAGTGTTGTCTTGTGCATTCGCATCACTTCCAATATCACCTGCACAAAATTAAACAACGTGTTACTCCCATGCAGCCAATGTGTTACTTCAACTCTTACGTTGTGTTACTCTAACTGGTAAAGTACGTTACTCTAACATCATCATCAAAAACTGTTTCTCAACGTTCAGTGTGTTACTGTAATTGCAATTAAGTGTTACTGTAACGTTAATACATATGCGTTACGCTCATGCAACCAATGTGTTACTTCAGCTCTTACATTGTGTTACTCTAACTGGTAAAGTACGTTACTCTAACATCATCATCAAAAACTGTTTCGTAACGTTCAGTGTGTTACTGTAATTGCAATGGAGTGTTACTGTAATGTAGAGCGTATGTTACTTCAACATCGTGACTGCGTTCATAGAAAACAAAACAATATTATCAGTGGACCTCATTGAAAACCCAAATAACAAACATAAAACTATGGAATCAATATCAATTAACCATCACTATGAATCTATGATGAATGAAAAAACAATATCAACATAAAAATTGATGTAAAAAGGGAAGCCAAATCGACATGAATATCAATTAACCATCAATATGAATCTATGATGAATGAGATGACAATGAAAACAATATTAACATGAAAATTGACATAAAAAACAAAGCCAAAGCGACGTGAAAGAAATTTAATTTTTGTTAGTCGATCGCCGAATTATAATTGAAGCAAAACGTGAAAGAAATATCAAAACTCACCATTGTTATACTCGATCAATTGCTTTTCAACAGTTGATGATGATGTCGCGCTCATTGAATCCATAGTAACGGGATTTTGAACCCAGATTTGATTGAATGAATGACGGAACGTGATGATGGAAGTTTTTTTTTTTTTTTTTTTTAGGTTTTGATGAATTTTGCAAGGTGAATGACTGAATGATGAATGAACGTAATCATGGGGTTATTGTTTCCTAAAATCGTGGGAGCTATTTTAGGAACGTAATCTTTTTTTTTTTTTTAATGCAAATAATTGGAAGCATCTCGTCCATCCATTCTCATCTCATCCAATGGATGAGATGAGGACTTAGGGACTCATATAGAGTAAAGGACTCATAAGAGCCTTACTCTATATATATATATATATAATATATGTATGTATGTATGTATGTATGTATATTGATTAAGGGTTATTTAACAGGAATAATACCAACTTTGGGTGGTATTCCATAAATAAAACAAACTTTAATTAATACGGGAATAAAACCATGTATGAGACATATTATCCACGAATGAAATTGCCTCTTAAATGACCAGATGGAGCCGGTTTTTGTGGGTCTCATACTATTAATTAACACACATCTTCATCTTCTTCATTCCCACAACAAACTCGATTTTCCCCTAAACCAAATTCTCTCTCCTAAACCCTAATTTCTCCAAATACATGGGTGACCCATCAAATTCATGTTCTTCGAATTCATAGAACACTAAAACCCCTAAATTAAACCCAGAATAAGAAAACTCTAAATTAGTAAAGGAAACCCAGAAAAATCGATTTGGAGAAATGAAAACAATACTCAACATTGACATTGTCGACGCAAAGGATTGAGGAATGAACTTCTGTACAACTACAACCCCTGAAAATGAATTTTTGACAATATTAATGGTAATTATAAAGACGGACGTAGCTGACACTTGATAAACAAACAAAAGTTTCGAAAAAATTTACTTTCGACAAGATGAGTTGAGGAAGAAGAAGACGAAGTGATGAATTGAGGAAGCAAAAGATGAATTGAGGAAGAAGATGAAGTTTGAAATTAAAAATTTGAAAATTAATGAAGTGTGGGGTTACGGAAGTTAATGAACTTGAAAATTGTATTAGTGAAATATTGACTGGCGTAGGCGGTAGCAGGTAAGACTATTCCATTTCTATATAATATGTCTCATAAATGGTATTATTCCCGTATTAATTAAAGTTGGTTTTATTTATAGAATACCACCCATAGTTGGTATTATTTTTGTTAAATAACCCAAGTATTAAAATGATTATTAATATGAAATGTTTGTCCTACTTTAGCGCGGTAAATATTCGAAAAAATGGATGCATGACGCATATATATATATATATATATATATATATATATATATATATATGGATTCCATTAAGAAAAAATTGATTGAAATAATGCCACATTTATAACATCTTGCTCAGATAATATATACTCTTACGGTCGTACCACATTTCAATAATCCAAAAATGATACTCACTCCATTTCATTTGATTTTTTTTTGTTTGTTTTTTCACACTTGTCAATGCACGTTTTCTTTTGTCCATATCTTTACCACATTTCTCAAAATTATAAAAATTTGATATTTATAACGCACTCGATTAGACAATTTAAATAAAATCTCAGATTACTATATTTAATATTATATATTAGAAGATATATAGACGATTTTTTCACTTATGAATAATATCCAAAATGAAAACGTAAAGAACTTATTAGAACAGAGGAAGTATCACCTTTCTACAATATCTTGTTTAAACAATCTCCCTATAAAAGTACTCCGTAATAACTTGTAATAACACCTGATGTAACTTGAATTTCAATATGAATGTCGAATTTCATGGACGGTAATTTTATTAACTTTAATGTCATTACAACAACCCAAACAAATTCTTGTTTGTGACGGAGATATCCGTCATATTATTATAACGAGTCAAGTACTTACCAATTTAAATTGATAAAGACAAAAACATTGTTATTTACGAGGAAATGATTTGTCCTCACTAAGTAAGCAAGTCTTATTTTTACCTATTGTAACAATACAACGAATATTCCGTCACAAGGAAGACTAACTGTTACAACAAAATACAATAAACAACTACTTCATTTTTTTGTAAGTCATCGCACAAAAAAAAATTGAAGTCAAAATTTTCATTAAAATGAAAATTTTGTTGTGAAAGATAATTAAGAAGAGAGAGTAGAGATAATTGAAATGTAGTTTATTTCAGGGACAAATGCAAGATTTTGGTCTAGGGTAGACACCTAATTTTTTTTCGCCCAATAAATTATCCACCATATTAAAATGTTTTTTTAAAGCAAATTTGTCTAATAATGATAAAAAAAAATGCAAAAGAAATTACTCCCTCCGGTCACTATTTTTTGCCCCATTACCTCAATATTTATGAGGAGCATTTTATTGAAATGTGACAAAAAATAATAACTGGAGGGAGTACTTTTTATGAATTTTTTCATCATTGAACAATGAAAAAATGTACTGTACGAAACATTAGTACTACGTGCTGTTCATGAAATGACATTGGTGCTCCTAAGTCGTACCCTTAATTTAGCACCTTAATGTATGGAGTGAAATTCCTCCTACATAGTACGAGTATTTTTTACTCAAAATACAAAATATAAGAATGAATATACTCCACAATCATACAAGGATCGAACCTGAGTTGTCTAAGCAACACCATCAGGCCTTTATCAACTGTGCAACTCATATATATTCCATAAATTAATGACCTCATAAAAATTTATACTAAATCTACAGGGGTAGGCACATGCGTACCTAGGCCCACCCTCAGATCTGTCATTAGTTTATTCCTTAACTATGAGTACATATATATAGGTTACAAGAGGAATAGGGTTTAGGGTTAATGACTTGTATGAGCCTGAACACTCTATATGGACATCTGTAGACACCCACATTTTGACCGCCAGGTGTCTATAGTAGTTCCCGCCAAACACCCGATGATGATTGGACGTAAACGTGCTTTGATAGACTCGGATATGGGCTCGTAATCATGAACATTTGGTTTAGACTTATTATGGAGTACAAATCTTACAAAACCAACCTCAAATCCAGGCCCAGTGGGTCGTTTCGAGTCAAATAACACTAATTTGGGTCGAATCCAGCACCAGGGGTAAAACCGTCTTTTAGCGACCGAGTCAAAACCCGGTCAAAGATTTTCCCGAGACACGTGAGTCAGCCGTGACACCTCACACGGCTGATTCTTACCCAAACTCTACAAAAAAAATCAGCTTCACAAAATAATAAACAATTCCGTTTAAAGTAGAATTCGATCTCAAGTAGGAATCCTATTCGAAGACCGATTCAAACACTCGACCGAGTGCAAATACTCGGCCAACACACCCCCAATCAGCCGAGATACCCTTTTCTTCTTGGCCAAGAAAGCGGAATTCTCATGCTTCTCAAACTCCTACGTTTCCTATCCTAAGCGGTATTCAAACTCTCCTAAGCCAAGGTCGGGAATTCCTATAAATAGGACCTCCCATCCAACACTTTGAACACATCACAACATCAGAATTAACACCGAAAAAACAGCCTCATAACCCGGTTTTCATACATTCTCGATATCTAGCAAATCCCGACACCTTGCCGAAGTCTCGAACTACCGACGAAGCCACCCCACCGTCCGGCCAAACCCGACGTCCAAACCATCCATCCAAACCGACACCCTAAACTCATCCTCATCATCTCGACGCTCCTAAGTTTAAGCCACTTTCTGACGAGCCTTATCCCGAGAAAACAAAGCATGTAGGTTGAGGGTGTAAATCAAACCCGCTTCTCCTTCTTCTCTTCTCTTCTCCTCGTTTTTTTATTATTATGGGTCTTTCGTCGGTCTTCTTTTTTATATTTTCTAATATCAATATTATTAAAAACTATTTTCATCGAACATTCTTAAAAATATGATATCGATTCTATATAATCGAATATTGTATCGAAAAGAATTATATTAGGATTTCGACGATATCGTTACATTTTTTTCGTTCAAAATCCTTTTTTTAAACCTTTCGTTCAAAACAAACTTTTCTCAAAACCTTTTCTAAAATCATTCCGACTATTCGATATCGATTTCATAATCGAATATCGAATACGACGAATATCGAAAATATGAATCTAGTATAAATTAATCCATATTTGTACGCGATTAATTTTTGACAAAAAATAAAAATCGGACAGACTCGTACGCGAGTCGCGCCATGCCCAGGCGACTCGCGCACGGGCCTGGAACCCGAGACCATTTTTTTTAGCCTTTTCGTTCGTTTATTATTATTTATTCTACGAAACAATTTCTAAATTTATATCTTTTCCAAAACTATTCCAAATATTCGATATTAACTTCGTAGTCAACTATCGAATATAACGAATAGCGAGAATATTAAGTCGAGTACGAATTATGCAATATTCATATGCGATTTAATCGAAAAATTTTCAAAAACCGCTTCCGAAACAGGCTGCCACGCGACTCGCCAGCGTCCCGGGCAAGCCGCGCGGCCGGCTGCTGTGACCCGTCTCTTCTTCGTTTTTTTTTTTATTTTTTCGAACTTCGTTTTTTTATACAAAACAGCGTTTTAACAATATTTTTCAGATTTTGATTAATATTTATTTTTTCGATCTCGTATATTTATTTGCTATACAATTTATTCATCGTTACTAACTCATTTTCTCGTGTTTGTAGCAATTTATTTTTTATCGTTTTATTAGACTAAAACGAATTCACATGCTAAAATAACTTTGACGTTATTAGTTTAACATGCATTAAACGACTTAGCAACCCATTTATTTATTTTTCCTCACATGTGTTAGGAAAATAATCTCTGCATATCATTCAATCGTCGAACTAACACGTGTACACAAAACCGAACGATATCTTAGTAAAGGCCGCTAAGTGCGGGCGGGGTTGGGTGTTCTCAATGAGCTTCCCAACACGTACCCTCACCCCTTACTCAGAACCGTGGTTTCCGGATGTCCGAAACCATTGGCAACGAGAGTCATTCAATATACGATTAACCGCGCAAGTCGGCATCGGTATCGAAATGCTAAGGGACGAACCCGATAAACTCTGACATCGGAAATGGGCCATGTTTTAAATATGGCCCACTACGACATAGAGTGGGTTCGAATGGTTCCGAATAACCATTAAATTCGGTGGCGACTCCTACTTTGATTTAAAATTCTATTCGATCCATCTCATATGGAAATTCATTCGCCTCCCCAAACCCGCCCGTCGCCGCGTCGGGGTGGACCTATGTCATGTCCACAATTTGGCGACTCCGCTGGGGATTAACTGATGTGTCACTTACCATCGGCATCCTCAGGGTGAGACTCGAAAAGAAATCGTTCGATTAGTAATGTACACGTTTTAGTTCAATGGTTCATGCATAACCCCGTTCTATCCCGGGCCGGTTACTTGTTACCGACGTCCCACTATACCACGGTGCATTCCCACTTGGTTGCACTAAAGACTTCGATGGCAGAACTCGCATGGGTTTTACGGCAGATTCTAAGACCAACTCGGCTTAGGAGGTCCGTCCTGATTTGCGAGAATGCGATCGTTGTTGGTATAGACCTTATTCGACCGACCGAGACTTAGACTAAGAGCATACATGGCGTCGTTATACTGTTTCCGTGACTACATGCTACTTGATCTTCTTTGGTCTTTTTCAAAAACCATCATTTTCAAAAAAAACTTACACCTTTTCAAACCCATCTATTTTTCAAAACCCGGAAAGCTACCAAATTTAGGACTTATGATTTTGACTCAAAATAGCCTATTTTTAGCCGGTATGCTGTCCAAACCTTTTTCAAAAAGCCCGAAATCTCGGCCCGATAACCCTTTTTCTCGGTTTTCAAAAAAAATCGGGCCTTCCAATCCGACCTTGCTCGGATTTTCAAATCCAAATTCCCTTTTCAAAACCTTCTTCTTAGGACTTCCAGTATTTAGCAGTGTCGGGTCTTGTCATAAGTTAGAATCTATAGCGTCGAAATTCCATCGATCTTACATCACGGGTTTCCACCCCATCCCAAGTCCACCTTATTTGTCAAGGCACGGCCCACCTGCGTAGGACAGACTCCTACGAAGGGAAGCCCGTTTACACACCAGAGTCCAAAGTTTAGGGAATTCTCACGTAGACCTTCCTTCGAACGGGACTAGGCCCACTTTGCCAAATCCTAAGGAAGGCCCACCGTCCACGGGTCATCCGTCTAGAAGTCAGTCTCCGGTCTTTTTCTAGTCTAGTCTTTTCCTTGCTCGGGATGTACTTTTTGATTCTAAGATCTGGGTCAGTTACTGATTACGCGGTGCCCTTACAGACAGGCCACCTCACACACGGGCCATGACGCAACAAGCCGTCGATGAATTGAAGGCCTCACTGACCAAGCTAGAGAACATGATCACGTCAATGAGAGGGGACCAGATCTCCATCCTCACCCGAGTAAGCGTCATAGAACAGGGAACTTCTAGCGGCAGTGTCGATACTACTGGGCCTTTAGCTGAACTGGCCAGCGCAGTCCACAAACTGCAGAAACAGGTCCATCTGTCAACCCAAAGCTCCATCCATACGGAAAATGCTCGGACCTACACCCCACTAACCGATGAACTACCCGCCAATCTCAATCTGACGGGTCTGCCAATGTTCGAGGGTACTGAAGACCCGGTCCACCATATCCGGGCTTTCAAGGAGTTCATGGCCCTTAAGGGGGTTAAGTCCAACATGTTCAAGCACCTGTTCGCTTTTTCTCTCGAGAAGCACCCAAGAGCCTGGTACTACCGGCTCGATTCCAAGAAATACAAAACTTGGGATGACGTGGCAACGGAATTCGCTCGGAACTACGCCGACAACACGGAAATCCAGACCACTATGCGCACCCTGGAAGTAATGGCCCAGGAACCTAAGGAAGGATTCACGAAATATCTCCAACGCTGGAGGGCTGAAAGCGTCAAACTGGTCGATAAGCCCAGTGAAAAAGTGCTGGTTGAAGCCTTCGTCAAGAACCTCCTTCCATCTTACCGGGTCCATCTCCGGTACGCCATCATACCTAGCTTCGCGGTCCTAACTGAAATGGGAACGAGAATCGAGGATGATTTAAGGTTGGAAAGCCTCACTAAGGCCTCCACCAAGGGATACCAAGGGGCCAGCTCATCAACTAGCAAGCCCACAACTACTGCTGCCACTCGTAGCATTTTTGACGAGGTAAATGCACTTGATACCTCATCCCAGAAGAATACCACTCCCCGGGTATTCACCGACATAGGCACCACCTATGAGCATGCTCTACAGAGGCTATCATCAAAAGGCTTGATCACCCCGATAGGCCCAACACCTGATCTCCCGGTCGAATGACGCTCCAAGGCCTACAACCTCCAGGCCTACTGTCACTACCATCGTGGTAAGGGGCACGATACCGAGAAATGTTGGAAGCTAAAGCACCTTATCCAAGATCTCATCGAGAGTGGGAAGATCCCTTTGCCTGGCGGTAAACCCAACAACAAAGATAACTCATTGGCCACTCACGCCATCTTCTCCGGGGAAATAATGGATTGCTCACACCTCATTTCTCCATTTGTCCCGCAGATAAACGGGATCTGGTGCGACGACGAAGACGACATCTATCTCACCAAAGGGGAAGCTGTCCCCATCACGCCCGGGGAGATTCAGAAGGTTAAGTCCAAGGTCTTAGCCACTAGTCAAGCCCTCATCATTGCCGAGCCACTTAGGGTCGAGCCCGCCCCAGAAGAGCCAACTCCTGAAAAGGCTCTTGTAAAACAGCTAAGCAAGACTCGAGTTGACCTCTCTATATGGCAACTCCTAGTTAGCTCCCAGGAACATCGAGAGGCACTCACTAAGGCCCTCGATCAAGTCAAAATCGACTTTATGGCTACTCCAGCTGAAATGGTAGCCACAGTTCTACCCCACCTAAAAGGGAGATCCATAGAGGAAGGCCCACTGATCACTTTCTCTAATGCTGATCTACCGCCATTTGGGCCGGCCCACAACATGGCCCTATACATCACGGTCATCTGCCGTGGAAAATACCTACCCATGACCCTAATTGACGACGGGTCAGCAGTCAATGTCCTCCCCTTGAGGACCGCCAAAGCCCTCGGCATTACCGAGGCCGACTATATTCCTACGACTCAAACCATACAGGCTTTTGACGGAAGCCCAAAGTCAGTAGCCGGAGCCACAAAACTCACTATCATAACAGGCCCGATAGAGAAGGAGCTGGAATTTCAAGTGATCGATGTGACTTCCTCCTTTTACCTTCTTTTGGGAAGACCTTGGATCCATGCGACCAGGGCTGTGTCCTCCACCTTTCATCGGAAAATCAAACTACCTTTGCATGACACCGTCATCACTCTAGAAGCCACACCTATGACTGTGGCTAACTGCAACACCTCGGGCTGCACCGATCTCTGGGGGTTCGATTTCGTAGGGGCCATCGAAGAAGATCATCTCTTCCGTCCTTACTTCACGGTCCACCTTGACCGAATGTTGCAAAATCTGGGCTTCCTACCTGGGGTTACATCAAGGCCCGATCTCCCTGCAGGAAAAATTCTCGAAGTTCTGGACAATGGGAGGACTCAAACAGGCTTGGGCTACACCCTAACCCCGGAAAACATGGGCCAAACTGAAACCGGTAAGATTATCTTTGTCACTCCAGTGTTCGAGACTGTCCAAACTGGCCTATATCGGCCTGCCACCACACGCCCTGGGACCCACTTGGCCCAGGACTGCAACTACATACCGGACGACATCTTCGCTCTCATCCAATCCGAAGATGCTAAGAATGCTGAGCCCGCGCTAGGGCTACTTTTAGAGAGGAACTCGCGGTCCCAACACCGAAGAAAGAGCTAGTCAGCCTCATTCTCCGCAGTCGCACCTTTGATCCGTCTAAGCTAATCTCAGAAGTCGGGTCCGGGACCAGAGCTTGGAGGAAAACTGTCAAATGGACTGACAGTCAAGGAAGGACTTACAAGCTGATCACAGGGGAAGGAGAAATGCCAGAATCTGAGTCTGAGTCTGAGTCGGAGTCCGAGTCAGAGTCTAAGATTGAGTCTAGTGAGTCCGGTGCTAGGGTCAGTCCTGTAACTCCCCCTCTCCCTTTAGCTATTCCTGGCGCCTCGGGGTCTGTCCCAGGCACCCTACCTATCCCGCCACTGACTAGTGATCAGATGGCAGCTCTTTTCGAGCTCTTTTCCCAATTCATGATCAATAATAACAACCGTTCTGCTTACGACTTGTCTCATTTTCAAAACTTTCTCAAATTCAAAAATATTATGTGCAATGACATTGAGAAACCCGACGAACAAGTATCCTTGCCTCCACATCTGATCGAGCAACTAGAGCAAAGGGAATCCCGCAATCCGGTAATCGAAGAAACCGAATCCATCAACGTGGGAACAACCTTAGAGCCTCAGATGCTTAAGATAGGATTATCCTTAGATCCCGAGGAGAAACAACAATTCATAGTTCTCCTTCAAGAATTCAAAGACGTCTTCGTATGGTCCAACAAGGACATGCCGGGGATTGATCGCGAAATAGCCGAGCACCATATACCGATCAAGGAAGGGTTCAAGCCGGTTAAACAAAAACTCCGACGCATGAGGCCCGAATGGTCCCTCAAGGTCAAGGAGGAGGTCGATAAACAATTCAAGGCTGGGTTCATACGAGTCTCCGAGTATCCAGGTTGGGTTGCAAACATAGTACCTGTCCCTAAAAAGGATGGTAAGGTTTGTGTCTGTGTAGACTTTCGGGATCTTAACAAGGCGAGCCCGAAAGACGATTTCCCGTTACCACACATCGATATACTGGTGGATAACACAGCTGATCATGCCCTTCTATCATTTATGGACGGATATGCGGGGTATAACCAGATAAAAATGGCAGAAGAAGATATGGATAAGACCACCTTCATTACACCTTGGGGTACTTATTGCTATACTGTTATGCCATTTGGTCTCATTAATGCCGGGGCCACTTATCAACGAACCGCCACAACTTTATTGCATGACATGATGCATAAAGAAGTGGAAGTTTACGTGGACGACATGATCGTCAAATCCAAAGACAGGGACGGTCACATCACCGCCCTGAGAAAATTCTTCACCCGATTACGCAAATACAACATGAGGCTAAACCCTCAGAAATGCAGTTTCGAGGTAACATCCGGCAAATTATTGGCTCACATCGTTAGCCAACGAGGTATCGAAGTCAATCCAGCCAAAATCAAGGCCATCACCGAGATGTAGCCCCCTAGAACCGAAAAGGAGATAAGAGGGTTTCTCGGAAAAGTCCAATACATTAGTAGGTTCATTTCAAAGCTAACCATGGTGTGTGAACCGATCTTTAAGAAGCTAAAATTAGGGGAACGGTTACTATGGGACGACAAATGTCAAGCAGCCTTCGATAGAATCAAAGAAATCTTGTCTTCACCACCGGTCCTGATGCCACCTCAGCACGGTTTGCCTTTGTCGCTATACCTAACCACGACAGAGACAGCCATGGGGGCTATGCTAGCTCAAACGGTCAATTCCGAAGAACGAGCCATATACTACATCAGCAAGAAGTTTTTAGAGTACGAGTGTAAATACACCATGCTCGAAAAGACATGTTTAGCTTTGGTCTGGGCCACTAAGAAGCTCCGACATTACATGCTCAGCTACGAGGTACAGGTATTATCCAGAATGGATCCCATTAAGTACCTTTTCGAAAAACCCATCCTCAACGGCAGGATATCGAGATGGACCCTAATGTTGGCTGAATTCGATCTGAAGTTCGTACCATTGAAAGCCATCAAAGGACGAATAGTAGCCGAATTTCTCGCTGACAGTCCCATAACCGAAGAAGGACACACAGACAATTGGTCCTTCCCAGATGAAGACATTTTCCACACTGACATCGAAGCGTGGGACTTATACTTCGACGGGGCATCCAATTTCCGAGGATTTGGAGTCGGGATTCTCCTAATCTCACCAAGAGGGGAACATACTCCCGTATCCATCAAATTAGACTTCGACGTCACCAACGACGCCGCTGAATATGAAGCATGTATCAACGAGCTACAAGCCGCCGCCGACTTAGGGGTCACAAACCTCCGAGTACACGGGGATTCATCTCTGGTCATTAATCAAGCACTCCAGAAATGGAAGACTCGAAATGCTAATCTCGCGGCCTACCAGGCATGAGTACGGGATCTCGAGAAACAATTCCAGAAGGTAGAATATATATACCTACCTCGGGAAGAAAATCAATTCGCAGATGCACTCTCAAAACTGGCATCTTTACTAAACATTCCCGATCATATGACCAGTATGCCAATCCGTGTCGAAAGACGATCCGAGCCAGCATATATCCACGACATCGAAGAAATCGAGATACCTGATCCCGAGCCGTGGTATCAAGCTGTGTTGACATACCTAGCAACCGGGGAATATCCACCCGGAGCTGACAACCGAGCCAAAAAGACCTTGTGAAGACTGGCAACCCAGTTCATCCGCACCGACGATGGGCAACTCTACAAAAAGACAGCGCAGGGGGCTCTCCTTCGATGCGTCGATAAAACCAACGCTGAAAAAGTTATGACTGAAGTACATGATGGCGAATGCGGCCCACACATGAATGCCCAGATGTTAGTCCGGAAAATCATGAGGCTCGGATACTACTGGAATAGCATGGAAACCGACTGTCAGCTATATGTTAAACATTGCCACAATTGTCAAATTTTTGCCAATGTACAACATATGCCACCATCCTTGCTATACACCATGACATCACCATGGCCATTTTCAACATGGGGAATCGACATAATTGGGAAGATAAACCCCTCGGGAACCGGAGGACACTGCTTCATTTTGGTAGCAATCGACTATTTCACCAAATGGGTCGAAGCTGAATCCTATCTTATTCTCAACGCCAGCCATGTTGCCAAATTCATTCAAAATAAGATAATATGCCGGTATGGGATTCCCCACGAATTCATCAGTGACCACGGGACTCATTTTCAAGCCGAAACAGCAGCCTTGCTGACCAAGTACAAGATTCAAAGGCATACGTCTTCACCCTACCGACCCCAAACCAATGGAGCGGTAGAAGCGGCTAATAAGACAATTGTCACCATACTCAAGAAGATGGCTGATAATTACCGAGACTGGCCCGACAAAATACCATTTGCACTTTGGGGATATCGAACCTCGATTCGTACTGCGAACGGGGCAACACCGTATTACCTTACATACGGCATGGAAGCAGTCCAACCTGTTGAGTTAGAAGTGCCATCACTCAGAATCCTACTCGAAAGTCAAGTACCTGAAGCTGATTGGGTTCGAGCACGATATGACTCGCTAGTCCTTTCAGACAAACGACGATCTCGTGCCCTCAATAATATTCAAATCTATCAGAGAGAATCCAACGGGCTTTCAACAAAAGGGTGAGGCCCAGAAACATCAAAGAAGGAGATTTGGTTCTCAAGTCTGTTCGAGCTTTATTACCAGTAGACCCAAGAGAAAAATTTAAACCTAACTGGGCTGGGCCATATCTGGTAAAGAAGATTCTATCAGGTGGAGCAGTAATGCTAACAGATCTGGACGGGAATGAGTTTGTCAACCCAACTAACCTGGACCAGCTGAAGCGGTATTACCCTTAACCCACCTCTCTCAATGTCATTTGCAAAAGTTTATTAAAAACATCTTTTTTTTCAAACTTTTAAAGACAAGTCAAAAAGCTAGAATTATTTATTCTACTGTTACAAACATCTTGAACCAATAGTCTTGATGTATTTCAAAATTGCAAATTAAGTCTGAACTACGTTTGGTTTGATTCCATTTATTGTGGATACGTAGGCAGCCCCTCAAAAGGGCACAACCACTGCAATCGAAAAAAGGAAACAGGAACGGTTCTTTAATAAACTTCTTTATTTCAAAAAAAACGACGAATTCGGAGAAATTACGAAAAATCGAAAAAATAAATAATACTAATACTTAAATAATAATAAAAAAACTAAGGCTTTTTTCCCTTTCCCTTGTCCTTAGTTTCCTTTTCCATCCACCGGCGTCGACGTGGAGGTGAACGCTCCTTAATCGCCAAAGGAACCTCTTTAACCCGGGCTCGTTTCTTCAAACTTGATTCCCCGGTCACCTCGTTATCACACGGGCCTAGCCTGTCTCGGACCGCTAGTCTCGGTCCTAGTCTTCTCTCCAAGTCACTAGCACCGGTCTCATTAGCCTAAGTTTTAGTTTTTGACTTAGAACCTGACCCCGGCTCAGCAAAGGTAGTTGGAGTCTCCTTTTTATCAAAGAATCGCCTATTGTCTTTTACCGATTCCTGACGGGCCAAGTCAAGCGCCTCTTCAGTCTTCAAAGCCTTACGAGTCTCTTCTGATTCTTCAGAAGTCCACTTTCGATATGATTCAGAAACCCAAGTGGTTTGACAAGGGCGAGGTATAGTCCACAGGACACGGGTAAACTAGCGCTGTAGCCACGTGTCACACATAGCGTCCGTCAATTGGATCGAAACGCTAATGATTGCCTTAGTCTCAGGGATCTCCTGAAACGAACCGAACTGTCTTAGGATACGGTCCGGATAGATATGGACAGTCCAGTCCAAAGACAGGATCACCAGATAACGGGCCTTGTCCCTCCTAGCTAACCCCGTCAGCCTTGAAAGGAACCACCAGATGACGTTCCATCTAATCAAAGGCCCACCATGGGATGTTAGCTCTTCATCCCAATATTTTCGATTTATATGATGACTTGACCTTATTCGTCGGGACCTTGAACCAATCTGACAGCTACGATATCTGGATATATTCACTGGGGGCTCTATGATTGACAGACGCTCGGATAACCAGATCTGCAAATTTTTTCGAAAAGTCAAAAACTTTCAAAAAAATCAAAAAAAAAAATCGAAAATTCGAATTTTCGGAAAATTCAAAAAAAAAATCAAAATTGTCGAAGTTTGGAAATTTCAAAAAATTTCGGAAAAATCAAAAAATTTCGAGAAATGGAAAATTTCGAAAAATTCGAAATTTCGGGGAAAAATCGGGAAATCGGGCGATTTTTCGAAGAAAAGAAAAAAAACGGTTAAATACCTGCAGAAGACGGATGCCTCCTGTCAATTGTCGATCCGGGTCAAGTCTCCTAGCGTCAAGGCCCATAATAATCTCCCCAGTTATCAGCCAAGCCGGGCTGTGACCTGTCTCCATTTGGTCAACTATGCTGATTAGCCTGATCTCACCCAAGCACGAGTCAGCATCCATCCGACCTTCAAAGGCATATCTATGTAACATACAAAAGGCAAAGGCCCTACGCCTATGGGTTGACGTAATTCTTGCGCCAACTGGGTGCATGAATTTGTCAGCCAGGTCAAATAGGGAAACTGAATCTCCCTTTACCATACGGGCTGTCTCAGCATGCGACAGGCCTAGAAAATCCCTTAACCTCCTCCTTGGGTCAGGATAAAACGGGGGAATAGCCGGACGAGCACTAGGGCACCAACCGCCTATGGCTGCAATTTCTTCAGGAAGAGGGCACATTTCTCCTCGAGGAAATGCAAAAACATGGTGGGTAGTATCCCAAAAGGCTAAGCAAGCATCAAGAAAATGCGAATCTACCCTAAGTCGCTGAAGTGGGAATAAAGCCACAATTCCCATTTGAGTTAGCTGAACTTTGTCTTCATCTCGAAAATCCTGGGCCCACGCCTGAAGCATCGCGGTCAAATGGTCAATACCTATTGCAAGAACAGTTTCTTTTATTTATCCTATAAGTCTAAGGGATTTTAAGGTAGAAGAAAAGATTTGGATGGGAATATGAAAAAGAAGAAGTCAAAGCCCTCTATTTATAATAGGGAATATCCCTTTTCCTAGTCATCGCAGGAATAGGCTTTATATCACTTCCCCTACTTTACCTAGGCATACAAGCCTAACCATGAAGTTTCAGGAGTCCATGTCAGAATCCGATTAGGAATCAAAGTCATCCCAAGCATCCTTATTTCCAAACTTTCCAAAAAAAAATTCAGCATTCTTCTCTTCAAAAAATGTTTTCGAAAAGTCATCACTTCTTCCCCAGCATGAGTCGGTGTTTCACCTAAATGTTACATACAAATTATGCCAGCATACATGTACACCCAACACTCCCGAGAAATTCTAAGAAAGATTCCCCAGTGGAAAGTCCAGGCGACATTTTATCTGTAAACAGATATACCCATAGCTTCCAAGGCAAGCTCCCGCGCAATTCTAAGCCAGGATGTACCTGTAAGCAAGTATACCCATAGTCTCCAAGACAGCTCCCGCGGCATTATCAATCCAGGTATGATTTATGTCCCATGGCTGGCGAGCCCTTCACGCAGGTCTAATGGACCCTAAACGACCCGATCGGAAGTCTGCCAGGTTTTAATCCTTGATTGACCTGGTAGCTACTCTGACTTTTGCCTTGTCCAAGCCTCAGTCAGAGTGGGGGTCTCTGTAGACACCCACATTTTGACCGCCAGGTGTCTATAGTAGTTCTCGCCAAACACCCGAAGATGATTGGACGTAAACGTTCTTTGATAGACTCGGATATGGGCTCATAATCATGAACATTTGGTTTAGACTTATTATGGAGTACAAATCTTACAAAACCAACCTCAAATCGAGGCCCAGTGGGTCGTTTCGAGTCAAATAACACTAATTTGGGTCGAATCCAGCACCAGGGGTAAAACCGTCTTTTAGCGACCGAGTCAAAACCCGGTCAAAGATTTTCCCGAGACACGTGAGTCAGCTGTGACACCTCACACGGCTGATTCTTACCCAAACTCTACAAAAAAAATCAGCTTCACAAAATAATAAACAATTCCGTTTAAAGTAGAATTCGATCTCAAGTAGGAATCCTATTCGAAGACCGATTCAAACACTCGACCGAGTGCAAATACTCGGCCAACACACCCCCAATCAGCCGAGATACCCTTTTCTTCTTGGCCAAGAAAGCGGAATTCTCATGCTTCTCAAACTCCTACGTTTCCTATCCTAAGCGGTATTCAAACTCTCCTAAGCCAAGGTCGGGAATTCCTATAAATAGGACCTCCCATCCAACACTTTGAACACATCACAACATCAGAATTAACACCGAAAAAACAGCCTCATAACCCGGTTTTCATATATTCTCGATATCTAGCAAATCCCGACACCTTGCCGAAGTCTCGAACTACCGACGAAGCCACCCCACCGTCCGGCCAAACCCGACGTCCAAACCATCCATCCAAACCGACACCCTAAACTCATCCTCATCATCTCGACGCTCCTAAGTTTAAGCCACTTTCTGACGAGCCTTATCCCGAGAAAACAAAGCATGTAGGTTGAGGGTGTAAATCAAACCCGCTTCTCCTTCTTCTCTTCTCTTCTCCTCGTTTTTTTATTATTATGGGTCTTTCGTCGGTCTTCTTTTTTATATTTTCTAATATCAATATTATTAAAAACTATTTTCATCGAACATTCTTAAAAATATGATATCGATTCTATATAATCGAATATTGTATCGAAAAGAATTATATTAGGATTTCGACGATATCGTTACATTTTTTTCGTTCAAAATCCTTTTTTTAAACCTTTCGTTCAAAACAAACTTTCTCAAAACCTTTTCTAAAATCATTGTGACTATTCGATATCGATTTCATAATCGAATATCGAATACGACGAACATCGAAAATATGAATCGAGTATAAATTACTCCATATTTGTACGCGATTAATTTTTGACAAAAAATAAAAATCGGACAGACTCGTACGCGAGTCGCGCCATGCCCAGGCGACTCGCGCACGGGCCTGAAACCCGAGACCATTTTTTTTAGCCTTTTCGTTCGTTTATTATTATTTATTCTACGAAACAATTTCTAAATTTATATCTTTTCCAAAACTATTCCAAATATTCGATATTAACTTCGTAGTCAACTATCGAATATAACGAATATCGAGAATATTAAGTCGAGTACAAATTATGCAATATTCATACGCGATTTAATCGAAAAAATTTCAAAAACCGCTTCCGAAACAGGCTGCCACGAGACTCGCCGGCGTCCCGGGCGAGCCGCGCGGCCGGCTGCTGTGACCCGTCTCTTCTTCGTTTTTTTTTATTATTTTTTCGAACTTCGTTTTTTATACAAAACAGTGTTTTAACAATATTTTTCAGATTTCGATTAATATTTATTTTTTCGATCTCGTATATTTATTTGCTATACAATTTATTCATCGTTACTAACTCGTTTTCTCGTGTTTGTAGCAATTTATTTTTTATCGTTTTATTAGACTAAAACGAACTCACATGCTAAAATAACTTTGACGTTATTAGTTTAACATGCATTAAACGACTTAGCAACCCATTTATTTATTTTTCCTCACATGTCTTAGGAAAATAATCTCTGCATATCATTCAATCGTCGAACTAACGCGTGTACACAAAACAGAACGATATCTTAGTAAAGGCCGCTAAGTGCGGGCGGGGTTGGGTGTTCTCAATGAGCTTCCCAACACGTACCCTCACCCCTTACTCAGAACCGTGGTTTCCGGATGTCCGAAACCATTGGCAACGAGTGTCATTCAATATACGATTAACCGCGCAAATCGGCATCGGTATCGAAATGCTAAGGGACGAACCCGATAAACTCTGACATCGGAAATGGGCCATGTTTTAAATATGGCCCACTACGACATAGAGTGGGTTCGAATGGTTCCGAATAACCATAAAATTCGGTGGCGACTCCTACTTCGATTTAAAATTCTATTCGATCCATCTCGTATGGAAATTCATTCGCCTCCCCAAACCCGCGCGTCGCCGCGTCGGGGTGGACCTATGTCATGTCCACAACATCCATATAATGATACATAATACTCTCCTTAGATGTCCATTACTGGAGGGATTGCCTCGTTAAAACCTTATTAGATAAAACCCAGTGGGACAAAAATCTATGAGAAAAAAGAGAACAATAATCTCTATGATACGCAAAAAAAATGTTGCCTCGTTAAAACTTTGCCTGGAAAACTGGGACAAAACCATGGCGAGGGAAAAAGAGTGCAACGCGTATTTACTCCCCCTGATTAAAACATTGCTTGATGTCCTTGAGACGAGGTAAACCGAGTCTAGTGATTAACTTCTCAAAAGTCGCTTGGTAGTGCCTTTGTAAAAACATCCGCAAGATTGTCACAAGAAGAGATTTGTTGAACGATAATAGAGCCATCTTTCTGAAGATCATGAGTGAAAAAGAATTTTGGCAATATGTGCTTCGTTCTATCTCCTTTGATGAATCCTGCTTTGAGTTGGGCGATATAAGCTGTGTTGTCTTCGTGCAGGATAATAGGTGCCTTAATATCAAGACATATACCGCAAGATCCTACAATGTGATGAATCATGGATCTTAACCATACACACTCTCGGCTTGCTTCATGAATCGCCAACAATTCTGCGAGGTTAGAAGAGGTGACAACTATCGTTTGCTTTATGGTGCGCCATGAGATGGGAGTATCACCAGATTCACCACACGTGAATACATAACCGTTTTGTGAACGACCATTATGAGGATCAGATAAATAACCAGCATCTGCAAAACCAACCAAATCTGTTTTGGATTTGTTAGAATAATACAAACTCATATCTGACGTACCTCTGAGATATCGAAGTAAATGCTTTACTCCATTCCACTGCCTTTGAGTAGGACATGAGTTGTATCTTGCTAATAAGTTGACAGAAAAGGATATGTCCGGTCTTGTATGACTAGCAAGGTACATCAAGGCTCCAATTGCACTTAAGTATGATACTTCAGGGCCAAGAACCTTTTCGTTCCCTTCTCGGGGTCGAAATGGACCAGTCTTTACGTCAAGTGGCCTAGTCTTGCTACCATGCATTGGAGTATTTATAGAATGTGCCTTGTTCATTTTGAACTGTTTTAGCACTTTATCAATATACGTTCCCTAGTGTAAGAGAATCTCATTTTCAAGATGCTCAATTTGTAGGCCAAGGCAAAATTTCGTCTTTCCTAGATCTTTCATCTTAAATTCTTTCTTTAAATATTCAACAACTTTGGTAATCTCTTCAGAAGTACTAATAATATTCAAATCATCAACATAAACAGCAATAATCACAAATCCAGATCCGGATTTCTTTATGAATAGACAAGGGCAAATAGGATCATTTTTGTATCCTTCTGCCAATAAATATTCACTAAGGCGATTATACCACATCCTCCCGGATTGCTTCAAGCCATATAGTGATCTGTTTAGTTTGATTGAATATCGCTCACGAGGACTTCAATTCATCTTTTCAGGTAGCTTAAGATCAGACCCTCAAGAAGTTTCATGTATATCTTATTATCAAGTGAGCCATATAAATAGGCTGTAACAACGCATGAGGCGTAAATCAAGTCCCTCCCTCACAACGAGGCTTATCAGGTAACGAAATGTAGTTGCATCCATTACCAGAGACTATGTCTCCTCATAGTCAATGTCATGTCTTTGTGAAAAGCCTTTTGCAACTAATCGAGCTTTATATCTGACTATTTTGCCATTTTCTTTTTTTTTTCGCACAAACACCCATCTATAACCCACGGGATTTACTCCGTCGGGTGTGCGAATTACAGGTCCAAACACATCACGTTTGGCCAATGATTTTAACTCTGGCTCAATGGCATCTTTCCAATTTAGCCACTCAATTCTACGTCTGCACTGATCAACAAACTTTTGTTCATGATCCTCATTTTCATGCATGATATCTAGCGCTACATTAAATGCACAAACACCATCATCGACGCCGATTGTATTTCGGTTCCATATTTGTCTAGACATGATATAATTTATCGAGATCTCTTCATCATTTTCAGGTACCTGAGTCTCTTCTAGAGACATATTCTCACTCGATCATGTCATCAGACTTTTCAGAGGACTTTTCAAAAGTCCTTCTTCCTAAAATTTTGCTCCTTTACGTTTTCGAGGATTTTTATCTTTGGAACCAATAGGTCTACCATGCTTTAGACGTGTCATAGACTCATTTGCAATTGATGGTCCTTCCAGGACTACAATTTTTGTTGGAACATTTACAGCTGGTATATGAGATTTAATCACACCTTTCGGATCAGTGAAAGCATCGGGCAATTGATTTGCCAATCGTTGTAAATGAATTATCTTTTGAACTTCGAGTTCACATTGTTTGGTCCGAGGATCTAAATGAGATAGTGATACTTAATTCATTCCAATTTATCTCTTTTTCCAGCTGTTTATTATCTCCCCCTAATGTCAGGATAACTGATTCATCAAAATGACAATCACCGAAGCGGACTATAAATAGATCGCTTGTAGTATGTAGATGGTTCTAAATACTTGATAATCGATGAAGATTCATACCCAACATATATTCCCAACCTCCTTTGAGGTCCTATCTTTGTATGTTGTGACGGGTTAATTGAAACAAACACCGCACAACAAAAATTCTTAGATGAGAAACATTTGGTTCTTGACCAAAGACCAATTTTAGGGGAGATGATGTATAATAACTTGTTGGTTTAATGCGAATTAAGATGCTGCGTGCAAAACGGAATGTCTCCATGCGAAAATAGGTAATTTAAACCTCATAACCATTGGTCTCACAATCAACTGAATGCGTTTAATTATATATTAATGATTCGGCAAGACCATTTTGAGTATGAACATGTGCTACAGGGTTTCAATACCTATCCCAATAGACATACAATAGTCATCAAAAGTTTGTAACTAAATTCACCCACATTATCAAAACGAACAGCCTTAATAAGATAATCTAGAAAGTGAGCTCTTAATATTATCAGTTGAGCTAGTAATCGCGCAAACGCAAGGTTGCGGGTTGATAACAAGAACACATGTGACCATCTAGTAGATGCGTCAATTACAACCATAAAGTAACGAAATGGTCCACTTAGTGGATGTATAGGTCCACAAATATCACCTTGTATCCTTTCCAGGAATGTCAGGGATTCATTCCCAATTTTAGACGGCGATGGTCTAATTATCAATTTACCTTGTACACAAGCAGCACATGCAAATTCTTTGGACAGAAAAACCTTATGGTGCTTTAATGAATGTTCACATGAATTTCGATTATTTTTCGCATCATCACAAATCCGGGATGACCAAACCGGTCATGCCACATAATGAAAATTGTCTATATCACAAGCAAAACTATATATAACTCGCATTATTTCAAGTCAACTGCTAACAAATTAGAATTAATACTCCTAGACACGATATAATAACGATGTTCCGTCATTTTCCCAAAAACATTAAATGACAAAGTTTCGGACACTTCTGAGGAGCTATCAAATGACGTCAATGACCGTCGAAATTCAATCGACGGTCCATCGTTTTCCTATGTCTTCCCATAGATGGTCTTTTTCAACTCTTTTCCTTCTTCATTCTTGCCTAATTTTATAAACACCCATATTAAAAGCACATCAGGTTTATTTTTTCCACCAATTTCTTCTCTTGGATCAAGAATTTTTCAGTTGAATTCGTTTCACATGATTCACCTAACACAACTTCAAACAAATTATTTTTACATCTGCATATTGGAACAAAAGTACATAATACCTTCAACTAATCTTCTTGTTAATTGTGCAATGCAAGAGGGAGAAAATGAGTGATTGCTTTTAAGTATTTTAGGGCGATGATGAAATGTGACGAAGAGTGAAGATGGGGTATGCGAGTACGTCCGTAGGTTTTAATATTTAGTTTTTTTAAAAAAAATTATAGTATCGGGCCTACAGTTCGGGTACAGGTATAATAACTCAGACCTAGACTCGTTTTTTTTAAATGAACGAGATCCATACCTGATCCATATCCATTGCGTCCGGAAAAAATGAGACCGAAGCCCGACCTATTTAGGTCCAACACTCCAACCCATTGGATCTGGGTCGGGTCCTAGACTCAGTGTCATCCTTAGTAGAAATATTAGTTTAGGAAAATTGGGTAGGAAATTAATGAGTAATAAGTTACGGAGTAATTAAAGTATATGTTTAGTAATTTATTAGTATGTACTACCTGATTTTGGTTCAACAGAGATGTTAGTATTATTTTGGGAGATTATTTAATACTTATAGAAATAATCCCAACTAGTGGACATATCAAATCAATATATATATATATATATATATATATATATATATATATAATTAAAGGAGATTTGTTTTTATTTTACAATTAATATTAACTATATTATTATTTTATTTCCGGGTTTTGAGTAAATATGAGGTTAGAAGTGAACTTCTTAATTCTAACCTAAGACGGATTTTGAGTGAAAGTAGAATCCTTTTTATAAACAACACAAATCTACTAATTACTAATTACATGACGATAATTACTATACGCAAAATGGGTAATATGTCATATTATATATAACAATAACAATAATGCATGGGCTTAAAATTGATTGAATATGTAACACGTAAAGATGATTATCATTATATTGAGTATATTGATTATTATTAGTAATAGTATAAAATAATAAATTTTGATTGAAAGTAGATTTCATACTTCAAACCTTATAAGACGGATTTTTTTTAATGTACATAATTTTTTTAAATAACTTTAAACATGTCGGGTCAAAATACTGAATATGGGTCGGTTTAACTATGGGTCATGTTATATGGGTCCAAAACGGGTTATGATCAGAATACGGATAGTTTCGAATGTCGATTTTTTTACCTATTTTTATTTATTTTAATAGTACTTCGTATTATTTTATACTCCTTAATTATGATGTTATATTTCAATTATTTATACTAATATTCATCGCACGGACTTTGTATTTCAATAAATTTTTAAAATTCTTTTATAATTAAAAGAGAAAAAATTAAATTGAATAGTATTTTATATTTTTAATTAAAATATCGAGTCATAGATCAAGATTTAGAGATCTTGACTCTTGACTTAAGAAAAAACGAGTTGGGCATGTCGGGTCAGGTTTTGTCTTATAGTAATGTTGAGTACTATTTAACACGAGAACACAACTTTTGTCTCCTATATATGTGCAACTGTACATGAGAGTAAGTTACTAAAAATGTTAGATGATTTAAGTTAACATTAGACATAAAATTATATTAAAATAAAAGAATAATATATACGGAGAAATAATTAATTTCTCCCTCCATTTTTTTTATTAACTCCATTCGGGTTTGGTAGAAATTTTAAGAAAAAGTGAAAAAAAATAATAGGAAATTGGTGACATAGTGCATGTGATGAGAGAAAAATACTAATTAATAAATTTTCATATGAAGAATTGGGGCTAACTCAAAAAAAATCTCAAAAAGAAAATAGGGCTAAATCAAAAAAATGGAGGGAGTATATATATAAAAAAAATAAGTTAAAATTAGAGTTTTAACCAAATCTAGGCATAGAAATAGATTGACTGGAATTATGCTTTAGGCTTTGTAGTCTCTTCTTTCCAACAGGTTGAACGGGTCGGACCATGTCATGTCTCTAAATTAACAGGCAATTTAGGATTTGGGTCAAAAAACTGGGTTCATGACCCAAAAAACAAAAGATTAGGTGGGACGGGTTTACGGGTCAGGTCGAATTTAAAGCGAGATGGTTTCGAATTTAAAGCGAGATGGTTGCATGCATGCAAATTATTAGAAGTAGTAGAGTCAAATGGTTAACGGGTAAAAGACATAGATAAACTCAATGTTCGCAGATGAGTTGTCAAAGTCTCACAGACATATTAATATTACTCACAGGCGAAAGACCTAGTATTTTGATGAGTGTCATTTGTTTCACCCAGGTAACTAAAGTAAACATTAGAACTGTCGAGTGGGTCGGGTTAAATACTGGTCGCATATCGGGTTATGGTCAGAGTACGAGACATAACTTGTTTCGAACGCCTAATTTTTTACTGCTTTTTAAGCAAAAAAAATATTTTTGATATTAAATTTTTATTTATTTTAATACTATTAGTATTATTTTCTTTAAATGATAATTTTTTTATTTAAAGAAAATCAAAATTTTCTTAACCTGTCTCACTTCTTAATTTCTCTCGGTGTCGTTCCCTTAGATAAATATTGATAAGCGGTGTCAAATCTTCGAAATGACAATGGTTTGAAATAATCATAATCACTTCATAGCATAACTAATACTCCCTCTGTCTTACTAAAAGGGTCACCCCACCTTATTAGTGAGAATTAAGGTTGTATTGAAATATGTATTGGAAAATGAAGATAGAAATAAGTAAGGTTAGAACCAATGTTAACCACAAAAATCAGACAAAATAAGAACAAAGTAAAAAGTGACTTTTAGAAAGACAACCCAAAAAGGAAAGAGTAACTCTTCTATAGACAAGGGGAGTACTATTCTGTATGTTAAAATTTGAGTTTTAGCAAAATCCAGACATAGAAATAGATATCTAGAAATTGGCTTTTAGACTAAAGTTTGGTGGTCTCTTCTTTCCAACGAATTGAACAGGTCGGCTAAGATCATGACCCAAAATTGGGTCATTTAGGATTTGGGTTAAACGGACTGCGAGTAAAAAAAATGGGCTCATACCTATAAAGACATGTCAGGTGGGTCAGGTCAAATTTAGAGCGAGATGATGACATATAGGGGTGAGCAAAACCGAATATCCGATCCGATTTTGTAAACATCGGATATCCGGTTTTAAAATTAAAAAATTTCGATCCGTATCCGATCCGGTTTTTTCCGTATATCCGAAAACCGTATTCGGTTTTTATATTTTCTTCTATTTTTCTTTTTTTTAAACTATTTTTCTTTTTTAAATGAGTATTTAATTGATTTTTAAGCAACGTTACATTTTATACTAAATTAATATAAGAAAAATACATTAAAAAACTAAAAAATATGGTACATATGTCTTAGGGAACCATTATTCTCGCAAAATATTACGTTTCATTACATAATATTATAAGTTTACTAATAGTTTTGTGTTTTTTACCTTTGAGAATAATTTGAGTTTTGAATTCTTTATTATATAATTCATATTAGAATTATTTTTTTCATTTTTTTTATTGTTTTTTTAAAACCAGATATCTGGTTTCAATTTTCTCCGATACATATCAGCTACGGTTTTAAGGAAAACCGTATCGTATATCCGGTTATTCGTATCGTATATCCGGTTATTCGTATCGGATATTCGGAAACTCATATAATTGAAAGCGTATACCGTATCATATACGTATAATAAAACCGTATCGTATATTTTTGCTCACTCCTAATGACATACATGCAAATATATTTAATGCTTAAGTCAAATGCTTAGAGAACAAAAGACACAGATAGGCCCAATGTTCCAAATGAGTTGTCAAAGACATTAAAATTGCTAACAGTGACCATGTATTATGATGAGCATCGTTTGTTTTAGCCATGTAGCTAATGTACACACTAGACCTGTCACCGGTCAGGGTATACGGGTGATGCGCGCTGTTGTCGACACGCACAATCAAACAATATTTTTAACTCCGACTAACCTAACTAACGTAGTAGTGGTAGGTCGGGATCGATCCGCAGAGAGAGGGGTTAAGCCATAATGGTCAAGTCTAGGGTCTAATCGTGATTGGAGGATTGAGATGGGGATTTTGGGTCGAGAGAGAGGTCGAACTATTGCTAGCAAACTATACTACTAAAGCTAGGGGCAATATCTAGGAAAAGTGTTGGGGAGAGTCGGGATTCGGAAATGGGGTCTTAGAGTCTCGGGATCAAGTTTTTGTTACAACGTTAAAAAGGGAGGTTGCCACCTTTCGGTTTCTCACCCAACCTACCTAAACTCGCTTTCGCGACGAAAGGGTAAGTCTCAATCTAAGGTAATTTCTACCCCGAGTTTCCCCATATTGGTAGAAATGAGTCAAGGTCGGCCTAGTCGCGATTCTAAGTCAACAAAGACACAAAAACCATAAAATTGATAATTAACAAGTAAACAACCGACCAACATCCCTTGAATCAAATAATCCAAATCCTCCTCCCTAATTCCCCAACAAAGAAATCTACTCACTAGTCATGATGAGTAATAATAAAACACTAATAAGAGATAAATTGTCTAAAACGTGCATAAAAACTACACTAACAATTATACTAATGGAGAAAAGGGAGAGGAAAGAATTTACCAACTATGGGGAAGATTTAAAGAGGAAGATGAAGATAAATAAAAGATTGAATCTTGGAGAAATACACAAGAATTTGTCACTAATCCATGCATAAATCTTCAATCTTCAATAAGAGAAATAAGAATCTTCAGGAAATAAAGCAAGGGTTTTGTCACATAAACCCTTGTAAAACCCTTGAATCTTCAACAATTAAGCACAATCTTCAATAAAGATGGAGACTTTTCTACTAATTAAGGAGTAATTATACTCATACTAAGTAGATCTATTAATTGTTTGTAAAGAATTTTCTAAGAAGCTTACTACAATCTACTACTACTACTACTACTAGAGAGTTTTCTACCCTACTCCTACTCCTAAGGGCTAATCCCAAGGCTCACTTAAGGCACAAGGAGGCACTAAACCCTAGGAGGGGTATTTATAGATTTGCTTAATGGGTTGCACACACTTCAAGGCCCATAATCCAATCCTTCTCCAATTAAGCTAGATCTTCACCCTTTGCATCTTCATAGGGTGAAACTTCACCCTGCGGCTCGACCTAGTAATCCCACCGGGTGAGATTTCACCCGGTGAGATTTTCTTCGGTTTTTTGTGTTTTCGGCCCGGTTTCTCCATCGGGCAAAATTTCACCCGGTGGGCGAAATTTCGCCCGGTCATTTTGCCCGGTCAGGAGTGCCGTGAAAATCTTCGGGAGTGAAAAAAATGTCGTCGGGCGAAACTTCACCCGGTGATGACTCACCGGGTGAAGTTTCACCCGGTGGTATTTCTTCTCTTTTCGGGTCTTTTTCTTCGTTGATCAATTGGATTACTCGAACTTTCAGTTGTGTGCTTTGCTCTTGAACCGTATCTCTCTCATTCTCGTAGAAGCTCAAACACGTTTTTGGTCGAAAATCCTATCAAAATAGACAGAAAACTACCAAAAACACGTAAAATGCAAAAGAGAGACACTAATGCGAGAATTACGCAAAATACGGCGATAATCGCACTCTATTCTCGCAAAACAGAGGAAAAGCGGGTCTAAATGGGAGGAAAAACGGTCCAAATTTGGCACACAACAATTCCCCCACACTAAACCGTTGCTCGTCCTCGAGCAAAGACCCAAAAAGAAATTAACTACTACAAACTAAGCTAGACTATGCTAAGCCGATACGGGGCAATTAACGGGGCCGCTCCGTCCCTTCAACTCACATCGAGATACCCATGAGGTAGAGTACCTCCATGCAAGGCAAGTTGGGGCTTGCTCAAAACTGGGGTTGCGACTAACACACACACAAACATACAAAACAAAGAAGACACACACAAAGAGATAGTCGCAACCAAAAAGAAAATAAATCGCCGAATCCCTCATCGAAACGGCGGAGAAAGCACCGATTCGAGCTTAAGACAAGCGAGAACACTACCAAGTTAGTAACACAAATTGACATGGACAAAATCCTAATAGGATGACAATCAAACAACAAAAACATTGAAAATTTACTAAGGTCCTTCTAATTCCACTAAAGATGCCTACAACGGGACGATAGATGGAGTGGATGAGTGAGAACCATGGAGTTAGTAAGCACTGTAGGTAAGTGTTATGTCATCTCCTAAGCTAAGCCTAGAGGGTCGTTCCAAACTCAAGAAAGCCAATTAGACCAAAAAGATGGATAAGTGTTTGCGAAATGGTAAGGATTGACAGATTACCGCTATTTTCCTTCCTCGGGACTCGGTCCTCTAGTAGGCATTTCACGGCAATAAGTCAACTAAGGGATTATTTGGGTTTGGGAATGATTTTTTTTGAGATTTTGATTTTCTTTTCGGTTTTCTTTCCCCATTATTTCGATCGAGGCCTTTTTTTTTAACAATAACGCCCTTCTTCTTCATTTTTCCCTTTTTCATTTTGAATAGCTCATTTTTGGCTAGATAATTCATTTGAGATCAAGGTAAAGCATATTCTTGCAAACTTATTTGTGGAAATGGGTGAATGGTAGAAAATAGGCTAGTCGGGTGTGCACCTCCTCCGAACCCATAAAAGGATGAAAATTTGAACTAAAGAAATGGCTTCTCAAGTAAGGTCACCTAAGAGAACGGGGAACGGTAACCAAGGCCTTATCACTCCATGGGTGGTCAAGGTGGTCAAATACAAATCCCGATGTAGACTCTTAGTAGAAAAGATGGACTTATGGTAAAAATCCAATGCAAAAATTGGTTCAAGGTCATTCTACTAGAAACATGTCCAAAAATCAAAAAGGGTCACTAACAAGGGAGTAATAAACACTCGGCCTAAACTCAAAATCGGGTTTTCGAAAGCTTTACCTAGACACGCTATACACACAATGAAAAAGAACACACAAAAATGACAAAAACACAAGAAAACAAAACAAAATCACGAATATAGCCAAGCACTCCGAACTCCATCAAGTCAACACAATCACAACCACCAATTCCAAAATGTTCACCAAGTGAACCTTCAAATAGCATATGTGCCCAAACTCCCATGCATAAGAGAAAGGGATAAAACGAAGGTAGAAAATATTACTGCGCGGTCTTCATTTCATTTCCGCTACCTTACGTGTCCATGCTAAATGGTTGGCGGTGTACCTACAAGAAGGAAATGCAAGGCAATACAAGTGGCGCAAAAACAAAAATAAAAGAAAAAAAAGAAAACTAAAATGAAAAAAAAAAATGGATTTTTGGTTTTTAAAGGAAAAATGAAAAAGAAAAGGAAGAAAAGGGATAGTAGATCCCTCTCTCACACTAAAACCGTGCATTGTCCCCAATGCACAAGTAGAGGAAGAATCGAAAAAGAATAAAAAAAAGAAAAGAACGGAAAATCTTTTTGAATTTTTATGATTTTTCAAATGTTTTTGGGTTTTTGATAATTTTTCAAATGTTTTTGTATTTTTGATTTTTCAAAATGAAGAAAATAAAAAGAAAAGAAGAAAAAGAAGAGAAAATAAAAGGAAAATGAAAAGAAAAAGGAAAAATCGATAAGATGGGAAAGGGCGTAGGTGTAATCACGTCACCTCGCCCGGATTCCGCACGAATCGGGAAAAATAAAAGAAAAGAAGATTTTGGATTTTTCAAAATGGTCTTGATGCGATCAAATCACCTAAGACCGGGAGCAACAATCAGGTCCTTCTTCTCTAAGGCACCTGCAAATAAACCTCACGTTTATGATGACCCAAGTAGGATCACGTGAGGGGCTGACAACTCACCCAACCAACCAAAATATTATCACAAATTAATCAACAACCATAACTATCAAATGCCAAAAATTGGCGCTGCAAGACTGACAAAGATTACTAAGAACAGAGAACAGATTAACGACGACTGACGACTGACATCTAACACCCCCACACTAACACTGACGACACTCGACCACTCTCATCGGACCTGGGGGACGAGGTGGTGGGTAGTAAGACCCTGGCAGAGGTACACCAAAAATTTGATTAAAGAGGTTTTGTTGTTGTTGCAACATCCTCTGATTCTCCTCCGCCGCCATCCTCGCTGCTTGGGCGTCCCTAGCAGCATCCCTAGCCATCTCAAAGCTACTCCGGGCAAACTCAAAGCCTTCCCTAGAGTACGTGTAAGAACCATGCGCAGTATCGCGCGCATCCCGGGCTACATTATAGGCGTCCTGGGCCAGGTTCAAAGATGTGGTCGAGTTCTCCCAAGTCTGACGTGTACGGTCATAAACTTCCCCCCACTGGTTATAAAAGTCCTCAGATCCGAAGAACGAGGAGTGTCGTGGAGGACTCATGTTGACGTCCTCCTGAAAACCGGGGGTAGACTGGGTGAACGTGGAGTGTCTGTGCGGTGTAAAGTCGGGTGTGAAAAACTGGGAGGTCGGGGGTTCGGTCTGACGGGAGGAAGAGGGTCCGTGTGATGATGACGGTAAAGTCCTATGACCCTCATCCCGAGAGGTTTCAACCTCCGGTTCCTCCTCCGACACGTCTACGACCTCAATATTGTCGTCGCCATAATCTAAAGGTCCATCGGGGTATTGAACCATATAGAACTTACCTCGGGTGTTATCCCGAATGTACTCCCCAGACCTCTTCGGCATGCCGAATTTCTCTTCAACATCTAGTCTGACCCATTCGTGGTTAGGCATTGCAATAGCTCTCATCTCAGTAATCTTATACAAGAAAAAACTGTTATAATCCCCTTTCTGGGGCCACACAAGGAAAGGACAATAGACTTCATCTATAAAAAGTCCCGCTCCGTCAAATGGTGCTAAATCGCTAAAATCAATGTCCAAGGCTCTAGCTATCATCGTTACAATACCGCCACAAGAAATTTTCTTGCGACTGCTCTTCGCAACCTGGGCAAAATGAGTAGCTAAGGCCTCGGACATATCAATAGACGGGCCTCTATTCAAAACCGCATCCTCCAATAACTGTACAGCTGTGGCACTACAGTTATGGTGCGTATCATAGCTTGTCAAGAATGAGTTGGCTATGATACGTGCCAAATATCGAAGGATGGGGTTCCGAATAGAGAAAGAACGCATTTTCCCTCCCTTGAAAGTCCTCTGGCGGGCTATTTTTAACCAGAATCGATCTCGGCCGAATTTATCGTCCCGAGTCTGTCCCGCCCTAGGCCTTCCAAGGACCGAAGAAGGTAAACCGAGCAGTGCACCAAATTCCCTCAAGTTGAGGACGTACGAAGTTTCTCGCAGCTGAAACGAGACAGTGGCATTATCGTCACCACTTAGCTCGAAAGTTGCGAAAAACTCGCACGTCAACTTTTGAAAAGTTACCTCCCTGGAGGCATAAAATTTGATAAGACCAAGACTTCGGCACATTGCTTGTACCTGCGTGTCTATACCCATTCGCTCAAGTACATCTCGAGCCGCCCAACGAGTCGGCTCGAGACGACAAACCCAAAATTTCTTACACTTATCAACATGAGCTTTTTTAGCGAAATATAAACCAGATTCAGCACGACGGAAACTACGGCGAATTTTCGGGTAACGTACCTCAAGCGGAACAGGTTGTTCGCGCGGTGTTGGTCTTTGTGTCTGAACCGGCATCGGGACAGATTCATCCCGAGCCTCGGCCGTCTCCTCCGACCTAGAGGACGATGTTGATCCCGAATTCCGACCTAGCATTGAAGAAATCCGTTTCCTCGCCATTTGCTTCACCCTTCTCATTCTTGATGCTTGAATTTGACAAATAAGTTGTTGACGGTCTCGGTTTGGGGTTTGTCGGAATCGGAACAATTTCTCGAAACAAACTCCAAGAAGATGTTAGGAATGTGATAGGGATGAGAAATATATAATTTAATTTGATTTTGGTGAAGGAATGGAGGGATTAGAGGTGGTTCAAGATGGAGGATTTGGGGTTTGTTTGGGGTTTTTGGGGTTTGGTTGAGGAGAGAGAGAGGGAAAATGAATAATGAAGATGGGAAGGTGGGTTTGGTTAGGTAAGGCTGCCGCGGGGTGATTTTTCGCCCGGTGGTCACCCATCGGGTGAAATTTCACCCAACGGTATTCGGGTCAAATTTGGCATTTTCGCGCTATTTCACCACCGGGCGAAATTTCGCCCGGTCGGATATCCGTCAATTTCCAAGTCGCAAAATTTTTACCGCAGGGCGAAATTTCGCCCGGTGAGATTCCACCGGGTGAAATTTTACCCGACGGATTTTCCGTCAATTCCTTTAGTTTCGAGCAAAGTCGCCACCGGGTGAAATTTCACCTGGTAAAATAATCCAATATAAAATAGGACTTTGCTGCGAAAAATCTCTATGACTTGGCCCAAACCATCTTTCTTCTTCAAAAACATAACTTATCTTCTCAATCTTCGATCGTTCATAATCGTTTATAGCACAACCCCAAAAATTCCGAAAGAAATCTTCATGATTCCTGCAGATACCAAAGCAAGAAAGCTCCAAAAAGAAAAATCCAAAAGTTATTGTCCAAAGAAAATAAAAAGAGATGGAAATATACAAATATTTACAAGGTGGTTATTATGGACACCACCAAACCGAATTGAATAGTTTGAAATTAGTTGCAGTTGCTTGAAAAGCAACCCGAAGGGTCTTGATCATTCACTCCAAATTCCACGTTACCGATCTTGAGCTTTTCTCTAAACTCTGGCATATTCATAAGTTGCGCTACCTCGGGAAGCATGGCAAATTCTTCGGGAATATCTTCGTCGGAGGTAGAACCAAGTATGAATAGGGCACCGTCGTCTTCTTCATCATCGTAGTCAAGATCTTCGGTAGAAGGCTCTTCATTTGATGGGAACTCCACCATTTGGTTCCAAAACTCCGTATTAGGAGGATCTTCGGGAAGGAATGCGGGAAGCACAAATTGGACCATTTCATTAGCGACATTGAAAGATAAACGTCCTCGCTTCACATCGATAATCACCCCACCGGTAGCTAGAAAAGACCGTCCCAAAAGGATAGGATTTCGCTCCTCAATTGGCATGTCCAAAAGGACGAAGTCGGTGGGGATATATAAATTCCCCACATTAACCATGAGATTACGAGCCAATCCGTAGGGCTCTTTGGTGGTTCCATCGGCCATTTGCACATTCACGGGAAAATAATCCAAGTCTTTAACATAAATAGTGCGAGCAATGGCTAAGGCATCAAACTAATGTCGGCTCCAAGGTCGCACAAAGCACGGTCTATTAAGACATGGTCGATGGAGCATGGAATGGCAAAACTACCCAGATCTCCTAGTTTAATGGGAATTGTAGCTTTAGGGTAGGTCTTTGGAGAAACGGGAGCCTTTTCCTCCTCGGCGGGTTTCAAAATGATGTCTCGGATGTAATTGGACAGGGTAGGCATAGATGTGCTTGTGACAATGTTTTCAATAAGGTCGGTGAAGGTTATCATTCCCAAGGCTTGATCATTGAATAGGGTTGTTGGCATGTCATTCAAAGGAGATACTTCAATCCTAGACACTAGATTTGTGTCCTCTATTGGAATTTGTTCGATAACAAATGCAAGGTCTTTCACAAGATACTTCGACGGATCTCTCCTTGATTTTTCGGTTACATCCTTGACCACTTTCTCATCAAGTTGATTGATTGAGGGATGAGATATAATTTGTGGGTCAAAAGATTTCACCGGTTCCTCTTTACTAATTACCTTAACGGCATTCACGGATGCTTTGTTGAAAAAATCGGTCGGCTCTTGAGGAGATCGAGCTCGAGACGCGGCTCGTGCTTCTAGAGCTTCGAGTCTAGCTCAATTTGACGCATTTTCTTCCAACAAGAACTTAATAGTTTGTTGAATGTCATAGAAGTGTTGAGAGTTTCCTTGAAAGTTCCTTGGAGGACCTTGATTAGGCGGTGGATAAGCTCCGAAAGGAGGACCTTGATTAAATTGAGGATGAGTTCCAAAAGGTGGACCATAGTTCGGTCTAGGCGGTCCTTGAGGATGGAAATAGCCTTGATTGAATTGATGTGTGTGAGGAGGTCTCGATTGATAATGAGGTCCATACGAATTAGGATAAACCCTTTGATTGGGGGCTCTTGGAAAAGGATGTGATCCTTGAGTAGGCATGGAATAAAATCCGGTCCCCGAATTAGGATTGTTCGTTTGAGGTCTATCATGGGTTCTTTGGGTGTTGGCTTGATAAGCACTCTTCTTTCTCATACACAATTCAGAATCGTGGTCATATCTCCCGCAATGATCACATGGAATTTCAATACGATACAATTTCGGTGGTGAAATGGACGATCGTCTCGGTGAACTTACTCTTCTTGGTGGAGATGTTCTAGTCTTGGGTGGAGAATTGGCTCTAGCAACATAGACTTCAAATTGCTTGACCAACTCCTCAATTCTAGCTTCAAGTTCGGTTCTACTCTCGATTGACGATGTGGAATCACCACTTAGCTCTTCATGTTGATAATTTTCGGAGTATTCATCATTCTTGGCTATCCTTTCAATGAGTTTTGTAGATTCGATTTCATTTAACAAAAAGAAATCGCCTTCTGCCGCCGCATTGACATTATCTTTGGCGTTGTCCAATAACGAGTGGAAGAATATATGAAGTAGAAGCCAACTAGGGATGCCGTGGTGCGGACATTTCCTTTGCAACGTTTGAAATCGGTCCCAGGCTCTACCTACGCTTTCATTTTTTTGTTGTTGGAATGTTTGAATTTCTCTACGGAATTTGTTGGTCTTGGATGGTGGGTAGTATTTTCCGAGGAAAGCATTGCTCAAGTGTTCCCAAGTGCGAAAAGTATTGTTTGGGAAACTCTTAATCCATCTCCTTGCTCCATCACGCAAGGTGCGAGGAAAGAGAATCCGACGTAGTTGGCACTCGGTGACACCTTCAAGCTTGACACCAATAAGACTTTCCTTGAAAAGACAAACATGCTCTATCACATCTTCATTCGGCAAACCTCGGAAAGTTTGTTGTTGAATTAAATGGATTATGGAAGGTTTAAGCTCGAAACTCTCCGGGATGGCTCCAATGAAGACAGGTGAAGAAATCTCTTCAATAGATGGTTGAGAATGGGACCCAAGTGTAGCCATACTTGAATCCTTGGAAGTTGTTTTAAAGATGGAGTGTTGAGAAATGATGAAATTGATGGAGGATTACACTATCGAGTTGTTGCTTCGGTCACAATATTTCCAAGCGACTTGTTCTCCGAATGGGGATCAAGCAACCTAAATCAAGAGTACACCTAGCAAAAACTCAACAAACAATGAGTCCTCCTAGCACCTAATGGCACTAGGGTAGGAGGAAAGAAAAACAATTATCCAATCACAAACAACAAAGACTTAATCAATCAACTAATCACCGTCTTCCCGGCAACGGCGCCATTTTGATGTGCGCTGTCGTCGACACGCACAATCAAACAATATTTTTAACTCCGAATAACCTCACTAACATAGTAGTGATAGGTCGGGATCGATCCGCAGGGAGAGTGGTTAAGCCGTAATGGTCAAGTCTAGGGTCTAATCGCGATTGGAGGATTGAGATTGGGGTTTTGGGTCGAGAGAGAGGTCGAACTATTGCTAGCAAACTATACTACTAAAGCTAGGGGCAATATCTAGGAAAAGTGTTGGGGAGAGTCGGGATTCGGAAATGGGGTCTTAGAGTCTCGGGATCGAGTTTTTGTTACAACGTTAAAAAGGGAGGTTGCCACCTTTCGGTTTCTCACCCAACCTACCTAAACCCGCTTTCGCGACGAAAGGGTAAGTCTCAATCTAAGGTAATTTCTACCCCGAGTTTCCCCATATTGGTAGAAATGAGTCAAGGTCGGCCTAGTCGCGATTCTAAGTCAACAAAGACACAAAAACCATAAAATTGATAATTAACAAGTAAACAACCCACCAACATCCCTTGAATCAAATAATCCAAATCCTTCTCCCTAATTCCCCAACAAAGAATCTACTCACTAGTCATGATAAGTAATAATAAAACACTAATAAAAGATAAATTGTCTAAAACATGCATAAAAACTACACTAACAATTATACTAATGGAGAAAAGGGAGAGTAGAGAATTTACCAACTATGGGGAAGATTTAAAGAGGAAGATGAAGATAAATAAAAGATTGAATCTTGGAGAAATACACAAGAATTTGTCACTAATCCATGCATAAATCTTCAATCTTCAATAAGAGAAATAAGAATCTTCAAGAAATAAAGCAAGGATTTTGTCACATAAACCCTTGTAAAACCCTTGAATCTTCAACAATTAAGCACAATCTTCAATAAAGATAGAGACTTTTCTACTAATTAAGGAGTAATTATACTCATACTAAGTAGATCTATTAATTGTTTGTAGAGAATTTTCTAAGAAGCTTACTACAATCTACTACTACTACTACTAGAGAGTTTTCTACCCTACTCCTACTCCTAAGGGCTAATCCCAAGGCTCACTTAAGGCACAAGGAGGCACTAAATCCTAGGAGGGGTATTTATAGATTTGCTTAATGGGTTGCACACACTTCAAGGCCCATAATCTAATCCTTCTCCAATTAAGCTAGATCTTCACCCTTTGCATCTTCATAGGGTGAAACTTCACCCTGCGGCTCGACCTAGTAATCCCACCGGGTGAAATTTCACCCGGTGAGATTTTCTTTGGTTTTTTGCGTTTTCGGCCCGGTTTCTCCATCGGGCGAAATTTCACCCGGTGGGCGAAATTTCGCCCGGTCATTTTGCCCGGTCGGGAGTGCTGTGAAAATCTTCGGGGGTGAAAAAAATGTCGCCGGGCGAAACTTCACCCGGTGATGACTCACCGGGTGAAGTTTCACCCGGTGGTATTTCTTCTCTTTTCCGGTCTTTTTCTTCGTTGATCAATTGGATTACTCGAACTTTCAGTTGTGTGCTTTGCTCTTGAACCGTACCTCTCTCATGCTCGTAGAAGCTCAAACACGTTTTTGGTCGAAAATCCTATCAAAATAGACAGAAAACTACCAAAAACACGTAAAATGCAAAAGAGAGACACTAATGCGAGAATTACGCAAAATACGGCGATAATCGCACTCTATTCTCGCAAAACAGAGGAAAAGCGGGTCTAAATGGGAGGAAAAACGGTCCAAATTTGGCACACAACAACGGGGCATGCTCAAAAATAGTTTCGAACACCAAATTTTGTTACGACTTTTTAAGTAAAAAAATAGTATGTATTAAATTAGGGTCGGGTTTATGGGTCGAGTCGAATTTGACAGGTCTAATCTTCTAAGTGTAGCATCATAACTCGCGTCTACTGCTATTCGTATAAAATACATGCAAACAAGCAGTGCTAATCCTCTAAAATGACAATTATTTGAAATAATCGTAATCATTCCATCGCAGTCAATAATTATAAAAGAAAGTTTAAAGGTTGATTTAGTAACGTTATTGTTACACCCGTGCATCGCACGGGGATCAAAACTAGTATTATACTAGTGGAGATGTTAGTATGTACCTGGTTTTGGTTTTGGTTTTCTTAAAATAAATCAAATATTAATTAACGGAATTGCTAAATCATACAGGGATTTTATCACGTTGTACACATTTTGTCATTTAATTTTCCCCTTTCTCTCTTCCCCTAAACCCTAACCAATCTAAGCAAAAAAATTATGATTATCAAACCTAATTCAATTTGAATTTTGTTAATTATTTCATTAATCATCTCGTTTATTTCTGATTTATGCCTACTAGTTAGAAAGTCCGTGCGATGCACGGGCCGCTTGTTAGTAACATTGATAAGGATACTAAGTTGAAGGATTGCATAAATTGGTGAGGCTGCACAATAATAGAAAGTCAGTCGAAGGTAAGAGTATGCCTAATAGTAAATGAATATTATACACATACGAGAATGTGTTTCAAGGGATCAGAGATAATATATAATGTCAAATTAAATTATAGGCATTATATATGGTGCATTGTGGTTAGAATGAAAGACTAATTCAAGTACTTCGCACATAAATATACGTAGATATAAATATTCAAGTTTTTTACTTAAATTTATAATCTTATGAACTTTTTTTAAGACTCAAAAATGGTTGATATTTAAGAACGAATGATTACTTTTTTATATAGAATTTCATCACCTCATTATAATTTTTCGTTGTGAGATATTTTTTACTTAAGTTTATAATCTTAGGAACTTTTTTAAGATTCAAAAAATTGTCGGTTGATATCTAAGAATGAATTATTGCTCTTATTTATATCGAATTTCATCACCTCAACATAATAATACTCGTGTAGGATTATTTTTTTCCCTACACAAATTTCTATATATTCTTTATTTAAATTAAAAAAAATATTAAAACTATAATAATTATTTAAAAATTCAAAATTATAATTTTATATTTTTTGAGGGTGAATAAATAAATATTAAAACAATTATCAACAGAATTGACTAAGCGTTCGCTGTCGCTGTCCATTTTTGTTGCCTGATGAGGTGATATCGTTGGATTATATAGTGATAATTTTTTGAGTCTTAAATGGAGTAGGATTGTTTTTTTCTTATACAAATTCCTATATTCTTTATTTAAATTTTTAAAAAAATCGAGTCTTAAGTAGAGTAGATATTTTTTCATATACAAATTTTTATATTATTTATTTAATTTAAAAAATATATTAAAAAATTTGGACCAATCATATCGCTCAAAAAGTTCATGCTTTATTAATATATATTGATTATTATTATTCTATTATGAAAATTTTAAATTATTAGTTGTTGGGACGGTGGTTGGTGTCTTGGGGAGGCCAGTTGGTGAGTACTGGGTAGATGAGCGGAGCAGGGTGATCGGCATAGGGAGATGTGTGGTGGAGTGCACCTAGAGTGGCGGTGGTTGTTGACGGAGTGAGCCAAGTGATCTGACGAGGGGTCGTGTGTGGGATTAGGGTTCGGAACGGAGTGGATTAGTGAGTCGCCGGCGGTTGTAGGTGGTCGTCATGTCGACAACTTTTAGGGTGGTGGGGGACTAGGTGGGGTTAGGGTTGGAGCCCTGGAGGTTAAGGGGTGGGATGGGGTGGGGTCGTGGGAGGGAGGATGCTGCTTGTTTTTTTTTCTAACTTTGAACATAGAAATTCTCTCAAATGAAATTTGTGAAGGTGGGAATGAAAGGGGTAGAACCAAAAATGATGCGTACAACGTAGTAATTTCCATGTATGAAATAGTACATCCCTTATGTAATCGGGAAATAAACCCAAGTATTGAACATATTAAACACTAGTAGAATTGGATGACCTGCTACCTGCTAAACCATTACACTATTTAATACTCACAATCAAACACTAGTGGATTGGAGTATTTTTTAAGCAAAAATGCAACTCGACTTCTATCATTCTCCATTGCCTTTTCCTTGGATTTGCAATATCACTTCTTTAATCCAACCGATACGACTGTTAATTTCAATCAAGCTTTAGTTCAAGTATCAATTTTAATCACCGTCCATTTTTTTAATCAACCCTAATATTGACGAAAATCAAGTTTTGATGTATCGTTGATTCGTTGGTGGAATTTCTGTGGGTGAAAAAAAACTATGAAGTGTTTATTAATGAGAATGAGACCCACTTTACCAAATAAAGTTTGGTTTATTTTAAGAAGACCATCCATAGTTGAATTATCCTGATTAAATAATCCTATTTTAAGATTATTAAAAAGTAGTATCATTTGATGAAGATGTTATAGAGCTAGTAGTAGTACCATCAATTTTTCAAAGAAAAAATTAGTTTCGTTCTTTAGACACTCACAACTTACAAGCTAAGAATGACAAATGTGATGCGATGAAAAAGGACAGAAAAGCGAGGGTGAGTGGAGTAAGTCTTGCTTGTGACGGAACTATCAGTCGCATTAGTAGAACGGGTCATTAGTAGAACGGGTCAAATAATGACCGTTTAGACAAATAAGGACAAAGCATAGGTGTCACCCATGTGCTTTGCTTTTGCCTTTTTCCTTCTAAAGGAATATTATTTGACCCGTCACATTAAAATGACGGATTTGACTGTCACAAACAAGAATTTGTGGGGTGAGTGAGGGTCTACACACTTCACTTAATCTTTATAAGAAACCACAAAAAAAAAAACACACCACTCCTTCCAATTGTTCAATTCTTTATAAGTCTTTAATTTCTCTTCATAAAAAATGAATTTGAGGTAAAGAATTGAATGGATGGGGTAAGAATTATAGGACACTTGTCACACCCTGGCTTTATCAAAAACATTTCTGTCTACAAAAATACAGTAAACAATTGATGGGCACAATTTAGGCTAAAAAAGAATCTTGAAAATCTAATAGTGTAGTATGCTTGAATTTTGCAATACATGAATTTTTATTTTGCAATACCAAATAGAAGTAAACTAAAAAGGTATTTTAACATACATTTTTAAATCTAACAATATATTTCTCCCAAATTACTACTTTGTATTTAAAAGATCGACATAAATTAATACTATGTCATTCTAAAATTTCATCACTAATACATGAACAGATTTACATGGTCTAAGCTAATCGTGTATTCGTAGATCTTGTACTAATTACATTATTTCGGAAAACTAAAGAACATACCATAAGCATTAACGTTTGTGTTATGGAGTATAGTCCAATCCACAATGGCATGCAAAATGATACTCCCTCCGTTCCAATGAATTGTTTGTCTATTCCATATTGAGGCGTCTCAATGAATTGTTTGCGTTTCTATTTTAGGAATGTTATTTATGTGCAATTTGACCATTCTCATGAGTTTTGCTCCACATGTCACCTCCTCATTGGATCTCTTACCTTTGGTGCCAAAAGAAAAGGCAAACAATTCATTGGAACGGAGGGAGTAATAGCATGGTGAGTTTTGGAGTTGCAAGTTCCAACAATAAATTAAATCTTGTGGATTTCATGATAGTCTGATAGAGCATAAATAGAAGAATTCCATTAAAACCTTCAAATCTGGTGGCAATAGATGATAGTAATACAATAATATTCAGCCCAAACATTAATAAGAAGAAATCATCATTAATATTCAGCCCAAACACCACGCTGGATATTGCACGATATAGCTACAAATCCTTCGGCATCTCTGCTTCAACTCCGGTTGGTAAATACTTGGGAGTTCCTCTGGATGTTAATCGAAACAGCAAACAGTTTTACAATGGTATTTATGATAGTGTGGCTCGCAGAATTGGTTCATGGAATGGGTCTCTTCTTTCGCCAGCTGGACGTCTTACTCTTATTACCTCGGTCCTAGCTTCACTTTCTGTTCATCTCCTATCGGTATTTAAATTACCGGTAAGTGTGGAAAATAGAATTAACAAGCTATTTGCTCATTTCTGGTGGGCTGGCACTAGGCATTGCAAGACTATTCACTGGCGAAGCTCTCGTTACTTATCCCTCCCTAAGAAAGAGGGGGGCCTAGGTATCCGTGACATCAGTTGCTTGAATCAAGCTCTGCTGGCTAAATTGGGTTGGAAGGTTTTGACTAGCTCGACGACATTGGTAAGTAAGTTTCTTAATTCTAAATACCAGTGCAACGCACTTTCTCTTCATAGCTCTCTTGATGCACCTTCGCACAACTGCTCTTGGGGTTGGAAAAGTATTAAATGGGGCCTTCAGCTAGTTCAGAGTGGTATTGCATGGCTACCTGGTAAACCGAGTTCTATTGACCTTACCCAGACGAGATGGGTTCTTGGTGCAACTCCGAAACTAAAGGAGGATTGCTTGCATCCTCCACCCACCAATATCTCTGAACTGCTTGATAGCTCGGGAACCTGGAATTATGATAAACTATGCAGATCCTATGAGGATGCTTGGGTTGATAAAATTTTGTCATGCCAGACTCCCCTTGATGGTAACGTGGATTTCTTCTATTGGGGCTATACCGCTGACGGAAAATTTTCTGTCAAAAGTGCTTATCTGCTTGCCCTTGAATCTTACCTTCATAGCAATTCAGCGGGTCCTTCTCTAGACTCCAAACTGAAAGCTTTTTGTGGTAAAATTCTATGGAAAATTAAGGGCCCAGCGAAACTGCGGACTTTCTTATGGAAAATAATGAATAATGCTCTCCCCATTGGTTCAGAATTCCGGAGGCGTGGATTCTCTCTCCCCACTGGGTGCCATTTCTGTAGCAATGAGGATGATGAAACTCTTGAACATCTTTTCCGTGACTGCCCCCTCTCTTCTCGTCTATGGTTTGGATCGGATCTTGGTATTCGGACTGACATGTCATCCTTTATCGATCTTAGACATTGGATTGTCGATTGGATTTCTTACTTTTGGAGGCAGGATAAGAATTGGTCCCGGATTACTCCCTTTGTTCTTTCTCTATGGACTATCTGGTTAGCCCGTAACAAAGCAAAATTCCACAGCGTACAGATCACTGGTCACACTCTTATCGCCATTCTTAAATCCCATCTTATGGATTTGGATGCTTTGCTTATTGACAGGGATCACCCTCCCGACGCTATATTGAAGGATAATGATAAGGCTTTGAGCAAGGTTAAGGATGGGCAACCTTTTACGATTATTGGTTCTGATGATGGATGCAATATGACGAATATTAAAGTGGATGGTGCATGGAAAGATTTTGGTCGGGCAGCTGGGGGCTGGATTGCTCACTCTAATTCTGGTTTCTGTCTCGTTCGGGAGTTCACGAAATTCTGTGCCGCATCCCCCCTCCATGCAGAAGCACTTGCTCTCCTTCATGCTACTCGATGGGCGAAACATGATGGTTTACTCCACATTCATTTTTTCTCTGACTGTCTGCACCTGGTTCAGCAGATTGGGGGCATCATGGACTTCTCCCCAGAAATTCGCAGGATTGCAGAACAGATTCATAGTGCTTTCCTTGATTTTCATTGCGTTCGTATCTCTTTCATTCCTAGACGATTTAACCAGGAAGCTCATAGCTTAGCAGCCATGGGCATTAAGAATTAGATTCCTCTCTGTCTTGGTTGGCAAAAAAAAAAAAAAAAAAAAAAGTAATACAATAATATTGTGCCTCTTTAGCTTAAAAGTAAAACATGTATGCATGTAGAGGTGGCAATTGGACGAGCGGGTCGGGTTCGGTTATATCAGGCTCGCGTTTGAGTCGATCTAGAGCAGGTCATCAACGGGTCAGGTCGGGTTGGGTCATGCCATTACATTTTCAGGTTAGATGAAATCAATTTTATTCGGATTTTGGGTCGGGTCAGGATTGCCAGCTCTCCATGCATGCATGCTAAAAAGTGATGAGGTTGACGGCCACTAAAATGATTTACTTGTCTCTCAAAAGTGTCGAGCATATTAGCATAGTAGTAGCATTAGCCATCAGTCCTTTCTAAAATGGAAATACGGAGTACTACTTTACAAAGGTAAAAATAGTAATCATCCTTAGTTACACACATACTCATACCTTAATTACATTGCATTACTTGTATTATTGATGGGGATGGGATCCCCACTAAGCTACCTTCCAAACACTAATTGCTTTTTCATGGACCCTCTTTATCTTCTGCAATTCTCAACATAACTTTCTTTCTTAAACATAAAATTATCGTGAGAATCACACCATCATGGATTTCTACTTCACTGCAATACTGAAAACTGAGATTCCTTCCACAAGCGTGAGCGTGACCATCATGGATTTTTAGCTACTTCGCTACTCTTTTTGTCTCGGTCATTTGATGTCCTTTGATTAAATACTTTTTACAAATAAAATATAAAATGACAACAAATAACCGAGACGGAGGGAGTACAATACTCCAAATTACACACAAAACACGTACTTCTAAAAGACAACTTCAATAACATTTTATCATATTCAAACATCAAAAACACCACCGAAATTTAGTTATATTAAAACCGAATACCCAATGAAATTTCGAAAAAACGTGAATATCTTGGTAAGATAATTTCAGGTACATGATGCACTTTAGAGTTTAGAGACTAGACCAGGTCGCATCTCTTCAAACTTATTTCATAGATACTTTTGACTACGGAGTAATTCATTCCGAGTGATTTCCAGTACATCCAATGCTTTGTTCAATACCATGTTCAGTTTTCTCAGCCAAACAAAAATAAAGAATTTCTTCAAAGTACAATGTCAATACAACCTATGATAGATACTCTCCATATAAATTTATATTTATGGGTTTTATCACGGGTACCGCTAACCTATCTGATTTTTTTGAAAAGGGTCATTGACTGAGAATAACTCGAAACTCCGACAGACATCTCGTAAAGACAGTTAATAAAAAAATTGAAAAAATATATCGCTGCTTAAGGAACTAGTAACCGAGAATTTTGAGTGGTCAAAGCCATATATTTATACTTGTTCAATTTACAACAGAATTAGTAATTCTTACGACAATCTTGGTCATGTGTGATCCACTAAACGTACAATTATTTGCAACAAGCAACTTTCCTCTCTTAAACAACCCTACAATCTCTTTAATCTCTTCATGTGTAGATAGCTCAACAAGCAAAACACAGAAGCCCCCAACCCTAACTACCCTCTCCATTTCCGTAACAAAACGTGCAGGAAACAAAACAACGTCAAATTGAGCCGAGAATGCAAAATCAAAAGCATCATCGAAGAAGGGAAGATTATATGGGTCAGCCCGACTTACAAGAGGGGGCGAGTCTGCAAGATCGACGGCAGTAACATCTGAAACACCAACTTGACGGAGAGCCATAGCCTCTTGGCCAGCCCCAGCAAGCAAACAAAGAGACCTCGAGGAGTTGGACAACAAAGAGAAATTCCGAGAAGGCATGTGCTTTTGGGCATCACTGAAGATATAGGCGAAAGATTGAACTTTCTTCTGCCACGCAGAGGTAGACCAGATGCGATGATTCTTCTTCTCGGGTGTGGAGAAGGGACGGGGTTGATGGTGTGAATCACAAGTGGAGCGAGGGAACTTGAGGGGGTTGTGAGGGCTAAAATGAGGAATGCATGTATCTGGGGGATGAAGGATGATGGAGAGGAGGAGAATCGTGGCAATTATAGAAGCAAGAAAAGAGATTCGATTTAGAAATACTTGAATGTGCTTATCCATACTGCTTTCTTTCTGTATTAAATTTTGAAAAATCAAGTTTGTCTAAACCGCCAATCTAAAGATAAACTTATCTCAGGATTCCATGATAAACAGATCAACAGGTCTTTCCTGTGTTCATGGTACATCTCTCATCTATTTATACATCAGCAGGAGATGAGTTGACCTGCATGCATAAATGAATATTTAGTTTTACCAAGTGAATGAGCATAATCTTTAACTTGAAATGTACTGTAACAAATTGGGCAAAAAACAAAGCTATTTGCAATCAACAGTTAAAAAAGTGCATAAGCATTCCTCATATTAACCTTAAAGTATAAAGCAGCAATCTAATTCAGCTTTAATACGCAAATGCTTTGACCCCAAACAACATTGTACGGAATATCTTGCACAAGATAAAGTGAAAGAAAAGTTAAAAAGGGAAGGAATAATCACAGGTAACTCAAGTGAGATATACAGAGCCTAAGATAGAAGTTCGCACACTTCCACAGCTGCCTACCATATGTTAACCTGTGCATCACACATTCACACCCTTTCTCCTTGGAAGACTATAATTGAGGCCTTCACCAAAAACGTAATCAGAAGTTCAACCTATTCTATGCCCAACTAAACAAAGAGACCATCTCAAAAATTATTTTGATTCAACTCTTATAAAAAAAAAACAATCAGCCATCACCCAACATATTCCACAGCGGAGAAATATAGGGCCACTGTCATTAACTCAAGTGAGTGAACAGCAAATGAATTGTGCAAACGTGCGACTAAACACTAAACACTTCTCATACGAAAATATCTGTATAGAAACATATTAAAGAGGTAACGCCAGCGAATAAATATCTCTCAAGCCAGTGCCCCGGGACAACCCAAAGATAGCAAATCACATTAGGACGGACCTTCACATACCTACTGGACTCTAAAACAGATGCACCTTTAAGTTAAATGCCACACCACTGTGTGTCCGTAATATATGACTAACTCTGCATTCTTCCAAATACTCCGTATTACACTGAGCCCATTGTACTATTATCATTGTAGCATGCCTGACAAGGCAATTAAGACCTCTAGCGACTGAAGGGGACAAGCAATTATGAATATACTTGGACAGGTACTTCTCTCAGTCTCTTGGGGGACTTTTCTCATCTATATTTCACTAAGAGCTAACTCCATCCACGGGCATAGTTTAATTTTCAAATTTACAAAGTGAATGAGCATATTGTTCAACTTGAAACTTAATTAATTTGGAAAATGAATATTTGCAATGGATGGTCAAAAGAGCACAACCGCATTCCACATATGAACAAGCAAAGCATCAGTGGCTGGCTAGTTCAGCTTTAATGCAAGCAAATGATTTGCTCTATAAAAAAGAGAAAAATAAAATTATTGTACGAAAAATCTTATACAAAAGATAAAGTTCAAAAAATCAATGGACCTACAAATTTGGATCTTTTCTGGGAAAAAAGTTCAAGAGAATTTGAAAGGGGAAAGGCTAATCACATGCACTGTATAAATTCAAGAGAATTACACAGGGCCTAAGCTAGAAGTTCCCAAACATGCCTTCCAGCTACCTACCAAAAGTTTACCTCTGCATCACAGTCACCTCATCTCCCTTGGCCGAGTACCATATCGACCATTAAACATAATCAAACAGCCCAACCTCTTAAAGACTCTCAAAAGTATCACAAAAATTGGTTTGATAAAACTCTTAGGTAATCAGTATACCCATGATCCAACAATTACCATGGCGGTGTAAGATATAGGGCCACTGCTATCAAAGTGGCCAAGAGCTCTGTGAGTGTGTTCCACTTCAGATTATCACTTAGTCCTCTCTCTTATCTCTCTCACTTAACAAGCAAGCAGACGCTAAAATAAAATTTGGTCAATGTGCAACTGATCACCAAATACTTGTCATATGAATGCATTTGTATCACAAACAACCAACACCGCCTAATACAATTTCTGAACAATTCAGGGATTGGGACAAACAAAGATAACAAGCATAATCGCGAGGAAGGAGAAATAACTCCCATCTAATATGGAGTATACTGATATCTGGTGTTTATCTACATCTCCAATATTTTTTCTGACTTAGTTTCATGATTTTCATCCTATATTGCTTACCCTTGTCTGCAAGTGTAAGATCTATTTGCGGGTGGCGTGTGACAAATGCATAAGATCACCATCCACACATCTTGAAAAGTAGCATCGATTTCATCTAAACTTACATTCCGAAGGTATCAAACACATGGACTCTAAAATGTATGTGCCTAAGTAAAATATCACTGTTTGTTAGTATCATTGACTGCGTATTCTTTCCAAAGATATCACTTAAGCCAATTTGCCATTATCCTTAATCTCTATCTAGCATCCTAACTAGACAACTGGGACATCGAAACACTGGGGAGGACAAGCAATTATAAACAGTGAGACCCTCAAAACAATCCTTTCTCTTTGGTATATGCAAAAATCAACCACAATGGTTTTCATTTTAGTGGAAGGAAAAATTTGCGCCGCATGTGTCCTAGGGTTTAAGATCTTGTTTGAAATGAGGTAAATCATTGCGGTGAAATAGAGGCAAAAAGAATATTAAATCAAGAGACAGGAGTCATAAGGGGGGAAGGGTTACCTCCAAATGGTTTCTCAACTTTCTCCCTTCAACTTCGCCAATTACCTACAGTATTATTTTCTTCTATTTTGGTCTCTATAAAACCCTTGTAATAATTGCCTCCATAGCTAGTGAGCCTGGGGGGAAAGCTTTTGCTAGGAGAATTTTGATTGTTTGCATTTTCCTCCCTTTTTTCACTCATACAAAGTGAAAAGGGAAACGTTGAAGACTTCCTTCAGGAAAATCGTTTCCCAAAGGCGGCCGAAACAAAATAAAAGCCTACTTGTAATACATTCTACCAAACCAAACTCCCAGACCATAAATCCAACCAACCAAAATCCACACACAACAACTAGCTTAATCCGACACAGGTAGAGCCCTCAAACAACACATTACCATACAAACTTTTGTACCTAGCAAAGCAAACCACCATAATTGATTCGATATAACACAAAAAGGTGTCAATCCATAGATCACCCGAGACTAGTAAGTATCAATCCCGCACCCAACCTAAGTATACAACCCTACTTGTAATACATTCTACCAAACCAAACTGAAGGCCATAAATCCAACCAACCAAAATCTACACACAACAACTAGCTTAATCCGACACAGGTGGAGCCCTCAAACGACACATTACCATACTAACGTTTGTACATAGCAAAGCAAAACCACCATAATTGATTCCATATAACACAAAGCCGTCAATCCATAGATTACCCAACACAGTAGTAAGTAAAACCAGCATCCTCGTATCCTAAAAGTTGGTATTCATATCCAACATTCCAACCAACCAAAAACTCATGGACAGCCTCTAGCTTACTCCAAAGGTAAAGGCCCACATACGACACATTACCGTAACAACATTTGTCAAATACAAAGCAAACCACCATAATTGTTCAATTACATGCACAACCGTCAATCCATAGATTACCCGACCCATTAGTAAGTATCAATCCCTACCCAACCAAAGCATACAAAGATGAGCTGCATGAGCACGGTGTAATTCAGTATTTACTCTAAAAAACAATTTCCAAAAAAACCAACTCCCTCATATCCTAAAAGTTGGCCTTCATACCATCATTCAAATCACAATCCAAACACAAAGATTCCAGCTAGTACGAGTTACGACTAATAATGATACTGATAATAATCTCGAGAATTTTCACTACCCAAATTTAATCACTACATTAATCTTCAAGTGTTATGATAGTAAGAAAATTGTCACTTCAGCGAACAAAATTTTACTGCCAATATTTAATTTTAAACGGGCAGCAACAAGATTAAGCAATTTCTAATTTCCAATGAAAATAATTCCAAGTAATTTAGGTTTAAGGGGTTCGATGTGATTTCAACTTTGCTGCTCCACCGTAATAAGCACTTTGAACTATAGAGATTCAATGGTGAACTTGTCCAACAAATTAGTTCAGATTTCTCAAACTACTCCAACAATCCATCTTCAAGTCTTCTGGCCAGTGGCCACACAATTACAGAAGAACACAAATTTATCGGAGTCAAATTTGCTCTGTCACAATTGATTAAAAAAGCACTCAATCAACAATATTTCAAACTAATTTCAGAAAAGATGAAAACCGTAAGATTCCCATCAACCAAGCACAAATCAGGTCTCGAATTACAACATAAATTCAGGATCAGTAAAATTTCAAAGTTAAAAGCAAGAATTTATTTACCCAAAATCAGGGTTCTTCTCACAATAGTTCACAGACTTCACACATTGCGCATTATTTACCCAATAAAAAATTATGTAAAAAAAAATTAAATTTGAAAATTAGGGTTCTTACATGTAGAAATTAGGGTGTTTGGGTGGCGGGTGTCGCCGGTGGCGCCAGTGTTCGTCGGGGAGAAGGGGAGGTGTTTTGTGAATTTGTGTTGAGAAATGAAGCGCTTGTATTCCTTTTTTTTTTCCTAATGGAATGCATGAGATCAGAACAAGTTCCAAATATTGGGCAGGGCTGATCGCAAATCTGACACCGTGTCTGAACATTTGGGACGGTTTACTGTTCAAAGAGGCGGTTCCAAAAGAGAAGATGATACACTTACACGCGGTGTATGGAATTTTCATACACAACGAACCATATCGCGCCACGTGTCAAACTTAAGGTGATTAGTCTAGGGTTAAATTAGTAATTTTGCATATTTAGTTAATTGTTAACCTTAGCCAAGCTTACCTCGGGGACGAGGACGACCTCGGAAAAACAGTTAGGCAGACGCGGATGCCTCTCTCAAGCTCAGTTCGAACATCAATATCGGGATTGGACCATCTTTGCGTTCACAAACTAAAACCCAGATACAATCATAAATGGCGGGAAATCAGGGTTTTCGCTCGGATCAACATCAAACTGATCCTCATGATCTTAAGAATGATAAGGGAGGTATGTCTCCGCGGAAGGAAGACGGAAAGACAAATGAGGAAATAGTTGAGGAAATCGCCATAGATAACGAGAAGGTATCTCCTGTTCGCTCATCAAATTTGCTAAATGATTTGATTAATAAGGCGTTTTCATCAAAATCTGGAAGTCAAATTGGTATAGAATCACATAAATCTGCAAAGAAACCTGTTACTGAAACCTTTATAGAGAAGCCTGTTATTGAGACAATCATTGAAAAGCCTAAATGGAAAGATGCTGTTACTAAACATAAAAATGTTGGTATGGAACTTCACTTTGATCAAACATGTGTTGATGCCATAGAAATTGATATTGAGCTTGATGATTTTGCTGATGAACTCAAGAAATGGAATCATACACTTATGGGGCATGTTATTGGGGCAAAACCAACGCTGCAGGGAATGAAGGATTTTACTGTAAAAAATTGGGTGAATGTCACTGCTCCTACTGTTAAGATCTTCAAAAAAGGGTGGTTCAGTTTTAGTTTTCTAACAGTGAAAGACATGAATGCTGTCCTCAAAGGGGGGCCTTGGATGTATGGTATTCATTCTATTATTCTTAAGCAATGGACACCAACTTTCTCTAAAGACATTGATTGCATATCCATTGTTCCTACTTGGGTATTATTCAGGGATCTTGACCCTCTCCTATGGACTGACATAGTGCTAAGTAAGTTAGCTAGTAGGACTGGCAGGCCACTCTTTGCTGAACTTACTACTACTACACAAGCACGGCTAGGTTTTGCAAGAGTCCTTGTTGAAGTAGATGTATCAAAGGAGCTTCCTGAATCTATGATTGTGAATGCTCCGATCATTGGTCAATTTGTCCAATCAATTGAATATGAATGGTTGCCCTATTTTTGCCAAGAATGTAAAAAGTTGGGGCATCTTCAGAACAATTGTAAGCTGGTGAAAAAGAAACAGCTGCCAAGACAGGTTTATAAGCCTAAAGGTGATATGGGAGGTGTTAAGGAGGGTAAATCTGCGCTAGGTGGTACCTTAGGCCATCAGCAGGTGAATGCTATGAGCATTCAGTCTGAGGCTGGCAATACTCAGCTGGATACCATAGCTACTCCTGTTGACCTGCCTAAAATGCATCAAGAATGCGCAGAACAGGATGGTTTAGCCCCTTTTATTTCCAAAGGAAGAGCTAAGGGCTACACAGGACCATGTCGAAAAATATATCCAGAAATCCAAAGTCAGAGAATACCACTAAGGAATAGTTTTACTATTATGAATGGTATGAGTGAAGATCCTCCACTAGATGGTACCTCAGATGGGGATGGAGGAGATACATTGGCACTGGGAATAGAGGATGATCAGTTAGGTCACAACTCTTCTCATCCAGTTGATCCTACCACTCCTCAGGCTGTAAAGCACTCAGGATGTGGAGAGCAAATGAAACTAGGCTGTCTTCCTAGTACAGGAATTCATAAGGAGGATAGGGCAGCTATCCCTCCTGACAAGTTATATCCATGATTACTGCCTCTTGGAACATCAGAGGGGGTAATGATTCACTGAAACAAATTGAAGTCTATAATTTCCTTAAGGGGAATAGGGTGGATCTTATGGGTATCATGGAAACTAGAAACAAAAAGATGAAAGCTGCCAAGATTATAAAGAAGTATTTTCATACTTTTCAAGTTGCACATAACTATAATTCACACTATAACTGGAGAATATGGGTGATCTGGAATCCCTCTACTGTGAGGGTGCACATTAAAAAGATTCATGCACAACTTATGCACTGTAAGGTGTTTCACCATGCATCTAATAGCCATATGAACATTACTATGGTATATGGGTGTAATGATGGTGGCGAAAGAGAAGATTTATGGAACCAATTATGCCAGATTAGTAAAACAGTGGATAATTGGCTCATTCTTGGGGATTTTAACATTGTTAGAGATGTTACTGAAAGAATTAGTGGGACTGATCCTAATCTAGGTGATATCCTTGCCTTTAATGCTTGTCTCAATACTTGTGGGTTGGATGACATCACTACAACTGGTTGTCGGTATACCTGGACCAATAAACAAGAAGGAACTAGGGTTTGGTCTAAAATAGACAGAGCCCTTGCAAATTCAGAATGGTATAATCTCTTCCCTAATACTCATGCCATTAATATGCTACCTGGTATTTCAGACCATTCCCCTGTATTGGTAAATATTCTCAAAACTGAAAGGCTACCTCCCAGATTTTGCTTCTTAAATTGTTGGATTACTAATCCCAATTATCATGATATTGTCAAAGTAGCTTGGGAAGAAAAGGTTTTTTGGAAAAGAGGGTTACAAACTGTTTTCTAGGCTTAAAAATGTCAAAAACAAGCTTAAGCAGATGCACAGGAATACTTATTCCCACTTGGATAAAAGAATTAAGGATGCAAAAGTAGCCTTGGAAGTTTGCCAGAATGCTTTGCAAGATAGGCCTCTAGATGCTGATCTTATGAAAGCTGAATTTGACCTGCTAGCCACATACAAAGAACTCAGATTAGCTGAACTGAGCATACTGAAGCAAAAATCTAAAATTGATTATATTACCCTTACTGATGCATCTACTAGTTATTTCTATAGCAGAATAAAGGAAAGGAATAAGCAGAACAGATTGTTGGGTGTATACAAGATAAAAATGGTAAGATCTGTAAAGGGCATGAAGCGGTGGCAGAAGGTTTCATTGACTATTATAGAGGATTACTTGGATCAACTTCTCCAGTTCTGCCATTAGATGTGCCGTTTTTGCAGAAGGATCCAGTATTAGATGCAGGACTGTGGCATAATTTGCAGCGTTTACCAGGTTTTGAGGAAATTAAAGATGCTCTTTTTAGTATTGGGGCGCACAAAAGCCCTGGTCCTGACGGGTTTTCTGCAGAATTTTTCAAGGCCAGCTGGTGTGTTGTCAAACATGATTTCTCTACTGCCATTTTGGATTTTTTCAAGTATGGTAAAGGTGTCAACTACTATAATTACCTTGATCCCCAAGAAGGCCATCTGCACTACTGTACAAGATTATAGACCAATTGCTTGTTGCACTACTGCCTATAAAGCCATTAGCAAGATCATTGCCAATAAATTGAAGAGTGTTCTACCTCAAATTATAGGTCCTGAACAAGCTGCCTTCATTGCAAACAGAAGTATCCATGATAATGTGGTGCTCTCCCAAGCTCTCATTAAAGGTTATAGCAGATCTCTAATTACTCCTCGATGCTTACTCAAAATTGATATGAAAAAGGCTTTTGATTCTCTTCAATGGCCATTTCTCAAAAATATGTTGGAGACTCTTAATTTTCCTGCCAAATTTATTGAATGGATCATGCGCTGTGTTACAAGTCCCTGGTTCTCAATTAAATTGAATGGAGGAGTTGTGGGTTTCTTTAAGGGCATGAGTGGTATAAGACAGGGGGATCCCATCTCACCCTATCTTTTTGTGCTAAGCATGAAAATTCTATCTCAATACCTCAGGAGAATGAATAGCTTGGAAAATGTATCTAATCACCCCAAATGTGCAAAACTCAGACTTACCCACTTAGTCTTTGCAGATGATCTTATGATCTTCACAAGGGGTGACGTTCCCTCCGTGGTGGCTGCTAAGGAGATTCTTCAGCTTTTTGCCGGTCTTTCTGGTTTACATATTAAGAGAAAACTGAAGTTTTCTTTGGAGGGATTAAACCTTTGATTAACGATGAAATTCTGAAGGAAACTGGGTTTATCGAGGGACAATTTCCTTGTAAGTACTTGGGAATGCCACTGAATACTATCCAAAATAATCTTGCTACTTATGGGAATTTAATTACCAGGATTCAGAATGCTCTTTCTCTCACTGGTCTGCAAGTTCTTTCTCTTATGCAGGAAAAATTGAACTTATAAATGCTGTAATTTTTGGAATCTCTAACTACTGGTGTGCTGCTGCGCTTCTTCCTAAGAATGTCCTGCAGATTATTAATAAATTCTGCAAGGAATTTTTCTGGTCTGGCAGGAGAGTGCAATTAAAAGGTTGGAAAGCCATTTGCTCACCATGGATAGAAGGAGGTTTCAATGTAAAAGAATTGCTTTCTTGGAATAAAATGCTTATTGTGAAATGGATATGGCAAATTGAAACTGGATCCAATGGCTAAGACTCTATGTTTTAAACAATACATCTGTTTGGGCGCTGGAAACCAGAGATAGACACTCTGATGCAATCAGAAGCATTATACATGTAAAAGATGAAATCCTCAGCAGATGTGGCACAATTGCAGAGGGTGCAGATTTGCTACAAAGAAAGTGTATGATTGGTTTCGGGGAAAAAATAGCAAACTACAATTTCTGAAAGCAATAAGGATGAAGGAAATATCTCCAAGACAAAAGATTATCACGTCTTTAGCAGCTCAGTATCAGCTCCCAACTATTGATAAGCTTCAATCTAGGGGCATATTTTTGGTGAATAGATGCAGTTTATGTAAGATGGCACTGGAAACCCACCAGCACTTGTTCTTTCAATGCCAGTATTCAAGACAAATCAGGGCTGCGGTTCAGCAATGGATGCAAGTAAAATCATACCAACAAGAACTTCGAAAAGAGCTTAGGAAACTGAGTTTTCAACCCACTCCACAGCAAGGTTACAAAGTAGCTTTATGCTCAATTGTCTACAATATTTGGGAAGAGAGAAATCATAGAATTTTCAATGGGATAGAAACTAGCATTGAACAAAGACTGGTGAAGATAAAGTTGGAAGTTAGAGCTAGACTAAGTATGATACATCCGTGTATGGCTCATTGAAAAGGGCAATTTTTCTTTTTGCTTTGTTTTCCCAAAGTAAAGGATATGGCTTTGTAAGATCATCTCTTTGTTTTTTCCCCACTACGGATGAATAAAGAGATTACATTTCTTGCAAAAAAATAATAATAATAATAACAATAATAATAATTATAATAATAACAATAATGATATCTGCTTCCTTGATATGACAAAATCCATAAGAGATAATTTTGCACAACTCAAGAAAAATATATTGCTAAGGATAAACCGTTACAAAAGTTGTGCCTAAGAGTAGCTATCATAGAAAAGCTCAATAATCCTAATCAGTAGGAAAAAAAGTAAAATTGGCAAATCTGTAGTAGAATTTCATACACAACTCGTTCAATCTTTGATGCAACAATTAACATAGTGAATCAAACTATACAATACAATTATCAATTTTTGGCAACATCATGAGTGAATTTAATAACTCGATGAAAAGAGAATTCATAAGAATATTAAAATAGGTAAAATAATGATAAAAATATCCCACCTAAAACCTCATCTACAAATCATAAAGTTGCATAACAATGATGATGAATTTGAAAGATGAACAAAACTACTCCATAGTTGTTTGTTCGTTGAATTGTTTAACAAATAGAGGAATGAAGATTGGGGTGAAAAAATTCAGAAAGGAAGGGTTGAGGAGAGGTAAAGAAGAGACGGAAAGAGACAAAGGGGATGATTTGGGGATAAATCCTGTAGGTTGTTGTTATATCGTGACCCTAGGATCTGATTAATCTATGGCCAGGATTTGCGGGTCAGACTCATTTAAAATACCCAGACTCACGAGATGCAGTTCCTATATATATATATATATATATATATATATATATATATATATATATATATATATATTCTTCTAATAGGACATCAAAGTCGTAGTAGCACATTGGCAAATCTAAATCTAAATCAGATTCCAGGTTCGATCCTAAATTTTGTTCCATCATGATGCTCCATATTCTATAATTAGCACCCACTGACAAATTTTGTTGTATACCTAAAAATCCACCAAAGAGCTTTTACTAATTACTAACATAATCAGCTTTCCATCTTATTAATTACTCTTGTAATTACTAATATTTTGACTAAGTGTATGATACTGTATGATTAAACCTAGAAACAACTTCAACCGCTACTGAAAGAAACTTTAGTTGATGAAGTGATTAATTGTATTTAAGAGAGTAAGAGACTCTCCACTCCCCAATAAGCATCAGAAAGGTGCAATCAAAGATGCAATCTTTTTTGATGAAGAATCAGAAAGGTGCAATCTTTCCAACTTGGTCATCATCAGCTAAGAATAACAAGATTCATTACTAATCAATCACAAACTCAATCAGTCAATGAGTAGTGAAACTAATCCCAATCTGATAAGTTACTAATCCTCAAACATCACAAACAAGAATACCAATCAATAAGATATTGAAGCTTATCGAGAACAATAATTGAGACAATTCAGAAAATAATAAGACCATCCAAAAGCTAATTTTTCTACTCAGAAAAATAAATTGAAAATAATACCTGGTGAGAAACCAAAAATCGAAAGTAACAACAGCAACACGAACAACAGCAACGAAAAGTGACAAATGAGATGAATACCTGGTGAATGATTGTAGATATAAGTAAAATTATAGTGAAAAAAAATCAAAAATTAGAGTAAAAAAACTGAAAATCGAAAATAGGAATCACAAATCGCGGATGTGGATTGATTGAAGGATTAACCGGCAAACGATTGATTGATTGCTTGAGTTGGTGCGTTGATTGATTATGTTGAGTGCGTGCGTTGATCGCAGGGGTGAGTTGCTTGAGAAATCGATTGGGGAAGAATGAGTGCGTGCGTGTGTTTTGAATTGGGGAAGAATGAGATGATCAGTAAGGGATGAGATAATTGCGCGTGTTTTCTGTTTTTTTTTTGTTATTATATACTCCCTCCATTCAACTCCACTCTTCACATTTCTTTTTTTGATACTATTCACACTTGAAAGGAATCTTCGATATTCTCGACAATCTATAAGTGAGAATATAATCATGTGAGATTTTGTTTGATTCGTCTTTATGACTACATCATGAATATCAAATTTTTATAATTTTTGCTAATGTAAAATGAAAGATATCGCTAATGTACAACGCGCCTCGACAAATGTGCCAAAATGAATAGTGACAAGTGGAGTTGAATGGAGGGAGTACTCCATAGTTCGGACTGAACTGAGAGGAAGGTTAGCAATGGGTGGATGATTGAAAATAATGATACATCAATGATCCTCAATCTTTGGAGGAGGATTGAGAAAAAATATCCAATGGATTGAACAAAAGAGAAAAGATTAAACAATTAGTGATTAAGTTGCCTTAAATGTATTATGTGTAATAATTGAGTTCTACGCCTATTTCTTACAATTGTGTTATAAATACATTTACTTCTACCATTTTTTATCGAAATTACGTTTTCCTAACGAGCCTTTACTCAATCCTAACGAAAATAATATATCATTTTAATTAATTATTTAATTAATTGATTTATATTTTGTTCAGGATTTAATTATTTTTTTAAATTAGGGTTAGAGATTTAGGGTGCATTATGGTTTTTCTTTTCATGTAATTTTTTTTTCGGTTTTTACTATCTTATTTTTCTTTTATTATGTCAAATTAAACTTAATTAATTGTGTTTTGGGTGGTGTTTGTTGGTGTTTTGGGTGGTGGTTGTTGGTGTTGATAGGTTTAATTGTGTTTTGGGTGGTGGTTGTTGGTGTTGATAGGTTTAATTGTGTTTTGGGGGGTGTTTGTTGGTGTTTTGGGTGGTGTTGAATTTAGGGTTTTTTTTAAAGAAAATCAATTTGGGTGAAATGACAAGGACAAATTGGTAAAATGTCGTTAGGATTAAGTAAAAGCTCGTTAGGAAAAAGCACGACCCTTTTTTATCGAAATTCATCCCATCTTAATAAAATTAAACTTGTACCATTAAACTTCTATCATTCATTCATATTTTCTAATTTATAAAACTCTTCTCGTTTTTTAGTTTCGAATTATATTCGAAATCTATATAACGCCACTAATTCTTCGTTAGTTAAAATATATTAAATTAGATTTATAAAAAAATATTTAAAGTACGAAAAAAAAAATCGTCAAATACTTGTTTTATAAATTGTCGCTTTTATTAAAAAAATGATCAAAACTTATGGATTATAATATAATCGTAATTTATAAAATGAAATATAAAAAAAATGAGTAAAAATTAAATGGATAAGGCATGATAAATATTGTGAGATGAGTGGACTCCCTATGGAGAGAAAAATGAATCCATTGATATAGGAGTATTTTATAAGAGAGGGAAAATGAGGCAGAAAAAGTGAGGTGGAAGAAGTGGGATACTCTGTGGAGAGAAATTGTATCCATTGATAACCATGGTCTAAGGTTCTGACTGAACCCCTACTACATTTGATCAATTTACTCTTTTACCCTTCCATAATTATGATTAATGACATTAATTAAGTTTCTTATTTCCCGACTAATTTAAGATTACGGTTTTTGTAGCTTTTTACGGATTTTGAGACACATGTCTCAATGTAACCCGAGAATCTTTTTAGAAAATTTCTAACATTTTATTAACATTTTCGTATCATAATAATTCCAAACATTCAAAATAACAACACCCGAGTCACGACATAAACATTTATGAAAGAACAAAAACAAATTAAACGAATATCGTAACGTATAACGTCGTACGAAAAAAACATAAAAACAAAAGGAAAAACTGGGCTGGGCGCCAGTTTTTGAAGTCCAGGGCTAGAAACTGGCGCCCAGGGGACCCCCTGACTTCAAAAACTGGCGCCCAGGGGACCACCTGGACTTCAAAAATTGGCGCCCAACCCAGTTTTTTTTTTTCCGTACGACGTTATACGTTACGATATCCGTTTAATTTGTTTTCGTTCTTCGATAAATGTTTATATCGTGACTGGCGCCTAGGGGACCACCTGGTGTTGTTATTTTGAATGTTTGGAATTATTATGATACGAAAATATTAACAAAATGTTAGAAATTTCCTAAAAAGATTCACGGGTTACATAGAGACACGTGTCTCAAAAACCGTAATAAACTACAAAAACCGTAATCTTAAAGAATTGGTGTCCAGGGACCCCCCAGGCACTAGAAACCGACGCTCGACTTCTTCTCCGCGTCCCCTCTTTATTATTGTATAGCACGAAAATCGAGCACAACATCGAATACGACAAACCGTAAACATAAACGACAAATTAAACAAGAAAAAGCGATTTTGTATGCTAAACTAATACTCCCTCCGTTCCAATGAATTGTTTGCCTTTCATTTTGGCATCAAGGGTAAGGGATACAATGAGAGAGTGACAAGTAGAGATGGCAATGGACCGGATCTGGACCAGGTCCACTAGGATCCGGACCCGGACCCGACTGGGTCCAAAATTTTAAGACCCGGATCCAGACCCGTCGGATCCGGTTCGGGTCCGGGTCTACCCGCGGGTCTCACTATTTTATTTTATTTTATTTTGTCCTACATTTCTCATTTCTTCCAAATTTCAAATTTCGCCGGTATTTTTTATCACGTACAAAATTATTAACGACATATATTGTACTAAGAAATTAAACACTCTTACAAACTCATTCATAACGGTCTTAAGAGACTTACATAAATGTCCGACAACAAACTAAATTCACCGCCACAAGTCCACAAGTCCACAAGTTATAACTACAAGTTGGTATATGTTGGTAGATTTTTTTTAACTACAACAAACTAAATTAACTACATGTCTGCGTATGTTGGTAAATTAACTACAACAAACTACTCTTATTTTAACTACATGTCTGCGTATGTATTTTGGTAGATTTTTTTTTAATTAAAGTGCCGGGTCCACGGGTCGGGTCCGGGTCCAGTATTTCAGACCCGGACCCGGACCCGGTTTTTAAAAATAAGATCCAGACCCGACCCGAATCCGCCGGATCTGAAAAAATGAGACCCAAACCCGACCCATATGGGTCCGACCCGCCGGGTCTGGACTGGGTCCTGGACCCGTTGCCATCCCTAGACAAGTAGTACAAAACTCATGAGAATGATCAAATTGCATATAAAAAACATTACTAAAATAGAAAGGCAAACAATTCATTGAGACGCCCCAATATGGAATAAGCAAACAATTCATTGGGACGGAGGGAGTACACATTAACATATTAAAGGAGAAGATATGATCAAAAGGGAGGAAAATAAAATTAAAAGTGCACTCACTTGTTGATCCATTTTGGGGAAAGTCGTTTTTCAAAGAAAAGTCGGGTTTTTAGGAAAGTCGGGTTTCATCAACGAGTTTCATTAACATAATTTTATTTCTAAAATTATATCAACTTAGTTAACTAATGTAATTAGAGAAGAGCATGATTGTCTTTTACATTAAAAAGCACCGACGACCTGGCACTCCTGACTACGGCAATTTTTTTTTAATCTATTTTCTATTTTCCAATCATCCTAAGGTAAAGAGGTATGAGTGGACAAGGAGAGCCCACGTGTCATCCCCTCATCCACTCACGTCTCCTCTCCCTCTCTCTCTCCCTTCCTTCTCTCTTGTGAAAAGGTATAAATACTCTCCAATTTTCCACATTAAGGGGGTTGGATTTTCTCTCTCTGGAACTCACTCTAAAAACCGTCACCTTACTCCTCACGAGTAAGGTTTCTTAAGGCTATTCACAGACTGACTTAGGCATCGGAGAGGGTTCCCCCGGACACCTCCGGGGCCCTGTGCGTTCATTGTGCAGGGAGCAGGCCGCCTTCGCCGGGAAGGTCCGACCGCCGGAGTGAGAGGAAGAAGAGATCAAGGAAAGTCAAACGGATACTATCCAAAGTAACATCATACCCATCAAGACCCGAATCCGAGATCGGGTTTATTGTTTCCATACCGAAACATAAGGGATATAAGGGATTCGATACGGTGTGTATGTGTGTATATATATATATATATTATTCTTCTAATAGGTCATCAAATTCGTAGCAACACATTGGCAAATCTAAATCAAAATCAGAATCCAGGTTCAACTCCTGGCTACGACAATTGTTTTTAATCTATTTTCTATTGGGTTATTTAACAACAATAATACCAACTATAGAGCGTCTTCCCAAAATAATATCAATTTTAATAAATCTGAGAATAATACGTATTATTGGAGTAGTTAAACAAGAGTAGTATAGGTGACCGGTTACCTGTAGAACCCTTCCACCTTTCTTTTTCACCTTTAATTTTATTTAACGGCAATAATACCAACTATAGAGCATCTTCCGAAAATAATTCCAATTTTAATAAATCAAAGAATAAAACGTATTTTTGAAGTAGTTAAACAAGAGTAGTATATATATGACCACTTAGCGATAGAACTCATCCACCTTCCTTTTTCGCCTTTAATTTATTTCACATTATTTCACTCATTTTCACTTACTCAGTGTATGGGGCATTAAACGTCATTAATGTCCTCCGTCTTCCTCTTCCTTCAAGTCTTCAACTTCACCAAATCTAGCTAACAACAGAATCCTACACCAAAATCAACACGTTAGTCTAAACGAAACGTATAGAAAAAAAAACTGAAGAAGGATGAATGGTAATAGAGAGAGAAGATGAAGGAGATAAGTAAGGAGTAGACCTAGCAAAACTCACCCGACCCGAATAAGCCAAACCGAACCTGACCCAACACCCAATCGGGACAGTTTCGGGTTAGCTCGGGTCAATTCGAATTACAGGTCAAAATCAGGTCTTCAATTCGCGAATTGAAGACCTAATTTTGACCCGTAATTCGAATTGACCCGAGCTAACCCGAAACTGTCCCGATTATTATTATAGAAAACGACTCGATATCCCTAAAAAAGTTGAAAAAACAAAACTGAGAATGAACCGAACCCGAAATTATCCGACCCGACACGAAGTCAACCTGATTATCATAATCCGAAAGTGCCTGGCCCGAAGCTGACCCGACACGGTTCACCCGTTATCCATGTCTAAGGAGGATGATGGACGCTAAGTAGCAGGTTAAATATTAATTAGGTGACCTGATGTAGCAGGTTATAAAGTCACTTATACTACTCTTGTTTAACTACTCCAATAATAGGTATTATTCTCAGATTTATTGAAATTGATATTATTTTGGGAAGACGCCCCATAGTTGATATTATTGTCGTTAAATAACCCTTTTCTATTTTGCAATATTAATAAACCTACTAGCACAGACCCCGTGCATTGATGCACGATATTTTTAATAAATTTATTTTCATAGCATATTTCATTCGAGATTTTAAATTATTAATTCATAATTTTATTTTTATATTTAACAATGGTACATGTACCGTAGATATACTTAAATATTTTTGACAACTGCAAAACACATCAAAATAATTGGAAAATGTTTTGAAATGTCATTAATTATGTATTTTAATGAAAATATTATATTTTTATAGTTCGTATATGTAATATGTCATCCCGTATTTGGAAATACTCACTTTCTCCTATTAGTATATTATAAATATTAATTGATGAAATGTTTTTTTCTTTCTTATTTAAAAAATAGTGTAGTTTAGAGAGACAATTTTAGCAAATGTTATTATCTTAGTATCTAAACTACTAAGTAATTTTCTAATTAAATAGAATCATATAATATTTAAATAAACATTTGCGCTTTTTTTTATTTTAAAAATCATTTTCACCTTTAATGATTTATCATAAAAAGTAATTAGTATAAATAGAGTTTTAAAAGTGTTCCGGTATCGGAAACAATTAACGCGACAACGAATTCGGGTCTCTAAGATGTAATGCTTCTAATGTGACGATCGCTCAATTTCCTTCGGTCTCCCCCTCTCTTCACTCCGGTGATCGGACCTCCCCGTCGAGAGTGAACTGCTCCCTGCACAATGAACGCACAGGGCCTCGGAGGTGTCCGAGGGAACCCTCTCCGATGGCTAAGTCAGTCCGTGAAAATGCCTTAAGAAACCTAGTTCGTGAGGAGCTAGGCGGCGGTTTTGGAGTGAAAGTCTAGAGAGAGAAAATCCAACCCCTTTCTTGTGGGAAATGGAAGAGTATTTATACCTTCCCACAAGAGAGGGAAGTAGAAGAAGGATGGGTGGATGAGGGGGTGACAAGTGGCTTCACCTCATCCACCCATTCTCATTTACCTTAGGCGAAATGACGGAGGGGCCCCTTGGTGGTCCCTGCCCTGCCTGCTGGGATTTCCCCAGAGGACAGGCGGGTAGGGGTTATGTGAAGGCCGGGTTTAGCAAGCCGCATCGCCCTGCCGGGCAGGCGTCTGTCTGAAGTTGTCCCCTGGGGGTTTGCCTGGTGGACGACCCGGTGCAAGCTGCCGACCCTCATCAATTGGCCCTCGCAAGCCGAGGGGGAGCAAGGCTTCCCTCCGGCTGGCGACTTTTGCTCAGATGGAGGGGAGGTTGACTTTTTGGTTTTACTATTGCATTTAATGCGTTTGTACTTCCCGAGGAAAGAAGCGTTAATTGCATTGGGCATGCAAAGAGTCGGGATGTCTTTTAGCAATGATTACTTCTCATGCTTGGTGGATTTTCGGGTAGTGTGATGGCTTCACGATTGGTGGCATTCCCTGCCAGGATGGTTGGGAGGCTATTTAATGCTTCACCCTCTTTTTATAAATTCTGGCTCTCTTTGCCATTTTGACAATTCATCCTCAATTCTTCCACTTTTCTTTGTTAAATCATGCCTTGGATCAAGAAATTTGTTGTTCGTCATGGAGTTCGCACTGTTACCTTCCTCTTCAAGGGGTTCTGGAGGCTAAGGTATGCCCGGGCGGCTTTTCGGGCCCTTCGCCGCAGCCGACATCCACGGCCCTATCCTCGCCGGAACGTCCAGAAGGCTTCCATTAGGGCAGGCAAGCGCCCTAGAAGATCCTCGCCCTCTGCTGTTCCCAGGTTCAAGCGCTGCCTTCAAGGAGGAGGGTGTTTTGATAGGGGTTGCCATGAGTGTTTTCCATGGCTGCACCCTGAACAGTTCGACCCTGACTGTTCTGATACAGACTCTTCTCCGGGGTCAGGCCCTTCCTCTCCAGTGAAGAAAACGGGCTGCAGTACTTGTGACGACTCCCAGATAGTTCCCTACGGCAGGGACTGGGACGTCAGCAGCCGGGACTCTAGAGATAGTGAGGGTCTGGGCTGCTCGAGTGACAGAGACGAGAGCGGACTCCCTGACGATCCCTTCAAGGACTCCTCTGACTGGGATTGGGGATCTGACATAGGAGATCAGGGCAGCCCTGGGGACTACTCCCCAGACTTAGATGATGACTAGGCCTGCTTGCAGGGTGCAGGCGCGTTGAGCCGGAAATCCAGGCTCCTTTTGTATTTTCTTTCTTCGCTAAGTACGGAATGTAATTTGTCCCTTTTTTTGGGTTTTCTTCAAAGTTAATGAAAAATCCGAGCGGGTTTGTTAATTGTTGTTTGTTTGTTGTTTTGTTTTTTTTGAAAGGGGATGACGTCACTGGGAGTTTAATCCCTTTGATACCTTTTTTGGTCTTCCCGAGACCTTTCTTGGGAAGCGGTGGGTAGTTTGAGGCGTGACACGTGGGGCAGTTTGTGGGGAGGCCTGTGCAGGAGGGGCAACCCTTCAACTGCCTGGGCTTATATAAACCCTTCTCCCCCTTTATTTTCTTCTTTCGCATCTTTTCGAAATTTGAATCCCTTTTCATACTTCTAAACTCTCCTTGCTGCTGAGAACTTCATAAGACCGAGGAGCACCCACTATCACATTTCCCGGCAACGACCATCGTTCTAGGTTAGAATCTTTCCTTAAATCCTCGCCTTTTTCCCTTTTCCTCAATACTTTTTCTTCATAAACCATCATGTCTCGCGTTCGTGCTCTCTCTTTTGGCCCATCGCTTGAGAGGACTGAGGGTAGAGATGGGAGTAGACGTGACCTAGCCTCCTCTTCTGGGGTTAGCCCCAGTGAGGAAGACCGCTTTGAAAGGGGGGGAGGTGCTGAATCCCCCGAACCTGCTCCCTTCGACGTCGTTGACTCTGACGACGAGGCACTGGAGGTGGACCCCTCCACGATTGTCGGCCCCCTTATTCCCAGGGAAAAAGGGAGAACTTATTATCTGGACAAGAAAAAGTACGTGATCCCTCTGAAAACCTACCCCGAAGGCAAGAATCGGAACTTAATTTTAGAAAGTAATGCTGCTGGGGAGATTGAGAAGTTTTATAATTTCGGGGAGGGATATACGGTCATAGTTCCAGGGGAGAAGGACACAGTATGCTGCCCCCCTGATGGTTGTGTGGCTGTTTATCATAAAAGCCTGGAATTCGGCCTGCGATTCCCTCTTCACCCCTTCTTGGAGGAGACCTTCAGGAGGATGAATGTGGCCATAGCCCAACTGACTGCTTCAGCCATTAGGTCCCTGATAGCCTATACCTGGACCTGCCTTTTTCATGGTGAGGGGCCTTATATTGACGCCCTTCGTTTTATGGTTGGGCTGCAAATGGTGTCTTCGTCAGAGGGAGATGGTTCCCCTAGGTACTGGTCCCTCCAGAGGCAGAAAAAATATGCTCTGGTCTGGCCGGCTTTAAGTAGCCTGAAAGACTGGAAGAACAATTTTTTATATGTACATAGTGCTTCCGGGTGGCGGATTCCTAGGCACTTTAGGAATCATGTTCATACCCGCATGGAGACTCGTGAAGAGTATCATCCAGGCGTCGGAGTGAAGGCCTTGGAGGTAAAGCTGAGTGAGAAAGAAGAGGAACTACTCAAGAAGTTCGAGATTGTTGTGGATAAGTCTGGCGTTTGTGGCCCTGCTTTCTGGCTCCCCCACGCGGAGCTCATAGCCACAGACGAATATCTGCTCCCATTGGGCCTGTTCCTTAGCCTCGAAGGTAGTTTTGGGGGGCTTTCGTCGGCGCAATTTCCCTGAGACTTTCATCTCTTTGCTTTTTTAGCTGACTGCCCTTTTTTCCTGCAGATTCCGCTTCTCGTCGTTGGACAAGGAAGCAGGTTAAGAGGCTAGGCTTGAGCGAAGAGTTTGTCATTGTTTCGAAGCGTCCTTCCTTTCCTTCAAGTTTCAAGAAAGGGGAAAAAAAGTTTAATGAGGCTCGTAAAGGATCTCTCTGCTGGCCGGAGGCTCCCTCTTCCTCCACGACTGCCGTCAGCAAAACCGGCGACTCCTTCCTCTAGTATCCAGGATTGGGAGGCTGAGGTTACCTCAGGGGCCACTTCTTCCCCTGGATGCAGGCAGGGTGACTCTTCAGCTGGGACTCGTATTTCCCAGGGATCGCGTCCCGCGAATTCTGAGGGGACTGGGGAGAGTGTTCCCCTGGAGCTGAGAAGGAAAAGGGATAGGGAGCCCTCAGGGACTACTCCTGTGGTGGACTTGGAGGTTGATGTTGATACTTCTGAGGCAAAACGCCCTGCTCGTGACATTCGGAGCACCCTTTTTCCGGAGGAAAACACGGAGTTTCACTATACTGCCGGCGACAGTGTAGACGTGTCGGGCCTGCTCTCCGATTCTGGCGCCGTTTTGGCCGACCGTCTTACTAAGTATGTGACTTCGACTTCCCACCAAGTAATTCAATATATCCAGCGTACCTCCAAGGTGTTGCTGGCATCTGCTGAGCTGGCGGCTCTCAGCTACCTGAGCAATGAAGAGCTGACTGTTACACCCGGGGCTCCCCCTCCTGACCGTCTGGCTATGGTTGAAAGGGATATAGCCTTGATAAATAATTTGAAAGATAAGCTGGCGAAGCAGGAGAGCGAGCTAGAGGAGGCGAAGAATCAGGCAGGCCGATGGAAGCTTCAAGGGGAGAAGGCTGTGAGGGAAGCATCCAAGTTTGAGGCTGAGCTGAAGGAGAGTCACCTGGCGATGAAGCGAGCTACCCTTTCCCTGGCTGAGATGGAGCACTTTAAAAGGAGGACAGCTGATTTGGAGGAACGTCTGTCTAAAGCTGATTCAATCCTTGAGCAGGCCAGGAGTGAATGGAAGAAGGAAAAGGATACCCTCGTGGAGGAGACTGAAGCTGCGGTGGACACAAGTTTTGTGAGCGAGGCCAACTCTTCCCTGGAGCTGGTGATGGAGGTGATTGGGGAGATGTTCCCTGTTCTTGACGAAGAGGCCTTCCAAAATCTTTACTCTGCCAAAAACGAGGCTCGGGCAGCCAAACCTCCTGAGGCGGCTACTGGTCCAAGCCAGGATGCTCATAATGTTTAGATTTTCTTGAAATAACTCTATTTTTTGTGCTGAGCCTTGCTATGGCCAGTCGTCTGCAATATTTAGTTTCTTCGGATCTTTGCCTTGTTGTTTTTTTTTGTGAAAACATTTTACTCTCCATGGATCTGCTATGAAATGTTTTTTCTTGTTTCAGTATGCTTTTCTCCTTCCTTAGGGTATGGCCTGATCCTGGCTTCCGATCAAAGCTCAGGAGGCTTGCCCCCTGCCTGCCTGGGGGCAGGGAGGGGAATCTATGTTTTTTATACAAGGCTGGGAGGCCTGCTCCTTAGTCCCGGTTGGTCGTGCGTAACCTGTCCTGTCCCTGGCTTCTGCCTGAAGTCCAGGGGGCCTGCCCCCTGCCTGCCCAGAGGTAGGCAGGGAGGGCTTTTGCGTTTTTTATGCAAGGTTGGGGGAATTGCCCCCAATCCTTGTTAGTTGTGCGTGGCCTGGCCTGTCCCTGGCCTCTACTCGGAGTCCAGGGGGCCTGCCCCCTGCCGGCCCATAGGTAGGCAGGGAGAGCCTTTGCGTTTTTTATACAAGGTTGGGGAAATTGCCCCCGGTCCTTGTTAGTTGTGCGTAGCCTGGCCTGTCCCTGGCTTTTGCTCGAAGTCCAGGGGGCCTGCCCCCTGCCTGCCCAGAGGTAGGCAGGGAGGGCTTTTGCGTTTTTTATACAAGGTTGGGGGAATTGCCCCCAGTCCTTGTTAGTTGTGCGTAACCTGGCCTGTCCCCGGCTTCTGCTCGAAGTCCAGGGGGCCTGCACCCTGCCTGCCGAGAGGTAGGCAGGGAGGGCTTTTGCGTTTTTTATACAAGGTTGTGAGAATTGCCCCCAGTCCTTCTTAGTCCGGCGCGTGAGGCCTGCTCCCTTCCTGCCCAGAGGTAGGTAGAGGGGTTTAGAATTTTGTTGGAGGTCCATTTTCCTTGGTTCTGGCAACAGGGGGGCCTCCCCCTATTGCCCCCTGCTCGTTTGTGTGTGAGAGCGCAAGTTTAAACAGACAACGAGTATGAACTCTTGAGCTTTATATAAAAAAAACTTGTTTAAACATAAGGGTGGTCGGAGCCGTCGACATTCCATTCTGATCGTTCTCCGCCAGTATTTTTCTAAAGACGAGATTTTCCTAAGACTCGGCTAAACATAGTATCTTTTCAGGGTGTCGGCATTCCAGTGCACGCCCAGCTCCTGGCCTTATGGGTTGGCGATTCTGTATGTGCCTGGTCCCAAAATCTGGGTCACCTGATATGGGCCTTCCCAGTTGGCACTTAGCTTGCCGTGCTCCCTGGATCTTCCTACAGCCTGCGTTTTCCTCAGCACTAGGTCGCCCATTTGGAACCTTCTCTCATGTACCCTTTTGTTGTATGTCTTTCTCATTCTTTGCTGATAGGCGGCTATGTTGATGCTGGCCTCTTCCCTGACTTCATGGACCAGGTCTAGGGCTTCGACCATTGCTGCATCATTGTCAGCTCTGTTGTACTGCTGAGACCTTTGGGTAGGAACTCGTACTTCGATGGGTAATAAAGCTTCTGCTCCATACACCAGGCCAAATGGTGTCTGACCCGTTGATTCCTTTCTGGTGGTCCTTATTGACCAAAGTATACTTGGTAGCTCGTCTGCCCACATACCTTTGAGATCATCCACCATCTTTTTGAGCCCATTTAGGATCTGCTTGTTGGCGGCCTCGGCCTGCCCATTGGTTTGTGGGTGGCAGACGGCAGAGTAGGCGGCTGCTATTCCGTGCCCTTCCAGCCAGGCTCTTAGGGGGTCGTTATCAAACTGTCTCCCATGATCAAATACTAGCATTTTTGGCAGGCCGAATCTGGTTATGATGTTTCTCCAGATGACCTTTCTGACTGCAGGCTCAGTGATGTTTGGGACTGCCTCGGCCTCAACCCACTTTGTAAAGTAGTCAATCCCTACGATAAGAAACTTCCGTCCTCCCGTGGCCGCAGTAAAGGGGCCTAGTATGTCCATCCTCCATTGAGCGAAAGGAATGGGAGACAGAATTGGCCTGAGCTCTTGGGCTGGGGCATGAATTGATGGGGCGAAGAGTTGGCATTTTCTGCATTTCCGGGTTAAGTTCCTTGCATCTGCTAACATGGTAGGCCAATAGTAGCCTGCCCTTAGGGCTTTGTGGGCCAAGGACCTTCCTCCAATGTGATGCCCGCAGATCCCTGAGTGGATGTCATCCAAAACTTCAGCGGCCTGCTCTGCCCTCAGGCATCTGAGCAGGGGGAAAGTGAAGGATTTTTTGTATAGCCCTTCATCAATTATCATGAACCATGCTGCTTTGGTCTATACTTTCCTTTTTTGCACTGGATTAGACGGTAGGGTGCCATATTTTTTGAACTGAATGAGGGGGGTCATCCAGTTCTCCTGTTTCTCTTCGATAACGTTGACTGTCTGACAGATAGCAGTGGATTTCTCCTGTGTAACATCTACCCAAACTGATCTCCTTATGTCCTGTAGGCTAGAGCTGGCCAGTTTTGACAGAGCGTCCGCCCGATTATTCTGTGATCGGGGTATTTGCCTGACTTCGTAGGATTTCAGGTTTGATAGTTCCTGCTTCACCTTTTCTAGGTAGGCGGCCATGGCCGGGTCCCTAGCTTCGTACTCTCCGTTGATTTGATTGGCAATGAGGTGAGAGTCAGTCGCTAATATGATCCGCTCTGCGCCTGCTACTTTAGCTAGACTTATCCCTGCAAGTACGGCTTCATACTTTGCCTCGTTGTTCGATGCAAGGAAGGTGAATCTGAGTGCATGCTCAAAATCCACTCCTTCAGGGCTGGTCAGTATGACACCTGCTCCTGCACCATTGGTCGTTGAGGACCCGTCAGTGTATACTATCCACTCTCCGGCAGGGGGCTCCTCTTCCCCTGAATGAGAACATTCAGCCAGGAAGTCTGCCAAGGCCTGTGCCTTGATGGCTGTCTTGGGTTGGTATGATATCCCCAGTCCGCTCAACTCAATTGCCCATTTTAGCAGCCTCCCTGACTTTTCGAATTTTTCCAATATCTTTTCTAGTGGCTGGTCGGTGAGGACCACAACAGGGTGCGCGTCGAAGTAAGGCTTGAGTTTTCTAGCTGCTATGATGACTGCGTAGGTGGCTTTTTCTACCAAGGGATAGTTTCTTTCGGCTGCCCCCAGGGCGTGACTTACAAAGTAGATGGGCTGCTGTGAGCCTGCTTCCTCTTTTAGAATGACCGCGCTTACCATTGAATTGGTGACAGCAATGTACATGTATAGTTTTTCTCCGGCTACTGGCCTTGCCAAGGTAGGGAGTTTTTTCAAATGTTCTTTCAGTTGTTCGAAGGCTTTCTTTTGCTCGTCTTCCCATTTGAACTGTTTATTGCCTTTTAATATTTTGAAGAAAGGGGTCGATTTGTCTGCTGATCTGGTGATGAAGCGAGCCAGAGCAGCCATCCTGCCTGTGAGCCGTTGAATGTCCCTTATAGTCTTAGGCTCTGGGAGGTCTAAGACTGCCCGAATCTTCTCGGGATTGGCGTCTATTCCTCTAGAGCTGACTAAGAACCCTAAGAATTTGCCAGATCGGACTCCGAACGTGCACTTTTTTGGATTCAACTTCATTTTGTAGGAGCGCAGGGAGGAGAAGGTTTCTTGCAAATCCGCCAGGTGCTCCCTGTCTCCTTTGCTTTTGACAATTGCATCATCGACATAGGCTTCTAAGTTCCTCCCCTTTTGATTTTCGAAGACTTTGTCCACCAACCGCTGATAGGTGGCGTCTGCATTCTTCAGTCCAAATGGCATCATCTTATACATGTACGTTCCATGGCTGGTTATGAAGGCGCACCTCGCCCTGTCAGGTTGCCAGAGGTACACTTGATTTTACCCTGAGAATGCATCTAGGAAACTCAACGTGGTGTATCCACTGGTGGCATCTACCAGTTGGTCTATTCTGGGTAGGGGGTAGCAGTCCTTTGGGCAGGCTTTGTTAAGATTTGTGAAGTCTACGCACATTCTCCATGCGCCTGACGACTTTTTCACCATCACAACATTTGCCAACCACTCGGGGTAATCGCAGACTTCTATGAAATCCGCTTTCAAGAGTTTGTCTATCTCCTCCTTTATCGCCATGTCTTTTTCTGCGGACATATTTCTTTTCTTCTGCTTTACAGGGCGGGCCTCCGGATTAACGTTCAGCTTGTGAACGATAAAATCCAGGTCGACCCCTGGCATCTCATCCGCCGAGTAGGCGAACACGTCCCTGTTTTCTCTCAAGACTGCGACCAACTCTTTCTGGTAGGACTCCTCTAGGTCGGCCCCTTTGAGGACCTGCCTCCCTGGTTCTAAGTCCACCAGCATGCTTTCCCCTTCAGGTTCCAGGTGGGCTGCTGTTTGCTGAGCAGCCGGGATTTCACCCTCCCTGCTGGGGGAACTATCGACTTTTCATTTTCCCTTTCTTTCTGTTTCATGGGCTTGCAGGGCCACCGAATAGCAATGTCTGGCTGACTTCTGATCCTCGCGAACTTTTCCTTCCATGCCAAAGTCTGTCACATAGGCTATGGTGAGGGCCCTGATTGATATGGCGGCTTCGATTTCGTCCAGGGTGGCCCGCCCTATCAGGGCGTTGTATGCAGACTTTGCATCCACCACGACAAATGACGCCCTGACATTCCTGGCAGAGGCCCCTTCCCCGAACGTTACTGGTAAGTCGATAATCCCCATGGGAAGCACGCCTACCCCACTGAACCCATACAGAGATCCAGAGGCCGGCTTAAGGTGTCTCTTTTCTAAGTTCATTCTCTCAAAGGCGTCCTTGTAAAAGAGGTTTGTGTAGGCGCCAGTGTCCACCATGCATCTCTTGACAATGTGATTGCTAATCTCAAGAGTTAGGACCAAAGGATTACTGTGTGGGTATATTACCCTTCCTGCGTCTTCAGGGGTGATGCTCAGGGTCGTGCCCCTCGGGCTTCCTGCCCTCTCGGCGTAGCAAATCTGATTCCGTAATTCGCGGATCTGTCTTTTCTGGCTTCGCCTGCTTTTTCGTCCCTCTGCATCCCCTGACATTACATGAATTATCATGCGATTTTGGGCCGAACCCTCAGGCTTGTCTGTCGCCTCCTTTTGGGATTTGTTCCTTGCTGCATAGTTACTCAGCCAGCCGTTTCTTATGAGCTTCTCTATCTCGTCTTTTAAGTGTCGGCACTCCTCAGTGGTGTGGCCTATGCAATCATGGAACGTGCAGAATTTTTTAGGATCCCCCTTCGGGCTGCGCGGCTTATTCGGGCGATTCCACTTTGCTGTTTCCTTCTCCAGCTCAAAGATATCTGCCCTCGGCCTGTTGAGGGCCGTGTAGCTGTCAAACCTTGGCTGGTAAGCTGTGCGTTCTTTCTTGGGGGTATCCACTTCCTCTTTCTGTTTGCCCGGTTCGTTCCTGCCACGTCCACCCTGCGGTCCCCCTTGCGGCCTCGCTTGGCCTGCAGGGGTATCCGGCAGGCTGTGGAACTCTTCCTGCAGAATGAACCCTTCGACAATTTTTCTGGCCTTGGCCAAGGTTTCAGGCTGGGCCCTGATCATCTGGTTCTTCATCTCCCCTAGGAGTAGGGAGATTGTCAAGGCGTAGGCAGCAGTTGAGTCATCAATCTCCCTGACTTATTGGTAGGACAAGTCGAATCTCTTTAGGTACTCCCTGACGCTCTCACCCTTTTTCTGCTTCAGGGTCATCAGGTCAAACCGAGTGAGCCGTCTCCTCTTATTCCCTGCGTATTGTTCAAGGAATGCCTCGGCTAACTCTATAAAGAAGCTGATCGACCCTTGGCGAAGGTCCCTGAACCATCCCTGTGCAAGTCCTACAAGGGTGGTTGGGAAGATTTTGCACCAGATTGCATCATCCACATCATACATGCCCATGTGACTCTCAAATGCCGCCAGATGGTCCTCTGGATCTGTAGTCCCGTCAAACTTGACAGTGGGCATCTTGATCTTCGGGATGAGGTACTCTTGTACGTCAGAGTGGAGAGGAGTCTTCGTGGGCCTACCTACCACTCGTGACCTGCTTTCCCCAGACTGGTTACCGTGGACATCCCACTGTCTAGGGGCCGATTTCCTCGTACTGGGGGAGCGGTGCTTTGGTGGTCGCTTGCTCGTTGCCTCGTCCTCCGTGTCAGGGGAGGGTTGCCTGGACCGCTTTCTCCGGGACTGACCGAGGTTGTCATCCTGGTGATACCTTGATTCGAGCGGCTGCCCCCGGTTAAGCCTAGACTGCAGGCTCTAGGACAGCCCTGGAGCTGGCTGTCCTTTTACTGCTGGCGTTAACCTGAAGAAGACTCCGCCCTGCTTTTCTCCCAGGCGCTTAGACGCAGGCTCCCTATGCCTCATTCAATCCTGCAGTCCCTGAGACAGACCCCTCTTCTCCCTGGACGTGGACTCCGTAGTGTGTATAGAGAACGCCTGTTGTTGAGCAGGCGGTTCCTGGCTGCCTGCTGTGATACGCGTCTGTACCTGTGCGTATACTTGAGCTGTTCTCCTCGCCTTCCTCTGGGCGTTTCTGGCGGCGGTTCGCTTCGTACCCCCAGCCCCTTCTCTGCTTACTGAGCGGGGCTGCCTGGGGGTCGTTACGACCCTGCCTACCAGGTCTTCAGGGGTAAATTCCTGGTTGAGCATTGCGGAGAAGAAGGCAGCTGTCTGTACCATCTGAGCTGGGGTTAAGTTCAGGGTGTGCCCTGGATGCGCCCCCTGCCCTGGCGCCACAGCTGTATTTGGCATGCCCAGGAGACTGGTTCCCCCCACCCCTAGGATCGCGGCGGCAGTAGCTCTTTCTGGCTGCGGCATGCCGTATAGGGGGGTCACCGGTGGGACCGTCAGACCTACCCCTGCACTAGCGTCAACAATCTCAGGCATGATTGCCTCAATTGGTTAGTTTTTGTATTTGGGAGTGGTTGATTTTTTGTGGGTAATTCGTGGATACAACCAGATCTTCCCCACAGACGGCGCCAAATTGTTCCGGTATCGGAAACAATTAACCCGACAACGAATTCGGGTCTCTAAGATGTAATGCTTCTAATGTGACGATCGCTCAATTTCCTTCGGTCTCCCCCTCTCTTCAGTCCGGTGATCGGACCTCCCCGGCGAGAGTGAACTGCTCCCTGCACAATGAACGCACAGGGCCTCGAAGGTGTCCGAGGGAACCCTCTCCGATGCCTAAGTCAGTCCGTGAAAATGCCTTAAGAAACCTAGTTCGTGAGGAGCTAGGCGGGGTTTTGGAGTGAAAGTCTGGAGAGAGAAAATCCAACCCCTTTCTTGTGGGAAATGGAAGAGTATTTATACCTTCCCACAAGAGAGGGAAGTAGAAGAAGGATGGGTGGATGAGGGGGTGACAAGTGGCTTCACCTCATCCACCCATTCTCATTTATCTTAGGCGAAATGACGGAGGGGCCCCTTGGTGGTCCCTGCCCTGCCTGCGGGGATTTCCCCAGAGGACAGGCGGGTAGGGGTTATGTGAAGGCCGGGTTGAGCAGGCCGCATCGCCCTGCCGGGCAGGCGGCTGTCTGAAGTTGTCCTCTGGGGGTTTGCCTGGTGGACGACCCGGTGCAGGCTGCCGACCCTCATCAAAAAGAATGAGTTAATTAATTTTTTTCCATAATTAAAAAAATTAGACTTTTGGAGGGAAAACGTTTAACGTGGCGGTGATATGTGTGCATTCGTTATTCTTTTAGTATATAAGGGATTCGATACGGTTCTAATGAGTCCCTTATAAGTATTGAGTCCCTAAGTCCTCATTCCATCCGTTGGATGGTAGATGGATCAAGGGACGAGATAAATCACTATATTAATAAAAAAAAAAAGATACTGCTTCCAACAAAATAGGAAGGAGAATATTTCAGTAACGTATCATTCTCGTTCATTCAATCATTCATTCTCTCCTTCATCAATTCTGTTTCCATCACTTTCTTCTTAATCGTTCTCTCGCTCATTCAATCATTCATTCTTCAAAATCACATTCAGTCAGTCATAGTCTTCATCGCGCCACTGCCATTTATTTCAAAACCACACAATCAAGAACACATTTAGTCAATAATAGTCTTCATCGCGCTGCTGCATTATACGTTCGATCAATCCAGCTTCTACTTTTCATTCAATGGCTGACATGCAAATCGTGGAAAAAACAAACGGTGAGTATTGTTTTTGGTAAAAATTTACCGGGTTAGGATTCAAGTTGCGGGTTAAAGCGATCGAACTAACACCTTGCAAACCAACAAGATAAGTCGAATCTAACGAACGAAAAACAATGAAAGAAAGCAAAGAGACGCAAGAATTGGTGACGTGGAAACCCAATGTGGGAAAAACCGCGGGGGGAGTCGGAATCCCGCCAAGTTTCTACTATGAACGGAAAGGACAAGTAATGGAAATAAGTACAGATTTTTTGGGCTATAATGAACAGTGTTTTGTTAGCATATTTTGCTTATGTGTTGAAGTCTCTCTCTTTCTTCTTTTTTCTTCTTCGCCTTATATCCTCCTCTTCCTCTTCTGGCCGTTTACTTCAACTTCCTTCTCCTCTTTCTCCTGAATTCTCTCCTTCTCTGGTGGATCTTCCCTAGTATTTAGGGAAGTGGTTCCTTGACTTTTTCTTTCAGTTGGGTCCAGGGTTTATCCCTTGTATTGGGCTGTTTTGGTTGCCACAACTTGATTCGGCCCATCTTCCTCTTTTACTCTTGCTTTGGCCCATCGTTGTATCTGGTCTTGGGCCTTGACTGGTTGGTTGACTTTGGCTTGCTCCAATTTACGACTTTCCCGACTTTGTCTTTCGACTTTCCAATATTGTCTCGTGACTTTCCGTCTTTGACTTCTTGACCCTTTTCCTTCGAATTTGACTTTGACTCGAAGGATGCCACGTCGTCACTTGAGTGTGTGAATTTTATCCCAAACAAATGCCCCCAAATTTCCGACTAATCTCATATTAGGCAGGAATTTATGCTCGTGTTCGCCATGAGTGATTCTGATGACAATCGATTTCTAAAGTGTTTGTTTTTTGGTGCCACTTCCGCTTCCCAATTGATCTTCCTCTCTTCTCATGATGACTTCCTTCTTCCCCTCATTACTACTCACGCTTCCCCGTACTACTTCCTCTCCCCTACCCCATTTATTTCTCCTTCCACTTTAATCACTTCCACTCCTTCTACCTTCTCCACAACTTCTGAATTCCTTTCAAAATTCAAAACTACCTCATCTTCTTGCTTTCTCGCCGCTCGTTGCCGTTGCAGTGCCGACTTTTTACTCTGCTCCTCAGGTGATTTCTTTTCTTCCCTTGTTACTTTCGCTTTCCATGGCTCCTAAATCCGATCGTAGCGAATCTTCGATTCTTCCCTCACCTTCTTTATCGCCATCTCCAATGATCTTTTCCCCTTCTTCTGTTCTTGACTCGAAGCACTCCTGCGATTCCCGCTTCACCAACAAGAACCTTCCCTTCATCAGGGAGGTTTTTGGATTTGGTGAGGAAGTGGAGGTCCACATTCCTTCTTCTGGGCAGAAGGCGGATTCCATCCGAACGGGATGGGTCTGCATGTACGCCTATCCGTTCCTTTTGGGCTTACGCTTTCCCTTTCCTCCGCTTGTCCAAGAGTTCTTAACCTACTACAAATTTGCTCCCTGTCAGTTGGCCCCCCATACTTGGCGGGTTTTGCTGTTTTCTGCGTTTTAAACCATCGTCATCAGAGGAACTTTTCTCTTTGCGATGTGTGCGCCTTATTCCAGGCGAGACCCCTGGGATATGGCCAAGTAATTATGCGCGTGATAGACAAGAATAACCCTGGTATAATTTTTCCGGCTAACCCTCCAGACTCCGGTTGGTTCAGAGATTTTATTTTTGTGAAGGCTGATTCCATACCTCCCTTCTCCCATGACTACCTCTTCTTCGAATGGAAATCCACCACAGGTACTCGTCATGCCCTTAGTTTTCGAGTTTTATTGCATACTCATGATTCTTACTAATTCTGTGTTGCAGGCCTGAAGCAGCCTACTGGTGTGGCGACAGTTCTTGACTTTGCCACACAACTCTCCAGCCTAAGTCTTGAGCAACGAACCTTCAACAACCTCTTCCTCCTCTCGAAGAACGGTGCTTGCCCTCCTTTTATTGCAGACATGTCTTCTGGTGAGGGATAATTTGTTGAATTGACTGGCATGTATTTTACTTTCTTTGGATGCGGGACTCATTCTGCGTTTTGGTTTCTAGGCAACCCAAAAGCTCTAATGACTCTGGATCAAGTCAGAGCTAAAAGAAAAAGCATGGCCACCCGTTCGTCCTCCAAAAAGGGTTCTGGTTCTTCTTCTGCTCCCTCCACTGGGTCCAAGAGGAAGCGCAGTCCCTCTCCCCCTGTGAAGGCTTGTTCTGTAGAGAAGTCTCCCATGGTCGACCTTCCTGATTCTCCTCCTAAATCTTCTCCTCAATCTGCAGGGGGTAATCCTCCTGACATACTACTTGCATTTCCCGAGAACTTCGGGACGGTTAGGACTCTGACAGACCTGTCTCCCTAGACCAGCTTCTCTTCCCAGGTTCAGAGGCTGTGATGGCTAGGGAACCTCTTCTCGAAGTAGCTGCTCATGTCTCTGCGCATGCCTTCGAGGTAATTCCTTTTCCTAACTCCAGATATCGCCTGGTTCTGGGTATGTTACTGACTGTTATGGTGTTGTCCAGACTCTTCAGATGGCTTTGTTCTTGAAGGGTGGTGTGTCCCACCTCAGGGACCTAGGGAGCCAGCTTCAAGCTGACAAGGCTCGTCTACTGGATGAGGTTGAACAGGCTAGGGAGGAGGCTGCGAAGTTGAGGGAGGAGGCTGCGAAGTTGAGGGAGGAGCTGGGACAGACTAGCAAGCAGCTCGCTGAGAAGAGGGAGCGCAATGCTGCGGTGGAGGAGGTGAGGGCTGAACTTGTGCAAGTCCGGAATGCTAATTCTTGTCTGCAGGAAAAGGTTGCTGAGTTGAAGGAGAATATGGAGGGTGCCTTAAGCTGGTCAGCTTTGAGCACTGAGATTCAAATGGTCAGTGCCTATACTCAAGGGAAGCATGGTGGTTGGAACTTGGCTGCTCTGGAGGAGCAGATGAAGGTGGAGTTCCCCGAGGGCTTCAATCTGGACATTCTTTCTGGGGGTGAGGAAGAAGTGGTGGAGGAGTCAGTCTCCTCTCCTTCTGTGGTCCAAGAGACGCTTGGCCAAGCGGATGTTGCTGTTGACACAGCTATTATGGTGGAACCCATCGTCAGCCTTCCTCCTGCAGAAGATGATATCTAGGCTGTTCAGCCTTCTCTGATTGTTCTCTGGTTTTCCTGCCCTGCGTGGCAGATAAAAATATTTTGTTAAAAAATTTGATCCTGTTTGAATTTTACTTCTGTTCAAGGGAGCAGAGTGTTTGAATTTGTTTAGATACAATGCTCTCAACTGCACTTATTTGCGTACTTTGCAATATTTTTGTGTTTGATTTGTTTGTTTGCTTGTTATCTTCTGTTGTGTGCATGTCTTTGTTTGTATGGTCGACCCTTGGTAAATGGTGGCCTGGGATTTAGTTTGCCCACTCAGTCAGAGGTGCCACGCTTTTGCGTAGGTGTTAAGTGGCGCAGGAGACTGTGATGTCCTGGTTGTAGGCACTTAGCACAAGACGCACGCCTGCTGTAGGAATTGTGCACTCCACATGATTAGTTCTCAATATTAGTTGAAAGAGAGTTTGGCAAAATATGGTGAAGATGTTATGTTTAGAAGTAATGTTGAAGGAAACTTTTATCCTCAGAAATATGTAAACTTAATTTTTAGAAGTGTCTAAAAAGAAATCAAATTTTGCAACATATGAAAATGGAAGATTCGTCTCTAGGTTTAAGTTAATTTTGCAGTTATGTGAAAAAATGTGAGAATTTTAAACTAAGTCTAACAAATGCTCGAGGAAAAAGATTTTGAGCTTGAGGATATGTGGAAGCTGAGTTTTGGAGGCATATGAAAAGAGTTTTAAAGTTTGAAGATGTGAAAAGATAACGAATTTCTAAAATAAAAGAAAGGATTTTGAACTTAATTTTTTAAGTCAACAGAAAAGTGGACTGAAAGATAAATCGAATTTTTAAAACAATGAAGGAAAATATTGAACCTTGGCTCTGGTGGAGATGTATTCAACAGATTAAATGCTTGTTTTCCGGCGACACTGGCATGTACTTCTGACGGCATTCACTTAGAAGAAATACTTCTTCAAGTGTACTATATTCCAGGGTTTCTGGATGATTTCTCCTCCCATGGTCATGAGACGGTAGGCTCCGTTTCCAACCACCTTCTCCACCTGGTAGGGTCCCTCCCAGTTGTAGGCGAATTTCCCTGCCTGCTGGTTTCTGGTGTTTTGGAATACTTTTCTCAGGACCAGGTCTCCTTCCTGTAGGACTCTGATCTTGACATTCTTGTTGTAGCTTCTTGCGACTGTCTGTCTGTAGGAGGCCATTCTGACCTGGGCATTAGTTCTGAGCTCATCTACAGTATCCAAGTTGTTCGCCATTTCCTCCTGGTTCCTTTCTTCTGTTATGCAGCCATATCTGTGAATGGGCATCCTCACCTGTGAAGGAATGACCGCCTCAGCACCGAAAACTAAGCTAAAAGGCGTCTGCCCTGTAGCTACTTTGGGTGTGGTTCTATCTGACCACAGCACTAGGGGGAGCTCTTCTGCCCATCTGCCTCCTGCTTCCTCCAGTCTTCTCTTCAGGTTATCTATCACGATTTTATTGCTGGATTCTGCCTGACCATTGGACTGAGGATTTCTGGGGGGTAGACTTACTTAACGTGATGTTCCACCTGGCGCAGTAGGCTTCCATCTTGTTGCCAATAAACTGGGATCCGTTGTCGCATATGATTTCTGAGGGAATGCCAAACCTGCAGATAATATTGCGCTTAGTAAAAGATATAACCTGCTTCTCAGTCACCTGAGGGAACGCTTCTACTTCTATCCACTTGGAGAAATAGTCGGTCATGGCGAGCATAAAGACTTTGTTTCCTGGGGCTCTTGGTAATTTGCCGACGATATCCATTCCCTACTTCATGAAGGGCCAGGGAGAAATTACTGGGTGTAATGGTTTTGCTGGCTGGTGATTGACTGGAGGATGTCTCTGGCAGACATCACACTTCTTAACATAGTCTCTGGCGTCCCTGCGCATTGTTGGCCAGTAGTATCCTTGGCGAAGTGCTTTGTTGGATAGACTCCTGCCCCCTGCATGATTTCCACATTCACCACTGTGGAGATCATGCATAATAGTCTCTGCTTTCTCCTGACTTAGGCACCTCAAGTACGGCCCAGCGGTTGATCTTTTGAACATTATACCATCGATGAGATCTGCTAGCAGAATGTCCTTCTCCAGCCATTTTTGGTAGGGTTTTCTCCAATCTAGGATTTCCTCTTGCCCTTCTGTAGCGCTGCAGATTCTTGCTTCCTGTAGCCACTCCAACCCCCGATCTGGTGAACTTTCCTCTCTCTCTGGTGTCTGTTGCTCATGTGCACTTTTCTGAACTGCTGGCTCCAGCACATGGACAATGGGTATAGTGGATACTACGCCTGGCTTGAAGGTTGCCCCCAGAGTTGCCAGGGCGTCTGCTTCTACATTCTGGTCTCTTGGGACCTGGTTCATTGAGAAGGCTACAAACTTGAGGGAGAGATTCTTTGCTACCTCCAGGTAAGCCATCATCTTGGAGTCATTTGCCGCATACGAGCCATTCATATGGTTGAATATCAGCTGGGAATCACCGTACACCTCCAGGTGCTTGATTTTGAGGTCCAGCGTCAGCTGGAGACCCAAGATTAGAGCTTCATATTCTGCCTCATTATTTGTTGTCCGGAACTCGCACCGTACCGCCTGAACTATGAGATCTCCTTGAGGAGACTTGAGAACTAACCCTGCTCCAGATCCTCTCTTATTGGAGGCGTCGTCTACATTTAGCTTCCATACCTGTTCGCCCTTGTCTTCCTCCAGAAGGAGGATGTCTTTCTCTGCCTGGGTCTACAGTGCCGGGCTGAAGTCAGATATGAAATCTGCCAACGCCTGGGACTTTATTGCGGTTCTGGGGACAAATTTCATGTCGAAGCCGCTCAAGTGTATGGACCACTTGGCCATTCTTCCTGACAACTCAGGTTTTCTCATAATAGTTTTCAGCGGGTAATTCGTTATTACAGAAATAATATGTGACTCAAAATAAGGCCTCAATTTATATGATGCTGTAACAAGCGCAAGTACGAGTTTTTCAAGAGACGTGTACCTGGTCTCTGCAGGAAGCAGAGACTTACTCACATAATAGACTGGATGTTGCGCCCCTTCATGTTCCCTCACCAGTACTGCACTAACTGCTACTTCTGTTACTGACAGGTACAGAAAGAGAGGTTATCCAGGCTCTGGCTTTGACAGGAGTGGTGGAGTGCTCAGGTAGTGCTTTAGCTCATTGAATGCTTTTTCGTGCTCCTCTGCCCAATCAAACCTTTGAGCCTTCTTCAGAATGTCATAGAACAACCGACATCTATCTGAAGACCTGGAGATAAATCTGTTCAGAGAAACAACTCTTCCAGTCAGCCGTTGCACGTCTTTTGGCTTCTGTGGGGACTCCAATTGGAGAATGGCTTTAATTTGATCTGTGCTGGCTTCAATTCCCCTCTGGGTCACCATGTATCCCAGAAACTTTCCGCACGATACTCCAAACGTGCATTTCGAGGGATTTAGCTTCATTTTGTATTCCCTTAGAGTGTTGAAAGCATCTTCTAAATGCGCCGTGTGTTGTGAAGCTTGCTTTGACTTGACGACCATGTCGTCATTGTATACCTCCATGGTGTCGCCAATTTGCCTCTTGAACATCATATTCACCAATCTTTTGTAGGTAGATCCTGCATTCTTCAGACCAAAAGGCATAACATTGTAATAATAGATACCTCTCTCAGACCTGAAGACAGTTTTCTCCTGATCTGCCGAATGCATCTTGATTTGGTTGTATCCACTCCACGCATCAAGGAAAGTCAGCATTTCATGGCCTGCTGTGGCATCTACCATGGCGTCTATATGTGGCAAAGGGAACGGGTCTTTAGGGCATGCTTTGTTCAAGTCGGTAAAATCGACGCACACTCTCCACTTGCCATTCTTCTTTGGAACCACCACCACGTTGGACAGCCACTCTGGGTACTTTACTTCCCTGATTTTTCCAGCAGACAGCAGGTTATCCACCTCCTGATTTATGACTTAATTCCTCTTTGGAGCAAACTTCCTTCTCTTCTGCTGGATTGGCTTATAGTTGGGATCCACGCTTAACCTGTGGGTTATGACGCTTGGATCTATACCTACCATATCATCATGGGACCAAGCAAAACGATCCATGTTAGTTTCTAATAATTCAATGAGACTTTATCGGATATTACCTGTACATTCTGACCCGATTAGTACTTTCCGCTCTGGATGTAGCTTGTCTATGTTGACTTCATCTATCTTCGCCAGAGGTGGTTCGACGTATTCTGGCAGAGGCAGATGAAGGCTCTGTAGTTTCTATGCTGGTGGACTTGCCGTCTTCTTGAGCGCTATCTTGTAGCATCCTTAGCCTTCCTTTGGTCTCCACTGATCTTCTGCACTCCCCAGGGTGTTGGAAATTTTAGGCACTGGTGGTAAGTGGAAGTAATTGCCTTCATCTCATGAATCCACGGTCTTCCTAGGATTACGTTGTAAGTAGAAGGACCATCGATAACCAGATACCGTACTTGCTTGTTTACCTCCCTTGTGTAGGTTGGGATTGTGATCTCCCCCAGAGAATACTTGGTTTCTCTACTGAAACCTATTAAGGGAACCGCCTTTTTGCTCAAGTCTTCTTCGCTAAACCCCATGTTCTGGAGGGTTTCCCGCATGATGAGGTTGACTGATGATTAGTGTAGTTTGTAGTGCCTATTTCGTAGTATTTTGGTCCCATTTTCCTTGTGGAATCGCTCCTTGGGAGCGGTTTAGGGGCTACTTATGCTTCCTCTAGTTCGTTTCAGGTTCCCGAGGCCATTCATGAAGAGTTGGAGCGATTCCGACTCAATACATACACTTTTCGGAGCCAACGAAGTGAAGGAACGATCACTCGATGCCTTGGATTCGACCCCGAGACCTTGGGACCCAATCCCGAGCCTCCGAGACCCGAGCCCGAGTCCCGAGAATCGATGAGAAGTCCATGTGAAGCAAGGAGGAACCAAAAAGATCATATTGGAGGCCTACAAGACTCATCCCCGACGGGTATGACCTCATCCCGTCCGGGATGAAGTGCACAAAAGAGAGGGTTGCTGTATTGGGCCCATCCCAACCGGGACCAGCTCCTCCCGGCCGGGACCGACACCTTCCCGACCGGGACCACCTCCTCCCGGCCGGGAAGGGCTGCTGCTGCTCCGCGCTTTGTTTTCTCTTCTCCCTTCCACTTGTAACCCTATATATACTCTTCCCTTGTTATGTTAAGCTTATGTTAGACATTACCCACAAACCCTAGCCTAGTTTTAGCATAGATTAGATTAGATTAAGTGTAGATTAGTCTTTAGATTATCGTTAATCTTAGTTTAATGCTTGTAATTTGGGAATTCTTCAAGATCTTCACCAAGCTTGACAAACTTGGATGTTTGTTTTGGGTTTTTCTCATTTATGCAAGTTTCCTTCTTCCATTCATCCTGTTAGTAGGTATAATCTCTCTTTTTTCCTTCTCTTAATCTTGTTTTATCATCCAAGTTCCAATCTTTGTTCATTGTCATGGTTATTGTTCATTGTTTACACTAGTTTGTTTATGAATGTTATGTTGTTTGTGTTGGTTCTTCTTGTTAGTGTTAGTTTTAACTTAGATATGTTTGAGTAGTGTTCTTGCTAGGGTTAGTAGGGTGATTAGGGTGTTAATTGGGTGACTAAGGGTTTGTTGGAGATGTTGGTGGAAGATTTGAGTTTCTTCTTGAGTGATGCATATTACATGTTTGTTGGAATGCTTGAATGACTAAGTAGGTTGGAATGCTTGTTTTTCTTGCCTTCCTTTGTCATGTGTGTCGCCGGATGGGTTCCATGAGGAACCTCTAGGTCGGTCTAAGTTAGATTACCTAGATTTCCCTACTACCGCCTTCACTCTAACTCCTCCTTGACCATTCCGTTACCCCTTTGACCCCGACCTAATCCTAGCCCGTTTTCCTTGTTTGTTTTCTTGCTTTAGACCTAGCTTAGTCCTAGTCTCCCTCTCCTTAGATTAGCTCGTCTCGAACCTAGTCCTAGACCGTAGCATACCTTAGTCCGACCTCCCGTCCCTGTGGATTCGACCCGACTTACCCTAGCTACCCTAGTTAGGTTTTGCCGGTTAATTATTTGGTAGCGGGATCCACGACAAATCCCTCCCATCAATTTGGCGCCGTTGCCGGGGACGGCGTAGTTTAGACTTTTGTTTGCTTAGTTTTGGACTTTGTTCTTGATTTTTGTGTTCTCTTATCCTTGTGTATCTCCGTTTTTCTTCTTGTGTGTTACTCTCCCTTCCTAGTGCCTCAAAAGCACTAGGATACTAACGTTTGCTCAAGTGCTTCTAGCTCATCCTAGGTACCAAAGCGACGTTATGGACATGGCTCGTCCAAGCTACCATCAATCATCACGGGACAACTATGGGGCGAATTACCATAACCCACAACTTTACCAACCATATCAACCTCATCAACAATCTTATGAACCCTCTTCTTATGGTTACCAAGAAAGTTGTCAAGGATCGTTCCCACATCCTAACAACTACCAAACACCCTCACATAACCCACGACCACAAGATCCCAACTTTGAGACCATTCAAATGATGCATCAATTGCTTAAGAGTCAACATGATTCGATAGATCTATTGCAAAAGACTCAACAAGCGATGGTGACTCAAATAATAGGGGTTAGGGAGGAGTTCAAGGCCCAAATAGCGGTGCAAGATGCTCGAATCGATGCACTCATGGCTCATATCACGATGTTGGCCACTCGAGCTCCACTACATGTTGAGGAAGGTTCATTTGGGCAAGAAGGTCGGGTGCCTCCACAAGAAAGTCAACCCAACCTTGAAGCTACAAATGAAGAAGAGAGGGTCGATCAAGAGACCATTGTTGAGTGTTGCTTGGGCGGTGAAGATAGGGAGAGAATAGAGGAAGTTGAAGCTTCAAGGGCCAACAATGAGGAGGGGAGTGAACATGATTCTCAAGATAACTCTTGGGGAGCCGATGTTTTGGCTATCAAATTGGATTTGTTCGATTTTCTTCGTGATGAACCACTAGACAATCCAAAGCCAAGTGAAGACATACCTCCTCTAGGCCATATAGACAAGGTGAGTGAAAAGGAGCGCAATACTTGGGAAAAAGAAGTAGATGCCTTGGAACTTGCCTTGAACGGGAAATTGGAGGATCCTAAACCCTCCAATGAAGAAAACTTGATGCCTTCTCCTCCTCTACCGCACTCGATGCCTAGTCCCTTGTCTTGTGAAACAGTTGGTGAAGAGGATCCTTGTCGGGCGGTGGAAAAGAGTTCCACTCTCGACCCCGTAGAAGAAGCGACACCCCTAGGGTGTGATCTCCCACATCATGACACCAAGCACGACTCTAGACCACTATACCTACCGGATGGTCATAAGAGTCGTAGCTATGTTGGTTCCGAAGACCCGGAAGATCACGATAACCCCAAGCATAATGAAGATGATCGCTTCTTCCCTCCGACTTGGAAGCTTTTGAAAGTGGCTAGGCTAGGCCATGTGAGCTTAAATAAAGATGTTGCTAGAGCATTTGACTTACTCCTTCGAGCTCTTAATGGCTATGGAGGTGTAGTTGGTGAGAGTACCTTATTGTATATATCTCTTTTTCTTGTTCTTTTTGCTTTTGTGTGTGTATATATGTTTGTTTGGTACCTTGGTTTCTAGGATTGTTAGTTTTGTGAAATTCTGGTTGTTTGGATTTTTGATGAGCGATGTAAGGGAGGGAATTTGATGTAGCATTTGAGCTTATTGTCATAGGTGCGAAGTGAAGATGATTCCTAGAGAGGAATGGTTGATGATAGAGCTTGGTTCGTGAGTATGGAAGTCGGTTTTTGAAGCTTCGGTGAAGCTTTTGGGGTTTTGGAGGTCAAGAAGACCCATCCCGGGCGGGATAGGAGCTTCCCGACCGGGAAGGATATGCCATCCCGATCGGGAAGGAGCCGTCCCGATCGGGATGGAGTTGCAAAAATTGGAGCTTGCTGGAGTGCCGTCCCGACCGGGACGAGTGTGTCTTCCCGACCGGGACCATCCATCCCGACCGGGATGGTCCCCTTTCTCCTCTTTTGGCCTCTTCTTCGACATTTGGGCCCACCCAATCATTGTATACCCCCACCCAACCTCCCTACCCATCCTTGCTCATGTCATATGACCATTACACTTCATTTACATACCCTCACCTCATTTCTCTTCCCTTTACACCGAGTTTCACATCGAATTTCCACCCCCTCACACCATTACTACCTCACCATGTGGTTTGATCGAGGATGAAGAGGAATAGCAATGACGAAGACAAGTTTTATGACTATATTGATCTATGAGACGATGGAGCGAGTGAGTTGCTAACCTATTGGTACGACAACTATCCTTTCTTTCCCGTCTTTTATAGCTTGTTTTCTTTTGTGTTTATTCCCTTCCCCTTGTACACTTTTGTGTCTTGATGTCATGGTGGCCTTCGAGGCCTTGGTTTTGGTTGCTCCCGACTCTCGATGATGTGACTACATCGAGAGTCATTTTCAAAATCCAATTTTTACAAATTTTTCACTCTTTCTTTTTGAGGATTTAGTCGGATTTAGGCGGAATCCGGGCTAGGTGACTTGATTACACCTAGCCCTCCCCTCCCATTTCCTTTTATTTCCTTCTTTTTATTTTTCTTCCCTTTCCATATCTTTTCTTGTCTCGGCCCATGGTGACTTGACTACACCCCGGCCGGACACCTTCTACCATTTTCTTCACCCTTATTTTTGATTTTTAGCTTTATTTTCGTAGTTTATTTTCTTTTTCTTTTGTGCTCCATGCACTACGGTCGAGCATGAGGACATGGCTCGACTTAAGTGTGGGGGAGCGATATTCTAGCGTAGTTAGTTTTATTTTCTTAGTTTTTGGAAAAAAATCTTTAAAAACCCTAAAAATTTGAAATTTTTTCACAAAAATCAAAAAGATTTTTCTTTTGTGTGTTTTCCTCTTGTGTCATTGTGTCGTATATTTGTTTTGTTGTGCGTGTTTTGCCCCCCTCTTTTCCTTATAGGTTGCCTAATCGCCATTAGCTTTGGTGAGCTTTCAAGACTTCCGGTAACATCTCTTCGTCCCTTATTCCCTCTTTGCTTCTTGTGAGTTTGGAGGAGTCTTGTGATGATGTGTGCTCGGGAGGAGCTTTGTAAAGATTTTGGTGGATTTGGAGACTTGTTTGAAGATAGGGGTGATGTTTGTGTTTTTATTTGTGTTCGTTTTGTGTTGTTCTTGTTTTGTTGCTCTTGTTTCTTTTTCTTTTGTTTTTGTCGAGTCTTTGTTTTGTGTTTTGTTGTGTGTCTTGTGTGTAAATGGTTTTCGAAAACCCGGTTTAGAGGCTAGTGTGTGAGTGTTTACTTTCCCTTTCTAGTAGTGTAAATCGAGTCTTGGACTTTAATCTAGTAGAATGACCCTAAATCAATGATTTCGTTGGTCCTTTACCTTGAGTCCACCTAGCTTACTAGGGATTTACTACGGGATTTGCACTTTTGACCATTATGACCACCCACGGTGTGAAAAGGCCTTGGTTACCGAGTCTCGTCCCTTAGGTGACCGTGTCTAGGATCGTTTGATTAGTCCAAGTTTTCTCCCCTTTTTGTGGGTTTGAAGGGAAATCGCGACCCCCGACTCACCCATTACCCTACCTCCTACACATATCCACACAATAACTTGCAACTTGTTGATTCCTCTCTTTCTTGTCATACAAAGAAATGCCAAAAAGCCAAATCTTGCCAAAAAGGGCAAAGAAAAGAAAAAGAAAGAAAATGAAAGAAAGAAAAGAATGAAGAAAAAGAAAAGGCACAAAAGCCAAAAAGAAAATAGAAAAGAAGAAAAAGAATGGCATGGCAAAACAAGGCAAAAATGCAAAAGAAAAGAGAAAATGCCAAAAGAAAATCCGATTCACAAAAATAACCCTCACCTCTCAAAATAAGCCTTTTTCCGACTTTTGCCGTGAAGAGCCTACCAAAGGACCGAGTCCCTAGGAAGGATGATAGCGGCATTAGTCGGTCTTCCCTCATTTTGCATGTTTTTCACTTTTTACTTGGACTAGTTAGGCGGTTTTGGACACGGGACGACCCTCTTGGCTCACGCTAAAGGGGGCGGGGTCTCACTTACCTACAGTGTCGACTAACACCGTGGATCATCACTTCCCACTCCGCCGATCGTCCCGTAGTACGTGTTTAGAAAGTTAGGAGGACCTAGGTAAGTTACCAACGTTTTTATTGCTTTGTCGTCATACTATTAGGGTTTAGTCCATCTTGGTTTGTATTGCTAGCTTGGGAACGTTGTCGCTTGCCTCGAGTCCTAAACCGGTGCTTCTTTCACTGCTTTTAGAGGGAAGCGGTATTTGATTTTCTTTTGGGTTCAACCTTTTGTGTGTTTGTTTGTGTGTTTGCTTGTTTTTGTGTCTTGTGTCCGGTTGCATCCACAGTTTTGTCGCAAGACCCGACTTGCCTTGCGGAGTGCACTTTTCCTCTATGTGCACTCGCGTGAGTTGAAAGGGCGTAGGGTGCGCTAATACCCATTCGGCTAGTATAGTAGTTAGTATGTGCTTACTCGAGGGCGAGTAAGGGTTAAGTGTGGGGGAGTTGATTAGTGTAGTTTGTAGTGCCTATTTCGTAGTATTTTGGTCCCATTTTCCTTGTGGAATCGCTCCTTGGGAGCGGTTTAGGGGCTACTTATGCTTCCTCTAGTTCGTTTCAGGTTCCCGAGGCCATTCATGAAGAGTTGGAGCGATTCCGACTCAATACATACACTTTTCGGAGCCAACGAAGTGAAGGAACGATCACTCGATGCCTTGGATTCGACCCCGAGACCTTGGGACCCAATCCCGAGCCTCCGAGACCCGAGCCCGAGTCCCGAGAGTCGATGAGAAGTCCATGTGAAGCAAGGAGGAACCAAAAAGATCATATTGGAGGCCTACAAGACTCATCCCCGACGGGTATGACCTCATCCCGTCCGGAATGAAGTGCACAAAAGAGAGGGTTGCTGTATTGGGCCCATCCCGACCGGGACCAGCTCCTCCCGGCCGGGACCGACACCTTCCCGACCGGGACCACCTCCTCCCGGCCGGGAAGGGCTGCTGCTGCTCCGCGCTTTGTTTTCTCTTCTCCCTTCCACTTGTAACCCTATATATACTCTTCCCTTGTTATGTTAAGCTTATGTTAGACATTACCCACAAACCCTAGCCTAGTTTTAGCATAGATTAGATTAGATTAAGTGTAGATTAGTCTTTAGATTATCGTTAATCTTAGTTTAATGCTTGTAATTTGGGAATTCTTCAAGATCTTCACCAAGCTTGACAAACTTGGATGTTTGTTTTGGGTTTTTCTCATTTATGCAAGTTTCCTTCTTCCATTCATCCTGTTAGTAGGTATAATCTCTCTTTTTTCCTTCTCTTAATCTTGTTTTATCATTCAAGTTCCAATCTTTGTTCATTGTCATGGTTATTGTTCATTGTTTACACTAGTTTGTTTATGAATGTTATGTTGTTTGTGTTGGTTCTTCTTGTTAGTGTTAGTTTTAACTTAGATATGTTTGAGTAGTGTTCTTGCTAGGGTTAGTAGGGTGATTAGGGTGTTAATTGGGTGACTAAGGGTTTGTTGGAGATGTTGGTGGAAGATTTGAGTTTCTTCTTGAGTGATGCATATTACATGTTTGTTGGAATGCTTGAATGACTAAGTAGGTTGGAATGCTTGTTTTTCTTGCCTTCCTTTGTCATGTGTGTCGCCGGATGGGTTCCATGAGGAACCTCTAGGTCGGTCTAAGTTAGATTACCTAGATTTCCCTACTACCGCCTTCACTCTAACTCCTCCTTGACCATTCCGTTACCCCTTTGACCCCGACCTAATCCTAGCCCGTTTTCCTTGTTTGTTTTCTTGCTTTAGACCTAGCTTAGTCCTAGTCTCCCCCTCCTTAGATTAGCTCGTCTCGAACCTAGTCCTAGACCGTAGCATACCTTAGTCCGACCTCCCGTCCCTGTGGATTCGACCCGACTTACCCTAGCTACCCTAGTTAGGTTTTGCCGGTTAATTATTTGGTGGCGGGATCCACGACAAATCCCTCCCATCAACTGAACTCCCGGTATCCACCAATATCTTCCTGACGGTGCAGTTTCCAATGGAGAGTGTGATGATGAGGGCGTCATGGTGGGATTCTGGAGAAGACTCCACATCTGTTTCGTCGAAGGTGACTGCTGGAAGGTCCTGGCAGCTGACTCTGCAGGAGTACTCCGGTTTGTCCTCTCTGGACTGAGAGGAATGTCTTTTGGCTGCTGAATAAGTTAGCCCACACAGATCTGACCCTCCGGTAATCACGTTGACAATTCTGGTGCAGATTGGTGGTGGGGAAGGTAACACTTGATCTGCAGTATTTACTCTGCTGGAGCTTTTGGGCATGACGTGATCTAAGTTCCCCTGATCATACTGGAACTTCACCTCCTTTCTGAGCAGGACAATCATCATTGTTATGCCCTATGTCATCATGGAATTCACACCTCTTGTTGGCGTCCCTCCGGTCGTTGGCGTACTCTTGTCTTCTGGGCCACCTGACTCTGCGCCCCAATTCCTTCAGGGCTTTAAGTACACCAGTAAGGTTGGTGGAGAACCCATATTCGCTTACTTTAGGTGGGAGTCCTGAGCTCTCCTTCCAATCCCTTTCTTTAGAAACTTTGTTCACATTTTTGTCGTAGGGCTTCGACCTCTCGCCCCTCCTCTCTGCTGGTGCTTTTTTAGAGACATGCTCAGAGCCGTATGCGGCCCTTCTGGGACCTGAATCTTCCTCCAGCTAGATGGCCGCCATCGCCTTGGTATGCACATCTTCAAATGTGGCACAAGGATACTTGGTGAGATCCTTATAGAGGTCTGAATCCTGTAGGAGCCCTTGGCGAAAGGCTTCTATGGCGGTGGCCACATCAGATCTGGGAATGGTGACCTTCTCCTTGTTGAACCTGTTGAGGAAATCTCGTGTAGACTCTTCGAATTTCTGCACTACTCGATACAGGTCACTGGTCTGCTTTTCTGGCTTTCTGCTGCTGGCGAACTACTGGTTGAAGGCATTGACCAGGTCAGCGAAGGAGATGATGCTTCTGTTGGGCAGCCCCACGAACCAATGGAGGGCTGCTCTTGAGAGTGTGGAACCAAACCCTTTGCACATGCATGCCTCCTTGAGGGATCCAGTAGCAGTTACCACCATCATCTTCTGCTTGTACTGGTTGATGTGGTCTAGGGGGTCTGTAGTGCCATCATAGAGCGTCATGGCTGGCGGCACAAAGCCCTTGGGCACATCAACACAGGCCAGATCGTCGGTGATAGGTGAATCGGCGTAGCTGTCACGGGCCGCTCTCTCCAGGGGGCGTGGCATTCCAGGAATTTTGCTGATCAGGTCCCTCAGTTCCTTCAACTCCTGGTATTGCTGATCTGCTGCACTGACCGCTCCTGCAGAAGGGTTAGGAACAGGAGGAAAGAAGCTGAAAGGTGTACTCCCTGCCTGAGGTCCTCCAAGGTGTTGACTGCTCGGAGGAGGAGATGGAGGAGGGAAAGATGCAGCTGCTGCAGATCTGGATTGCCATTCTGGTGCCTGCTGGAGTGGGGCCCTGGGTGGCCAAATTGCTCCATGGTGTTTACTGCTACCACCGATCGCCAGATTAATTAGGACTCCTGGCTGCCATCCAGGTGTCTGCTGGCTGGGAGCCGCCCACGCTCCTCCAGAGGATTGGCCACTGGACATGGTGTTCACCGCTGGTGAACTCGTTGGTTGCCATCCTGTTGTCTGGTGGACAGGGGTACCTACAAAGGACAACGAATTAGTTTCCCGATTTTCAATACTAAAGGGAGTATTACCTGTGACGTAAGATCCGCCGGATGTAGGGCCATGGGTCAGGTAGCCGAGCCCTCGAGGTTCAATGACATGGCTATGTGGACATGACATAGGTCCACCCCGACGCGTCCACGCGCGGGTTTGGGTAGGTGAATGAATCTCCATATGAAACGGATCGAATGGAAATTTAAATCGAAGTAGAGTCGCCACCGAACTTTGTGGGAGTTCGGGCCCGTTCGAATCCACTCTATGTCGTAGTGGGCCGTGTACAAAATACGGCCCATTTCCGATGTCAGAGTTTATTGGGCTCGTCCCTTTGCATTTGATACCGATACCGACGTTATCGGATATCGTGTATTGAATGACTCTCGTGCGCCAACGGTTTCGAACATCCGGAAACCGAGGTTCTGAGTAAAGGGTGAGGGTACGTGTTGGGAAGCCCACGAAGGACACCCAACCCCGCCCGCACATTAGCGGCCTCTACTAAGATATCAAAAGACTTTTGAATACGCGCGTTAGTTAAACGGGGAAATGATATGCAAAGATTATTTTCCCTAAGCATGTGAATGTAATTGAAAGGGTTTCTACGTCAATTTAATGCAATTAATTCTAACGTCAAAGTTGAATTTTAGCATGCGGGTTCATTTTAGTACAATAAAATAAACAACCAAAATTGACAAAAGAAACAACAAACGGTTAGCAACGATATTAACGGTTTGTGCAAATATTGAATTGTGTAGAATGATGCGAGTGAGTTAATTCATGGTTTGAAAGAGATGTTTCATGTGATTAATTAGGCACGTGTTGACCTAAGTCACAAGAAGCGGTTAACAAGACTTGAATGCTATTGTAGGACTCACTGTTTAACGTGATAAAGGGCCACTCGACCGAGTCATTGTGGGACTCGAACGAGTGGACCTTTGAAAAAGGTTCTGTCCGGATTTTGTGATCCTACTCGACCGAGTTATTGATCTACTCGACCGAGTTATTGATCAACTCGACCGAGTACGTTGCCACTCGACCGAGTCACTGTGAGACTCGACCGAGTGGAGGTCGTAAAGACATTTTGTTTCGATTTTTGTAATGTCACTCGATCAAGTGGCGTAGGCACTCGGTCGAGTGGCACCTGTACGAACCAGGTTCGTTTGCAATTTTGTTGTCGATTTCGAAATTGCTTTTGATTTTGACGATTTGATGAATTGGGCATAAATATTGTGGAATTTATACTCAATTCTGAAATTGCATACTCGTTGTATCTCATATTCGATTATTGAATCGATATGGGATAGTAGAGTGAAAATAAGAGAATTGTTTTAAGTCGTTTGAATTAACTATCGCGATATGAATAAATTTTCTCCGCGTTTAATAATGTCGTGATTCTAGCGAATCGTATGACTATTATTTTAGCATCAACGAAAAAATCGGATTAGTTATTTAAATTGACTAGATCGTTAGATTCGACATCCAATTATGGAATTGGTATCGACTCTAACGGATCGACACTTTGCCTGATTTGAAAGACTTAATTCCCTCGGCTTTTCCGACATCGAAATAAATCCCTAGAGATCGTGATGTCGGATCCGCGTCAACGGGTTTCGACCCTTATTAAAATAGAATGCTTGTTTTGGAAAATCGATTTTAGAATATGCGATGCAAACGAAAATAAACGAATTATTGTTTAGGTTGACCCGTTTCAATAATTAAGCGATCGGGGTGATGGGATAAGCGACCGGCAACGCTGTGTGCAGTACACTTGTATATTCGAGTTTTCTTATCCCACCATCACTCACACTCGACTCAAATTCACGAGTATTTTAATGTTTTATAATACTAGTGATATTAGCGATATTACAGATGCGATAATTAAATAAAAAACAAAAAGAAGAGAAAAAAGACGAGAGGAAGAGAAGAAGGGAAGAACGGGAATTGGCACCCTAAACCTACATGTTTCTTATGCTCGGTATGGACTCGTAGTGACGGCTTGCACGGGAGTTTCGAGATATGTAGGGTGAGTTGTGGTGGTTAGGGTGTTGAATTCCTAAAGCTAGGTTTAGGGTTTCGATTCCTAGGCTAGGGCTAGGGTTTGAATGTAGTATTAGGGTGTGTTGATTAGGGTAGAATTAGGGTTTTTTTGAAGGATGATCAAAGTTGTAGGGTTTGATTAGGGCAAAAAAGTTGTTGAATGTGTGTTGCATGAGGTTGCTTATATAGGCAAAAGCAAGGCACCCGGCTAGGTTTACTCGACTGAGTAAGTGACTGACTCGGTCGAGTGGCCCAGTGCGTCAGCCGTCGGGCTTGAAATAGGCCCACTCGATCGAGTGGGTGGGGCACTCGATCGAGTGGCCCAGCTGGGTCGCGCGGGTCCGTTGTTTTGGACCGTGACCTGGGTTTTTTGATGGGTTTGTGTTTGACTTGGACTTTGGATGTTGGAATGGTTGTTTTGTATGTCTCGGAGACGACTTTGACCAGGGCTGACCCAATCGCTAAAAGTCGGTTTTATTTCCGGTGTCGGTTTTGGCCCAAATTAGTCTTGTTTGACTCGGAACGGTCCGCTGGGCCTGATTTTGAGGTCAGTTTTGTGAGATTTGAACTCCGTAAGTGCTTTAGCCAACAACTAATGGATTTGAGCCCATATCCGAGCGCGTAGAAACACGTTAGCGTCCGATCATCATCGGGTGTTTTTTGGGAAACTACCATAGACACCTGGCAGTTAAAATGCGGGTGTCTACAGAGCCCCCACTTTGACTGAGGCTTGGACAAGGCGAAAGTCAGAGTAGCCACCAGGCCAATCGAGGATTGAAACCTGGCGGACTTCTGGTCGGGTCATTTATAGTCCATTAGACTCGCGTGAAGGGCTCGCCAGCCACAAGCTAGAAGTCATACCTGAGCTGATGACGATAACTCCGTGGGGAATTGGACTTGTCGCATAAGTCCTGGGTGCGCCTGTATGTAGGCCCATCCCATGAAATGCCGCCGTTGGCTTCCGCTGGGGAGATATAGTGGGTTGCACGTCCCTGTTTGAGTCGTACCTGTATAAGTCACATAAAATGCATGCAACACGTAGGTAGTAAAATGACTCGCGCTGGGGAAAATGATTTTTGAAATTTTTGAAAGTTTTGAAAATTTTGAAACTTTGAATTTTGTTTGAAATTTTGACTCCTAAAGAAATTAGGAAAGTTCGGGATGAATATTTTGTGCTAGTATCGGGACTAGGCTTGTGGGTTGATTCCGATTAGGATTAGGAAACTATGGTGTAGGGAGAGATATGGAAAGAGGGTGTAAGGTTGATTGCTATATATAGCCCCTCTTATCATTGATTTTCCTCACAATCCCATTACAATTCACTCCTTTCTTAAAAAGAAAACCTCTTCAATCCTTTCAAGAGACTAGCCATGGGAATTGATAGATTAACTGTGATGCTGCAAGAATGGTCCCGACGCTTTAGGGACACAGATAGGGTAGCTCTCAACCAGACGGGTATAACTCAGCTGTACCCGTTCCATCAGATGGTGGTTGACCGTTATTTCTTGGATGCATGCTTGGCCTACTGGGACGACATATATCATGTCTTTGCCTTTCCCCGGGGCGAAGTTTGCCCTTTACCTGAGGAGATTGCAGCTATAGGAGGATGGAACCCGATACTCCGTCCCGCTGTCCCGTACTCGATCTATGACCCAAGGAGGAAGGTTCGAGAATTTCTAGGGCTTTCTCACAACGAGGTATCCCGTATGATGGAGGGTGATAATATTTCTCTGATCGACTTGGCTGAGAAATTTATGAATCCTCTTGATGTTCGGGTCAAACCGGCTTATAGCCGTAGGGCTTTTTCTTTCTGCAGGCTCCACGTTTATGCTTTCGAGGGTCACATGGATTTGCTATCCTGCATGGGAAACACCCATCTTTTGACCGTAGTGGACTTGATGGAGACTGAACACAGCCCGGCTTGGCTGATCACGGGCGAGATTATCCAAGGATTGGACAACCGCAAGAGGGACTCATCAATTCGTCTTACCGGGAGCACCCGTTTGCTGCAAGTATGTTACTTTGCATTTTATTTTTCCCAATTTCTTGATATTTCGATTTTTGATTTTTTTTTTTTGCGAATTGCCTGTTGCAGTGGGCACTCGATCGAGTGCCCTCGTAGAAACCTCCTGATCTGCTCCCAGAGGTACCACTCGATCGAGTCACCCTGGCACTCGATCGAGTGCCCTCGTAAAAGCCCCCTGTTTGTGTTCAGGGGTACCACTCGATCGAGTGTCCCAGGCACTCGACCGAGTGGCCTTGGGCGGACGCCTATTTTGCCTTAAAAAATCATGTTTTTGTTTCCTTTTGCAGATTTGGCTATATGAGAGGTTATCAGTGATAGATCCTCCCCTTGATGCGAGCAACTATCGTCATAACCAGGTGATGACGAGGAGGCGGGCCATTGACTTTTCTCGTCAGATTACCCAAAAATATTGGGACGAGGTATTGTCATTCCATGGTGGTCCGTTAATTCGATGGGTAGTTCCGTGGTGGCCCATCTATCTTTGGACCGGCTTGGACCCGAGAGACAGAGCCCGTTATCAGGTGATATTATCCTTCAGGCAAACAGTTCATCTTTATCCGGATCGCATACTAAGGCAGTACGGATGGACCCACCGAATCCCTGAAGTCGAAGCAGTTGTGAGCGACCCTACCCAATTGACTGATGTGATGTGCGATATCTGGATGCAAAGATGGTACACACGGCATACTTGGCCCGTTGTCAAATCTCGCCACACGATCTGGGTTTCAGACTCTTACACGAAGTGGACCAAAGCAGGCGACGCTAGAGCCCGAGCTGCTCTGAAGGTTGATGAAGCTTTCGACCTGCTACGAAGAGAGCAAGCTAAGGACAACAGGGGCTTTTTTGACGAAGGAGACACTCCTGCTACCCTAGTCCGTCTTATGTCAGGACAAAAGAAGAAGACCAAGACTCAAGCTGGAGGGTCTAGTGCTAAAGGTGCTTGGGGGAAGGTGAGCCCCCAGACTGACTTGGAAAGGAGACTGGGCCCAAGACTACCCGTGCAGGACCGACTTGGCCCACGGGATAGATTACCCGAGCACGTGCGGGCTCGCATTGGACTGAAGACAGTGGTAGAAGACCCGTCGTCGAAGAAACGGGCTCGTGCTAAGAAGGTTCCACTTGTGATTCGGGAACGCTCGCCACCACCTCGAAGACCTCAGGCTCCACGCAACCCGAAGGACAAGGGGAAGGGGAAAATGCCCGGATATTAGTCTCCATTATTATTTGAATATTATTATTATTTTTTGGGTGTGATTTTTTGTGGTTTGTCGTTTTTGGCGTTTTTTTTTGTAATTCCCGAGTTTATTGGTTTAATAAAGACGTATTAAAGAATACCGTTCCCGTCTTTTCGTTTATTGCAATGGTTGTACCCTTTTGAGAGGTTGCCTACGTATCCACGATTAGTGGAATCAAACCAAACGTAGTTCAAAATTGATTTGATTGTTTTTTTGCAATTTTCGAAATACATCAAGATTATTAATTCGAGATGTGCGACAGTAGAATAATTAATTCTAACTTATTGACTTGTCTATAATTTTTGAAAATTTATAAAAAGACAAATTTTTATAAATTTTATGCAAATGACATTGAGATGGGGTTTATGGGTAGTAGCGCTTCAGCTGGTCCAAGTTGGTTGGGTTGACAAATTCGTTCCCGTCCAAGTCTGTCAGCATCACCGCTCCTCCTGATAGGACCTTCTTGACTAAGTATGGCCCAGCCCAGTTGGGTTTGAATTTACTCCTTGGGTCAACCGGTAGTAAGGCACAAACCGATTTTAGGACGAGATCCCCTTCTTTGATGTTTCTGGGCCTAACCCTTTTGTTGAAAGCCCGTTGGATCCTCTTTTGATATATTTGGATATTGTTGAGGGCCCGTGATCGCCTAGAAGGATTAGCGAATCGTATCGGGCTTGGACCCAATCTGCTTCAGGTACTTGGCTTTCAAGTAAAATCCTGAGGGATGGTACTTCTAGCTCGACCGGTTGGACTGCTTTCATTCCATATGTCAATTAATATGGAGTTGCTCCGGTTGCGGTGCTGATTGAGGTTCGATACCCCCATAAGGCGAAGGGTATTTTGTCGGGCCAGTCCCGGTAATTCTCAACCATCTTTTTAAGTATGGTGACAATTGTTTTATTGGCCGCCTCTACCACTCCATTTGTTTGAGGTCGGTAAGGCGAAGATGTATGCCTTTGAATTTTATATTTTGCCAGCAATGCGGAAGTTTCAGCTTGAAAGTGGGTCCCGTGATCACTGATGAATTCGTGAGGGATCCCATATCGGCATATGATCTTATTCTGGATAAATTTAAACATGTGCTTGGCGTTCAAGACACGGTATGACTGGGCTTCGACCCATTTGGTGAAGTAGTCGATGGCCACCAAGATGAAGCAATGACCTCCCGCCCCAGAAGGGTGCACCTTTCCAATTATGTCTATATCCCATGTCGAAAATGGCCACGGTGATGTCATGGTATATAAGAGGGAAGATGGCATATGCTGTACATTGGCAAAGATCTGACAGTTATGGCAGTGTTTGACATACAACTGACAGTCTGTTTCCATGGTATTCCAATAATACCCGAGCCTCATGATTTTTCGGGCTAGCATATGGGCGTTCATATGCGGACCGTTTTCACCGTCGTGTACTTCGGCCATAACCTTTTCGGCCTGTATTTTGTCGATGCATAGGAGGAGAGCCCCTTGCGCCGTCTTTTTGTATAACTGCCCGTCATTCGTGCGAACAAATTGGGTTGCCAATCTTCGCAGGGCTTTCTTGGCCCGGTTTTCAGTTCCCGGGGGATACTCTCCCGTTGCCAAGTAGACTAGGACTGAATGATACCAAGGTTCCGGGTCGGCTAGCTCGATGTCCTGAATGGCATGGATGTAGGCCGGCTCGGACTGTCTTTCGACACAGATCGGCCTGCTGGTCAGCTGATTCGGGATGTTCAGTAGAGATGCTAATTTGGAAAGTGGATCTGCAAATTGATTTTCTTCCCGGGGCAGATAAATGTATTTTACCTTCTGGAATTGTTTCTCCAGAACCCTTACTCGTGCTTGGTAAGCTACGAGATTGGCATTCCGAGTCTTCCATTTTTGGAGAGCCTGATTGATGACTAATGATGAATCGCCGTGGACCCGGAGGTTTGTTACCCCTAAATTAGCGGCGGCTTGCAACCCGTGAATGCATGCTTCGTATTCGGCTGCGTTATTGGTCACGTCAAAGTCCAATTTGATGGATAAGGGGGTGTTTTCCCCTCGTGGTGAAATTAGCAGGATGCCGACCCCAAATCCTCGGAAGTTGGATGCCCCATCAAAATACAAATCCCATGTCTCGGTATCGGTATGGAATATGTCTTCCTCAGGAAAGGTCCAAGTGTCGGTGTGGTCCTCTTCAGATATCGGGCTATCGGCGAGGAACTCGGCTACTACCCGGCCTTTGATGGCTTTTAATGGTACAAACATGAGGTCGAACTCAGCTAACATTAAAGTCCATCTAGACATCCTGTCGTTGAGGATGGGCTTCTCGAACAAGTACTTGATAGGATCCATTTTGGATAATACATGTACCTCGTGACTCAGCATGTAATGTCGGAGCTTTTTAGTGGCCCAAACCACAGCTAGGCACGTCTTTTCGAGCATTGTGTACTTGCATTCGTATTCGAGGAACTTTTTACTGATGTAGTAAATAACCTGTTCTTCTGAATCGACTGTCTGAGCCAGCATAGCCCCCATGGCTGTCTCGGTCGTTGTTAGGTATAACGACTAAGGCAAACCGGGTTGAGGTGGCATTAATACTGGCGGAGCAGACAGTATCTCCTTGATTTTGTCAAAAGCCGTTTGACATTTGTCGTCCCACAGTACCCGTTCCCCTATCTTCAGTTTTTTGAAAATGGGCTCGCATACCATGGTTAATTTTGAAATGAACCGGCTGATGTATTGGACTTTCCTGAGAAACCCCCGTATTTCCTTTTTGGTCTTGGGTGGTTGCATCTCGGTGATGGCTTTGATTTTAGCTGGGTCGACCTCGATGCCGCGTTGGCTAACAATATGGCCCAGTAATTTGCCCGATGTTACCCCGAAACTGTATTTTTGAGGGTTTAGCCTCATGTTGTATTTGCGCAGTCGGGTAAAGAATTTTCTTAGGGCCGCAATGTGCCCACTCCGGTCTTTGGACTTAACGATCATATCGTCCACGTAGACCTCCACTTCTTTGTGCATAATGTCATGTAATAAAGTAGTGGCGGTCCGTTGATAAGTGGCCCCGGCATTGATGAGCCCAAATGGCGTAACAGTGTAACAGTAAGTACCCCAAGGTGTAATGAAGGTGATCTTACTCATGTCTTCTTCTGCCATTTTAATTTGATTGTATCCGACATACCCATCCATGAATGATAGAAGGGCAAGATCGGCCGTGTTATCCTCCAATATGTCGATGTGTGGTAACGGAAAATCGTCTTTTGGGCTGGCCTTATTAAGGTCTTGGAAGTCCACGCATACCCGCACCTTGCCGTCCTTCTTGGGCACCGGCACGATGTTTGCAACCCAGTCTGGATATTCAGACACTTGTATAAAGCCCGCTTTGAATTGCTTGTCAACCTCTTCTTTGACTTTGAGAGACCATTCGGGCTTCATCCTTTGAAGTTTCTGCTTTACCGGTTTGCACCCATCTTTGATGGGTATTCGGTGTTCGGCTATTTTCCGATCTATACCTGGCATGTCCTTGTAGGACCATGCGAAAACATCTTTGAACTCTTGGAGGAGGTCTGTGAATTGTTTTCTCTCCTCTGGATCTAAGGATAGGCCCAACTTAAGCATCTGGGGCTCTAAAGTGGTTCCCACATTGATGGACTCGGTTTCTTCGATTACCGGGTCTCAGGACTCCCTTTGTTCAAGATGCTCGATCAGATGTGGAGGTAGAGGTACCTGTTTGTCGGGCTTCTCAATGTCATTGCATATAAAATTTTTGAAAGAATTTTGGAAATAAGACAAGTCGTAAGCAGAACGGTTTTCGTTATTATTATTAATGGTGAATTTTGTGAAAAGCTCGAAAAGAGCGGCCATCTGATCGTTGGTCAGTGGCGGGATAGGGAGAGGTCTTGGGACAGGCCCCGAGACCTCAGTGGATAAAGGAAGAGGGGTTACAGACTCGACTCTAGCACCAGACCCTCTAGACTCGGACTTAGACTCCGACTCTGACTCAGACTCGGTATCCGGCATGTCTCCTCCCCCGGTGGTAAGCTTGTAGGTCCGTCCTTGGCCATCAGTCCACTTGATGGTCTTCCTCCAGGCCCTTTTTCTCGTGTCTGCACCAACTTCGGTGATCAACTTTGTTGGTTCAAACCGATTGCTGCGGAGGATCAGGTTGACCATATCATCTTTTGGAGCGGGGACAGCCTTGTCTTCTCCAAATAGGAGCCCCACCACGGGCTCGGCGTCGTTTTCCCCTTCCTTGGACTCAGTTTGAACGAGGGCAAATATGTCATCGGGGATGAAATTGCATTCCCGAGCCGTTTTGGCCTCGGAATATGTGATGGTGGGTTGGTAGAGGCCCACTTGAATGGCTCCGAAGACTGGAGTGACGAAGTAACCAGTTAACTTCGAGCTATAAGGGCCTATGTAAGTACCCTTGAGAATGTTGGTGGCTTTGTAAATACCGGCCCGAACCTCGTTTTCCAGGGTTATAGCATACCCCAACCCGAACTGGGACTCGCCATCGTTTAGGACCTCGATAATCTTCCCAGCTGGAAGATATGGCCTTGAGGTAGCCCCCGGTAAGTATCCCAAGTTTTGTAGCATCGTGTCGATGGTAGTTGTGAAGTAAGGCCTAAAGAGATACTCTTCTTCGATCATGCCCACGAAATCAAATCCTCGTGGGTCGGTCCGGCCCGTAGCATTGCAGTTTGCCACGGTAATTGGAGTAGCCTCTAGTGTGATGATGATGTCCCGAAGTGGCATCTTGACTTTTCGGTGGAGAGTGGAGGATACGATCTTGACTGCGTGGATCCAAGGCCTTCCTAGTAGTAAATGAAAGGATGAGGTGACATCAATCACCTGAAACTCTAACTCCTTTTCGATTGGGCCCATTATGATTTTCAGTTTAACGGCCCCGGCAACTGGCTTTGGCCTTCCGTCAAAAGCTTGGATATTTTGTGCCGTTGGGAGATAGTCGGCATCGGTGATGCCGAGGGCTTTAGCGGTCCTTAGGGGAAGGACATTTACAGCGGACCCATCATCGATCAGGGTCATCGGGAGGTACTTCCCTCGGCAAATGACTGTGATGTAAAGGGCCAGATTATGATTTGGCCCAAATGATGGAAGATTAGACTCGGAGAAGGTAATAAGTGGGCCTTCTTCCTTAGACTTGCCCTTGAGATAAGGCATGATAGTGGCTACCATTTCGGTGGGGGTAACCCTTGAGTCGACCTTGATTTCATCGAGAGCCTTAGTCAGTGCCTCTCGATGTGCTTGTGAGCTAACCAGTAATTGCCATATGGTTAGATCAGCTCGAACCCTCTTCATTTGTTGGACCAAGGCGGTGTCGTTGCTTGGTTCTTCGAGGGTAGGATCCGTCCTGGCAGGTTCAGTGACGGATGTAGGAATAGAACGTCCAGCTGCAGCGAGGTTGTTGGTGGCTAAGGCTTTGGACTTAGCCTTTCGGACCTCTTCAAGGGTGATGGGGACAACTTCCTCTTTGGCTAAGTACACATCATCCTCGTCATCGAACCATATCCCGTTAATTTGTGGGATATAGGGGGAGATGAGGCGAGAACAGTCAATTACCTCACCGGTGAATATTGCGTGGGCACTGAACGAGTTTTCTTTGTTGCTCGGCTTGTCTCCGGGCAACGGGATCTTTCCGCTCTCGATCAGGTCCTGGATTAGATGCTTCAGTTTTCAGCACTTTTCAGTATCATGCCCATTACCACGATGATATTGGCAGTAGGCTTGGGCATTATAACTTTTGGGCCTTTTCTCCACTGGAAGCTCGGGCATCGGGCCTATTGGTTGGATCAGACCCTTTGAAGATAGCCTTTGTATGGCATAAGTATAGGTAGTCCCTATATCTGTGAATACCCGATTTGGCGTATTCTTTTTGGATGAGGTGTCAAGCAGGTTTACCTCATCAAAGATGCTGCGAGTTGCAGCTGCAAGTGTGGGCTTGCTCGTGGATGAGCTTGCCCCTTGATAGCCCTTGGTAGAGGCCTTAGTCAGGCTCTGTAACCTTAAGTCGTCCTCGATCCTTGTACCCATTTCAGTTAGGGTAGCAAAATTAGGAATAACAGCATACCGGAGGTGGACCCGGTAGGAAGGGAGGAGGTTCTTGACAAAAGCTTCCACTAGGACCTTCTCACTGGGCTTGTCGACCAGCTTCACACTCTCGGCCTGCCATCTCTGCAAATATTTTGTGAACCCTTCTTTGGGCTCTTGGGCCATCACTTCCAGAGTACGCATTGTAGTCTGGATCTCGGTATTATCGGCGTAATTCCGAGCGAATTCGGTTGCCACATCATCCCAAGTTTTATATTTCTTGGAATCGAGTCTGTAGTACCAGGCCTTGGGATGCTTCTTTAGAGAGTAAGGGAATAGGTGGGTAAACATGGTGGACTTCACTCCTTTTACCGCCATAAAGTCTTTGAAAGCTCGGATGTGGTGGACCGGGTCTTCGGTACCCTCAAACATTGGAATTCCCGTAAGGTTGAGGTTAGCAGGTAGCTCGTCATTCAACGGCGAATAGGAACGAGCAATTTCAGTGTGGATCGAGTTGTTTGTTGACAGGTGAACTTGTTCCTCGAGCCTACGGACAGCGCTGACTAATTCAGCTATGGGCCCAGTGGGCTCCGATCCAGGAGGAGGAGTTCCCTTCTCCATTGCGCCCACACGAGTGGCGAGTGCCGTCTGATCAGCCTGGATGGCAGTCAATTGGGCTTCGATATTCTCTAGGGCATCCTTCAATGCGTCCATTTTGCGTTGATATCTGGTTTCAGGTGGCCTGTCTGTAAGAACACCGCGTAATCAGAAACTAGCCCGAATCCCGGAATAGAAAGTACATCCCGAACAAGACTAAAAGGGAAATGACTCGAGAAGAGACACCTAGACGGGTGACTTGTGAAGTGTGGGCCTTCCTTAGGATTCAGCGAGTGGGCCTAGTCCTGTTCGAAGGAAGGTTCACGTGAGACATCCCCAGACTTTTGACTCGATTGTGTAAACGGGCCCTCCTTTGTAGGGGTTTGTCCTACGTAGGTGGGCCTTGCCTCAGTCTAATAAGGCGGACTGGGATAGGGAAGAAACCCGTGATGTAAGATCGACAGAGTTTCGACGCTAAAGACCTTGACAACTTATGACATGACCCGACACTGCTAAATACGGGAAGTCCTAAGAAGATGAAGGTTTTGAAAATGGATTGTTTTTGAAGATCCGAGAAAACTCGGTGGAGGGCCCAATTTTCGAAAAAATGAAAAGAGTATTGGGCCACGGGTTTTGAAAATTCGAAAGTAATTTCGAGTTTTGAATTGGGAAGCATACCGTCTAGAAAATAGGCTATTTTGAGTAAAATCATAAGTCCTAAATTCGGCATGCGACCCGGGTTTTGAAAATTGAATACCTTGAAAAAGATGTATTTTTGAAAAGTTGACGGTTTTTGAAAACGACACGGAAACCAAATAGCACGTAGTCACACAAGCATTATAACGACGCCATGTATGCTCTATACTAAGTCTCGGTCGGTCTAAAGGGTCTATACCAGTGTACATAGTCTAGACGTTGATCGGGACGGACTCTCTAAGTCGAATTGAGCTTAGAACATGCCGCAAAACCCACTCGAATCAACTATGGACACCTTTTGACATATCCATATTGGAGTACATCAATGGTATAGTGGGACGCCGGTCGCCAGTACTGGCCCGGAAAAATATGGGTTATGCATGAATCGTAAAACTAAAACGCGTATTGTACTAGTCAAACGATTTCTATTCGAGTCTCACCCTGAGGATGCCGATGGTAAGTCACGCATCAGTTAATCCCCAGCGGAGTCGCCAAATTGTGGACATGACATAGGTCCACCCCGACGTGGCCACGCGCGGGTTTGGGTAGGCGAATGAATCTCCATATAAAACGGATCGAATGGAAATTTAAATCGAAGTGGAGTCGCCACCGAACTTTGTGGGAGTTCGGGCCCGTTCGAACCCACTCTATGTCGTCGTGGGCCGTGTACAAAATACGGCCCATTTCCGATGTCAGAGTTTATTGGGCTCATCCCTTTGCATTTGATACCGATACCGACGTTATCGGATATCGTGTATTGAATGAATCTCGTGCGCCAACGGTTTCGGACATCCGGAAACCGAGGTTCTGAGTAAGGGGTGAGGGTACGTGTTGGGAAGCCCACGAAGGACACCCAACCCCGCTTGCACATTAGCGGCCTCTACTAAGATATCGAAAGACTTTTGAATACGCGCGTTAGTTAAACGGGAAAATGATATGCAAAGATTATTTTCCCTAAGCATGTGAATGTTTTCTACGTCAATTTAACGCAATTAATTGTAACATCAAAGTTGAATTTTAGCATGCGGGTTCATTTTAGTACAATAAAATAAACAACCAAAATTGACAAAAGAAACAACAAACGGTTAGCAACGGTATAACGATATTAACGGTTTGTGCAAATATTGAATTGTGTAGAATGATGCAAGTGAGTTAATGCATGGTTTTGAAAGAGATGTTTCATGTGATTAATTAGGCACGTGTTGACCTAAATCACAAAAAGCGGTTAACGAGACTCGAATGCTATTGTAGGACTCACGGTTTAACGTGATAAAGGGCCACTCGACCGAGTCATTGTTGGACTCGACCGAGTGGACCTCTGAAAAAGGTTCTGTCCGGATTTTGTGACCTTACTCGACCGAGTTATTGACGAACTCGACCGAGTACGTTGCCACTCGACCGAGTCACTGTGAGACTCGACCGAGTGGAGGTCGTAAAGACATTCTGTTTCGGTTTTTGTAATGTCACTCGATCGAGTGGCGTAGGCACTCGGTCGAGTGGCACCTGTACGAACCAGGTTCGTTTGCAATTTTGTTGTCGATTTCGAAATTGCTTTTGATTTTGACGATTTGATGAATTGGGCATAAATATTGTGGAATTTATACTCAATTCTGAAATTGCATACTCGTTGTATCTCATATTCGATTATTGAATCGATATGGGATAGTAGAGTGAAAATAAGAGAAAATTGTTTTAAGTCGTTTGAATTAACTATCGCGATATGAATAGATTTTCTCCGTGTTTAATAATGTCGTGATTCTAGCGAATCGTATGACTATTATTTTAGCATCAACGAAAAAATTGCATTAGTTAATTAAATTGACTAGATCATTAGATTCGACATCCAATTATGGAATTGGTATCGACTCTAACGGATCGACACTTTGCCTGATTTGAAAGACTTGATTTCCTCGGCTTTTCCGACATCGAAATAAATCCCTAGAGATCGTGATGTCGGATCCGCGTCAACGGGTTTCGACCCTTATTAAAATAGAATGCTTGTTTTGGAAAATCGATTTTAGAATATGCGATGCAAACGAAAATAAACGAATTATTGTTTAGGTTGACCCGTTTCAATAATCAAGCGATCGGGGTGATGGGATAAGCAACCGGCAATGCTGTGTGCAGTACACTTGTATATTCGGGTTTTCTTAGCCCACCATCACTCACACTCGACACAAATTCACGAGTATTTTAATGTTTTATAATACTAGTGATATTAGCGATATTACAGATGCGATAATTAAACAAAAAAACAAAAAGAAGAGAAAAAAGACGAGAGGAAGGGAAGAACGGGACTTGGCACCCTCAACCTACATGTTTCTTATGCTCGGTATGGACTCGTAGTGACGGCTTGCACGGGAGTTTCGAGATATGTAGGGTGAGTTGTGGTGGTTAGGGTGTTGAATTCCTAAAGGTAGGTTTAGGGTTTCGATTCCTAGGCTAGGGCTAGGGTTTGAGTGTAGTATTAGGGTGTGTTGATTAGGTTAGAATTAGGGTTTTTTTGAAGGATGACCAAAGTTGTAGGGTTTGATTAGGGCAAAAAAGTTGTTGAATGTCTGTTGCATGGGGTTGCTTATATAGGCAAAAGCAAGGCACCCGGCTAGGGTTACTCGACCGAGTAAGTGACTGACTCGGTCGAGTGGCCCAGTGCGTCAGCCGTCGGGCTTGAAATAGACCCACTCGATCGAGTGGCCCAGCTGGGTCGCGCGGGTCCGTTATTTTGGACCGTGACCTGGGTTTTTTGATGGGTTTGTGTTTGACTTGGACTTTCAATGTTGGAATGGTTGTTTTGTATGTCTCGGAGATGACTTTGACCAGGGTTGACCCAGTCGCTAAAAAGTCGGTTTTATTTCCGGTGTCGGTTTTGGCCCAAATTAGTCTTGTTTGACTCGGAACGGTCCGCTGGGCTTGATTTTGAGGTCAGTTTTGTGAGATTTGAACTCCGTAAGTGCTTTAGCCAACAACTAATGGATTTGAGCCCATATCCGAGCGCGTAGAAACACGTTAGCGTCCGATCATCATCGGGTGTTTTTTGGGAAACTACCATAGACACCTGGCAGTCCAAATGCGGGTGTCTACAGGCTCGGTGGTGCTAGTCCCAAGTCTATCCTGGTGACCAACTCCTGAGGGAGCGTCCTGAAGGTTTGCGTGCTGGCGACAGGTTCTCTGCGGGTGTCAGATTCTCCTTCAGGTATCAGAGGCATCTGCAGGAGTTCTGGTGGCGAATGGACCGGTGCGGCTGAGGATTTGGACGTTGCCATCATCTGGGCTCTTATGTCTCGATTATCCTTCTGCAGAGTCTTCACCGCCTGACGCAAAGCATTAATCCCCTGGAGCACCTCTTTCAGGGGATCTGGTGAAGTTGGGATTTCAGGAAAACCTTCTGAAGCCCCCCCGTGGACCGATGCTCTAGATGAGGAGCTTTCTTTGCTGGACTTGAAGGGGTTAAGTGCTTTTGACACCACAGGCGGGTGAAGTGGTTTTGAAGCCGTCGGCACGGGCCCTGTTGTCAGGCTAGCAGGAATTGCCTGAGTGAGTGGTGTGAAAAGTGGACCTGCTGATCCTATGGGCAGTGCTCCTTCAGTGGGCTGAGTCGAGGCCTCCAGGCAGCGGGAAGGGTTTTGATCGGATCCGGACATGATGGTATGCGAGTCGTCTTACTGTAGGATTTGGCCAGCAAACGATCACTTTGCCCCACGGTGGGCGCCAAATTGTTTTTGGTAAAAATTTACCGGGTTAGGATTTAAGTTGCGGGTTAAAGCGATCGAACTAACACCTTGCAAACCAACAAGATAAGTCGAATCTAACGAACGAAAAACAAAGAAAGAAAGCAAAGAGACGCAAGAATTGGTGATGCGGAAACCCAATGTGGGAAAAACCGCGGGGGGAGTCGGAATCCCGCCAAGTTTTTACTATGAACGGAAAGAACAAGTAATGGAAATAAGTACAAATTTTTTGGACTATAATGAACAGTGTTTTTCTAGCATATTTTGCTTATGTGCTGAAGTCTCTCTCTTTCTTCTTTTTTCTTCTTCGCCTTATATCCTCCTCGTCCTCTTCTGGCCGTTTACTTCAACTTCCTCCCCCTCTTTCTCCTGAATTCTCTCCTTCTATGGTGGATCTTCCCTAGTATTTAGGGAAGTGGTTCCTTGACTTTTTCTTTCAGTTGGGTTCAGGGTTTATCCCTTGTATTGGGCTGTTTTGGTTGCCACAACTTGATTCGGCCCATCTTCCTCTTTTACTCTTGCTTTGGCCATCGTTGTATCCGGTCTTGGGCCTTGACTGGTTGGTTGACTTTGGCTTGCTCCAATTTATGACTTTCCCGACTTTGTCTTTCGACTTTCCAATATTGTCTCGTGACTTTCCGTCTTTGACTTCTTGACCCTTTGCCTTCGACTTTGACTTTGACTTTGACTCGAAGGATGCCACGTCGTCACTTGAGGGTGTGAATTTTATCCCAAAGAAGTATATATATTGTAGTTTATACTGGAAAGGACATGGGAGTCATTAAGATGATTCTAAATTATTAGTTTCTACTTTTCTACGTTGAACTACATATTCATCACACGATATCTGCGCACACAAAAAGATATTGGGTTATTTTAGTTCAAATACTGTGTTACTTTAGTGTAGAGTGTCCGTTATTTTGATGACAAACTTCTATTACTTTGATGGTCTGTTACTTTAATTCATCGAAGATGTTACTTTAGTTCTTAACGTCTGTTATTGTAACGCATTAGCGAGTCATGGGGATATATGAAACGCCATAATTAAATAATAATAAAAAAGATATTGTTTCCTATAATAGTGGGAGTCATTAAGATGATACTAAATTATTAGTTTCTACTTTTCTACGTTGAACTGCATACTAAATTATAAATATATTGGGTTATTTTAGTTCACATACTGTGTTACTTTAGTGTAGAAAGTCTGTTATTTTAATCACAAACTTCTATTACTTTTATGGTCTGTTACTTTATTTCATCGAAGATGTTACTTTACTTCTTAACATCTGTTATTGTAGCACATTAGAGAGTCATTGGGATATATGAAACCGCCATATTAAAATAATAATAATAAAAAGATATTGTTTCCTATAATGGTGGGACGTGATTGCCAACAAAATAGGAAACAAATAAAAAGAGTAACTGCCCATTCAGAGAAATATACTGCATTACTATTGTCAACAACTTCCAATCAATATAACCTACAATCAAAGTACACGAGTTCAGTCAACGAATTATAATAGATGTTAGGTCATTCATCTTCTACCTTGTGCCGCTGCAACATCTCCGTCTATGGCTGATATTCAACCTGTCAAACAAACAAACTGTAAGTTTTTTGCTTGTGATTTATACTGTAGACACCATGGAAGCAATTACAATTCTCCATATTATTAGATTTTACGCTCATTGTATGAACACTGCATTATCACGTAATTTTTAAATACGTGAATGAAATATAACTAGAGTTATTTTAGTGCACAATATTCGTTACTTTAATGCACACTATCCGTTACTTTAGCGACCGTCATCTGTTACTTTATGTCTATTTTATACGCATCTTCTGTTAATTTGATTACCTCAATGCACTGTTTGTTTTTCAGTTGAAGTAGAAGCACACGAATGGTGCAGGGATGTAGGTGATAGTTTCACGCCATACGTAGGGCAGATATTTAAAGACCAGAAATAGGCGGTAAACTTTTATAAAATCTATGCATTGGCCTGCGGTTTCGATGTGAGGAGGTACACAACGAAAAGATGGCGGGGTGGTGAGATTAAATCAAAGCTGCTAGTATGTAACAGGCAGCGTTTTAACAAAAAAATGTAAGCGGAGATTCGGCATCCAAGGAGGCGACGTCGAAGAGGGAAGCAGTGGAGGGGACGGCAGCGGGGGTTGCTGTGAAGGAACTAAAAAGGTCCGTCGTATTGGCTGTATGGCAAGAATTATGTTGTTCAGCAAAGGCGGGCCTCTAAAAATTGTTATTTTTCACAGTGGGCACAACCACGAGCTAATTTCACCAAAAGACAGAGAATTCCATAAGTTATCGAAAAACCTCACGAAGTACCACAAGCAAATGATCCTGAACAATTCACGGGTATGTGTTGAGTAGCTTCTTGCAGGTTCAATTATTTAAATTCTGATTACTATATGAGTTCACTGCACCACAAAAAATATGTGGTTACTCTAATGCACATGATATGTTACTGTGGTTCTTAAACTCCGTTACTTCAATGAATGCCGTCTGTGAATTAGCAATTTATGGTAACTTAATCAACGCGTTACTTTAACGCTGTCTAACTGTTACTTCTACTTTTGTCATACGTTACTTTAATCAACGAATTGTTTCAGCTGAAGATCGGTGCCACGCAGACGTACAAGATGTGTAAGGAGCAGGTTGAAGGGTTCGCAAACGTAGGTGCCAGCTTGGTCGACTTCAAGAACTTTGGCAGAGATATAAAGTGCTTCGTATATGAGAGGGACGGTCAGTTATTCATCGATCATTTTAGGGGTATGGCGGACAATCGGCAGGGATTTTTTTTATTACGACCTGGATGAGGATGGTAGTTTGAGCAAGGTCTTTTGGGCTGAGGGTGTTGCTAGGAGAAACTACAGGTTGTTTGGTGACGCAGTTTCATTCGACCCAACATACGGGACGAACAAATATAAAATGATATTCACACCGTTCACCGGTGTCGATCATTACAAACGATCGGTGACTTTCGGTGGCGCTCTAATTGCGCACGAGGACTTTGAATCGTTCAACTGGGTGTTCGAACGGTTCCTGACAGCCATGGGCGGCGTGGAGCCTGCGTACATCATCACTGGTCAGGACCCCGGGATAATATCATCGTTCGCGAAGATGTTTAAATCGGCGTGGCAGCGATTCTGTTTGTGGCATATAATGAATAAGGTCCCCACTAAATACGGTGCCTCGAGGGCTGACTACCAAGAATTCCTGAAGAAATTGAACGCAATAATGTGGGATGACGAGATCGATGCAGCAGAATTCGACGAGCAGTGGATGGAAATAATGGAGAAGCACGACGTGGGTGATGTTCAGTGGTTCGAAACTACATTTTCGATTAGGAAGCAGTGGGTCATGGCGCACTGCCGGGATCTGAATATGAAAGGCTTAATGCGAACAACACAAAGATCGGAGAGCGAAAACAGTTTCTTCAAACGGTTTGAGAACCAGCATGGGACGTTGGTTGAATTCTGGATGCGGTTCGAGAGCGCCATGGATCAGCAGAGGTATACCCAGAAAAAGCTTGACACCGAGAATATACAATCTCTGCCGAAGACAATGACCCATCTTCTGATAGAACAACACGTAGCAAGGGTCTACACCCACGTGGTGTTTGATGAATTTCAAGAGGAGGTAAAGTGTTCAGTGGGGACGTGCAGTTGAGAGGATTTGCTGAAAGGGATGGGGTTGAAGTAACTACAATGAGGGACACCACAAGGGGTAAAGAATTTCTAGTCCACTACAAACAAGGTACGCAATTGCCTGGTTGTTGTCTTCATTTATACGGGATTCATGAGTTAAAGTAACAGAATGAATGTATTAGAGTAACACACCTTATGAGTTAAAGTAATGCGGTTTGTAGGTTGTAGATCCAGCACAGAATTCTTTTGTCGAATGGAATTTATGAGTTAAAGTAACAAAATGCATGTATTAAAGTAACACATAGTATGAGTTAAAGTAACGCGGTTTGTAGGTTGTAGATCTGATAGTCTTAATGCTTTAATAACCTCCTGCGGAAACGTCGGACGTCAAGTGCATGTGTAAATTGTTTGATACAAGGGGAATACTATGTCGACACATTATTTGGATATATTCCTCGAAGGGCCTGACCAGTATACCCGATAACTATGTTGCGAAAAGGTGGTCGAGGGATGCACTGCGCAATTCTCGTGTTGTTGATGACGGTGTGGAAGGCAATGACATTGACATCATAGACGAAAAGTAGATAGAGATGTCTAAACTGTGGTCGGAAGTTCATGAGAGGATGGGTATTCTATGGTCTGCTAATAAAGAAGATGTTGAGAACATGTGCGCTTTGATCCGCGAATTCAGGATGAAGCTTAAGCCGATTGGAGGTTGCAAGACATTGAATAAAACCCAGGAATTGGAAGAGATGCTAGGATGTACGTCAACAGCAGAGATAACGATACTCCTGCCGAAGATTTCCAAGACAAAAGGAAGCGGCAAAAGGTTGTTATCGAGCAAAGCGAAATCTGTTGCACTTGCAAAGAAGCCCAAGCGCATGTGCAACAATTGTAAGCAAATGGCGCATCACGACAAGAAGAATTGCCCCAATCCCTTTGCAGCACGGCCGCCACCGACTGTCGAACCATCTGACGATGAATCAGAATCAGAATCAGAAGATGAAGATGAAGATGAGGACGAGGAGGATGTAGAAGATGAACCAGTATTCTGATTAGGGAAATATGCTTCTTTAGAGTAGCGTAACTTATTCTTTATAGTAATGGATTGAATGAATTACAGTAACACTTTTTTTAAGAGTTTATTGAATTACAGATATTAATTCTTTGGTGAATATCATAACTAGAGTGAGATTCGGTTAAAGTAACACAATTTATTCATTAAAGTAACGTGCTAGATGAGTTAGAGTAACACAGAATACCATTTTTTAAGTGTTGATTGAATTGCAGATATTCATTCCTTGGATGATATAATATTTTACTAGAGTAAGATTCAGTTAAATAACACACATTATTCATTAGAGTAACATGCTGGATGAGTTAGAGTAACACGGAATATCATTCTTGTTCCGGTCTGGAAACAATTAAACCCGACTTTGGATTCGGGTCATAACAGATGTGATGTTGCTCGGATGGTTTACGTTTGACTTCCTTCGGTCTCTCCTTTCTCGCACTCCGGTGGTCGGACTTTCTCGGCGAAGATGCCTGCTCCCTGCACAGTGAACGTACAGGGCCCCGGAGGTGTCCGAGGAAACCCTCTCCGATGCCTAAGTCAGTCCGTGAAATGCCTTAACGAACCTAGTTCGTGAGGAGCTAGGTGGCGGTTTTAGAGTGAGAGTCTAGAGAGAGAAAATCCCACCCCCTTCATGTGGGAAATGGGAGAGTATTTATACCTTCCCACGAGAGAGAGAAAAAGAGAAGAGAAGAGAGGGAGAATGGGTGGATGAGAGAGTGACAAGTGGCTTCACCTTATCCACCCATTCTCTTTTACCTTAGGCGAAGTGACGGAAGGGCCCCCTGGTTTCCCTTGCTCCTGCTGGGGGTAAGAACACCCTGGGGGCCAGCAAGAGGGGGGGCTTGTCTGCCCTGTTCGGCTGGCGGCGTGGCCCTGCCGGGCAGGTGAGTGCCTTGGAGTGATTCAGTGATCTTCGTTTGGCGGACCTGCAGGGCAGGCTCTTCTTCATACTTGGGTCGGGCCATCTTGGGCCCTCAAATGACGGGTGACCCGTAGCAGGCTACCGACCCCTATTAATTGGCCCTCGCCGGCTAAGAGGAAGTAGGGCTCCCTTTGGCAGCCGATATCTTGATTAGGATGAGAGGTTGACCCTTTCGAGCAATTTAGCATTTAATGCGCAGCATGTTCCCGAGGGAGGAAACTCAACCGTATTGGGCATGCAAAGAGTTGGAATGTCTTTGCTCGTGATTACTTCTCTTGTAAAGAGGATTTTTGGACAGCGCGCCAACATGGTGATTGGCTCTTCCCCTTACAGAGGTGGTTGAAGCTTCATTAATGGCTTACTTTTGTTTCAAAAGTTCCTATATAAATTCTGTTGTTCTCCATCATTTTCACGCCTCACTTTCAACCTCTCCACTATTCTTTTCCAAAAAGAGCCAATGTCTTGGATTCGGAAAACAGTCTTCCGCTGTGGAGTTTATGTAGAAATCCGTTGTTTCAGGGGCTCCGTCGGCTGAAATATTCTAAGCGGGCTCACCAGATTCTCCGTTGTAGTAAGAGAAAACGCTCCCGTTCTCAACGGGTGGCTAAGAGGAAACCCCTTTCCAGGGCTGGTTGGCGCCCTAGGAGATCTCCTCCTGCTGGCCCTCGCCCTGGACACTGCACCCAGGCAGGGGGGTGTTATGACAGGGGGTGCCACAGGTGCTTCCCCTGGCTGCATCCAGAGCAGTTTGACCCCAACTGCCCTGAGTTGACCTCTTTTCCAGAATCAGGCCCCTTCTCCCCTCTGGTGGGGAGGGTGGGCCGCGATTTTCCTGATGATGCTAGGGCCGTCCCTTTTTGGCCATGACTGGGACACAAGCAGCCATGATTCCGAGGATAATGAGGGCCAGGGCTACTCCTCCGGCAAGGGCGAAGATGATTTCCCTACTGATCCCTTCAAGGATTCTGATGACTGGGACTGGGGGTCCGCCCTGGATGATGACAGCCCTGGGGATTATTCCCCGGGTCTTGATGATGATTAGGCCTGCTCCGGACTCGCAGGCTAGTTAACTGAGCCAGAATATCAGGCTCCTTTTGTACTTTTATTTTTCTGCGCTGAATGTAACTTGCCCATTTTTGGGCCTTTTATAATTAACGAAGGATCAGGCAGGTTCTTTATGTGCGCTGCATTTTTTTTATGAAGAGATGACGTCATGGAATGATTAACCCTCTGACATCCTTTACCTTTTCGAGGTTTTTCTTGTGATGAGGTGGGCGGTTGGTTTTGAAAGCGTGACACGTGGGGCAGTTTCTGGGAAAGCATTTTTAGGAGGGGCGACTCTTCACTTGCCCTGGTCTATATAAGCCTTCCTATTCCCCCCATTTCCCTCTTTTACGCTTTTTTGAAAAACCTAAACCCTTCTTCATACTCTTTCGCTGCATAGAACTTTCTTAGACTGAGGAGCTCTCTTTCTCGGATTTTCAACCAGCAGTCATCACTTTAGGTTAGAATCTTTCCCTAAATCCTTATCTTTTTTGTTTCCTCTCTTTTCCTTCTTCTTAAATCATTATGTCTAGTCACCGTGCTCGCATCCTTACATTCATCGACCCGTCGCCTGAGAAGGCGGAGGGTAGGGAGGAGGGTAGGGCTGACCTTGCCTCCTCTTCTGGGGGAACCGGTGTTAGGACGTTTGAAGAAGATTATACGGAGGGGGGGGGGGGGGGAGGGGTGAGGATGCTAATTCGCCTGAGCCTGCCCCTTTTGACGTCGTCGACTCCGACGACGAAGCGATGGAAATTGATCCTTCTAGAATTGCCGGCCCCCTTGTCCCCAGGGAGGAGGGGAGAATATATTACTTAGACAAGGCTAAGTATCAGGTCCCCCTGAAAACCTACCCAGAGGCCAAAAACCGGGACTTAATTTTGGTAAAAAACGCTGCTGGGGCAATTGAGAAATTTTATAACTTTGGGGAGGGGTACCCCATTGTTGTTCCAGGGGAGAAGGATACTCGGTTTAGACGAAGATTTTACCATCGTTTCAAAGCGTCCCTCCCTTCCTTCCAGTTACAAGAAGGGTGAGAAGAATTTGATGAAGTACGTGAAGAGCATTTCTGCCAGCCGAACAAGGCTTCCTCTCCCTCCGAGGCTACCGCCTGCAAAGCTGACAGCTCCTCTTTATGATGCCCGAGGCGCGGAGGCGGAGGTTACCTCGGAGGCCACCCCCTCTCCAGCCGGCAAGCAGGGTGATTCCCCTATAGGGACTCATACTCCCCTGGGATCACGTCCTATTAATTCTGAAGAAACTGGGGAGAGTGTTCCCCTGGAGAGCAGGAGGAAGAGGGACAGAGAGCCCTCAGGCGCTACACATGTGGTTGATCTGGAGGCCGACGCCGACACCCCTGAGCCCAAGTGCCCTGCTCGCGACGTCCCAGGCACCCTCTTCTCAGAGGAAAATACGGAGTTCCACTACACTGCAGGCGATAGTCTGGATGTCTCTGCCCTGCTCTCAGACTCTGGTGCTATTTTGGCGGATCACCTCAACAAATCTGTGACCTCTACTTCTAATCAGGTGATCCAATACATTCAGCGCACTTCTAGGGTGCTTCAGGCTTCTGGTGAGCTGGCGGCCCTTAGCCGTCTGAGTAATGAGGAGTTAGCTGTTACCCCTGGGGTCCCTCCTCCTGACCGCTTGGCTATTGGTGAAAGGGACGTCACCCTTATCACCAATTTGAAGGATCAGCTGGCGAAACAGGAGGGCGAGCTGGTGGAGGCCAAGGGTCAGGCGACTTAGTGGAAAATTCAGGGCGAAAAAGCTGTGAGGGAGGCGTCCAAACTGGAGGTGGAGCTGAAGAAGAGCAGGCTGGCAGTGGAGCAGGTTAAAAAATCTTTGGCTGAGCTGGAGCATACCAAAAGAAGGGTAGTTGACCTAGAAGAGCGCCTGTCCCAGGCTGATTCAGGTCTCAAGAAGGCCCAGGATGATCTGAAGGTGAAGGGTGAGGAATGGCAGAAAGAGAAGGATGCCATTTTGCAGGAAGACGATGTCGCAGTGGAAACGAGCTTTCAGGATGGGGCCTCTTCTTCCTTGGAGCTTGTTTTGGAAGTTATTAGGGAAATGTTCCCTGATTTTAACTAAGATGCCTTCCGAAGTCTCTATGCTATCAAGAACGAAGCTCGGGCAAACAGGCCGCCTGACGAGGCTACCAGCCCTAGTCAAGATGCTCCTAATCTTTAACGTGCAGGGCAGTCGTCCTCTGAGGGCTCTTGCCCCTATCCTACTGCGCCTTTTCTCCCTCGCTGACATCTTAACTTTTATTGCGCGTCGAGCCCTGATTTGACCGACTGCCTTATCTGGTGTAATATCTTAACTTTTTCTTTGTTTATGGATTCTTATTATCCTCTTTGTTCGAACTCTTTATTTGTTTTATGGATGCAGCTTTTGTTTCTACTTTGCCTGCTTTCTGTGTTTATAGTTAGGCCTGACCCTGGCTTCTGTTCGAAGTCCAGGGGGCCTTCCCCCTGTCTGCCCAGAGGTAGGTAGGGGGCTTTGTATTTTTTATATAAGGTTTGGGGGTTGCCCCCAGTCCTTGTTCTTTTGGCGTGCGAAGCCTGGCCTGACCCTGACTTCCTGTTCGAAGTCCAGGGGGCCTGCCCCCTGCCTGCTCAGGGGTAGGTAGGGGGGCTTTGCGTTTTTTATACAAGGTTGGGGAGTTGCCCCCAGTCCTTGTTTGTTTGGCGTGCGAGGCCTAGCCTGACCCTGGCTTCTGTTCGAAGTCCAGGGGGCCTGCCCCCTGCCTGCCCAGGGGTAGGTAGAGGGTTTTGGGTTTTTTATACAAGGGTGGGGGATTGCTCCCAGTCCTTGTTCATTTGGCGTGCGAAGCCTGGCCTGACCTTGGCTTTCTGTTCGAAGTCCAGGGGGCTTGCCCCCTGCCTGCCCAGAGGTAGGTAGGGGGACTTTAAAATTTTGTTGGGGGGTCTATTTCCCTTGGTTTTAGCAATAGGGGGGCCTTCCCCTATTGCCCCCTGCTCGTTTGTGTGTGAAAATGCAAGCTTTAAACAGACAACGAGTATAAACTTTCGGACTTTTCATTTCTTCAACAACTTTTACAGTAATTTGTGGTCGGAGCCTTCGACATTTCGTTTTGACCGTCCTCCGCCAGTTTTTCTTGAAAGGAAAACTACTCAGCTTCCTAATGGTTTAGACGTAGTACTTTTTTAAGGTGTCTGCATTCCGGTGGGCGGCCAGTTCTTGCCCTTCAAGATTGGCGATTTTGTAGGTGCCTGGTCCCTTAATCTGGGTTACCTCGTATGGGCCTTCCTAGTTGGCGCTCGGTTTTCCATGTTCCCGCGACTTTCCCACTGCCTGTGTTTTTCTTAAGACTAAGTCCCCTACTTGAAAACTTCTTTCATTTACCCTTCTGTTGTACGCCTTCCTCATTCGTTGTTGGTAGGCGGCTATGTTCATGCTAGCCTCCTGCCTCACTTCGTTGACTAGGTCCAGGGCCTCAGTCATTGCTGCTTCATTGTCCACCCTGTTATACTGCTGAGATCGCAGGGTGGGGATCCGTGCTTCTATGGGTAGCAGGGCCTCTGCCCCGTATACCAGGCCAAAGGGGGTCTGACCCGTGGACTCCTTTCGGGTAGTCCTAATTCTATAGTATGCTTGGCATCTCATATGCCCATCTGCCTTTAAGCTCATCTACCATTTTCTTGAGTCCATTCAGGATTTGTTTATTAGCAGCTTCAGCCTGCCCGTTGGTTTGGGGGTGGCAGACAGCAGAGTAGGCGACTGCTATACCATGGCCTTCCAGCCAAATTTTCAAAGGATCATTGTCGAATTGCCTTCTGTGATCGAATACTAGCATTTTCGGCAGGCCAAACCTGGTTATGATGTTTCTCCAGATTACCTTCCTGACCGCAGGTTCTGTGATGTTTGGCACTGCTTCTGCTTCGATCCACTTGGTAAAATAGTCGATTCCCACAATTAGAAATTTCCTGCCCCCAGTCGCAACAGTGAAAGGGCCCAATATGTCCATTCCCCACTGAGCGAAAGGAATGAGAGACAAAATTGGCCTGAGCTCCTAGGCCGGGGCGTGAATTGATGAGGCAAAGAGCTGGCACTTCTTGCACCTTCGAGTTAGATCTTTTGCATCTGCTAGCAGGGTTGGCCAGTAATACCCTGCTCTCAGGGCTTTGTGGGCCAGGGATTTCCCTCCTATGTGATGACCGCAGATTCCCGAATGGATGTCATCTAGGACCTCTTCAGCCTGCCTTGCCTCCAGACACTTGAGCAGGGGTAAGGAGAATGATTTCTTGTACAGGTCTTCTCCTATCAGTATGAACCATGCGGCCCTCGCCAGCGTCATTCTTCTTTGAGCAGGGTCAGATGGCAGAATTCCATGCTTTTTGAATTGGATGATTGGGGTCATCCAATCCTCAGGACCCGCTTCTTCGATGACGTTGACTGGTTGGCAGGGGGTGGTAGACTTTTCGTAGACCACGTCCACCCAGACCGACCTTCGTATGTCCTGCAAGCTGGAGCTGGCCAGTTTTGACAGGGCATCCACCCGGTTATTCTGGGACCGGGGGACCTTCCTGACTTCATAAGACTTGAGCCCTGACAACTCCTGCTTCACCTTATCCAGATATGCGGCCATCACCTGGTCTCTTGCTTCATATTCTCTGTTAATCTGGTTGGCGATGAGCTGAGAGTCTGTCGCTAAAACAACCCGCTCTGCCCCTGCGGCTTTGGCCAAATTTATGCCTGCGAGGACGGCTTCATACTCGGCTTCATTGTTGGATGCAGGGAAGGTGAACCTGAGAGCGTGCTCGAAGTACACTCCTTCAGGATTGGTCAGTACGACCCCGGCCCCTGCACCGTTGGCTGTAGAGGATCCATCTGTATACACTATCCATTCACCGGCGGGGGGATCGTCTTCCTCCGAATGGGAGCACTCGGCCAGAAAATCCGCCAAGGCTTGTGCCTTGATGGCTGCCCTGGGTTGGTAGGATATTCCCAGCCCGCTCAATTCAATGGCCCATTTCAGCAGTCTCCCAGACTTCTCAAACTTTTCCAGCACCTTCTCCAACGGCTGGTCGGTTAGTACCACGACAGGGTGCGCGTCGAAGTATGGCCTGAGTTTTTGAGCTGGCGATGACGACTGCGTAGGCTGCCTTTTCAACCACTGAGTAATTTTTCTCCGCTGCCCCCAGGGCGTGACTTACGAAGTATATAGGCTGTTGGGAGCCTGCTTCTTCTCTTAGGATAACTGCGCTTATCATTGAATTTGTTACAGCGATGTAGAGAAAAAGCTTCTCCCCTGCCACTGGTCTTGCCAGGGTGGGGAGTTTCTTCAAATGCTCCTTGAGCTATTTAAAAGCCTCTCTCTGCTCATCCTCCCATCTGAACTGTTTATTCCCTTTTAATACTTTAAAGAATGGGGTTGATTTGTCTGCTGACCTGGCGATGAAGCGCGCCAGAGCAGCCATCTTGCCAGTCAGGCGTTGGATGTCTCTTATGGTTTTTGGCTCTGGCAGGTCCAAGACGGCCTGAACCTTTTCAGTGTTGGTGTCTATCCCCTTGGCGCTGACCAAAAAGCCCAGGAATTTTCCAAACCGAACTCCAAATGTACACTTTTTGTGGTTGAGTTTCATTTTGTAGGTTCGCAGGGAGGAGAAAGTCTCCTGCAAATCCACCAGGTGCTCCTTGTCCCCCTTACTTTTTACGATGGCGTCGTCGACGTAGGCCTCTAGGTTTCTATCTTTCTGTTTTTTGAAGACTTTGTCAACTAGCCTTTGGTAAGTGGCACCTACGTTTTTTAGTCCAAATGGCATCATCTTATACATGTAGGTGCCATAGCTGGTGATGAAGGCGCACTTCACCCTGTCAGGCTGCCAAAGGAAAACCTGATGGTACCCTGAAAAAGCATCCAAAAAACTCAGCATGGAGTATCCACTGGTGGCGTCTACCAGCTGGTCTATTCTTGGAAGGGGGTAGCAGTCTTTCGGGCAAGCTTTGTTGAGGTTTGTGAAGTCCACGCACATTCTCCATGCGCCCGAGGACTTCTTTACCATCACTACATTTGCTAGCCACTCAAGGTAGTCGCAGATTTCTATGAAATCTGCCTTCAAAAGCTTTTCTATCTCCTCTTTGATGGCCAGGTCCTTTTCTGAAGACATATTTCTCTTCTTCTGCTTTACAGGGCGGGCCTCCAGGCTTACGTTCAGCCTGTGAACGATATAAGCTGGGTTGACACCCGACATTTCGTCCGCCGAGTAGGCGAACACATCCCTGTTACTCTTTAGGACCTTGATCAGCTCTGCTTGGTAGGATTCTTCAAGGTCAGCCCCTATGAGGACGTGTCTCCCTGGCTCCAGGTCCACCAGCATGCTTTCCCCCCCAGGTTTGAGGTGTTCAGCCGCCTGCTGGTCAGCTGGAATCTCTCCCTCCCTGCTGGGGGAACTGTCAGCTTTTCTTTTTCCTTTTCTTTCGGTTTCATGGGTCTGCAGGGCCACAGAATAGCATTGTCTGGCCGATTCTTTGTCTCCGTGCACTTTTCCCTCCATGCCGAAGTCTGTTACATAGGCTATAGTGAGAGCCCTGATTAATATGGCGGCTTCAATTTCGTCTAGGGTGGCCCTACCTATCATGGCGTTGTACGCGGACTTCGCGTCTACCACAACGATTGACGCCCTGACATTTCTGGCAGAGGTCCCCTCCCCAAATGTCACTGGCAGGTCTATAATCCCCATGGGAAGCACGCCTGCTCCGCTGAATCCATACAGCGATCCAGGGGCAGGCCTGAGGTGCCGCTTTTCTAGGTTCATTTTTTCAAAAGCGTCCTTATACAAAAGGTTTGTATAGGCGCCTGTGTCCACCATGCATCTTCTCACGATATGATTGCTGATTTCGAGTGATAGTACCAAAGGGTCACTATGGGGGTATATTACTCGCCCTGCATCATCAGGGGTGATGCTCAAGGTGATTCCCTTGGGACTTCCTGCTCTTTCAGCGTAGCAGATTTGATTGTGTAATTCACGAATTTGTCTTTTCTGGCTTCTCCGGCTTGTCTGACCCTCTGCGTCCCCCGACACTACGTGGATTATCATACGGTTCTGTACCGATCCCTCAGGCTTCTCCACCATGTCCTTCTGGGTCTTGTTCCTTGCTGCATAGTTACTTAGCCAGCCATTCCTGATAAGTTTTTCAATCTCATCCTTCAGGTGGCAGCATTCCTCGGTGGTGTGTCCTACATAGTCGTGGAACGTACAGAATTTCTTCGGGTCCCCCTTCGGGCTGCGTGGCTTATTTGGGCGGTTCCACTTAGTTGTTTCTTTTTCCAACTCAAAGATTTCCGCCCTGGATTTATTGAGAGTTGTATAGCTGTCAAATCTGGGCTGGTAAGCCACGCGCTCCCTTCTGGGGGTGTCCCCTTCCTTAGCTCTCTGCTTCTCTGCTTCGGCTCTGCCGTGTCCACCCTGCGGCCTGGTAGGTCCTACGGGGGTATCCGGCAGGCTGTGGAACTCCTCCTGCAGCATAAAGCCTTCAGCGATTTTACGAGCTTTGGATAGGGTCTCTGGCTGTGCCCTGATCATTTGGTTCTTTATCTCCCTTGGAAGCAGGGAGATGGTCAGTGCATACGCTGCAGTCGAATCATCGATCTCCTTGACCTGCTGGTAAGACAGGTCGAATCTCTTCAGATATTCCCTGACAGTTTCACCTTTCTTCTGCCTGAGAGTCATCAGGTCAAATCGGGTTAGCCGACGTCTCTTGTTCCCTGCATACTGGTCCAAGAAAGCCTCGGGTAGTTCTACGAAGTAACTGATTGATCCCTGCGGTAGATCCCTGAACCACCCTTGTGCCAGCCCTACAAGGGTAGTGGGGAATACCTTGCACCAAACCACGTCATCAACATCGTACATCCCCATGTGACTTTCGTACGCCGTCGGGTGATCTTCCGGGTCGGTAGTTCCATGGAACTTGATGGATGGCATCTTGATTTTTGGAATGGGATATTCCTGCACGTCAGGGTGAAGGGGTGTTTTGGTGGGTTGGCCTACCCTTCTTGACCTGCTTCCCCCAGAGTGGTAACCGTATTCATCCCATTTTTCAGGGGTCGGTTTTCCGGTGGTGGAGGAGCGGTTCCTGGGTAGCCGCCTACTCATAGCTTCATCATCCCTGTCAGGGGAGTGGTGCCTGGACCGTTTTTTCCGGGGCGGCTCCAGGTTATCACCCTGATGATGCTTTGACTCCAGTGGCTGCCCGTGGTTAAGCCTTGATTGCAGGCTGTGGGATAACCCCGGGGCTCGCTGTGACTCAGCTGGGGTTAGCCTAGAGAAGACATCGCCCTGCTTCTCTCCCAGGCGGGTGGTCACCGACCCTTGTGCTTCAACCTATCCCGAAGTTCCTAGGATAGACCCCTCTTTTCCATAGCTGAGGTAGACTTAGTGGTATGTATGGAAAAGGGTTATTGCTGGGCAGGCTGTTTCTGGGTTTCGATGAGGCGCTTCTGGGCCTGCACGTATCCTTGAGCTGTTTTTCTTGCCTTTCTCTGGGTGTTTCTGACGGCGGTTCGCTTTGTGCCCTCAGCTTCATCCACCCCTTCAAAGTGGAGCTGCCTGGGGGTAGTTGCAATCCTGCCCATCAGGTCCTCAGGGGTGAACTCCTGGTTGAGCATGGCTGAGAAAAAGACGGCAGTCTGCGCAATCTGAGCAGGAGTAAGATTCAGGGTCGGCCTCTGATAGCTGACCTGCCCAGTTGCGACTGCATTTCCTACGTTGGGTGCCTCTTGGAGGCTTGCTCGCCCAACTCCTGGGATCGTTGCAGCAGGCGTTATCCCAGGTGTTGGCATGCCATATAGGGGGATCACCGGTGGTACCGTCGGACCCGCCCCAGAACTGGCTTCTATGATCTCAGGCATTTTGTTTGATTGATTGTGGTTGATTTTAGTGGGAAACTCGTGAGCACAACCGAATTATTTCCCACAGATGGCGCCAAATTGTTCCGGTCTGGAAACAATTAAACCCGACTTTGGATTCAGGTCATAACAGATGTGATGTTGCTCGAATGGTTTACGTTTGACTTCCTTCGGTCTCTCCTTTCTCGCACTCTGGTGGTCGGACTTTCCCGGCGAAGATGGCCTGCTCCCTGCACAGTGAACGCACAGGGCCCCGGAGGTGTCCGAGGGAACCCTCTTCAATGCCTAAGTCAGCCCGTGAAATGCCTTAACGAACCTAGTTCGTGAGGAGCTAGGTGGCGGTTTTAGAGTGAGAGTCTAGAGAGAGAAAATCTCACCCCCTTCATGTGGGAAATGGGAGAGTATTTATACCTTCCCACAAGAGAGAGAAAAAGAGAAGAGAAGAGAGGGAGAATGGGTGGATGAGAGAGTGACAAGTGGCTTCACCTTATCCACCCATTCTCCTTTACCTTAGGCGAAATGACGGAAGGGCCCCCTGGTTTCCCCTGCTTCTGCTGGGGGTAAGAACACCCTGGGGGCCAGCAAGCAGGGGGGCTTGTCTGCCCTGTTCGGCTGGCGGCGTGGCCCTGCCGGGCAGGTGAGTGCCTTGGAGTGATTCAGTGATCTTCGTTTGGCGGACCTGCAGGGCAGGCTCTTCTTCATTCTTGGGTCGGGCCATCTTGGGCCCCAAATGGCGGGTGACCCGTAGCAGGCTACCGACCCCTATCAATTCTTTTAATGTTGATCGAATTACATATGTTACTCTTTTTCTATTTGTTTGTGGAGTACTCAATAAAGAAGGCATTACTATTTTGTTTAATTAGACATCCTGTGTTGAATTAAGAGACTATGATGCAGCGTGCAAGATATTAGAGTTAAAGTAACACATGACATTAATTGAAGTAACAAATTATACGATTTAGAGTAACAAAGTTTAAGGGATATAATAACATTGAAATATGACAGAATGACGGTAATTGTTTTTCTGACAACATAATTTGTCAAAACTTTGTACAAAACGATGTTTAGGTTTTTTGTTAAACAAAAATTCCAATTAATCCAATCATTTACGGGTTACTGTTTCCGGCTCTTTCCTCGCTTATAAGTATTGAGTCCCTTAGCGTTCGCTTCTTCAATTAATTTTGGCCTAGCTGCCGCAAACTTTTTCATATCTCCAATCAGCCGCTTTCGAACGCTATTCAAGTCTGCTAGGAGAAGAGTGGCTGCAAGCTGGACCACCAGGTATCTTTTGTTAACCTTCCTGCCGAAGTCTTCGTGATGGAATTTACGTCCCTCGTACATTAGCATGTGCATCAGAAGAAATATCCCTGACTCATCCTTGTTGGTGACTTTGTCCTGCCAACCAAGCTTAATCGCGCGGAACCTGTACGACACAGTTTCCTCAGCACCAGGAACTTTATAATAGTCAAGGAAATCACTCATATTCGCCACCTGAATATCATTGATGATAAAAGTCAAGGAAATCACTCGTTGGCGCACAAGATTGTGATTAAAAACTTATGAAATGAAGAATAGAGAGGCTCACAATTGTCCTGATGGCTGAAAAGTGGTCTGTATCTCTGATCGCTGTGTAGCGACAGTGGTCGAGGAGATCGACTGACTTTTTCTTTCGGTTGACTACTACGCAGGAGAAGTACCCGTCAAAGTTGATGGGCACAAAGAACAATTCAGCGTCCAGCTGCAACGTACCGCCACAATTACTCCTGAAGATATGCCATTGCTCCATCAAGGCGTCTGCATTCTGAGTGGACGCACTGTCCGGATTTTCGGCAATAATCCTCATTATCGCATCCTGTAAAAAGGTTGGGATTGTGTGAATATTTACAATCAATACAAAGTAATTAGTTGGTGTCCTTGTGCTGTAATGATACACGATGTGAGTATCCTTGTATGTAGTGAAAGACTTGTTACTTCAACATGTGGTGAGTGTTACTTCAATGCAGTTGAAGTGTTACTCTAATCAATGCATATGCACTATATATCCTAACACACACTGCCCTATCCCATAATTCTGTACATAAACTCCTACACAGTAATTCGTTAGGCATACCGTTTGTCGTAGACCAAAGTACGCCATCTTCGGAGAATTACCCAACCCGCTCCCGCTTGCGGCGAGGCTGTTCATAAGCATTGACCAGCACTCGACAACAGATGACGACATGTCACTACCCGGGAGCATGGACATCACATCACCCCGGGTCATTACAGCCAACGGTGAATACTCTGCAACCATTTTGCTGTATTCAAAACAGATCAGTAGGCATTGCGAACAATAGATAGATGACAAAAATTTAAACAACAATATATTCACGATATGTGTAGTGTTCATACCAAGTGACTCGAGTCCTGGGACCAGGCACGTACAAAATCGCCAACCTTGAAGGGCAAGAGCTGCATGCTCACTGGAATGCGGACACTTTAAAGAAATATTACGTCTAAACAAAATTCGAGGATAGTTTTTGATTTTTGCTAAAAACAAAAGGCGGAGGACGGTCAAAGAATGTCGACGGCTCCGACCACCCAAAAATGTCGCAAATCTTATAAAGAAATGAGAAAGATCCAGATTTATACTCGTTGCCTGTTCAAAACTTGCGCATTCACACACAAACGAGCAGGGGGAAATAGGGGGAGGCCCCCCTGTTGCCAAAATCAGGAAAAATGAACCCCCCAACAAAAAATCCAAACCACCCTGCTTACCTCTGGGCAGGCAGGGGGCAGGCCCCCTGGACTTTGAACAAAAGCCAGGGACAGGCCAGACTAACAAGGACTGGGGGCAGGCCCCCCAACCTTGTATAAAAAACGCAAAAGTCACCCTGCTTACCTCTGGTCAGGCAGGGGGCAGGCCCCCTGGACTTTGAACGAAAAGCCAGGGACAGGCCAGACTGACAAGGACTGGGGGCAGGCCCCCCAACCTTGTATAAAAAACGCAAAAGTCACCCTGCTTACCTCTGGTCAGGCAGGGGGCAGGCCCCCTGGACTTTGAACGAAAAGCCAGGGACAGGCCTGACTGACAAGGACTGGGGGCAGGCCCCCCAACCTTGTATAAAAAACGCAAAGGCCACCCTGCTTGCCTCTGGGCAGGCTGGGGGCAGGCCCCCTGGACTTTGAACAAAAGCCAGGGACAGGCCAGACTAACAAGGACTGGGGGCAGGCCCCCCAACCTTGTATAAAAAACGCAAAAGCCACCCTGCTTACCTCTGGGCAGGCAGGGGGCAGGCCCCCTGGACTTTGAACAAAAGCCAGGGACAGGCCAGACTAACAAGGACTGGGGGCAGGCCCCCAACCTTGTATAAAAAACGCAAAAGCCACCCTACTTACCTCTGGGCAGGCAGGGGGCAGGCCCCCTGGACTTTGAACAAAAGCCAGGGACAGGCCAGACTGACAAGGACTGGGGGCAGGCCCCCCAACCTTGTATAAAACACGCAAAAGCCACCCTGCTTACCTCTGAGCAGGCAGGGGGAAGGCCCCCTGGACTTTAAACGAAGCCAGAGACATGCTGTGACAGGCGCGATTAAACAAACAAGGAAAGGATCCCTGAATTTTAAAACAGTTTGCCATAAAAAGCCAAGAGAAATATTCCACAAACAAAACCCATGAAGGGTAGAAAGGTCTTTACAAAGTTGAAGAAGAAAAAACAAAGTGGCAGATATTACAAACAGAATGGCCATAAGCACTGGCTCAGCACGGAAAGATAAAAGCTTTTATAAGAAAAGAGAAGGGGCGTCACGTAGCATCCTGGTGAGCATCGGCATCTGCCTCAGGCTGCCTGGCCGCCCGAGCTTCATTCTTAGCGGTATAGAGACTTCGGAAAGAGTCCTCATCAAAGGTAGGGAACATCTCCCCTATCACCTCCATTACCAACTCCCGAGAGGAGTTGGCACCGCTCGCGAAGCTGGCATC